>CM067377.1:100210553-101706838 GCA_034510155.1 Eucriotettix oculatus | reverse complement strand
CACAGAATATGATGTCAATGGCTCAGAAAGTAAATTCAAAGTTAGGTATGTTGTATTGGCCACCAATGGCCGACACGGTGCAATTGGAATGGCTCAGTACCAGCTACCAGTTAATGGCATTGTGTTCAATGTGTTAAATATGCATGTTCATACTATTTTTTCTAATGTATTTCATTTACCAGTCTTTCCCCAAAACCTTTCCCAGTTCATCTTCTCATGTTTAAAATGGCTTAGTATTTCTTTTTGCATTAAGACTTCTCATGATTTTTAAACTGTAAACACTCAATTTTGGATTGACTTATAATATTTTTTCATGTACTATTACACAAATCAATGAACATGATAAAAGGAAAAAGTTGAAATATATACACTGTTGTAACACTTACATTCAGAATATCTGAATTAGCAAACCATTTCATACTTGAAAGAAACTTCTTATTTATTAGAATTAGGAATTAAAATGCTTTAGAATCAAACCTTTTAAACGTGTTTGGGTGCCCAAGTACAATTTTGGTGAAGACTTCAAAGTTTTTCTTCTTGGTGGTGAAAATTGCAGAATTCTAATACCATTACCTGAATGAAAAGTATCACACTCCAATTCCATTTTAATATTTGATGTTTTGACTTCAGTTGGTCTGTTACAAAAGTCCAAACCTACAAACTTGCAGTGTGTTTGTGGTTTGACGTCACAATCAATTCTTTTTGTCTCAGTTCTCCCTCCACTTAAAACAGGAATATTCTTTGGTGTTCCTGTAAAACCTTCATGTTCAAGATTTGGCATTGTTCCAACCTTCTCCCAATGGTTCAACTTCTCAATTTCAACAGGCATTTTCTTTCGTGTTCCTGTTAAACTACCATGGTGAGTAATTGGTGTTCTCCCAAATTTCTCCCAATGGTTCAACTTTTCAATTTCTGTAATTTCGAACTTGCTAATATTTGCATTCAACATTTGTCCAGCCTTTTCTTCAACATTTGAAGACATAATTATATTGTTTCCATAATTTAATTCAGTGAAATCTGCACTAGATTTTATAATATTAGGGGTTGAAAAAGTAAAACTAAAATTAAATGCATTTTCTGGCTTACAAATTTTATCTTTTAAAGGTGAATCTGCATAGCAAAAATTATCCAAAAAATTTTCACCAGCATGATTTTCAACATCAGTGCCTGGACGATATTTGGAAAACTCCGGAGTCTGCAACCAACTTGGAGTGCAAAGTTTATTAGTTTTAGCTTCTGAAACAAAACTGAAGTCTGTGTTGGTCATTTTTTTACTTTTCATACAAGCTGGAAACACTCCTACTCCCAAGAAATCAAAATTTTCATCAATGTCAGATAAAACACTTTTTCCAAGTTCCTTTACTAGTGGTGAAGATATGCTAACATTAATATCATCAGCTTTTGGAAAGGTCTTAGAATCTTCTAAACTATCAGAGAACTTATCAGAATCTGAAGACAAACTTTGGTCTCCTTTAGCAAATTTTTCATTCAATTGTAAAATCTTATTCTTAGCTTCCAATTTCTTTGAATTGTATTCTTCACCAACATGCTTTTGTTGATAAAGTATGCCTCCAGACCTATTATCTAATAAACTCCAATTTTTTCTATTCTTGATTTTGTTGTCATTAGGCTCTAAACAAAATTCTAATTTATCATCACATATACTAGTAAATGAAGACTCATTTTTAAATTTTGATAGACTTTTTTCACATATCTCATCAATACTAATTTTTGAGGTTGCTATATTTTGCACGCACTTCTCTCTTTCAAATGACACATTTTCTTTATTACAAATTAACTTATTTTTACTTAATACCATAGTTGCTCTACGACTTGAACCGTTACGAACACTTGCAAAAACTTCAGGGCCATTTTTTAGTAGCTCCTGAGTGTTACTGTTGTCAAAGCCAGTTGCTATTAGCTTTGTATTTTCTATAGAGCTTCCAAAGCCAAGATTTATGCCATATGCACATCTATTCTTATCTATGAGGTTCTGAGCTTTACCAACAATTGGTTTTAGATGTTTGATACGCTTTTTGGGGAGAACCTGAAAAAGAGTTCAGTATAAATATAACTAATATTTTTGGATTTAAAACTCAATTAATCCTTAATGCCTCACTAAAAACTATGGAATCTTTTTACAGAAAATCAAATTAAAGAATAATTTCAAACATTCAAATGATTCAGCAAAATACCAAGATTTTAGATGTTGGCATTCTATTCCATTTTAATATCCAAAATCTTAATAACCTTCTTACACTAAAGCAGTCAGAACCAGTATAGAAAATAAGGATCTGAATGTTGGTTGCCCATTCTTCAGTGACATTTGTCTATTTAAGTTTTGTCAATAAAGAAGTTCTCATCCTTTTTAGGCAATAATCAACTCTCATATCTCTGAACTAAAACCTGCACCTTTAACTGTCACCTGTGACAGTTAAAGGCTGAAAGCTCATTTAATTGTGGATGAAACTTAGGTAAACAAGTTTAACTGATGCACTTAAACCTTTAATTGGCAACCAACATTTTGAAAACTTTATATTAAATATACCAATACTACAAAAGTTAACAATAGTTTGTGTTCCCTATTGTTTAAACTAATATATTTTTCTTTTATAATAACATCTTTAATTTCAAAAAACTTACCTGGTTTGCATAGTAAACAGGAAAGAGACAGAAACCTGGTGGCTTGCCTAAAGCTCGCAGATGGCAGGAACCATGTAGGGCTTAAGATTTTTGACTTTACAAAGGCACCGCCCCCCTTCATCAGAAGGCTAGGAAAACATTTAGAGTGAAGACCAGCCATTTCTGATGAAGGGCGCAGTGCCTCCGAAAATTTGAGTGCAAAGCCCTACATGGTGCCTGCTATCTGTGAACTTCAGGCAGGCCACCAGCTTTCTCTCTCTCATTCCTAACAAGGATAGGAAAGAAAGATAGAAAGTAGGTTCACAGATGGCAGATGCCTTGTAAGGTTTGGAGTACTTGAATTTTTGGTAGGCACCGAAAGTTAGAAAGACCTTTCCAGTGATCGGCTAGCCAAAGTCATCATGGAACTTTAAAAAAATTATAACTCTGTTAATTATTAAATGCCAAGATTAAAATTTTTACTGTAGTTTACTGTCATATAAATACAAAATATGTGACAAAAATTACGTTTTTATACTTTTCCCCGCCAAAGATATTAAACCTAAAATTGTTTATAAATAAAGAAATTTCTGTTTTCAAAAATGAAGATTTATTTTGCACATGGCTATCAGTGGTAATTTGTCTATAATAAAAAAATTCTCTGTGTTATTTTATTCCTTCATTGAAAATTAAAGCCTCAAAAACTGTATTTTATTCAATTGCAATTCCTAACTTTGGTAGCAATTTTCTCTAACCAGTATTAGTTTTAGGGTATTTTTTTGAACTTTAATTATAGAAGAGAACGTTCTAGACAAAATGTGTGTTTTATTCCTGTAGAATTACACAGTCTGAATATATTTAACTTATCGCAAATATCCGCAGTTCAATAAAAATGGCCACCTCTCAGAAACGGATCAAGATAAAAATATTTTAAAACCTGTTTTGAACTAGTTATTTACTATATAGTAACATATAAAATAAATCATACAAATCAAAAATGGTCAAGCAACCTGTAATATTTCTTTTGGATCACTTCGTATGGATTGACCAATTATTTTGAGCTTTTAAGCAAATGCTTGCAAGCCACGAGCCCAAAGGTATATTTTTAAATGGCAACCACATTTTTCACCCCCATGAAACTTTTTTGTCTTGATTAGTTGTTTTCAGATACCTCGTCATTCATGTCATGTCCACTAATTCTACTATTAACAAACAACAAAAAACGAGTTCTGTGGTCAAATTGAAGATTTAGACTTTTTAGTGTTACCCAGGACGCACAACATGGAGGTAAACTATACTTAGCACCCCTTGAACTAAAAAAAGGAAAAAATCATGAGAACATATGTGGAAGTTTACAAGTGTTTACAGGATATTATCAATCTTTCCACCATTGACTTGCAGGCACATCTCAATTTATTCAAAAAAATCTAACAAACTGCTTTTAAATCCTTTCTTACTAAAAACTTATGTTTAATATTCACTCATTCACATTAGGGTTTTATTACATATAAATTATTGATAAAAATGTCATTCCTTTACAGAAATTGTTGCTTTATTTTAAAAAACACTATATTTTTACAGGCTTCACGTCATTTCAATGATTGATCCAACTTTGAGGTGTTAGCAGGTAACCTAGTAGTTGTCTGATTCAAGTGAAATTTTGTATGACCTATTTATTTGTTCATTAGAACAAGATTAGGGGGTGGGGGCAGGAAAATATTAACTTTAGGAAAATAACCTACAGCTAATAGATTAATTAAAAATACAATCTACAATTATTCTTTCAGCATTACAAGTTAATTAAAGCAACCTAGTCAATTATGTAATAGGTTTACTTTGGTATCCTTTGAACTGCAGATTAACACCAAATCAAATTTCAATACTGTGTCTGTCTGCACTTTGACTACATGACGCCAAGATCCACTTTCCACAGGAGTCCAGCTGATTTCAAGTTCAGTTCTTCCTGATGCAGGTACAGTAAACTCCAATAAATTAAATGTAAATTGTGGAGGACATTTTGTAAGTTTAACCTGAAAGTAAAGAAAAACATTTCAAACCATTTATTTTATATAGAAACCCAGCTTCAATTGTGTATTGATGTCATCTTTAACAAGAACTCTTGTGAACAAGAAAAATGGCATGTGCAAAAATTTGTACATTTGCTATATTAAATATATTTATTAGACTATATAATATCATGTGACATGAGAGAGGGTCTTATTCTTATGAATACATGCTGGATTGTTATTGCTTTGCCATGTCTCCCATGATGAGTAGGGAGACAGCAATGAATGGTTGGAGTGGAGTATAATTTGTAATATGCAGTTAATAAAACTATGTCAGAAAATGCATACTGTCCAATTCCTCAAAATTAAAGTTGTATCTATAATACAAAAAACTTTTTTGTCAGTGTGTCACATCCAAACTACTGGGCAAAATTTGGTAGAAGTGTTCCTCATGGCCTGAAGTTGTCCATGATCTTTAAAGATTTTAAATATACTGAAGTTATATATGTGAACGATGTGAAAATGTCAACAGTTTCTTGGTTGCTCTAGGGTTGGCTCAAACAAAAGTCTTTTTTGTTTATACAGAGAATGGTAGAATTTTAAATGTAGTGTACCCTCAAGTACTACAATAAACTTATCTTTAATTGCATTCCTGCTTTATAATTTACATAAACCCAAGCAACACAGGGTACTTTAGCTAGGTGATACCTAAAATCAATTTGGGGAGTCTAAAATTAATTACCTGGTGTCCAGATTGATTGCTCAAATTGAAAGAAATCTGCGGGATTAATAAAAACAAGAAAACATAAGAATGACTGGCCAGTCATTGGCTAGTCAATCACTGGATATGTTTCCCTAACTTTCTGATGAAGGGGGCGGTGCCTCTGAAAATTCAAGAACTCCAAACCTCGCAAGGTGTCTACCATCTATGAACCTCAGGTAAGTCACCTTCTTTCTATCTTTCTGTCCTTTCCCCATTAATTGGATTAGTAAAGAGGGGACTTGAAAAGGAGTGCATGGCAGACGATGATTTCCACGTTAAAATTTAAGGATCTCATCCCGTAATCACCTAAAAGTGATACAGTAAGGTAGGTTGGGCTTTTTTTATCTGTCCCACAAGAAAGAAGTTTGCTGTGGGGACTAGGCATTCCCTTCTTCACAACTCAAGAAGGTTAGTATTTGTTGATCATTCCATAATTCATCAACAGAATCTTTGCAAAAAACATCACTTCTGTAATAAAATATTAATTGTTTCAAACCTTCAGCAATAAATCACTGCCTATTTAAGGTATTTTTAAAAGATTAAGAAATAGAATAACACAGGCATATATTGGTCAAGTAGTGAAGTCATGCTAAAATGAATATATAACTTTAAAATGATATTAAATTGTTTATGGTAATAAAATAATCCATTCCCCCAATTCAACAATAATGAATGAATGTGTGATTTTGTGTTTTTTGGTGATCTAACTCCACATTTGAACTATGTAAATGTGGAACTTCAAGGAAAAAGATAGTTCATACATAACTTATTTGATGAAATGAAACTGTTTGAAAACAAACTTGGAACAAACGACTGCTATAAATTGGTTACATTTTCTATACTTGAGAAAGGAAGCTAGTTTCAGAAACATGACAATATGCCAGAAAATAAAATGCTAAACCACTCTGAATTGAATTAAAGTTTATAATATTTATCTCAGCAAAAATCATTATTGCATTTAATATCTTTCCTTGCTATTTTAAAATAGATGTGGAAAAAGTTATTTTAACAAGTTTCTTATGTGTGACCCTCTTATACCTACTTTAACAAAAGAGACTTGTTTACAGTTTCTGAAGTGCTTTTGAAATCTGGAAAAACTGTCACAGTTACATTCACCTTTTATTTATCTGTGAATGGCATATAATCATAGCAAGTTCTTGAATATTGCAAACAAAAAGTATGTCATGTTAACAACTAATAAATCAAAAGAAATAAATAAAAGAAAATTAAATACCCGAATTGATGACCGTGTTCCATTTATTACGGGAAGTGCCTTTGCTTTTTTGCTTCCAACTTTTACTTTTTCAAAGTTAATTACTGGTCCCTTTTGGAATGGTGCTAGGATAAAACAGGAGTTATCTTCATCGAGTGGTCTTTTTTGCTTAGGAGATACCTTAACCTAAAATTAGAAAAGTGGAAGGCATTAAAATTGATATTAACAACAAATATAGAAAAAAATTATACCTAAACATATCTTGGTAGCAAAATTCATAATTAGGAATCAAAATTATAATGATACATAAAATGGTAGGCAAGACAAAAAACTAAATCAAATAATAACAATAATACTATACAATTATTTCCAGAAAAAAAAGATTACTACACGTCAACTGAAGTGTTAGAGTATTTTATTATTTATAAAAAAAACTTACTGATACAAGAAAATTAATGAAAATATAAATTTAGATATCTTGTGTCTATGTTTGTGTTTTCTTTTTTTCATCCAGTCTAGTGGATGAAATTTTTATGTAAAACATTTGTGTTTATTTATTGTCTGGTTATGAGTTAGTAACTGTGTATAGTCACCAGTGACCCTAGGGTTGATGCTACTCTAAAATTTCAAATTAAAAAAAAACTTATTGTTTAATATGGCAAACTTTTTCTAAATTATTTAAATATCCTGTAACTTCTAATAGTATGTACAGGTAACAAATAAATATTAACTTTGTTAACCATATTCTTCACCTGTCACTCGATAGGTATGCTACAATTGAAAATCGTGTTCATACAGCTGTGAAGGGAGTTACTTTTTTGTACGTAGGAAAAGTAGGTGCTAGCTTTATTCTTATTGTTTGGTTAGCTGTTGTATGTAATATGTTTGGGGCTGCTTTTCTTAAAGACTTGCAACTATCCACCTTTTTTGAGGAGCAGGAAATGAGATGCCTCGCTAGAGCTTGTTTAGTGTTATCAGAGACAGTTATGTATGTATTGAAGTTTTTGTAGCTGGTCTTCAGCTTCAAGTATACCCCAAATTATGAGTGATGTTCACATAAAGAAAGATTGTGGTGCTGTAGGACTGATCCAATTGAGCGTGTGTACATCAGTTGGACTATGTGTGTGTGTTTTGTATGTGTCCTCAGTACACATTCCTAAACCATTTATCTGATTGCTATGAAAATTTTGTAAGTTGTAGTGTTCATCCCAGATTTCTGTCAATCTTTCTAATATTTACATTTCACCCTTCCCCCTTTCAGACCAATAAAGGTCCCACCCTCAAGACAGTTTTAAATCCTACCCAACAGATGTCAAAAAATAGTTTTTTATGGCTAAAGCCCACTTTGGAACCATCATACCTCACAAGCTCCGCCACATTGTGACGTCACAGACTATACCATGAATTATTTCAAAAAAGCTCATTCCACCCACGACCACCCCCATGTGTATTTCGTTGAAAAACTCATTCCACCTACACATGAATTAAAGTCAACAAATATTTGACATGTATATTTCTGGCATTATTACAAGTGTGACGAGCAATGGTAGGAGCAACGGTACCAAACTAGTCCAGTTCCATTTTCAAATAACATGTTTTGTCTTCCACCATATGCCGCAAAATTCAATGGAATGATGTATGTAGGTTTTTGACTAAGTGTCAGCTCTTTACAAGGTCACAAAATCTCGCTTCAATCACACTAACGATCATGAATTAATACCACTGTAAGATAAAGTTGATTACACATTGGTCATTTACACATTAGAAGATATTTCTAACACATAAAACAGGCATGTTAATCAACAAATACAACAAACCGAAACAAAATACTTAGTATAAATGGAAGTTAAACTCTTCCTATGTTACTTTAAATAGGGAAAATAATGTATAAAAGATATTTTATTTACGACTAATTTTTTTATTTTAATATCTAGAACACACAAATTTTAAATGTTTAATACTTTTTACCAACGTTATACGAGAAAATAAAATGTATAACAATTGCAAAATCAGTTTATTATTTTTAAAAAAAAAAACCTTCATGTTCGAACAGAATGTTCAATAGTGACGCAAATATAATCTACTTTTTGATATTTCATATAATAGACCTTAAATTTTGGAATACCTCAAAGCAAGAAGACCAGATGGAATCCATATCGTTATTAATTGGTTTAGATAAAAGTGAATATTTCACTTGACACAGACATGTGACTTATTAACAATTTTTGACGTCTGGAATTCAAATTTGATGTGCACTTTAATTCAAATACTGGCTGAAGTTATTCAACCAATCAGGTTCCAGTTTATATACTCCAAACAAATATACAAAGATGTAATATCCCCCAAAGATATTAAGTATGTAACATAATTAATCAAAATCCTAGATTAAATTATGATCACAATAAATAAAAAGACGGTCAATATTCAACATATAATTTTGTTGCTATTTAATTCATATAAATACGACGTTTCGTCTCCCTTTCGAGACCTCATCAGGCATACTACAAACATAACATTACAATGTTATAATTTTTTATATATAAAAAATCGTTAAATTTTACAAATTTAGCAATTCATGTCCTTCACTCCTTGACTCCTTCGTCCGAAAACAAATAAAAGTATTGAAGTATTTACATGACAGGAAGTTGGTGTCGCGGACTACCTTCCGCAACGGTTATCGCCCAAATGTTGTAAAACCGAAAATTTTGACAGAGAACCCATATATTAATCTTTTGTAATGTTATGTTCGTGGTATGCCTGATGAAGTCTTGAAACGTCGCTTTTATATTAAACAAAATTAATTGCAATTAAATTATATGCTGGCTTATTGGCCGTCTTCTTATTTATTGTAAAATTATAATCAATTATGATTATTTCTAACATGTCATGAGGATGAGTTGAGGTGTGGATATTTTCATTTTTGAATAAGTTTATCAGTCTGCATAATCTTCTTACTATATATATATATTGTAGAGAAAACTCGTTTTTCCGGCCGCTGAGCTTTACGTCGTTATAGGATTTACTCCTCGGACAAGGAATAATATAGGGCACAAGGTATTTTTCCACAAAAAAACACCAAAAGATCAAATAAATCTGTTAATTTAAATCAGAACATGCATGAGATAATCTAAACAGGTCACTCAATCAATCTTTCTATCACTCGTTCTTAATTCAATTACACCAGCAACTACTCGATACTAATCGTGATTCTAACCTAGGACTAGCACCACTTATTCATGGCCTATTTGCTAGCCTTAATCCGCCTAAACTCATACACGTGGCCACGAAGAAATTCGTGGGCTACAGCACTTCCATCTTTCAGCGCCTCGCGCTACCGACTCTGTACAGGTTTCCTCCTGTTTTGAGTCAAAATGCAGAATCACGGTGCAAAGACCTCATCCACCAATCGCTGGTATGCAAGTTCCCACACAGCGTCGGGCACCTGCAATGTCATATCACGCTGACACTGAATGTGCATCCTAGCACTCCCGTATTACTTGCGTCAGCCATCATGCACACAACAATTGAGTCTGGCGTCTGTAATGGCGCACATATCGACAATATATATATATATATATATATATATATATATATAGTTCTTCTTGTGTATGTGTACATTTCAATTTAGATATATGCATATGCTAACGGGCTATGGCTGTTTATCTGCAATAAATGTAGTAATTAGTAAGATGGATCACACGATATATTTGATACAAGGTGACTCAAGACCAGCGGCAATTTCTTTTTTTCTTTAATTTACGTGAAAGAGTTAATGCTATAAAGCCCAAATCCGCATTGTTGAACATTGCATTTCATAACAAAACTACAGCAGTAAGCATTCAGCACGAATTCTTTTACTAAAATGAAAATATTGATACGTTGATTAAAGCACAATTATTGTAAGCCCAGGCGCAAGTCGAGAAATTAGAAAAAATTTACTATCGGACACGGAAAGGAAGATTACTCAGATTTTAATTATTGTTCAATAAAATAAATTATTAAATTATTTAAGTTTACTTAAATATTTTGTTACTTATCTCCAAACCCTCCAACAGTCAGATGAATCCGTATCGGCTATTTACAGTTGATCTTTTATGAATAACATCTCGTCATAATACCAGGTATTTTGTTCTGGAATGTCTTATGGAGATACACCAGATCTTTTAAAATATCAGTGTTTCTGTAATCTCTATTAAAATTTATTCTTAGAAAGTTTCTTCTTTGATTTAATTGATATGTAATGCGATAAAATTACGCGAAAACTTCTGCGACACAATTTTGGCATAGTTTTCCTCCGGAAATTCTTTCAGACATTGGGGACGACCCTCATTTCCTTTGGCTGAAAGAAGGAAAGGATCCTCTTAACTTCGTAAAAGAGTCACCTGTTGCTAATTTGGAAGTGTTTTGCCTCCGAAAGTCGGAAGCTGCGTGAATAATCTGGAATCGCAACTGACCACCGAGTGATATGAAACTAATGGAATGTTTACGCTGCAATTGGTACCCGGAATAAAGTAGGAGGGTTAAGGATTCAGGCCGAGCTTAAGTGGGAACTGATTTTAAGACGGAGAAACAGATCATGTTGAAAGGTCGGCAAGTATCGATCAAAACACTTAACTGCTAACAGCCTAGGACAGAATTTGAAAGCAGCAGTTCAGAGCGTAGTCGAGCTTTTGAGACATTAGGAGACGCAGACTTCTTGGTAGGAGTCTCCGGGCAATCAGACAAAGCAGACAACAAGATCAGCCAGATTCATAGGTGTTCCAGCCATCTTCACAAAGCAGAGAATACCAGAACGCAGCTGCGAAACATAGTCCGTATCGTTCATTTTTATTAAGTAGAGTTCACATTTGCCATACCTATTGCTATCGGTTCACCACAAAGTAGAACCTGATTTTTAAAGAGACTCGATAAAACATTATTACTGCTAACTTTATATTTGTGTATTTTTTTATGAAATGCTCTTGTTAAAATGTTTACCTTATTAAATTCAGAAGTTTAAATTTAAATTCTTTCTTTTCTGTTTAAACCTATATTTAATTGAATTGAAACAAATTTTACCGATATCTGTTTTCAAAACGTTTTTCGATACCAATAAGATTATTTTTGTAAAACAAAAAATTAAATAGTCCTGTTGTAAAAGAAAATAACGTTGATTCTGGTGTAAATGTGAAAAAAGGGCAAGTGGTTTGTTAATTTTACTGACATTGTTGTCCCAAATAAAGTGGTTGAAGTCGTGTCAGTAGGTGATAAATTTAATTTAAACAAAAAAATGAACTCGTTAAATCTGACCTAATTGAGAACATAAAAGAAATGGAAACAAAATTATACAAAACTCCTAATGATGCGAAAAATAGTCTTAGGAAAAAGACTGTGGAAATATTGAAACATTCCTATAATAAAAAAAGCACTCACATACCGTTCACTGAAAAACTCTTTCTACAAAATGTCAGTGAGACTAACAAGTTTATCAAAAATAATCCCAATCTATTGTTCACTAAGACTGATAAGGGGAATGTAAGTTTTTATTTTTTCTTATAACACGTTATTTTTCTTAATTTTTTATTTTTATTCTTATATATAATTTTGTTCATTTACTACTAATGTTATCTATAATTCCTTTCCCTTTATTACTAAAATATTTGAGATCTGACGCTGTTATTAGTAAATAATAAGTTAAATTGGACTGATCAGATTAATCAATTACTTACGAAACTCAGCTCAGCTACATATGCTGTAAGAGCAATGTCCACCTTCAGTGATCTAAAAACAAGAAAATTAGTATACCTGTCGACAGGTATAAAGGAGCGACTCATCCCCGGACAGCAGTAAACACTTGAAAACGATGGCAGTGACCGCCGTCGAAACGTCGTGGCCAATGCCTACGTTCACCCGGCTGGAAGCCCAAGAACTACTGAAGCAAAATTAGTATACTTTGCATATTTCCATTCTGTTCTATCATATGGTATTATATTTTGGGGCAAATCAGCAGGCATAGATAAGATTTTTATTGGTCAAAAACGTGTTATTAGAGCAATATGTCAGGTTACCTCACGAACTTCTTGCAGAACTCTGTTCAAAAAGTTAGGTATTTTCACTTTGACGTGCCAATACATTTATTCATTGATGTTATTTGTAATCACAAATAGGCACTTATTTTTGAATAATTCTGATATTCATCCCTTCAATACAAGGAACAAAAATAATCTGTACAAAAAATGTAAAACATTGTCAATTGCACAGAAAGGTGTGCATTATTCTGGGATATCCATCTTCAACAGACTGCCGCATAGAATTAAACAGTTGTCCGATAACCAAGGTAAATTTAAGTCGGGATTATCCTCATTTTTGCTTAGCCACTCCTTCTATTCAGTAAAGGAATTTATAGAAGAATCGGAAACGAGTAATTAGTTTATAATGTTGGAATCGCCTTTCTATTTGGTTACAAAAATTTGTTATAAGTATATTTATCTTTTATATAATAAAATAATGTAATAAATGTACATCCTGACTCATTCCACATCCTTGAAGCTTAGCTTCTTTACAGGATCTACGAAATATGATTATTATTATCCCGTTACTCTTTGTCACTCCATTGCCACTGGCAGGGATTCCTGGCCAACATTTAGTCTGGCAATACTTACGTGTGGGAAAGGAGTTGAGGGCCCCGTACTCATGGTCGCGCGACACGAAGTACATTGTGGTAAATGGAAGCGTACACATGCTGCGTGTCACTAGCGCGGCTTTATGGGCCGCGCGACTCGACGTTTCTGGGCTGTCGTGCGACTCCAAGTACATTGCTTCTTATGGAGCTGTACACATGTACCGAGCGTTTTACCTGAGACGACAATGCTCTCGGTTTCTTTAACGACGAAATACCAAACAGCTCAGCTGTACGATGTGAACTTTTCATGTATAATATCTATATTGCTCTGACCTAGTTCATAAAATAATACTTAGAATTTATAGACAAATGATTCTGATAAAGTAATTAAATGAATAAACTATATTACATATACGACGTTTCTGTCACTATTGGCGGTCCTCTTTGAGTATTTTCAGGATATTGAACTGACAATGAGGTTGCGGACAAAATTGAATATATACAAATCAATTCTCCTCATTAATAAATGTTGTCGTAATATGTGAATTGCACTAAGAAAATACAAGGAATCCTGACAACATTTTTGTAATGATTAATTTTGTGTTTTGATGTCTTTATATTGTGGTGGGGGATAAAGGACTTTTATTCATCAATTGAACATTAACTTTTACACCACATTTACTTTTAGGTTTATTTTCATTGATATTTAAATCTGGACCAGTTTAACATTATATTTTATTGCCGTATATACAAAAAAACTATTTACAACGTTTAAAAATAATTTGTTACTGCATATACTATTTTTATCTATTATTATATATTTATTATAATAGTATACCGGCACATATTATATTAAATAATAATGTAAGTCAACACCACAACCCCACTTATTTTTTCTTTACAGATCGATGTTGAAATCCGGTTTATATTGTCGCATTGTATTGACAATTTTGTTGATCGTTATTTTATTTCTTACTTTATTAAAATAATACTTAGATTTCACTATTTATAATTCAAGATAATCGCGATACGCCGCTATAATTAATGTTACAAAATCGCGATCGCTATTAGCAGTTGCACTTGTTTCACCAGGAGTACCATTCTCAGAAGCAGCTGATGATTGAAGCTCTTATTGACGTAAACTTCCTAGACGTTCAATCGGCTCTTCAATATTGACACACAGTGATGCAACGCTACAATAAGCTCCTAGACGATCAATATGCTCTTCCGTTAATTAATGAGTCAACAGATTGACAATAATATTGATATTCTAGGCAATAATGCGTCTGAAATTCCAGCCTGTACAGTCCTGTATAAGTGATTTCGTTCTTCAGGCGCTTAAATGGGTGCGCGGTCGGTTTTTGTAGCAGTCGGCGGGTAAGAACCTTCGTATTATGTTCCGTGGACCCCCAACAACAGGTCAAATGTCTTTTTGTTGGAGGGTCATTGACCCGGGAGCTGTCCACGACGGTCTGGGAATAGGCTAAACTTATAATTTAAAAACCCTCAGGAATTGGGGATAAGTTTTGGAAGTAACACATAGAGCAGATTTGCATTTAGATTGATTGCTGTGAGCGGCGAGATAGGACAGTGTGTTTTCGGGAGACAGAGATATAATACAAATATAGATGTAGGAGGAAATCGTGGGTAGCAGCGCGTGAAACGGAGAGGACTGTGTACGTTTTGAGGAGCTGAAGTAGTGAGAGAGAGAACAGTGCCGTTTATTGTGGAGTTGAGTGATGGCCAATGAGATCGCGAAACTGCTGCGATTTAGAGCGCGTGAATGACCAAGCGTACCTGTATCAAGGGATCCAACCGAACCAGTGGAAAACGTCGCCGCTGCAACGAGATCAACATTCAGTAAGCCTTTCCCTTTTATTTTACTTCATGTGGTTGTGGCTGCAATGACCGGCAATTCCATTTCGGTAATTTCGGACGTGCCGTTGAAGAATTTAATATTTAGAAAAACTTGAAACATTTGTAATTATTCAGTAGTTAGTGAGCGTGAGTGGGTAAAAGCAACATTTAATGATTATGGAGCCGTGTGGCTGAGCTTTGGCCGGGATTTAACAGATAAAATAAATTGTTTGAATCCTTGATAATTTATTAAATAAACCTTCCCCTTCCGTAATTAATTAAAGTGAAGACCCCCGAGAGTCTCATTCTCGGCTCAAAAACTCATGTGTCTTGTTCGCGATTGCCGTTTTCTTTTATTCTACATAGATATATATTAATTCTGCGTATGCAGTGTCGCCCGGGCCGGAACGCGACGTGAAAAGATTCGAGGGAGAGGGGAGCGTTACAATATGTTATTTTGAAATAATTGAAATTTATTTTTATTGTAAAATATTATGTCCCCAACAGCTGCAAATATAACACAAATTGGGAATAAGTGTCATATCAATTTTAATTGCCTAATTTATTCATCTCAGTTTTTATTATATATTATATCCCCATAAAACTAGATTATTCCAATATAATCATTACAACACATAACTGTCTAATTTTCAAAAGCCTCAGGAGCCGGCTGGATTGGCGGGAGTGAGTGTGCTTAATGTCTTCGAAATTGGCACTCGTACCGCAAAAGTATTTTTCCTTCGAACATATTTCAAATGAAGTTAACATTAGTAATAAATCAATCACACTTGTGGATAGTATTGCATTCAGTAACGAGCAGTAGTTTTCTTAGTATTATGAAACGCATGTAGATTCCGTTCCAGTTTAGAATGCTTCGGGAACAAGTGCTGCAATCGATTACAACCTTTATAATTAATGCAGTAATAGAGGGAAACCCAAGGTAATGAAGTGTAGTTAGGGAAACAGTGGAATAACAAAGGGTGTTAGATTGGGAAAGGATATTTTGACGGAAGTTAAGGAATTCTGCTACTTGGGAAGCGTAATAACTAGGGATGGTAGAAGTATAGTAGACATAAAGAGTAGGATATCACAGGCATGGAAGGCTTTCACGAAGAAAAGGAATTTACTTACGGGTAATCTAAGTGTGAATATTAGGAAATCGTTGCTAAAAATGTTCGTATGTAGTGAAACGTGGACGATAGGAGTTTCAGAAAGGAAAAGAATAGAAGCCTTTGAAATGCGATGCTGTAGGAGAATTATGAAAATCATATGGGTGGAAAGAATCACTAACGAGGAAATTCTTAACAGAATAGAGAACAATATGGAGGACGTTGAACAAGATAATGGATAGATTAAGTCGCTCGTTTTAAGACATGAGAGTCCTGTAAAATTATCATTAGAGGGAAGTGTGTGTGGTAATAACAGAAGAGGGAGCTACGGATGGAATACGCTAAGCAGTTTAGGGGGATGTGGTAGTTAAGCGAAATGAAAAGGTTTGCACAATATAAGTTAGCATCAGACCAGTTTTAGGACTGAATACCACAATAACATAAAACACATAAAAATTTTGTCATTTAAATATTTTTGTCTTTAAAAATCTTTAACTGAAATTATTTTGATTTTGCTGCTTTTAACGGACCGATGAGGTGTCTCATGATGTGACAGTGTCATACCATAGCTATCTCTCCGATCTTCATGTAGTGCCAATTAGAATCATGTTTGTTGCGCTTGATGGGTAGTTGCAGGGGGTGAAACGGAATGCTGCCAAGCGCATTTTTGATTCTGTAGAGGAAACGTGGGCCTCAGGAGCTGGCTTGATTGGCGGGAGTGAGTGTGCTTAATGTCTTCGAAATTGAAGCATTAATTCAAGCTGTTAAAACTTAATTATTATAAGTGTTTTTAAAATTAAGAAAAAATCAATATTTGTTAATTAATATATGTGCTGTTGCATAGGAGATAAGATGACCAAGTCAGAATAATAAAATTGGTTTGGATATGAAAGAGAGTTGAATTATCCTTAAATTGATATGAAAATATATATAAAAGCACCTTGATCTTGAAATTCCAATGGTAACAAACATTTTATTATACATATCGCTGAAAATATAATAAAAAATACAATAAACAATCTGCACCTACATCTTTTGAAAAAATATTTTCAATAATGAATAATATATGGTCTCAATAAAAAATGCAAATATGTTTTTGAATTCCTCAATATTCATTTTATTAATTGATATAAATAAATACTATTATTTGCCACCTAGGCTATAAGTATTCCACATTAATAATTTTAGAAAATATAAAACATAATAAAAATCTGTTTTCCATTGTTTTGGAAATGTATTTATTTCATAGAGAACAAAAAAGTTTTTAAGTAATGTGACAAATGAACCATGCATTAAAATGAATTTTCAATTCCAATTGATAAGTTTTATGTTTATTATTGCTTAATAATTAAGTATTATAACTTAGTAAATATTCCATAAAATTTCAGCTGTATTGATATTAACTGTAAAAATATTAACTAAACAAAATATTTTGTTTTAAGTTGTTACTAATTAATTACTAATCAATTTATTATTAAAACAGGCTGAATGAAAATGAAAATTGCATTTTACATTTAACTAACATAATTGAAACAATTACAGTTTACATCAAAATAAACAATTAGAGAAATAAATATTGTGGATTTTATCCTGTAATTGCAAATACTTTGTCCCAATTTGATAGTATGAATTATAACATGCAAGGATGTGTATGAAAAATGATATAATTGTAAGTTAAGCATTAACATATTGTCCTCAAAATAGGATACTATATATGAGCAATTTTAATAAATATCATAACGAGTATTATGCCTCATGGAGGAACCTCATTTTATGATTTAAAAACATTTGCTCATCTGGCAAGTAGTCCAAGTCGCCTCCTAAGTGGTGAAGCTTCAGGTAAAGCCAAAGCCCATCGCCGAAATCCAGTAAGCAGAACAGAGCTTGTTACAAGAATTGCACCACCAACACTATACCTGAAATAAAAGTAAATATTCAAATGGTCTATTTGTGAATTGCATAGTAACAAATGATATTGTTTAATAATTACCTGTTTGGTGTTTCGTTGAAGAAAACCATTTGCCACACAAATGCAAATACTATGTCAGCTGAGCGAGCAATTGCTACAGGTCCAGCTTGTTCTAATTGTAAAGATAATGTTAAAAGTATTTGTCCTCCAAAGCTGAGTAATGCTAAAGCTACAACAAGTAGACGATCAAATCCACATCGGGGCACACACAAAGCACCAAGTAATGCAGAAACACCTAGTGTTTGAATAAGTGCAAATGCTCCAAAATTACACATAACAACTGCAAAATGTAACCCCTTCAGAGCTCGCAGTAGCACATATGCATTTGCTCCAAACAGCGTGGCAGCAAATGCAGCAGCTGCACCCCACATATCAGTCCTGGCTCGATCTGATGGTGCTGCCAACGGTGGAACACTACCACCACCAAATAACAAGGGAGGTCGTGTGATGAGGACAACTCCTATCAATGTTAATGTAACAGTCAGTACATGAAATGGTCCACACGGTTCTTTCAAGAAAAGCCGAGCAAAGATTGCAACAAATACTGGTACACTGAATACCACAACTGATGCATCAGCAAGAGGCATATGCCTGAAATCAAAAAAGTATTTAAATAACTAACTATATATTTCAACTCATTGGATAGGAAAGAGGAATAGAGAGTAGTTAACATGCCTTAAACTGTCATTGGTGTCACTACACTGGGATGCAATAAAATATATCCTTTTGAAGGACCTCATCCTCAGTACTGTGAATAACATTGTGCCACATGGATGCACAGTGTTTAATTCATGCTAGGATATCATCATTACTGTTATGAGGAAAATTTGGAAATGTTATTGCTTCCCAGCTTGGCAATGCCAACTGTTGTCTTAAGGTAAGTCAGCTGATCTCTATCCATGTTTAAATAATAATTTCACTCCTATTAACAATGTAACATGCAGATAAATATAATCTATATTCTATTATTAATAAGTAAAAATGTTCACAAATGTAAATAATAAAATCAGTTCAAATGTGTTAAATTGAGTTTAAATATTATAAATTCAGGCAATCCAATTGTGTATCGATTATATTTTTAATACAAGTACAGATTACTTAAATTATAATTTCATATTCAATTGTAACCAGTAAAAAAATATTTTGGTACATTAATTATATACATTAATGAGAAATATATATTTCAATATCAGTTACACCAGTGGTTCCAAAACTTTTTTAGTTACCATCAGTCTCAATATGTCACAATTTTTATGTATTGCCCAAAATCAAAGCATTGGTCTATTGAACACATTTGAAGTCTAATGATAATGCAGTTAGGTTACTTTAAAAAATATAATAATAAATTAACACATATTTTAAATTCACTAACAATTTATTGATGAAAACAATTAATTAAACTGAATATTAGTATACCACACAATAACCATATAATGTATTTTTTTGTATCACTACAGATCATGAATATAAGAAAGTGTTTTTTAATTATTCTGCAAAAACTTTTACTGGGTTGACTGTGTCTAACGTTGAAATATTTTCATTCCACACCTGTTACAGAGCTCCAGGGTGATGTATCACACAGTTTTGAAAATCACTAGCCTATACAATATTATAAATTGATTTTATTTTCAAAATTATGAAATATGAGCAACTTAGAAAATCTCACCTAAAAGCATAGAAACTGAGCATAAGACCTGTTGTTCCTACAAATGACCGCAATATCAACATAAGTCTTCGGCCTTGAGGAAATACTGGCTCCCCACGCCACAATAAAATTGGCACAGCAGGAAGTAAAACTCCTACAAAACGACAAGCAGCAAGTTCCATTGGATGTACATCCACAAGCCATTTCACAATCACACTGCAAAGAGAAAACAGGAGAGACGAAAGAGTGGCTAAAAGTAGGCCAAGGTAGGGACAGCTGGTACTCTGTGAGGGGCTGCTAGGCTGGGGAGGGGGAGTAGTTAAATCTTCCGCCTCAACCAAGTGCTGAAGTTCTAGGTGCTCTGGCATATTTTGCACCCTGAAAATGTAAAGTGCTGAAATTAATAATAGTTATTGACTTACAAGTGAAAATAGTTTACAGTAGTATTCATAGGAATTTTATAGTACATTCGAGATGACTCAAATTATTGTCCATTTCTGTATTTAGTGCAGCATAACTTAAGTCATAGTTACATTTTTAGCTTAAAAATATGCAAGTCTTCATCAATATTTAATAATATAGTCATAAATAACCAAATTGCAAATAATACTTAATTTGTAAAATGTCTTCAAATGGAAAATGAATTTTCTATTAGGGTAACTTTGGAATGTCATATAAATAAATTTATGGATGCAATATAGAAGTGTTCATTTACAATATAGAAGTGTTCATGACAGCATACCTGGAAATAATTCTACTGTAGAACAAATTGCCAATGGTCACACAGTATTTAGGGAAATTGAGGATATGTAAGGAACACTGTAACATTTAAAATATAATTACAATTAAACCGTGTAATACATAATAAAAATTAATTTGAGGAAGACTAATTATCATGTTGCATAAAACAATAAATGCAATTTAAAATGAAAAAAATTAACTTTTATAATCAGTTAAGCTGAGGATTGTTTTAATTTTCTTTATGGCTCAAGTATAGCGTTTTTTATTTATAAAATATCCAATATATTAATTATTCACAATCTATTTCAGAATTAAGCACAGAACCGCTGCTAGATGTTTCAGCGGCCACTTCTAATTTTTTCTGACTAGACGTGTAGAAAGTTATTTACTTTGTATACTTATGATAGTGTATATAAAAGAGAAACTATTTTTGCAATTAAACTATTTAGAACTACTAGTAATTGCAAATTATAATATATGCATGTCATTCTATGGCTAGTAGTAAGAGCTTTAAATTATTCCCTTGTAAAGAATGGTAGTAACATTACAATATTGTATAACGATTGTATTGGTGAAATCAAGTGTGTGAAGAATGGATATATTTCGAGACTGCATGAAGAATTTCCTGGACGTGGAACGACTACACGGCAAAGGGTAATTCCCATTACGGAAGATCGATTGTTAGAACATACTTCAAGATAAAAATATGAAATTTGAATATGTTATCAATGGATATATAATGCATTTAATATTTCTTAAAATGTATATTTGCGTTTTATTTTCAAGTAATTAATATTCAAATGCAAGTATAAAGTCTAATAATAAATAGTCAGGTTATGACTTATAAAAATGGATAATCTTCTATAACTACAAATGAAAATACTTTAAAATTTTGTAAACAATCAAATTAGAATGCCAATTTTTCTTTACAAAATAAATTTATTTTTTATCCTGGGAATTTAATTTTACATTATTTGTCATTAAACTACATTATTGTCAATGATCGATTCTTCTCATGGCTCGAACTTGTAGTCGTTTTGGATTTATTATTCACGGAAATCAATAAATGTTATGGCACAGTAAAAAATGTAGGGGCAAACGATTGAAATGAGTTTGATTAACAGATTTGTGTATTTGCTTCCCCCCTGAAAGTGCCAACATTTTGCGGTGTACAACCTGCACGCCCGCTCCTATTGTATAACGTTTATATTGTATACGCTATATTGTATAACGTTTCAGGAGATGTGCTTGGATACACTTTTTAATCGTCAAGTTTCCCTACTCGCAAAATTCACACGTTATTTCTTTCCAATAACTATTTTATCTTGTCGCGGAACGGAAACGAAATGAATAAATAAAAAATTCAGCATGAGTTCTCCCTGAATATTTCAAAGTTGCTTGTATGTGTGTTTCTTAATAAGTACTTAAAATGAATCCAAATTTAAGATGGCTATTGAATTATTAAACGATGGCAATTTATTTATTCAATTTGTACATTTTTCCTTTTTAAAATTATACTTAAGTTAAACTAAAATATAAAATCCCCATATTTCTCCAGAGAATACGATTTTTTCTTCAATATGATACCACGATTACAACTGATTCTATAAGATACATGAAATCTTAGTGTGTATAGTAAGTAAAAGAACACATACCAATAATTTAGATGTGCTGTAACAGTGGAAACAAGTAAAGTTCATAACCAGTCTAAGGAAAAGTTTATAAAGTTAAAACAAAACTTTCAGTCGTACCACGACCTAAAGGCGGTACAAATAAATATAAAAACGCAGGTTATTTATCAAAGTTTTCACGTGCCGAGACACCTTTTAGGAAATATATGTACTGGGACCAAAGACCTTGGTCGTCTGCTCAGAGTTGTCCTCTAATCTCATTGGATCAGTCAGCCAAGTACCTCCTAAAACTGGTGGAGACATGAAGAAGGGAATGCTGCGACCACACAGCGAACTCGTCTCCTGCCATTCGGAAGGGCGTGATAATAGTACCCAATGCCCGACCTACCTGATGTAGGTTTTCTAGGGTTTTCCCTGCATCTCTTTAGGTAAAACACCAGGTAGGATCCTTAAACCACAGCCCGGGGGCCCTAGAAAACCCATGGCTACCTTTCGCATCCCCCATTTTTAATTCCCTTCCTATGCTATTAAAGGGGAGTTGCCTGTTTCAGGAACACTCTCATATAGCCTGTTAACCAAAAAAAAGTTAAATAAAAATATATTTTTGAGTAATAATTTTAATAATAAATTGATCGTTAAATATATCATATTATAATGATATTATAATGATACAATCGTTATTAAAAATAAAATATTGAACCTATTGAATTTAATGCTTTTAGTACACCTCGATTGATTAATTTTAGCCATTTACTAAATATCGAAACCTACCAGTTGAAATTTATTATATGAGAACACTACGCATCGGTTTTGGAACGTTTGCATTCCATTGTACATATTTTTAAGTATTCGATCACAAAGCGCAGTCGTAACAAACTCACGGCTCTTTTACAATATTCTTATTTTTCCAAAGTGTAGTTTAAACTTTCATTACCCATTTACTTCAAAAAACACATTAAAAGTCTTTATTTGTCCAGTTTGCATCAACAATTGCTACTAACGCTTTACTAATCGGCCGCAGATCGTTCATAACACTAATGCCAACTAAAGTCTGATGAAAATTAGATGCCACTTAGTTGATGTAAACAGCGAGTAATCTGACTTTAAATTACGAATAAAATAATTAAATTAAAATTAATCGAACTTAAGCACCTTGTACATCCTTCTGCGGCATCCAACAATGACGGATAATTTAATACCGTAGTACAGCCCATTCGCATATCTGGAGGCGGAATAGATCATCAACATAGCTAATAGTAATGGTGAAATTTTAATATACATTTATGTCGTATTTTCTGTGATAAGCCTGGAGGCTTGCTGCTCTCTCGCGGGAAAACTGCTAGACGTTTATATACTCGAGAAATCTCGAGAAGAGAAGAGGAAAAAGACAGGGAAAGACGGGAAGAAGAAAGTTTTTTTTTGTTCCTCAGACTGCAGCTTTGCCCGGCTGTCGATTGGCGTGGACGGTGAGAATAAGTTGTCCCGAAGCTTATGTTGTAGAGTGCTGCCTCTATTCGTCTGCATATGCTGGCAGTCGTCGATAGAAGCAGAGTTGATGAATATTTGTTAACTTCATTCTTGAAAGACAAGAGTGCATTATCCGTATTCAATATCATATTGGTTTTGTATTATAATAAAGTGTTTATATGATTGTACGAAGAACTACGGCAATTAATTCAGCATCACTCCAAGAAATAGCAAGCACGATAAAACGATGTCGTCGTGGCATCCTCTCCTACTCACTTATCCAAAAGGCCCCAGCCCCATACACCATACCACCACGAGGTAGCGGAGACTTCGCGACAGCGGTACAAGTTCACTAATAACATCATAGTATTTAAGTTGCTTCTGATAACCCCGAAAATTTTCATCAGCGCTGTTAATTCTATTCTGAGGAAAGACCATTTAAAATTTTTTTTAGAAGAATGAGTTTCTTGTTTTTTCTTTTTAACTAGGGCCCCCGGGCTATGGTTTATGGATCCTATCCGGTGTTTCACCGAAAGAGATGCAAGGAAAACCCTAGAAAACCTGCTTCAGGTAGGTCGGGCATTGGATACTATTCTCATGCCCTTCCGAATGACGGGAGACGAGTTCGCTGTGTGGTCGCAGCATTCCCTTCTCCATGTCTCCACCAGTTTTAGGAGGCAGTTGGCCGACTGATCCAATGAGATCAGCGGACAACTCTTGCCATATGCCCAAGGTCTTCCACCCCTGTACATACACCTCCTAAAATATGAGATGGTGTCTCGGCATGTGAGAACTTTGATAAAAAAGAAACAGAGAGGGCCGGCTTCTGAGTTATATTCCCGGAATTGCACAAACGTACTGCGAGTTATATACATATGTTCTAAGGTTTCCCCTTAGACGTTCCTAAACCATTCATCCGATTGCCGTGAAATTTTTTTGTGTTAAGCATTATTCATCCCAAGAAATTATGTCGACCTTTCACGATTTCAGCTCATGTAAGTCTCACGCCAATCAAGTTATCTGCGAATTCAAGTTTGTCCCTAATGATACATTCATCCGACTGGCTTGAAATTTTGGTGTGTTGCAGTCCTCCACCCAGAGAAGGTTTCTGTCGATCTTTAAAGATTTAGGTTCCTTCCTTCCTCATTCGTGGCCAAAAAAGTCCCATCTTAAAGATATATAAGCAATGCAAATGGATATATTTTGCGCTCACGTAGCCAGTCAAACGAAATAATTAAATTGTTGTTCATCGTGAAATAATGCTAAAGTTAAGAAAAAAATTTATTTCAAGTGCTGACACTTTTTTAAATTAGTTAATAATAATGAAAATTTTCTTAAGAGTGACAATGCACGTTTCTAAATTACGAATCTAGCGAACGAGACGAATTTTTCTGTAACTAAATGTCAAATCCCTTATCCTACAATCGCGGAAAGCAATTAAAAGTGGCATTGTTTAAATAAAATGTTATATTATGCTATACAATGATAAATAATGAAACTTGACAGGCTACGTCAGGGTAAACAAATTATTTCAAACTACTCAGACCTAAGAGAATAAATCTGTCAAGCGTGATACAATATTTAAATTAAGGTCTATGTAAAGAATTAATATTTTATATAACTAATTATACTTTTATTTAGTTAATAAAAATGCAAAATGTTTTATAAGTAACAGGACACATGATTAATATAAATACTAGAGCTGTTTTATTTTTTGAATACTGTACTGAGTAGATATGGCAATCGCCATTTTATTTCGCCACTGGCTGAATAATTCCATATATTGGGGAATTCTTCAACACAGGTTAAAAACACCAAGACGCTAGAGAGGCGAGACGTACGGGCTTCAAATTGTGCCAAAAACGCCGCCTTGAGACTTATAATTCTGATACCTGACTTCAGTTCTTTGACCCCGAGAATTTTGGAAGACCAGAAAGTTCGGGAGTGAAACCGTGGGCAAAGGTGAAATTTGATTGGAGGTTGAGGTCAGGTGACTCGCCATGTAACTCACGGTGGGGTGATTGAAGAAAAATGACCTGCGAGGATAAAGGAGAAAAACTAGATCAGTCGGGTATGGAGAGCTGAAAAAGTAAGAAGTCTAGAGGGTGCGAGGCTTTGATCCACGGCACGGAAGTGGGGCATAGATATTTGAAGAAGGAACAAGTATCGCGGGTGCGAAGCTTTGATCCTCGGCACGGCAAGTGGTGTTTCTTTCCTATCTCATCTGGGAGCAAATTGCAAAGAAGAATACGGCAGTGAGCAGGGGGTGCCCGTTTACTTAATCCGGACCAGAAATCTTGGAAAGAACTCCAGGAACCGGCGCCAGAAAACAGGGCTGAGGTGTGTTATGACTGTCTTAATGCTGCAAAGATAAGCCCACAAAAAACGACCCTAGGTTAGAGTCTTACTAAATGCCAATTGAGCTAGCCGAGGTATTTTCTTTAAGCTGGAGCCTAAACTTAAATAATTATTGTTGTTACCTTTTTGATTTTTGTAAATAAATATAATTATGTAAAAATAAATTATTTTAAATACCGCTTTCATGCATGAGTTGGTATTAAAGATAACTACATCTCAATAACTACGAAGGAAAAATACTTTAGAATTACAAATGTGTAATAACTTGGTATTTAATTATTGCGCCTTTAAAATTACACACTATTGGAAACTAAGTGCACAGAGTTTTGAAATGTAACATATTATGGTTGAATTCACATACCAGGGTTGGTAACACTGTCGCTATTGTTGGGGTTAGTAGTTCTTGTGGTTTAAATTCTGTTGCATTGCTTTGTGTTTTCTCTCGTTATCGTTCGTGTTATTTTAATTAGTGTTATTTGTCTGAGGTGAGTGGTGGAACTGTACTTTTAAAGATGACTGCTGTTGAAAAAGTCATTTTCCTTCAAGAGAAGTTAAAAATTAAAGAACAGGACAGGCCGTTGCCTGACGAACATAAAACAAAAAGGGACATGGGGCGGAAATAGAGAACACACAAAACGCTTTCATAGAAAAATTTATAACTGTAACTGGATTTGTGGTTGTGATGATAGAAATTCTCTCTTCTGATTTCCCCGTCTTATATTTGGCAACTACGACGCAGTAAGACAGGCCCGTGTTAAAGATCTTGCCCTTCTCAGTTCATTAATAAAAGCACACAATGATAATAAGAGACACATCAATGATGTTTTAGATCTTTCCATGCTTGGCTCCGTTAATATCGCAACAAAACTAAGTAGAGCTTATCAAGAGAATATTATTAAGCACAATCAACAAGCAGAAAAAGAAGGTACATATTATGTAGAATAATTGACTGCATAAAATTATGTGGCGCCTTTGAACTTGAAGTGCGAGGACATCGAGAATCTGAAGATTCGGTTAATAATGGCGAGTTCTTAGAACTCAGAGATTTTGCTGGCAGCATTGATACTGCTGTAAAAGGACACATGAAAAGTAATCATATTTTCAATGGGAACTTCCAAAACAATTCAGAACGAACTGTTGGACTGTATGCTAGAGGTTTGTCGTGAAGAAATTGTGGCAGAAATAAATAAATCTGAATATGTGGCAGTTATGTCAGACGAGGCAACAGATGTTTCGGAATACACTCAGTTAATTTTAGTGTTCAGATATGCAGTAAATGCTACTCCACAAGAACGATTCTGGAGACTTTTTTTAATCCAGGGGGACAAACTGCAGATATCCTTTAAAAATGTATATTAAATGAGTTGGATACTATTTTGAAAGATAAGAGTAAATTGATCGCTCTGACATACGATGGAGCGGCTGTTATGAGTGGCGAGTCCTGTGGCTAAAGTAAAGCATCTCTACATTGCTACGAACATCAACAAAAGCTTATCATGGAACGTGCCGCATCTCAGAATCGAGCTGCACGTATATTTTTCAGCATATTTCTCTCGATCTCCACAAAGAGTTGCTGTACTAGAGGCAATTGTTGCCAAACGGATTCCGAGTGGTTCATCAACAAGAACAGTTAATGTGATTCATGAAAACAAAGACGCTCTCATTGACTGCTTTCTGGAACCGAAGAAACTCTTTCAACAAAGAATGCCATTCAAGGAATTCGTGGACTTCGACTGAATTTGGAAGATCCTGAATTTTGCTATTTGCTTTGTTTCTTACACAAAGTTATGCCGCATATAAACATTTTGTACAAACAGTTGCAAGCTAGAAATGCTGATATAATTACTATAAAAAATTATGTATTAACAATTGTTCAGGCAATCAACAATATTAAGTGCTCTATTGATTGCAGTGACAACAATATAAGTTGAGAGACTCCTGCCAAACGGCGAAGAAATTCGTCCATCGTGAACGACGCAAAGGAACTATGTGACTGTATCTCGCAAGAGGCTAGATAACGTTTCCAGTCTTTGGACCACTTCAGTTGTGAGAAGCTTCTAAATAGTGAAAACTTTGAAGAGTACTCAAAAATAATTCCTGGACAATTATCTGGACCGAGTTGTAAAATCATACCCGTTGCTTGATCGTAAAAGACTAAAGACAGAGTTAAGTGTTTTGTATTCTCGGCCTGACTTACGAAACCGCGCAAGCTGCTACGATGCTTTTTTTTAAATTTTTAAATTAGCAAACTTCTGAATATTCTGGTAATGGACACCTATGGCGACAAGAGAACTGGAGAGGTGCTTCTCAACCCTGAAATGAATAAAAACTTTTTTTGAGGAATTATATAACTCAAGATCGTCTGACAGCCCTAGAAATGTTATCAATAGAAAGGAGGCTAAACTTACAAACGGAAGTATTTGACATGAAGGTAATTGAGAAGTTCGCCAGCAGGAAAGAAATAATTGGCTTTCATTTCAGACATTAAGGTCAGTAATTATTGCCAGTAATAGTAGTATTATTAGTATTTTCCATTACTATCGTAAAAATTCCTGCTGTTGCTAGGGTAATGTAGCACATACCTTTAAAAACTCACGAACCGCCATTGTTAGGAGAGGTGCCTGTGGGAGTTTCTCTCGCAAGCATCCCCCCCCAGAGTGACTGCGGGCTCACCTGATTATGTCGGGAATGCCTCGTACTCTGTTTTTTATCAAAGTTCTCACATGACGCGACACCTTTTTTTAGGAACTATATGTATTGGGGTCGAATACCTTGGGCATATGGCAAGAGTTGTCCGTTGATCCCATTGAATCAGTCGGCCAACTGCCTCCTGAAACTGGTGGGAGCACGGAGAAGGGAATGCTGCGACTCCACAGCAAACTTGTCTCCCGTCATTCGGAAGGGCGTGAGAATAGTACCTAATGCCCGACCTACCTGATGCGGGATTTTTAGGGTTTTCCCTGCATCTCTTTAGGTGAAACACCCTGTAGGATTCTGAAGCCCGGGGGCCCGAGTCAGCCCTTGGCTACCTTGCTCTACCTTCCGAACTCCTCCCCCCCCCCTTTTTAATTCCCTTCCTATGCTATTAAAGGAGAGTTGCCTGTTTCAGGATCACCTTCATGTAGCCTGTTAACCCCCCCCCCCAAAAAAAAGTCGCCATTGATAGGATCTTTTAATACTTAAAATTTTGTTAAAAACAGCTAGCGTTGCTGCCTCTCAACCGAGGGGTCCCGTGTTCGAATCCTGCATGGGCTTGTATTTTTGTGTCATCATGGTCGTGAAGACCGGGATTAAGACTGTTGGGGGATCGATACGCTGACCACGTGACACTCCAAATTCAGATTTTTTCATGGAAGATGACAGCCCGCAGTCGATTCGGTAGGCCCAGGCCCTCAATGGGCTGTAGAGCCATGGAGGAATGAAGGAAAGATTGGATAAATAATTTTAATAAACATATTATTGTATATAAAATTCAGTGTTTGGACTGCAGGCACTGTTATATTGGCCAGTCTAAGCGCAAGGTTCAATTAAAAAAAGGAACTGAAGGTGGGGGATGAAACGTATTAAAATTAAATTATTCCGTTTCTAATATAATATAATAATAATTCAATTTGCTTGGCCTCAGTTCATTTCACGTTTTACCATAAAAGTGAATAATATGTAAGAGTCCAAACAGTAAACATGTACTACTATTTCTATGGTTTAAAATATATAAACCAAAACGATTTCTAAATAATTTTTTTCTCTTACGACACATTATTTGTTGTGAAAAATACTTTCTGCTATTGTAGCCATAGTAATCTACGAAACAATTTTATAACATGCAGATACTACAAATAAAACACTAAATATACTACTTTATCCTTTTACATAGTTAATTCCTGTTTGCCTCTGCCTATCATATTACAGATTTTCTTTCATTCTATATTCTTAGTTACATCCTTACGTTCATATATTATATTAAAAACATTATTTACATATTTTCTAACCATTTATCCCAAAATATTATTTCTATATACATCATATATATTTTAATTTCATTTGGAAAGTAATAGTGTTTTATGTAGATATAATATGTCTGGTTGGAAATCTTATAAAATTTATGACAATAAAATATTTAAAAATACGGAATAGTTGTATAAAACTTCTGTTTAGTCTTAAATTGACCGTTTTAATTTACCTTTATGTATATTTTTTTTAGAAAAACAGACGTTACGTGAAATATTACTTACATTAATATTAATATAATTAAATACATAATATGACGAACAAGAAATCAATTTCTTTTTAAATCTGAGGAATTTGTTTTGGTTTACTATTTAAAATATAGAAATAATAATATAAGTACTGTGTAATAAATTGTTGTATACAAGTGAATAATATTTTTAATAATTACATTCCCGATTGGGAAGCGCAGGAGATTCTGCACGTGGAACATGAGACTTCCAGAAATGATGCTTAACTTGTAATGCTAATGTTGCCGATATTATAGAACAACGAGGAAATCATAAACGGTTGATTGATTGGTAATCAATAATAAGATAGATTTGAAAAGACAGACAGGAAATGTGTACGTCACATTTTAGAAAGTAATACACCAACTCGACTTCGTTTATATATGTGGAAACGAATGTGTCAGGAACGAGTGGAAAATATGTAACATTACAAACGGCTTTCAGCTAAGCATGAGTGGTTATTTTATGCAAAGAAATAATAAACTTGAAAAGTTATCGTTTCTGTTAAATCATTTTCAGGGTGGTCAGCGAGGATAGCTTCAGTGCTCTGACAAAATATACTCTGGGGTCTTGAAATGCTATTTGACATATTCTCGTGGAGGTGGTATGACATCCTATGACTCGTGCGCAACTGTTATATTGATTTCGAGTACCACACAAAACTTGACCCGACACAAAATTTGTTTGCTCCGTAGAAACACACACACACAAAAACGAACGAATAAAGGATATAAGCACCTTCTGGTAAAAATGTTGTATTATATTTAAGAAGTATTTTTTAAAAAAAAATCGTCGCTTACGCGAAAGGCAGATTACAACATATATAACATGAATTAAATTAATTGCGTGAACTCACCCTTTATCCTCTTTAAAGTCTCTCAAAATCTTGCATTCAGTCTTTCTTTAACAATACTGGAACGCGTTATTAGCAGGGAACATCGAAAACGAATGATTTAATGCGCCCTTGAATTCGTTAAATTTTTCCTTTCATAATTTAGCTTGCACATAGTGATGTAAAGCCAGTTAGGTTTCTTCTTGAGAATACTTGGAAGTAAATGCTCTCACATGGTAATATCGACCAGCTAGGGCCTGTAGTTCTAGCACAGCACTTTACGCAGTTGCTGCGTTCGCCAACAGATGGCAACACAGTACCGCTCGGCCTCGTCGCTAAAAACAAAATGCACCCGACTAATTTTGGCACAAGTGTAACAGACGTATATAGATTCTTCTTTATGACGCAAATCTGGAACGACACATTTCTAACAGTTTTAAGTGATTTCATTTGGACCAATTACTAAAACGCTGTCATGAAGGAACGTTTCCATGACATAAATAAGCACTGTAGTCTCCATTGATACATTTACGTCAATTTGGTTTCAGTTTACTTTAAAAATAAAAGGCAAGGAAGAGGGAAGAGTCGGGGATCCAATATGTGAAATCATACATTTAAACGAGTGGTATCATTTTTTGACTCTGATCATAAAACATAGAATGTAAACGAAGGTTCCTGACACACGTGACACGTAGGTCAGTCATGAGCGCTATACGCCTGGGAAAACTGTAATGTTTCACATGGTCAACTGCCATCCACAGTTTTGGCGTCCCTTCCACACGTGACAACGATCAAGACCACTGTTGACCACCTTGTGTTTTAAAAACTTCCGTTCGTTCATTTTGATTTCGATTGTATTGTAACGGACAAAAACATCCGCTCGGGCTTTGGCGGCATGGAGTCAAAAGGGAGGAGACAGCAGTTGACGCAGGGGCAATAAAACCCAGACGCGGCGTCTCGGCTCGGGAGTTTCTCAAAATTTTGTGAGAATCGGCATCGGGTGGCGTGTTTTCGCCAAGTGTAACCATGGATATTGGAGAATATCCATCCCTGCCATTTTGGTGATAGGTGTCGCATAAGTCGGGACGAAGTTTGAAAAGAGACTGAATTAGACAGATTTGCAGGAGATTGGTGGCAGAGAGTGAATTTGAGAGATGTAGAGATTGATGGTGACACAGATTGGTGGCGAGAGACTGCAACGACTGAACGATTGACGAGTGCAGTTGCAGCGGCGGTCTAAATTACGGACTGATCAGTCGAGGAGGCAGCGTAGAGAGAAGGCGTTAACAACGAGGGAAAAAGGAGAAAAAAATGAGTTTTCCTCAATTCCGGCCGCACGACTTTGTGCTATTCTCTACCGGCCGCTTCAGAGTTCAACAACAAGGAAGTTCCAGTGGCATCTGCATCAAGACGCACATGAAAACAACACAGGTTCGTCAACGAACGGAATATCTGCTGCACGTGGTCACTCAAACAATAATTACCCCTAAGAACTTTAGAATCGTTCCCTTTTAATAACTTTATATTATTACTTGTTATATTCTCGCCGGACCCATTTCAAATTATTGTGTTTTCATTTAATAACTGTACATATTAAACCTTGATTATTAAATTCATTAAATAATTAATATCCCCCATCATTCATAACAGTCTGCCGGCAAATTCATGGCAACTGTGTTTTGGGGTCGGAAGGGGGTACTGTTGGTCGACTTTCTGCCTTCTAGAACAAAAATAAACGCTGACAATTATTGTGAAACACTGAAAAAACTCAGAAGGGCAGTTCAGAACCGGAGCAGGGGCGTAAGAATTCTCCTCGACAACGCCCACCCACACGTCGCTCGTCAAATCATCGATCTCTTGCAAAACTTTGGTTGGACGTCATCACCCACCCACCATACAGTGCGGACTTGGCACCAAGCGACTACCACCTGTTCCCTAAGTTGAAGGAATATTTATCTGAACAGCGGTTCTGCTGCGACGACGATGTGAAAGATGAGGTTTAACGTTTCCTGAGCTGGTATGACATGGGCATTATAAAACTGCCACAGCGCCTACAAAAATGCATCGACTGAAATGGCGATTATGTAGAAAAATAAAGCATTCTTCAACCTTTAAAATGATGTAACTTTTATAGAAAATAAAAATTTCTTTGTATATGTGAAAATAAAGGAGACCTTACTTTTGGGATTGCCCTCGTAATAACATGGACAAGTTATTTCTTTCTGTCGCTTTTGTGAAGGCAACAATAGGTTTGTTTATGCTTAGTGTTAACGGGTGTGGAGAGTAGTGGAAACAGGAAAGCTGTGGCGAGCGTAATGTTCGTGGGATGTCCCACGCGCAGTAAAGAAAGGAAAAGATAGAAGAGAATATTTTCTTTTGAGAATGAACATCCTTTGCGAGGCGTGCCTGCACAATGCTACTGTCATTGTTGAAAGCATATAATATAATCTTACACACACTGAAGCAACATTATTTTACCACGCCCTATACTTACCCACTCTTGGCTTTTACCTACGAATTTCTTGACGTACAGCATATCGTTAACTAAAAACAATATATTTCCGAGCGCCAATTGCTTTTACACTACCAAATTATGTTAACATAGACACCGAGGTAAATTGAGCTTGGGTTATACCTACTTTTGATCATGGCGGGTGGGTCCGTATTGTAATGTGAGGTGTGATGCGCTGTGGATTGCCAGAAGGATCCATCTAACGCTGAGTAGTAAGTAATGATATTTTAGAAAATACTTTAATTTTTTTAATTCTGTATTTTATAGTAGCACCAAGGGTCATTAGCGACTTTCTAATTAGGTAACTGCTTTCCTTTTTAGTTAAGTTTTTCTCAGCCAGAGACCCATGATTCGAGCCGGGACCTCTGTGGTGCGAGGCTGTGACGCTGGCGGCCACTGAGGCGGCCAGAAATTCTTTTGTATAAACTTTGTACTTTAATTATAGTTTTATTCTATATTATATCATGGTTTTTCTTATTATTCTCCTAGTGACTGCTTCCTAAAACATATTTTTTGCCCCTTAACAATTTGTAATGAACCTTTATTTAGGAAATAATTCAATTTCTAATTATAAACATTTATATGTTACTTTGTTGGAGAATGGTAAGATAAAGGTCGGGAAACACATCAAGCGCGCAAAGCATTCTTAAACGTTTAGAGTTATTTGTGAACCAAATGTTTGAACGCTGTGAACGTGTTTGCGTTTTGCAGAGTTCGTGCAAACACCGCTCAAACATTTGGTTCGCGAACAATTGCATACGTTTGAGAATGGTTTGCGCGCTTGATGTGGACGAGTATTTAGGCCTATGATAATTGTGAAATTGGCCCCTACGGAGGTATCAAGAAACCACTCGTCCTCACTAACGTGAGTACTTCTGGGAATAAATATCAATTAACCCTTCCGAGATCCAAAAAGGAACTTTACATCTATTCAGATTCTTGACAGTCCACAGTCGAGTTGCATTCAATAAGACCTTGATCTTTCCAGGTAGCATCAGCATCACTTCGGCGTAGATATTCGTGATGTTAAGTAAATAATATAAATTAAGAAAGCTGTCGGATATTAGAAAATATTAGTTCAAAGTAGTGTATCACGTCCAAGTTTTGCGAAATACTGCACAACTCCAGAAAATCGATTTATAAATCGTTCTTTCTACTCCTGGTCAATAAAAATGATAGTAATATTAAAAAAATTAATAACTTCGAATGCATCTGACATATGGAGTCAGCTTATTAAACATTGCTATAATGACGTTACAATTCCAATGCAGTTTATAATATATTTTCCTCTAGTATACCTCCCGATACTCTAAAAGACACGAAAGTTACCGTTACATAAAAAGGGTTCCACAAAAAACGTTTCCAATTATCGCCCTATTTCCCTCTCACCAATATTCTCCAAAATCCTCAAGAAAGCAATGCCAGGCAGATTTTCTTACAAAATATTAACCTATTTCTACATCGCAGCGTGGTTTCATTAGTGAAAAATATACCATACGACTTCCTTCAAAGTATTTATGACGCACTCGACCTCTCCAATGCATTTGGTAGATCATGCATTATTCTACTCAGAAAATTAGATTTCTATGGAATCAGAGGAGTGTCCCCTTTCTTTACTGAGACCATACTTGGAAAACAAGCACCAAAACGTTGCGATTGAAAACTCGGATGGAAATAAGTATTTGTTAGAATGGGAAACAATTAACTGCGGTGTCCCCCAGGACTCAATTTTGGGACTCTTACTCTTCATCAAATACATAAACGATTTATCGAATTATTTAGACCCTTAAAATCAGTCCTCTACGATGTTACAGTTCCTCTCTAAATTTGGAAAACATTTCAGAGGTCACACCTTTCTTGGTCTGCTGATAGACAATAATTTGAAATGGAATCACTGCATAAATAAACTCTCGGACAAATTTAGCAAAATCTGCTTTACATTACGAGTACATTACCGAAAAACTTACATTAAAAATAATGTACCATGCATATTTTCACTGTCATAGAAAACTGGGGTCGTTCGCATCACGCGCTTCAAATTTTGAAATTGGGATGTACGAATAATAATCTGGTGCGGGATGAAATACCAGTTGGAAACCTTCGTTTCGTAAACTTGGAATTCTAACTTTGCCTTGTACATATATTCTAGAAGTTTTAGTGTTTGTATGGGGTAAAATCAATTTATATACACCAAACGGCTCAAATAATTTATAAAATACTAGAAATTGCTTTAAACTCCATATTGAACAACATCGTCTAAACCTTTTTGAAAAAAGCATACGCGATTCCGGTATAAATCTATACAATACTCTTCCGGCACAAAATTTATTTGTAAAGAGTTGTAAATCTTTGTTAATGGAGCGTATTATTTGCTGAAAGAGTTCGTTGATAGGAAGGACAGATTAGATCCTCTTTACTAAAACAGTTTGCTGGTATCCATCAAATACTATTATTTACAATTATAATCTACTAGAAATTAACTTCCGACTTATTATCTTTTTCATGTTCGACACAAGAATTGCTGCTGCCTCCTCCGTCGATCGATAATTGAAGATTAAAGTTGTTATAAATTTCTCTGATTAGTTATGTTAGCATCTTTAACGTTGTTTCAAGTTCATAACAATTTTTTGTAACTTCACGAAGTCGATCTCTGCATGGTCAAATCGCTACTGCTTATGTTAATTAATCACTATAGTTCGTCATAAGAAATTTATACTCGTTTTTAAAAACTGCAATTTTTTGTCTTTCAACTTTCTAATTGTAAAATATTATTCATTTCTTGTAATTTTATATTTGACTTATCCTGTTTCCTCGACGCAGGACTAACGGATTGAATAATAAATCTATTATTGGAAAGTAGACACATCATATATTTCCCTCGAGTTGCTGAAAAACAACTCCAAACTGAATGTTTAACTCAATTTCTGCTAACTGCTCGAGTTAATTAAGGTATTCTACCTAAATTGCTGTGCAACACTTATCGTCAATGGCGTCCTTACATGAATATTCCATCGCCTTTCCTCCTCAGACACAACCTTATTAGACCAAAGTGCTCGTGTTATCTGTTCTACACAAAGTCCTGGATTAAACATCCTCCAGTAAGACCTTTCCCAATCACCTCACTTACTTTACTTTTTCCCTTCCAATCTCTCTCAATGTATTACAATTATGTTAATAAATCATAAAAGTTCTTGAAGACATTATATTTGCATAGGCAATGGAATCCAGGTTATTAAATAATATAGAATATTTTTGATTTTTCAATAACAAATTAACATGGTACATTATATAGAATGACATTGTCAAATAATTAATATTATCAGGAAAGTGATATAGAAAATCATTGCCTTACCTTAATATTAGAACGGGTTTTGTCACACTGAATTTGGAAGGAGCACCTTAAATTCTCAGAGATCTAAGCCCTCCTCCTCAGGACAGAATATTGCATCTCATGTGATTTACCAGCACAATTCACAGCACTCTGCTCTGAAGGAGACCTTTGAAAATGACATGCTTCTTCTTGAGCAACATCAGCTCAAAATTTAAGATAATCTGTCAACTCCGTTTTAAATGTCCATGTGGATTGCATACATTATAAATATTTGCAAAATTACAAATAACTATGATAGTACTTTTATTTTTTTGGGCTTATTTCTTGCAAACAACTTCATTATTTTAAATGTAAATCTATACAAAAGATCATCACAGTTGAGTACCTAGGCTTTAAATGAATAATTTATTTCGACTGTACAGAAATTCAGGTCCACAAAATCTGTAAAATTAAGTTGTTGAAGTTGTAGGAGGTGGTTCTTCAGCTTTGCTTTCAAGAGAAAAAGGAGGGATTCGACAGTCAAATGAGTACCCGTCTTCACGTTCCATTCGGAAAGTTCCCCTGAAATGAAGGTACAAATAAAAACAAAATGTCCAGAATAAGATTGAATTTAAAATGCTATAACTATCAATTTTTATAAAATGTTTCAAAGCTAATATTTAAATGGTGAATTTATTATAAACAAATCATAGTTTAAGATACCATAAATATTTATCAGCACAATATTGAATGTAATGTCAAGATTAACTTTTTATGATCTGCAGAGCTTCAAACACAAGAAAATATGGCTGTGAACAACTTTAAACATAAGTAGAAAATAAAATTTTCATAAGGTTTTATGTACTGCAAATGAATTGTTACTACATAATAGTATCAATACAAAAGGGTACGTACCACATATGCCCACTGGGGGCCTGAAGGCTAACATGGCTGCTGTACTGGAAAGCTGGCAAATTTGGAGACAGCACTGGTTCCTGACCAACAACCCCTCTGCCCCTTACTGTTTCAAGTGTGCCCGACAAGCTGAATATACGCCAATGGCGCTCTCTCAATTGAACTGTCAACTCTCCCAGGTTTTCCAGTCTAATACAGTACCGCCACTAATTATAAAAAGAATACACGTCAGGAAAACACAAATATTAAATTAAGATAAATAATTTAAATCAGTCACACAATTGTCAGATTTATATGCCTTATGAAAGCATAGTAATACTTTGTCCAAAGTTGAAAGCCGGTGTTTCAATTACAAATGTGTAAAAATGAGTGTAACCCATTGGGCATGACACATTCCTGACAAGTAATGGTGGTGGTGTTGTACACAAATAATGCAAATGGCCAACTGTCAAAAATAATTAAAAAATAAAAATGAAGCATGCATTAAGTATGTATAGCTACAAAATATATTTACTGACCCAAAACACAGCATTAGATTGTGATTCTCTACATCCCATATAAAATGGAGTTACTGTTACACGAATACTCTCAGTAGTTTCTTTGTGAACATCAGACAGCTCTAGCCATGGATGGTTTTTCTTTTGCCATGCTCTCAATGTTTCTTGAGCAACAAAAGGAGGATCTGCAAAAATTATCAAATGTTACAGACACTGTTAAGTTTTATTTTATCCATATACATGCAAGTACTTATTATTCAAAATCAATAATAGGCCTAACTATACATCTATATATATATATATATATATATATAATTAATGGGGAAAGGACAGAGAGATAGAAAGAAGATGACTTACCTGAGGTTCATAGATGGTAGACACCTTGTGAGGTTCTTTCTATCTCTCTGTCCTTTCCCCATTAATTGTTTTAAACATGACAATGTCATTTCCTATCTCATATTTATATATATATATATAATTAATTAATTAATGATAGGAAAGAGAGATAGAAAGTTGGTGACACCTGAGTTCACAGATGGTAGGCACCATGCGAGGTTTGAAGTTCTTAAATTTTCATCAGAATATATTTATAATTAGGACAGGAATGAGATGGAAAGTTGGTGTCTTACTTGAATTGTAAAGCTGGCAATCACCATGATGAGTGCAGTGTAATGAATTTCCAGTAGAAAACTCAGCAGTAAAAATAGCTGTGTGGCTAGCTTTTGTTGTTAAACAATAGATCCCCCTAGGTGACCAACTTTCTCTTTCAATGAAGGTCAGGTTACAAGACAAAGAATTGTTATGGCCTGGGAGGTACACACACACCTATTGGCAAATATTCGTACAAATACATATTAACACATACACACTTCCACATCTTGTACAATTATGGGTGGTCAGTTTGGGAGAGGGAGGAGGGGGGAGGGGAAGATGGAATGTTACTATCTACAGGATGTTGAGTTCAGGGCTGCAAGATATGTTGGAAGGATAGTTCCCTTAGAATGGAGCTCAGCTTCTGAAGAATGAGGGGGAGGGGGAGCGCAGATGGAGCAGAACCTGCATTGTATATGACTGATCTGAAATAATTTCACTCATCTTTTAATTTAAAAAAAAGACAGGTGCACAGACTTTTTCATATTTGCACAAAACGACTACAATAGCCACCCACTCTGGCTCATTGAGTTAAACATTCAGCACGTTAGGGACACAGCACAGTTCGAGCCTAGCACGGCTTAACCAAAATTGAGCTTTAAGCTTACATTCATAGAGGTAGTATCCTGGAATTGCTTATATAACAATAATATGAATATTCCCATTCAATTATCTATAATTTAATATAAACCTAAAAACTTCCATTTTACATTGTACCTGACAAGGTTCGAAATTTAAGCAATGCATCGTTGTATACAACTGTTTGTTAAAAGTTTATATTAATTTCTTTAATAACAAATTAAATAATTTCTGACCGATTTTTACAGACAGTTTTTATTTTTATTTAAATGATGTTTCAGCACATATTCACACCTTCAAGTTTATAATCAAATTATTCTTGTGCAAACTGTTGACTAGATAAGTTTTTAATACTGCCTTGGACCTCACTTTGGTACAAAGAAATTAACAATTGCAACAATTTTGTAGTTTTTGATAATTGGATTTTAACAATAATTTGATTATAAACCTGAAGAATGCGCAAATATGCACCGAAACGTGGTTTAAATAAAAAATAAAAATGTCTGTAAAAAAATCTGTCAGAAATTATTTAATAGCAGACTTTAATCAATTAAATAATTTCTTTAATGATGAATGGGACTTGTATTATGTATTCAATATAAATTTTTAATTTCAATAGCATACTAGACTATATTGACAAAAAACAAAACAACTGATGAGAAATTAAAACATTTATTTCAGAAAATGTAACCTTTTGACAAAACGTAAAGAATACGTGTAAACTAGTACCATTTTTAAAATCCATAAATAGATTTATACTGATACAAAATTAATATTCTTATCTGAATTATAAATCAAAGAAAACAGTTGTCATAACTTTAGAATCTAAGAGTTATAAATACACATTTTTTAAACAGTAATAACATTAAATTAATATAAAATTATATCATACTAAGAAAATGTTCAAAAAAACTAATATGGTGAAGACACAATACACAGGTGAGTAATGTCATTTTATGGAGCTTCAAATTTTTGGTATCATTTTTAAAGCATCAGATTACACAAGGCTCACATGTAATTGGTTTTATTATTATACCTAAATCAATAATTTAATGTCTATTAAATAATAAAAGTGTCACCTTTGTCTGCTACATGCAGAAGAAATTTATCAAACAATTCATGATGAAGTGGTTGACGTTCAGTTGTTGTATATGGTAATACATCTTCGTGAGCAACATAATCCAAGCCAGGAATTGCATATAAGCTACGACTACTTTCTTGATTTCCAAGAAAAGTGACTGCCTCTGTTTGAGCTCTCTGAGTAAAAAATAAAAGTAATAATAAATTATAAGTTAAAGGAAGCACAACCACACAATTTGTAAACAATTGCCTTCCAATAAGGACATGAATGAATGAGGTATGAATTTGGCACTTAACGGCTTGCACCATACTGTTCAGATTTGGAATACAGTTGACAGCTGGCCTACACTCAGAATTTATTCTTAACCTGCTGATGAAGGAGGCAGCTGCCTCCAAAAATTCAAAGCATGGTGCCTGCCAACTTTACACTTAGGTGACTTACCTGTGGTTCACAGATTGCAGGCACCATGTAAGGTTCGATGTTCTTTAAAATTTCAGAGGTACTGCCCCTTCATTGGAAAGTTAGGAGACATTTCCAGTGATCTGCTACCTGACAACTGAGCCGACAAAATTTGCTGCATGGCTAGCTTAGCTTATAAACAATGGACCCCACGAGGCCACCAACTTTCTCTCACAATGAGGGTCTGGAAAGAGGCAAGGACTTGATGGGGGCTGTGGAGATGCATACAAACACCCCCATATTGACACACATACTCTCATTCAAACACATCTATCCTCAAATGTAAATACTAACACAAATACATACAACCACACATCAATGCATTACAACATACACATACATACCGAGGTAGACACACAACAAGCATTAGCACATATACATATTAAAATGGAAATACATGTGCTCGTGCTGTTACAGGTGGTCAGTTTTGAGGATAGGGTTATGGTTACAATCTATAAGATATAGAGTCCAGAGCTGTGTCTGGACTGTAAGACATGTTGAAATGAAAGTTCCCACGGATGGAGTTCAGCTTCTGAAGAACCAGGAGGTAGGGCTTTGAGGGGGGTCAGTAGTGTGAAGCACTGGTTGAAGCTGTTGGTGTTGTGGCGTTGGCCATGGGCAGGGTGTACAGTTTATTTTGTAGATAGTGTGGGAGGATAGACAGGTTATGTTTTCTCTAATTCTGTATGTTGTGTTATTGGTGGGATTCTGGAAGGTTGTGGTGGGCAGATATAGCATATGTTCCTACCACAAGGTCTGCAGTCAATTGTGGGTGAGGGGTTTTATAGGGTTTGACAGACTGTTACGGAGGTTAGGTGAGCGACTAAAGGCAACTCTGGACAGGTGGGTAGTATGGTAGGGAGGATGTTTTTCAAGTAGGGGTTGGATTTTAGTCCAGTGTACGCCAGGCGAAGAAAAGAATTGAGTTTACACAGCCTGGGGAAGTAGGTGGTGGGTAGGGGAAGACTACGTTCTGTTTGATGGTTAGGAGTGGGACTGACTATTTGGGCAGTGGAAAGGGCATGTGTTTGTTTCTGGAGGAGGTCTACGGGGTAATTCCTGTTATGGAAAGCATTGAATTTGCGGTCGGTATAGGAGCTAGGCTGTCCCAAGTAGAACATATGCGAGCTCCCTTAAGGTACTGAAAGGTGTTAGTTAGTTTTATGTGGACAGACGTGGTAATCAGGCCTAAATTTAGTTGTACGTCCTCATAGAGGAAGGTGATGTTAGTGGGGGAGTAGTTCCAAGTGAACTTGACGGGGAATTTTGTGTTGAGGTTGTTTAGGAAGTCTGTGAGGACATCTATTCTATAGGTCCATAGCTTGAAGATGACATCTATGAACCGGAACCAGGTTAAGGGTTTGAGTGGAGAGAAATTTAGATGTTGTTGTTCCAGTTGCCCATAAAAAGATTGGCATAGGAGGGGGCCATCCGGGTGCTCATGGCAGTGCTGTTGATTTGGTGACACCTCTGAAGATGGATGTGTTTGAATAAGTGTATGTGAGTCAATATTTGCAGTTTTGGCCTCTTCCCAGTCCCTCATTGAGAGAGAAACTTGGTGGCCTGGTGGGGTTCATTGTTTATAAGCTAAGCAAGCTGCGCAGAAAATTTTGTCTGCTCAGTCATCAACTAGCCTATCAATGGAAATGTCTTCCTAACTTTCTGATGATGGGGGGGTGCCTCCAAATATTTAAAGAACATCAAACCTTACATGGTGCCTGCCACCTGTGAACCTCAGGTAAGTCAACTACTTTGTATCTCTTTCCTGTCCATCTTAATTATATATGTGTGCATAAAAAAATGACATTATCAGGTTAATTAAAACCATTAATAAGGACAGGAAAGAGAGACAGAAAGTTGGTGACATACCTGAGGTTCACATATGGCAGGCACCATGTACAGTTTGAAGTTATTAAATTTTCGGAGGTACCGCCCCTTCAACAGAGAGTTAGGAGAACATTTACAGTGATCGGCTAACCAAGGACTAAGCAGAACTCATCTTACAAGACTTGGTTGGGGGTCTATAATTGGTGAAGGTTGGCAGGGTGTATAGAAAATGTTAAGGAGGAGCAAAAAAAGTATCTACCAAAGATAAAAGGAGAAAATGTAACTGGAAATATGTATATATAAACATTTTAAATTATGTATATGGAGAAGTACAAGGTAACATGTGTTATGGTTTTTGTCCCAGAATTTAGTATTTCAAAACAGAGAGAGGGCGTGAGAGAGAGAAGTGTTGAGCAATGTGGGAGATAAAAGGGTAAATGTGGAAGACGGTACGATTAAACAACGAATGTAGTAGGGATTCTACAGGTTTAAGTTGGATTGAAGAGTTGGGAACTACATATGAGGTGATACAAATGTGTCAGGAAATGACACTGTCAGGTTAATTAAAACAATTAATAAGGACAGGAAAGAGGTATAGAAACTAGGTGCCTTACATGAGTTTCACAGAAGGTAGGCATCATGTAAGGTTTGAAGTACTTAAAATTTTCGGAGGCACCACCCCCTTCATTTTCAGTGATGGGTTAGTGATCAGCCAGTCGATAACTGGAAATGTCTTCCTAACTTTCTGATGAAGGGTGCAGTGCATATGAAAATTTTAAGTACTTCAAACCTTACATGGTGCCTACCATATGTAAACCTCAGGTAAGTGACCTACTTTCTATCTCTCTTGCCTGTCCTTATTATTTATAGAAGTTAAATAAAAATTACAAATTAATGACCTATATTTTCACCTTTGAAAATTTTTTATATACTTAACATACAATGTATGGGCAATCCCTTGAGTCAATGAGAACTTGGTAGAAGGTATGTGTGCGTCCTTTCACTTCCTTTCCAACTGAATGAAATGCATCATCTTCCCCACTAATGCTGTAATTAAATATTTTTATGATATAACTATAATAATGTATTCAACAATATTTGAATATTTTTGAAACACTAACTCAAATGTTTGTGACGGTTTTTTTAATTACTTACATAGTCCCAAAGCTACACCAATGTTAAGTAATAATTGACAAATAATACCACAGTGTTAAATATCTGATTCCACATTTAGTTGCCAATTCATAATAATAAATTAGATATAAATCAGATTTATCACAATAGAAATTAATCCAAATCCTGATTTTTTCTAAAATAGATTATAGACATTGGCAGTGGTTAAGTAATAATTATTGGTGCATTAAAAATGTACATAGAACTAATGAGTTGAAACCAAACATATTCAATACTTATTAATAATAAGATTGTTTACAAATTCTATTTTTATAAGACATAAAAGCAGAAAGAAAATTGTGAAGATGAATATAAATTGGAAAAAAACATTAATAAAAAAACACAGAGTTAAAGGAAGGATATGAAAAAAATTAAAAATCTTTATTTGGTTCAGCTCATATATAAAAATGATTTATAGTAATCCACTACCGAGATAAGCCAAAGATAGCAAACCATTTTAATCAATTTAATCATTGCTCTATCAAACAGTTAATTTCATGAGTTGTGTCATTAATGTGAAGAGTTGACTGGATACTTCATTATAAATATAAACATACAGATAATACAAATGTAACAGTAAAATAATTGACATGGTAAAAAGGAGAGAAATATATAAATTATTTCCATAATCACAAAACATGAACAACAAACTGCACAGAATTAACAATTTTAATTATCCGAGGTGCTAACCTCCTTCAGTAGACATGTTATGTTCTTTTTCATTGTTGACTTCACAGTATGCCGCTGTGGAACCCAGAATCAGATGTGCCTACTGAAGTAAGCCACACATTACTTCTCTCTGTTTTCCATTAATATCAATTATATTTATATATAATATCATTTGTATTAATAATCTTAAAAGTCAAAACCGGAAGGCCAAAACTCACCCCCTCGTCTTTGGAGTGTCTCTGTCATATACACGAGCAAGCCATGGGAAAAGCACTACTCCTCTATAACCAAATACTCTATGTAGAAACAGCTGACCAGTGTCATATTTGCCTTCTGCTTTTGGAGTTTCAAGTTTTCCAACTTCAGCTAATCTGAAGAAATTTAAAATGTTAATTAAATAATTACATTAAAATCTATTAATGTTGAATTAGTTGCAAACCTGAAGAATGGTTTATAATGTGAGATGGTTAAATTGCTATTATACAAAAGCTATTTAATGTTCTGCAAAGCGAAATTACGTTACGAAATTTACATTTATTTTCCTTAGTGTATGCAGGCAAGAAAGCAATCTTGAAAGAATATTCCAGGGCAGAGCCGTCACCGACACGTGATTTGGTTAGAATCAGAAAGCAGACGATGCCATTAGATTTAAGAGATTTGGATGAAGAGTAACGATCGCAATCTTGATTTTTTAATACATGAAGTACGACATTTACCTTGTGAAACGTGCAATCTGAGTTGCCAGAAGCCGGAAAGGTACTTCCAAGATATTTCTTCGCTTACATTTCATTAGTCCCATTACTAGCTCCATATCAATTAAATATATCGTAAACTTAGCGTTCCTCTGATAGTCCTTGCAAATGATGTCTTGCCTAAAATAAAATTCATCTAATTAAATAAATAATAATAATAATGTATGTGCTAGTAAATAGTTGAATGAAATTTACCATTTTTAATTTAAAAACAAAAACATTGCCAAATCTTTGCTTATCAATGACCACAGATAATACACATTTAATGTTGATTGTCCAATATCCAATGTGTTTGAGCAATGCATACGTTTATAACATGGGATTAATAAATTTTTTTCTGGTATCTCTTGTCTATCTAAAGTTGTTTCATTTACATATTTTAAAAGGTATTAATAATGTAATAAGGACTCCAAATTTTTAATTCCGAAAAAAATTAAATCACATTTCACTGAGGTCATTCCATGTCACGTGATCTAAATTTTGTTAAGTGCCTCGTATAACCATGGCAGCGTTTTACGAAATGGTCCCACAGTTCGACTAAACGGTGGTAAAAGTTTAAGTATGGCTAGGTTTACACGGGCAGTGATGACTGCCAGAAAACGAGGAGCAGTGGTGTCAGTGGCGTATAAACATCAGTCAGTGCTGCACTGACAACTGACAATCCATCGCTGGCACGAGAGCACTGCCTCAGTTTTCTTGGAGCGTGTCAACAGATGGTCAGTCATGACTGGCGTTCCCCCTCCTCGGTACTAGACGCTGCCCACATAGAAAGCCAGTTAGTGGCAGTTACGATTGTCAATTATCGATTGTGAACAATGTGGAAGGGCCGACTATCGATTGTGCGATGGTAAACGGTTTGTATTTTTCATTTTCAATACATGTGCAGTTTGGTGTAGTGTGCGATTGGAGTAAGTGAATGTTTGTGTGAACAGTGGCTGGTAGTTTGGTTCAGAAAGCTTTTGGGATAGAGTTCGTATGTTGCAACTACTCGCATATAAATTTTTAGGTTAACTTTCCAAAAAGAATTATTGTCCACCCTCCAACAGCACAAACTTTAACTGGCAAAAAAAAACTAAGCGAAAGAATGATATAAATATATAAACGTACTACTATCACACAAAATGAAAAATAATTAATTTTGTTTTGTTCAGTAATTGACATCTTTAAGGGGATTAAAACAACAAGTAATAAAACCCCAGCCAATTAAACACTGAAAATCAGCTTGAACGTACAGGCGCTGTTTTTATTATTGCATAATATCTGTAGTAATAATATAAAGCAATATTACTAAAGAGCTGTTTTCATTTTTACGTATCTATAGTACAGAAGCGTAATACTGAGTTTGACTTTTTCGTCAGAATTTCACGAGCCTTTCCTCGTTACGCCTATTCTAGCACAAATACAAACTGTTTAGTTTCTGTTTATGAAACACGGACATTATGCGTGCGCGAAAACACGAAGGGGAAAAATATTCAACTTGATATAAAAAAATATATCGATACTAAGAAATATCAACATTCCAACCGGTTGTAGTTGTCAAAAAATAGCAGAGAAGTAGAAATATGCAGCAGAGTTCTCTGCTCGGTCTGTAGTGACGGCAGCACTTCCAGAGTTGTCAGCGAAGAAGCGGGCAGTCATCTGCCCACGATGTAAAGTGCACAGCCAACCCAACTGCGACGAACATCACTGCCCGTGTAAACCTAGCTTAAGCCTTAAAATACTTATGGAGATGCAATTGCTAGTTTTTATCACACACCGTCCCTACGTTCAATATAATTATTAGATTTTCGTAACTTACATATAGTATTTTCACAGCTATTCATTAATAATTTTAAGTTATTTATCCAGTATAACATTTTGCCTACTATGTAACCAGAGTAATAGGGAACAGTACATAATCAATTTGTGCCAGACGATTGAAAGTGACTGAACCGCAAGTTTCAAATGATTCAAATAATTTGTATATAATATCAAATAGTGCCATTCCATTTCCAAGACATCTGAGCTGTTTTCGGTTATATAGCCGATATATATTACAATTCCTTTTTCTTTATATATATGTCGAATACTGTACTACGGCGGCTAAAGTTTCTTTTTCATTAACTACTTATTACTGATAAACGAGGACAACACAAGCCTACTACAATTGACACAGACCGATAGCTTTGAGCAGCTAAAAAAGTGATTCGATATTGATGACTAATTTCAAACAAACTACCCAACAATAAATCAGAAAATGCAGAAAAAACGACACCACAAGAACTGAATTAATTGTTGTTATGGTATTCTGTCCTAAGACTTGTCTGATGCAACCCTCCATGCTAACCTATCTTGCGCAAGTTTTTTCATTTCCTCATAACAAGCACTTACAGCAGCCTCTCTTATCTACTTAGCGTATTCCATCCTTGGCCTCCCTCTTCTGTTCTTATCCCACACACTCCCCACTAATGCTAATTTTACAAGGCACGCGTGTCTTAAAACGTGTCCTATTAATCTATCCCTTCTTTTGGTAAACGTACTCCATATTGTTCCCTTTTTGCCTATTCAGTGTGGACTTCCTCGTTAGTGATTCTATCCACCCATCTGATTGTCAGCATTGACCATAGCGCCCCATTTCAAATGCTTCTATTCTTTTTCATTCTGAAACTCCTATCGTCCACGTTTCGCACCCATATAACGCCTCGCTCCATACAAACATTTTGAGCAACGATTTCCTAATATTCACACTTCTATTACCCGTAAGTAAATTCCTCTTTTTCGCGAAAGCCTTCCTTGCCTGTGCTAGCCTACTCTTTATGTTTACTATATTTTTACCGTCCCTAGTTATTACGCTTCCAAGTAGCAGAATTTCTTAACTTCCGTCAAAATATCACTTCCCAATCTAACACCATTTTGTTATTCCACTGTTTCCCAAATACACTCCATTACCTTGGTTTCCCTCTATTACTGCATTAATTATAAAGGTTGTAATGGATTGCAGCATTTGTTCCCCAAAGGATTCTAAATTTACTGAATCTAAAGAGTCTGAATCAATTTTAATACGGAAATCCAACATTAAAACCGCAAATGTATTGTCTATTTTTCCCAGCCTCTAAAACTGAAACACAGGAAAACTTTTTTTAGAAGTTAGAAATATTTCCTTTAAATCATCAAGACAATTGTTTCAACACTAATTTTTATGGCCCAAACACCGACGGAACTGCCAAATTGTAAAGAATGATTGACTTTCGTGAATTTCATGGGACTTTTGATAAAAAATAATTTGTTCAACTCAAGCGGAAAAGTGTTGGACCTTGCATTATCAAATACGCACGAATTCAATGTAAAAACGTGTCCATATCCATTAACAAGAAAAAAAGCTTCCATCCACAATTAGAATTAATAATAGTCAGTTACAAGAACACTTTCAGTCAGAAGTCCCCATTAATTTAAGTTATTTCTTTAAAAACGTATGTTTTGCCGGTAACTATAACGAATTAAAAAAATTGTAATAGAAATATTTTCTGAAATTAAATAGTCCGGACATGGTAGTAGCACATTTTTATGAAACTTTCTGTAATATTATGGTACGTTATATTATATAAAACAATTTTGGTGAAAAGACATAGACCAACACGAAACCAAGAGCCGAAATCTTGGGACCCTGGAAGGGAACCAAAGCAACTAAATTTAACCCAGAACGGGGATGAGGAGAGGTCACTGGATCCAACCAAGAAAAAGGAGGAGTTGCATAATAACGTGCACAAAACTGGCCAATAAGAGTTTTAGGAAAGAATATCGCCTTGGACACAATTCTGGGGTCGAAGAGGACTTGTTCGTAAGCCGGCGCAGGAGATGGTTAGACCAGCGCCTTCCTGTCAGTTCAGTCAGTTCCAGAGATCCTGCATCGTTTGGGCCAAAGTCTGTTTATACAGATACTCGGTGTTGGGCTTGAATTATCCCGATAAAGAGAGTTCCCGTGCAATTGTAAAAATTTTTTTCAAGTGAGGCAGAAGAAGAATGGATAAGTAATGCTTTTGATTTTATTATGCTTTTCTTTTTTGGTAATAATTGACTCATATATTTATTTTATTTTATTCCTGCGGTAAAGAACCCTTGCAGGTGGCGCCAAACTCCTGATCACGTGTCCGTATAATAAAAAACGTGGTGTATTCACACGCATACCACATTATCTTAAGTTGTTTTGCACCGTTAACAAAACTCAAACAGCAGTCTTGCCCCATTTGGATTTCTACGGATATAATTCATGACAGACAACAATATGTATGTTGCAATGATTTTCACTCTTAAATATTTCTTACTCCATCGAGTGTGGCGCAAGGATTGAATGTTGCGTTATTGTTATTAACGTTAATTACAAATGACATTACCAAAATCATCAATTCAAATGTTCTTCTTTATGTGGATGATCTAAAACTTTTCAAAAAGATACACTTGAATGCTAACAGCGCAACTCTTCAAGAAGACTTGGACAATACAGTTGAAGGTTTCAGAGAAATTAACTTTTCTGTTGACACAAAAAAATGCGTATCATATTCCTGTACACGTAAACAAATATTTCAAGTATAATAACACAACTGATCAAGTGTAAACTCGGTTAAAGATCTCGGTTTAATTTTCGATCAAAGGGTCACTTTCCGGAATCATTTTGGAGAAAATGTAATTTAAGAGTGCTGCATTCGAAAATTGGTGGAGCTTGTAGTACAAGATTCTACGGAGTTTTAATAATTAAAGATCAACTGCATAGAAAACTAATCGGAATTCATTCTTGCGATATAAAAATCGATAAAGTGAAAAAGTTAAAGATGCAGTTGAACAAGTTACTTATAACCTTGACCACCTGTTTATCGCGACAATTAGAGGTACTGAAAACGATAATTACAATGGAAAGTAAGAGTAATATTGAAGATAAAAATGCTATAAATGTAAAAAAATCTAAAAAAATAGAAGTTTTCTATCTTTTTAGAAATAAATTCGGAAATGAAATTTTGAAAATAGAGGATGAATACAGAAAACTAGATAGAAATTCAATTATGAAAGAAGAAACTTCTATTCTTAAGTCATGAAAAAGGTTATTGAAAATTACTAAAAAAACATATGACGCAGTGGCGATCACTGGTCCGTCATTATATATATATATATATATATATATATATAGTAATATACTAATATGTAGTGGGTTAAATATAAATATTAAATAAAGATTTAAAGGAACAAACATTATTTAATTTTATTTGAACATGACACAAATTATTTACAATTATCAGGGGACATCTGGGCCTTTTCGAAAATAAAGAAATAGTGTGAGGTGTTCACCTGAGGTTATAGGTCCCCAGAGAGCCAAGAACAAGAGAAGATAGAGATCCTTTACCCAGATTTCGGTAAGCAGAGTTTGGCCTTGATATGAAACGTGAAAGTAAAGTGAGATATGAGGCTTATCTCGAAGAATTATATAGGTGCAAGTAACGCTGAGGATAGTTAGTAGTGTGGATGGAGTCGCCTAAGTCTTACTAGGTAAGATTAGAGAGGTCGCAGTAGTTAGCAGTCCAAACACATGTGTAGGTTGAGATATGTGTATAATTACAGTCAATATTACACACTGGAAGGAGTGGGAAAGGAATAGAAGACTGTTAAGGTGAACTCAAACAGGGAAGCGAAGTAAATCCTTTGGCCAAGCTGTTCGTGATCGACTTCAAGGAAAGTTGGAGTGGGGCGAGTATTTAAAATGTTTATACAACGGGTCAATGCTCCGAGAGCTGACATACGCATTCTGTCATCACATTCTCCCTCGCATTTACACTCTGCAGATCTCACAAACTGCTTAGAGAGCGTAGGAGTGGATGCTTGTGCTAAAAAAGTTAGAAGACCGTAGAAACAAAAAAAAATAACCGAAGGACCAAATAAAGTGGACTGGTTTTGATTCATCAACTGCTTAAATCATTAATACAGCTTTTATGTTTTCACTCATTAACCCAACAAATGGTATAAAAACTGTTTGTAATCAACCAAGCCGTCCGTTCATCTCCACAGAAGACGTCGTCGAAGGTTTCTACCACCTTGTAGCTCACCGACACTCTGGATTCTGATAGCTACCACACATCTTTCAAACTCGGGTCACTTGCTCGGTTTAGCCAATTAGCATTCAGAGATTTGATTGCCATCTCCTGGCTAATTTTTATAACACAACACCCAGAACCTTCCAGAAAAGGTAAATGCTACGTGCCTGTCACATTGGGGGCACGTAAGGCCCCTCTAATACTTGCCGGGCCGTCCGCCATTTTTAATCTAGTTCCGCTAACGCAACTGTGCTTCACAGAGTAGAACTTCGAAAGTGTATCTCTTTTCTGGTCTGACAATTCTGATGTTTTCCATCAGCAATATGGTTTGTTGTGCTGCTGTAAACTGTAGCAATTCTACAAGCAAAGGAGATCGGTTATTCAAATTTCACATGTATGTTAAATTTTAATATGTTTATATATTATATCCACTTTGAGTAAAACCAGTATGAGCAGAAAAGAAAAGATGGCTGGAAAAATTAAAACCAAATGCTGTTACAACTCTGTTTTCTTAATTCAAATCCACCAAAGATGCAGTCTTCTAAAATAAAATGCACACTTTCCCAAATGACAAAATCAGAGGTTTGTTTAAAATTCAGGTTAATGGTGCTTAAAACATTTATACAGTTTTTCACTTTTAAATAATTTATGCTTTATACAGGTTTTTCAGACTTCATCAACAAACAATGAAAATAGTTTATTGCATGCATTTTTTTTCTGAGCTGAATGAAATTTACCTAACTAATTTGAGAATTTCACATGAAAGATATTTTAAATTATGGGGAAACATATTGAAACACTTTCATTATTAAATAAAGATCAATATGAGGTTACAGATTTAAAAAATAGAATTGCAAGTTTTTGTCTCCAGAGCAAGTAAAATGTGGGATGCTCGCAGAAAAAATCGGAAGAAACGGTCCAATGAGTTGAAAAAGAGATTTGCATTATCTGTTAATGGATATAAATATTTTCATTCAACTGGATATCCCATACCATATTATAGAACTTTGAAAAAACTTTGACATTCAGTTTGGTGTTATCACAGATGTAAGACATTTTAAAAGTGAAAGTTGATAACATGGCACAGAAAGAGAGAGATTGTTGCTTGGCAATAGATGAAACGGAAATTTCTTCCAGGCTTGATTTTGATGTTCCATCCAGAATATTTTATGGAAGGGTAACTTTAGAATCCAGTGACAGTTTAGGTAAACATTATTTATTTTCATTAATCCGAAGCTTTCAAAAGCCATGGAAGCAAGTAATTGCACATGAAATCACTGGACCTTCAAACATCAGGAGAGATAATGAATAAGTATATTTTGTTTACTATAAGTGATGTGTATTTTAAACTTTTACATCTATTAATTAAATTAAAATCTATAAAATTCATAAGAAAATTAATTGAATCACCAAAGTTTGACTTATTTTTCAAGTTTATTAATTAAAATTTAAAGTCTTGAGATGAGAAAACCATCAAGAAAATAAATTTATATATACTCTGGTTCGATTTTGCCTTCATTATTTATTACATACAAATCAATATGAAAATATTTCATGTTTTTCAGCTGACACGCACTTCGTATGTCAATGAAATTGATGCTAGAGTAAGACCAGAAAGTTTCGTAAGATTAAAAATGGAGGACGGGAAGTGGGGTGTATGTGCCACCGTGTATGCAGACGTAGAATTTTGGGAAAAGAAGGTTGATGGACATCAGGTTTATCAGCCCTGGAAATCTGCTGATTCAAGTAGCCATTCTGCAGGAAGGTGTCCTTCAGTGTCCCAGAGTACTTCGAGGAGCGACTGAACTTTCGGCAGACAGGAGGCGTGAAATCCAACGTATATGTCGGTATAAACCAGCCTTATTATTATTAAATCAATTTTGAGATGAGAATTCCTCATTAAACAATAAAAAGTGGTGATTTAAATAGAAATATTTCAAGTGCGGTGATCAGGATAAAATGAAAACTGAATTGTTTTAAAATCAATGTACTAATTCATACTGCAAATTTTTTGCTATGTGGTGTTAGATTATACAGTGTTATCGTGAGAATCATCAACTAGATGTGCAGTTAGAAGTGGGTCTTTAATATTGACATGCCAATAGAAGCAGCCAAGCCATGTGTTGGGTGATTTAGAGGTAATATTGTGAAGCCTGCTCATTTTTTTTCTTATTATTTAACAAATCTGATTCCACGTTTCTTTTTCAGTTGCTGCAATCTCTAACTTTCGAGAGGACCTCATAGCCCTGTAGATATTAAGCATTTGTTAATTTAAACGTGTATTTTTATTTCAATATAGTTTCGTTAATTCGAATAATTTTTCTTAATTGATTTTAATTACCCCTCCCCCTTAGTATTTTAGAATATATAAAGTTTGCAGTGTAGATAACATTCCAAAACATTCCACGCAATACTTGTGTTGAATATTTTGTTTCGAAGAAATCCCGAAAGGTCGGCTAGGACGAGATCTAATGTCGTAATCCAGGAAATACCGAGATTAACCGTTTTCCCCAAGGAGTGTGAATCAGTATTGTAGCCAATCCACATTTAGTTTTTTTACGAAAATACAATTGAAGAATTAAAGACTTATCAACGGTTAGAGAAGAAACATCTTCACTTCTCGACAAGACGACAACTTGACATTTTGGGTGAGGATAGATCAAACTCTCCAGCGTACATTGCCTTCATCAATTCGTAGCGCTACAGGAAGTGAAATTTCGATTCCGAATTGGAGAAACATCGCGACTGACAGGAGTCGACTCGGATAACTCAGAAGGTAGAGAACATTACGTAACAAGGGGATGTCCAGGGTTCGATTCCCGATACACTGGATATTTTATCATCCTTGGCATTTCAAATGAGAAAATATAACTTTCTTTCCTTTCTAATCTGACTATTGGTCATTCTTTGCATTTTATTTATAATATTAAGTCAGATTAATTTTAATTTAACATTCTGGAAGTATATTATTATGCATTAATTTTCATTCTCTAAGAAACACCCTTATCGAAGAAAAAATATCCTATACAAAGCACTCTTACTTTTGATTACTTTAGTGACTGTACAGTTTCATTAACAGCTCTTTTATGTATCCTTGTGCCCAGAAAATTGCATTTCCAATTTGAACAGCATCATGAAGGTCCTCTATACTTAGATATTTACGACTGATTTGTTTAGTCAACTGCAAACGTCTTTTAAATCTATTTTTCGTGCGGTGGTTAAATTTAGTCATTAATAATAATATGGCATTCATTATATAGGTTGCTTTGTTAAAATATGAATCTATCTCTTATGGTATGAAAGCTATCAAGAACAGGACTCCACATCTAAAGGATTTAAATTAGTCTATTGTTGCTGAGGTTCTATTACAGAGCACAATAGTGGGTGTGGCTCACAAGCAGAAACCTTAAAATGTAAGAGCCCCTAGTCTTCTTCAGTTTAATGGAAGATGTCGTTCTTGCCAGTTGCTTTCATTCTGTTGATACGAGGAAACACTGCTGCAGCTCAAACCATATATTTTCCTCAACTGCAACAAAGTGGTAAAACAATTTATCCAATACTGTTAATATTTTATTAAATCACATAAATGTGATGCAAATGTTGCTTTAAAGACCTATCCGAAATATAATGACGATTTTCCAATTATAATATGAATTCTTATTATTAATTTAGTAATAATTGTTTTTATTACAGATTTATTTACTCGTATTTGGCCATTCTTTCCTTTGATTCACAATAATGACACCACTGGCACATTTCAATCAAGGGACTATAACTCACAGGGTATGTTGTCCTATGCATATTAACTTAATGATTATGTTACATAATTCATATATACATAGTGGCAGTCAGCGTTGATCACCGTAAATAAAACTCGCACTGAGGATTAGTTGAATACATTAGCTGTGAATTGTCTAATTAAAGCGTTTGTTTCGCTACGCGTTTCATCATAATGAGTATGAAATTGTTGTTGCCTCCGGCAAACAGATTCGGGAAAATGATCGTGATGTGACGACAAAAATTAACACAATATATGGTTGTAATTTGACTTTAATGTTGCGTAGTTTCTCAGTATTGTGTTGTACCGACTAGTATTTAGAAAGATTACCTTAAAATGAGTATTTGCGTTCTCGCTAATATACGAATAAAATGTTATCAATAATCAGAAACTGTGGCAGTAAATAGAGTACGATCTCCCCTCTGAATCTGACAACGTATAGTTTTCTCTCATATGTGGATGTCTCGTAACGACATCGTCATTGTTATAGCAACATACCTCAATTTATTTCAACATTCTCCCGCAACTTCCTATATTTTGATCACCCGATACAAATCTATCTATACCAATAAATATTGTCTGTCTTTCTGTGTGTCCGTATGTTTGTATCGAATAGACTCTGAAACAGCTCAACGGATTTCAATGGAAATTGGAGGGTTTAAATGCGCGAAATTTAACTTTAATATTAGTGCATATTTCTTTTCAATAACGATATTAATAAAATGATATAAATTATAATGTTAATTCTACGGGAATATTTCTAGGCAAACGTGCGTTTGAATCTCCGAACATTTGATGCGGGTTGTCTATATTCTTGATCTGTTTATGTTCCGAAACGGCTCAACGGATTTCAACGAAAATTCCAGGGATTGAAACATGAATTTAAATTTTCGTGTATGTTTCATTTTGATATCTTGCAGAGTTCAAAGGATATTATGTTAATATTTATAAATCCATTAAACTGCCGGGAAAAATGCGGCGTGGAAACCAAAGGCGAGTTAAAAGTCCTATTAGGCATTCCTAAACCATTCATTCCAGTTACTGTGTTATTGTAAACATAATTTTGGCAGCATGAGAGAGAGAGCATTCTCACTCCATTTATTGTTGTAAACGTGTGAAAACGGGACCTGCTCAAAAAACAACTGCACGTTATTTCCGCACGAACAAAGTCGCGGGCACAGCTAGTCTCTAATCACTTTCACCAGCAGCTACAGGAATCAAAAATGTCTCTTACCCGCCTTCAGACGCAACATCATCTAGCTAAAGGCAACCGGAATAATGCTGCACCCAAGCTTCAAAAATACTTTCTAATAAACAGAATTATAAAAAAATTTGCATTTTTAATGAAATAACAACAATGAACTAAATTTAACATCTGCTCTGTTTTAAAAATAATTGAAATATGCATAATAAACAAATTAGTTGAATTGTATATGAAGTCTAAACCTAAATTAAAATAATCGCGAATAACTTTTTAGAAACAATTTATTATTCAATTAACTTACAACAACCATTAACTCATTAAGACAATTTTGAGCAGATATAGTTCTTCAGTATTTTTTTATTATTGCTTATAATTTAGAAAAGGTTTTCTTCCCGGTAGCAACAGTTATGAACAGTGTGGGGAAAATCCTTAAGGCAATATTCAAATTTCACTTAAATTAAGGGAGATAATGAATGTAGAGAAGGACAACTGAATCTTCTTTCTTTGTTAAAACTGGAGATACTAGTTCATTAGTCAGTTCTAAATCGTTAATATCGGAGGAATCACCATCTGACAAGACATTTTCTTTTGCACTCTAGCTCAGGCGGCTTCGCCATTACTAAATTTTGCCGTCATAGTCAATCTTGTCGCTACCGAAAAATTATTTGCAATTACAAGCACACACTGAGAAACACACGCGCGCAATGGAGTTTTCACTACTCTGACCTGCGCGACCAGGAAACTGTCTTTCCGTAGTAACTCCAGGCAATACATGAAACAAGCACACAAAAGAGCAGAAAAAAACCGCACAGAAAGTTTGAAGCTATGTGGTGTGTTATTTTACAAGGCAACACATTCAACACTTTTGCAGGAACCTTAATTTTAAATAGAGGGACGACTAAGAAAATCCTGTACAGAGTAAAACGCGCCATTTAACAGAATAGTTTTACTCTGCGTCACGAAACTTTTGTAGTTTTTATTATTCTTAACCTCTGGAGGAAGGCTGTAGTATGAAATTATCCCGGTATTGTGAATATTTTTCTGGTGGAGAGTAACGCGATGCTTGTCCGACCTTAGAGCTGAATGATTTCTGGTCGCGTATTCATAAAATTCGCCATTCGTTTGAAACAAATTAATGTTCCGCCTTACAAACTTTAAGATTTCATGAATATATACACTTGGTAAAGTATTTGCAAACTTTGAAGAAAGGTTTGCAACTCGATCTAGAATTTGTACTAGAAAGTATTCTAATCAATTCTTTTGAAACTTAAATATTTCATTGCTCCTGGAGCACTTTCCCCAATTACAGATGCCATAACACATAATTGAATGAAAATACGCCAAGTAAACCATTTTGACGTACTTTTTGTGAACGTGTTGCATTAGTGTTCTGAGAAAATAACAAGCTGAACTTAGTTTCCCAGCAAGCAGATCTATATGGTTATTCCACTTTATCATCAATCCGAAGGTTCAGGAAAGGCGCATTGGCTGAAAATTTGTCTACGGGTCTATTACAAGCATCAGCACTAAACTGAACTAACTTAGTATTAGCTAGGTTGAGGGATAATTTATTCACATTAAACCCAACATTTAAGACCGTCCACAGCGCTGTCTACTTTCTTAATCTGATTATCGAAGTTTTTATCTGAAATAACTATATTTGTGTAATCCGCGTAGAAAATAGATTTTAGAGGATTTACGTATCCTGGAAGATCATTTATGTATAGAATAAAAAGTAAAGGCCCAAGAATTGATCCTTGAGGAACTTCACATGTTAATTCACAATCGGATAAGTGAAGTTGGTCGTCTTTAGTTTCAAGTACTACTTGTTGTTTACGGTTTGTAAGATATGATTTTAGTAGAAGGGACGATTTCCATAATATTCCATCTTTTTTTCTAATATTTGGTGATCTACCGTGCTTTCGACACAGTAGATTTGACAATATTACATGGAAAGTATATATTTCTTTAGCTATTAGCCCCTTTTAACATGTGCCAAGGACAGCATTTGATATAAAATAATTTTTATGTAACTTGTTTCCTTCAGTTAGTCATTTAATTATAATGAAAGAAAATTAATTTCATAATTTAATACAGATAAAGTACTTAATATGTTATCATATTATAAATTATTCTCATGTAAATTAAGTTTTTACTATGTGCTTCAGTTTTGGAAAACAGAAGGGGGCACACTTTGTCACTTACTCCTTACCGTTGAGTTCGTGGAATTATTATAGGCCAAAATTTTATCCCTTAATTTTAAAAATACATCAGATTGGCAAAGTTTAAGTAGTTTACACTTTTGTGTGTGCTGTTGCTGTCACATCACTTTGGCTTTGTTACACATTTGTGAGTTGTTTTTCGAATGTTTCTTCTTAGCTTTCAGTAACTTGGTTTTAAATAATTTGATAAGTTACCCCTATATTATCTACAGTGTCACTGATCTCAAAATCATTTTATAATCTCTATGTTAAATTGTAAATATTATTTTCTGTCACTGCCCCCCCATTATTCATGTTTCTGCCCTATACATCAACACTGGAAGTTCATATTTGTCATGTACCTGACTTGCGTTAAACTACCACAATTGCTGGTAATAGCTTTGAATTTATTCAAGATGCACTCTATGCTTGATTAATTTTTTAGATCTATTATGAAAGGTTCTGACATATTTCATATCAGACTTTGTAACAAGTCATTTAATACATTATTTTGTAATGGGTATTATTTGATCACCACCTTTGTTTTTTGTTGTGTAAAGTTAACACACAGCTCAGTCAGCTTGTATCCAATACCAAAATTTAAACCATGTTTTCATTTAATCAAACACATTGTTAATTGATTTACTATTAATACCTAAATTTATATCTCTACTTACTTGGCAATGATGTAATTATATATGATTAACATATGTTTTGCTATATAGAAGCATATTTTACTTTAATTAGAAAATTTTAATTTTCCATAATTCTGTAATGAAATTTTTAATATAACCACTACTAAACTGATTATTGTTCAATCTCCACATAGCCTACTTAAAAAGAAAGTTCTTTCTGATATATTCATAATATACAATAATTATTACAGAAATTCAAAAATATTGACAATGTATAAATAATAATATTAATCAAAGGTAATATTAAAAACAATTATTCTAAACCTTAGTAATTTTCCACATTAATTTCGAAAGTTGTCTTTAGGAGAATATGAGCAAGCAGAGAAGAAATGTGAAAGTGACACTTTTCTAAGTACTATTGTGGATCACTAAGAAAAAGTTTGTAATCATTAACTCAGTGCAATACCCAGTCATATACATTAACTCAATTGCAGATTATTTTCGAAAACGAATCAATACAGTTACCTGTTATGGTAACAATGGTGGACAATATGAAGGCTTTCCTTGTGATCATGAAAATTGTATTCCATTGACCTGGATATGTGATGGTGAAAAAGATTGTTCTGGTGAGTATTCTAACATTGGTTTATTTATAAATACACGTTTTTCGTCGTATAGAATAAAAATTACTTATGTTATAAACAGAATAGGGGAAGATATATATATATATATATATATATATATATATATATATATATATATATTGTAATATACTTTTTAGGGTATAAAACATTAATTAATCAATTCAACAAATTATAATCAATTTTAAAATTTTTCATTTATTAATTTAAAGTGATTACATGGGCTTAATCTCAGGGGATTTTGGGTCTCTCGAGAGATGGAGTATGCAGTAACTGAAAATAGAAAAAAACAATCATTAAATATTATTTAACCAGAGCAATGAGCAAGTTTCACAGCTTTTTTAATAACTTACCCACAATTACTGGGCCTACAAACATCCACCTCACGAATGTTTCCGCGTCTCTCTGGCGTCTTGCAGGATTTTTATCGATGAAGGTAGTAGGAACCAGATCCGCAACTCATCTGCTTCCTCGAAACATCTGACGTCTGCAAACCTCTGACCACGTCTGCTCACGTCTCACCACATCTGACGTCTCTGCCCACCTCTCACAGCATCTGCTCTCGTCCGTCCTCTCCTCAACTCGTCTGACTTCTGATCACGTCTCAACTCTCATTCCATCTGAGTTCGTCCGTCCTCTCCTCAACTCGTCTGACTTCTGATCACGAGCCACCCATCGGCTCCCCTTTTAAATTCTCCGACGGGAATTCCCCGCCATAGGTCGGGGTTTCACCCGCTTTCAGCCGACTAGACATTGTTGTTGGCCGAACTGCGCCTCATAACGCCACAATATCACAAAATCCGCGTTTTTTATCACAATATATATATTAAATATATAGTTCCGTAGAAGAATAGAGTTTGAAGACAATATATGTTTCAGATTTAATTTATTATCCACATTTCTGTTTACTTTCCATGTAATTTTAATTATATTTTAATCTTGAAATATATTGCGGGTTTAAGTGACTTAAAATAAAATAATAGGGATTGCAGAAAGGAAAAGATTTCAAGGGAAAAAGAGAACAATTTGGAGGACTTTGACCAAGAAAAGGGATAGATTAATAGGCCATTGTCCTTGTAAAATTAACATTAGAGAAGTGTGTGGAGTAAGAACAGAAGAGGCAGTTAAGGATGGAATACGCTAAGCAGATTAGGGATGTGATAGCTCTGTAGATGTGAAAAGGTTTGTGCAGGATAGGTTGCATAATAGTTCAGGAGTTAGATTTAATTGAATCATTCTTTATATAATTGATATTATTTGTCTGAAAATGTTTTGTTGTAGGATTTTGCGAGGGAGGGCAAATTTGTATGCAGAAGTAATTAATGCATTTACGATAATCATTAATAAATAAATAGCGCGATCCAAGCGATTCGCCTGAAACGCGTAGCTGTCGCGTTTGGTGTCCGCGGCGTTTTTCTAGAGTCCTGTATTATTTTAATATTTAGTTTTTGAATGGATGTCACATAATAGAAAAGTTGATACATGAAATTTAAAATTCTTTGTATAAAAAAAGATTTAGATATTCTTAATAGCCACACATACATGATGCCGGTTTTCCCAACATCTCTTTTAGGTGACTTACCGGGTAGGATTTTTAATCCATTGCTTGGGAGCCCTAGTCAACTCTTGACTACCTTGCGCTACCTATTTCAGGATCACTCTCATGCAGCTGCTGGCAGTGTCAAGTTTTCTTTCTAACATTCTATCACTGAATGAGAAGAATGCTGTATTTACTTTTCTCTTTTCCTACATTCTTGTCAGACGAATTTGATTTTTTTTGTCTCCATTTTTATCCTTGTATCTCGCATATACCAGTTGGTTTTTCGGGAAGTTTTTTCTATTACTTTGCCGTTGATCATATTTTTCTCTTTGTTCTTCTTTTTTTAAATTTTCAGGATTTCATTTTGGCTCTCCGGCCCAGGAAAGGAAAAAACCCTTGATGCTGGTTACCCAGAGAGGTTTCAGTAGCTACTTTTGTTAAATCACTCTGCCATCTAGCAACGTTAATCTCTTAACTGTGTCGCCCATTTTATTTTTAATAGGGTAGTGAATGGAATTTCACCACACTAAAAAACCGTCCTTTATGTCAAATGCGACTCTCTTATTCTTTTCAGCTCTTCAAAGAGTTTTAGTTCCTTCCGTAGTTGTTCGCAAATTTTTTCATTGCTCAACACTACTTTTAGTGGCGTTGACCTCGTTTTCTTGAAAATCTCCACCCATATGTCGCATTGTCTGACAGCATGTTCAGCTGTTTCATTCTCTAAGCCACAGTCATATGTCCCATCTTCAGCTTTTCCAATATCTTTAAGCTTTTTCTTATATGATCCATGTACACTTAGAAATCTAACCATTGCCTTGTATGGGACGAATTTTCCTCTTCTTCTCTCCTCAAGGTTCTGGAAGAGTCCCTTTGTCCATAATGAAAAAGGTTATTAGCAATAATTACATTTCCCACAATTCATCAGAAATTGTTCTTGCAATCTAGATCTTCCTAATTTTAAAGTTAAATTTAACCCCTGTGCAGTATTTTTGTTTTATGAATTTCTTTTTTAACGAGTTAATAAATTTAATTAAAAAATTAGTCTGCAAATTAAATTGTATTACTAATTTTTTGTTTTTAAAAAATAAATTTTAAATCTATGTGACATATACAGAAGGTGAAATTTAACCATTTAAAGTTGGTTGCTTTATTCTAAACTTGTAAAACACCAAGAAAACTTGTTTAGTTAATGAGTAGTGTAAAAAATCCCAGACTGTTGTCTATTTTACGCCAAACAGAGAAAAACCTAAACCATATGCTAAATGAAGTTATTGCCTTAGTAAGCTTCTTATTCTTATTGCATTCAAACTAAATACAAGAACGTATATGAAAATTGAAAACAGTTATTCGCAAGATAAGAAGTCGAGAAAAGTGGACTAATGTAAACGATACATTTACGACGTTTCATCCATATTTGTGGACTTCGTCAAGTAAATTTTAAATGGATTATATGTATCTAAGAGAGGATAGCATTATGTCATGGACTGCATCCTGTGACGGTTACTGCTGAACTGATCCGGTCTTGGATACATGTAATCCATTTAAATTTTATCTGATGAAGTCCGCGTGGTATATGTATTACATAAATATTAACTAATTTACTGATAAATTGGCTTTATTGTTTAATTAATACCTGTGTACGTTTCTAATGAAAATAATCTATAAATTATTTTTAATGTTTCATTCTATTACAAGGTGGAACTGATGAAATGAATTGTTACGAACAGCGTTGTCCGTCAAACAAATTTCAATGTGTTATAAGAGGTTCCTTGACATGCATAAGCAAAGACAGAGTATGCGATGGAATAATTGATTGTCAAGATGGGTAAGTTTATTTATTTTAAATATAACTCATTATTTAGACAGATAAATATCAACTCTGAGTACATTTTAGCTTTCCTCAAGTCTATAAAAAAGTTTTGGCGTCATTTCAAGTAATAATATTTGGCCTCAATCAGTTTTAATAATGCATTTACTAGTAGACAGTCGAAGCTGGTGCATAATGAGCTACAGCACATGAATTGAATTAGGACGAATTATTGTTTCGTAATTTTAATAACATTTATAATAATCGTATTTTAAGAGTGTGAATTTCTCCTTCGATTTGGGCGACTTCAAACTGCCCGGTTTCGCTCCCTCCCGTTGAAGCTATCCTCATTGTAGCACACATGTATTTAATACATGTTGTCTGACCCACGGCGGGCTACCCGTACCCGCAACCCGCTCAAGGCAAGCGGTTGGACTCTACATTTAGTGAGCGATAGAGAACCCTTGAGAGGGCTCGTCCTAAATTTCCCGTTATGGAGTCGTCGTGTGAAGTAGCAAAGCTCCTCTTGCTCAGTGACAATAGTAGCCCTTTATGGAAACCAATAATTCCCAAGGACTGTCCTTGTCCCCAGGTAAACCCTTTTAAAACCTACGTTCTCCCTCTTGGGTCAATTATGCTGCAAAGAGAAGTTTTTTTTTCTGCAATATATTATTTGCGTTCCGTTTACTATATCCTAAAAGCCGTAATTATTTCATCAAAATCATTTTATCGACCTTTTAAAATCTAGGGCTGGTTTTCTAAACAATGTGTTGTTATTTTAGTTCAAGGTTCAACTCTCCCACCATAGTCCTTCCAAAAGTATTAACACTCCACTAGATAAAATAATATTTGAAGTAACTATTAACATTCCCTCTTAATTTTATGACTTCAAGTCGAAGATAGGCATAGTCGTGGCAGGAATAACTCATTTGATAATTTTTTTATGAGACAAGGAAACAAGTTTTGTTTCCTACACTTTTCAAATATAATAAATAATTTAAATAATTAATTATTGGAGATTACCAACGTTTCATGACCTATACTTTTCTTTTACTGCCATCAGCAATTTTCTTGCCGCATACTACAATCTTAAAAGTCGTAATGCATCCACAAAAACATTGGGTCTGCCTTTAGCAGAATGTTTTTTTGGTAATGTACGTAGTTATTTCCTTCCAAAAATTAATCAATAAATTATGATTTTAAATAACTATATCAACACTTCCTTCACGTATTAATTTGTTAATATTCTCGAAGCAGGGATTCCTCAATATTAATATATTTTTTTATAGAAAAGTAAACAAATTTTCTTAATTTCCTTAATATTTAATAAACAAATCAAATGATTTTTTTACTAACGGAAATTACATTGTTCGCGTCCTCTTTATTTGTGCATTCAGTTGGATTCGAGAGATTTTTATAGTCCCTGCCGCTCAACGGGGGCAAAAAATTTATGTCCGGGGTCGGCGGTGAGCGGCTGTAGCTGTACCGCTTTACCGCCAGCTCTTGCCGTAGCCAGTGAATTATATTGGAACATTAAAGTGAACGGAGCCGCTCGAACTACCTGCTGCTTGCCGCTTTTATAGTTCCCGAGGCCTATGGCCCGCTGCGGTTCAGACAACACATGTATTTAAATACATGTCACACACTTGGACGGTTGCGGGGCGGCTGCGTTTTCCCGTCCCGCAGTATCCCCACCATGCTACGGGGAAACGCAACACGTCTGGCGATAATTGGACGGAGGGAATGAGTTACTATTGTAACATTATCAATAACAAACGGTAATTTAAAATCAACTACATGTTTCGGTCCTGATCTGGACCCTCTTCAGAAGGGGGTACAGATCAGGATCAAAACATGTAATTGTTTTAAATTATAGTTTGTTATGTTTCACCAATTTTTTTTGTCTGTTTTTGGCCTCATTTAAACTTTATTTCCCACATATATTAATAAATATAGGAAATTCAGCTGTTACACGAAACAAAAATATAAAACATTTGTGTTTATTGTAAAGATTAAAAATAAATTAATAGTTAAAGGCGATTACAGATCTGATGAGTCATTTAAAGAAGCTTGTGCAAGTCAAAATTGTCGCAGACAAGGCAAACTACAGTGCTCTGATGGTCGAGGATGTATAAGTACAACAGAAAAATGTGATGGCCATGAAGACTGCTCAGATGGTTCCGATGAAATAAACTGTTCTGAGTGTCATCAACAATTTCAATTTCAAGTAAGACTTTTCTCTAACATTTTGTAGTAGTTAAAAATTAGGCTTAACTTACTTTATATAAATATAGGTAAGCCATTATGATAAAGTTACATTTTTTCTCAGTGCTATGACAGAAGATGTATTCCAGAAAAATGGCTGTGTGATGGACATAATGACTGTGCTAAAGGAGAAGATGAGATATATTACAACTGCCGGGAACATAACACATTGCAACGTAATTTCTTGGGTTTACCATCAATATGATCACTCTCTTGTAGCTTTTAGTTGCATGTCAATTATTGTAACAATCTCAATATAAAATAAACATTATATACTCACTTCACCTATGCTAATTCCAGACTAACAAAAATGAAATGTATTATTCATCAATACTTAGTAGACAAAGAAGTAACCAATTTACAAAAAAATTTAAGTGATAAAATAAATACCAGACAATATTTCAGCAATCCTTGTTGCTTTCATCAGATGATTTAAAAATTCAAGAATGGCACACTCTTGTGCAATTCTAGTGGCTCTTGCCTCTTGCTCTCTCAACACTTTCACATATTCTAAAATATGTGAATAAATACAAGTTTTCACTGTGAGTCAGTGTCTTGGCTACTACTCAAGAATTTATGACGAGGGTCTTATTATGCAAGTGGATATTTATTCATTCTGCTATATTGATCCATTTTAATTACATATAGCATTTACTTATCAAAGAGGTGTCATTCAAATAGATTCAATTGTGTCAAGACAATATAAAAATAGAAAAACAACTTCCTGTATCTGTTTTTTCAATTCTTACAATTGCAAGTACATATTGAAACCTTCAAGTATTCAGTTGTATCAGATGATTTAATTATTAGGCACATAAAGAGCTATGAGTAATTTTGTAATAATTCAGGACAATAATTCTCATTAAGGAAATTGTTGTTATTGTATTCATCTCAGTGCATGTGAAAAGGGTAGCAAGGTCATAAATTTGGTGGCCAAAATGGGATAAGCAAATGGTATTTTGTGAAAAGAGAACAAATATTAATAAATGACTCATATTGATCACATGGGAACAATGGAGGTAAACATATACTGACAGATTCTTTTAGTAAATTGCTTGAAATATTTATTTTAAGTAAACCAGATGAATCACCTTAATGATAGCAACATTGAGAGGAACCTTGACAAGATTCGGGTAAGCAAAGGTGTTTCTTATAAGCTTGGCAATTTGTGTCAACCAAATTGTAAAGAGAATTTAAATTTACTCATAATATAACTTATGAAATATATTAAATGACAATTGCCTGGCCCATACAAAAAATAATTTTGCAATTGCAAGTGAATCTGTGTGGCCCAACATAACCTCTCCCCCCCCCCCCCCTCAGGTAAAAAAAAAATAATGTAAAAGAGAGAAGGGGAATGGCGAACTAAAGAAGTTTAATAATTTCTGGCAAATGGTGGATTGTAAAGTAAGTTATTACAGCAATAATCAAAATATTCATAATAATAAAAGTTTTATTGCAATAATAAAGCTATTGATTAAAAAATTATAATTTACATAAAAATTGTCTGTATTACTTATGAATACTTAATAATTAAATAGATTAGGTCATATCAACAAAACATCTGTGAAGGATAAAAAAACTTGGTTCATTCATTATTCACTGGATTAAGAGGAGTGCACTGGAAATAAAACACAATTTGTAGATTAACCATGTGAAAAAAAAAATTATTATTAATTATGTTGCAGCATAGTTTATAATGAGTTTAAACTTAATCAATTTTACTACTACAATATACTATCTATAAAAAAAAGAATTAACTTCTCAGTTAAAAAGTAAAATTGGATTAAAAATTAAACAAGTATTTGATAGATGAAAAAGAAGAAACAAGTTAGTTTTCTCTTTTAATAATTAATCTGCCAAAGAAGTAAACAAAAGTAGGATAGAGCAAGAAAATGTATGCTGTATGTGATTCTGAAAGGCTTTTGAGCAACAAAGACAATTACCATTCTGTATTTTGACAGAAAAATGAAGTAAATAATGAGGAATCTTAAGAAAAAACAAATCATTGGAGGATTACAGAGAGTGAGAATACTTATTAGAAATGAGTAAGAGAAGTTAAAATTACTTACAAAATATTCAATATAACATGTATATTTGTCAGCTGGCACCATATACTGGATGCACAACAATCCTTGTTCATCTATCCTGATGGATGCTTTTTGTGAAACACCTAAAGGTTTGAAAGACGACTTCAAATGGGAATATTTGTACCTGCAAAACAAACAGTTGTCTAAATAAAGACACATGTCAGTACACTACTTATATAAAATTCATTTATATATTTGTTAGGAAACAGAACTGTAAACTTTGGCTGACCTGAGCATTAAAGATGGATTACATAAGGCAGACATTTATTAATTATTTTCATAAGTATTAATATGAATGCTTTAACAGGTCTCCTAGCTCATTAAGAAGTTTTATATCAATTCAATGGCATAAATTTTTTAGAGAAATAGTGCAATGTTATTAAAGTAAAGGAACAGAAAAATAATATATAATCTACATAAAAACCAAATAAGAATAGTAGAAGAACAATGTGAGAAAGTAGTTGGCTTTGGAAAGCATACAAGGTTGCATCTAAACACACCTGACATTTAACTCATATGATTCAGAAATCAATGACACAATTAAGAGAAAAACTTTCTACTGTAATTAAATCACAAGGAAAAATAATTCCAATTCTATGACTTTCAGATGGTATGTCAGTTATCAGAGAAGAAAGAACACCTGTAAAATATTTTACATGGAGTTTTTGGCTGAGAAAAATGACACTGGAGTACAGGACAGCATATATGTGAAACAATAGGATTACCAGAAAGGAGCATTTAAGATGTGGAGCAACTGAAAAATATTGATCATAAAATGGACTGATACAGTTAGAAATCTGATAGTTTTGGAAAAAGCAGACAGGGTAAGGACACAAACCAAGTTGGTAAATGACATTCATGCAGAGTTGGCCAATAATAGAAGGTATAATTGAAGACAAGAATAGCAGAGTACAGCAGTGACTGCAGTATAGTTAATGACATCCTAGCGTTGCTGCCTCACAACCCAGGGGTCCCGGGTTCGAATCCTGGCATGGGCTTGGATGGTCGCGATGACCAGGATTCAGACTGTTGGAGAATTGATACGCTGACCACGTATCTCTCTAAATTCGGAATGTGTCACGCAAGATGACAGTCCGCAGTCGCCCCAGAAGGCAAAGGCCCTAAATGGGCTGTTGATACAAAGAAGAAGAAGAAGTTAATGACATCAGATGTAGGAAATACTGTGATTTAAAGAGGATGCCATGAGACAGAGTAAGTTGGTGTACCACGTCAAACCAGTCATTACACTGATAACCTGAAAAAATTTAATGTGGTTGTTGATGTCTCATATAATATTTAATCCAAAAGGCACAAGAGTTTATTTTCAAATGTCCTTCTAAATAATAAACCAGACAATGACTCTTCACTATTATACACATAACAATAAAGAAATTTTTGCATTAATTCAATAATTTGATAAGTATTTCTAGGGTTACCAACGGGGTGAAAGTTAGCTTAAGCCTTAACATTTCAATGGTGGACTGTCATCTTCCTCAAGTGACAAGCATACTTTGCCCAGGTGGAAACCTAGAGCTACTTATACAGAGTACACACTGGGAAAATATTCGATCATTAATAAGGCATAAATTTTTATACTTCATTTCTGCCGTCCAAAGTAGAAAGACAGTAAGTAAAATTTTTTGACAGGTTTTATGTAAATGTCAAAGCTCAAAAAACTTTATCCCTTGATTTCTGAAAAGCATTTTTTAGACTAACTGCCTTTCTCCTTTGGACAGCGGAATTGAACACTTATTTTAGAAGAATTACCAACCTTGATGTAGTAATGGAAGAACATTGGAACACTTCTATTACATCACTCTCTTTTGAAATATCTACCTAAACAAAAAAAAATAACCTTATTATTCAAGAAAGTTACCTCATTAGAGACATAAATTATATACAGAACCATTATTTCAAAAAATCTGACAGTATTTAAATATTAGTGTAATGAGAAATGATGGTTGTATGAATTTGATATCTTTTTTATAATAATTAAACATATTAAGGTATGGTTACAAAATATCTAATTTTCTTTTCTTGTACTAATTTTTAAATAAATTAAAATTATTATATTAAATTGCAAAATATAGTAAACCTTGCACTCTTTCTGAATACTCATTTATTAAGTATACATTTTAGGAGTATTATATAATAATCTATCACAAAGTACTATAAAATATCATATTTTTTATCTCATCACAACGGTTCACATGAAGACAAGAGTTTTTGAATTGATTACCTAAAATTAAGAAAATCTGAGCGCCATTGACTGGTCAGTTGCACTTTTAATGACAACACATTCAAATCATGATGATCTGTGACATGTTTTCCACTGCAGTTAACACAATAAATTGGTAGTGATATAGAAGACAGAAAGGAGGTTATGAAGTCTTCAATTGTAATTCTTACATACTACATGCAGGCTAAGTTTTAGTTCAACCGCTAGGAGTGGAGGTGGAAGGGTTTTGGTGTATTGTAGTTAGGAATCAGACATTATACATAGTCATTCAATGGAGATTCTACTACAATTTTATGTGCGTTTCATTTGAGAAACTAGCATCTAGCCTATAACTTGAGGTTTTGGTAATTCCTTCTAAGGATTTTTCAAAATCTGAAGGTGATTTTTGTAACATGTCATTGCTCTCATTATGGATTACAAATCTCCTTCAGTTGAGGACTTAATGCCTTCTTGCTTTCCTCTTTCAGAGTTTATTTTCTTGGCAGAGTTGCCCATAGTTCTTAAAGAGTGACAATATATCTGCTACTCTTTGTTAAGATACACAACCAGATAGTTTTCTATCTACATCTTAAATGTATTGCATTAGAATACAATAAATTTATCAGTTTCATTCATTAGAAAACATTAAGAAAAACCCACTGTAATGTCTTGTGATTATAATATATTATTAAATTTAAAAGTCATTCTTTAGAATATTGTTATTCATGGTTTGAATGGTCTAGAACAGTGGTGCTGGTGTTGAAATACAAGAGATTGAGTCATTCATTGGTAATGGGCTTTAAAGTTAGAGATCAAAGTTTTTTGATAAATAGATGACATTATGTACCTTACCAATAAAGTTTCTATCAAACCATGAAAACATATGCTTACATTTATATTGGTAGACTGTTTTTCTAAGAGAACTGAAGATTTTCTTTAAATGAAGAATAATTATTTAAAACTTAAAATATTATGATTGTCTAATATTTATAGGGAAAAGAAGAGAAATTACTCAGTTCATCAATCTTATTAAAGTAGGTATGACATATATAATTTAATTAAATACTGCAAATACACGTATTTGGTGGCATTTACAATGGAACCTTAATTAAACATAATAAAAAACATTAAATTATTTGGTTGCATACTAAGATAATTTCTTCTCTAAATAAACACATTATTCTCATACTATCAATATGTAAGATAGTGAAACTTAATTACTACCTACTTCTCTCCACTAAACTTTTAATGTCAATATCATTTTATAACTATTTAATTGTTTACCTGAAACAACTTTCTTCACATTTAAATTTCTTAAGTTAGTAAGTTATTCTAGCTCTCTATTGCTCTCTATATACAACATTAATTTTTCTTCCCAAAATTTATATATCTACCAAAATAGGTTAGTTTTTGAGCTAAATTCATTCCATGACTTTATACTGTTACAATTTGAATAAACCAGGTAGCCTTGCTCTCCCCCTTTGTTCTGGAAATAATTCCCATCCAACTGACAAAACTTTATCAAGTGCATGTTCTACAGATACAAATTTAGCTGCATTTTAAAATTTCTTAAATTATAGTTTGATTCTCAATGAGGATCCCAGTAACTGTCCAGAACTGGTCTTAAGAGCACATGCTGTGTTGTGGAATGCATGCTGCATACCAAAACTTGTATTTTAATTTTGGAGCTGGTTACATTTGCAATTTCTTTCCCATCTAGACTATATGATCAATCATTCATAAAAAATTTTATAGTAAATGAAAGTGGGTTATTAAGTTTCATGTTATTTTCCTTTTCCCAAACACTGCTTTTGTTGCGTAATTCTGTATAAGAAATAAAATCAAAATTGAGCAGATATTGGTTCAGGAAAAATAAAAAACACAAGGCATTCAATTCCACACATTTGCTACATAAATTGCTTTGTAAATATAGTTTCCATAAAAGAATAATCAATCTGTAAATTACAATTTCTAAACTAGTGTCACAATTTTCTACAAATTGGTGACATAATTTCAGAAGAGTCTTAAGATGAAAAAATGTTAGCAGCAGACATAAAAACTCTTGGCTAAAGACTAGTTAAAATACACCACAATGTCGGGAAAAACCTATAGTGAATATGAATAATGAAGGGAAATATTCATGCAGTTGAAAGATCAATCTCATGGTATTTGTGGGTATGGTGTATGCAGTGTATCATAACTGGTCTTTAGCCTAAATTATGTTATGAAGAATACCTTCGTTTCTCCAGAAGCACCTGCAGTAGTGATTTGAAAATGTGGTGGATCAGGTGATAACATTATTTCTACTTGATGAGTGGTGGAGTCAAGTTCAGAAAATATCTCTTTTAAATAGTCGGCTCTAATAATAATTTTATTTAATACATGAGAACTGTCGAAATCAAAATCAAGCATTTCTTCAGGATCTTGAGTTTTAATAGTGCAATCAGCAACCACTCCATTTTCCTCTAACCTGGCAACAAAAAAACTAATTAATTATGGACATTATCAAATAATATGATTAATCTTATCAGTAAATGACATACATAAGAGTTAAAGGAAATCCAAATCCCTGATATGATATTTTCACTGCTGTATTTGGGCTTCCAAATATGTTAAGGCACTCAAGAAGTACTGCAAGTGATATTTTGAAAACAACTTGTTCGGCAATCAGTGAATATTCCTAAAATCATATAATAAGCATAATTTTATACCAACAAGGCAATAATTTTATTTCCACTTTAAGAAGAACTGCAAGTATACCTCAAATACTTCTGCTTGAATAAAGGCGCTGACTTGTACACTTTTACTATCTTCTACAGTAATTTTAAGTCCTTTGTCGGTTGCAAACACTACAGCATGCTGGAATTATACCATTAAATTTTGCGGTTTTATAAAAAGATTATTGGCAGTATTTTTCGGTTACCCGTTATCATTTGTGACAAATAGTAATACCTACTTCTTTAAAGTGTATTGATTTCAGAACCATCAGCAATGGTTTTACACAATCTAATCTTGCTACAAAAATATAATCATCGTCAATTTCACCTCGTTCAGTAACTAATGACATGATACAATAGTATATTATCGCCGGGCATAAAACAACACATAATGTCACATTTGAAAAAATATTGGTACAGCTGGCTTAAATTTGAATATTCTGCCACTTTAAACGTCGACGATAGTGTTTTATTTTTAATTTTAATATAATTTACCTTCCGATGTTGCAATTGCCTTTAACAGTATTGCCACACGTACTTCATTAATCCAGTAGTTCAAGTTTAAAGGAGCAATTTATAATAATAAGATGCATTTTGAAAGATTATTATTATACAAATTTCTTAAAACATTTCAACTGCATAGTTGTATCTACTAAATTTCTGAAAGAATATCAATAGTTTGGGTATAATAGACATTCTGTTTCATTCGCAGATAGCTCACGGTACTTGGTTTAGATGTTACTTAAGAATACATTTACATACAATAAAAATGCAAGTTGTATTGTAATTACGTCTGTAGTGGGAGCTCGTTACCATTCTATGTGGGTGACTTCGGACATTCAAGTTCAAGAAGCAGTGTAGAAAAGTAAGATAAATCCAGTAATTTCTTTAACATTGCATCAAGAGATCTATTATTGTTAAAAATAGCATTGTTTACAACACTACACAAGTCTTATATCTGGATTATACTCATTTCGCCGCGCGGTTTAAAAAGTTCAGGGGAGTTGTGATATTTTCGTGCACATACTATAATAAATTTTTATTGTGTTTCTTCCATTTTCATTTAAATCACAATTATTACCTTTTATGTAAATATTTATGTTAATTTTACAATCTTTGCAATTATTATGCAGTATTGGAATTTGAAATAAGCAGCATATTTTCGTATTTCAAATTATAATACTGCAGAATAACCACAAAGATTACATAATTTTACTGACACAGTTCACACATGTCATCGTCAGTTGGTAGGTTAGGAACGCGGTGTCTCTTAACCTGTGAACTGCGTGACACACGACATTTTTGTCTCTTTTTCTTGGTCGCAGGCTCAGACGAGGACTTAGCACCAGTTTTCTTGTTTTGTTTTTTTTCTTAAGCCGCCATTTCATTGAGCAATTGTTGTTTGTAAGGACTGCTGGTTAAGATCAGAGTTCTGCCAGCCTTTTAGCAGACGCTGAAGGTCTACTTCTTTGTGGAACAGGACGGATTTCCAGAGACGAAATAAAATGAGCACGTAGGTTGATCATAAATCGTGGATGTAGTGTTGAAAGACAGCGTGACCGGCGCAAATGTTGTAACCGTGTATACCGCTTTACTTTTGTCCTCGTCATTCGTTGGTTTCCTTGATTCTTTAGATATTTTGACTTTTCTGATCTTTCTCATTCACGGTCGCTTTGGTCTTGCAGAGAATGTTCAGTTGTTTCATCAGGAGAAAACCCGTGGTCTATGAAGGGGTTCGAATTGATAGGATAGAGACCACTTTCCTTCTCTGTCCCCAAATGTCACATTTTACCACATACCCTTCTGTGTTACATGTCACACAATGAATTTTTTTATTATATTTATTCCGTTCTAGCAAAGTAGCATCTAATTTAGAGTTATATTTATAACAGGATACCAAAAACCATGGTACCCCGTTTGCCCCACCTCAAGATACCCTACTGTCGAAACAACTTGGGCACGTAACAAATCCCCCAGAATATATACTTATACTCTATCATACAATTCACTTTAAAAAAATCATCCCTTTTAGCGAGTGTAAGCTGTCACATTCGTATCTGCTCGCTAACCTTATATCAGAATGATAAAAAAGTACATAAATCTAAGGAGTGTATATGCAATTGATTCTGCAAGAAGCAAACCGCATTAAAATAAACACCAGAAGCGGCACGCACAACATATAGCAATCTGTAAGCTGGATTATCAAAACTCCGTTTTGTCCTACCACCCCATTTTCCCATCCCTTTCCGTAATTGTAGTCCAAATAAGGACTGTAGACCCAGTCAGTATGTCACAGCTTTTTCTTTAGACACAGCACATTGTCTAAGGTTACTGTGAAGTATTGTCACATTTTCTCCGTGGTGCTACAGTCCATTAAGAGACTTGGTCTACCTGGATGACTGACCAATTATCATTTTCTTTTGGAGTGGCATATGGTCAGCGTAGCGATTCTCATTCGTAACCCCAATTTTCGTGTCCATGACAGGTTGCTTTTCAATAATTTTTACATCATTTTAAACATTGTAGATTTATGATTTATTTATTCATTTTAGCCATTTTTGTCGATACATTTCTACAGACGGTGATTCAGGTTTAAGATGTCCATATTAAACAATATCGATACAATGTCGTTGTTGAAGCGTTGAATCTCTTTCTTTTTTCAACTCTCGTGGTTATTGTTTCGTCTTAGGTTGGAGGAAGATAAGAATCTTGTTTATTGTTCCTCTCGCACAGTCCTGGTGAATTCCGGTCCACCATATCAAATCTGTAATTGTGGTCCTTCCAACACGTGTCTTAAACGTTGAACCAAGATATCTTCGATCTGCTTGGGTTTCATTATTGCCGTCACATTACTAAATTCTTTGCCTCTTTTCAGATTATTCAATATTCTCAGAAATTAAAAATTTCACCAACACCAACATATAGCAATCACGTGTAAACCATGCATTAGGAAAATTGTCATCTGATTAGTCCTGTATTTATATGTATAAGTTAAAAGATGATTCATTTTTAAGATGCCGAGAAGACGCCAACCGCTGAGTCTGCAGCAAATAGCTGTTAGAAGCATCGTGGCAAGTGTGGTAAAACTGACCCGACGCCTCATGGCGAAGTGCAGACGACGTGGACTGCGACTATTTTCTAGTAATAAACACCTCCAGGTCAAGGGCATTGCAGACCTTCACGGTCATTTGTACGACGTTCTACCGGTCTCCCTTTGCAACATGGTGTGTACTCAGGTAATTTCAGACATTTTTAGTTAATTTAAATGTATACACCTGTATAATTTTTCCTGGAAAAATAATGAAAGAAACTTAAAAAAAATTCGATAGAATTGTGAACTTTCTTAAAAATATTTTTCAATCCCCGAAAAACGGTTTCACTACTCGCAAAAAGCAAAATTCCAAAAGTCTGCATAGTGGCCATATTCAAATCCTGATTTTGTTTTTCAGTTTCATACTGCATTTCTGCTAAAATTAAATAAACTTTGTGTAAACAAGCTGATCTACTAAATAATAATTTTTATTCAATACTAGATCTGAAAGTAGCTTGTCCATAGTTAACAAAGCTGTTTACAAACTTGACAATAGAATTTATTTACAAAAGAAAACAAATTGAAAACCATTTCTGGTCACAAAGAATATCTCATTTAGAAGAAAGACAAGAATTGAAATATGACGAAACCCTGGACCTCCCGTTTTCCGGACGGATGCTCTACCACTGACCTAAATTAGCTATACCCTCCTACTTGAGCTTCAGTTGAAGCATTTCTACTTCCTTCGACTTGAATTCCATACACCTTTGATCAATATACGCAATGGCCATTCTTCACATATTTCCTAGAATTACGGTGTAAAGAATGTGATTAGTGAATTGTAGGTGAGCCTGACTTAGGTTTAAGGAAATGGAGCTCGGAACTCGGATTAGTCAGTGGTAGAGCGCCCACCCGGAAAACGGGAGGTTCAGGGTTTGAGTCCCTGGTTCGGTCGACAATTTTACATTCTTGTCTTTCTTCTAAATTAGCTCTACCCTCCTACTTGAGCTTCAATTGAAGCATTTATACTTCCTTTGAAAAAATATCTTTGTCAGCAGCAGTGAGTCCAACACACTCGTCGTGGTAGAAATTCTAGCAGGCTGGTCATATCAGGAGCAGGCCAGTTTTCACGAAAATATATTTTTTGTTTCTGACGAACTGGAAAACGGTATCTCCAATCAAAAGATCTCAAAAACTGAATAGGGTGCAATAAACTTCATAAAACAAACCTTTGAAAAAAATACATAAAACAAAGGAGAGTTACAACTGGAAAGGAAGACGTCCCACGAAAAAATGCAGTATGAAGGTATATCCGTAAATAGCTGTGTTCGCTGCATTAAACGTACAAAGTTATGGAACAAATTTTCCAATTGGTACTGTTTACTAGTAATTATGTTATGGTATTCCATTATCTGAGTTGTTTACTTGGAAAACGAAACTGTAAAGGATCGCTGGGAAATGAAAAGTACAAGTTGAGAACGATTAGCGACAAACAGATCCACAGTTCCTACTCGTTCTTTGTACCATGCTCGTACACTCGTTTGTGTGTATACTTTTTGCATGCCTTCCAAGACGAAAATAAATTTCTTCTAGTGACTTTCATTTCATTCGTCTTTTTTTTTGTCATAACTTCTGGGAATTATTCATACGCTGTTACATTAATTACAAAAAATATATTCCTATGTTAGTATAAATTAAGATTGGAAGAATTACTTATATAGGGTGTTCAGTTTATCTGAACACATTAAAATATCTCGAGAACCACAAATCAGATCAAAAAGTGTGAATGAAAAATGTTTGCCTCGAAGGGGGACCATCGTATGTTACGAAACTCGACTCACCCACCACCTCAGGTAGGGGAGGGAAGAGTTAAAAAATTAAAATGGGAACCCCCATTTTTTATTGCAGACTCGGATTCTCCAAAAACAAATTTCTCCAATTTGACCTACGATTCTAGTCATTTCTGTCAAAGATGGCGTTGTAATTGAAAAAAAAAAAACAAGAAATAGGCACCAGGTAAGCAAAATAAAACGAAACGTATTTTATATTCTTACAAATGCTACTTAAGCTAGGTTTACACGAGCAGTGATGTTCGTCGAAGTTGGGTTGGCTGTGCACTGCCTACCGTTTACATATTGGGCAGATAACTGCCCACTTCTTCACTGACAAGTGCTGCCCTCACTACAGAACGGGCAGAGAACTCTGATGCATGTTTATACTACTCTGCTATTTTTTGGCAACTACGACCAGTTGGAATGTTGATGTTGCATAGTGTAGTATATTTATAGCTATACATCATTCTTTTGCGTATTTTTTTTCCAGTTAAAGTTTGTGCCGCTGGAGGGTGGACAATAATTATTTTTGGAAAGTTAACCTAAAAATTTATAGGCTCATGGGTGCAACAAACGAACTCTATCCTAAATTATTTCTGAACCAAAATTCTGGTCGCTGTTCACAACAAATATTCACTTACTCCAATCGCGCACTATTCCAAACTGCACGCGTATTGAAAATGCAAAATACAAATTGTTTACCATTGCGCAATCGATAGTCAACCCTGCCTCACCGTTCACAATCGATAACTGACAACCGTAACTGCCACTAACTGGCCTCCCATGAGGGCAGCGTCTAGGTCGGTGGAGGGGGAACGTCAGTCATGACTGACATACTGTTGACACGCTCCTAGAAAAGTGAGGCAGTGCTCTCGTGTCAGCGATGGATTGGCAGTTGTCAGTGCAGCACTGACGTATGTTGACACGCCACTGACATCACTGCCCCTCGTTTTCTGGCAGTCATTACTGCCCGTGTAAACCTAGCCTTAATGACACCATAACTGTCCACCCACCTCCACTCCCCAGGGGCGGAGTAGAAAATTATGTCAAATTTTTCAATTGGGAAACTAATTTTTTATAGGAAACCTTGGTTTACTAATGTCAAATACCATTGGTTTGAATATTTTATTCATGAAAATTATTTCGCAGATTGCGCTGCCATCAAAGGAATATGGAGACGTTCATTTATTCGTTTACTGATAAGTAGTAACTATGTTTGGCGTTACCGAGGAACTACGACGTGGACGTAGTAGTTTTCTGTTCCCATGGGGATGCTTGTTTTTTTGGGTGTCCCCTTGCTACTCACAATTTATGTTTCTGGTTTTAGGTCCGTTCCCTTGTATTTCATTGTTCAATTATTCAAATAATTCGCTTCCCCACCCCTCGGGAGTAGAGGTGGGTGTACAGGTAATAAAATGCTATTTAAGTGAGCGATACTTCAGAACAAGAATCATCTGAATTCTATCCGATTTTCGGGAGTGCTACAATGCAGCTTTCTTGTATTTGCTGTTCACATAATATTTTCCAACGACGACAACCACGGTAATTGGAACATTTGCTGATGACACAGTTATCCTAGCAAAATATACAGATCCAGAAATTGCATCAACACACAACATCACCTAAACTTAATCCAAGAATGGTATAAAAATGGAAAATCAAGATAACTGCAATTAAATCACAATATACTACTTCCACTTTAAAAAAAAATGTCCTCCAGTCTTCATCAGTAACGAATGAATACCAGAAGCAACAACAATTCGATATCTAGGAATGCATCTTCACAATCAATTAAAGTGGAAAAATCACATTGTTAAGAAAGGAAACAAATATAGGGAGCTTCAATGGCTACCAGGCAGAAAATCTACATTATCACTTGAAAATAAACTTCTACTCTATAAATCAATAATCATACCGAGTTAGAATTATGGCATAGAACTATGGGGATGTGCCAGTAAATCAAGTATGAAAATCATTCAAAGGATTCAATGAAATATCCTGAGAGATATCGTCGACAATACATGAAGATTTATGCATAAAGTTTATTTGACTTGAAGTCAACCCGTCACATTAATGGAATTAGATAACTAATTCCTATGTCAGCATATTAGCCCATACCAAATGTATATTTCTAATTGCTAATTGAGTAAATAAATAAAAACTGTATTTTCTAATGAAATAACTTTTAATACATACTTACAGGTTATGTTCGCCGTTAATACTATGTCTAAAGAACACTACACTGAATTATCTAACGATGGCCATAAATACGTACTCTGTAAATTGTTGGAGACAGTTCTTCACCCTTCCATAGAATATTTGAATATATCAATTTGGCCACGGTCCCTTGGAGCGGTTCTGTGGGAAAACCTCAAACAACTTACTGGACTTAGGGTATGTACAGATTTTTTTCCTTCAATTCCTTTATGCGCCATGTGGTACAAGTAACATTAAGAAATTTTATTTACACGTTAGTCAATCCAGTAATCTCTAATTACAAATTGTAAAATAAACTACAGCCACAAATACTACACAGCTATTTTTGAATACAGTATCATAGATAAAATGACCGATGTGTATAAGATAATGGTTTAATAACCGAAAAACAGTCCACAAAATAATCAACAATTATAAACTTAAATGACTGTCAAACAAAAAATTATAACTTTATTTTGTGAACTGTTTTATGGCTATATTTTCCACTTCCACTATTCCTTAAATACAGTTTTGAAATTGTAACTGTGAAAGTATGCTTAAGTACGTCTATATGATGTATATTTAATACATTGATGCTAGATGATAGCACTACTAGAATATTTTATTTCCTTATGGTGGCACAATTGTGAGAAGTCGCCGAACAAAATGCAATTAATTGCAACTTGTAATAGGTAGGTCTACAGGCAGTTGTTTGAATAAGTTTCGGTACGTTGAAATGAATGGAAAGGGGGGGGGGGTTATTTTATAACGTAATGAAACACAGTTGGCAATGAAAATTATATTAATTTTTAACATTTATTTATCATTAATGAACACAGATTGCATAAAGTTTTAATTCGAGTAGCCGGCCTTTCTTTATAATAAAAACAACATCTATATTTACAAAAAATAATACAAATAATTATTTTTCTTACAACTATCAATTTTCGATCTTTATATTCAGGGTCGTATTATATAGATCTTCTCATAGAGCAAAATAATTCACACAAAATCTACTCGGATCTGGCTGTATAGAAAATCAGTAAAAAGGTTGCAGAGGTAATTACCGTGTCAGCATAATGGACCCTGCAGCGCCTTACTCGTTGCAATTTCTTCTTATTTGGGTCGTACTCGATCATGCCTCAGAGCCGCCGCTGCTATTCTTCCTGGTTCAGGACAACTTCCAGTTTATTCTCGTCTCCTCGGACTACCTGTCCGATAATATGATCATCTGCGCTGAAGACTAACAATCTGCCACTAATATACTGTGATCAACCGCTCTCCTCTCCTCCTAATTTTCAATCTTCTCCGAAATCTGTCTGCAAGCCTTTTTAATACCTCTTTCCGACTTCTTCAATTCATATCCAGAAGGTGGTAGGGAAAGGTATTAACCAATCAGATTGATCGTTACCCTTCTCTGGGAAGATAATTTTGCTCCTCTCCCCCACAATTTATGGAGAAAATCCACGCTTACTTCCCAGCCTCCGTCTCCAAATTTCAGCGGTCGCTGGATTTGAAGTTAATTTGACTCTTTCCAATTAATTCAGATACATAAATATAATTGCAATATATAGGGGGAAAACGAGGTGAGAAGCAATTAAGGTTTGTAGTTCACCATGGCGTCGTCGATGGTCCAGGGCGTCACTGCTGGTTTCTGTTGATCGACTGGTGATGACTACGCGTCGTCTCGTGGCTGCTCGTTGGAGATTTTCCCAAGCTTCGGAGGCATTCTACTCGTCGACTATGGATAACATTTAAATCTTCTTCCTAATGTTTTGGATTGACCACTCTTCTACAAATTAGGACTCTCTACTTTCTGGAAATTTTTGAATGACTGCTGTCTAAAAATTCGGACTGTTCTGACTGCTCCTTAATGCCCCTTCTTTCCAAGAACCCGCTGGTTTTCCTCTGCAAGCCACGCCCTTTACTAATTATTTCTCATCATGGGCGTGTAATTTCTACGCTCTTCCTATGGAGAGGTAGCTTGCAATATATATATATATATATATATATATATATATATATATATATATATATATTAGTGGGTGTCATTCGGAATTTTGAGACGCTGTTTTTCTTCTTCGTCTCTCTGGTGCTTGTCCGTATTATTAAAATTTCCTGTCTCTAGGGCAAAACTCTTCTATCATTTCGCCGTTGACAATATAAACTAGATAAACGGGTGGAAAGTCCAAAACCAGGTCACATTCCCTTTCTTACCCTGGTTGCCCACTTAGATCCGTGGTGCTTTTTATCTGTCACCCCCATTTTTGCATCAATCTGGCCTTCAAGCCCACTAATCCCATCAGCTTTCCTAACCTTAATGTTCCCGTTTTCTGGCCGATATGATGACTGAAATTCATCATTTAAATAACCAATTGCGTTCATTCATGGTCCCGACTTCGTCCAGTTTGGTCTAAATTGTTACATATAATAATAATAAGAAGAAAAAAATAGTTAAATTCATTTTATGTGATACGCAACAGTTGCGTACCACAGGTGGGTATGATATGAAAGAATAACCGTGTGGGTATGCTAGTCGAGGATGTGACGTCTCCCCAGGTTGCTAAGTGATATGGGTGATACGAATTTTTCGGGGCGGACAAAAACTAGTATGGTGAGGGGCAACAGGCCTCTCTATTACCGACTTGAGGCACGAATGACTCACTGTTGGATAAACACAAACATAGCTGGAACATCTTTAATGGCTGTTTCACGGCTGAAAGCAAGGGAACTAGTAAGGAATTTGACGATGATAGGAATAAAATATTGAGAAAGAAGAGTTATCCTTAACTTCTACAGAAGACAGTCAGCAGTAATTAGAATTGAAGGTCAAGAAAAGAAAGCAGAAATCAATAAAGGAGTAAGACCAGGATGCAGCCTCTCACCCCTGCTCTTTAACTTATGTATAGAACAGGCGGCGAGGAAAGTTAAAAATGAATATGGAAAGGGAATCAAAATGGAAGAAGAAGAAATAAAAACCCTAAGGTTTACTGATGATATTGTGGTATTAAAGGCGTCAGAAGAAGACTTGCAAAAGATAATAAGTGGCATGGATGTGAGCATGGAGGAAGAGTACAACATGAGGATTAATAGAGGGAAAACCAAGGTGATGGAGTATGGTATGAGAAATAGCGAAATAACAAAGGGTGTTGGGTTGGGAAGGGATATTTTGAAGGTAGTTAAGGAATTATGCCACTTGGGCAGCATAATAACTAGGGATGGTAGAAATTGAGTTGACATAAAGAGTAGGATAGCACAGGGAAGGAAGGCTTTCGCAAAAAAACAGGAATTTACTTACGTGTAGTATAAGTGTGAATATTACTAAATCATTACTAAAAATGTTCGTAGGGAGTGTGGCGTTATATGGGTGCGAAACGTGGACGATAGGAGTTGCAGACAGAATTTCTATTAGTCTACCATCTTGAAAACGGTAAAATAATAAATGGAGGATACTATTCTAACTTCCTTTAACTAACCTAACTGGACGAAATAATTTGTGATAACTTTTTTACACTAGCGCAATGCAACTGATTATAAAATAGACTTTGCGATGGGATGATTCTGGTATTTTAACTATGCAGTGCATGAACATCTACCGTATTTCCCAAATTTGAGTCCATCGGGCTTCCATCTCTTTGGAAAACTAAATTTTCCTCGCTGCTCAATGAGGAAAGGATTGTCAGTGTATACATAATTTCAATACTAAACCAGTTCGTTTCGTTTGAGTAGATACGACATTCAATCCCAGCTCCAAATGCCGTCACTTTGCATTAGGCCATACGAATCCTGCTCAAAACCCTTCCACTACCGCTCCAACTTTCACAGTAAATCCTGCAGCAATATTCTATATTTTCATATATAAGCGGAGAAACGAAACAGACGTCTCTCATAGGTTCAGTGAATCGATAGTGATCGCGGCCTAAACGGATGTGAAAGAACCGTTACCATATTCCCGAAGACTTCTTTCCTTCCCGACACACTCATCGCTTATACAATTTATTTTACAATATAAATACAATCAGTGGCGGCTGGTGCATATGTGCTACAGCACATGAATTAATTTAGGACGAATGATGTATTTTGTAATTTTAAGAAACTCTAAAATACTAGTATTTTAAGAGCGCGAATTTCTGCTTTGATTTCGAAGTCTTTAAACTTTCAGCATTCCAACGCGCTTCTTCTCGTGTATATCCTGGCTACATTCTTCATAGCACAAGAATCTTGTCTGGAATGAGAAATGCGCATTATTACAGTCACATCCCGTGCCCCTAAGATCCAACAATAATATGAGCTACCAAACGCACAGCGCCGTCAGAGAGAGCGTACTGACAGCTGTAGGCAGCTCATTAGGATACAATTTTAATTTTGACGAATTAATAAAAAGATTACTGTTTATGCACTTGCTGTGGTTTAATCAAAGTTTATTAAAAATAAAAAACGTTTAACAGGCGGCATTTCGAAGACTTTCATAATTCTGAGAAAATTACCGTACGATCCGCTTACAATATTCCAATAATGTTACTTTTTCCTAAAATTAACGTTCTTTATTTAAAATATGTAATAAGTAAAAATATTGTTGTGTTAGAATTTTGCGCCAATGTGGTTATATATTTTTACAATTTTAAAATTTCGTTTCTATTACACGTGATGGAGACGAAATTACAAATTTTACGGGTCATGGAGTATTAACAACACTGCAGGTGTCGCAGTATTATTATTATCTTTGTCCTCCTAAAATTTATCTTAGGTAATGTAACACATAACTTTAAATACTCACGAGCCGCCACTGAATACAATGAATGACGTGTTGTTCAGGTGCTGAGTGCACAAGGAGTCACAGGCGCGGACAAGTGGCTCACAGCAGAAGTGGCCATGCACCTACCATTGTTGACAAGTGTTGACCTACGGGAAGTGGCAACTGATTCCCTCGTCTCAGTTGTGACGTCTGCCTGCCAAAGCCTGAAGGAACTACGCCTTGCTTGGTCTGAAGCAGTAACGGACAAGAGTGTCACAGCACTTCTCAAGACAAATTTACGTCGGTTGGACGTTGTAGATACTGGAATTAGTATTTATGGAGTCCAGGCTCTACTAGAGGGACTCCGGGGCCTACATGAACTCACAGTATGAATGAATTTTTTTCTATGGCAAAGAAAACAATTAATTGTATTACATTTAATGTTAATCCTTAAGTTTTTGCAGTATAATCCATTATAGTCCATTAAATATTATTTATCATAAAAATAAATTATAATTTGTGTTTGATTGTGCAATTGCTCACCACTTTTTGTGCATTTTTAAAGTTGTGCAAGATGATGATACCATTAAATTATAATAAATTCTGACACTCTACATGGCCAGACTCTTCAGCACTGTACTTGAAGTGCTGAAATTATTCATCTTTTAACAGAAAGTAAAACAAGAAGAATGCTTGTTCTGTATTTGTGATTTGATCATGTTTATCTTCTGTATGTGTATCATTTTGTTTCACACTACTTTAACATAATGAGAACAGGTTTTCTTTTAAAATAAAATTTAGTTATTAGTTACCATAGTTTCTTTTGCAAGTATCCTAAATGTTTTACAAAATAAGGCCAATGCAATCTTCTTACCAATCTCATAGCATTTCACAATCAACAAAATACAAGCAGATAAAACTGTCCATTTGAATTTAGCATATAACTCTTAAGTATTAATACATTATTTTAAAATATTGTGCAAACAAGGAATAAACGAGTATTTATGTGGAATGAAAAATACAGTACATTCTATAAAACATTTGGAAATGTGGTATTTGTATCATATTCACTTTTTTACTGTTTAATTTTAATCTAATTTATTATCTTCTATCATATTTCATTTGTGTAACTGTTAGACTGTCAGCAATAACCATAACAATTTGTAATTTGTATTTACTTACAGATGAATTTGGAATTTCCTGTACAAACAGTGTTGTCTGTGAAGAATGTGTCTGCTTTGAGGAATTTGCGCTTAGTAGATCCTGATTCTGAGGCACACATAGACTTTGTTGTAAAATGTTGTCCATACCTTACACGATTAGAGCTTGTAGGATCTATAGAAACTTTACAACCATTGAGACATCTGCAGCACTTGCAAGAGATTTCTGTTGATATGGGAGGAATAAGTGGGGGGAATACAATAAACATACTTCAATCTGCTGGAATTTCAAAACTGGAAAGACTGAGCATTTGTAATGTTACAAATATCAATCTGCTACAGCTTGGAAAATTATTTACATTTCTACACCACCTGGATCTGAAATATTGCACTTTTATCGAACCTCTAAGTAGCCACAAACATGATCATTTCATTTGTCTTGAGGTACTTACCTTATCAAGTGTAGATGAAAATCAAGTAGGACGAGCTTTGAGCGCTATTTTACCTCATGTATGGGAATCATTACATACACTAAAGTTAGATATAGTCATGGATCCAGGATCTCATATATTAGGCAACATACTACTGGCCAATCCTATGCCTTGTTTAGAAATACTTGAAATAAGAGGCATAGTAACAATGACAGTCAGTACAGTGAAGAGACTGATAAGAGCTCTTGATTCACTTAAAATTATAGGCAATTCAGAATTCTGGAACAGGATAACCAAAGAAGACCTTAGCCTTTTAATTGAAGACATGAAGTTTGAAAATATTGATTTAGTAATTAATTAATAATAATAATAATTTTTACCACAAATGTATTTAGTTTCTTTTTTCTATTAAATAAACTCCAGCTGCTACCTATCTGATAGGAGTAAAGGTCTGCTGGAAAGGTATAAAAAAATAAAAATTCCTAGTAAGATTATTTGTCCATGTACTAAAAATAAATAACTTACTCAAATAACTAAATTGAAAACCATTGCTAATCAGGTGTTCAGCAATTGCATACAAAGCAAGAAATTATTTATGACCTCCATAGAGAATTTAATACATAGTCATTAAACACTCTAAATTTTTTAAACAATAATCAGTTTGGTGATGATATTTATCCCCATTTTAATATTGATTGATATGCCATAATGAATGAAATCATGATATTTACATTTATTTCAGCCAATAAACAATCATTTTAATGCATTAATAGTGGTTAGCCAAACAATAAATATTATGATAATAATTTTTCCCTATGTTAATCAGTCTCATTAATAAACAAAACTATAATTTAATTTTGATTTCAAGTTTATTTAGCAGGAGCATATGGCATTGCCATAGTTATCCTCATGTAATTTAATATATATACATATATATAATTTCTAACTTTCTTCATGGATTGTTTGTGATTCCAGACTGTGCTAGACTACACAGAGCATTTATCGAACTCCGAAGTTTCAGCAGTGCAATAATACAACCATGAATTGTCAAAAATTTACATTGAAAATCTTCAATGAGTCCCAATCTTGAAAATTTAGCCATGTCAAAATTTTAAAAGTCAAAAGTGTCCCCCTATCAATGGTAACTTTCATTTCAGCATGTGCTACAGTCTAATGCACAGGACTCAATATCTTGTAGATAGTATATATATTATATATATATATATATAATATATAGACCTTGTGCCTTCCCCCCAAACACCCGTAACAGCACGAGCACATGTATTCCCATTGGAATTTGTATATATGATAAAATCTTGAGATGTGTATGTGGTTTAAGCAGTGTATGTGTGTGTTAGTATTAAATATTGATACTTTTGAGGATGGATGTGTTTGAATGAGTGTATGTGTGTCAATATGGGGATGTTTGTATTCATCTCCCCAGTTCCCATCAAGCCCTTGCCTCTTCCCAGACCCTCATTGAGAGAGAAAGTTGGTTGCCTGATGGGGTACATTGTTTAAGAAAAAGCAAGCAGTGCAACAAATTTTGTCTGCTCAGTCGTCGATTAGCCGATCACTGGAAATGTTTTCCTAACTTTCTGATGAAGGGGGTGGCGCCTCCAAAATATTAAAAAGACTCAAAAAATTACAAGGTGCCTTCAATCTGCGAACCTCAAGTAAGTCACCTACTTTCTATCTCTCTTTCCTTTCCTTATTAATTATACATACACACACACGCACACACACGCGCGCACACACACATATATATATATATATATTTTTCATATGGGAGACGAGCATTAAAAAGTGATATTGGAACCTCAATAACACCAGATAATTTGGTACCCAATATGCTGCTCTCACCTAATACCTGGAATAAAGTAAGTGCATATGCCTCTACAGTAATTCAAAGGTTAAGAAATTACGAAAAAGAGAGAAATTATAGTGTTTAAAGGAGACAGAGAGAGCTTGACGCTACGACTGCTTCCTGTGAAGTAATGTCTAACGACGGTCCCACAGGAAGATACACAGTCATCGTTGGAAAGGGAGGTGTTTTTAGTGGGTAGAATCCCACACTACTATCCAGTGCGGACCCTGAGATAGTGTCTTTAGAAGATTTTCACCTGCCCTCGCAAATATATATATATATATATATATATATATATATATATATATATATATATATATTTATGAGTCAGGAGTTGACATTGTCATGTTAATTAATACTGGTTACCGTAGCTGTTGTCTCCCTATACACCAATATCCCACACACCAGTGGCCTGTCGGCACTCAAACACTTCCTGTCTAGCAGGCCCCCAAATTCTCTTCCAAACACCCACTTCTTGATACCACTCACCCAGTTTGTCCTCACCAGAAACTTCTTCACCTTCCAAGACAAAATTTACCACCAAATCAGTGGCACTGCCATGGGCACCCGGATGGCCCCTTCCTATGCCAACCTGTTTATGGGTCAACTGGAACAACATCATCTAAATTCCTCTCCACTGAAACCCTTAAACTGGTTCCAATTCATAGATGACATCTTGATGCTATGGGCGCACTTTTCCAGTTGTCACACTGAACATACCAAACGATCACTCCCCTACAGACTTCCCCTTAGGGGAGCCCGCATATGCTCTACTTTGGACAGCCTAGCATCCTATACTGACTGAATATTCAATGCTTTCTGGAACAGAAATTACCCCACAGACCTCCTCCAAAAGCAAATTACCCATGCCCTCTCCACCTCCCAAATAGTCAGTCCCACCCCAAACCATCATACAGAACGTAGTCTTCCTAAGACCACTACCTACTTCCCCGGACTATGTAAACTCAACTCTTTCCTCCACCTTGCCTACACTGGACTACAATCCAACCGTGACATGAAGAACATCCTCCCGACCATACCTACCCACCTGCCCAAGGGTTGCCTTTAGGCGCCCACCCAACCTCAATAATATCCTGGTCAGACCCTACAAACCCCACACCCCCAACCACAATTGTCTGCAGACCGTGTGGCAGAAACAGATGCCATGTCTGCCCAATACTCCCACCTACCACGACCTTCCAGAACCCCACCAACAGCACTACATACAAAATTAGGGAAAACATAACCTGTCTGTCCTCTCACACCATCTACAAAATAAACTGCACACTCTGCCCAGCCTTTTACATTGGTCAGACAAAGAGACCCTTCCCCGAATGGATTGCCAACCACCATAGACGCAATTCCCCATAGCTGCCCATGCCCATAGCCACAACACCAACATCTTCAACCAGTGCAGAGTTAAATTCTTGGAGGCAACTGCCTCTTTCATCAGGAATAGTATTCTGAGAAATAAGATGACGAAGTCAAAAAAATAATAAATTTGATAGGGAAGAGAGACAGAAAGTGGTCACTGACTTATCGTAACTTGATAGTAGGGAATTGACTGGAAGGGTAGGACAAAATGGGAATTTTCGAAAGTCTAAACTCCATTCTTAAGACTAAGAATGTCTGACTGAACAGCCGCTCTTTTTTGAATATGTCAGTGACATAATAAAGCAAGGAAAGATAATTGATAAAGTCAAAATAGTTTATTTATTTTTTATTGGAAAGAAAGGCAGGCTTACCTTAAATTGATAGGTGTTGACTTACTGGGGTGCAGGAAGCTGCCTAATTTTCAATAGCCTAAGTTTCATTCACAAAACAGAGTGTGCCCAAATGTAGTTTCAGTTGAGTGGCTGGCTGGTTGCCATGATATTAGGACACACACTGTCTGGAATTAGGGGTTTCAGGATGTTGAAAATTTGATATATTCCTGCATCCTAGACAGTTAACACTTACTGCTGATTTAAAGGAAGTCATCTGCTCACTGTCCTTCTTTCCTATCCAAAAGAGATTATACATAAATCTGAGAAAGAATGTGACTTTGTCAGAATAATTAATACAACTGGTATTGAAAGGAAAAAGAGAATAAAAGAGACGGCTTATGTGAAATGTAGCTTGACATCACCAATGGGGAATAGAAGGATTTCTTCAAATTTTTCGAAGCAACTGCCTTCTATGGCATGAAAAGAGGAACCATATTCCAAGAAAAATCATCACACCAAATTCATTTTATTTTTCTATATGAATTTTTAACTTCATCTCTTACTTGGCATTGCTTCCATGCCTACAGTAAATCTCTTTTTTATATTGCCCTACTTTTTATGTTTTTATAAAGTTTTTTCAAATAATCACTACCAATATAATCCCATAAGTTTTTAATCCCAGATTTGACAGCTTCCTTAATTGGATAGATAGGCCTACTTGTTAAGAAATGATACTAAATTATTGACCACGATGAAATATGCTCTCTCTCTCTCTTTCTATGGCTGACCATCCATCACACTGTTCATACTAACCTGAAGTAAGGGGTTGAAGCATTTAAAGATTTGACATGCTTCCAGCATGGTGTTCCCTATTATCATTCAAGGTTAAGTCTGCTGCTCTCTTTTCATATTTCCTCTCCAACTGAATTAATTAATTCTCACATTAAATTTACTTTTTTTACATATAAACTTTTTTGCAACATTAATATTTCAAATTTAATAAATGTATAATTTGACTAGAGAGATTTTTCAAAGTAATTATTATATAATGTCATTAAATTACAATGTACAGTTAAGGTCAAATAGCTTTACACTTTTAAAATATATGTGATGAAATTTACATGCAATGTCTAATATTTTGCACCTAATTACAACAGTCAGAATTAAATAGAGTGAAATTTAACAACATTGTGGATTTTTCTGCAAAAGATTTGATTCCAACAGCATAACACAACAAATAGAAACAAAAAAACACATTTACTCTGAAAATCTTTTTTCAAGTAAAACAACTATACCATAAAAACAAATTAACAATGGAGAAACTAATTTAGTAATGTAACAATAGTATCTTAACTTCTAAGTTTTACTTGGTAATATGGGAAAACAAGCAAATATTTATCCCAATAGAATGTCTGAAACGACTATATAATTCAAAATTGTAAAATTCTTCTAAATGGTGATAAACCTATTTCGTAAATGGGTGAACAAAGCTTTCAAAAGTTGGAAAATATTTGATTTACGAAATTTTCTACATTCAATATTACTGCAATTCAGTAATTTCCCCGAAGCCTCGGAAGTCTTTTCGCATTGGCTCAATGAAACTTAATAAATTAGTTTACGTGAAATTCAAATAATTAAAAACTTTCGAGTTCTTGCGAAGTTCATTTACTGAACTAAAATAATATAATTTGAAATGCGACAACATTTCAATTAAATTAATTAAATACATAATACGCTTTCATAATTGTAGCAAATCTAAATATTTCACGTTACAACAGATTCTGGCGTAAATTTAAGGAGATTAAGTGCAAACGATGCAAAGCATATGTTCACGAATATAAATAAAGAAATTAATTAAAAGTACAAGCTATTATCAATAATAGTTGTAGCAAAGATAACGATAATTTACATCATATTACATGAAAAATTTGCCGTTCGACTATTTATGCTGTTCCCTTTAAACTGATTTTTTTTAGATCTCGAAGTGAAGTTCTTTATTGAAAAATGTAAAATGTTTTTCAATAAAGCATTACAGTTTACGAGTTATAAAATGAACTAGCATTGTTTGAAATTTGCAAATTAAATAGATCTAAACCAATTTGCATTTTCCAAAGTGCGATAAACATTTTTTAACGAACAGTGGAAAGTTAAAAATAAAAGAAAATCTCATATGCAGCCGTGCGTTACTTGTCTCCTTCAAACATGATGTGTTGCTCTGCAGCCCGTAGCTCTTCTACGCCCACGTCCCCGATGTCCGTCGGTCCATGGCAAAATGCGTTTACCATTTGCGAAATGCTGAAGGAATCACGGGAGTTTACGTCCGAACCCAATGACAGCCCTTCGAATGCTTCTCTGTCAACTTTAACAGCTGGCATCTGAGGCTCCAGCTCTACAATCCACTGACCACAAGGTAGGCGCCTTTCTGTGAGTGAAGCGGCTATGGGAACCCGTTGCACAGGCTTATCACGGCAGCTAACATCTACGCCGTTCTCTGCTTTCAGGTCGTCCACTGTAGCAGGGATCAGTATCTGCTTGTTATTCGGTGCAGGTAGAACTTTGTAAAGTGACTGACTTCCGTCCATGCATTTAAGAAGAGCGAATGGAATTCTGCCAGAGTTTCTCACTTCATTCATTCGAGGTGTGTTGAGTGGATCTATAAGAATACTTTGTTGCTGCTGTTGATGATAGCACAAGAATTTAGCACCATGATTTTCATAATCTGCTTGCTGTGTGATGTAAGGTTTCATCATCTGATTATTTGTAAAGTTCTGAGGTACTTGAAATTCGGAGATGTTGGTAAATTTATCTCCTTGTATTCCCACAAGCTCATTGAAATTCAAAGTCTCTAGCACTTGAAATTTTCCTCCTTCGATATACTTCAGGCCGTGTTTGTTTTCCTCGTGAATTTTTAGATCGTTTTTTCGAGCAAAGGCAACTTCGCAAAATTTACAACTGTAGTGCACTTTATCTCCGTGTCCGTGAGCCTTTTGCTTGTGACACATTAAGTTTGACATCTGATTGAAACCTTTCCCGCAAACTTCACATTTGTATGGCCGTTCGTTTGTATGCGTGAACACGTGATTACGTAGGTTGCCCTTTTGATGAAACCCCTTTCCACATACGTGACACTTATGCGGCTTGTGCTCAGAGTGAGTTTTCCGATGCGATATTAAAGTGGAAACTCTATTGAATGTTTTCTTACACAGTTCGCATACGTAAGGTCGGGCATCGCTGTGGATTGCACGATGTTGAGACAGCGTACTCATTTGTCTAAAACCTTTACCACACACTTCACACTTAAAATTTCTCTCGTCAGTATGAGTCGGCAAATGCCGCATTAATGTGTACTGGTGACGAAATTCTTTGCCGCAGATTCCACATTCCCAGACTTTTAAAGTTTTACCTTCTCTTTTGAAGTATCTAACGTAGTGTAGGTGATTTCGGGGGTCGTCTTCTGTTTTAATTTTAGCGCCAAAGTTCTCTTGTTCGCGAATTATGTCGAATTCAGCCTCGTTAAGTATCTTGTATTTAATTTGTCCTTTCCTACCTCGCACGACATTAGTCATGAATTTAACTGGTTGGAGAGACTCTTGACTGAAAGTATTCATATTTTCTCTGAGGTTTGCCGCGTTCTCGTAAACGTTTGCTGCCTTTTCATCTGGAAATAACTCATTAACCATCGCGATTTCTACGTCGTCGTCAATCATTGCAATCATATTATTACACCTCGACTTACTGTAACTAACATTTTCTAAACCGAGGTCATTATTAGTAATCATGTCATCCATGTTATCACTTTTTGGAATCATCCTTCCCCTTAGAAACATTTCATGAGGCGATAAACTTTTTACAGAACCCATTGATTGTAAAATGTGTCCGGGTTCACTGAACATAATAGACATTATTGAGATACTATGACGTACGAAATTCGGTACTTACTTCACGTTTAGTTTAAACCTGTCAATGTCAGCTGGTTTACAATTTTTTCGGGGCAGTAATTAATTCACAACACACCCTCATTTGTTAACACTTTCATTTATCTATACAGCCGCCAAAATAAGTTGAGTAACGCTTAATTTTAAAAAGTAACGCACGTTATCTGTGAATGAGCGAAGCAAAGATTCGATAAGCATTTCATATTGTTGGCAAGGAAAGACGTTATAATTAAAATCTCCAGAGACTATTCTGATTGAAGCTGCCGTCATCATAATAAAAATTAATTTATACTTTCCATAATATTTACCATGAGGCAATTCATGGAGAATAGGAGCAACGGTCGTAAATGACAACAAAGTTATTTTTACAAATACTTAATGATATAATAATTTATTAATGCATTACAATCTAATGATGGGAATTGATTTACTTTACACATTGTTATTTGCAGTGTTGATGAAGTTATCATTTTAATAAGGTATTAAGAATATTCTCTATTTTGTTTTTCCTTGTGCTCGACTAACATTGCAGCAGTTTTCACTGCATTCTTCAATTTATTTCCGAGATAATTCTCGATTTGACTCATGATGTTAACTAGCTGAATCATTCGTTCAAAAGCTCTGTGTCGTCTTTCAGCCTTCTCCGACTCGGTTTCGTTTTTTATACGGAGAGCGGGAAGAACGACATTTGTTTTTTCATTGTTGTCAGACGCACAAGTATACAGTTCACTACAAACCTAAAAAATATAAAAAACACTTTTAGAACTAAAATGAAAGAAACTTTACGTATATTCAGAGACGAATCGCTCGTATTATATATTCTTTTATGAAATATTTATTTATAGAAATAGAAACTCATTTACATCTGTTTTCCAAATTTAGATGTATTAAATTAACGACCAGATAAAGACAAAAATTTTATCTAGTTCATTTGACGTTTCAGTGCACATTCGCCCCTTCTTCAGGATTTACTTTCTCTAGAAGAGGTATTTACATACAGTTTAAATTAAGAACAAAGTCAAAAGAAATTGGTTTACACAAGTTCTAAATTTAAACTCTTCTACAGAAGGGAGAGCCTGAAGAACGTGCGAATATGCACCGAGACGCCGAATGAATTAAATACAACCTTTGGCAGTATCTGGTCGTTAATTTAATTGAAACAATTATTTCATTAGGTTACTTATAGATATCTGAATGTTCACATTTATAAGTGCATTAATCACTCTTAGTTTATAGTTTTAACATATTTACTAAATGTAGCATTATTAACAATTAAAAAAGGAATAAAAACCTGGACCATTTGTAAGTGAGAAATTAGATCCATGGCAGAATTGCGATATCATTGAAGATAATATTATTGCTTCTTCCAGTTTACAATTGGTTTGGTCAAGTGTGTTTCGAGAATTTCTAAACCTTTATTAACGTTACTTGTTTGCTGCTACTGTACAATATTAAACTGTGTTCGAGAAACAATTTTTTGTCCACCGTCGATTTTATATTGAGAAAGAGCAATATTTTAACATTCATGGCAACTTAAAACGCTGATATTCAGTTACTTTACTTTGGGTCGTTAATGTGAAGGTTTGAACGATCTATAAAATTTCTCGAATATAATTTAGCAAAGAAGAAATACTTCATGGGTTTAAATTATAATATGACCCGGGTTGAAACACAAGAACTATTTATTCATCCAATTCACCAGAAAAAAACCTACGATCTTCAATAATTTAGTGAATGCAGTAACTTATTAAACCACCTGTGTAACCCTTTTATTAATACATGAACATTTTAATATTTTAGTTTTTACTTCAATGTGACTTAAGTGACTTCGTGAATAATATAAAAAAGATCTCGTGCAGTAGGCCTACGTTATCTTCTTTCTGTTTTATCAAGTGGATTAACCTCTCATGGATTAGTTTAAAATTGTATTTATAATTATCTAAATTTGGAAAGGAGGATAAAGCTCTACTTAGCAAACAACATTTATCCACAAATACCACTAATTTATGTACTAAGAATTTATTAACTTCACTTACCAGAGATACGGATATGAAGAGGATTGTTTTCGTGGCCATGGCACAGTGCTTATGCGACGGTGTTATGGAATGGGAATGCCAAGAATCAGCGGGCAACACTTATTGACCCAGTTTGGATATTGCTGAGTCTACCAAAGCATTTGCCGTAATTTGGGACACATTATTTCGCTTCGTGCATATCTTTCACTGTTGCAACATTCTAGAAATATGTCTGTAGGCATAAGCCTACAGCGACTTACATATTAATGTTTATTATGAAGTTCAGTGGAATGCCGAGTCTTAATGTCAAACAATCTTTTTTCCTTTGCTTTATTTTTAAGGATTTTCTTCACAACTTTAAATCTCTTTCTAACCACCCACTCTAATAATTCACGATCGCTATTTCACTTGAACCACGTGTGACTGAGATTTAGGCAAGTATTTCGTGATTAGACGAAAACGCATTTATATGTAATGCTATATCGAAACGCAATTTAGCGAATATTTAGCAAACACAAAATTTATATTTCATGCCTATTCCAGTGTTACCACCGGTGCTTAAGTTTCCGTATTCTCTAATTGGAAAACACAGTCCCTTAAAGCCGAGAAAATTACTTGTATTAAACTACATAAAAAATTGCAGAATCAAAGGTTCCTATATGTGAAGCAGGGGAAGGAAATTTGGTTAAATGATTGTATAGTATTGTAGGACTAAGGATATGCTAAACAAATTATAATTGTTAAATACGAAATTATGTATGATGTTTTAGTTTGTATTCATAAAATATATAAGGGGCAGTTACCAGATTATTTCAATATTTTTATAAAAAGAACTTCAGAGGTACAAAGTCAAGACACTAGGAAAATTTTTTTATATTCTTATTCTTTTGGCTCTACTGCCCATTGGGGGCCTGGGCCTACCGGGTCGTCTGAATTTTTTTATATGGGCCACTTAAATATAAAAAGTAAAAAAAATCGGTTTTTAATAAAGGTTTAGAATTATACAATGAGTTACCAGTAACTGTTAAGGACACCAAAAATATTAATGTATTTAGAAATAGTTTAATGTTAGAGTTTATAAAGACTGATTAAATGGGAAGAGTGAATTTAGATTTAAAATAGAATTGAGAATATGTAATTAGCTTTAAGCTAATTTGAGTAATAAATAAATCATGTGGGAGCAGAATTGACTTCAAGTGGAGCGAAATATAAGTGGAAATTCGGAATGTGGAAATAAATAAATCATGGCCTGCACTCAGAAATTGAAAGTGGAATGACTGGCAGCAGGAAGGATACAGGATACGGACATGGTTGAAAGTGAAATTTACTTCTTGAAGTGCTTGATATTTATTGGATAATGGTTTGAGAAGATTACTGACGACATTAAGAGAATAGCAGGTAACATGTACAAACAACTGAAATGGAATCGGTATGAGAATGGTATTGGGTAAATTAATGTACTTGAGGCTGCACACATAAATTAGAGTTTATTTAGCTGAAACTGATTATATACACCAGCACGATAACATTGTATAGAATTTTTTTACAATAATAAATCATTCAATTTAATATCAACGCACTGTTAAAACATTCAGCGGTACACAAAGGGCCAACCTCGTTTTATGTAATCCTTCACAGTACGATAAGTCCGTATACCTTGTTTAATGAATTCGTAAATAGATTTGAGACATGTTTTTTAAAATTTGTTCGTATTCGTCCTGTTTTGGTGGATCCCAAAAGGTTATAGGATCTGGCAATGTTAGCAAAAATTGAAGTCGATGAGGTAAGCGAGAATGTGTGTCATCGTAAAGTTCTTGGTGAGAGTCGTGTTGGCGATTGATGCAACGCTGCCCCATTTTTGTACGTTGTTTTAGAATTCATATCAGGAAGATGATTGCTCCCTAGACAAGAAATTTCTTTCTCCATGGCTCTACAGCCCGTTCAGGGCCTGGGCATACCGAGTCGACTGCGGACTGTCATCTTACATGACACATTAAACAAGAAATAGTTTTCACAAATTTTTCATTACTATGTTGACATTCGTACTTTTTCGACAAATTTGACCGTTTCCGCCACCCTATTGTACTGTTGTTTATGATTATAATGAGTGATTTCAGGAAATGTATCAGAAGTCGTTACGTTATTTCTATCGTCAATACGGAAATTCAAATTTTCACAGATAATTGGGCTTTCTGTAACGGTGAAATCATTTTAACAGAATATATAGGAGTAGGATTGGAAATTAAATACGGTTCTCTCAAATTATATTTCATAATTTAATCTCTATATTTATTTGTCACTGAATTTGATAAATAGCCTACATTCGAAATTGTTGTCGTCTGTATGAATTTATCATAACTTACTATCGTGGGACACGCTTTGATATGGTATATGGTATCTATCCAAATTCAATGCTATCTTCCACCCTAGAATAAGATTTTTGGCCCCCAAACTTCACTGGATTACAATTTTTTAGAAGGTTTCCGTTCAAATTTACTGCTTGCTTGTGAGGTATAATTTTTGTGTCTGCGAGTTGGTTACCTGCTTCCTGTGATGAATCCTTGCAATGTCCATCTTTTTGCTGATGCTATACACTGATTCCGTCATCACATAAATTTGGTTGTAAAAAACCCTTTTGACCCTTCTTGCCTAAGAGATTTGTTTTTAAACATACGCGATTACGTAGGTTATTTTTATTTTTCAATGTATTTTTTCTGTTTGGAAAGGGCGCCTCTGGATCTTTTATTGCGACGTGTCAACGGCAAGCCATTTCCTTCCTCATGAAATTCACGGATGCCAAAATGTTCTTTATATCTTGCGTCCTCCCTTTGACTGGTTAGGAAATTTGGTTCAGGTATTCCTCCGTTCAAGAAAATTAACTGTTCGTGATAATTGGAAACAGAGTATCTTCGTTTGCGCTCCGTTTGGGACGACGCTTCAATTTGTTTCCTCTATATTTCGTCCTGCGAGATTGGAGGACGCTGTCGTTCGTTAAAGCTGAGCTCAATCTGCGAGTGAAACGACGGAACAGAGCCAACAACTTCTCCCGTTGCCCCGGAAGCAGTGGGATGAAAACATCTGGCGTTGCCCAAATAACCTGTGCGGAAAAGCGTTTTAGATATGATGTATTGGTCGCATTGAAATGACTTATACTAACCCGGGAGTATAATAGATTGTTAACGGTATTGTCGATCGGGCTTACCACTGTCCGAAGAGAAGAATTTCCGTCTTTTCGAACAGAAAAATTCTGTTCGTCTTCAGGTATTCAGAGTTACGCACATCAATCCGATTATTCCATATAGTAATTAACTTCAGTCTTTTCTAGAGAGATCAAACTGAGCTTGAGGTATTTTATAGAGTGAATACAAGGCTGCGATATTCGTCTCTGAGATCCAACACGCGTGACCAGCTGGAATTGCTACTATTTCTTTTCCCTGAAGATGAACAGTCTTTTTCTGGTCGTAAGGCCCGACTCTTTCTTTAGAATATAACAAACCAACACACTGATACTTTTAATTTTATTACAGTATTGTTAAAATTAAACTCAAAGATACTAGATAATTTCGAACGTAAGATATAATATTTAATTTTATGATTTTCATAATTTGTGAGCTGTGCATTAGACACAGTAAATTATAAACAATCGTTTTTACTCCCATAAAGTTTTACCGCCCTTTGCTTGCCCCGCGTAGGTAAAAGGTTCGGATACAAAACGAGGGGTAGGCCTTCACGTTTTCCGTTGCGCTTCGCAAGAAAAAGTATTTCAACGTGCAAGTGCCAGTTAATACAGTTATTGACATTCCGATCCGGGGGAAACTAGATGTGATACGACGATGATGGTGACACATGCGGATTTACTGTAACATAATTTTACATTTTGTGTTGAGAGCTCTGTAACGTCTACCGAATACTAATACTTGTATAATATTAGGTGGATTGGTGAATATGTCCCATCGATGTGATTCTAAACTGTTGCAATGTTATTCCATCTGGGCCACGTCAAAATGAGGTTATGCTCAAGTCATCAAACATTATTCCGTTAATTTAGAGACAGACTCAATATATAAAGAGTTTCTCGAATACATGAAGTATTAATTAAAAAGTATGTTAAGAAACACAAAAATGTTATGAACGAAGATTTATTAATAAGTTGTTGGAAAGTAATTTTCTGAAGAAATTAGATTGATAACATGCACGGAAATTATGTTGTTTGTTTGTTGAGGTATTCAGTCCTTAGACGGGTCTGATGCAACCCTCCATGCTAACCTATCTTTCGTAAAGCTTTTCATTTCTCATAACTACCACCCACATCCTCCCTAAGCTGTTAAGCGTATTCCATTCTTGGCCTCCCTCTTCTGTTCTTATCCTACACACTTCCCTCTAATGCTAATTTTACTAGGCCCTCATGTCTTAATAAGTGTCTTGGTCAACGACCTCCATATTGTTCGCTCTTCCCCTATTCTGTTACATAATATATTAATTCTAAACATAAATTAAAAAATAACTTCTTTCAGATCCAAGTCATTACTCAAACATTTTTCAGTGGCTAATTCATTAAGACGACTTTGAGTAGAGGTCCTATTGCCGCTATTAACAGTTATGGATAGCGTTAAGGGGCTTGTAAACGAGCAACTTTTTACAGCAATATGTGGCCGGCAATTATGACCGAGCAATTTTTACCAAAATACAGCAACATTTCCAGTAATATAAACATATTTCCCGACAGTATATCAATCTTTCCGAGCAATGTTGCCCGCATTGCAACTACGTGCCGGCGTGTTGCCGGTGAGTACAGTCCGGTATCGAAAATATGCAATATTGCCCGGCAATACTTGTCCCCAGCCCTCACCTAGAGGTCTCTGTAGCCAATCAGCCGAGTTAAAAATTAATATTAGATGTGGTTAGCGTTGTTCTGTATTTCGTATAAATATTATTCAGTATCCCAATCACGGATTGCCCGAACGAAATATTTATTGCACTTATCGATGCAGTTCACGCAAATTCATTAATTTGATACGTGGGTTATTTGAGAATACCAAGAAAAAAAAGTTTGGTAAACAATAGCCAACTGCTGAAACCTACATATTGGTCATGTATTGAAAAGTAACTAACAAAAAAGAATTCAAAAGTAATTTCTAATTTTTAAAATAATTATTCAGCAAGTAAGGAGATCTAGCCTGTAATTAAATAAATTCATTTAATCCTTCCTTTAAAACTACGCATACTTTAATCGAATAGTTGTGCACTCAATAAATACGACAAAGATGTATAGGGCAGAATTTAAGGATAATTGCCAATCTCGTATAGATTTATGTTGCATTCCCCATCACCGTATCCTTTTTCCCTATTATGAGCTCAATTTTTGAATGAAATATTCAAAGTATTCCTTCGACATAGAAGGCGATGTTTTTGAATAAATAATTATCAATAATCAATTCGTCGATTAATCTGTGAATTGTTTCATGTTTATTTAAAAAAGGATCTGATCCAGGTTCCCATTTTCTTTAATTGCTTATCACAACTAACGATGCGCTAATAAGAACTTCTTCATTTTGTCCATTATTGCTGTACTATGTGTAAGCGATAAATGTTGTGGCTACACTGTGGCCGCAATATTGCCGGGATATACATTGCAACACATTGCGGACAATATTGCCGGGCCTTAGCTTTCAGGAATATTGGCGGCAATGTGAAATTTTTGTTGATCGTTTACAAGCCCCTTTAGAAAAATTCTTAAGTAATGCTTTAATTTGTCATAATTCTAAGGGAAGTATTGAATTCAAATAACGTCAATTAGATCTTTCTTTGTAAATAATGAAGAAACTAGACCTAATTTCGTCAGGCAATTATAAAGAATTAAGATTAAAGGAATCACCATTTGGCAAAAGATTTCGAGTTTTTTTTTTACTTTTTAGCTCAAGCAGTTTTGCCGCTCCTATAATTAGACCGTCATAGGCACTCACCTACCATGCTATTTGTAATACTTTCTTGTATACGCCAATTTTTAATTTGAATTCTTTTTGAATATGAAACCACTAGTATTAAAAAAGATTTTATGGATAAGTAAAATAAAACGTGAATGTATAAAACGATAGAATTTGTAAATGTTAGTTACGTAGCATTCAGAGACCGTTATTAAAGTTGAATAACACGACTAACTTTTTATTTATTTATGAATGTGTGTTGTGCGCGTTGTACGATTTATACAGCTGAGAAGATAAGCTTCAGCCGAACAGATTTCTTTTAAGATTTTTGATCTCTGAGAGCATTAGAATGAAATTCTTTAGGGTTATTTGGAAGCTATACATTTATGAATGGAAGGCCCTATTACAGATAATAGGAGAGTTTTGAGACCTGGGCCTATACGTAGTTTTTAATAATATAACTTTGTGTCCAAAATGTGACTAATGACATTACATATATCAGTGGAAAGAACAGTTGTTGACATCTAAAGATCATACATTAGGATGGACATGCGGCGTGCATGAAGAAATAGTTTTACACGAGCTATCCAAAGAAGATTAATTTTCCTCAGAGAGATTATTTTCTGCCAAAGATAAGCTCATTCAGACGCGAACTATTTGATAATTTAAAAACGTTGTGACTCACAACTTGTGTGAAGCAATCTGTATGGGCGTTAAAATTAGGAACAACGAGGTGGAAGGCGGAATTAAATCAGTCTATGGTATGGATGATTGCTTCAAATTCATTTTTATAGTTCATCTAAGAGCCAATAGACGTGGTTTCTCACCTGGACTGTGAGGAGCAGGGCTGCGATGACCAAAACGAACCTCATGCCTGTCGAAGACGCAACTACAAGTAGATCGCGTATGAAAGCAGGTGCTGATGTCGCAACACGAGTTGACTGCCGACTCAAATAATCCAGAGAGAATTACTTTTTCGAAAGTCTCCCGAGGACAAATGAATCAACCTCGATTGGAATCCTAAAACCTAGTTCTGTAAGAAGCACTATTTATTCCTAATTACAACTTTTAAGTCTTCTGCGATTTGTTATGATTATGTTTAACTGTTTCCGTTTGGAAGGAATCTTTGTGAATTTGGTTTTTTTGATTTCGCATTTTTCTTTATTCTCATTTAAAATGTCTATTAATTTTTAATGTGATTATCTTCGCTATTTTATTCCAGTTCTGAAATATGATATTTTTATTTTATTTATTTCTTATTGTTCGGTATTTGATTTTGTTTTGTTAGTTGAGTGGATAGGATTCACCACGTGATATTTATTTATTAACAGCATGTTTAATATACAACAGATCGGGTCAAATTAATATCAACTGGAATAAGTTTTTCTCAATTTTTTATGAATACTTACAGAGGACAACAGGCTGTTTCTTTGAAAGAAAGTTGTTACATAAAGGGACTATACAACATTTAATGAATAAACAGGTCTAAGTAACTTTTCTATTCATAAATAAAGACCCGTTGAATGGTATGTTATCTAAATCGTTTACAAGCGAGATTTAAAGTGTACTAACGTCAAGTATTATCATATTATGTTGCATTGTTTCCAACTATGTTTTTATTGCAATATTCTATTTTCCCAGTATTAAATATACATATAAAAGATATGCATAGCAGGAAAAGCTCTTCTCCAGATTCTAATTCGATTATTATTTGTTGTCGTTCATTGTAAATTAAATACGTTTAAATAATATTGTGAAAGGCTACTTGTTTACGCTAAAAGAGATTCTGGGTAATACACGGCTAAAATTTCCTGGTCAGGTTACTGCAAATAATAAATTAAAGAAATTATTGTAATAACATAACAAATTTTATTTAATTAGAATCAACTTTAGGGTCCATCAGTTCTTGCATAATATTTGGGTAAATCTATGTTTCACTTGTGCATTGCTCAGGTAAATAAAAATGGCCTAGATTTAACGGATGTAATAAACTACTGAAAAATACTGTTCAGTATGTAAATACCTAAAAGTGCCGGCGGTTTAGTCCGCTGTTTCTTAGTCAGAAACACGTTTCTTTCATCGGAAGAAAAAAAAATAATCAAAGAACCTCTAGATACTCATTTTTTCCGTTTCTCGCCAAAAAATTCATTCTCTCTCCGGTAAAACCACTCATCAAGGCATTTTCTGAAGTCTACGTTAGAATGGAAGTGCTGCTCGTGGAGCGCGTGGCCCATGAAAGTGGGTGGTAGTCGTAAGTAGAGATGAGCAAAACCGTTCTTTTTAGTGATCGGATCGGAACCACTGGCTCAGCAGAAAGAGCTAGCTCGTTTTGATGATTCGCCGTTTATTTTATATACTCATCGCACTCCATTTACCGAAATGAATCTTTCCTTGTTTCCATGAATTTCCAGACGATTTGCTAATATTTGAGTTTATAATTTTTTAACAAGAATTATATACACTTTTCGTATTTTATTAATAAATAAAGAAATAGTTATAAAATGAAATAAACAACTGTATACAAGGTATTTGGATGGTCTCTGAAGGATTTTATTGAGAACCATTGTTAACAGAGTGGCAGTGGGCTGTACTGTAGTAGAAGGTGTGACAGATGCTAAAGGATGTCCGTGTCGTGAGCGGACGAGGAAAGAAACTTATGAAAATTTATAAGTTATCTGAAGGATATCTTGGAGCAAAATTAAGTATTTAACAGGAAATACGGTAAATGTATTTAGGAGTTCGCAGTAGGGCTAGTACAGAATATATATATACGCAGGAAATGAAACTATTTACTACAATATTATTTTATACATAAAAATAAAAATAAAAAGTCTGATTGATTGTTTGTTTCGTATTACTATTAATTATTGGTTTCTATTACGTGTTTAATTGAGCATACTGGTTTTTATTAGGCAATCTTTGTCTTTAGCTGTCTTGCTCCCCCTCCTGCATCCCTTCTTATGCTATTAAAGGTGTATTGCGACCACGTGGATTGCCCTCGTGTAGCTTGTCACTTAATGAAAAGTTTTGTAATGAGAAAGCGTTTTAAAAGTCATATACAGCAACGACATCATCAGTCTTAATGTATCGCAATCTAAATATTTTTATTCCCGGGGGTCATTCCATGTCAAATAACCGAAAAACAATCTATGGCTCACACTCGACAATCTCCAAATCTCAGGAATTTTTTTTAGGAAACATACCCATATCCCAATTGAAAATTTGCAAAATATTAGAGCTCTTTGTACCTTGGTTCAGAAGTTACAAGTCCATCTTCACTGGACCTTCACCGCGTTAACGCCCACGCGCCTCTAAAAAGGCCAACTTTGATCCCTTGTCAAATCAGTTTTAAAGGCCAGATAATGGTGAAACTCAGCTTATCAATACAACTTATAGCACAAAATGGAGCGGTATGATCAAAATAGTAATTCGGCTGGCCGTCCTTATATCTGTTCAAGTCAAAGTTGCTACAAAATTTTATCGTATGAGGCCAATTACTCAGCTGAGAAAGCTGTATATTGCCACCATATTTTGGAAACCAGGAGAGAAACCAAGACGTACAGAAACAGAAAAACTGTTATAATCATATGTCTTGAGATATTCCTCATGAAAGTTGTCCTGAAATATTATACATGTAAAAGTAGCCAAATTTTAGGTTAAAATATCTCAAAATAAGTCACTCCAAATTTAAAAAAAATTGTACCATTACAAAGAGTAGTCTTTTATGTACACAAAACATGTATTTTTATCTTGGGATCTACCTGTTTAGAACAGCTATAGGTTTCTGAAGCTAACGCATGTTGCAGGGGCATTGCACGCCTGACGCTAAAAAGGGCCAACTTTGATCTCGTGTCAAGTCAGTTCTACCTGTCAGATTGCAGTGAAATTTGGTTTATCAGCATACCTTATACCCAAAAATGTAGTGGTATGATGAAAGAAGTAGTGCATTTGGCCGTCATGATATGTATCACTCCTATACTCACCACAAAATATAGTCGCGGCAAATTTGGACCTCAGGTTGGAGGCCCATTACTCAGCAGAAAAATACCTATACCCAACAATAATTTGTAAATGTACATATCAGTTACCATATTAAGAATTACTGAAACAGAAACTCTACTGTTCCAGAGATGTTGCACATGAAATTAAACTAGAAATATCTTACTTTGAAAAATAGCCACATTTTATGGCAATGTGTGCCACTCGTAATTTGGCTTTAAATGGTATCATTATAAAGAGCAAGTTCTTATACACAAGAAAAACATTTATTTGGGTTAGGTTCCGAAGTATTACGACGAATATGGGACTCAAATGTAACGTATTTTGCGTGCGCTCTGCAAAATGGGTTAACTATTCCGTGTCAAATCAATTCTATGGGCCAGATAAGTCTAAAACCTGGCTTATCGATACAACGCATAGTCCATTATATAGTGGCATCATCAATAAAGTAGTACAGTTGACCGTTCAGATATATATCCATGCCGAAACCACCACCAAATTTTGTCGCGGCCTTACAACATTTCATGAGATTTGGAGAGGGTCGAGTGGGAAGCCCTTGGTGTTTCATATGGAATGACCCTTGGGTGTATTAAGCTGAATTAATATTTTTTGTACCGATCTTGTACACACGTTTTTTGTATTAATATTATATTATGATGAATTTAACGTAACTAAGGACTTGATATAAATTCCACTTCGATATTATATGAAATGAAGTGAATTAGTATTATGTTAATAACAGCATAGTATATAGTGAAGTGATCTTGAGAGGCTAAAGTGAAAAGTGTGGGATAATATTTAGCCAGAATAGGTGGAAGGGATTATTTGCACCATCAGATAAGAGAATTTCATATTAACGTTCGGTAACAATATTTTGTGCATCTTCCACTTAATTTAATTTTATCAAAACTATCGCCCCCCAATGAGTATCCAGAAAGAAAAAGATTCTGATTCATTCACTAAAGGCTCTCGGATCCCAATTCCTGCTATGACTGAGTGATTCAAACTTCAACGCTAGGTGGCTCTGAAATCGCAGTTCCAGTGATCCGATTTCTGAGTGAGTGAATGATTCAAACAATGGGATCGCGATTCCACTGATCTGATTCCTGAGAGAGTGAGTACATATGTGATACCACTACAATCCACGGAGATTGGTTGTGGACTCGTCGCTTTGCGAATTCAACAAGAACTCACATATTCCAAACCTGAGAAGTTAAAGAATGTCAGCAAAATTCCTCTGAAAACGGAAGTAGATTCAATTTTCTATTAGCTCTTTAAGGGAATATTCAGGACCTCCGTACCACTGCAATTAATTAATTCTTATCTTTATTAATTCTTCGTCATACTTCTTAATACAAAACTAATGCTCCATGTCTGTTTCCCACTGGAAATCTTTATTCAGGTGAAGAGTCAACAGCCGAATATCGAGCGTCCACAGGGTGTTTGGACACACAACTTCTTGGGTTTTTCACATATTAGAATGATCATTTGAAAATTATTCTACAATATCGTATTTTAAATATTTTATTTATAGTTTTATGTTTTATTTACATAATTTATTCGCAGTCGGTTTTACAATTTCCTGGCTAGATGAACAAGTTGTAATGAAATGAGGATGGCATTTCCTTGCAGAAGGCGGCGTTCTTAGGATGACGACGTCACATTTTTGACATTTTCAAACACGTTATTCACAACTGAAGTAACCTCTTGCATTGATGGTAATAAAAGCTGTTTCACTTCGTTAAGCCGTTCTCCCACAGCGGATGAGATGTTGCTGAACTGAAAGACAAAGCAGAGGATTCATTCATTTCGTTACATAGCTATCAAATGTGCATCACTTTACAAGCAGGTACTAAACTCGAGCTCGTCGTTGGGAATATAACTAAATATTAACAGTAAGAATTTGCGATAATGTATAATTAATCAGTAGCATATGAACACTAGAAGTGCATTTTAAGCCTATCATAAATTATTTTGTACCATTATATTGTCATACCATACAATCTTTGCTTCCTAAAAGTCGGAAAGCTTAAGTGTTATGAACAAATATTTTTTTGGCTAATATTTTGTCTGTATTTAACGTACTTTCAATATTTTTATTTTTCAAAAAGGAAGAGACACATTTTTGTTCAAAATAGAAGTTTTCATTTAATTCTTTAAAGAATAATTATTTACTTCACACAATCACATTATCAAGGATTTTATTGTAGAACATACTCCATTAGTGTTAAGTAACAATAGATAAGACTCATTGGTTTGGTGGCAGATTTACATTAACCATTTTTGGAAAAATAACAATTCTCCAATTTCAGCACTCGTACTCCCATGGCTCATAAAAGTTTCCAAACAATATATATGAATGTATTAAAATGTAGTATAACTCATGTTATACCAATAAACACGATCTTCCTCATTCCTTCAGTAAATGTAGGGAACTTGTCTTTCAGGAATAAGATACCTTTTAAACTATGACTAATTGTTTTTATAAGAACTAAATATGAACCAGTGAAAGATTAATCTTCTCTGAAAGTACATTCCTTACATTATGCATTGATCATTCCCACTTATTAATTCGCGAGTAGTATCACTCACAACGAAAGCAGGAGATTTTTAATAGTGAGAAAAAGTAACATATAAATAATTTATGATGTATCCGTTCCCTAATTAATCTATAACAGAAGCAAAGGACTTCCAAGATTTTTAAATGAAAATATTCCAAAATAAATTTGCCATTCAACAGACATATGAGAATGTAGATTTTCTCGGTGAAGAAATTGAATATAGAGGTCTCGGATTTCTACCCATGTGATACACTATCTCACAATCTCTGCCGTCGTGTTAAGGTGACCTCTATATTCAACATATATGAGCTTCAATTCAATATATATTTGTTGTGAGAGATGTGATTCATGTAGTTTTTTCCAATTGTTGGTAAAATGATTCAATACATCCAGCTTTGAAGTCCACATTTTATATTTTTCCAAACCAAACCAAAATGAAATCAATTATAATTGGTTTTCATAATAAAGTGGTAGAATTGTTTAATAGAAATATAGGACTTCAGTCAACATTGTTTACTGTAATAGTGCTACATTATAGCTCTTAGATGTTAAGGTAACGAATAGAAGCCTTTGAAATGTGGTGCTATAGACGAATGCTGAAAGTCAGATAAGTGGATAGAATCACTAACGAGGAAGTTCTGAACAGAATAGGGGAAAAGCGAACATTATGGAGGACATTGACCACGAGAAGGGATAGATTAAGAGGCCATGGTCCTTGTAAAATTAGCAGAAGAGGGAGGAAAGGGTGGAATACGCTAAGCAGATTAAGGACGAGTGTTGTGCTAGTTATGATGAAATGAAAAGGATTTGCGCAAGATAGCTTAGCATGGAGGGTTGCATCAGACCAGTCTTAGGACTGAATACCACAAAACACATATGTTAAGGAATAATGATATTAACATTAACGAGTTTTAAGAATACAGAGATTCAGGAAATGAACAGTAAAACAATGGAAGATTAAAGCCGCAACTCTAGAAATAATGTATGACATATTTAAAATTTCTGTCTAAAAAAGAAAATGTTTTAAGTAGTTGGTGGAGATTAAAATATCTATGGAATATTAATATATTTCTGTTCGTCAAAGGAAAAGGTATTGAATAGATTAAAAAATGTTTGTTATCTTGCACGTTTTACTAGATGCATTTAGCTTTTATGTGAATGAAAGTAGTTGACCCTATTATGCACTAGTCCCAGAAATAAGATGTCTGACTTGCTGATGGCGGATTGTGGTTCGAAAAACTATAACGGTCTACACTACCAACTTAACTTTGAAGACGCTGCATTATTTAGTGTTTCTATGACATTGTGTGGACGCTCTCGGTTAATTTTTAAACACTGAACAAAATTGGTTATTATCACGCCAGAAATGGTGACGTAAATCTACAAAACTATTTTGAATGACCGTCGACTGGAAGTGTTGGTTGTACCAGACGAGGTAGTCAGTTTAGAGAGTGCTGAACACTGCATATTGACTAACATTTGAACACGAGAAAACAGTACGCAAGATGAGTGCCGCGTTTGCTTACAATTAAACAAAGACACTTTTGAAGATGTTTTAGTCGAGTGTTCGACGATGGTAGACAGCAATAACGCGAGTTTTTCTTCAGTTCATAACCATGAATGAAACAAACGAAGATCTGAAAGGGCAGAATAGGTTTAAAAGAAGACGAACACATTTTTGTCTGCTGACGGGGCCATGTCAGGTTTTTGGGGTGCACGAGGAATAATTTTCATTAATTATCTTCAAAAACATAGAACAAACATGAAAATAATAAATGTTGACTTTTTTAAGAGCATAGCTTTTACCAATAATTGACGAAATAAAATGTGTGCTTAACGAATTCGGGATGCTGGATTCAAAACTGGTGTAATGAAATTTTATGACCTTTTCCGTCCCAATTTAAGTAATTTAAATACAGCTAAGGTACAGTGGTAAAAACATTTCTGACTGCCAATTATTATGCAACTTTTATTGCATTCAAGTATAAATTAAAAATTATCCTTACATTGGGATCAGCATATCAATCTAAAAGGTTACGTCACCATTAACGTGCGTGTCACAGGAGATGCATGCGATAAATTACAAGTATTTTAAAAGATTAGCCTCGTAGTGACCGTTATGATGAAACTGGAAACGTAACCGAATTGGAAATATATATATTCGCAGTACAATGGTATGGTTACTAAATTGGAGATTTAGGATATGGGATAACTTTTTGGCTTGTCTTTCCATTTAAGCCATAAATGCTAATGACGCCATTTCAATTTGAATCATGCAGAGAAAAAATATTGGAAAGAGCCTTTTATTAATTGAAACAGGTTTCTGATCGTCTGTAACCGTGCCAGAATTTCTTTAGAGAGAGTGAACAAGGAAATAGTTACGTGTGCAGTGCTGTGCATCATATCTAAACACTTGAATGACATTTATTCAGAATGATTTAGCAGACAGGAGAGAGTCAGCTGACGGAACTGATGGCGATAATGACGAAAAGCTGGAAAACATTAAAACAGTGTTCGTAATGAACAATGAGAGAATAAATGCTTACATGGGCGTATTCGTGATTTAGTTATGATATAAGAAATATGGCACGTAATTGAAATATTATGTTAGTTGATGCTAATTTAACTTGATGTTCATACAAAGACCGGTTGATAAAAAACTGTCATTCCCTCCTTTTTGATGCAACAATTCTCAGTCTATCGCAATAATTCAAACATCAACATTTTTAGTTTCTTTACATCTTAATAATTAAACTAGACGCAATTGTTCTAAAAATAATTTAAATTAATCGATGTATTTAAGGAAGTTAGCTGTCATAAAATGAATACAAATCGTGAGTATGAATTACATAAAAAATTAGTCAAGAGATTAGGACAATGTTAGTATATATTTTTACAGATTATCTATCTGTCCTCTCATTACTTTTTATTTTGCTGTTCTCTCGTCGGTTAGAAGCCAGAAAACATATTATCATCTTCTTATATGGTCTGTAGCTGCGTTCAACTTGGCACATACATCCTTAAAAATTATTTACTTCTATTTTTTTAAAATGATCATTCATTATGATTATTGTTTCATAATTAACATTTCGTTTGATAAACATGGATTATTTTCAGTAAATTTTCCTCTGAATGTAATAACGAATTGCAATCATGGGAACAATCCAAATGCATACACGGACCTTACCATCTGAACTATACATACCACTTTAAAATCTGCTTTTCTTTGCGTCCGGACCTGCGACAACTACAGCTTGTACTTGCACAAATATTTTTCGGCCTCAACCGTTGCGGGATATTGTCCGCGATACCTAATTTCTCTAATATAAATAGTTCATCCATTTAATAATTTACTTGAATAAGTCAACAAGTTTGGATGAAACGTAGTATTTGTATTGATTAAACGCCAATTAAATTATTTGCTGACGTGTTGGCTGTATTTTTATTTATTTTGTACTTATTCATTTCAAAATTACATCCTGCTATTTATAATCCTTATATTTGAGTACGTAAACTGCATATTTAAGTCACTTTACCCAATATATGCGCATGTATTATTTTATGCATTAATTTTATTTTATATCAATATAACACTTGATAGTTAATACGAAATATCGTTCAATTCGAGCATAAATGATCAATTTTTTAATGAGGCCAAAGCAAACAAAAATTAATAAAATAAAATCAACAATAATTCAATAGAATTACATGTTTCAGTCATGATATGGACCCTTTTCAGTTGAGTATGTAGTTGTATTAAATTATTGTTGGTTTTACTTTATTAATTTTTTAAAAGACCTCATTAAAACATAATTTAAACTTACTGACGTTAGCAACTATTAAATCAGCTTTTTTTACCTGGGAACTCATTAATTGGGCGACGTCGTGTAGGGCTTCCGTGTTCAGGTGAGCGTTTGAACCTATCTTTTCCATCAAAGTATTATTCGCCTTTTCCACAAATGCGAGTACGTCTGTTTTCACTTCTCCTGCCGCTTTCTCAGCCTACAAAGTAGAACAGATGAAGGCTTAGAATAAGTAATATATTGTCTATAGTATTATAATAATATACTCCCTACTCCGAAAGGAGGAATTCTTACCTGTTCTTTCGCGGTGTCTAATATGTGCGTCAGATTTGCTTTGAATGAATTTATTAGTTCGGAGTTAGTAACTTGATGGAGATCGGCTACAAATTTTTGTGAAATATTTTGAAGGTTGGACACTCCAGTTTCCCATTGCTGTTGTAAATTTGTATCAGCAGACACCTACATTATACAATTACGGTAATTAAAATATGCAATTAGATTATTTAAATTTTAAACTGTTAATTTTTAAATTCCGAAATTACACAGTTAACATAAAATTATACAACATAGGTAATAGAGTAATCTAAACTGCATTATGGTCTGCATAATTATAGCTATTTAAATTACGGAGAATAATATAACATGTACTATTAATAATAAAATCTATTATAATTTAAAAAGTTGTGTGTTACGTTCAGATAGTACAAAATATAGTTCAATAATAATTAATGATATATTTCAACTTATTATTATTTCTTCCAACACATGCTGATTTTAGCTTATGTAAATTATTTTCGTCTACATTGCTGATTCATGTACTCTAATTAATTTAGGGCAGTTTGTGTAATATCTTTCTTAGGATCGTGTGCACCGAATAGTTTATTATGAGTTTTTACTTCCGTAACTTTTACCGTTTACGTCAAACAGGACAATGTGAAACAAATTATTTCTCTATTTGGAAGAAGACATTAGAATCTGCCTTAAATGACCACGAATAAAGGTATGAGACGGTTTTCATGTTATTTCTTTACTAATACTAATACCTTCAAATAACTAACTTGTGTTCAAATGATGTTTCCGAAATATATATTTTTGTGAATAAATATATTTTTTTTGTGGAGGCAATCCAGTAACTGGTAACTCCCATTTAGTACGGAAAGAAGGGAATTTGAAAGGGAGGGTGCGGAAGGGAAAGAGAGGCACCGTGGGTTGACCAGGGCCCCCGACCTATAGTGTAAGGATCCTACCCGGTATTCACCTGAAAGAGATACAGAACGAATCACAGAAAACCTGCAACAGATAGGTCGGTCTTACACACTTCCGAATGACGAAAGAGGAGTTTGCTGTGGGCTCGCAGTATTCCCTTCACCGTGCCTCGACAAGTTTAGGAGGCAGCTGACTGACTAATCCATAGGATCAGCGGACCACAATGTCTGCGACCCCGGAACATACACCTTCAAAACAATACAGAAGCGCTTCGACGTGTGACATTTGAGTACCTTAAATACCATCAGAGAGAGAGGCGGGAGAGGGGGAGAGAGAGAGAGAGAGAGAGAGAGAGAGAGAGAGAGAGAACGAGACGTCTCAGAAGGTAATTCTCCTTATTAGTCGGGGAGAGACAACTGCGAGTGCTAAGAATACAGTGACAATCCTGAAGCAGATTAATTACTATGTCAACCTGTGCGTGTGTGTGTGTGTGTGTGTGAGAGAGAGAGAGAGAGAGGGGGGGGGGAGAGGTGGTTAACGTAAAGTAACTGAATTGATGAATGTGGATGGAAAATTCTCGCTATACCAGTAGCCGAGAGTACTCCCGGGTCAGCACGTGACTTGCTCCATCCTCTTTTAGCCCAAGCACAGACTCAACTGTAGTTTACTTAATCACAATGCTACACAGCCTATTTTCAGGAATTAGTGAATAACTTATATGTAAACTAGTCAGAGGTGCATTGTGCTGCAAGCTCACGTAACAAATGGAATTGAATTCCTGAAAAGGAATCATGAAAGTATAACTTATCAAATTATTCTATTTTTACGACTCTGAAACGGTTATTTATACTTTTAATTGACATAAATTATCTGTTAAATGCCAATGGAATGAAGCCTTGGCCACAGTTACGAGGACCATGAACTTTGATGACTATGTTTGATAGAAGCAATCCTGGGACACTGCGGCAGCTCAACTGTTAAGTTTAAAGGCATGTACGAAATGGACGAATAGTTGTGCAGCTATTTTCTCTTTTTGGTTCTGCTTGAGAAACATATTATAGTAAGTGACAGCATTGTCTCTATGCAACCTTGTTGTTGGTATGATTACTAATAATGTGAATATGTTTACATTTTTTAACGGTGTTAATTATTTTCCTGTACATTTAATAAAGAACTATCTAATGCGTCATTTGAAATCAATGTCTTCGCTGATGTGGTGAACCGGCTTTCTGATGCATACAAAGTGGTTGTACCGTGTGTTCGTGTGTTAGAATCACGGTTCCTGACCTATTACCTTTATGACGAATTAGGGAAACTCATTCCCTCCTCCTCCTTTAAAATGTTATCAGAGAAAGCAACGCATGAAAAAAACACAAATTATTACATAACATAATAGTTCTATTCTGTGGCACCTTAGTGAAGCAATGCTTCGAGGATATGGGGTCAAATAGTTATACATAAATTGATTATATTATTATCAGGCTAATCTTGTATCTAGTTGTATATCAATAATTAAATAGTTTTACAAATGTCTTTACAGAATAGAATGAGTGGCTAAGTAAGAAAGTGGTTAGTTTTATTTTGAATTTGTTAGGTTCGGAGCTGTTTTTTATGTTTAGGGGAAGCTTGTTGAACAGTGTTGTTCTCTAATAATATACAGATTTCTGTGTTATTGTTAGCCTCATACATTCTATATGAAGGTTGTTTTTATTTCTAATGTTAACTTTGTGCACATCTGAGTTAGTAGCGTATAATTTTTTATTGTTGATCACAAAGAGCATTAATGAGAAAATGTGTTGACTTGGGAGGGAAATTATGCCTAATGTTTTGAAAAGAAATCGACAAGATGTTCTTGAATTGACTTGACATATTATTCTAATGACTCATTTGTTGGATTATAGATACTTTTTCTTTTACTGAGGAGTCGTCCCAAAATATAATACCATAAGACAATACACGGTGAAAATATTCATCATATACTAATTTTTGTGTTTGTATGTCCATATAATTTGATAATTACTAAAAATATTTGTATAGAGTGTGGCGTTAACTGGGTGCGAAACGTGGACGGTAGGAGCTATAGAAAGGAAAAAAATAGGTTTTTGAATGTGGTGCTATAGGAGAATGCTCAAAATCAGATGGGTGGATAGAGTAACTAACGAGGAAGATATAAGCAGAATAGGGGAAGAGCGAATAATATAGAGACGTTGACCAAGAGAAGGGATAGATTAATAAGAAACGTTTTAAGACACGAGGTTATTGTAAGAACAGAAGAGGGAGGCCAAGGATGGAATACGCAAACAGATTAGGGAGGATGTAGGGAATGAAAAGGCTTGTGCCTAAAAAATCAGACCAGTCATAGAACTAAATACCACAACACACATAATTAGGCATAATTCGTAAGCATAAGAAGCTGTGGAAAGTTTATTTAATAGTTGATTAATTCGATCTTTCCAATTCTATTGTCTACAGAAAGTCCTAAAAATTTAGGATACTTAGTTTAATGTATTTCCTTATTATTATTTACCAGGTTTACAGATTGTAAGGATACCTTGATTGTTTGGATTTGCATAAATGTTTTTTGCTAGATCATAAACATAATAATAAACTGAGGAAAACTACGCGTTCTTATAATATCAATGTACTATTTATAGATTATGGTCTAATGATATATATTGTAAAGGTTGTTGGTATTGAATTGCATTCGCAAGTTTTTAATGTTAGTTTTAGTTTCACTTAAAGCGCATCTCAAGTCATGTTCCACTTCGAGATGGTTTGTAGCCTTTGTTTTTACTGTTATTAAAGTTAAGAAACAACTTTAACACCTATAAAAGGTAGCAAATGGTAAATCATTTTTATAGCTTTGTCAACTATAATAGGATATTCGGTATCTACATTTTGCCAAATGCAGCGTGGTCATAATTTTGTAATTCCACTTTGAACGTGCAATCTTCGCGTAGTCTGAGTAATTCTAATTTGGCTGAGACATTTACGTCTTTGAACGTTTTATCATCAGAAGAAAATATCTGATATGTTATTAGATTCAGTTAATGATTATAAATTTTATTATTTATAGCCACCCTTATTACTTCCGCAGAATAGCTGTTTTACCCTTAGATTCGGAACTCTGGTCTTAGAACTTCACCAGAAACTTTACCAAGTGTTAGTAATTGCCTTTTGAAGTTTGGATTAAGTAAACATCTTGCCATGCAATCGATTATTTTAAAATACACGGGTCTCCCGTTTCTTCCTTCTGGGTTCAGTTCAATATAGGCCTATAACACAAACAGAACTTAGCTGCGATGATTTTTAACTTATCTCATCTTGACAATGTAGAGTGAAAACACATTAATACGCCGAGGCCTCTGAAAAGTAGCAAGATTAGATTTATGATCGTTCTCATGTGGGTTTTAAACGGATAATGATCACGATAGTTTCCTTACACATTTACTGAAAATGTTTGGTAAAACCAATATTGTACCAGTATCTCCAAACACCTGAATGCTTTATGTACGCTGGAAGTCGGAAAATTTTCCTGAAAGGAAAACTCCTGATTTACGCATGACACAGAGAGAGGAATACGAATAATATATTTATTAGTAGCACGCAAATAGAACAAGATTTATTTATAGTTGCAATTCTCCATTAAACTGGCGATGTAACAGTTTTCAGTGAGTATTGAACGCTATAATTAGCCAGATTCAAACTTTTCCTCGAAAGCGTGCATACAAATGTTATCGTATTTACGGATTTGGAAACCCAAGAAATGTTTATCCAGAATATACACCGGGAAAATCTTTCGATCTTTGATAGCTGAAATTGGTTTAAAATTATATTTTTATGTGAGACGGGACACGCGTTGTATTAGAGAAACTTAACACAATTTGTAGCTAATAACTAATTAACTTCATAAAAATAAATTTAATTTTAAAATACAATCTGATGGTTGTCGATTTGTCTCACGATAACTACAACGACTTGAAAAAAATTTACGTGGGCTAAAACTGAAAAAATAAATGCCTCGACAGCTAAAACAGAACCGCAAAGCGTTTATTGGCTCGTATGCAGGAGGAATAAGAAACGAAAAAATTCTCAACAACTGCAAATATAGTACTTGGTTTATTTTTTGCATTTTTAACTACAGTCTTGTATAGTATTAAAATAGGTAGACGCTTACTGTAAGGATTCAATTATACTAAACAGGTTCAGTTCACTTAATTACTACCGGTATCTTACGAGACAATAACTTTATTACTAACTGAAATATTCTTCGAACACAGTGTCATGTTATTATACTTAAAACAAAAATTCAAACTAAAACCGGCATCCATGGTTCAGAAGTCATATAATTTAATCCTAATGAGAAGAGTGAGAAAGGGTAGTTTCTGAAGTGTTTGTGGAAATTCGTTCAGACCGCGTAGGACATGATGTGGAAACTTACCGAAGCTACGGAAAGAGCAGCGAAGAGCAGGACAATCTTGATGGCGGCCATGTTGGAGGTACCAGTGAGACTCGGTCCTCTGCTTATAAAGGCAGGCCGAGACCGACCTTAGCCCTGGTCGTGTGGAGGGGCACTCGCCACTCCAAGTACTTATCATGGCTTCGTTATTACCAGTTACTTCTCAGCGGATCCATGAATAAACGGTTCAGGACAGTTGAATTAATACTAACCGACTTTCCTCCAATCATAATGTCAGTGCGATATTATTCTTTTTGGTAAATGTAAGGTAAAATAGTAAAACAGGTAAAGCAATAAGTAACACACTCCAGGAAGCGATAATCAAGAAGCAAACAGAAATATTAATACAGTGTAAAACAATAAAAAAACTTTCTATTTGTATGTTAGCCTAAGAAAACTAATAATTATAACATCTTTGTTACCAAAGATGGACGCAGGAATAACAGTAGAATGGAATGCATAGAAACTAACTATTAAAATCGAGTATAGCATTAGATTTCAACACGCGGGTACTAAATCGTCTTCTAAGTATGAATATTGATTTACAGGATCTTGTTGTTCTAGTCTTATCCTCAAATTTTCTCGGTAATTTTTGGGAAATTGGGAAAGATATGGGTCTGCCTTATGTTTATAACTTCATAAAATCATTTATTCATAACTATGGCCGGGAACGCATTTATATAAACCCGCTACACTTGATTAATCTATCAGTGAGACCGTCACATTTGGGAAAGTTTACATTTGCATGCTTTCTTCTTTATGAGAGGCAAATTTCATCGTAACTACCGCGATGACTCAGTATCTTAATCGAGTCAGGAAATATTCTTGTACCTGAAATAAGAACAGTAACTTATGAAATGTCTGATAAAACACATACATACGTAGCCGCCGCTGTACGCACGCAACGGATAACTCATCCGCTCCATGTGCATAGCGGCGATAACGACGTTCACAAAACCAATAAAAAGTATAAATATTTAAATCAAATGTTAGTTATATTTTAGAATTATAATCATCTTGCTTGACAAACTACGAGAGAGCAAAATGTATCCTATATGTCTTTAGGATAGGACCTTTTTTGGTCTGAAAGGGGGAAGGAATACACATAAAGTTTCAACAGAAGCCTGAGCATAGCAATTGGATGAATGGTATAGAATTCATAAGGGACAAAACTTATAAATCGCAGATTAGTTGATTGAGTTACGGTATATCAAGCCTAGGGCGCATGCTTAAGCTACGGAATATAATACTGATGGAGATTCCTCTCTCAGGTATTTCTTCACAAAGTGATAATGGGGGTTACCTTCGGGGATGCCTCGTTCCCTCTGTAAATTCAAGGTTTATGCACCTTCATCTCTTTAAGAGGTGTATGTACTGGGGTCAAAGTCCTTGGGAATAATGTATGGATCAGTCGGCCAGCTGCTTCCTAAGACTGTATACACGGAGAAGGGAATGCTGCGACCCCACAGTAAACTCGTCGTGAGACTTACCTGATGCAGGTTTTCTAGGGTTTTCCCTGCATAACTTTTAGACAAATCCCTTGGCTGCCTTCCTCTCCGTTCCGTATCCCTCTTTCCAATTTTATTCTATGCTTATAAAGGGGAGTACCCAGTTACAGGATAACTCTCAATTAGTGTGTCACTCTAAGAAATTATACACTGGCGATTTCCCGTTGCCTTTATCTGGTTGATGATGTACACATTACAGTACTCTACCGTGGGACCGTGGCAGCGGGAACTCTGCAATAGGTTTGGAGATTGTGAAAATGCATTAGACACACTCAAACAGCCATGTCCATGCCGATATTCGTACCCGAGACCTGTGTGTTGTGAGGCAGCGATGTTAACCACTACACCACAGCAGTTTGGAGACAAATCGATCTGCTGCCAGTTTTACTAAGTAAATGAATACTTGAGGACAATAACAGTTACAGCTCCTGGTATTCAGAAATATACAGCTTGTGTCCTCAAGAGCAATATGTCACCAGAGATAATCATGGAAACAAAAAAAACTTATATAAATGTAAATAGTTAAATGGAACTACAGTATATGCTTGAAAATCAATTACAAGTATGATTTGGAGAATCCGGGGAAATCCCAACCAGGATAACCCAAAGGAGATTAGAATGAGTGCAAATCCCGTTGGAATAATTAGAAATTTAAATGGATTTAAATTGGAGTAAATAGAGCAGACAGTTGACTGTCATTGGATACGTATGACAGAAATGTTAAGACCGCAAGAACAATCAAAATGAAAGTAAATATTCTGCAGCACAATGCAGAACGTTGAGTTTGTCACACATTGACTGGTCAAAGTATTATGACCACCTAACATTTTTAGTGAAATTAGTTATTATATCCTGCTGAAATCGCTATATTACCAGGCTGATACAAAAAGGAAATGAGATCGTTTACCCCAACAACAAAAGTGGCTTGTTTCTCAGAATACAAGCATACGACGCGATTTATATTCTTTCTTAAACTGTGGGTCACGACCGTCTTCGGGGTAGCAAATAATTGATACTTATAAATAAATTTTTAGAAGAATAATACACAAAATACTCAAACTATAATTTTACAAACAAATACTCGGTGTTATGCTTTTACATTGTAGCATTTCTATGAACTGCAGCAATAAAATATTTATTCTCCTTTGAAAGTGGACTAGCATCGGTCATCTCCCTCCCTCTCATTCATCAACCATGCTTAACAAATGCTTATATAGTTCTTGTACACCTTACTGATATTCAGTTTATATACTCGTAATATTCTATATGGATTTATTATAAATGTGATTATTATATCGTCTGTAAATTACAATAGTATTACACCATTGCCTCCTGTCTCTGGAGCAATATGTGTATTTTTACAATTATTTGAAACTTCATCATTTATATTAGATCACAATAACTGAAATAGGATTAAAATTACTTTTCCTCTAATTATCATTTAACGATCATGGATGAATGGAAAAACAAAGGTAGTGCTGACAACCGACTTGCAGTACTTCAAATGCGATACCTACCGTAACAATAAGGAAAGAAAATATGAGGAATCATATTTGCAGTATGGATTTACATGCAATATGAAAGAATGATATAGAAGGAAGCTGAAAATCAGATGGGTGGATAGAGCAACTAACCATAAAGTTATAAGCAGAATAGGGAAAGAGCGAACAATATGGAGAACTTTGACCAAGAGAAGGGATAGATTAATAGATCACGTTTTGAGGCAAGTAAATTTGAGACTTGTAAAATTAGCATTAAAGGGAAAGTATGTGGGCTAAGAACAGAAGAGGTTGACGACGGATGCAATGTGCTAAGTAGATTAGGAAGGATGTGGGATGTGGTGGCTATCTATAAATGAAAAGGCTTGAGCAGGATAGGTAGCATCAGACTATTCTTAGAACTGAATACCGCAATAAAAACAATACGAAAATAAAGAACAACTGGTGTAAAGATTTGTCAACAGAAAGCATGAAACGCCAAAAGCACAACGCGATTTGAATATAAAAGCAACTGAAATAATATTTTGAGCGAATTCTAAAAACCTCAAATAGAGAAAAGACATCTTAGAAACATGTTACTTTGAATGAGAAATATTTATCGTATGAACTTTCACATTTGATACGAAGAAACCATTTCGTAGTGCAGCTGAGATTTTACTATCTGCAGCTATAAGAATGACCAAAATTATTCATGATAAACAGTATGGCTCCTAATGTCGTAAAATTACTTTATCGAATGACTTTGTGTCGAAAAGAATATCAGGCATTAGCAATGTTTATTTAAACAGCTTCGTATGAGGCTTAAAGTTAGCTCAAAGCACGCAATTATGTAAATCGGATTTTACAGATTAATAAAAATAAATTAAAAATATGGTTCAAGTTTAATAAACGTTGAAAATAAATTACGACCTGCGCTCGCTGAAATTTTAAATTAAGCTATAATAATAATAATGAATCATTTATGCAATTAAATTTTTGTAACAACTTTTACATTTGTTAAATTTGTTTAAACTAATTTAAAGCATTTCTAAAATCTTTATATTTCTCCAATCAATCGTGTTATTAAGGTATACATCTTTTTTTAATACTGTTTGTTTATCCAAAGTTTGTTTTAAAATTGTTAATCGTCCTTTAATTCTAATTTAAAGCTTTGTTTGACCTATATAGCAGGCCAAGCACAAAATTTTATCTACAAAATTATCTAAAACAACTTTAGAATATTTGATAAAATTTAAATTATTATATGATCTAAATATTAACCAAAAATCATAACGTACAATAATGTAAGTGTTTGTTTAGAATTAATTTTCCTTATTTTGTCCCATGGAAATTGTGTAAGCAATCGAAAAATTTTAATGACAGGTTTTATTTAATTATTTTCTCATTGTTTTAATTATGTAAGCAACCCTGTAATACAAACTTTATTTGGAAGTTAAGTGTTGTCTATGTTATTTAGTTTAATTATTTATTTCAAGATGCAACTGAAGAGGCGCGTAAACTCAGTGACGAAACGTTTTATTTAATGTTAATTTAATTTTTTAATAAATTTTTCAATTTTTTACCAGGATAATGTAATTTTAGGAATACTATCTTTAGATTAAGGTAAATTATATCCTTATATGCTTTTCGCGGAAAGTCCGAAAATTACAAGTACTTCAGACTGACTCTAGTAAATAGTTTAATAACCTTAGCATGTCTAATTGATCACACATTTCTTGTAAGTTCGTTTCTCTATTACCTCTATCTTTTGTTATTGTGTGTATTGCAATCAAAGTAGAGCCTTAATTAGAAAAATAATATTTTTATATTTTTCCTGGGGCATGTGTCGGCTCATGACCTGCATGTGTTAACCAGTTAAATTTGTAACTTATAAAAGACAAATGAAATAATCATTTCAGCTGAACTAGTTCAAAGAACTACTTCAGTACGGTGAACAAACTATAAAATAACTTTTTCATTAAAAGAATTATATTGCTCATCACTAGTTAATACTATCATTGTTCATACTATGTCATCAGTTGGAGATGGAGTCTGACTACACAGTCATTGATGTATGAGATAAGTTAGTTTTCATGCACAAGAGTTTGAAGAAATTAGGGGTTCAATTATATTTGAAGTATATACTTTGCTGAGAAATTTACTTTTGTGTGTGGTAATACATTTGACAAGACTAGGAATATGTTGGCCGATTAGCTATTATATTCATTTAGTGATTGGACACTAAATATAATATAATATTATATATATCTGTGTGTGTGTTACTGTAACCGAAAACATGCAGTTAGAAACTTTTGCTGTTTAAAATAATCATTTCTTGTTAACTGTCCATCGCTTGTTCCTGATCGTCTACGTAGGAATATTTATATGACAAGGTTTACATTGCTACCGGATTGGCGATGAATAATAATACAGTCCGAGTACATTCTATAAGGCTACCGGAAACCGTGTGCCCTTGAATGGAACAGTGTATGAATTTTCAATTAGACTTCTTACGTCAAGCTTCGGGTCAGTTATGTTCTATATCAGGAAGAGTATTCATTTCATAAAGACTACCATGTTGGTTACACAGGAAAAACAGAACGGACATTAATAACTCGTGACACATTCAGCTCTCCGTAAACTTGTAAACTGAAATAACCGCAGTATAGAGTTGAATTATGTAACGGCATTGGATTTTGAATGTTATACATTAAACTTATTGATAATTCATAAATGTTAGCACAAATAGTTTCAGCAACAATTATGACTGCATCCTCAAATATCCGCTTTGGTTTCAAGTTACACATAATACATATATACATACATATATATATATATATATACATATATATATATTTTTTATGAGTGGTGGCTACACGTGTGTGCTCATGTGCTACACCACGTAAATTAATTTACGAGGAATTATTTTTCGTAATGCTTAATACAATTGTGTTTCTGCTTCGATTTCGAAGACTTTTAACTGCCAACATGGCCTTCCGTACTAAGGATTTCGTAACACCGGATCTGGCTCTTGAAGGAGAAATTTGTATTCGGAGCATTACGTTTCAACTCCCTACAACCATCCGTTAAACTCAACACACACTTCCTGGTGCTACAAAAAAGACAACATTGTTTTGACGTAGATTGACGGTTGCGACAGACAACAATTTTGTTTCTGACGAATTAATTAAGGATTACTGTTCATTTGTCGGTTATTTGAGTTAATCAAAGGTAAGAAGAATATACTTTTGAAGACTTTCATGAGACTGAGAATATAACTACACACTTCGGCATACAATACTGCTTGTTCCTAAAATAACTTTATTATTTCATAAGCAGTTACAATATCTGACCGTTGGAAATGAATAAATAGTTAAACAACCTATTAGAAAAAAAATAATACGCACTATATGAACAGTAGTTGCTACACAACATTTCGTTTCTGATTTGGAGCCTCGTTAGGTGGTAATTAATCTAAAAATAAAAATAAATATATTCAATGTAATATGTATAACTCAATTATCTTATAAAATGAAAAATTACTTACCGAAACAAGTAATTTAGGATGAGAATTTAGATGTGCATGTAGCACAAGCCAAGATGCCGAAATAATAGTTACGAACATTAACTCATGAGTATTATTAAAATTTAATAATGTTCATATTAACTTTTTCCTGATTTATAGGCTTTATTACTATTTATAAAATTCTTTCATGTTATAAATTTGATCAAAATTTTTCAGCATTTAAAATGAAGTCACTATAAGTTATTACATAGACGGAATTAGGAATGTAGGACCGGCCATTTGCCGCAGTGTATTGCTAACACTAAGACTGTCGTAGTATTATTAATATTTTACGTAACTATCCTCGTAATAATAGTTGCTTGGAGTGATGTAGCACATAAAAAATTAAGGAGCGGTCAATGATTAATAGATAGTTGTTTTAGTTTGTTTGTATTGCGCATCTGATGAAGTCCATGGATTGTTAAAGAAACTTAATGTTTTAGTAGTTTTAGTGGAAGTAACTTTTATCAATGAAAAATTCTTAAATTATTAGTTATTATATTTAAGTGAATTTCGATAAGTTACAGTAGTGTCAAGTATTTGACCTAAAATTTGCTTTCAAATAATTTAAATTTCAACTATTTCGCTTATTAGTCTCAAATAACTCGAATAGTATAAAATTATGTAAAGTAAAATTTAATTAACTAGCTTGTAGCAATGAACTACTTATTTTCTTCGTAGAACGATTTGGTGTAGGGCGACAGTCATTTGTCAATTATTGACTATCTACAAGTTCCGGAACCAGTGACTCACACACCCAAATATCATCGCTCTTCCAGACTTTTCCACAGAGAAGTCGATAGCGGAACGTGCCATTGAGTAATAATAATCAGACAGAGCGTCAGCAAAATAATAACCTATTCATGGACTCAAGAGCAATAAATATCAACATTTAATAGGAATATAAAACAAATGTCTAATTTTAGTTTATTATTACTGCTATAAAATTAATAAATAGTACACATTTGTTGTGAAATAGGTTTATTTCGTAAATTAAGAGGTTAATGAATATATTGCTTGAACGTAAATATAAAATTTATTTTCTTTATGACATGATTTAGAATATCTAATCATATCTTGAGTAATCTAATATAAACGGAATCTTCTGAGATAATTAAAAATGTGTTTGTTTAACTGAACTTTGGAATACGAAATTTCATTTAATAACATCGCATATAATTTTCATAATTTTGAACAATTAGAAGTTAGTAAAATACTGTAGATTTAAAGTTAATTTCGTAAACGAAATACCATTTGTCATAAACTATGAATTCTATTAAATTGAACTCCCTACGTCGAATACAGGAATAATTTTTGATAACCGCATGAACTTTATTGGTCTTCTGTGCTTATTTTCATAGTAGGAGGAGTACTTTTTGAGTGTTATGCGACGCAAAAAAATTATCTCATCGAAAGCACTCTTAAGTTATCTACAATCGAGCTTCGTTCATTTGTTAAGTTTTGTAATTTTTTGAACATATGCATATATTTTGGGTAAAATTTATTTTACTGCTTCAGAAATTATGTGGGGAATCTTTTATGTCCTCATTTACCTCTGGAATAAATGGAATTGTTCCGAAACCTTATTTCTTAACATTTACTTACTACTGTAAAAATTATTTTTGTTAATAACTTATTTTAATGTCTTTTCGTCTGAGTTTCCACCAGACTTGATTAATTACAGTTTCTGTATATTCCAGTTCATTAGTTACATCATAATGAACTAGTTTTTGTTGCTGCAGTGTATCTTATTAAAAGCACGTTGGAAGGGTACTGGGTCAAGTGATTAGAACGTAAACAAGATCAACACTTGCGTTTGGTTTTATTCTGATGTTTGAAATTGCTTGACATCGCAAATAGTATTTATGCCCCACGCTCATTAACTTCCAGTGCCTACTTATGAAGTTTTTGAAATATATATCATTTAGGCAATTTAATTCCAACGATAATGAATTAGTCAATAAACAGACGAAATTAAGTGGTGAAATAAATACCAAACAATTGAAATACTGTCACTTACGTCAGATGAAGGCAAATCGTGAGAGCTGTAAATATAGCACAACCCATAAAACACATGTGAACCTTAAATTCGGGAATTGCTTGATCATTTGCAACATAAATCAATACTCTTTCCGTAATTTTAAAATCATTTTTAACATTGTGAATTTGCGATTTATAAGATATGAAACAGATATGAAACGCATTCACTCCCACTATGCAGCCAGCTAAACCTTTTGAGACATTATTTATATCTGGAATGAGAAATGCGCAGTGTTCCATTTCACATACATCTTACTCGTAAACCCACAAACTGTATGTTTTCGGAGCTACGGACCAGTAAGTACATACAAACATTAGCGCACTCTGATATAATTTTGAGAGGAGGTCGCATCACGTAGAGCCGTTATAAAGGCGCGGCTTCAGAGGTGAAAAAAAAATTGATATTTAAAATAATTTAATATATATATATATATTGTAGCGGATTCCACGTTCCTCCGTATTCGAGGATTTCTTATTTCTTTAGGGCGCCAGGTATTTTTCACAAAAAACACCAAAAATGGATTTTAGTAGTTTTAATTCCAATCAGAGCACGAGAAATAATAATATCTGCAGGGCGTGGTCATTCTCTCGTCGTCCCGCCGACACAACCTGCTCCTTCCACTACCCCATGACGCTCTCTCAGTCTCTCCAGACTACATTGTTGGCCCGGTCTGCGTCAGTTCCTCGACAATTGCAACTCGCAAGCTGGCCTGCATTGTTAAGTGTAACTTTTCATGTTACAATAATATATATATATATATATATATATATATATATATATGTAAGAGGGGAAAACTACCGCACGTTATTGCGTAAAATATTTGCATCACCCGAAATCGGCTTTATTTTAAAAAGTACGGAAAGGAACTTTCGTCTTACGAATGTGTACCAACTTGGATCTACGTTATTCCTCCTTCAAAAACTAAATCCTAATGCAAGCTATGTTGATGAAAATAGAAACCGCAGAATATTGGTAACAATATCGCTCTTGGAGAATTATTAATATTTTACAAAGATGTCGCGCATAACGTAAAAGACTCACGACTGGTGTTATTTAACACTTAGTTTAATTGCACAAACGTTCTATTGTATTTTTTAAACCTTAACATGACATATTTATTGGTTACTTAAACTTAAGTCAATTTTCATCTAACCCAGAAGTTCTTTCATACTTTTAAACTTCTAACGATTGTGTAACTCGTTACCAAAACCAACAAACACCAAGTCGTTTTTTGCTGGATAACGCAACGTTAATAGTGATAAATAAACTATGAAGTCGGAGAAAATGAAGCGTTATCTACGTGGATCACTCTGAAAGTAATGTTAACTATTTTTATTTAAATTGATTTTTCATGCTGTGTCTTCTCAATTGATAAGAGTTCATAGATACACCATTGCCGCTTGTGTTCAAATTTATTTCAACCAGTTCCCGCGAATGGCGCTGTAATAGCATGTCGTCAAAATGACTGCAGCACCTGACATACGTCAAAAGCAACATGCTGTTACAGAATTTCTGTGTTGAGAGAGCGAGAAATTGGGAATCATCCTCAGGTTGAAAAGGGTGTATGCATATATTGCTGACAATCCAAGTAGTTAGTCGTTGGGCAAGCAGGTTACTTGGCGAGCCAATGTTCCGGATACTCTTCGCAGTGGCTCTGCACTCCTGACAACAGGCAGAGAGTTAACGAGATGCGTTTGGCTGACAAACGCACCACAGTGAAAGAATAGTCACTTCAAGTTGAAAGAGCAGAAGTAAATGGTTGCAGAACACTGAAAGAGTTGAGGCTGAAAAAGGTTTGTGCCAGGAGGTTGAGATCACGGACGAGATCAGAAATCTTGGATGAACAAAATTGAACATCCGCCTTACAGTCTTGTTCCGACTGTATGCGATTACTATCTGAAAGAATCCCTTCCTGGAATGAGGTTTGATTATGAGGACTCTATGTGAACGCTGCCAAACAGTGGCTCAAACGTTCTGGTCCAGATCATTTACCATGCGAGTATACGGACCCTAGTTCCCAGATGGCATAAGGGATGGCGGTTATGTAGACAGTGAAATTTTGTTCCTATGGGATGTACCTACACACTGTAAAAGTAGAAAAGCTGTAATTTTCAAATATCGTATATTAGGAACAGTCGACGGCAGCCTTTAAGTCTGTTGTATCATCAGAATTCTGTGTTCTGCAACTATCGTTCAATCCTAATCGTAATTAGTATTATTCATAACTATTTATTTATCCTCTTCAGATTGTTATTAAGTTCTTCGCTTTATACGACGTTATTGTAACCTTTCCCTCTGGTACGTTTTATTTATTCTACGTTGCATTATTTTGTCTCATAGATTTGCTATTTATTTGATCAATTATTCAATTTTTCCTTTATTTGTTCTTATCAACGAATCGTATCTCAATAAAATAATATTAGTATACAACAGTCTTATCAAAAGTATCCTCAATGCTGATAAAATTTAATATTTGCAGTCTTAAATTAAAAAAAAATCAGTAAGTGAACATTTAGAAGCTTTATTCAACGAACGAGTTTTACAACATTCTGAAACAAATAAATAGTTTTTGTCACCTCTGCCTCCAACATAATTACTCAAGTAACATATTTAATGATTTCGAAACATGTAACTGATATGAATAAATTGTAATAACGAATATCAAGAGACGATATGAAATAAAGAAAGTTCAATTAAAAGTTATAAAGCATGTGTGGATGAGAATTTCGAAAGCCGCGGGTGAGACCTTTGAATGCTTGGACTGCAGTTCAGTTGCTATGAAGTCATAATGTGATCTCCTTGACATTCTGTTCTACTTTTTTCGTGGACTCTATCTGGGAAACATTTTTCTTGCGTTTTCTTCATGTGTTTGTCGTAGGTCAGTGAGCAAAGTTGTTGCCTAACAGTAATTCGTTGCCAAGAAGTAATGTATAGTGTGGGTGAGATAAGGGCCAATACCGCAGAGTACAAATTATCTTTCATTCTTGAAAGCCCTATGTTAGTTTAATTAAAAGACGGAATCCTATTTCCGTTACTGAGTTCAGATTCTCAAGGTGACAGAGTTGCCAAATTCGATCTCGCCGACTAGAGGGTATTATGCAAATCTCTTTGCTCTGGTTTTATGAATTCAACTTTTGTAATTTAATAAGTCGCAGCAAGATGTGATTAAATAGATGATAGTCTTAAACTAGAAACATAGACATAATTCCCAATTTAAAATGTTTAGGAATAACTTCAGATTGTCTTATAGATTATGTACGTAAGAAAATAAGTATAATGATAGGGTTTATATAAGGAGATGTAAATGTTTTTAAAAAAACTAATAAAAACGGCGTCTTGCTCATGTTTTTGTTTTCAGTCCTCCAAAGACTCGGTTGAAAGAGTCACAAGCCTCAGCTACTGCAGAATCTCCCTCTTCACTAGGGAGGATATTAAAAATTATCAGCTCGTCTATACTTTCTCCAATAGACAGAGTCAAGGACAACGAAGCCTCCAACAAACTGTCCGTGCGCTTTTCCTCCTCGATCCCACCCAAAATTCAAGGATATTCCGATATAATATAAAATTTACACTCTACTTCCTGTCGCCAATCCAAATTTTAGCTTTCAATATCGTGAATACAAAAATTTTATTGTGATAAATTGGTGACATAGAAAACGTTTTTAAAATCACTGTCCGCTTTTTGTGCTCCCGTGGAAACAAAGTTTTCGCGGAAAAAGAGCCCCAGGCTCGGCATGTTGTAGACCAACTTACATTCTGCTACGAAACATTGTAGTTCTTTTAATTTAATAATAGGAGTCAGATGATTTTTTACAGTAATTGGACTTTCATCAATACACGAGGAATAAGAGATAACGTCCGAGAAGAGCTAAGGTGACAGTCAATTTCATGTCCGACATCTGTGATACTTCCATCTTGTCGCTACAACGCTGAATGTGACTTATGTGCATCATAATTTCTTCCGCCTCCACTGCTAATTCACAACCCATTTCAGTCGTGCATGCTCTATAAAATATTTCATTTGATTTTAGAGGAGACTTATCGTCAAACTATCAGCTCAACGACGGCCATTTTCAGCTTCATTTACACAGGAAGAGAGCAGCTGAATTGCCTCTGATAAAGGCGAGCTGTCAACAACAGGTTCTCATATACTGCAACAAACGCTATTCTATCTCCTTTGAGGAGTATGCAGCTAAGGACCTGACAATAATCCTCACACCACGACGACAAAGGAATATTCGTCCAACGACTTCCCAGATTCCCGCGTTGGTCGCTACAAGGCTTAAGGCGACTATCGAGTGCATGCGACACGCTATTCATCGTAAGCTCTCCCTCTTTTACTGCTTTTTACAAAATAAAAGTACAAATGCGCGTGATCTTTAATAATTTTCGCTCTATTTCAGACTAGAATCACTTCACCTGACGTCACACGATGAGGGATGTTTTCAACTTCCTGCTCATGCTCATGTTCAAGCAGCTATTCAAGCGGCATCATCGTCTGAGAAAGAATATTCTTCAGTCTTTTTATAAACCTAAACTTGTTTACAATGTATCTTTCTTCATAAGTGTTTTTTTTAATAAATCTGATCCCTTTAATAAATGTCATAACACGTTACTTAAATTGATATATTTCACCCGTTTAAATGATAGATAATCCCAGTCCTGTTAATTTTTATTGATGTAATTGTTACACTGAAATACTTTAGACAAGATTGGATGGTTAATTTTGGCCCAGAAGTGCAATGTTACATTTCATATCGACTTTATTTCCATTAATTCATCACTGTGTATTTATCTTGAATTGCTAGAATAAATTTCATATTTACATTTAACTTCCATTAATGATAATCCCACTGTAAATAAGATATAGTGGCATAAGACATGTCAAATATTTGAAGCGGTTCAGCCTCATTCCGGTAGTGCAAGGAAATATTGTTTTTCTCCTCGACACTGATCTCGGTCACTCTTCTTCACCTCTTTTTTTTTGTCAAATTGCTTTGTCTGAGACAGACAGTTTTTAAAGACCCCTCTTTAAATTGAATTCAAGCATAGAAGATAAAACAAGGAGCCTACTGTAATCCTATATTTGTCTCTAAAGGGGGAATAGTGTTTAAAATTTAATTTTTAACAAATCGCCCACTTGTTTCACTTACAATTATTGACTTTCAGAAAATTCTTCCCTGATGTTCCATTATATATATAATATTGTACGGGCGAATATTTAATGCAGCAGTAAACCAGAAAGTGATTTCTATTAATGTTTCACTTTTCAGCAATGGCTTCTCTGAGTAGAACAATGCTACTACATGATGATCCTCTACATAATTGTAATAGTTTAAACGTCATTTCACCTTCGGCCGTTAAATTTTGTAATAGTTCACCCAACCTTCCATTCCGCCGTCCATTTAGTTCAATTTAAACTTCTTCGATCCCTCAGTTGGACGTCAGTTTCGTAATAATTAATATTTTATGTTAACGCCGGGCGCAAGCGACTGGAAATCCGACCAGTCGTAGATTACGTCATGATAATTCTCTCTCTCGGGGATGACTGATGAATTTGTTCAAATTAATATCACTCGTGAAGAATCAAGAATTTAATTTAATACATAAACTTCACTTACTTAATTAATAGATGATATTCATTTATACGAACATTTATTAATTTTTAATTGATAATTTACATTTACCTTTAGAGATCTCGAGTGCACATACGTTACCTCAGGCAACCAAACCAACGAAACCCTCTCCTCCTCTCTCTGACTTTCTCTTTCTGCCTCTCTGGTTTTAAGCTGTTCTCCTCTACGCACATCCGCTACTTTCCAAATTCGAATGAGAACCTCATGTGGCGAGTTATTACACAATCATCCATAAACGTTTTCTTTAACGATCTTTTCTTTTCTCCATATGAACGTCTTTGAATATTAAATCAATCTTGAATCTGTAACATCTGAAGTCATAGAGGGGAAAGGGGACGAACTGGTCGAAAATTACGAGGAAGTATCGGATCCAAAGGCAATATGAATTGGAGAAAGTGATATAGTGTCTTAAGAACTATAAATCCCCACATGATGATGAGATTACAGGAGAACTTCTCAAGATAGGAGGAGAGAATTTGAGAGACGAGCGATGCTCGAGTCTGCCGTTGAAGTTTGAAGACAAGAGTGATTGGAACAGAGCTGTAATATGTCCAATCCACAATGAGGGATCCAAAACATCCTGTCACAACTATAGCGGAATTTTCCTACTTAACCTCCCTTCCAAAGAGCTGTCAAAGGTGATCGCGGCATGGGGTTCCAGCCTACCAATGTGACTTCCGACAATAAAGATCAACAGTTGACCAAATCTGCATCCTCAAGAAATATCATAAAAAATGACTTCCCGGTACATAGGAAGATCGTTCGCCTGGTAGATATGACTCTCAGCCAAACCAAAAGCACGGTGGAAATAGCAGGCGAACTCTCATGGGCATTTGCAATTAAAAGAGGGCACCGACAAGGTGAAGCGCTGTGATGCAACTATGTTCAACCATATGCTTGAGAGAGCCCTGAGGCATATGGAATTAAGCAGGGCAGGCACATTGTTAAACAAAACGGTGCAATATCTGACGTAAGCAGATGATTTCGCAATCCTCATTAGGAGAGAGCTGGAACTAAACGAGAATGTGGAGGCTCAAAAGGGGTTCGAATAACAAAAATGTCACATTGCCGGCAATATTTCTGAAAACTATCAGAAGCAATATTACGGCTACACTATAACCCGAACATTTCCGGCTTACACGTAGTACAGAAATAATGAACGAAGATGAATAAGTTCTAATTAGCGCAGCGTTATGACAGTCCGCAGTCGCCCCGGTAGGCCCTGGCCGTCAATGGGCTGTAGAGCCAAAGAAGAAGAAGATTAGCGCAGCGTTAATTGTGACAAGAAATTATAGAAAATGAGATCCTGGATTCGACCTTTTTTAAATAAACGAGAAACGTTTCACAATTTAAGTCACGAATTTATTCCTTACAATACTTATTAAAAACTTCAACTTTTATGTCGAAGGGCGATTTTGAATATTTTCATCAATAATTGAGCCCAGTATAAAGAAAAAGGATACTCTGATAAGGAATGGAATAACGGTCTATACGAGATTTGTAGTTACCCTACGATTTTTTTCGATGGGACTGTCCTATAAATCTTTAACTTAATCATTTAGTGTCCGACTGATCGATAACACACATCGTTCGTTAAGTATGCGTAGCTTTAATGGAAGTTTTAAATGAATTTATTAAGCACAGGCTATCCCTGGCATTGCGTTCTAGTCTTGCCAACTCTCATTCAACTTTATTTAATTTGCACACCAATATTTGAATTTATACTTAATTGTATGTGAATTTAACTGAATGTAAATATGTCTTCATCGATACGCTGACCACGTGCCACTCCAAATCCGGAATGTGTCATACAAGATGACAGTCCGCATTCGCCCCGGTAGGCCCAGGCCCTCAATAGACTGTAGAGCCAAAAGAAGAAGAAGAAATATGTCTTCTACAGAAAGAAAAGCCCGAATAAGTTGTGAATATGCGCCGTAACGTCGTTATCTTTAATTTGAATAAATAAATCTGTCTGTAAAAAGGTCAAGAATTACTTTTCTTAAAAATTCAGATATTATTTTTTCAAGAACCATTCACAGCGAGATCTTGACAACAAGATAAAATAGGGATATTTTTCATAACCATTATTAAGGCATGAGGGAGTGTGAATGTAAATTGAGTGTGCACCAGGCCTTTGTGTGCGCGGATGCAACCAAACTCTTACCTCGCCTGTTATCAGGATTTTGGTCTGGTTCATAAAGGAAAAAAATATTTTCCTAATATGGTGTCCGCCAAGAAAGTTAATCAATTCAAGGTAATAAATATGAATGCAGAATGTTTCTTTTCAACAAAACGACTTGAAACATACAATGGCTCCCGTTTGAGGCAACAAGTCCATTCAAATTTGTTTTACAAATACGAAGAGCCATTTCAAGAAATTGATGGGGCCAAAAGAACATCGACAAGTATCAGCAATTTAGAATTGCTGTATCCAAATGGAAATTTAATTACAGAAACAAAAAATAAGGACCTGATCAATTTTCTTGAAATTGTACCCCCCAATTTATCACAATTTCTACATTAACTGAAAAACCACTTGCAGTAATCAAGAAAGGTTGCCTCTCCTGGATTTTGGGGATGTTTCTGAGGTGGAAAACAAGTAGAAAACAATGTAAAATATTACATGAAACGTGTAAAATGTATAATATTATATTTTCATCACAAAGGTTGACTGCGTTTTAATATTCATTGTAAAAATGGACTTTTCATTTTGAATGTAAAAACACTCAGAGCGAAAATGGACTAACACAAAAAAAAATGTATTCGTGTATAAAGTATATTTTTGTGATATTTGTATTTTAGAGAGCTTCAATAAATCCACAGTTAATTGTATTAACTTTTAAACACCCAAATGGCACGCAAAAAAACCTATTTTAGCGAATACTAAGATGCCCATTTCCTCTACATTCACTTCCTTGGGGTTAGTCCACTTGTGCTCTCAGTGCCTCATATCGTGTCCAATAAAAACAAATACATTCAGCGAACACAATTTATTTCAACAGCTACAAAGATGATATACCTCCTAATTGCAAACACACATTCTGAGTTCATATAGGTATGCTTAAGTTAAAATGTGTGTACAATACGCCAAGCACTTACACCGAAAAGTCTACTTTGAAGAGACTCGTAAGGGCAAAGATACGAGAAACATGAATTGTTTGCAGTAAATGAATTGAACAGAGTCCAGTGGCGAATTATAGAAAAACAATCGGATACAATTACGGCCTCATTGATTAAACTTCACAGTAAGTGTATCATTAATTCTGTAGTTAGCGATGTAAACGTGTTAAATCAGACCCTATTGAAGTTTACAAAAGAAATTTACAATCTAGATCATTAACGATACTCCGTGTCTTAATCATTAACAGCATTTTATAATATAAACGACTAAATACACATCTCTGAAACCATGAAATTGATATTCAAACGTCTTTACTTCTCCACCTTTTAGAATTTGGAAGTACTTTCTCAACGAAACTGGAGGACCATCATTACACTTGCATGTGTTATACAGGTAATCGTGAATAGTGTATAAATGACGTAGAATAAGATGAATTCAAGGCCGCAACCAATATTTGAATTAGGATTTGAGTTCGGCCCTATCTGAGGTCGAGCTTGGAGGCCAGACAACATGACACATGCGTGTGATAGGCAATCTTTATTTGCAGACGAATGAGCTTTGTATCATTTCAAGGAAGCCATACGTTATGCTGGCATTGAATTGACACGAGATAATAGCAATCGGACAAATTTCGTCAAAATAATACAAATTTTAAGAGTTTATTATGCCTTTTACATTTTAACTCCAGTAACACGCAGTATTCGTTTGTAATATTTCTGTATGACAGGTCGCATTGTAGAGTAGTTTCAAGGCTGAAAAATTTATTCACAGTACTAGAGGGTTCACTACAATCTATTTCTGTTGTCAAATACAACCTATTTTAAATCCTAGGTTGTGTAAATGGAGAAAAATCGTTTGGTGGTCTGAGAAGAAAAGGTTACATGACCAAAATTACAGAGTCGAATTTGAAATCGATCGAGTGTAATCACAATTTTTATAAAATCCTCTGTTTTCGAACGACTGTGGCATTAAGTTGGGAGGGTCCAAAAATTGAGTTTTTATTGTGTTATAGCTCAGGAAGGAAGGGAGGGTTGGTCCACACTAGACAATAAAGATAACTACTGATAGGTCTCGGTGAGACAAAGGTAATAAGCCCTTACTCTTTTCTTCAACTTTAGTGTGGAATTAGCTAGAGGCGGAAAACCACCGAACAAATACTTTCAAAAAGTGGGAAAAGGGAGGATTGTTGACATTTTCACTTTTTTTAACATATATGCAGTATTGTTGTCATTTAAGTTATTTAATTTAATACTTTTACCCGTAATGAATGTTACTATCAAATACATAATATTTTATTTGCCTTTACAAATGAACGATTACTAAATATTAAAATTAAACAGACGTGAAAAATGTATCGAATTTACGTATAAGTGAGCTGAGGCTTTCCCGTTGTAGTTGATGCAGAAATTGTTCTCGGGTTTCCACTCGGGTGCAGGCGCGATGAAAACGCGACGTTTCGACGATCAAGTGCTCTGTCGTCATCTTCAGGCTGCACCCGAGTGGAAACCCGAGAACAATTTCTGATTTTACGTATACATCGTATGGACGATTAAACTAAGTTTATTATTTTCAGGGAATTATCTCTCTACCAACAATAAGACTAATTACGACGCGATATGTTTATAATTTTAAAGGTATATAATATTATAGATGAAGAATATAGGGCAAGCTGTATTTACTTTTGGGGATCTCGATGCGTGTATGGGACACGAAATTCTCACGTTAAATGTTTTCAAATTTTTTACATGCATAATTTCAGTATACTTAAAAACTTTAAAGACCATCTTCGGACCCTGAGGTACAGGTGTGCAAAATTTGGTCAAATTAGGACGAGTAGTTTGGACGCCTATAGCTGTGACATACATACGCACTGACAAAGGATTTAAGAAATATCCAGTACACTTGTAAAGTATAATATAACCGAGAAAAGTGAAAATAGGTGCATATGTTTATCAGTTTGTTCATAAACAAGGAAACACAAAAATGTTATATTTGCATATTTCTATATATACGAGTTTCAGCAACGCAACTATAATTATTTTATATAAGCCTAGAATTTTATAAGATTAAATTAAAGTAGTATTCATTTTGTCAAACTAATTTTTTTAGGTATATTCGTAAATAATTCGGAAGTTTCACTACAGTTAGGATAGTAATAAAATATTTTAAATATGCTAATATATACATCATCCAAGTTAAAAAGAAAATGTCAGAATAAACAGCCCCGTGTAACAGGGATAAAAATCAAACCAATGATTCATGACGCCGTTATACATTGATGGAACAGCTTTATTTATGAGTTTTACATACATGATTAGATGAATTTCGGTTAATTTAATAGACGTAAGCTTTCTAACACATAAAAACCACAGCCGTGGGAAACACCAAAATAATTCCTAAAACCATAACTAAATATATTGAAAACGTGATCAGAATAATAAATAGAAGAACTTTGGGAATGATTCAACTACAATAATTATAGCTTCAAATTTCTGAACATTCATAATAACTATTTTAGTATCAAAAATATACCTAATTATAAACCAAATGGTTTAAGAAATAATTTACGAATGATACGTCACTCAATAACGACTAAATTGCGTCCTTGTTATACTTATTTCTTTGAAACTTGACTGACGGAGTAGGCTGTGTATTATAGTAGAGAAGTAAAATTTTATCTATACTCAATCAAAATTTTTGTTAGTTTTAAAATATTAAACAGCATAAAATAGTTGACAAATTCAATTTTAAATTTTAATAATTCAATTATTTCGCTATACTTCAATTTTAATTCGAGTATGAATAATGAGCAGCAAACCCTTCAAGTAGTGACTTTTTTGTCTCTTGATTATTTTACACCAACTCTTTATTACTACAATTAGTTGATATCTGTTTTACAGTACGCCATTCAAAATGTTTGGCTTATATTATATTTACGGTTCAGTTAAATCGTCAATTTTTATTGTTTATCCAAATTTATTCAAGGCGTATAGACAAATTTTAAATCAATAATTTGACTTATAATAAAATAATTATTTGTATAATAGCTACATGTGTCAGAATTTTAATTACCACGATAAGAATCACTTTGTATATTTATATACGTTGTCAAATTTGTAATTAAAATCATTGTATTTGAATTTTATAAAGTGTTGAAAAAATTTTGCGAAACTTCTGCGCACTACGTTCAAAAATTCATACTATTTTATTTTATTGCATATACATTGTTGCTAATAATTTTCAGTTTTGTTATTTCATTTCATTCATGTCATAATTTAAATGCATATAAGAAAAAATAAAATGGAAAGAACTTTTTGAAGTTTGTAGACCATATCAGATAGTAACGTGCTATGTTTAGGATATCAGGTCATGAAAATGATGATTTTAGGAGGGAAAAAATGATTTTAATTTTCCTTTTATACAACTTAGACATTTCCCTTCAATTTCTTTACTGCTGTAACGTCTACCTGTTAACTAATTGTTAACGTAGAGCATCCGGCAATATCGGCAGGGAAAAATAATAAAATAATTGGTTTTCTACATTTGTGTATATTTATTGCTCCATATACTTAACAAAGCTCAATTCAGCAACTTACTACATAATTACACTTCGAGCCCCATTTTTCGACTCCACCGTCACACACTCGTCAAGTTCAAATTACAATTGCTACATGTCACATGTCAACCAGTACCAATACCATAAAACCCTCACCTAAAAGTACGGCACAGCCTCCACTTGGTCAATTATCTTGAAAACAATGGCAGAGAATCATGAATGCTATTTCTGATACGGTCGTTTAAGGTTTCTTTTTCATGACCAGTAGCAGACCTCGTTGGATTGTACATTTTTATAAGCGGCCTTGTTTGTTCACACTGGAGCTGAACCGTCCGCCATGAATGGATCTCTGCACCAGTTTGCTGCATCGATGCAAGAACTTTCAGCAACTAAATTGTCCACCTATCACATTAATCGTATACTTGTAACTCCGCACTTCCTTCAGCCTTGACTTCGATGAATAGATTATTTCCAAAATTGTCCTTTCTATGGCATTTTGCGTTGGTAAAGTAGCTTTGTAAGGAATCATTTACTCATATTGTAAAAGTCATTCATCGTTTTACGATTATTTCGTACGTTGACTGTGGCAGGTTGAGGGCAATGATGCAATCGAAATTTTCATACATTTTTAAGCAATTATTCTCGTACACCACAGAAAGGTAGGATGCGAAAATCTTTTCCCTACTCAGCTTCTTTTGTGCTGCTGTCTTTATGGCTGGAGCTTTACTTGAGTACTCTTCCTTATAAAAGTAAATGTGACTTTAGTACTTGAGTTCCGTTTCTTTCAAATAAGAAATGTTAATATAATTTTGGCAATCCTGCTAACATTATTATCTGTGATTTTAATAATGGTTACTACCAGATGTTTATTTGCTTTAATACTTACTTTGTACAGGAGTTGAGTCATCATCCAATAAAATATTTCTATGTCGAATAAAACCGATTCATTAAATTACAAAACATTATTTATAGAGAAAAACTGGTTTTCCTATATATATATATGTTTAGAATTTACATATATATATTAGCCAATAGGATTGTTAAATAATTATATAAGGAAAAGATGGAGCAAAAAGATAACGGACGTATATTAATAATTTATTTGCATTCATTTAATTGATATGAGAATTGGCCATTAAATATTGTTAAATATTTTTAACTTGGTAATCCATATTCATTAGTTAAGTTGAGCTGGTTATTTAAATTAATAATTCACGTTGACATTAATTATCCAGGTATTATAGTTTGTTGTACGTTATGTTATTGCAGCTTTATGACAGAGTAGTCTAGTAATTATCTAATTAACTCTTTGTAACACTTAACGCAAAAAAAATTGTGACTTACAAACCTGTGTCAACTCCTTTCAACTATACTTTTTCTCATTCTCTTAAACACTGGTCAAAATAGTTAAAATGTTATAGATCTCAGTAAATTTATTTTTGCAAACAATACGTAATTAATTAAATTTCAGGGTCCACCAATGACTAGTGAAAAACTGCAGTAATAATTGGCTCGGAAAGTCTTCTCTTAAGGTAGAGACGTTTGGTTCGAAACTGCTGCCGAAATTTCGTTGAAGAAAGAATGAAAATCTTGAGTGATTTGTGCTATGGTGGTCGTTGCATTGTCCAGTCTGCGAATCAACTCCGCGTTGAGTTCCTGTACTCTCAGCAGTTCGGCGGGACAGTCTTCATTATTTCCCATCACCTGTTAACAAATGGCTGTTTATAAATAGGGTAAAAATTATAAAAAAATGTTTACTAGATAATAAAGTACGCAATAGTCGAAGAAAGTTAAGTGACAACAATTTGACAACTTTTCTAAAAACGTTATTGCTGTCGTCAGGTGTTGATAAATCGTAGTAGCTTTAAGAACAAACTAGACGGTGTATTTACCTGTTTCATTCATCTTATAGTTTCTTTGATAGTATTGTTATCAGAGGTATGGTTATTTATGAACACGCCATGTACCATGCGTGGTTTAAGATCTCTAGTATGGTATAGAAAGAATCGTCACGATTATATTTGACGAGCGAGATTTTCATGTCACTATTCACCGAACGTATTCGGTTATAAAATAATATTCTGAGGGGAAAACCACAATCCAGTTTTCATTATACAATAATTAAAGAGAGAAATGCTTGTAGAAGAAAACTATTTTGTGCTTCCATGACTTTAGATTCAGATCACTGGGATTATTTGGGAACACCAGACGGATAAAAGTTGTTTATTTATGACCTCAGAATTGCATTTAACGATGGTGTCACCTTGAAGTTTCCACGTTAGTTTAACAACGTTTAATGATCCGGTTTATATTTTCTGAAGTTAAATAAACAGCTTAAATATTTCCTGGAATGATTTTACAGTATGGTAAAAGTTGTATGAAATGCGTAAATAATTATAACTGGATAGAATAGTTCAAAAACGATTTAAGCTCAGTGACTGACGCGCAATGACCTGACCGGCCAGTTCGTCTCAACTCTTTCCCTTCAATATACTGTTGAAAATATAGGACGAAAAATTGCAGTAATAGTTGACAAAGTTCATAAAGTTATCAGAAACAAGCTGAAGTACAGAAAAACAAGGGCATGTGGGTCTGTCAGCTGACCCAATAAACAATAAAAAATGCGTTTGGAGATATTACCCTACAGTCGAGATTTTGCCCCCTCCTAGTTTCATTAGTTTGATCCACTGAAAGAGGTAACAAAAGAGTTGATGAAAGAATTTGTGGGAAACTGGCTCCAATAAGAAGACAAAGGCTTCTTTGCGTCAGGAATTACGAAACTAGTTCATCGTTGAGAGAAGTGTATACATATTTGTGGGGATCTTATTCATAAGTAGTAAAAGACTCCTTTTTTTAAAAATATGGTGTTTCATTTCTATAAATTATAGCAGGCTTAACATATAGTCTATAAATGCACATTACTTTCATTTACGTCGCAGAACAGAATATTTTTACATAATATATCATTTGATATTTTTCCCATTATTCAACACTGAAAACAAAACTAATTATATTGAGCCACATAAATTATATGTATATGCATACGCGCTAATGTTTGTCTAATTATTCAAATTTACAAGTATTTTTAAAGTTATAATATAATAATTTTTTAAAATCATATTTACGTTTGATAATAAATGTTAAAATAAAAGTAACTTACATCTAATTAGAACTACTAATTATTTTCAACTTTATCTTCTTTAACGACATTAACCTTAAGCTCTAAAACCATCCAACACATCTGAAGGCATGTTATCGCTTGGTTAAATTTCGTTGTTTACGATTTTCACAAATCATGTTATCGACTAATTAGGATAACAATTACAGGCAAAACAAAACATCAAGGTATAAAATCTTAAAAAAAAGATACGATATAAAAATTAATTTATGGACATTATCTTGTGTTATAGTTTTACTTCATTAAAATTACTATGTGGATAGCTTCAACTTTACTACGTTTAATTTTCTTGAGATGCTAATAATATAATGCCTACTTATAAACTTTAGAGCATGTTTCCTGCTTAATATTTCGACTATGAACTAGTAAGTCTACAACTGCTACAAATGAAATAATTTTGTGAAGACTGGATTTTGATTATTTTTTCCCCAGCATAAGAAACTACCTTTCATTTATCACAACATCTCTATAATAAAATTGAGTGTTTGGATGTGTGTTTAAATAGCTAATTCTGTGGATAAATTTGGAGCAAGTTTTGTACACGTTGCGAGCAAAGACCTGCATTGTGGGAGTAAGACAACGGCCGATATTTTCGTGTTACTAATATTCTCAGAGTCAATTCCTTAAATAGTGCTCTTTCCGGCTTTGTGTTTTACTTCAAAACCATTCATTAACGTAGGGGAGTATTCATGGGGTGTGGATGGAGGGAGTCATAAAAATAACAAGAAAACAGAGAGAGATGTACATTTTTTAACTTTAACCTTATAGTCAGACACAAAACCACAACCAACGATAATAATACAAGTTAATGTGTCCACAAGTGCCGCAGAGGAAAATCTACGAAGAAATTGAAGAGATAATGAAGTATGTCAAAGGAAACGAGAATTTGATAATAATGTGTGATTGGAACGCAGCAATAGGAAAGGGAAGAGTAAGGTATGTAGTTGGGGACTATGATCTTGGTGAAAGGAATAAAAGGGGAAACAGGTTAGTAGAATTTTGCGTGGGGCAAAAATTAGTAGTGACAAATATCTGGTCCAAGAATCATGTATGAAGTCGGGGGACACGGGCAGGAACCAATTGGACTACATAATGGTGAGACAGAGATAGATATAGGTTCTGGACTGCAAACCCTACCCATGAGCAGTTGTTAACTCCGACCACAATCTGTTGATTAAGAAATGCCGGCAGAAGATGAAGCAACTCAAGAAATGAATTAAAGCAAAGAGATGCGCAGGATAGTTTAACATGGACAGTTGCATCAGACCAGTCTTAGGACTAATTACTTCAACACATCCAATTTAAGGTGACAGAATGTGAATTTTATAATAACCGGGGTGATGGCTAACAGCAACTTAATCGGCTCACGAAATCTATAAGTATCATAAATAAGCAAGGCTACTTAAAAAAGTGTATACTGGAAAATATTTTATTCTACAGTACGTGAAGTGAGTAGAAAATATCCCTGACACTCTATGAGAGCCAAATATACTCCTGGAACCTTGAGAGAGACAAATATGCTATCGGTTGGTTGATTGAGTAAAAATACCATCAGTACTTTAAGTGAGTAAAAATATTAATATAGAGAAAATTATTGTAATTTTTTTCACTCCAGGGTTTATCTTAGATCGTAAATGAAATGTGTACAAAGTGTGGTAAAAATTGCTTCAAAGTATAACTAAAACTGAATGAGAACGTTAAGTTTTGACGTTTTGAGTGAGATTAGAGATTAAATTACGTTATTGAGGAATAGTGGACGTCAACAGGAAAAATAAATTATGCTTCAAGATAAGATGGCACGAGCATCGACGCAGCGGAACACCGTCACCACCTGACCGAAGAAGCGATGCATCACCGGATCCAGATCTACAAGTCGGTCATGTACAAGATTATGTTTCTCGCCCCTGGCTTGATTGAGTAATTTAAAATTTTCGATGCCCAGTTTTTGTTTAAACCCACATATGCCCATTATACTCTTGCTCTCCGGTGAGTTTTAGTAAGCAGCCGCCCCTAAAGTTTAATTTAATAAAATTGTTAATTTTCATAATTAAAACTCAAATTTATCTTTAATAATTCAACTATCACCCAGTCACCACATATTTAATATATATATATATATATATTTAAAAGTGAATGGTATAATTTGTATCTTAATTTAATAGAGAGGCATAATAACTGTGGTACAATAATATTGTATTATATTCTATTACCTCACGTCGTAACATAATAATTAGTTGTCAGTGTGTCAACACAAATAATACGTAGTTTAAATTGTTAACACAATAAAGGAAACGTTATGTAACCGCAGTTCACTGAATTTTTATTTACGAGTAGATAAGTTCAGAAGCGTGGATCCACAAACATACTCTGCTTCCTGTAGTGAAACCTGATTGCATTTGTAATACAAAGAGGGTAAACGTCAATTAAAAGCGGCTGTATTTACGCTATTAATATTGAATATGGGCACAATGTATGTCGATAACAAGTCTTAATGACAGGGCCACGCATAAAATGACTGCTACAGTGTGTAATATATGTGGTAGTATGTTACCTGCAGGGCGATGCTTATTACGAGGCTGACCACTATTCTGTTGATCATGGATGTTGACTTTCAGACTTGCAGGAAATGTGTATGTTCAGATCACGACACAGGGTTATAGTGTCGACACTCGTGGACTTTGACCACCTTCTTTGGCGAGATAATACTGAGTTTGCCGTTACAATCTTCTTATTAAAACAGTTATTAGCCGAAAATACTGCCTGTAATAAGTCCTTTTCACACCGAATGATAAATTTTTATTGTTTTGTAAATACTGTGAAGATCAACTAGCATATCTTGGTTGGCGTACTCTTACTGTCAATACGAAATTTTCAGCCAAAAATTTATTTGATTAATATTGGCTGCTCTCACAATAGTGGAATGCACAGGATATCAACATTATTATAATGCTCTTGTGTTTCTACCTGGGACAAATGAAGCTTGAGCCACGACGTTTCTGCCATCGTTCTCAAGGGAAACTTTCATTTGAGAACGATGGCAGAGTACGCCATCGAAACCTCGTGGTTCAAGCTTCATTTGACCTGGGTGGATGGAGACCCAAGAACTGTTTATCCAGAATATACACCGAAAGAAAATCTTCGATCTTCGATAATTATAATTATTTTTGTGTCCCACATCCACGCTAATTTGAAATGTGATGTATTCACTTTATATTAAAACTGAAAGAAAAATATGCTCAACAAACTTGTAAAATATTGCAATCAATTCTGAAAATCATTTTATTACACTTGATGAAATTGATTTATTTTTCAGAACTTTCACGTTGTTGGATCAGGCTTCAAAGCGGTACCACAGATTGGTAATTTATTAAATGTTTTTTTCACAACTTTTTATATAAAACGAGTGGAATAAGTATGTGAGCTGAAAATGATGAATGGTTATACCGTAATTAATAATTTCAAAGACAGTAGCTCAACATTTTATGAATCAATGCCTTGCGTTCATGATTGTGTAGCAGACTGCAACGGAAATTCAGAAAAAGTAATTCGTTTCCGTGCAAATATCTAAAATTGTAGGCTGTGGAGTCCGATATGAATTATAAATTTAAAATTCCTTGGCATCAGAGAACTAGGGATTCATAAATTTTCAATTTCCCACTTGCAAAATAGGAAGAGAAATAAAGTAGTAGGCGTAGAAGTTCAATTTTTGGCGCTGAAGTTTTTTCTGCGAGGTGATATGGGAAGATGAATAAACTATAAATATGTTTACTAGGTTTATTGAAAACAGTTCTCAAATGTACAGCAAAGAGCTGCATATAAACTTACAATTTAATGTAACTGTTGACGGCCTAAGTTTGTAATTGAAAAATAAAAGAGCTGAAAATCAAGAGCGAAATATTTACAAGTGACTTAAAAGTTTTATTATATAATGAAAGTGATAATAGTAATAACGCCCATGTGCATTTGTAGACTAAACATTAGAAGATCGCTTAATGCAAATCGTTTCCGTTATGAACTTTTATGTCTTTATTCAATTTCTTAACATCTTCTTCCTAACATATTTACTGTTAAATTTACTCTTACATCTCTCAGTAAGAGTCATTATTGTAATAATGTGTACGCATGCCATGCACGTAGCCCCAAAGATGCAGGAAATTTTTGCTTCACTGATTGGAAACAGTTACTATTCCACTGTTGCAGTAGAGTTTTTACCACAGATATTTTTAATTGCACCTACAATAACCCACAACTTATATTAATGAAAAAAATTAAATAAAGACTTGTTTTAATGACATTTTGTAAAAGCAAAGCTAACGGACAGCGCCAGCTGCATATATCACGAGATAAAATGTAATTGGAGTGGGGAAGGAGGGACGAAGAAGACGGAAAGGAACGTTTATTAGGTAGAGATGAATTGTAATTTTTATATGTTTATGAATTTAGCCAAGTAGAGAAATGTAGTTTACAAAGTTTGTAACAATGTGCTGTTGGAAGTAAGAAAATCGTTGCAGGCTCACGTCGCCGCGGTCGGTTGCACTACAGCGTTTCGGAGGGCGTTCCCAACGTTTTCAGCCATCTGTCCTGCCTTGTTGGCGAGGGCAGTAAGGTTGGAGCCCACGGCGTTCAAGAAGTTGGTGTCAATAGAAGTCTGCAATTTCGCTATGGCGGCTTCCATTCCTCGCTGGACGTCCGCAAGCGGATTTGATTCAGCCGCCTCTTCGCGTTTCTGTCTGCTCGGGAGTGTTTGGGCAGCCTGGAACAATAAAGAGGAAATAAAGCACGTTTCCGAAACATTCTGCTCGAAATCTTCAATTTTCCGTCCATTTCCAGAACTTCCCATTCAGATTCTGACTTTGTATTACGCCACACAAGAGTTGGATTCTTCATTAGAATCATATACTACCTAATAAATACAAAATAATTTTATTTCCTGAAAAAAAAGCCTACATATCTTGATAAACAGATATAATTTAATTTACTAACATGAATTCTGCAATATATTTAAAATAAGTGTTTGTAATGTGGTCGAAGTTGACATACATAATTATAACTTCACTCCTGAAAAGTCAGTCTGAAGCAAACGTCATTACATAATTACATATATTAATAGCGGGAAAGTCAGATTGAGAAACTATAGGGCTGGAAATACAATATTATATAAACAGACAAATCAGAGCTTGAGACAAAATATTACGTAAATATTAAGATAATTAAGGATGTTGAAAGTAGCGCATAAATTGATTGTTACGTCAAGGATTGTATGATTATTATGCAATAAATATTTCTCTCGTATAATATGCAGTGAACTGGACCCAATAAAAGGCAAACAGAACGCATCCCCCCTTTTCAATTCCCTTCCTATGCTATTAAAGGGGAGTTGCCTGTTTCAGGATCACCCTCATGTAGCCTGTTACCAAAAAAAAACAAAAAAAAACATAATTCTGTAAGCAACTTTTGTGACATCAACATCAATCCGAAGACATCAAGAAGAGATCAAGTCGTATTAACCAGGAACAGAGCACAATTATTCCAAACTTACCCACCTCCATTTAATCACGAATAGTTCTCTCGTCCTCTATAAGCGAACGGTGTGACATGCAGATCACCTTGAAATCCCTATAATTGAGTCGTGCACCAAATATGTAAGAGAAAAAAAATCTGGAAAATAGTTGTTCCAACTCAGCATTGAGTTCATAAAAAAACCAACCTCTATACCGAAATATTTCAATATGTCAACCTATTCCATGAAACTGTCGCTCATGATCCAGTGGCTAATGCGACATAAAATACAATAAATTAAAAAAGTATGCAGTGGGGGAGACAAAAGATGGTTGATCAAATTTCTGTTAAGTCGTTTCTATTTTTATTGTTATAGTGTAAAACCAATACATTGATGCACTATTCAGACTTAGAAAAAAACTTATAGCTCGTCATCAGTTATGATACAATGAACTTTCTTGATTCTGTAGAACACAAAATACTATTCAAAAGAAACGGAAAAAAGGTTTGCGTACAAGGGGAAAAAAATTTCCGAGCAGTTTTGGAAATCAATAGTTTTGGTATTCACCCAAATTAATAGAGTACAGTTTTCCTTCGAGTTTTGATATTAATTTATTCATCAGTCTCTAATATTTTATGTACTGTAACCTAGCGCAGCTCTGAAAATGTGTTCTTTGTCAAGGCCTTACAGGGTCCTGGGCGTTTATCGTTCTGAAAGTGATTGGGATGAATAAGTAATAGCACTAATACGCACACATGGTTATTCGTGTTTAAATTATTTTTGCTCCATATCATTTGATAAAGTCTAAAAAATGCTTCTTAATTCTGTTCGATAGCTAAAGATGGAAGGTAAACAATGGCTAAAATCAACATTCTTGTCATTATAGAATGTTAAATTCCGACATTTACGACTACTGTTCAAATCGACATAAAACAAATCGTCGCCATTGTTTTTTAATAATAAAGACGTGGACAAATGAATCAAATCGCAGTCGAAGCTTCTGTTTGGATGAGTGTCTAGAACGACCGAGGATGAAGTCGTATAAAACCACATTTCGGTGTTTAAATATCAATTTACGCGAGATTGCTAACGTGTCGTTAGATTGAGCTGACAACACTGTGAAAAACTTGGAACATGAAATGAAAAAGCTTTCAATACGACTGCTGTCGCGTTTCTTAACGAGAAACGCAGTCCAATGAATATTTTCGAAATTTTAATGCGAATGAAAGAAATTTTGATTACTTCGAAGCGATTGGAAATAATCCGAAAATTGCTGGTGCATTATAGCAAGTGTGTTCTGAAATAATCTTCGTGTAGATCTCTCTCGACTATTTGGAATAATACAAAATGATCGTCGTAGTGTATCCTACTATATTAATTATTATAAATAATTTTTTCATACATGTGAAATGCAGTCCCCACGTATATATATATTTGTTATAATAGTAAAAATTCTTCCAGTTAGTTTTTCCTTATTTTTAGGTAATTTATTGAATAATTCAGAAGAAATGTTATGGTGGCACTTACCCATTAAAATAATTTAGAGACAACCGATGATCAGTGCCAAAACATAAAACTGCATATATTGTGCTCATATTTACGAACCAGATTGTTACAGTTAACCACGCAGGATGATAATAAAATTTTGATGTCGAAGTATCCATTCCATAATTAAATATGAGGTTTATTGTGATTAAGTATGAAGGAATTTATAAGTGAAGATGTTTCTACGACAGGTTAACTCACACAAAATGCACCCAGAAATAATATGAAAAAGTTCGTCCACACTTGTTTCAGTAAAAAATTTAATTGCGTCCTCATTTCTTCGCTGAGGACGGGCATTCGAGGATATTTTAATATTTATTTGCCATATTATAGGAAAATAGAGTTAAAATAAATATTACTCACCTGGAAAACGCAGACTGCAATTAACAGAGCAATCACACACTTGGCCATCATTGCTCGTGTTATGATGATGTTCTACGCTGAATGAATGGTCGTATCTTAAATACATCAGTCGGAGAAAGAACTTTGGACCCGACTACGATACCAGCTTGCACAATATTGCTACATGAAGAAATACTATAAGCTAAAGACGACATAAGTTTTTATACGACACGCAAAATTCATTCGTAACTTTTACTGGATACAATATTATTCTCTAATTCCTAATAAAAAACCGTCACGTCTCCTACTGTGAATATCTTATTGAGAAACGTGAATCTAGTTAGATTATTGTTCATTCTAAATTCAAGGAGAAAATCGTTCATGAAACATGCTGCAGTATGAATGAATTTAATGAAAAACTTTTAAAATTTACTCTTGCTGGCAGTTATAACTGAAATTAAAATTGTATGTGTTTTGATACATTAGATTATTTACAAAAATAATATTTTACCAATTATTTACAATATATAACTGTTTGTAAATCAATAAATAGTAAACCAGCAGGAAAAATAATATAAACAGGTCGTTTCTCTCCTAAATTGGGAACTTCATCTTTTTTATAAAGTTTATGTTAATTTTTTGTCTTGTCTTTTTACTAACATTTTACCAATTTATTTACGTTTTACCAGAAAATTAAAACTTCTTATGACTCAGTAGTTTTAGTGTATACTTTACTTTGTAACTCACAGCGATTAAGACTGCTGGAGAATCTATACGCTGACAACGTTTCGGTCAAAATTTGGTATGTGTCGAGTAAAGTGACAGTCCACAGTTGACCCAAGAGGTCAACCATGAATTAGCTGCAGAGCAAAAGAAGAATAAATTAAACAAATAAAAATACTTAAGTAATCTAATGTAGTGACTTGTAGGGTAACATTTATATTACTTAAGTCGCTTAACTTCATTTGTATTAAATTTGCTTTCGAATTAGTTTGTTACTATTGTTGTTGTTATTGTGGTATTCAGTCCTAAGACTGGTCTGATGCAACCCTCCATGATAACCTACCATCCGCAAGCCTTTTCATTTCATCATAACTAGCACAACCCACATCCTCCCTAATCTGCTTAGCCTATTCTATCCTTAGCCTTCCTCTTCTGTTCTTACCCCACACACTTCAGTCTAATGCTAATTTTACAAGACCCTCATGTCTTTCTCACTCGACGAAGACATCTTTGACCGTGAAAGGTTCAATAATGCTGATTTCCAGGTTTCTACCTGTGCATCCTAACCGTTAAGAAGCGTCTGAAATATGCTCTGACAGGCACAAGCAACAAGCGAGCCGGCTTGCAAGCGTTCTACGTGTACCTTAAGAGAATATAGATGATGAAATCGCTCTTCAAGCAGATTTAGAAAAGATATATCAATGAACAGAAATCAATAAGATGAAAATAAATCCATCTAAGAGTAAAACAATTATTTTTACTAAAAAGAAAATGGCCATTCCCGGGAAATATAAAATAGGAAACGAAGAAGTGACGCTTATTGAAACGTGTAAATATCTAGGTGTAACTGTTAAAAAGAAATTAAACTGGGGCGGACATGTAAACTTAGTAGCACGGAAGGGATGGAGGTCGTTACACTTCATAAACAAGATATTGAAGAAAAGTACGTCACTTCTCTAGTTAGACCCATGATAAACACGGGGCAGCAAGTTACAGAGCGCAGCACATCAATGACCTGGATAAAATTCAGAAACGGGCTGAGCTTTTGTGTGAGGGTCAAACTAAATGGGAACCACTCGGTGATGGGAGGAAAAAGGCTAGACTCGGGGCACAATACACAGCTTACACGGACGAACCGGCCTGGTCAGAAATAAGGGAGCGGGTAAGTATATCTAAATTTTTCTCTATAAATGGCCAAAATTACAAAATAAAGAAAAGGTACCAAAGAACGGATGTGGGGAAATATTCCTCCATAAACAGGGTGATAGGGGACTGGAATGCTTTGCCTGCAAGGGTACTAGAAGCTTTCCTTAGAATACAAATGTTTTCAAAAAGAAGTTAGAAACACTGAAAAGTTAGGTGCTTATTTTGTAAATAAAAAAGAGACGTGAAAAATTTTAAAATCGTATTTTAACTTTTTATTCTGTTCTTTGTTCTTTGTTCTTTTAATTTATCAATAATTTATCTTTGTACTTTAATTTTATCAATATTGCCACCGGGCAAATGCCCACCAGTAGTAATAATCAATACAAAAAATAGACAATTTGCTGATAAGTTCTAAATGTTTTCAATATGAGCACAGGTAACAAAATATCAATAAAAATTGTTATTAAAAATATCACTTCATTGTTTAAAGTATTTAAAAAATTAAAATTGGAAGTTTTGAAAGGATATGTACATTTAAGGTAGAATAATTTTATAGCTTAGCATATGTTTTTCCTGTAAACATTTGAACTATTATTATATTTTTTAGCAAATATAAGCGTATTTATTATACTATTATGGAATTTGAGTAAGTGGGAAGATTTCGATTCTGATAACTACAACGACATTGTTAATCTGCATTTTGTATGCTGTAGCTCGATTATTTGTTTCTTCTTTACGCTAGTGTTCTGGAATAGTTACTTAATTATATATAATATAATACTTTATTACCTTTCAACATTAGGATGGAGTTGAGTTTTTAAATTGGATGTTTTTCCACATGTTTTGGTACATATTTCACTCTGCCTTCTTAAATAATGACCACAATTTACTTTTCGGAGGTGCCATCCTGGTGTAGTAAGTAAACGAAATTGAAAAATTATGTCAGAACGACGTTGCCTACATTTATTGCATGTTAACCGTTTTGTTAATTGATTGTAATGAATAATAACATGAACTTACGTTTTACTGAGTTAATGGTATTTGCCTTACGTTCAACTTGTAGCTCGTCCTCACCGTACACAATACAAACACACAACTTGAAACAATAAAGTCGACAACCACAAAACTTTCAATACTTTTAAGTATCGGAAAATATGTATCAATACTCGAAAGTATCGCAAGAAAAGTATTGAGTGCTTGTATCAAAGTCAAATAGCGATATCAGTAAATTATCGATACATCTACGCATCCCATTGTGAATGATTAAGTAGTTCATCCTTTAGACTTACTGATGTTTGCTTGAAAACTCTTGGATTAGTCATAGATGTAGTAGATGCAGACTTTATTTGCTATGATTCACTATTGGCCAACGATAGTCTGTGCGCTTTAACTTCAGCAAAACAGATTAGCGTAATTCAATTCATTAGTTAAGTTTATTAAATACAAGGATGGAGGGGTGAGGAACCAATAAATTTCCTGCTTGTTAAGTTAGTATAAACAGTTTTAGTATAACATAAATATTTAACAGTATTTAAATTAATATAAATAAATTGATTGTTCAGTGTGCACGATTTTTGTCATTTGCTTCCAGTCTTTTCGCTCTGTCGACTCGACCTTGAGCGGTGGCCTTCAAAGTTTCCAAAACTCCCAGCAGTAGGTCGAATATGGCACGTTGCTGTAGGTCGTTCTGGTTTCCAGAAATCTCCAAGTCTGATCCGGTGTCCACGTCATTGTCTCCGAAAGAATCGACTCCTGCCAGGTCTTCGTCGGATACCAAATCGGACGAAAAAACCTGAAAAGCATTATTACATTTCTCATTAAGGATACAAATATTAAGTCACTCTGGAAATTATTCCGTGCAGTAGTATAATTATGACTGCTTCAAAGGACATTTTATTCTTATAATTTTATTAATTTACTATCTGGGTGCTCGGCGATCTCTGCAACACAAAATTAAACCACTACTTTTTCACGCCCTCTACTTTATGAGAGCAGAATTTCATTACAACCACCGCGATGAGTTATAATCTTCATCGAATCAAGAATTTATTACTACCTTAAATAGGCACATACATTCAGAAAAGTCAATTATATTTATAAGGAGAAGAGACTTGAACCATCTCATCTGTCTGATACACGTAAAACGATGAGTGTAGGTACATGTCTACGAAAAATAAATTTGGCTGCCTGCATTCCAAGTCTTTATTCAAATAAAAGGCATAATTTCACGTATGTGTTGCCCATATGCAGACAATAAAAAGGTTCAGTACAACATGAGTCCGGAAATGCTTGGTTTCCGAGTTATGGTCTTCAAAACAATGATATACGCCTAATTTTTTTTCTTCCGCAGGTAGTTAGTTACCTTTATATATGTTCAAATGTCCACCTCCTGATCGAATTTAGGCCTCACATCGACGTGTCATTGCCTGCAAACATGATCCCAAATTACAGGAATACTGCGTATTTTGTCACAACCTAGCACAATTCGATTTCTAAGGGATTCCATGTCAGGCAACGGAGACGAATACAACAATGATTTTAAATAACCCCAGAAGTAGAAACCGTGGAAGGAATCTAACTCTTCAGAAGATTGACAAAAATCTTAGGGATAAACATTACAATGCAACAGAATTTATTGGCAATTATATGAATGTTTTAGGAGCGCATAAGGTACAAACACGAAGTCGCGCAGATGATGATTGATGTTGCTTGGAGGGGAGGATGCAAAATCTTCAAAAGATCGACAAAAAAGTTTTCTTTGGTGATCATCACGAACGCTAAAATATCGCGCCAATCGGATGAATAGTACAGGAACGAGTAAGAAAAAACCTTATAAGTCTGAGTGTTTGAACAAACGCCCGGTATATGTAGCCAAGAGCGCATTTTCAACTATTTTAGGTGGTGTATGTACTGAGGTCGAGGACCTTTGCCATACGGTAAGAGTTGTCCGCTGATTCCATTGGAGCAGTCAACCAACTGCCTCGTAAAATTGGTAGTCACGGAGAAGGGAATGCTGCGACTCCATAGTCGCAAATTAATATCCCGTCATTCAGAAGGGCGTGACAATAGTACCCAATAGCCCCAATTCCTTGATGAAGGGTTTATAGAGGTTTCTATGCTTCTCTTTTGCGTAAATCACCGGGTAGGTTCCTTAAACTATATCTCGGGTGTACTAGTCAACCCTTGGATATTCACCTAATGTTTTTCTTCCCTTTTACATCCCCCATTTTCCTACGTTTTAAAAGGGAAGTTTCCCGATTCAAGTTCATCTTCATGTAGTCTGTCCACCCCTCCCCCCACCCCCTATTCCTCATGAAATAATGCATTAACATTTAATTTAAAATTAATATGTATCTCACATATAGTATAAATAATAGAACTAAGGCAGCCAGTAAAATTGGAACATGCATTCGAAGAAACAAATTCCAGAATCAATTAGACAATTTTCGACCTGATGTTATAACCATCCAACATATAAGAATAGTATACAATCATTATTTTGTACATACAATTATTAAACAGGATCGTCTTGTACATGTTTACTTAGCATAGTGATATTCATCTTAGCTAAAGTCACACTCGTACTTTTTTAGACATTCGTCAAAATATTTCGATATTTATTTGTTTCGAGACCATGCAACGGATGGTATTGTCAGGTAAGATATGTGAATTCGATTGGGAATTATTAAAACTGCAGTCCCACAAGACTGAGTATTATGGCCTCTATTGTTCCATATATACATAACTGATCTTCCAGACAATGTAGGTTTGTCTTCTAAAGTTATATTTTTTGCAGACGATACTGGTATTCTTGTGATACCAGTTATTGCATATTCTACTACATTTTTGTAAAACATACTTTTACATTATTAGATAACGGCAAATTTCAGAACAATCGTCTAAATATCACAATTGAAATTTATATTTATATACCGATTCTTAGATGTACATTTTCGTACTTATGTTCAAAATAATGTAAGGAAATTATTATTACATGTAGGATGAATATGTCATCATACCGAATCCTTTCCAATTAATTTGCTTTCAATAAACCTATTGAGACTTTCTTTTTAAAGGCATCCTCGAAAAGGAGAAATAATTCGAATTTATTACAATTACATGGCATAATTGTATGTTATGAAAGCAAATTAAAAACAGTTTAACGTTTCACTGCAATTTGAAAATTTCGTTCGAGCTTGGCTGAGGAGCAGTCCATGCATTGAAAAAAAAAATATTAACTCATTTCGAACCTGCTAACACAGGTTTTATACCTATTTTCATCAAAATATGGCTTCCACAGTTTCATGAAGAATTACTGCTTTCTAACACAGAATTAATATAGTTTTATTTACATAGCACCTAATTAATTTATTCAGTGCAAGAGCTGTTTCAAATAATGAAGCCTGAGGGGCTATGAGACTGGTTTCAGAGATGAATTAAGATAGGAAAACATCGTGGCAGGCCTGGGAATCAAACCCCTGACCATCGCTTTCCTGGAGAATACTTTCCAATCTGAGCTATCCGAACATAGATCTTTGCTTTCTAAAATAAATTTCTCAGCCCCACTAGTTTGCTTTTTAGAAAAAGCATATACTTCTATTCTAGAAATTTTCATTTAATATAATCAATTCACCATCCAGTCTTGAAATTTTCAGGCAATGACGAATGTGAGAATCGTAAATTTGCAGTTGAATTTGAAACGCATTAAACACAGTTTGGTTAATCCACATTCTACTGTAAAATAGTAATTATTATTCAGAAGATAAATTTACAACAACCGTAACAAACTTCCGAACAGTTTAAAATTGTGTTCGTCTTCAAGGAGAATACGTAAAAGTAAAGAAATAAGTCTAAAAGATTTCAGTCGTTGATTCAATGTTCTAAAAATAACTGTCGTGGTATAAATACGAAAAATGTTAAGCACTCTACTCAGTGTGAATATTGTTACGTTAATTCTAATTTGTTAGATGGTTTAGGATCGCATCCCAATTATTCTTGAGTTATGTTTCTAATTTATTGTGTATTCGACATTCTATAATTGTTTTCTTAAGACTAATTTCTGATTCTCAAACTTTATCACATGGGAGAGGAAAATAACCATAATTCATTAGCAAGTAATTCGTAAATTATTTGTCCGAGGAGAATATTGTAGTCCAGGGGGAATAGCCGTTCAATTATATTCTTACAAAGAGGATATACAGACAGTAAGACAGAAATCATTTATAATATTTCATTATCCTATCGACAATGAAGCAATGCCATTCGAAAGTGGTATATTTGCCGACTCCTGTTGTCTAGTGGCTAGCGTCGCTGCCTCATACCCAGGGGTCCCTTGTTCAAATCCTGCCATGGGTTTGGATGTTTGTGTCGTCATGGTCGCGAAGACCGGGATTACGATTGCAGCAGAATCGATACGCTGGCCACGTGTAACTCCAAATTCGGCAAGTATCATGCAAGATGACAGCCCGCGGCCGACCCGATAGGCCAAGGCCGTCAATGGGCTGTACAGCCAAAGAAGCAGATAAGTCGTATAATTAGAATTATTTTGGAAATTATACTTTATTGCTGACAGACATTGCCCTGAGAATTAATAATCACAATAATAATTATTTAATTAGTGTTCTGCCTAACGGTAGTTCCACAGTTATTAATTTACGTTTCAAAGATCGTAGCGAATTGGAAAAAATAGTTTGTGTAGTACGCACCACGTTTTTTGGTGGAAAGTTCTCTACGGAGAAAATAGAACGAGATAAATCACATTAACAAAATAGAGGGAAAGGGGAATAAGAGTAACAAACACCCTGGTAAACCATGTATTGGTACATACAGGGTAACGTAAATCCTATATTTAAAATAAACAAAAACTTTTCCTCTTTCAAGGGAAATTACACAGCGGTGGTATCCCGTTGCCTTCCGCCGGTTGATGATGAACCGTGGCAGAGCTCCACCGTGCGTAAGTGGCAGCGAGAAACACATCTGTTGTGAGGCAGCGACGCTAGCGATTAGACCGTAGGAGGTCGGCAAGGATTATTATTTAATGTAATTTGTTACCTAAACGTGAAATATCTTGTTTGTCTTTGGCAAGTTCAGATTAATAATGCACATTTTTTACCTGACAAGTTATGGAGCAGACCAACAGAAGAACCACACACGTCGTATGAGCGCTCATATTGCATTGCTATTGACTGGACGAGTTGCTTTTATGAACTCCTAGTGCTGGTTCTGCGCATTCCAATGAGCTGAGCACACACTATGCTCAAGGTCTTCTGTTTGTACGTTACACCAAACAAAATGGGGCGTACTACACAAACTCTTTTTTTTCTAGTTCGCTACGATCTTTGAAACGTAAATTAATAACAATTTGTAAACTCGTCAGTGATAAAATATGTTTATTACGAGAAATCGGTTTTTACTCTGTAGGGCAATGTTTGATCCTGAAACTCCTTAACGTTTTGATCGTGAGCGCATAGTATTATCAGAGCTGGAATAGACTGAGTAACCATTAAAACAAAAAAAAGAGTCCTGAAATGCATACTTTCTGAGATATGTATACTTGTTCATGGAGGCAGGAGACACAGGTTCTCTAGCACCACAAAAGATGAACATTGAAAGTCTTCGGTCAGACCACATACGCCATGTGCTACATTTATTGGACAAAAAACCTGGAACCATTAAGGGACGATTGGCAGCAACAGGAGGCGTGAGTCGTCCTCTTGTCTTGACGGTACATCAACTGTATCTGAGGTATATATAGACTGAGCGAGATCTTCCACTGTTCATCTTTTGTGGTGCTAGCGAACCTCTCAAAACCAAACGTCTTTGACCACTATTAACAAGTGTACATATCTCAGAGGGTATGTTAAATGACTTTCTTTTCTTGTTTTGATGGTTACTACCACCTTTCAAAATCTTCGACACTTTTTTAAACTCCCTGCATACTTTATGTTCTAGAGAGGAGTGTGATTTCCTTATTCTTATACTTCATCTGCGGGGCAAATAGTTACAGCAAGCTTTGTTCCCAGTTAGATAATTTGTCAGCTTTATTCTTGAAACAGGTGTGTAGTAAAAGAAAACACAAACTAATTTATTTTTAATATCTGGAATACTTTATGACAAAGTTATTTTCTAAATTATTTTTTATGGAATGCTGAGCGGGGTGTCTTAATTTATATAAATGAAAGGGATTCCCCGGTTATGACACAGGTTAAGGAGTTCCGTAGTGATTCGAATCGATCACAGTTGTAATTGCGACGAGAATATGAAATGAAATAATTCAATTTTTTATTTCAGATTGAAATATATTATTATTATTTATAGTGTCCCTACGTTACATAAAACGTATTTCAGCCATAAGGCAATTGTCTGATTTTAGTGAATTCCACTCGACCCGTGATAAGGCATCACAATGGTGAAGTCATAGATCTTATCATAATATTTATCTACATATTTAAATAATCTGGTAGTTAAGCAGAATATAAAAATGTCAATATTTAACTTAAGAACCACATTTCTCGCAGTTGTTTAAACCTGACAACAAGCTCATTTCTAAACAATAGTACCCCTCGCTACAGCTACTGAGATAGGGAATGGGAAATAAACAGGTGGAGTTCTGGAAAGTCCGTAGGCCTGACTCCCACCTACCTGGGTTTACTCTTTTCCTACCCCCCTTGGCCCAAGGCCAAGGCATTTAATTAAAGTCTCCTGCAAGCTGTCACGACCTAGAGCAGTTTCAGGAGTGTATGAATGGGGGTCAAAGACCTTCGGCATACGGCAAGAGTTGTTCCCTAATCCCATTGCCCCTCAAATTTGGTCGAGGCATTGATTCGAGTTTGCTGCGTTACCACCGCATCAGCAGAGCGTATGCGTAGTAACCCAATAGCCCGACTTACCTGATACAGGTTTTATAGGGTTTTCCTTGCATCACCTTTAGGTGAAACGCCGGGTAGGATCCTTACACTACAACCTACAGGCTGTAGTCAACCCTTGGCTACATTTCTAACTACCTTCCACATCATCCCTTTTCCATTCACTTCCTATACTATTAAAGGGAAGTTACCTGTTTCAGGATCAGCCTCGTGTAGTCTGATACCCGCCAAAATATGGTATTCGCTATCTATTTAATTCATTACTTGTAGCAAAATTTCTGAAATTGGTATTTTACTTCAACAATGAATAACATTAACCATCTTCTTTGACTCTACAGCACATTGAGATCCTTGGATTACCGGGTTGACTGCGGACTGTCATCTTGCACGTCACGTGATCAGGGTTTCAATTCCCCAGCAGTTTTAATCCCGGTCTTCAGGCCATGAGGACACAAACATCCAAACCAATGCCGGGACCCAAGGGTTTTGAGGCAGTGACGCTAGCCAGTAAGCCACATAACATTAACCTACCTTTTCTAATAGCTTCTCGTTTTCTCAGTATGTTGTCAATTTCATGTTTCCATTATTACTCTTCACCCCTTTAATTCAATTAACTTTCCTTTGGTTACACCATATAAGGATTTCTGCACATATGCCGTAATAATGTAAGTAAAAATGTTTACAGAAAGTTTGCTTCAACTTAAATCTTATAAGTATATATATGATATTTGTATATGGGGGCAGCGTATAAAGAATGCTTGAAGTTGAATTGTAATGGGTCATCTCCGTAAACTGCGAGGTTTAGACGGCTAGTCCCTGCTATCTTCTTCGAGACTGAAATTTCATTATAATTTCTTAGACGCCCTATTAACACTAATCAGGCATTTCGTATTTCCAGTATACTTTTATCCTCATAAAAACATTTACGTTGTATTTATCTTCGTAGTGAATATTAGGATGCCGGCTTAAATATGCCTTAAAATCGGGCAATCTCATGTACACTATTCTAAAAATTTTGTGGTTTACAATATATAACTATAGTCAATAGGCGCTTAACGTTGCCCGGTAATTGATGTTTATTAGCCCACTACAGTAATTCGACACAAATCTCTTTGTCAGCGCGCGATTAAACCACCAGCGTAACCATCACATTTGTGAAAATTTACATTTTCACACCCCCTAATGAGAACTGACGTAATATTAATTTCATCATAACCAGCGCGATGACTAATCGAATATAAATCAAGCCAAGAAATCTATTGTCACCTTAAATAAGCATAATAATTAGAAAAGGCAAAAAAATACTCCCGGTACCACGAACACAGCCAAGAATATTCACACCAATCTCGTTTATTTTCACATTGTATTTATATAACAGTAATTGACCACCTCCCTCACCATCCCCACATCCTACTACGGGGCAAAAGTACAAATTAAGTGGCATGGTGAATAACTCAAGTAATTTCAAAACTTGGGATTCGATTATTTTCGCGTTTTTTTATGTAATGCATCTGCACCCCACCTATACATACTCGTCCCCCCGTTTTGAATGGGTTCAAATTCTACAAAACATCTGGAAAAACACTATCAATCTCACTGATCCAGAAAAAAACATTTATTCCGTTGTTAATGGATGTTTTAAAATTTCCATCCTCTCCATGCCCTTTCCTTGGACAGCGGATTATTCGCAAATTTCGAGAGAATCATGAGGCATCTATTTCTGAAATTGTCTTGAGGGGCGACCGTTTTTGGTCTGAAAGGAGGTTAGGAGCAACCCAAACTTCGAAACATCGACATAAATATTTTTATTGGGTGAGTATTATTACTCACCAAACGGATGAATGGTATTCGAATGCATATAGGACAGGCATACAATCAAACCAAAGTATTTTCTTATATATATTGTAACATGAAAAGTTACACTTAACAATGCGGGCCAGCTTGCGAGTTGCAATTGTTGAGGAACTGACGCAGCCCGGGCCAACAATGTGGTCTGGCGAGAGGTTGGCCGGTCCGCAAATGGAAAAGTGGAGTCGTCAGGGAGTGATGGGGGAAGGCGGATTCTGTCGGCGGGACGACGAGAGAATGACCACGCCCTGCAGATATAATTTTTTCTAATGCTCTGATTGGAATTAAAACTATTAAAAATCTATTTTTGGTATTTTTATGAAAAATATCTGGCGCCCTAAAGGAATTGAGAAATCCTCGAATACGGAGGAACGACTGATCTGCTACAATATATTTATTTAATATAAAAGGTCGGAAAATCAGAAGATATGCAATATATTAGACTTAAGTTTTCTTGTGGGTGCTAACAGTATTTAAATTTAGTTTTTCACATTAATTTTCCATTTATAAAGGATATTTTATATATTAACTCTTGCAACTTTCGGGATATTGCATTTCCCTATAATAATAATTGTAAAATTTTGTCTATAACAATAATAGTCTCGAAGTAACTGCTAGAAGCTAACCTTTCAAATACTCTTGAAAAGTGATTTTCGATTATAAATGGAGGTAAATTGTGATCAAAATGTACCTTAAATTGTTCCTATAATGACTTGAACTTACTGTAGCATTTGTCTCCTTCAAAATATACACATTGTCATCGTAATTAAAATAACAAATCTGAAGTAGTAATTACGTTTCAACCAGGAGTTTATTATTTCCCAGTAGAAATCCACTGTTAATAAATTTTTTATTGATCTCCTTCAACCGACTTCCGTGAAACTTGTTATGTTTCACATTCCTTAGTGTGCGGCATGCGCGTTTACAAAATCCCAATTTCGGAGTATCCTTATGTAAGCAACTACATTAATGTTATGGTTATAGTCCCTCTTCACTATGCAACAGTAATTGGGCCATACATTAGCCGCCAGTATTAGTCGCCAATCATTGTTGACTTCGGTTCTATCCAGACAATAGTCCAATACATCGACCACGCCCCGTGTGATACTAGACTTAAACATGCTGACCTCATTTGATGCGCGGAAAATATCCGCATCCTAATTCAATGTCGGTCAACCTTCATCAACATCGGCTAATACAATCCAAATCTCGTCTACACTATGGTCATGGGGTAGAGGAACCACTACACACAGTCAAGGTGACTGCTTTTATATACGCGTAGCTATTAATACCATCTCTTATCGGTCACCAGAATTAACCAGCGTAGTATATTGGCTATATTCCGTTTGAAATATAACGGCGCTGTAACGTAGACTGTTCTTAATAACAGAATCTTTGATAGAATTTTTTGGGACTTCAAATGTAAAAGGGAACAATGGCTCAACATGAAACATTAGCTATTGTTTCAAATCAGGTAAAAGTTCCACAAATATTTTTGAAATGATACATACTGTGTATGTTAGTGAAACAATGACTTGTAAAAGACTTTTTTAATCGGTATGCAAGTGGATGGTTGAGAGAGCATTACAGATAATCCAAACCCACGAGCAGTATCGAAGGTTTGATAAGAAGAAAATGTAAAAAAAATGGTTGTAATTCTTCCAATCATTGGGAATCTACCAGATTAATTGAGGGGATTACTTGAATTTCTAAAAATACTGTCTATTGCATTTGGGTTAAAAAAAGATCTGCTGTCGCGTTTTGCAGCACTCAGTTAATGGCGATCAAGACTGCAGAGACATAAAAATATCAGACTAGACTTCTTACCTTGCATCGTGGTGAAGAAACATAGTGATATGAGTACAAGCCACTTACAAAGTGCCAAAGCTCGGAATTGAAAATGTCCAGAATTGCCTAACTGAATAAAGTGCGCTTGTAGAAAAGCCGCGTCAAGACACTACTCACTGTTTTCTTTTGATTCACAAAGAATTCCCTCCGTAAGGATAAATGGTGAACGCATATTTATTAGAGAGAATTGTCCGGGCCCAATGCACTGGTTTACAAAAGCGAGATAGTAAGCGACTTCTTCGATCAAAAACGACTTATTGTGCTTGAATGCCCTCTTTATTCGTATTCAGTGCGACTTCCAGTTATTTACAAAACTGAAAATGGCAATGAAAGGAAGTCGTTTCATCGCGACTTCAGATATATCATAAAGAAGGCTAAAACCTGTTAAGAAGGCAATTGCTAAAGTTGACTTCTGAAATATTTTGAACAATTTTTCCAATGCTTTTAGTGTCATGTTGACTCACAAGGAGACTGTTTGGAATAAAAATTCATTTGTTGTTGTGGTAATCTGTTCGAAGACTGGTCTGATGCAACTCTCCACATCGTCCGTTATCTACTTAGCGTATTCCATCCTTGGCCTCCTTCTTCTATTCTTATCCTCCACACTTCTCTCTAAAGTTAATTTCACAAGGCCCTCAAGTCTCAAAACGTGGCCTATTAATCTATTCCTTCTCTTGGTCAACCCCATAAGGAGATCCACGATAGCTTAATTCGCAAAGGAGGAATTCTGCACATCACCGGAAACTATCATGAGCCTGATCTTTTCAATTATATTTATGAAGTTATATGGAAACTGAGAGTCGATAAAGATCCTCAGGCTGATGCGACGTAATATAATTAAATAAAATCCTTTCCCTCACTCCCTAAACTGACTCAAGGAAATGGAGATACTTCCTACAATCCAGATTTATCTTCTCAAGGAGGAATTGAGTGTAAGAAATTTCAGAAACAATCTGGTCAAAGAATTTGTGGGAAGCTAACTCAAACAATATACAGGCTTGTTTGGATCAGGTATAAGAAACTAGTTCATCGTTGGAACAAGTGGGGATTATATTGTGAAGTAGTAATAGTCTAATTTTGTAGAAACAAAATAAATTTGTCTCTTAAGTTATTGACTGCCCGTCGTAATTTTTCACTATGATCGTCTTATTACATCATTTTCAGGTAACATATTGTTCACACCACAGTAACTTGTAAAATAAATCTTGAACCTAGTTGGTCTATTTCTTAAGAACCGCAGATGCGGTATGATGCGAAAAGTCAGCTTCGTCAGAATTAAAGATTTTTCAGCACTTTCCGTAACTTGCAAATCAAAAAGTTGTATGGTTATAAAAGCCTCATCCTAACGTTGCACGTTTTGCATGTTGATTGACGACTTAGTTTTTTTTGCATTGATCCATCACAGGGAAGTAATAGAAGCAGAAGTTAACATGCACGGTAGGAAGAAATGAATAGCCTGGGCATGTGGACAATTCTTAAAATAGAATCCGTTGACCTTATGGTTCCAAGAAGATCTGTAGATAAAACTTGTCACATGCTTACTGCGAAAGTTGCGAATTCTAGATCAGCAACGAGTGCGCAACAGAGCGAAAAGAAACTTCCGAATTCAGAGAAGCGGCATGTAGAATTATTATTATTTGTGAACTCTGTTTTATTCAGGATTCCGATTGTAAACAAACTGTTTATAACACTAGTTTCCTATTGGTGTGACGTCCATAAAATGACTCTGAGATTAAATGATAAATTATATCTTAACAGTTTTATTAAATAAATTGTAATATCATACAATTGTATTTTTATATGTACTTCACGAAAGCAATATGAAATATACGTAACATAAATAGTGGCGTGGTATAGTAAATCGCTTTTGTGTCTCAACCTTCAATTCATATATATTATACATTTTCCTCGTATCCCCTCATTCGGAAGGGCGTGAAAATAGTACCTAAGAGCATGGCCTACCTGACGCAAGTTTTCTAGGGTTTTTACTGCATCTCTTTTAGATGATACACCGGGTAGGATCCTTAAACTGTAGCCTGAGAGCCTTCTCGCCCTTCCACCCCCCTCTTTTCAATTTCCTTCTTATGTTAATAAAGAATAGTTACCTGTTTCAGGATCACCCTCATGCAACCTGTTACCCAAAGAAAAAAAACTCATGTAGCCTTTGGTAATGCCCCGTTCTCTCTCTGGTTTTTCAAGGTTCTCACATACCGAGCCATCTTTACCTGTCTTAGGAAGCTCATGTACTGGAGTACTACGGTAAGAGTTGTCCTCTGATCCCAATGGATCATTAAGCCAACTGCCTTCTAAAACTGATGGCGACACGGAAAAGGGAATGCTGCGACGTCACAGCAAACTCATCACCCGCCATTCGGATGCAGGTTTTCTAGGGTTTTCCCTCCATTTCTTTTGGGTGATATACCGGGTAGGGCCTGGGGGCCCTAGTCAACCCTCGGCTACCTTAATCCATCTTTCACATCCCCCCTTTTCAATTCCCCTCCTATGCTATTAAAGGGAAGTTGCCTGTTTCAGGATCACTCTGTTAATCAATAATCAGTACTTTATTTTTTTATAATCACTGACACCTGAATAATGTCCATTACCATTCGAAAGGAGTAGGAAATACACTAGAACTAGACGAAGCATTTGTAGCCAACAGGTTTGCTAACTACTTTGCCACGGTATTCGGGGAAAAGATGGATTTACCCACTTGGGAAAACTGCGGATCTATATCTGTCTTCAAAATCAATGCTAGGAACTTACGAAAAAATATTTAAAAACTTAAGGCTCATAAGTCAGCTGGCCCGGATGGGATTTCGGGAGAAGTGTTAAAATTAGGAGGGGAAGCCATTATTACGTACCTCATGAAGCTATTTGAAATATCTATTAACAATTCTGATGTTCCAGACGATTGGAGAAAGGTGATTGTAGTTCCCATATTTAAATCAGGTGCGCGATCGGAAACAGTAATTACAGGCCGGTTTTAGCCTCACATCTGTGTGATATTCAAGTAATTTGACGCTTTATAAGCTGAATATTTTGCCGTAAGCAGATGGGACGAAATGGAGGTGGATTTACGGTGGGCAACATGGCTTCAGACTGGATTCTCTTGGTGAGAGCACATGTGGGGCAACCTGCACGGTTCTGCCAAGATCATTCGCGACGGGATTGACAAGGGAGGGAGAATTGACGCTATAATTATTGAGTTTTCTAAAGCCTTCGACGGTCGATGCACAGAATTCTGGTATATAGATTTTCGGGTACTGAATGTGGATTTCGGAATTTTTAAAGATCGCCATCACTCGGAGTTCGGTGAATGACAAATTGTACGACTAGTGAAAATCACGTCAGGCGTTCCTCGCAAGGAAAGGAAAGTCTCATCATGTTCCTTGCATTCATACATGACTTAACAATCGGTATAAAATCACAGATCAAACTTTTTGCCGATGATTGTATGGTTTATACAGAAATCGTAATCGTTGAGGATGCACAGATTCTGCAGACTTAATTAGACAAAATTTACCAACTGTCAGTTGTAAATAAAATTCAAATAAATGCAACGAAGACTAAGGCAGTCGTTTTTACAAAAAAGAGAAATGTCCCTCCCACTAGATATAAAATGGGGAACGAAGTTGTAACGGAGTCAAATAACTGTAAATATCTTGGGATAACGATTAGTAAATATTTAAATTGAGGTAATGAGGTGAGCGAGGTAAAGGCGCTGCTGCTGCTGCTTCACTTTGTAAATAGGGTCTTGAGGAAAAAACGAGAAAAACCAAGATTTCTTATTACAAAACGCTGGTCAGGCCAATTTTAGAATATGGGGTAACGTGCTGGGATACATATCGAAATTAACAATCCTCACGAGAATTTAGAAGGTCTCAGTAATAGAAGGAAACATGTGCGGTTGTGCGCAATATATAAAGCTTATAAGGGTGAACCACAGTGCCTGGAAAGGAATAGCAAACCATCTTACGGCGCCGATTTATATTTCTAAAAATGACTACTCGTTCAAAATTAAAGAAAAAGTACAACGCACAGACGTAGGAAAATTTTCATTTGTAAATAAGTCAATACGCGATTGGAATTCCTTGCCTGCAGACGACTTTTACAGGTAGCGTAAATCAGTTTAGGAATAGGCTAAGAAAAATTAAGTGAGTAATATGTTTTAGAATCAGTGAAGGGAACATAGTGAAGTGCAGTGAAGTGAAACACCATAGGCGGAAAGAGCGTATTAGGTTCTCGCTTACAATATTCTATACCCATACTTCGAAATATATGTTGAACACACCGGAAAAGTAATTGAAAAAATGGTCAAACGTATAATGAATCTTCAAATCCATCGATCGCCAGAAAAAAATGAAAATTTCTACAGTTTCAGGTACAAAGCAGCTCTTGGAAGAAAGGAGAATAAGAATAAGAACTAGGCACAGCAGACTGAGTAGTATTTATATTTACCCACCATCATCTAATCTGAGCAATACTACCTTAAATATAATGCATGTGATTAACCAATGCCCCAACTAACATCAGCACAGACTAATGTGCCTAAAGGGTGGATTACGATGAGTATCAAGAATACATAATTAAGTTTCGTAAAAAAAACTTACTAGATCGATTTTCGTAAATCAGAATTCAAGATTTTCAACATTTTATGAATTGAATATTATATGGCAAAACGTGTTCAAAATGATATTTAAGAATTGTCATTTCAATCGGCAGATTGGGAAGAATTACTGGAAAGGAATCCAAGTGATCATGTTACCTCCATGTCATAGGCTGTAAATGCCATTGAAACAAATGATTTTTAAATAAAATTTATTTGACAATACTTTATGTTGACGGTCCAGTTATCGCAGATTGGCTCAGGGAATCCAGACTTCGGCAGATCTATCCGCGGTAGGGTCTACAACAAATCCGATAAAACAAACATTTAATAATGAACTTTTATTCAAATGGTTTAAAATACATTTCGTTAAACAAACTAACACATTTCTCATCGAGAGACGTAATCTTCATAAACTGTTTTTAATTTTACTTTCAATTGGGAAGCAAACATAACGAAAATATCCAAATTTGACATTATATATGACTTAATAACATAAATTTTTAGTAAATTTGTTCAACGTGAACTACTTACCAATAATGTACTTACATAAATAAAATACGAAGTAATGGAATACAATGCTGAATATTTAATATCTTTTGCCTATTCATTTAGAACCTGACCCATAAGGATCAGATCCTGTATGCTCAATTGCATTGTATTGATGATTTTGTCCAGTAACGTGATTTAAATTACACCTTATTCTCCATGATCATAATTAGTGTCACGCTGACGATGAAAAGCCATAGGTGACTCTTCAATGGATGGCTCAATTTTAGTATAGAAGGTATTTCCTGTCAATGGAAGATGCGATTTAAGATTTAAAAAATCTTCATTAAGCAGATAATCTTTTGTCATATCATCAGTAGCAAATCCAAGATTCTTATCAACTGGTAATGGTTTAAACTAAGTCTCAAATAATTTATCACCCACTTTATTTAAATTAGAGTATCTTTCTCAAATTTGTATTAATATTTTACAGGGTTTTCTCTGTGTCACGTCCTATTATCATGATAATTAGTTCCTTTCAATGTATGAAAACCTTCTTCGCGGTTGTTCTTCGTCTTATATTAAAGCCGTATCCCGTCTAAACGAATACCATTTTTTTAGCTCCGAGAATCAGGAAAACGTTTGGTAGTTTCTTTTTCTGGTAAATGGCCCTGCTCATTTGAATTGTCAAAGTCAATGGTTGCTTGATGTATGTTACTAGCTGGCGGCTCCGATAAATGATTAACACTATAACTGGACTTATATTCGTCCCAGTATGTTTTCCACTTGTCAAAGTCATCATTTGTGTCCAGAGGATTATCGTGAGAAACGGCACCATAGCTTTTACCGTTTGTCAGCACTTTTCCGTAACTATTTATATACTTTCCAAGGCTTATTTGTTCCAGTAAATATTTGTCAGTATTTCTGCCAATTCCATCGAATATGCTATCGGTGGCACCTTCCAAAGTCATTGCGTCACCATAACCTGTGATCTCCCGTTCTGCGTGTTGAGAATTAAGAAAGGATTCGTCTCTTAGTTCTTCTATATTGTTTGGTAAGACATCTTTGAATGAAGTGGAAACGTCATAAACTTCGTGTTCTTGACTATTTTGTTTTTCATGGGTAGTGGTTTTAGACACGTTGTTTACCGCGTTCAACACTACAACATTCAACTCACTGTTAGAACTATATCCATTAATTTGATTATTTTTTTCTGATGATTCGATCTGTAATAATGTTTTGTGAACATTTTCTAATGGTTGGTCATCTCGATAAATGGAATGTTCCCGAATTGCGATACCTGTTTCCTCAAATGTACTATCGTTTGCAGCATATTCAGATTCTGTTTCACATTTACCTCCGTTTACTTCATTATCAGGATAAAAGTGCTCGTTATATTCTCCCCAGTTATATTCGTCCAATTCGCTTTCGCCTTTTGCCTTCAATATTCGATTTCCACTGTTCAAGTATAGCGCTCCAGTAATTCTATTATTTCTACCAGGCCCATGGTTTAGTGTGCTAGGATATACGTGACTCTCCTCCAGTAGTTCCTCTCCGCGCATATCTTTACCAGATTCCGCACTGCAGTCATGCGTTGGTGTTTGTATTTGTCGGTCGTAGGTGTCACTATACTTTTTAGTTTTGTTGCCCCTCGCGGCCCTGTAGTACCTGGTACGTGCGATGCCGTCGATCGTCGCTGGAGCACGTCGGAGTTCGGACCGGAAGTCGTGGCCGCGTTGATTTCCGGAGTGGTAGGCGGAGTGGACCACGGAACCCGCGGGGATTCCTTCCAGTTCCAAAGTCTCCTCGCTCTCGTCTTCTTCATCCTCAACGTCTTCTCCATTCACAGTCTCACGGTACACACCGCCGCTGCGCAATACCTGAAAAAGGAAATCAGTGACACATTCATATGTTGCTGGGATTCTCCCATAACTATAGAAAGTAACTTTCAACGATGAAAAATGTATATAAACAGCTGCGGGTCATCTACAAAAATCAGGCAACACAAACACCAGACTAAATCGACGTTCTATGCAAAATTACATTGCTCTAATATCATTCTATTTTGAAATACATGAAATGAAAGATGCTGTGTACAAATTGTGGTAAGTACTAATTTTTCAAAAACCAATTTTTTTAAATATTGATGGCCTATATGTCACTCTACAGTTGCATAACCAGTGCAATTAGATGCCCTTACTGCTCTTAGGGACACAAAAATGAACTAAAACTCGAATCGTTTAAAGCCCTCTTAGAGTTTTATCAGCTGTTTCTCATATTTTCACAAGGTTATTATTTAATTATTAGCTTATATACTTGATGTCTTTTGTGAAGTGTTTGTGTTCAGTAAATGGATAACATACCGGAAAAAATTTACATTAAAAGAGAAGAATAAATGGTTTTCAATCATTAAAAAAGATATAGAACCGATATGGAAATGATTATTTTGACGAACACTACACAAGATTCCTCAAACGGATCGCACATTCTTATGACCGTGAATTTGGATATATAGTGGAAGAACTGCGTGTCACTATACCAGGGGTCCTCAGATACCTTATTCAAAGTGTTACAAACACCCATCAAAATATACCGTTTACATTGTTTTGATTGGATTCAGGTTGTCAAAATCACGTTTAACACTTAAGACCTTAGAATTTCTAAATTTATGATAATGGAAGTGAGGTAAGAAAATTTCAATCATATACAAATCAAAAGATCTGAAGTAGTGCCATGTCGAGTGGTTAAATTTTTGCCACGAGGAACAACCATAAAGATTTTTAGGAATTTGGAAGCCTATTTTAGCCTGGGTTTTGGTAGGTCATTGTATGTAAATAGAACAGAGAGTAGTATTGAAACATCCATTAACAGGTAAAAAGTTTCATTCTGAATGGGCAGAATTAAGGGTGGGCGTTCCACAGGGTCCAGTGTTGGGTTCTCTATTACTTCTAATCTACATAAATGATCTACCCAAAAGATTAGATACATTTTCAAAAGCTGTACTGTTTGTAGATGATACAACTATTTTAATAAGTAACGAGGACACGCTATATGAAGCATATATTAATGTTTAAATCATAGTTTTCTGTGAATGGTCTAGCATTTAATTTTAATAAAACCAATTTTATGCAACCAACACATCTTTACAAACTTTAATGCTGGTATATAATAAAAAGGGAACACATGAAACTAAGTATATTAAATTTTTATGACTTTCTGTAGACATTTAATTGAATTAGGAAGAACCTATTAATCAACTATAAGAAACTTTTCACAGATTCAATAATTATTTCTTATTATATGGACATATAAACACGAAAATTAGTATACAGTGTATATTTTCATTCTGTATTGTCTTATGGCATATTTTTGGGTGACTCTTCAGCAATCCAATGGGATCAGTAGACAACTCTCACCGTATGCCCAAGGCCTTTGGTCTAAGTGATTCTATATAATGAGAGATTTTACACATAGACCTGCAGGAACAGGAGAGAAATGAAAAAAAGAGAGGAGTGCGATGAATTTTACTGGCTCTGCTATGAAATGAGTTCATTTGAAAACCAATTTTGGAATGTCTCAAGAATTCAATCAACTTTTCATTGCTAAACTTTAACACTCAAAACCTTTGTCAGTGCACCCGTCAGTACACTACAGATATACTAGTGAAAACTGCTCGACCGAATGTGACCAATTTTGCCACTTGTGTTCTTCAGGGCTCGAAGCTGCACATGATTATTTTTTTTAATATACTTAAGTTATATATGTGAAAAAGGTGAATATGTCAACAAACCTATGTTTGTTGTTTGCTTGAGGGTTGTCTCAAGCTTATCTTGAATTACATTCTTGCTTTATTATTTACGTAAACCTAAGCAACGCCGCGTAATTCCTCCTATTTCGCTATTTTCGCACGCTAACTTTGTAAAAACCTGCTCGGCGTCCGCCGCAAACTGACATAATAGGCCACTTCTTATTTGACTAGGATCATGCAATGTTAAGCCTACAGAGCTGGCGACTGTCGCGCTCCCTAGTCCTTGGGAACAGTCCGCTTTCTTTTTGTCACGGCCTTTGAGCCTTCTGAGTACTCAGACTCTGCGTTGCGTTAGTCAAACTTAAAGTATGAACTGAGAACGTATGAATATATATTTGTTAGAATCAAGTGTTGGATATTTGTTAGTTTCATGCTCTCCAACCTTATAGTCTTGACCATAGTCGTGGAACTGTTCAAATACTTCGGCGCTGTCGCTGGACGGTATTTGCGTGGGTTCGTAAGGGCCGCCCAAATGCAGCACGTCCTCGTCTTCGGGGTACTCGTCGCCCAAGTAGTACCCGCCGCCAGAGTTCTCCGGAGACCAGTCGAGGGGCATTCTTGCGGACCTCCGCTCCACATTGCAGTCCTTCCTGGGAAGTAGAACTCGATCCACCTCTGACACCAGGTCCTTCAGCAGCGGCTGCTTCTCAGGCACCGGCAGTTCCAGCTTGTAGTCGTAGTTGCGCAGACGCACGGGTCTTGGCGGGGGCGGCGCGCTCACCTCGTAGCTGTACGTGTAACTGTGAAAAACGTCCTCTTTATCATAACTATCCAGTTGCGAAACATTACAAATTGACAAAATTAAGCGGAGATGAACGCGAAGGCTTGTCGTGGTGTACAGAATATTGCCCCAATTTTACAAATCTTTATTTTCCATACTACTTAATAAACAATTATAAGACTTACTACACTAGTAAATAAATCATTTGATATTCTTACACATAACTGTAAATAACAATGTAAAAATAATTTATTAGCTATATCAATTTTTGTTTCTCCAACAGTTTGTCGCGGTGCACACGTTTCATGAAACATCTTTAATTTGGACATGCACACTGATTAAATGTGTTTCATGCAAAAACATACATAGTTATAAATTATTTAATATTTTCCTATATTTCTATCTTGGTACATAGATCCACGAATGGTTACTGCAAATAATGAAATAATAATTTTTAACCATTTTTTACGAAAAAAATTAATATTTTTAAAAACTAAAAATTGATTGAAGATTGTCTCCCCTTTCAAGTATGGAAGGTCGCCGCCTTTATTTAAAAATTATGCCCTAAGCATTCTAAAAGCAAGCGAATCAGGTGAAAATGAGTTCTGTTTCATGAAATCGTTCCTTCTTGTTTCACGAGACACATTTCTGACCAGTGTGCTATGTATTGCTTTCATGTTACATCCCCGAGCCGTACAGTTACTCATACGGAACTTTGCAGAGTCTTCAACAGACACGGGTCTATTTCAGACTCATTTAGTTTTTAGTATAGTTGTTTTGTCTCATTAAAAAATAACGATTATTTTCACTTTTAGAAAGAGTTAAAATCATTAGGAATATTATCCATTATTTTTACATTTATCAGCTAGTTCTAGTGAAACTCAAGTTTCAGTATTAGTTTGCTCGATATAACAAGTGTTCAAAATTTAAAGGTGGCATCATAAGGAAGTTTGTGTGTGATCTTAAACATAGAAATAAATTAATTATTTCAAAGCAATTTTGAATTATTTTTTTACTCTTTTCGTACAAAGCAATACAGCTGTATTTCATTGCATTGAATGATTCGGGACGTATAAACTAACGTACTTAAACATAACCTCAATATTTAGTTTATAAAAAAACTGAAATTTTACACTGCTTTGGTAACATTGTACGTTGTAATAACATTGGCGTGTCACTATATTTTGTACTCCAAGTAATAAATGGTCAAAATTTGGGATTGTAATATGCCGTTCTTTCGTGAAATACGTTGTTTTATTAGGCAATTTGAAATAAAACGGAAATATGCTTAATCTTTCGTATTACTTACCATCATTCTTCCATGTGTGTGTATTGTTGTTGGTATAATTGATCAAATGTGAGAATAGGACATATGTAAGTAAACAGACGCTAGATTTCATTGGATTTTAAATATGACGTATTCTCCTGACTCAATGCAAGACTTTCGCTTGTCATTAGCGTATTTTTAGCCATGATTCTTTTAAAGTTTGTGCTTGGGGCTTCTTCCCTCTTGTAGCGGTTTTCCTCGGGTGTTTAAGAAAATACGTGTAAAAATGTTTATAAAGGGTGTACAAATATACATACAAACTAGCCTACATACTTAAATTTTTAGATTCATATTCGTAATGCTTTTTTAAGTTTCTCAGTGTGTTATAAAGCAGGCACTCACGTCTTGGGGTCTGGATCTTCGACGGGGACTTCCAGTCTGTAATCGTAGTTGTGCAGAGCTACTGGAACCGGCGCTGGAGGCGCCTGGACTTCATATGCGTAGGTGCGCGTAGGCTCCGGAGGATCTGGAATTGGCTTCTGCAGTGCGTACGAGTGACTCTGCAAAACAGGGTTACACTGGTCCGGAAATATGTAACTACACAGTTATCTGTTCTTTATTAGTTTTATCTGGTTACAATTCCTACATGAGGGAACATGTTTCGAATTAAACTGATGTTAACGAGAACGCTCGTTAGCACCCGAAAATGATTACCCGTCAAGCAGTAACTCTACGTGCGCGCATTTTGGCAACCTGTCAGACAGTACGCACAACACCAAGAATTTTACAAAACACATTACGAATTATAGTTGCTAAATATATTCTGTCAAAATGATATCACTTTGAATATTTCATCTGAAGTGAGCAGAACGGTCCAACTGATCAGTTGAACTTTATACAAACCGATCGGATACGGCTAATCACTTGCTGGTGCTAAGAAACATTCAGTCAACACCAGTTTCATTCGCATCATGTTTCCTATGTCGCAATTGTATCTAGCTGGGTCTCGCATGTTACTCGACATAACAGGGCATTCACTAATCAAGTTCGGATAGCACTATCTGGTTCCATGTTGCAATACACTGTTTACTTCTCGTCATAATAGGAATTTATTCCTGAAATTTGCCTTCGAGTTTTGTAATACTCTGTATAATACTATAAATTAGTGCTACAAAACTGATTTTTTCTTTCTTTTAGAGCTCTGACGTGGTACGAAATCGCAGATCTCACTTCTGTAAAAACTTTAGAAATATGGGAGATATTTGAAACATAAAAAATTAACCAAAATGAAACATTCAAAAGTTTAAATTAATACAACTGTAACGAGACAGTGAAGTTTCAAATTATATATAAAACTGAAGGGAAGCTATGGATAAAGAAAATACTAAATTATGTCGGTTGGGTTAATTAAAAAAAGTAAAAGTTTAGTTGATGAAAAAGTTTCTAATATGCCTACGAAGAAATATTTTTGTTGAAATGTTGGATTATCATGTGGTGACATTGAAAATAAATTCAGAACAAATGGAAACGAATCAATTTGAGGTAACGATGCAAATGGTAAAGAAGTGTGTCAGTAGCAACCAATGAAACCTGTCAGAACGTTAACTGGATTAAGTGCCTATATGACATTTTAATATCGAAGATAGTTAATTTGAATAAGACAGATATTTATATAATAAAATTATTTAATAAAACTCCTGATAATCAATGAAATATTTTTTTAGTAATGTTTTAACTATACGTTCCAGAAGTAGTTTCCTGGGAATAACATAATCTTAGATTGTTAACTATTTGTAAGCATAACCTAAATTCAAATATAATTTCGATATTATATATTATTATTTTTGGACTACCTATATATTGTTTACTATATAAAAACTGTTACCAAGAGAAAGATAATTAAAATAAAAGCTCCTTAGTTTTTATTTGACTGGTAAGCAGGGGATTGTGTAACTAAGGAACTGAAAATGGGCCATTTCTATCTCGAGCGTGGACAATTAAAGGAATGTTTCTACGAAATGCATGAATAGTATAAATATCATAGATTTAGGAAAAACACAGTCTTATTTCGTCAGGTGTCCAATATTTTATAGTTATTTTCAATATTCCGGTAAAGTATGAAATGGCCGAATCAACAAGTCTAACTGTATTGATAGACTTTCTTGTTTATGAGTTGGACCGTTTAGCTTCTATCACATATACGTATATACCTTTTTGCACGCGCAGGGTTCTCCGTAGTGCAGAACTTGTACCACTTGTGGTGGAGCGCTGTAGACGGCATCCAGATCACTGTCATAATCATCCAGCTCAAGATCCAGGTCCAGATCAGAAACGTCGTGCGGATGCGTGTGGCCCTGATTACAAAAACGTTCTCACAGTCAAAATTACCGCAATAGTGCTTTCAAAGTTACGGTACAAGTATAAGAATTACAGAAAGATACATTTCTGTGTAGTCAAATACAGTAATTAATACTTATCTGCTTGCCGGAAAACTAAGTTCAGCTTGTTATTCTCTGAGAACACTAATGCAACACGTTGACAAAACGTACGCCAAAATGGTTTACTTCGCGTATTTTCATTCAATTATGAGCTATGGAATCTCTAATTGAGGAAACTGCTCCAGGAGTAATGAAATATTAAAGTTTGTAAAGCGAAACACTAATTTGTTTCAAACAAATGGCGAGTTTCATGAATACGCGACTAGAAATCGTTCAGCTCTAAGGTCGGACAAGCATCGCCTTGCTCTACACCAGAAAAGTATTCACAATGCCGGGATAATTTTATACAACAGCCTTCCGCCAGAGGTTAAAAATAGTACCTACAAAAGCTTCGTGAAGCAGAGTAAAACTATTCTATAAATGTCGCGTTTTACTGGGTACAGGATTTTCTTAATCGTCCTTCTAGTATTTAAATCAAGGTTCTTGCAAAAAGTGTTGAATGAGCTGCCTTATAAAATAGCACATCACATATCTTTAAAATTTCTATTCAGTTTTTTCTGCTCTTTTGTTTGTTTGTTTCATGTATTGCCTGGAGCTACGACAGAGGGAAGGACAGTTTCCTGGTCGCAGAGCTCCAAGTAGTTAAAACTGCATTGCGTGTTTCTCAGTGTGTGCTTGTTTGTGTTTCCCAGTGTGTGTGACATCGTGTGTCCGAGTTGTGTTTATATTGACTTTTGTCTATATACATTTTCTTTTATTAATTTATTTTAAGTTTATTTGTCTTTAATTATGTACTTTATTTTGTTCATTTTTAATTTTTAATGTATGACGTATCCTATTTCCTCAATCGAGGATTAATGGAAACAACAATAAATCTAAATCTTAAACGAAACCCGTCGCCAACACAAACCACCAAGTAAAGATATTTTTAAAATACAAAATGTAACTAATTTATTTTCAATCTTGAATACTGAAAAAGTGTAAAGAAATTTATAGAAACAGTATATCGCCTCGTTCTAGTAGTAAACCCTCGGTCAATCTGCCTCAGCATCAAATACGTTTTCCACTTTACGACTCGGGTGTTAACGTCAGCCGTCTCAAAAGACTTTTAATAGTGTCTCAGAATTTAAAAATTGAACTTCATTCAACTGAAAATAAAGAAACTCAAATTTAAAGCTTGTATGTTTCATTAATTTTTTTAATAGTAGACCACATTAAGATGTTTATTTTATTAAAGACTTCAGTCATAATTAGTATTCGTTACTTACGTGAGGAATGTGAAATATGTTTACAGAATATATAATATTTCTCTGCAACATTTTATAAAATTTAAGCTGTCAAAAGAATAAATTTTAAAATTGATTCATTTTATTATCTAGAAATGCGGCAAGTTGAGTAGTGTCACAAATATAAAAATGTAAAATATTAAACCTCCCCGCCCTATCGTGTCGGGGAGGTTTGCGTTCCCCCAAAACGCTGAGAGCTTTACTGAAAAGGGTTTAAGCTCTTCACAGGACAACGCAAGCCATACTAAAACAACTGTATTTACGGAACTCAAAAGCAATGTCCCGATAGCCTCCGTAAGACGACTTTGACATGGAAATACGCAAGGAAAGGTAACAAGGAAACTGAAAAGTGCCATACGACGAAGGTTAAGATTTTTAAAAGGCGTGGAGGATAATATCAGGAAAATGGGAATATAAGAAGATGGAGAACAGAGAAGAATGCCCAAAACATTGTAAGAGAAGTCAATGCCCTTCAAGGGCTGTAGTACCAAGGACGACGGAAGGAGAATAATAAACTAGTTTTAGTAATAATGCAAAAATCATATATCCAGATATGTAAATATAAAAATTTGCTACTCGTCTTCGAAAATCGTAAGAAAAATAAAAAGTGTAAACTTAAACTTAATTTAAAGTTCATTTAAATTAAATGTTTAACAGTTTCATTAACATTTGAATTATTAAAGATATAGGTGTCGATAACTTTATATTACAAAGAATTACATTTTATTGAACTTTGCTTTGTGGCGTAGAAGTAAATTACAGAATAGTACAAAATGCCACAGTTTCCTCAGATTCTAAAATATTTAGTGTCAAATTTCAACGTGTAAAGTGCCAATTCATTACTCTGTCATTTATTCACCTCTATGTAAAAATAATATTTTCAGCTTGGTTATTCGCATTTTTTTGGAGAAAAAGTACATTTGAGGACAAAATTTTACCAAATCTAGGCTATTTTGTTTTATTTCGTTCTTTGAGACGCGCTTCTACGCAGAGTGAAATTATATAACGAATTACAGATGTTATATCTGGGTGGATTTCACAGCTTCCAGTGTTTCTTAAATAAAAAGTACACTCATAAAGCTATTATTAAATAAATTCCAAATGACTCGATGTACTTACACATCCGTGCGTACTGATGCATCCCGCACTACAAGCCTGAAAAAAAAATACTTTGTTATATTTCATATTGTAAATGTGGCAGATAAATGACTTAATTACTAAGTCTATTACTACATTTCATAATTTAAAAAAAATTTCCTGTTCACCTTGCCACAAGTATTCGTTTTTTCTCAATTTTTAGGGAATTTCGAATAGGATATTCAAAATGCATAAAATTGAGACTATAAATATATAAGTGATTTAAAAGGCCTCTTTGATAGTATTTTTATAATTTAAATATTAAAAATTACGATGTTTCGTCTCTCATTTGAGATTTCTTCACGTAAAAATATAGCTGTACATAGAACTTTACTCCATGACTGCTTCGGATGAACTGTTTAAATCATTTATTATATATTTAATTGTCAGAAAAATTATTTAGTTGAAAATATATAAACTTGAGGGTACGTATTTTATCGTTAAAACGTATACATATTATATTTATGCAGTATTAAATTGATGTTATTAGTCTTTAATATCTCATAAAGAATAATTATTTAAAATTTAATCAGTGTGTATTTTGACTCCGGGATACTAGATGTCACTCTAAACAAAGGTTTACCTCTAGTTAATTAAATTATTATGACCGTTAGCGAGAATAAACAAAAGATATTACTTCAGGATCAAGTATGTCACACGAATAAATGTAAATATATTAAGGAAACACGCGTGTACAGCGCATAAGTTTGCAATTATACCTCTTTATAGCCAATGAAAAATAAATCGACACAATTTTGGGTAAGCTATAAGTTGTGCTGCCCGATTGAAGTATACTTTTTACTTGTTAAGTGTAGTTCAACGTTTTCCCTATCTGGTTTGAAATGAAATGCCATAGACATTTCAAGTGTAGCAGATCTGCTTCTTTTTTTCTCCCATTGAGGGCCTGTGCCTACCGGGTCGTCTGCGGAATGTCATCTTGCATGACACATTCCTAACAAGGAGTGATGCGTGGTCAGCGTATCGACTCTCCAGCAGTCGAATCCCGGTCTTCGCGATCATGACGGCACAAACATCCAAGACTTGAACCCGGGACCCCAGGGTTGTGAGGCAGTGACGCAAGCCACTAGACCACAGGAAGTCGGCGTAGCATATCACCCAATCATATAACAAGATACAGCACGTTATTCTGAAGCGAACCGACGGTTAATTGTAAAAACCGTGAGGATGTACGTGGTTTTCGGAAATTTTCCAAAGTAACAACTAATAGACACTTTTGAGAAGAACCGATCGATGGAAAATGGTGTGCGCTTGGAAAGATTTTGATTCGATTAGACTAAACCACAAATTTGAGGAAGGCTTAGAAAGCTTTAATGTTTGGTTCACATAAAATAAGTTAGCCCTAAACTTACAGAAGACTAATGTAGTCCAACTTTAAATGTCAAAGCACAATTCTTTGTTGAGGGAACGATAAGGTCAGCGAAAACGCACCGTTTTAGTCATAAAAATTAACGAAGGGCAAATATTGAATTATCAAATTAAATTATTTGCTGAAAAATTAAGCTCTGCCTGTTATTCACTAAAGATGATTTCTCAGCAATGGACCTCAACACTGCAAAGTCGAATCCCGGTCTTCGCGATATTTTCACTTCATCATGTGTTATGGGGAAATTCCGCTCGTAGCTTGGAAATTTTAAAGTTGTTACAGGGTCATTAGAACACTGTCTGCAAAGTATTATCGAACAACGTTTAAACTGCTTTTTATAAAATTCGGAATACTAACTTTACCCTGTGTATATATTTCATAAATCTAAAAATTTGTTAAACGAAAATCCTTTTGTGACTAATGGACATAACCATGAATATCAAACTAGAAATTGTTTATTTCTTAGGATTGACAAATATTGTCTTAAACGTTACCAATCCAAAATTAATTATTCCGGAGTTAAACTATTTAACAGTTCAGCATCGGATGTAAAACAGAAAATAGTCTAAGAATCTTTATTATTAAATATAAAAACATCCTATTGTGCGTACTACTCAGTTAATGAATTCCTTAATCGCAGAGCAAACAAATAATTTGTAATACGATGCCCCACAAAACTATTGATATTATCAAGGGCTAAATGATTTTCAATACTTAACTCTGACTTTTGTCTCTCTTCTGTTCCATATTTTATTTGCTTTCTTTGACGAGAGAAAGCTTTCATGTCAGTAGTGTTTCGTATTTGTGATTGTATTTCAGTTCTTTGTAATGAAAGAAGGGATTGTGTGAGTGGCCTTGTGCTTACGTATAAACAAGTTAATTATAGGAATAATATTTATCCTATTAACATAATTAACGACTATCTTTAAATTTTTTTATCATTTTATATAGTGATTTATTCTCTCCACGTCTATCTATGAATATTAACCCTGTATAAATAATTAGTTTATCTGACATGTAAATAAATATTAAATGAGTCATAACAGCCTCTTTTTCGGTTTTTATTTTATTTAAATAATTAACTAAACTACGTTCATTGTAATCCATTGTAATTTTCATTTTAGTATACCTGAAGAAGTCTCAAATGAGAGAGGAAACGTAGTATAGCTCATTATGTAAATAAAATAAAAACTGACAAAGAGGCTGTTATAACTGATTTAATTAACCCTTTATATATTTGTACATTTTATATTTGTATTTTCTTTAATATATGTGTTATATAAGTATTGTTCTTGTGTGTATGTGATGTCTTTGTTTATTGTTTATTATTAGACAGTACATTTAATAAATTTATGTATTATTGTCAAGATTATTTATTAATTTTTATACAAAAATTTAAAAATGTATAGATTAATTTTGATTCCAAATGTATTCAATTTTGTAGGAGCTTTCGGCATTGCCATAGTCATTTAAAAATACAAATTATTTCAAACATAACAATTTTCTATGGAAATTTTTATAAAAACAAATTTTGTTTTTACATGATTTCAAATTTAAATCTATTTTACATACCCTAATTTGTGAAATGATTTTGTACATATATATAATTTCTATATCTCGTAATGGAATTACATAATTTCAGACTATGCTGGTTGGTCTACACTCTTTGGAGTTCCAGAAGTTCAATAAAGTTTTCCCTCCTGTGCCAATCAAACACACTCGGTAACATACATTCCACGAGTTATCGAAATTTACATTGGAAAAGCTTTCAGAACCTGAGAAAAAATTCAGTCACGTTGAAATTTAAATCGCCAAAAGTGTCGATATTAATCGTAATACCTCGTTATACGAGATTCGATAATTTGATTTGAATAATGGCGCTTTAAAAACATAACAAATCGATTTCCCTGCTTCCCTCTACTGTTAATTAACAGTTCCGCTTTACCCTTCATAGCACGGAGTTTTAATTCTTTTCTGATTAAGTCAGCATAAAAGTATATTCTTTAATATATTTCTTATAAACTTCGTCACATGACAAACAAATATGCATTGTTAAGCGTCAATAGAAACGATCTATCACATTAAAGAATCCCTAGATTAAGGAAAAATTAGCAAAAAAACTATTAGTTATGTTATATTTTGATATGAAGGTATTGAAGTTGGCTGACCTGGAGCAATGCTGCGAACACACACAGCGCTCTGACCGTGGCAGTCATCGTCATACTGGCGAAATCCTCTCCGCCAACTCCAGGCTTTATAGGTTGCAACGTTTACAGAATGCGGCCATTCTGCATTACTTCACAATACGTCTCGTCTTTCGCAAGTCTCGGGACACTTCCCGGTCCAATCGTTCGAGGAATTGAAAAAATGGGACACCTGTTCTTGTAGCTCAGAAATATTCAGAAATTTGTTATTTGAACCGCAACGCGGCGACAAATCATGGCCGATATCTAGAAGCTACTCTTGTAAAAACAAGAAAACATAGCGTCTTTCAAATCGTAATCAATTGCAATGAAAATGAAGTTCGGTTGAATTAGCTCTTCACGAGCGACCGTGAATATCAGAGTTATTCACTTCCAATGGGCAAATTTTACGCGAGGCGCCTAAACGAAAAGATTGACGAACGGGGATGCACACGAATAATCTGACTAGAATTCCCTAGGAAAACATTCCTGAAATTACTACATAACAGGTTGATAACCCAATATTTGGCCACGTTCTAATTAGGAACTGAGTTGTATTAAACTTCAGAGTTGTTCGTAGCGTACTGACCACCATCCACGCTACCAGTTAATGAGCAATAATCGAAAAAAGAGCTGACCATACCCTCTATAGAAGGCAGTCAACAGTAATTAGAACTCAAGAGAAAGTAAACATTTCAGAAATCAAGAAGGGAATAGTAAGACGAGGATGCAGTCTGACCACCATGCTGCTTAATTTATATATAGAACAAACAGTGAAGAAAGTTAAAAAGGAATATGAAAAAGGAATCAAGCTGTAAGTAGAATAAATAAACCCTATGGTTTTCTGATGATATTGCGGTTTTAGAGGAGTCAGAAGAAAAAATAATAAATGGCATGAACGTGTTCCTGGAGAAAGAGTTCAATATGAGGATCAATAGAGGGAACAACAAGGTAATGGAGTGTAGTATGGAAAACAGTGTTAGATAGGGAAAGGATATTTTGAAGCAAGTTAAGGAATTCTGTTACTTGGGCAGCATAATAACTAGACACCGGGAAGTGTCCCGAGATACAAAGAGTAGGATAGCACAGGAAAGGAAGACTTTCACAAAAAATAGGAATTTACTTACGGATAATACAAGTATGAATGTTAGGTCATCGGTGCTAAAGGCGTTCCTATGGAGTTATACGTGGACGACAGGAGTTGCAGAAAGGACATGAATAGTAGCTTGTGGCGATATAGAAGAATGCTGAAAATTAGATGGGTGGATAGAGTATCAATCCAGGAACTTACGCAGAATAAGAGAAGAGAGAATAATATGGAGGACTTTGCCAAAAGAGTAATTAAAAGGACACGTTCTGAGACATGTGGGTCGTGCAAAATAGCATTAGAGGGAAGTGTGTGGTGTAAGAACAGAAGAGGGAGGTCAAGGACGGAATACGCTAATCAGATTGGGGAGGATGTGGGATATGGTAGTTATGTAGAAAAGTAAAGGCTACCGTTTTCTCTATATATTCATCTGTTCATCGCTGAAAATCAATTCGATAAATGTTTTATATAAATAATAAAATAAAATCTATTCACCATAATATTGATGGAAATTATTAAATGAGTGCTACATACTCCCCAACTATAAACAGTTGAAAATAATGTGCGTATAAATGACGAATGATTCTTAATGTCTTGTTCAGAAGGCGAAAATCACTATTAACTTTATTTTTTTTCGTGATAAATAATAAATGGACGAGTCGGCATTAACCTTTCCGAGCAATTGTAATCCAGTTTTATTTCCTTATTAATTTAATAATTATAGTACTGAAACTAAATATAATTTTACAAATAATAAAAATCAGTGTACTTGGGTAAAATTATGTATTTTATTTTAATTTATCTTTGAAATGGTTATTGGTCGAAACCATGCTTTCCAAAACGTAAACTGACCAAATGACTATAAAAAAGTGATATTTTTCTCTGAATGATCTTAAGAATGGAACATTGTCGATATTTCTTTTATCAAATTTACAAGTTTAGAAGATGTTGAGAACAGAACCAAAAATACTGCTGTATGATTACAAATATAATTTCACTTTTGAGGCGTGTCATAGAACCTGTGCTGAAGAGTATTTCAAGGATGCGTAATCATGAAATTCAAAAGTGTTATGTGTATCTAATGAATACTTTATAATAAATAATACTTTATAATAAATAATGCTCAATTAAGTTATATTTAACGTATTTTTTGTCATGAAATGTGTATAATTTAAAATACTACAGGCATTTTATATAGTTTTTTCATGGTTCTATAGTCATAGTGCTTGGCAATTTTCAATACCAGAGTTGGAGTAAGGAAAATAATTTTTAATCATATATCGTCAACAAATCGTTTGTATTTAAACTTTATATTAATATATATATATTTCTAGTCCAACCGGACAAAACACGGACCGAAATTGAACCAAAAGTTTCCTTTTGTCATATCCTCTCCACACTACTTGTCTGTGAGGTGAGTCCGTATCAGGTGCGTGAGTACTAATAATCAAGGGATAACGTTTCCTCCACGCTGTCTGTGTGGCTTTATTGTGTCAATGGGCGTCGATCTTCTGTCTTCAGGAAGACAGCGATATTTGTTTTTATTTTTATTTTAACAGTTAGTTGTTTGATTACAATAACGCTACTTAAAGGCATTTTTGAACTTAGTAAGTTTTGTTTGGGAAGTGTCTGTAGTTTTCGCTTATTGCGCACGTAATGTAAACTATGCGTTTAGGTCATTTATTAATTGAAGAAGGAAACGATATAGTCGTTACTGATACTGCAATACCTTGTTCAAAAATCTTTCCCATTTCCCTGTGAGATTTATGATGATGAACAATTAATAAAAACTTGTCGAGAAAAATTGAAAATAAACAAAATGCCCGTCTTTGTTACCTACTTTTTTCCGAGAAAAGAAGCAAAGAAGCCTTAAAGTAATGTAAACAAAAGAAATACAAACTAACGAAACAAGAACAAAACCTTTGTGGTGACAGGGTGATTATTTTATATATAAAAATTAACAATTTTATTAAATTAAATTTTAATCATATATACATTATTAAATTTTAGGGCCAGCTGCTAACTAAAACTCACCGGAGAGCATGTGTGAGTTTAAACAAAAACTGGGCATCGAAAATTTTAAATTACTCAATCAAGCTAAGGGCGAGAAACATAATCGTGCACATCGCCGACTTGTAGATTGGATCTGGTGATGATACTGCATCTCTTCATTGGTTCTCTGCGTCGATCCTCGTGCCATCTGCTATTGAAACAGGATTTATTATTCCTGTTGACGTCCACTACTCATAATAATGTTGCTGCGTCCTCTATTCCTCAATAACGTAATGTAATCTCTCCAGTCTTCTCATTGATCTCTCCTCCATACGTAATGTATTCTCTAGTCCACTCTCCTAATAATGATCCTCAAAACGTAATGTGTTCCACTCCAGTCCACTCTCTCCTATTGCTCTCCTCAAAATATTTTTTTTTGGGTAACAGGCTACATGAGGGTGATCCTGAAGCAGGCAACTCCCCTTTAATAGCATAGGAAGGGACTTGAAAAGGGGGATCTGGAAGGTAGAGCAAGGTAGCCCAGGGTTGACTAGGGCCCCCAGGCTATAGTGTAAGGATCCTACCCGGTGTTTCACCTATAGGTGATGCAGGGAAAACCCCTAGAAAACCTGCATCAGGTAGGTCGGGCTACTCCTGCGCCCTTTTGATAACGGAAGACTGGATTGCTGTGGGAACGCAACAAACCCGCCTCCGTGCCTTGGTCAGTATTGAGAGGCAGTTAGCCGACTGGTCCAATGGGATCAGAGAACAACTCTCACCGTATGCCAAAGGTCTTCGACCCCCTTACATACACCTCTCAAACTGCCCAAGGTCGTCTCAGCCTTGGCCATGGACCAAGGGGGAAGGGAAAGAGGAAAACCAGGAAGGAGGGAGTCAGCCTCCACCTGGCTCTCACTCATTTCCCAGCAGGGTATCCTCCTGCTTCTTCCCTCATTTCATCCACGTCCTCAAAATCTATTTTTCATCCTCTTATATAAGTTTCTGCCCCGCCTTTTTCTGCCCGCCGGGGTGTGTGAAATTTCTCCCAAGGATGGCCTAAGAAACAGGTCTAGATCCGTCCTTTATAATTCTTGGGATGGCCTCATCTTCATTGTACCAACCGGATGTTTGTCGCTAACTCAGGCCTTTGTCCCAAGGACTGACCTGCCATAAGTGGTACAGATTTTATTCCTCTCTCCTGGTTATCGATATAGTCAATTGCCGTTGGCCTTGCAAACAGCTTAACCTCCTTCACTATAATTATCTATATACATTTATACATAAAATTAATAAAAAAGGGAAATTGTTGTTTTAATATATAAATATATGTGTGGGGTGCAAACGTTTGCAGGCACAGAGCCACGCAGGCAGCATGCACAAGACGCTATCCGTTGATTATTGATACTAATGCGCCTGGTATGGATCCACCACAAAGACAAGTAGTGCGGAGCGGATGTACGCCATTGAAACTTGTTTGTTAATTTTAAGACATTTCCTGTCCGTTTGGACTTCATAAGTCAGTGTGGTTTACCCTCCATGACGGTAGCCAGCTTATATTGTTGTGGTTCACTTCCGGAAGAGATATTTTTTTCCTTCCAAGCATCCTTTTTATCTTCAGGAATTGCCAGAATAATAATCGCGTCATGAATATTTCTACATATGTTTGTGTTTAGCTGTTACCATTCACGTTGTAATCTTCAGTGTTAACCAGAGACTTACATACAGTTTTAAACAGATTCAAACATAAATTGTGACGACCTGTCACGCTGGTGATATACACCGTCCTCGATTTTTTATATTCTTTTTTTTTTAATTAAATTACGTTTAAGGAACTAGAAAGTAACTCGCTATGTGACTATTATGATAAGTCTTACCTTCGGGGATGCCTGGTTCTCGCTCTGGTTTTAAACGTTATCACATGCCGCGGTATCTCAGTCAATTTTGTATGTTTAGGAGAAGTAGATATTTAGCATACGGTAAGAGTTGTCAGCTGATCCTATTGAATCAGTTGGCCAGTTGCCTCCTTAAATGGTAGATGGATGGAGAAGGGAATACTGATACCCCACAGCACACTTCTCTCCAGTCTTTTGGAAGGGCGAGATACAAATGCTCAAAAGCCTGACCTACCTTATGCAGATTTCCCTGCATTTCTTTCAGGTGTAGAATCCTTAAACTATATCCCGGGGGCCCTAGTCAACCAGTGGCCGCCTTCCTCTCCCTTCCGCATTCCTCCTTTTTCTATTCCATTTCTATGCTATTAAAGAGGAGTTGTCAGTTTCCGTATTACCCTCATGTAGCCTCTTCCTCAATATATATATATATATAATTTATGTACACGAAAAGAAGGTAACAATCGAGAATGGAATACGTTAACAGGGTTTGCAGTGCGTAGGCTATCCGTACACTGAACAACCAATAAAGGAAATTAAAGAGAAATTTTGAAAAGGAGTCCTTTTTCAAGAAGAAGAAATTTAGAGATTATGGTTTTCTGAAGATATTGCAATTTTATCAGAGTCGCCTCTGTCTGCTATTTCGTAACCAAAAGTTGCCAGATAAACTTGTATAATTGTTGTTTAAGAATTAATTTGTTACAGTTAAATGAATCAATTACAGATTTCGTACTATGCTACTCTTTTTGCCCCCTTCAATTTGATGCACCTTGTATTTTATTATGTTGAAGTAATTCTTGCGACTCCTCTTAATCAAGAACAAGTCAAGACTCATAACTGTGATTCTATAATGTAATTACATGCATCAACAACTATATTTAAATACTATTTTCGTCTCTACTATGCGCGGTAATGTGAAATCTGTATGTTCGTCTTGAAGAGAGTAAATCATAATTTGAAGAGCTACAACGGAGAAATGGACGTTTAGACTTTAAAAAATTGTAACTTCCAATTCAGATTTATTCTTCTTAGTAATTAATTGTACCACACACTGACTGTGCTTACGGATGAAGCTACTTTCCAGGTTTAATGCAAAGTTAATAGCTATAATTTACGATTTTGGGACACGGAAAATCCTCATGGTCTAATGGAACATCGGCGTGATTCTGCTCCGTACCCAAAAGTTATGTTTTTGACCCTTTTTTTCTTGACAAAATCGATAAACGGGATCACTTACCGAGATATTCTCAGAGAGAAGTTGTTACCAAAGTTGGAGGAAACTTCAGTACCGTCAAACATGAATAATCATATACCGAAAACATGAAAAATTTTCGTTGCATGGGCAAGACAGCTAGTGGAATTTGATACAAGTTATTCGAATACTTGTTGGGAATCACTTGAAATGTGTTGAGGAAATTGTCTTGAGAGGAAACTTAGTTTGTCTGAAAAGGGGGAAGGAAGGAACCTAAATCTAACAAGCAATGATACATTGCTGTATTTTACATACATTGAAATTTAATGATTTCCAATGCCATTCAATTAATCTGCTATCTATTATTAGCAATGTATTATTCATTTTAGTATGGTAATAAACTATTTAACTAAAACGTTAAACCCTTCCATAGACGTTTTTTGTAAAGATTTCTTCCGAGAAACTCGATGGAATTCAGTAAGCACAAGATTCGTAAATATCTCTGTATCAAAGAAATTAATACTATACGTTTAGATCTGATAATATTCAAGGAGGATATTAGAATTGTGTACTCAGGAATATACTACATTAATAATGTTATAACTGTTTTGTTGCCAGCAATGTCCCTTTTCCTCAGAAAATAGGTGGCCTCATTCCTACCGGCCAAAGTAGTGGCTCACTGCGGCAGCTGACATTCGCTTTCATAACGCTTTTCTCTTATATCAGCAAATAGTAATTGCACATTGATCAGCTGATCTGCACAATTGTGATGCATACCTTTTCAAATTTTAATCCCTGAAGTTATCATAAGATCTTACGATAAATAAAAAAGGAATGAATTTATTGTAATATAATAATTTAAGTATACATTTCAAAGAATGATAAAAAAGCTTTGGTGTAGTCCTCTAAATATTTTATTCAGTATAAACACATCTGAAATTAAAAATGGGAAACATGTCAACACGTGCTCACAGTAACATATGTAAAAGAACACAATATGGCTGCCTACCACGTGTTGGCGCGTTTCCAACTTTTAATTTCACATGTGCTTGATAATAAAGTTTATACGGAATAAAACATTTAGCGGACTACAACCAGGGTTTTTTCATCATTCTTTGAATTTATTACCCTAGTCCATTTCACAACTACTATTTTGCATTATATTTCGGTTATTCGAACCGTTGAAGTGAGTGCTTTGCGTTAAAATATACTTCAAATTATAAACTAGTTTATTAGACTCCAAAAAAGTATGTTATAGATTCATCCGAACGAATCTTTAGCCAGTGGAAAAAATAAATATTCCCAATATCATTTAATATTGCATAAGTCAAACAAAGTTTCAACATAAAATGCAAAGTCAATAAAGATATATTACACTAAGATACAAAAAATAATTTTCCGTCTCAGAAAGTTAAATATATGAATCTGATAGTACATTTCCTCCTTCATTCAAATATAAAATCGTAAGGTTTCTGAGAGACATGCATTTAAAACATCAGACATTTCTAAATACTTTTTAGAAAATATATATTGAAACAACTTAAAAAGTAAGAATAGACGATTGTCTACTTTATTGCGCTCACTGCACCAAGAAGAAATCTCTTTGCAAGTGTAGGAAATGTATTTTTTAGGACACTAACCTAAAATTTTATAATATATTTGACAATATTAGGCTAATTTTCTCCATTTAGATTTCCCTAATATGCTGGCCGATTATTGTTGAACCATCAGGATAGATAATCCACAGGCAAGGTATAGCAGAAAATGGTCATTTTCTCCATTCAACGTCAGTCAGAATGTTTTGATATTGAGTAGTTAATGTTGAAAATATTACAGTGTTGGAAATTAAAAATGCCAGTATTTCAGGGACGATGCGTGATAGGGAAAAGTCCCCATCGTATGTTAATTTCAGGAAAAACATTACTAACAGAATCACATATTTTTCTCTTTGAGACTAAAATGTTTCTCTTTTGTCCCTATAGCAATGGACAAAACAACGTTTATTTAAAAAAATTTGGTAAATGAATTAAAGAAATCTGCGAATGTTGGAGAAATTCCAAACACATATCTGTCAACACGGGAAAGAACTGCATCTAGTACTATTGACACTAATGAGACATAAATCATGTTGACCAGTGTTTATTAATGTTAACTAGTTCTGTTGCTCATTGACATATTATTCATAGGCGCTCATTACAAAGTTAAATGATAAATTTATTTCATGAGTTAACTGCTGAAGTAGAAAGCGGGGTGGAATATATGTAATAATCATTAACTTCACCAAAGACGTTGACAAAGTGAGTGCCTCGCGATGTCTTATTGGATCAATTAAAAAATTATAAGAAACAAAATAATTACAGAGACAAATTGATGTAGAAAAATATTTTGTAGGAGGTGATTGGTATTTTCAAGACTGGCATCACTGATATGAGCTTAGACCTGACGGATAATTTTTTTTTAAAACTTCAAAATAACATTTAACGATGACGTATCCACTTCAAGTTTTTACATAAATCGAACAACGTTTTCCGTTCCGGTTGCTCCTTGGAAGTTAAAAATCGGCTGTAATCTTTCCACCGATGATTCACAGTATGATTAAAGTTTTATGAAACACTAACATTTTTATATCTGGCTAGAACATTTCAAAAACGGTCGACCAGCTGAAGTGTCAACTCCTTGGCTTGAAACCCGCATTGACGCCATTAATCGTGACGACCGACGTATTGCTGTTGAAGATGTAGCAAAAAGAGACGCAGTAAGTGTTGACACACTAGATAATTTTATCAGCAACAGAAAAACAATTGCAAGTTGGGACTAACGAGCTAATGTAACAACTCAAAGGAATAAAACTAAGTGTGTGCCGTCTTTAAATAACGCTATGATAGGTAAAACGACAGTTTTTAAAATTGGGTTCATTACTTTAAAGCAGAGCGTGTAATGTAAGCTGGACAAAGAAACCATTGAAGAAATAGGTTGGGAGATACTATCTCATTCTCCCTACAGTTCAGATTTGGCTCACTCCAATTTTAATTTGTTTGGAGAACTGTAGGAGACATTTACGTGGAGGAAAGTTCAGTTGGGAAACATTCTCAAACAAGAAGATAATGACTTTGCATCAGGTATAATAAACTAGCTCATCGTTAGGGGAAGTGTTCAGGGTGAGTCAATAGTCGCAGAACAGCCTGTTATTGTGTAAACTAGGAGGTCTTTCTTCGACTATCTTATTAACTTCGCTGGAATGTTGTCAATTCTTGGCGCTTTATAATTGCTGGCGGGACTGTCAGGGCCCTGTTAAACTCCGACCTAAAAATTTTGTATGTTTTATTTATTTAATAGTCTCTTTAATTATCGTTTAATATTTCATTTAAATTTGAAATGATTAATGTATTAATTCATACATTACTTTGCTATAAATGTAATATCTATTAATTATCTATTTACATATACGACATTTATCATAAAAGTTTAATATCTAAAATAATAAATAAAACCTATAATTTTTATATTCTGTATTAAAATTTATAATTGATTTTTTTGTTGAATTAATTGATGACGTCCGCGAATATGGATAGATGTCTTAATTATCAGTATATATGAAAATCAGATTAGAGAATACTAGGTATAAAAGTAGACATTCACAAAGTATTAAGGACACTAGTAAAAATTTTCTAATATATTACCTTATATATCTTGCTTACAACAAAATTAATATAAGTTTTCAAAAAATATGATATTAAGGTTATTTTCAAATGTAATAATATTTGAATTTTGATAAAAAGTTTAAAGATTAAGTTGAACCTTATGATAATCACAACGGTATATATAAAATTAACGGTTTGGATTGCCAAGCAACATATGTAGAGCAGATAAAAAAGATCGTAAAAAATACGCATTTGAAGAATATTAAGAGCAAATCACAAAACCATTCCGTCTTATTTAAACACATTATAATGAATAACCGCCAAATTGATTGTAACCATTTCGAAATTCTAGATGAAGAACAAAATTATTTCCGGAGAATAACGTGCGAAATGCTCCACATTAGCAAAAGCACTTATCGTATCAACGTAAAAAGTGATACCAATAACGTAAATTGTATGTATGATTCTTTACTGTTGTAGTTCATTGTTGGTTTAAACTTGTAACGGAACTTCACTCCTACGCCGGATTTGCGGCAGTTTCCTGCATTTCGGCCGATGGAGTGAGGTTCCATGTACAGCTAAATTTTGTAAGTTTAAAACCATGTTTTGTATTAAAAAAATTTCATAACATATTACCTAATAACATCCATTGTGAATTTATTTTTAGTAAGCTTACCTGAAGAAGTCGCAAATGAGAGACGAAATGTTGGAATGTATAATAATTAAAGTATAAAAAAAACTGGCAAAGGATCAGTATTGAAGAATTCGTATTGTTTGCTGACAAAATTGGCTGGATTTTGTATGTATAATTGAACATAATGTTAAAATATTGATTTATTGAGATGGATAAAAAATTCCATGGGTGTCGATATGCAAATATCTACGAATATAATTCAACAACAATAGCTTGGGTGGGAGCATCAAGTAAGTGAACCGTGATAATAAAGCAGTAAGGAAGCTTTAGTAGCATACTCTATATTTAACGTATATTTATTAGACAGGTTGCGAGGGTTGTGGTTATAGTTCAACCAAGTTCTTCCCCGTGTATAGCTCAGGTGTTGTGCTGGTTGCATTTCGGGAGAAGCTCTCGTATTTAGTAACAAGGAATGTACACGGCTGTCACCTACACTGAAGGTTATCAATTCTGGCAATTGATTGAAACAGTAGCACTGTATAAAAAAGCTGAAGAAGCGTTAGTAGTAATTTTAGGCTAAGGAAATACAGAACCAACTTTTTAGACTCAAGAATTCTATGTCCATTTCATACAAACAACCATTATCGGAAATACATATAATTACATACATATTAAGTATGTTACAGATTTAAACCCATTAGAATATTTTACAAAAAATCATATATTTATTTCCATTGTTTAAATATTAAAACAAAGATTATCTTTTTGTAAACAATAATAATCGCAACCTCATTATATAAATTTAACAGGTGCAGATAGCGATATATAGATACCAAATTTTACAATATGCTAAAGACTCTATTCATATTTCGATCAGTAAATTATAACTATTAATTAAATAATTATTATGACAATTAAATATATTCATAAACCTAGACACTTAGAAATTATCAATAAAGAAATTTTTCCACTACAAGCTGTAGCATCAATTTGAAAGCAATATTTTATTTTTAAGAAATAAAATCATGAATTTAGAAATCAATGATTTACATATTTATGTAAAACCATTTGTAAAATAATTACATTGCCAATAACTTAAATTGTGTTTATGACTCTTTATTGTTGTAGTCCATTGTTGACTTGAATATGTAACGGAACTACACTCCTCGCGGCACTTGCTTGAATTTCGGCCGAACGAGTTATACTATGCATTTTATTTTTAAAATTTTCACAATATATTACTCAATGTAAATTTTTTAGTACCTGAAGAAGTCTCAAATGAGAGGCGAAACGTAATATTTCGTATTATAAAATATTGACAAAATATAACTATTAATGATTAATGTATAAGTTCATATATTACTTTGTTAAAAATGAAATATCTATTAATTTATTGGGCGAATTTATCTTATCGTGTAGTAATTTATTTCGACATACGGCATTTCATGTCTTCAGCTTCAATTTTGTTATTTACAATTATTTTTTTGTTTATATATCGAATTTTAATTTCATGACTTACTTAAATAAAATGCATATTACAGTCAAATCGAAGCAAATAAATCAATAAATAAACTGGTATTATAAATAAATGAAATACTTATGTAAATATAGGTGTATAAATGAGTATAAAAGGACATAAGAAATTAATTATTTTTACAGTAATATGAAACTGATGGTCAAACGTCTTATTATTTATCGTTCGTAAACTCATTTCGAACAGGATTTTTTTAATTGGTTTTCCAGCGAACTGAGATAACAATTTCTTGATTAATGATTCTTTGCTTAGAGATATATCAAACAACTTTTTATTTCTAGAACGTTGCTTCGCTTTTAATCATATTACAAACTAAATGGCATACACAATGATTTGGAATATTAAAATATTTTGATGACTTTAAAAGACGTAAGCTAATTTGTTGTTGTTGTTGTGGTCTGATGCAACCGCCCATGCTAACCTATCTTGCTCAAGCATTTTCATTTCCGCATAACTACAACTCCCTATTCCATCCTTCTCCTCCCTCTTCTGTTCTTATCCCACACACTTCCCGCAAATGCTAATTTTACGAGACCCTCATGTCTCAAAACGTGGCCCTTTAATCTATACCTTCTCTTGGTCAAAGTCCTCCATATTATTCTCTTATAACTTAGTGGTTGGTTACTTTATCATCTGATATTCGGCAATTTTCTATAGCACTATATTTCAAATTATTTTCCTTTCTGCAACGCCTACCATCCACGTTTTGCGCCATTATAACGCCTCACTCCATACGAATATTTTTAATAATGATTTCTTAATATTCATACTTATATTAGCTGTAAGCAAATTCCTCTTTAATTAATTTATAAATATGCTAAATGTTTTATAATTCGCAGAGCGAATGATGGAGGCAGGTTGTATGAAGTCACATCCTGGCCTGCAGGTAGACAACATTCAGAAGCAGTTTTCCGTACTTGTTACCTTATATTACTGGGGTGCCGTTCAAACATTCTAAATTTAATATCCTAGTGCCCTTTTAAATAATATAAATTTATTTGAAGCACAACGCCTTGGATTATTTGGTTCGCGAAACAGATCTTTCTATGAAGACGACTGGCGTTACACATCCCTGTGGAATGTTAACTGTGTGATGATTTATAAACGACAATTCAAACTTTATACGGTCACAATAGGCCTAATAATACAGTTTGTATTACATTAATATGTTGACTAATAATATAAATGTATCCGATATATTAGGTAAAGATAAAGGTTAAGTTGATAATAAAATGAACGGAATTCTGATAAAACTATAAATGCCATACGTGATAATTTTTCAGTCATAAAAAGCAACTTTCGAAGAATTGTGGAAATGAATATGAGAAAATCAAATTATTATCCGTTGATTACAAAGAGTTAATTGGATCTAAGTTAGCATTATACAAGCTTCTAATAATGACGTATCAGTTAAGAGACCCACTTCCAATACAAATGCAGTATCAACATATTTTTCATTTTTTACGCCCTCAGGTTTTGACTCATATTGCGGTCTAATGCAAAATTAAACTATATTGATTTTAGCCGAAATTTGAGTGAACCAGGGAAGATAATGTTTTTGCCATTGTCTTGCTAGGTTTTAGAAAATCTTGGCTAAGAATGGAAGGATAATTAAAGGTAATAAAGACACGATATTTAACTCGCGGATATACTAATTCGTATATCCATTATTGGCTTTCACATACCAACTATACGAAAAATTTCTGTAAAAGAAAGTGAAACGACAAATGCACTAACCATTTTAAGGCTTACTATTTTCGTCTCACCTAGTCATAATATAAATTAAATCATTGAATTCATCCTTGAGAATTCGTCCAATTTAAATTCAGAAGGGAATATGCATGATAACTTATATCAATTAACGATGATTTTGGTTGCGGATTTCAATTAGTATTACCCAAAAGAAAATTTAATGTTTTAAATGTTTATTTAAAAATATACAGAGTATTTAATGTCCTCAATGGTTGAAAGACAACTTACGTGGACTCCGAATCACCAGAAATGATTGTGAACACAAGACGTGATTTCAACAATCTCCCTTAGTCCATATTGTTTGCATACGAAGCAGGAGCTTCAATCCAAATGATTCATTTCCAAACATGGGTTCCTCATTCAAACTTTATCTACTTAGTCCCCTCTACAATCACTAGGAGCTTGTAATGTGAATTCTGAAACGCCATGTATACACTCCCTGTAACTGTCAAACTATAACTAATACAAATTTATTTTGTTTTGTACTCATGATTGGTTCTGTCTATTCCACATATTGGCAACAAATTTCTTAAACTCGATGTAGTATCTGCAAGTTATCTGAACCTATTGACAGCGTGGTGTACACAGTTTAATAATGTGGATGAAACGCAGAAAAACTTTGTTTGAGAGGTTTTAATATTTATTGCGAGGAAGGATTTCAATACTTGCAACCACAACCAGTGGCCGTCCTGTAAAGTTTTCCCAAGAGGCCGGGGTACGCCTTGACGGACGGCGACTGCTCGCCGCTGCTGTAGTCGGCATCGTAAGCCTCGGCGTCGAGTCCGTAGACGCCGAGACCGTCGTCGCCGCCGCCGATGATCTCTTCCTCGTTCTCGCCCGTGATGACGACGCTCCCGGGGTAGCGATAGTGCGGAATCTGCGCGCTGAACGTCTCTGCGCCCCGGGGGACCACGTACGCTTCTCGGGCCATCTCGTCGGCAACTTCGTCGCCGGTCTCCAGGACGAAATTCGGAGAGCGCATGTTCTCGGGCACGTAGCCCACCTCGGGGTACGTCAGCAGACGTGGGTGCAGGCCTACACCCCCGATGGTGTCGTCCTCCGCCTCCAGCTCGATCAGTTGCGCTTCCAGAAGGGCCTGTTCCTCCTCGGCCTCCAGTAGGGAGCGCCCACACCCGTACGTCCTCGGGATCTGCAACCACAAAACAAGTTGCTGCAGTCACGCCTGTCACAAACTTTCATATGAAACATTCAGAAATCTCCCTTTAGTATACAATATTCGAGACAAAACGAATCACTCGTCTCTTACGATTAGGTAGGCAATAAATCGTACTAAATGTGACGAAATTCTACACAAAGATCTCAAATTCGTTGGTAGATAAGCTGTTACATCTATTCTGTTAAAAAATAATAATTCGTAACTCTTTTCTGAAGACAATTCAACGTGTTACTAATTTTTGCGTAGTATTTTGGATTTTAAGTTATCTCCAGATCAAAGTTTCGATGTAAGCGGTGTATAACACGAAAAATTTCACAATTTATCATTTATTATAGTGTTTGCCTGCTATCTGCTCCTTCTCCAGCAAACGTTGGAACTAACTTTTAACTATTTCGACTTGTAGTAAAAGTTATTTTACGACAATGAATGCAGCAATCACATTATCAAACATAAAAAAATATACAATTAGTATAATTTGCTTACTGGAGCAAAGAATACAAAGAGAGAAAGTTGTCGTTGTAAACACGTTTTAACTTTGGTCGCTTATCGCACGGTCACCAGCAGATGGATTAGCCGCCCTCTCTACCCGCTCACTTTTAAGCACTGGATGGCTCGGGTTGCTTATCGCCCTGTCGCTATAAACACGGCGTCCTAACCTCTACTTGCAACGCAAGTTACCTCTCTGTGACAGTCTCATCTGACCCGTTTCCGTTACTTGCATGAAGTTTATTTCTCGCGTCTATTATAAAATCTTGACAGACCCTTGCCCAATTCACGTTTTCCCGACGAAAATTTCCGTATGACGTTTCGAAGACAAGTCAATAAGGACCATTTTCCTAAAAGGCTCGCTTTTAGGGTATAAACCCTAAAAGCAATACATTCTATTATACCTTTTTATTGTAAACTAAGTTATTAATTGATGTGGGAAAATTTTAAGAAAACATCAATTAATATCAAGGAACAAGCTTTTGGACTGGCGGGGGTGGAAAAGTTTTATATTTTTAAAATATACGAAAACGACTTATATAGTCATCGAATAAATAATTAAATTGGTCGGTCAGTTTCATAGTGCCCTCTCGATTCTATTAGTGTCTAATATCTGTAACAGCATGAGGTTGATACTGTCACTCTTGACATAGTTTTAATGCATTCTTGATGGGGTTGTGATTGTATATTTAAGGGAAAAAGTTGTGTCTATTTTCACGTTCCTATTTGTATGGGGTTTATATTTCACTTTGCTAGGTTATTTTGGGACTTGTGTGTTATAGGTATTTTATTTAATCTGTTATAATTACTCCAGCGAAGATCAAAATTGATTATTCGACTCTAATGTCCCATTTTTTTAAGTGCATCGAGAGTGACACTGAACCTGAGCCAATTTCCTCTTTGTATAGTTAATGTTAATCATATTCGTTACTTTTATATTTTAATGGCCCAAAAAGACCTGTGACCCGATTACACTTCCCTCCTTTCTACGTGAACTTAAATTATGAATTTACAGTATAATTATAAGATAAGTGATCTGAGGCTTTCCCGGTGTAGTTGATGCAGAAATAGTTCTCGGGTTTCCACTCGGGTGCAGGTGCGATGAAAACGCAACGTTTCGACGACCAAGTGCTCTGTCGTCTTCTTTAGGCTGAAGATGGCGACAGAGTACTTGGTCGTCGAAACGTCGCGTTTTCATCGCACCTGCACCCGAATGGAAACCCGAGAACTATTTCTGCATAATTATGTTACAGGACAACATAGATTAAATTGTAACGTGGGGAATGTAGCGAGAGTCTGGGTTCGTAATTACAAGGGAAAGTATGGTGATGGCGTGTTACTTACCTTGAGCTCGACGACCTGTTTGTCGAAGGTGACGAGGCCCTCTTCGGGCACGTTGGGGACTATCTTCCTGCAGGCGCCATCCTTGGGCAGCTGCCGCGGTCCAAAAGCCAGAGTTTCCTCCCTGACGGCCAGACCACGCTGCTGGGCAAGTCCGAAGGCCAGGGACAGGGAAACGGGGTCCACGGGCGGCGGAGGCGGCAAGTTCACGTCCACGTAGTGGATGCGAGAGTTGTCGGAGCCCAGAACTTCTGGAAGAGTCTCGTACCCCTCCAGGGCGTGAGGGTGAGCGTGAGCGTTTTTGTAGCGCTTCAGACACGAGGGGCAGTGCACCCGAGGAACCTCCGCAGGAGCCACCTGGCACAGAGGTTTCAAATTAAACCCCACCGAACATTAATGTACAAATAATCCGAAAAATACCGGAAGATGTCGATAATTTCAGTGTGTTCCAAATTTATCAATACTCCGTGGTACAATAGTATTCCCTACTTTCATACCAAACCATAACCTTTTCTTATGGATCACGGAAGACAATAATTTCAACCTGCATATGCTTCACTGAGCAGTATTCGACAAAAAAAATTGTGAATAAATATCTAATACACAGTTATATTAAAGCAGAAACATCGCTTCCATAAAATATTTTCTGATTTGTGTGCTGTTTCACTGATTTGCGTCAAAAACCATTTGACTACAAAGTTGCTTCTAGCCTCAAACAAGTTGACCATCAGATAAAAAAACGTATCAAAGATAATACAGCAAAAGGATTGCGATTGATTAATTTGATTGTAAATTTCTTGCTATATGTTCTATAATAAGGAAGTGTATAAGAAAACTTAACACTGAGGAAAACGTAAACTGACTAAGTATTCAGAATTTTAAAACCATTAAAAATAACATAATACAGTTTAAACTCTTATTATATTAGAACTTACTAAGAAATTTCTGGGAGTGTTTAATTAATATACGATAAAAAAATTCTCACACGATAGAAATTGACTGACATTTGAAAAGTATAAATATAAAAATTACTGAAAAGATAATAATGGAAAATTTATAAGATTTAATGAAATTATATTTTCAACTCAAAACTCTTATTGTATATAATTTTCACAATAATATTTTTATCTCTCTTTATTGCACACTTTTCTGACTTATCTGGCAAGCAATTATTTTATTTCATACATACTCTTTTTCTGCTGTCATTAATACTTTTTATGACAGTAAATGCGTTCTTTATAGTAGCTGTTTGATCTCTTAATTGGAAATATTACAACTTCCAAACAGGGCAAAGAAATTACTGGTGTTAGATTTCTACTTCGTGAGATAGTACCAGCCAGGCCTTTCGGGACCTCCACATCATCCCATCGGACTAGGTTTCAAACGGTCCTTCAGTGTCCATTAAGAATCTGTGGAAATTATTGACGATTAATACTTACATAGGTGTGATCACAAGAGCAGGTGTCGCCGATTGGGGTGAGAGGATCAACTCCGGGGATTTTGTGACACAAAATGCGGGGTCCTTGTGGATCGATCTTCACCGGCCTCGGTGGCCTAACCTTAATGGGAAAAGAAACAAATATACAATTATTAAATGCGTTATGAAACCAGAGGAACATTTTGACATAAATTTTAACAAAACTATATTAATAATATTTTCCGGGATTTTCTTGTATGAAATGATCTAACTATAAGAAAATCTAAGCATAACTACTGAGAAGAATTTTGTGAGATCATATATCATTTATTTAAAAAAGTAAAATATACTCATAATATAATTTGGCCTTTTATCTCAAACAACATCCGTTTTTCGTATTTTCAAAACCCTGTTTCTAAATTTATTCAACTAAATTATATTTCTGTGACAGAATTGACATATTTTCATTTTGTAGGCACTAAAAATTTATCTGTCCCTGCTGCTAATTTATATATTACATTTGTATACTGTGAACAATATTATTTACAGGTGACAGATTTTTAATTATATAATAGGTTTCGTTCTTTGCGACCGAGTTGGGTACTTCCTCAAAGTTAGTGTGCTTATGGCTTCCAGTCTTATTCTCGTTTTTCTGAGAATTTTAAAATACGGAACGAACCAGCCGTGAACTTGTATTAGCAGCCACATTGAAAAATTTTCTAGATTGCTGTTTGGAAACCAGGTCATTGTAATGGATCCTTTAACCGAATCCTAATCGTTACGATACTAGAGGCTTTCATTGTCGGGTAATTATTATGGATTGTAGGAGCATACCTGCGGAACTTACTATGTAAAAGGTGCTTAGGAAAATATATTAATGATTATTTGCGGTATTAATTTTAGAATCCCAGAGTTATTGAGAAATAACAACTGAAGCTATAATGCATTGCGTCTCGTGAATGTATGTATGTGATATTGAATATCTGTTTCGATTCCGAAGACTTTAAACTGGCCGTCTAGCGGCGCGCTCGTTCCTGCTAATCAGGCAGCTTGGTCATTACTGTGCTTCCCAATGCTTCACGATTTCTGTCTGTTAAATGAGAAATGCGCAAGATTCAATTTCACCCCCTTCAATACCCGTAAAGCTCAACAACCCCCCTCTTCCGGTGCTAAGGATGATACTGTGCTGCATTGATAGGCCACAGAGAGACAGCTGCATCAGGAAATAATAAATAGGTTACTGTTCACTTTTTGTGATGCATTTAAATAAATAAAACCAATTCTTCTTCCTTAACTCTGCAGCCCATTCAGAGCCTTGGCCTACCGGGTCAAGTGTGGACTGTCATCTTGCATGACACTTTCCGAATTTGGATTCATACGTAGAGAAAACCAACTACTGGTCGGAATTTCGAAAGCTTTCATCACACTGAGGAAACTAAATCATGATTCTGATTACAATACCGGCCATTATGTCACTTTTTCATAAATTTACCTTATTTTACTAAAATATTGATGAAATAAAAATACTTTTGTAATAGAAATTTGTGTCAGCTAAGTTTTAAAAATTTCAAATTTAAAAAATGAGTAAATATTACATGTTATATGGACGTAATAATACGAGGTGGGCCATTTTTCGCAGTCTTGGTAATACTATCGAAGTTGTAGTATTCTTAATCGTTAGTTAGTTATCTTCGTTAAAATTGTTGCTTGGGGAGATGTAACGCATAATCTTAAAAGTTCGTTGTCTAAGATGTAAATTAATATATATAAAAACATAAGTTGCTGAACGAAGAATGTTACGAACATTCACATTGCGTTTAATATTGAGCGGCCATAAATAAAATTTATTGAAATACTAGTAACACACGAAGAAATGCTGAGCTCTCAGAAGCTAATCTTTGGCTCAGACAAAAATAGTTTGAGCCAGTTTGTATGAAGACAGATTATAGTATTATTAGATGCAACTCACCACTGACTTGGTGCAGGTGCAGCCATCTGTTCCTCCCCTCAGCTGGCAAGGGCATGTGTGAACAGGGTCCACAGAGAAGGCGAAAACCTGCAACAGGCCGAAGGTAAGTGATTGCTCTCCCCCCCTGCTGGAGGTAACGGCCTGAAAGAGAATCGAACCTGCAGCGCCAGAGCCCACACGACGACCACGGCTGCGAGCACGTGCTTGTTCATAGCGACTGAGGTGCTAATCGCACGTTGTTTCTGTCCTTTATACTCGGAGCTTCTGCTGAAACACCACAACCAGGGGCTGTTGTTGACGCTGCGAGGTGAGGCAAGACGGGGTCCGCGCAATTGCCCAAGGATATTTCTGCATTCGTTCCTGCCTCATACTATTAGCGAATTACGAACTAAGGCCAACTGCAAAAAACTAAATTTGGACGACAGCTAAAGATCGATGACTTACTTTGGCCTTTGTATAAGAAATAAAATAATTGTAAATCGAAAAAAAAGACTGATTAAATAACAAAAATAAATGAAAACGAACAATTTACAGACAAAATAAAGGTTTTATTCAATTACTGCTATATTTTCCTCAAAATTGGTAAAATTTATGTACAAATAAATTACTTCAGGGATTTTCAATTTTAAAGGATGTAATTAAACATTATTCTTGATAAAAATATTTGCCAAATGCAAAATTCTTCGTTATGGCCTGAATTAATAGGCAGTTACAGCCGTAATATGATTTCAAATATATATTAAATAATTGTTGAACTTGTAATAATATATAATAGCAATAATTATTTTGGCCGTTGTTATTATTACTGGAATTTAAAATAACAATTCGTACATTCTTAAAAATAGTTTGATGGATTTTTTATTTTATTTTGTGAAAACCGTAGTATCATTGATTGTGATATACAGTCTAACTTCGACTGGGGAATTGGAATTTGTCCGCTTGTTAGAAGGCTGCAACATTCAGCATGCATAAAATATATACATACAATACCAAAGTAGGTAGGTTCGTCAGGTACATTTTCGGCGTATTAATCACTGTAAGCCTAGGTTCTTCCATAAGAAAAATTCCACTGAATTGTCTTTGAAAATTTGTTTGAAGAGGTGCAGATGTCCATCTGGGCGAAACGATGATGCAAAGCACACTTTCCGTAGTTCACTTTAAAGTTTTCAACGTTAGAAAATTTTATTTTGGGGAGAGAGATAGCGTTTTGCTCGAATAAAATAACTTTTCTCCCTTGTCGCAAAATTTACAATTAAAAATCTTGAGCCAGTCAGTCATGACATATCTCGTCATCCATGCTTTTTTATTTACCCGCCGTTCTATGCCTATTAATAGCGGAAGCTCCATGTTTTTCCTCTGCTTTGGATGTTTCACATTTTAATGCCATCATTTTGTTTGGCAGAGCTGTAAAAAAATTGTGCAGTCTCGTTGCAATTAAAATGTTTTCGAGCATCCTTCACAAAGATCAGCCAATTTCGTTGTCCACTGTGGCACAACGTTAGTGTCTAAGAGAGCTCTGACACTGATTTCCTATTTTTAATACACTTTAACTAACTCCACCTTTTCTTTAATAGAAAGAATTTTTTTCAACCCAAAACTCACTACGATTCAAAATACGGCTGTCTGAGAACTAAGAAGAGTTCGTGAAAGTGATTCGGGATTGGGAAAGTCCAGGTTCATCTACCTCAGAGTGAACAAGTAGGGTTAGAGCCATCTGGAATCCTGAATTGTTTTCAAATTTCTGTCCGTTTATTAGAGACATTGTTATCTGTAAAAATAGTTTCCGTGTCCGTTTATTAAAAGTAATTTTCTTAGTAAAGTATATGGAATAATGCCGGGGAAAATAAAATTGTCCGGGTATGAGAGATGTCCGGTTATTAGAAGTGTCCGTTTAGAGAAGTTCGACTGTAGGTAATGGTACCGGTGGAAAGCGCAGTTGAAGTATAAATTTTAGAGGTAATATCAATTTTAAGGGTAATAACACTTAGACACATTAAACAGGGCTGCTTGAATTAAAAAATTATTTTGATTTGATAAACCAAATACATTAGCCAATATTGTCAAATGTACTACCCTAATGCCTAACAACTCAAGTATACAGTCAGGTACAGATTGACAGGTGCTAGAGTTTGGTCTTAAAGCTTCTTTTGGTCTCGTTGTGCCTTTAAAAATACATTTCCCTGGTTGAACAGCCTTCATTCCTTTTTTACGCAAATTAATACAATGAAATATCTTAAATTTATATTCAAAAATATTTTCTTAATGAAAAACACATTTTCGAGTCAAATATTCCATATTCTTTTCATGTAGTACGTTAATAATTTTCCTAAAAGTGTAATAATTTTCTTATTCATGTATTAAATATTCAACTTTGATTTCTTTATAATTTATATATCAAATTTTTTATTTAACGCACCCTCTAAGTTATATGCCTAAATTACTCAATCTTTTGTTTTTAAGTTTTTTATTGCGTACATTTGAACATTTCTGATTTTAATTTTATCGTTATTCATTCAAGTTTACATTTGAAATTTACTGCAAAGTAATTCTAAGAAATACAAATTTCAAGTGTGTGGAACTGAAAGTATTGGCGGTGTACTTTTAAGGGCAAAAAGGTCATTGCCAGTATTGTTGGCGTGTCACAGGAAGTGAATTCGCGAGATTATTCAAGATACAGCAGCAATGTTGAACAGGACAGAAACAGTTGTAATTTTTTTGGGGTGGGAGGGGGTAAACAGGCTACGTGAGGGTGATCCTGAAACAGGCAACTCTCATTTAATAGCATAGGAAGGGAATTGAAAAGGAGGGCTGCGGAAGGTAGAGCAAGGTAGCCAAGGGTTGACTAGGGCCCCCGGGCTATAGTTTAAGGATCCTACCCGGTGTTACACATAAAGAGATGAAGGGAAAACCCTAGAAAACCTACATAAGTTGTCTAAGGAACATTTAAAGTGTATTATTTTTTGCATAAACTTAAAAAGTTCTGTTTATTAGTTGCAGTCAATAATCATAAAACAGTCTGATGTTAAACTGTAAATCCATTTCTATTATATTTTTATGATTTGCTGATTTTTAAGACAGGAAAAATGGAAAAATTTTGGCCGGACGCAGGAATTGAAACCAGAACCTTCCGCTTTCCGGGCGGTGAGCCTACTTAGGTTTACTGGAGTGAAGTGATGTTGAATAGGCCCTCGGGCCCTGACTAGCTCAGTGGAAGAGTGCCCGCCTGGAAAACCGGGTCCTGGGTCCGGTCGACATTTTTACAGTCTTGTATTTCTTTTCTTTTTAGCTACACGCTTTACCTGAGCTTCAATTTAAACATTTGTAGTCCCTTTGACTTGATTTGTTGATTTAATAGTCAATTTACTTGAAATAATGAATCAAGGAAAAAAACGAAAAATGTCTACTTTCCACTCGGTACGCGGCTGCTTTAACCATCTAAGCTATCCGAGTCGACTCCAAGCCCAGCACGACATTCATCCTTGACCCTAACAAAAAGCACGGGCTCGCCTGTGACTTGGGTATAAATACTCGTAATCTATTTCAGGATTCAGTGAAGAACAGACATTAATTGCAAGCCCTCAAACTCGGGTAGCTTAGATAGTTAAAGCATCTGCGTAATGAGCCGAAGTCCCGGGGAGTTACATGAACCCCGACACTTTACGCACTTTCATAGAAAACCTCAAATTTTACATAAAAACGTTAACTCGTCACAAGAAACATTTTTTATCAATTAAACAACAATGACAATTACTGTAACTTGACATTTTTAATCATACCAAAGAACTATAGCACAAGGAAGTTATAAAAAAAATTCTGCAACAATCTAAATTATATGTACATAAGGAAAGTCAGTCAAACTACAATCTTCTGAATCTAGGAAGTGTTGATTACGAAATAGATTGGCGAAGATGAAACTAATGGAAGCACAAAACTATTTCTGTTTATGCAATAAGTTTTTTAATTCTACGGAAGGTATACCTCACTTAAAACGAGCAACAGTCCAGAAGTCTCTTGACTGTGAGGTACTGTCCCGCTGATGCGACAGCTGAACCCTCGATTCCCTGCGTAGTTGCTGCTAAGTCATTCGCTTGGTCGCTGGTAGCTGGTATACGACTCATAAACGTTGTTGCCGAGAAAACAGGGAAATCTACAAAGATAAAGTAGCCGAATATACTGAGATCCAGAGGTTAAAGGGTTAAAGTAATGACGTAGAAAAAATTACAAACGTTTCTATCTGTTAGTCATTAGGGGAAAGGAACATCAGAGCAGAACGTAGAAAGAAAAGAGAAATGGACCAATTCAATCGTCTCCGACGGCTATTTTAGCTTTTTGCGTTTGAGTGATGGCAGCGGAAATATATGCTTGTATTTATTTATAACCTGTCTTCTGATTCATGCTGTAATCAAAGGTAGAAAAGTATTGTAGGACCATAACTTTTTTATTTTGTTGTAGTTGTGCTAATCTGTCCTTAGACTGGACTGATGCAATCCTCCATGCTAACATATTTTGCTCAAGGACTTTCATTTCCGCATAACCACTGCATCCCAAATCATTCCTAATATCCTTCGCGTATTCCATCCTCGGCCTCCCTCTACTGTTGTTACCCTACACACTATCCTCTATTGCTAATTTCTCATGTAGAAAACCTGACCTATAAATCTATCACTTTTCTTACTCGTCGTCCTTCATATTGTTCGCTCTTCCCCTATTCTGCTTAGAACTTCCTCGTTAGTAACTCTAACCACCCATCTGATTTTCAGCATTCTCCTAAAGCACCACATAACAAAGGCTTCTATTCTTTTCCTTTCTGCACCCATATAACGCCAATTTTAGTAATTATTTACTATCGTTTTTAGCAATGATTTCCTAATATTCACTCATATATTACCCGTCAGTAAGTTCTTCTTCTTCGCGAAAGCCTTCCTTGCCTGTGGTATCCTACTCTTTATGTCTACTATACTTCTACTATCCCTAGTTATTACGTTTCCCAAGTAGCAGAATTCCTGAACTTCCACCAAAATACCCCTTCCCAATCTAACAACCTTTGTTATTCTACTTTTTCCTTCCTACTCTCCATTACCGTCATTTTCTCTCTATCAATCTTCATATTAAACTCTTTCTTCAGGACCCCGTTCATGCCATGTATTATGGTTTCCAAGTCTTCTTATGACTCCCCTAATACTAAAATATCACAGGAAAACCGTAGGGTTTTTTTTCTCCTTGCAGTATGATTCCTTTTCTAAGTTCCATTTTAACTTTATTCGTCGCCTTCTCTATATACGAATGCATAGGCGACATATTGAATCTTTGTCTTACTCCTCTCTTGATTTCAGCTTTCTTATCTTGCCTGATTACTCTTGTCTACTGTAGAGGTTATGGATAATTCTTCTTTCTCGATATTTTATTCCTGTCCTCTTCAAAATCCTTAACAGTGTGTCAGTTCACATTATCAAGGGCTTTTTCGAAATCTACAAATGTCATGAATGTAGGCCTATTTTTTCTTGTTCAGTATTAAACAATTAGGTGCAAAGTCAATATTGTTTCTCTTGTCCCTACATTCTGCCTAAAACCAGCTGATCTAACTCGCATTCTATTTGTCGTTCCATCCTCCTATATACTATTTTTCTTAATAATTTGCATGCATGAGATACTAAACTAATAGTCCTGAACTGTTAGCATCTATCAACCCCAGTCCACTTCGGTAAAGGGATAATTATGTTGTTTTTACAATCATCCTAATTGGTTGTGATGAATGAAGTTACTAAATTGTAGGAACCTGGCTTAGGTTTACAGGAATGAAGGGATGTTGAATCGGTCCTTGCACGTCGACTCGGATTATCTCTTTGGTAGATTTCCCTCCCGGAAAACGGGAGGTCTGGGGCTCCAGTCGACATTTTTTCATTCTTGTCTTTCTTCTTTCTTTAAATTATTATTGTTATTTCTACTAATATTAATATTATTACTGATAATATGGGTGTTGCATGATTTGTATTAGCGGAAGTTGTGCATTTTGATTTTAGATAATTTATAGATTGTGTTCATTTGTTTTATGCTGTTAAATACCGTAGTAACATATCTGTGGGTCTTCTTCGAAAGGTCCTCGTGACCTGTTAGAGAGTAAAGTTCTATTTTTTCGGCGCTCCCGTCCTGTCCAACCTTGACCGATCTGGACGACAGTGTCTTCTTTCATAGCACAGTCCGGATTTTTTGGATTTGTGCGTGGACAGCTTGGAAATTCTCCTTCAGGTTTGAAATAAAACGAGACCATGACGAACACAAACATCCATGCACATGTCGGGACAGACCGTTACACCACAGCCAGTGCGACAGAAAGTAATAACCTAAAAAGATTATTCAGAAAAGCCGTTTGCATTATATCCAATAATACAAGTGAGACTCAATACAAGTGTCTATAATCTTGGAGTAGTGCTATAACTCTCCACTCGGGAATATAAGACTACAGTCCTTGTGTCGTCCCTTTCTCCTGCGGAAACCTGAGTCGCTTCCCTTGGCTCAGCTGATGTCCACATCTCAGTGCAAAACTAAACTTTTCTCTGAATTGAACGAATAATTTGCAAATCGAAATTAAGGTTTAGGAAAACAGCTTTAAAAGTGCTAGTTTTCTTGGAAGAAAATTGTGTTCTTAATTGGAATCTCTTTATGGACACAAATCATGTCAAACATTGACATTGAACGGCTTCATCAGTTAGAGGTCTTCAAACAATTTGACAAAGGAATCTAATAAATTTGTGTCTCGTTGCAAAACAAGGTTATCCACGTCCCTTAAAATGAAATTATAACCTTAGATTTTCCATAACTATTAATGTAATACATCATTCATTTCGTATGTTATATATGAGAATATAAGAATTTAGAGGTCATAAAAATATTTATTCGGTAACCTTCGATTCAGCATTTTTTATTTACAATTATTGCATTTGTTATAGAAAAACAGTGTATGTGGTTTATCGTGGTACTAAAATATCATTCAATCATTTAAAGTAAGTGATGCTTTGAGGGGTTTCAAAACGCAACTTCATTCAGTGCTCTCTTAAAGAATCACATGTTCACAGTGTCTTACTAGTGCATACTTATCCAAAGAATTGTAACCATGAAGATTATGGACTTTTTACTGTGCTGCAAGCATTCTGCTCGCTCAGCTCAAAAGTAAGGCACGAGGTCGGCGGGCGAGCCACAGGAACGCGCCTAGTGTTTACAAACCCAGTCATCAGTAAGTACTTGATTAAGTAACAATAAATTGAGAGACTTTCTTAATCACGCTTATCGTTTTATGAACGGTGTAACTAGCGTAGAATGATTCAACCACGAATGTTGATGTTATGAAACTGATTTGGCGTGTATTCTATGACATTCTGTGTTTCAGGCAGTCAATAATATAAATAAATAAATAAGGAAACACTTTATTTACTACAGGTTGATAAAAAATTAGACATACTATAACTTCGTTTCGTCGCTTGATATGGTTTACTGTTTACTTGGAAATTGAGACAACACACACTATATACATTTTTAAATATATTCAAAGATTATATTATTACCTATATTAATCATAATTAGAACTTTCTCAGTACAATTACTGACATTTAACGGTCTTTAATTGATGGAGTTATTTCTAAAGATAAAATTTTGTTCGCTTATTCCTCGCGATACGAAAACAACAGAAAAGACTGGACCGTGACATACGAACAAAGTTTGATTAAAATTGCTCCACTCGTAAGGAAAACTTTATTTCACCCCCTCCTAATGCTTCAAATGCAGCTTAGCTCCAATTTTTAGTGTCAGAATGAAAGTAAACGAATTTCACATCTCTATAGGTCAGTTTCGTTTTATTGACTTCCATCCCTCTACTTCTTAACTTAATCTCCTGGAATATTAATACACTTGACCCAACCTGGAGTAAATAAGTCTTTGCCTTGTTCTTTAAACCAATTTCCCACAAATTATCTGGCCCACTCGTTGTTGATAAACTTTTTTCCACGAATGTCTCCTCGACGGACTAAAAAAATTAAAAACGGAAGGACTCAAATCTGAACTGTAGAGAGGATTAACTAGTAAGATGGTAATTTTAAAATTAAGTAACACTGTGGTGTAAATTATACAACGCAGATACAGAATACGTTACAGCAATGGCTTTGAAGTGATTCATACTGTAATATATATTTTTTTTAGTTTATCTTAAGTCGTATCAACTGCTAAGATCATTAGCAACTACTTTACCAATTTGGGGATCTTAATTTCATGGAAAGGGTTACTCGATTTGGGAACACAACGGCGCACATAAACATCTAAGCCCTTGCCCGAAATCGAACCCGTGACCTCTGTGGTACGAGGAAGTGACGCTAGCCACTACACTACAAAGGCCGGTTATGTTACAAGAATAACTGCTAGCAATTATATCACGCAACAATTGTCGAATGAGTCGTCTTTGGGTGAGACAGTGAATATTGAGAAGAAACCGATTTCGAGCTTTGGAGATATTTCTACAGGAGCTAATATGAGAGGATAGTAAGGATAGTGTTGTTGAGGTACTCAGTCCTGTAATATTAAAACCCTAACTTGCGCAAGCCTTTTCGTTTTTACGTATCTATCACAACCTTCATCCTCCCTAATCTTTTTAGCACATTCCCTCAGGCTCCCTCTTCTATTCTTAACCCACACACTTCCATCTAATGCTAATTTTACAAGTCTCAATTTTACATATCTCAGAACGTGGCTTATTAATCTATCCCTTCTCTTGGTCAAAGTCCTCCATATTGTTCTCTCTTCTATTATTCTACTTCTTACTTCCTGGTTAGTTAATCTACCCACCCATGTGATTTTCAGTATTCTTCTACTTCCACATTTCTATTCTTTTCCTTTCTGCAACTCCTACCGTTCACGTTTCACACCCATATAACGCCAATTTTAGTAATTATTTACTAATATTCATACTTATATTAGACGTAAGTAAATTCCTCTTTTTTGCGAAAGCCTTTATGCCTGTACTATCCTACACTTTAGGTCCACTATACGTCTGTCATCCCTAGTTATTATGCTGCCCAAGTAGCAGTATTCTTTAATTTCTTTTAAAATAGACCTTCCCAATCTAACAGCATTTGTTATTCAACTATTTCTCATACTACGCTCCATCACCTTTGTTTCATGCTTTACTCTTTCTCCAGGACCACGTTCATGCCACTTATTATGGTTTCCAAGTCTTCTTATGACTCTCCTAATACTTCAATTTTCTATTTCTTTTATTTTATAGCATTATGATTCCTTTTCCATATTTCTTTTAATCTTACTTCATCGCCTATTCCACATATAACTTAAACAGCATGGGCGACAGACTGCATCCTTGTCTTACTCTTAACTCAAGCGAAGGAGTTGACACTTGAACTGGTCATCCAGCACGTTGCGCATCAGTAACTGAGGTTCTACCGTTTTTAACTGTTCTACCCACTTATATAATTTTCCGTACTCCATAGCACCTTGAAAAAACTTAAAAAAATCATTCGAAGAAAGTCTTTATCCACTTTATCAGCTTCAGGAAGCAAAAACGAATCACTCTAAGTTGATCATATTATGAGTATATTGTTGTTATAAATAAAACATTTTTTATCCGTCAGGTGATCTCAGCTGATCCCAGTGATGCCAACCCCTACTAAAAAACCTTTTAATACGACAATCTGTCTCTTTAATTACACTGGTCGAGATTATTTTTGTCTCACAAGGACCAATAGCTGCAATTGATGCATTCTTTCTCACGTTTTGAAATATGTGTTCGGAATTTCTACAACATATACAAATTTCTTTAAATTCAATTTACATTTTTCAAAATAAATGTTTTATTGTCCATTGCACTCGGAAACAGAAAGGGAACTTTTTTGTCTCAGAAAGAGATTATATCACTCTGAAAGTAATATTTCTCCTGAACTCAAATATGTTAGTTTTTCCCCATCACGCAAGGTTTCCGAGATAGTGCCACTTATAAATTCAAGCATTGTAATATTTTCTACATTATTAGATACACAATATACAAACATTCTGACTATCGTAGAAGGGAGGAAATAACAAATCTCTGTAATATTTCGCCTCTAGAGTATTTTCCCTAGTCGTCCAACAACAATCGACCAGCAAATTAATAATCAAAAAATTTGCAAAAGTTTTTTTGGGAAATTTATAGGTGAAAAATTGCCGCAATATTGTCAATGATATTATACCATCTGATAGTAATACGTCGTTAAAAGTAACTTCTTGCACTCACACCTAGATTTGCAGTGAGCGATGAGCAATGGGGTACACTTTCATCAGGTGATATCGGCTATGGAAAAGATGGTTATTGTTGGACCATCTTGAGTTTGTTTCAGTGACGAAATATATAAAAATTTCTAGATGAATCAAAATGTTTGATTATTGTATATAAAGTATTTAGAAATGTTTTATATTTATATGCCTCTCTCTCGCAAACCTTGCGTGATGGCGAAAATCCGATTTCATGTTTGACTTAAGGAGAAAATGTATTATCAGAATTATATATTTAACTTCCTGAGACAAGAAAAATCTGAGACGTTTATCTGCGTCATTGAACGTCCCTCGTACAACTTCAAAGACCATTTCTTCTCATAGGAAAGAAGTGGCTAGTGAAGTCACGAGTTAAATCATGAATTCGGAAAGAATTGCCCTTGCCAAAGGAAAGGGAAATAATGATCAAGAACAATATTGTTGACTTAAAAGATATTTAATTATCATAAGAACGACTATCTTGGCCAAAAGCCGGCTCGTGCTTGAGTTTCCGGGCTACTTTTGAGTGGTGATGTCCTGTTTTATAGCCAGGCCTGTTGCGTACCTGGGTGCAAAGAGCGTGGTGCTTCCTAGCTGATGAGCCTAGGGGACGCCAAAAAAGGATAAACCGTTAACAGAAAAGGCAGAAGTAAACAGTTATAAAGAATAATATACGGCTAGGAAATTTTTAAGCAACGAAAAATATGATTTATTGTTTATATTAAAAGGTGTTCAGTTGAATTTGATAGTTCCGTACACTCCAGCATATTTCAATATTAGAACTTAGATTTAAAATTATCAGAACAATATTAACTAAGTTGGAATGATTTCTTAGAGTAAACGAACAATGTCGGATATAAATTGACTTTCATTATCTTTACTTTGATGCCAATTTGTCAGTTAAGACATGGATTGTCAATTAATGTCTGATTACATTAGAATATAAATTTGTATAAGCTCTCCTCAAAATTTTGACTGTATATTTCGATTAATTTACATTTATCTTCGTGTTTATGAATATACCGCTCGTTTCCGTTTCTAATTAGTTGTTTGTGGCTATCCCGAATGCGAATTTGTATTGTAATATTTTCTATATTATTGGCTACACAATACACACAATCAGCCTGTCACCCATGCTGTTTAACTTATATGTAGAACAGGTGACGACGAAAGTTAAAATGGAATATGGAAACGGAATTATACTGCTAGGAGAAGAAATATAAACCCTACGCTTTGCCGATGATATTGTAGTATGAGGGGAGTGCGAAGAAGACTTGGAAAACATAATAAATGGCATGAACGGGGTCCCAGAGAAAGAGTTCAATATGTGATTAATGGAGGACAAACCAAGGTCGTGTGAGAAACAGTGGAATAACTAAGTGCAACATAATAGATTGTCAGAATTTAAAACAACGTGCTCCTGACAAACCAATTTATAAATTTATCAACTTAGGATTTCCCAGCAAAATATACGATTAAAGACGGGGCAATGCAAAGCCTTGGTACATCTGTTCAATAACAGTTTCTTGTAAGCGACTTCTCCTACTGTTTCATCTTCATATTCATCCTCAGCTAGAGCACAATAAAGCAACAAGATGAAGTCAGAACTGAAAACTCCAGAGAACAATATGCAGATATTGGCTTCAATAAACCTGTTGTAAAATGAGAATGTTGGATTGCATGCTCAGCTCTTCACATGAGGAGCAAATAACAATTATTCTACAGTTCATATTTCTTTGTCACTAATTACCAGGTAGATATTTCTGAGAATGTTTTGGTCTTTTTTCCTATATTTGATACCTACATGGTTGTCTGAGAATAATTTACAATTTATTTATCAAAGAGAGAGATGCACAGACCAGTCCCACCACCCATGGAAACAGTATGACCTTAAAAAGAATTTTTTTAAACTAAATACTAGGGCATTGTATGTCCAGCTCATTTGAGGAAAATGACGCAGGTGCATTAATACAATAATTCTGCAGGTATTCAGTCTTCCTTATATCATAACGGATTTTTCATATTTAAAAAATAAGACTTTTTTCTTCTTTCATTTTTCATATTTTCATTTTCCATTGCCCTTTTCTTCCACCCCTTTCATCCCAATTCAGCAGTGTTCTTGTTCTTTCTGTTATTCTTGTGTGTTTAAATTACTATCATACATCACATTTTTAATGTTTTCTTTGTTTACTAACTTTGCTACATCCTCACCCACCATACTCTAGATAACAACCAAATCAATACTGGAGTAACATGCTTAGGGGAGGAATCTAATCCCCCTTCCCAGTTATACACCAATTAATTCATACAGACAATTAAATTTAACAGATCTGAAAACATTCTCAATAGGAAGGTGTCAAAATTCTCATTTGAATAGTAGATCATACTGTCCACATTCTCCTCCTCTCACACTCACAAATTAAGAAGTCAAACACATTTCCTAATCACTTGAAAATGAGCAATCAATAGTAGTGAAACAGTTAAAGTACACTGGAGAAAATATATTTGATAAATGGGGATGCACAGTCAAAAGATTGAAAAACTTAATAAGCTTCCCACTTCATTCACAGACATACACAAAAGATAACTCATTCCTAAATTTTGTAGAAAAAAATTTCAGATCAAGATAGAATAAAGATTCAAGTCTTAATTGGCAAAGTACCAAATAGCATCTAAGAAAGACTGCTTACTTACCTAACTGATTTTACATTTATCCTATAATACAGGTAATGAAAAACATATTATGGTTACATTTTATATGATTGTCAGGGCCACTTTGATCATAATTTTAAAGCAATTTTATTTGGACAAAGAACACAGACTATCAAAAAACTAATATTGGGAGAATGAAGTTCAAACGAGATATTTGAAGTAAAGATGTGAATTCCTGGTTATTAAGGCCTCAAAAACAATCAGTAGTTTTGTTACTGGAAACATTATCTGTGAGTCTCTTAAAGAAATGAGCAATAGATGAGGTCAAGAGAACTCTAAGATCTTTTAGAACAATACCTTGATTTGATCTGGTCTTGAAGAAGTCTCTAGAAGTAAAATCTAGAACTCAAAGAGATCAGGAACAACTAATGAGAAAGTTGAAGATTCTGAACACATTAATTAAAGAGAAATAGAAGAGACACCAACTATTTTTGAAGGAAATGTGAAAATATTAAGAATGCTTGATATTTTTGAGCTACTATAAAACTCATTTTTAGGGCAATGTAAGGAAAGCATTGATTATATAATTCACAATACCTACAGTTCATTCAGAAATTTTATAAAAATTAACCAAAAATTTACATAACTTGATTGTTACATTAGTGTTAATATAACAATACATAACAATTTTCATTTGCAGAATATAACTTTACTAACTTATTTCAGATAGAACCTTTTATTTCATAGTCTGAAATATGTGGATGAATTTTTGGCAGCACTTTTTAATTAAATAGTTCTCATATAAATACTACTTATTACAATATTATAAGAGTATAAAAATGGCAAGTTATGCATTAACATAATGCCTTCTATTCTTTCATACACTTTTGTAAAGAAATAGTTTATCATCAGAATTTTTAACATTTTTTTTCAGATTTAATTCTTGCATGTAATTTGGCGGTGAGTCAGGTGAATTACTTTCTATTGGATCCACTAAATTAACAGTTACAGCAACATTTGTGACAATATTTCCAAGTCGTATCTTTGGCATTTTCATCTTGAGATTTCCATTCACAAGTCCAACTCGAAGCAATCCTGATCCAACCTGAAAAAGTCAGATTCAATTGTAATTATCAGTTCTTCTACAACATTTTCAAATCACTTTAAATTGTGTACAGTTTTAATAATTTGATTTTGTGAAGAGGAGAGTATTTATCATGTAAACAGGAGAACAAAAAAAAGAAGAAATGACGAAGGTAACACTAATTTTTGGTTCCATTCATTCCCACAGTAAGCTTAAAGTAAGCATACACAAAAAATGTTCTATTTCCCTTATTTTAGGGTGACAAGCTACATGAGGGTATCCACATTGTGACAACTCTCCATTAATAGCTTAGAAAGGGGGAAGGGGGTGACCCACTTAATGGCAACTCCCCTTTAATGGCACTTGAAAGAAGAATTTGAAAGGGGGATGTAGAAGGAAGAACTTATGCAGCCAATGCTTAACTAGGACTATAGTTTAGGGTTGCAATCCAATCTTCACCTAAATAAATGCAGAACAAAACTAGAAAACATCTATTGGGTACTTGTTTCATGCTAGGAGAGGAGTTTGCTATGAGGCCATAGCATTCTCTTCTCTGTGCCTCAACCAGCTTAGGAGGCAGCTGGCCAATTGTTGCAATAGGATACACAAACAGTTCTTAAAGTACACCCTAGGTCAGGAAATACACCTCTCAAAACTGACTGAAGCACCTCAAATTATGTAAATCAAAAGAAAGTGCCCTTAATTTAGATTGTTACTAGAAACATAATTTTTCATAATAGTATATTTTAATTCACATATAGCAACTAAGTCTTATTAACCTGTCATCAACATAAAAATAGAAGCCCTAATTACATTGTGGGCATATTCATCAGCCAAACTTTCCACATCAACTGACCATCTCCTTAATAGGTATGACTTTATTCTTGAATTGAATGATTTGCAAGTCAGTATGTTATTAATGTGATGAAAGCTCCCAATTTTATCTTAACATAACATGTAAGATTTATGACAGGTTAATAAGGTTTTACTGGTTTATAATAATTCATTTTATATTACCATTTTGATATAACCATCTTTCAATAGGCTGCCTGATATCCCAATGTGTGTTTGAAGGAATTTTACTCATCCAAAAAAAAATATTACTTTTCTCTAATGCACAATAATTTTAATGAAATAATATATAATTCACCATATGCATTGTTTTGTAGACACTAACATTTATTCTTCATTAAAGAAATAAATTAAATCTTGATAACTTCATGAAATTGAGAAAAGAAATGTAATTAAAAATAATTGTCATTTAAGAATTATTCCTCCTTAAATATATAAAAACAAAATGGCTGCAATAATAACTTAATAAGATAAATCATAATTAAAATATTAATAACTTAGTGTTGAAGTAATTCTTGATAATATGAAAGAATAAATTCATATTATTTCAAAATGATGAGATACTTTAATTGTTATTATACAATGATGATAATTATCTAAAATAATCTCTAGCATAAATTCCACGGAAACAATATAATTTTGCGCATTATCTTAAATCACATATCATTATGAAAAATGTAGGCGAACTACATACTAAAAACCTGTCCCAGCGTAAGTCCTGAGTAAGTAGCACTTGGGTCAAAAAAAAAATTCTAACCCATCTAAATTATTGTTTGGTAAAATTTATAAATCCTTTTTGCATATTCCTTTTCAGAAAATTTGTAACGGAAAGTGAGATTTCTGGATATTCAAATAGTCTGTTCATTTATCTCCGTTGTATGTCCTTTATATTCACTTACATGTTGTTTTGAGAATTGGATTATAATATGTCTGTGATCAAGTTAGAAGCTACAGGTCTAAAACAAAAGCAAGGAAATTTTTGTCTCTGTGGATCTTATTTCTGAACCTGTTTTTGCCTTGAAAGAGTGAATGTGTTTTCTTATTTTTTTTCTGCTTATACATTTCATATTCTTAAGGAATGTGAAGCATTATCAGCTAAATATTTTAAAGGCAAACTTTACTTATTTTACAGGATAAAAGTGTCAAATAAATATCCGGAAACAGAGATTTCAGCAATTCTAAGGAAATTTTATTTTAAATGTAGGGAATTTTAACTTTACAGGACTTGTTATCATGATATTTATTCTTATGGAGTACAATTATAAGAAAAAATTAATATATTTATTGTGATAATTTCTATCACATTAAACTTACCTTCACACATATTAGCATTGTTATTATCACAGTAAAGAGCAGTCTCCTTTCTGCCATGATAGAAGTACAACTGAGAACATTTTGAGTCAGCATTATATGACCTTGTCAAATATTTCATCATGTTTACCTGCAGCTGACAACTAGCTCAGCAGAATGTAGAGCTGAGCGAGCTACTTCCAACAGTGAACAGCAGAATGGTTGAACACTTTTAAAATGTACAGACTTAATGACAATTCAAATCCTGATATTTTCACTTTTAAAGTACTATAGAAATGAATAATATTGAGCATGGTTAATATTCTATAGAGCTTAAATATATCAATAATTCTCCTTTTTAAAGTATTTTATTTGCTATGTAATAGAAGTTCATTAATAAATGTTGTTGTTGTGGTAATCAGTCCTATGACTATCTGATGCAATGCTCCACAGTCACGGGGGGAATATGCCTGTGAGAGAAAACTCCCACAGGCGTGATTCGTAGTTAAGCAATTTTTTGGGGAGGTAACATGCTACATGAGGGTGATCCTGAAACAGGCAACTCCCCTTTAAAAGCATAGGAAAGGAATCGAAAAGGGGGGATGCGGAAGGTAGCCAAGGGTTGACTAGGGCCCTCAGGCTATAGTTTAAGGATCCTACCCAGGCCTAAAGAGATGCACGGAAAACTCTAGAAAACCTGTATCAGGTAGGTCTGGCATTGAGTACTATTCTCACGCCCTTCCGAACGACGGGAGACGAGTTTGTTGTGGGGTCGCAGCATTCCGTTCTCCGTGTCTCCAAAAGTTTTAAAAGGCAGTTGACCGACTTATCCAATGGGATCAGCGGACAACTCTTGCCCTATACCCATGGTCTTCGAACCCAGTACATACACCTCCCAAAACAGGTGAAGTAGTCTCGGCATGTGAGAACTATTTTTTTAGGTTAACAGGCTACATGAGGGTGATCCTGAAACAGGCAACTCCCCTTTAATAGCATAGTAAAGGAATTGAAAATTGGGATGCGGAAGATATAAGTTCACTAATCACAGCTTTTTGCGAGAAAATAATGAATCCAGCGCAAGTTTTTTCACTTCTACATAGCTACCAAATCCACCCTAATCTACTTAGTATATATCATCCTTTGCCTCCCTATCCATCCGTCTGATTTTCAGCATTCTCTAATAGCACTACATTTCGAAAGATTCTATTCTCTTACTTTCCGCAAATACTGCCGTGCACGTTTCGCGCCCTATAAGGCCACATTCGATTTTTAGTAATGATTTTCTAATATTCATACTTATATTAACCGTAAGTAAGTTCCTATTTTTTGCGAAAACCTTCCTTGCCTGTGCTATTCTACTCTTTATGTCTAGTATAGTTCAACCATCCTTAGTTATTATGCTTCCCAAGGAACATAATTCATTAACTACCTTCAAAATATCCCTACCCATCTAACACTCTTTGTTATTGAACTGTTTCCATCACCTTGGTTTTCCCCCTATTAATCCTCATACTGAAATCTTTCTCCAGGCCCACGTTCATTGCCATTCATTACGGTTTTCAAGTTTTCTTCTGACTCCCTTAATACTACAATATCATCGGCAAACAGTAGGGTTTTTATTTTTTCTCCTTGCAGTAAGATTCCATATTCCATTTTAACTTTTCTCATCGCCTGCTCTATATACAAGTTAAAATGCATGGACGACATATTGAATCTTTGTCTTACTCCTCTCTTGATTTCTGCTTTCTTATCTTGCCTGTTTACTCTTGTCTACTGTAGAAGTTATGGATAATTCTTCTTTCTCGATATTTTATTCCCGTCCTCTTCAAAATCCTTAATAGCGTGCCAGTTCACAATATCAAAGGCTTTTTCTAAATCTACAAATGCCATGAACGTAAGCCTGTTTTTCTTATCTTGTCTTCTAAATCTTAAAACCAAACTGATCTTCTATTTGACGTTCCATCCTCCGATATACTATTTTCGTTAATATTTTGCACCCATGAGATACTAAAATAATATTCCTGCCCTGCTACCATCTATCACCCCCAGTCTTTTTAGCCACGATATTGCTTCGCCCGATAATCTTATCAACTCCAATGGCATGTTATCAATTCCTGGTGTTTTACCATTGCTCAGATCTGTCAACGCCATGTCAAACTCTAACCTTAATTTTGTCCCCCAAGTCTTCATCATCCACTCCTCTTCTTATTCTATTACTGAATCATGTAGATTTCCACCCTAATTCAGCACTTCTAGATATTCATTGCATGTTTCCGCTATTTCTCTATTTAGTTTTGGCTTCTCATCTGCTTTCCTGCTGTTCTTGCTAGTACTTTTCTTTACTGGGAACGTTTATTTGATTTTCCTATAAGCTGCGTCTAGTTTTCCTTTCACCGTGAAATCTTCACCCGCTTTGCATTTCTCTTGGAGCCAAGCCTCTTTGGCTGCTTTGCACTTCCTATCTCATGTACTGCTCTTTACCATATTATTTCTTGTGTTATCAATTCTTTCCTATTGATCTCAGCTATTTTTCCAATTTTTTCGTCTGCTGCTCTAGTCATTTCTTTCCTCAAGTGTGCTTATTTCTCTTCTATATTGTTTCTTTCTTCTTTCTCCATTGATTTATTCTTCGAAACTTTGAAGCATCTTCTGTTGTTTCAGTTTTTTTTATTCCTGTCCCTTTGTTTCAATTCCTTTATTCAGTTTCTTAATTTTCAGCTTTCATTTCATAATCAACAGATTAAAGTCGGAGTTTACATCTGCTCCTGGGTAAGTTTTGCAGTCCAGCACCTAATTCCTACATCTCTGCCTCACCATAACGTCTCCCTCAGCTTCTTATACACGCGGAGTCTTGAACCCAGTATTTGTCACTACTAATTTGTGCTCCATGCTAAATTGTACTAGCCTGTCTCTCCTTTCATTCCTTCCGCCATGTCCGTAGCCCGCAACTACATAACTTTCTCATCCCTTTCCTATTACTGCGTTCCAGTCACCCATAATTATCAAATTCTGATTTTCATTATTTCTTTATAGATTTTCTTAATATCTTCTTCTTCTTAGGTACTTGTGGGCATGTAAACTTGTATTATTGCCGTTGGCTATGTTTTTGTGTCTAACTTTACCGTAACTAATTTGTGAAAATTTTAACATGACCCAGAGTGTCTATATTTGCTTAAGAAAAAAAAGACATAACAGGAAATAGTTGAGACTTAAAAAATAGAAATTACAGAGCTTCGACGAGGTCCGAAATGCGCACGAGTCTACAACATACACAGGTGCCTCCTCCCTTATCCTGCTTTCATGACTAGGTTTGTCAAACAATTTATTGTAATTACAATGTTTATAACGTTGAATTTTCAAAAATTAATAATTTATAACTTACATAAAATAAATGGGCTGCTTCTAATCAATAAGTTATACATAAGAATACTTCTCCTTCAGAACATTTCAATTCATCAATGTTTACTTAGTTTATGCATGTATCTTCAAGAAATTGAACTTTCCTTTCTTATGCATTTGGGATATCTTCTATTTTCTAGTATCCAAACTATTGAATATTTCAAGTTCCATCGAAATAAGGGTTAAATAACTTTGTTGACCTTAAATAATTCATTATCATTTTTAACTTTGAAAAACATATTTTTACATATGCACCTGTGACCGGCAGAGGAATAAATACACTTAATGCCATTTATGTTTTCTAAAAAGTTGACATTTCACAAATAATTTCATGTCACGAAGTGTATGTGGATCACTATACAGACTTTTTAGAGAATTCAGTTTTAAAGTGTTAATCTCAGGTAGTAATCAATAACGTAATGCCAGCTTAATTGTCTTTAATTTTGAAATGTAATGTTATCAATTCTTTTTTGGGTTTTCTAAATTATGCACCATATTACGTGTTTTTTCATAAATATATTAAATAATTTAGAGTATATATTTAAATGGGTGGGCGCCAATAAATCTCATTTTGACATTTAAAACAGTATATTTTACGAAACTTTAGAAAATTTAATCGACTGTATTCAGGTCCCCTCGTTTCATGGTCGGCCGGCATCCTGGATTCAACCCAAAAGCAGCTTCCGGGTCGGTATGTGAAGCAGGAAGGCATCTGATGTGGCCCAGGAAACGTGCGTCCACTTTAGTTTTCTCGTGAAATTTGGAACCAGATCGCCTCTCCTATCCGACTCCTTAAAGCCAGCCAGTCCGACTTTCCGTTTCGCTAACTTCTCCCTACGCCTTCTCACCTCCGACTGTCTTTCTCCAGCTTCCTTTTCCGTATGTCCTTTTCGAGGTCCTTCCCACCTCGAACTCACCTCTCCTAAAACTTCACGTTTCTCTCCGCGGTTTCTCACCAATGGGTTGGAGCCCCTACTTCTAGAAAATTTACATTTTAGTAGGAGCAATCCCTTTTCCGCTACTCCGAGTTAACAGCATTGTTGACTTCAGTTTACACCAAGTCGCCAAAGTTGGTCTGAACAAAGTGCCGGTCTCACAGACGCCGAGATTTATAGCTTTATTTTGCTTCCCGGGTTTAACCGTAGATGGGGGCCTTGCGAAGATCTCAGGATCTGTTCTCTATGGAAACTTCGAACTGAAGAATGCATAATATTATAAATTAAATTTAGATAAATAAAATATACAATAAAATTTTATACGCGTCATAAGTACTTAAAAGCCAAATACTTCGTCTTCCTCTGACCAATATATATATAAATCTTTACTTTAAAAAAATGGGTCTAACACATCTTCATCGCGTTTTTCAAACTGAAATTGAGTCTGTTTTTTTCTTAGACAAAGTGTATTTATTGTTGAAAGTGTCTTCAGCTAGTAGTTTGTAACTTTTGTAGTTTCTCGTAAAAATAATTTCAAACATAATCTATTTTTTTTATTAGTACTAATGTCTGTTTGGGACTTTGTATTACCTGTCTGACACATTTAGAACTTTTTGGTTGCAAATTACTCCGCAGCAAAAGCACTTACTCAAATTAAAATATTTATAAGAATAATAGTATATAGTAATAAAAAATAATATTTTTATATGTAGCAGTTCTTAGGATGACATTAGTGAAATTCATTTACATGATTGTCACCATCTCTATTTGTAACACAATAGAGGTAGCAGAAGAAAACTACAGCAATGAGGCCCCGGGTTGGAATCCTTGCATAGGATCGGATGTTTGTGTCACCATGGGATTAAGACTGCTGGAGAATCGATATTCTGACAACGTATCGCTCCCTAATCGGAATGTGTCATGTAAGGTGACAGTCCACGGTCGACCCTTTAGACCAAGACCCTCAATGGGCTGCAGAATGAAGGAAGAAATGAAACTGCTAACCCCATTCAAAAATCATATGTATCATACTCATTTGTAATGAATTAACTTTGCTATCTTATTAATTATGCAAGGAATTAACTATATATGATTTAAACCCAGGGATAATTCAAGAAACAATTCCAATTTACTAACTAAAAACATTAAAATTTATTAATACTAATTACACATGAAGTTAAATTATATACAGAGCAATTTCATATTTCGGGTTCTAAATATACTCTTTTCTCAGGGGATTTTGGGTCAAGTAGCAGAAACGCAACTAAACGAAAGATTGGAAACGACAATGCATAAAACAACGGGCGGGTCTCACCAGGCTCGGTCGTCCTGATTCAGGCCGTCAGCATACCAGGGGTAAAGAGGGAAGGGGGCGATGCTCCAGCTCATGGATCATCAGATTCACCAATTACAGCTCTGTTTGTTCAGAGAAGCCTTTAACTTTCGCAAGCATATTGCATTGGCTTGCGTCCTCTCTCTCTGGCTTCAAACCCGACACGTAGCGGCGTCCACCCCTTGCCGTAACTGCCGCAAGACTCCCGAAGTTACAATCTTTTCATTTCGGGTTCACATTCCTTTTAGCCTTTATGTCACAGCTGGCTGTTCCTCTTCTGACAATCACGTCGCTATTGTTAGTAACGCTGCAAAATAACGTCCACGTCCAGACACGCTGTCTTGGCATCGTGATAAAATTAATTAAATAATGTTTTTTCGATAATGCTCGCCACACATTATTATAAGTAGCTGCCACCGACAGGGCAATCCATAGAGAATCTGCAGCAAGTAGGTTAACTTCGTTGATCTCAATCTTCAGAATGCCTTAACAAGCTATAACAACAAATTATATATATATATATTACAAAAATAATTAATACATATTGTATTTATGTTGAGTGGTTGTTTTAGCACTTGAGAGGTTCAAAGCGTAATTTAATTTTAAGGCCCCCATCTAAATATTTTAACCAATACAGTGTGAATTCTACACTGGTAGTCCAATAGTTCCTAGGGCAAGCCTCAGCTACTGGGCGGGTGACAGGTGGTGGATAGTAAACGGCCCTCAGATATGCAAATAAAGGTTATGCCAAATAAGCAGTCCAGGACCGTGGCAGCAGGATCTGAGAGTGTGGGAGGATAGCCCGTGGCAGGACTACACTCAATAAAAAACAACATTTGCTCACGAAGTACCTGTGTCAGGGCGAGTAAATGATGCCCAAAAATATGCGTTGTCACCACTGGATAATCTCAAAGGCAAAGAAAACCCCGACATAAAACTAAGGGCAGAGGAGGCGTAGTGAAGCCAAATCCTCGTAGGGAGTAAATCTTACACAAATCCTGGTCCACCAGGATGGAGGTTGGGCACAAGGCTGACTATCTAGCCCCGGAAAAGACAACTAGTAGGGAATCCTCAATATGAGCCTCGGAATAGGCAGAATACTAAAAGACGACGAATATGGCATGGAAGATGCAATGATCAAAACATCTGCAGCAGGAAAGATCCAAGTGCAAAGGAAAGAAGGGTAGCCGCCCATTAATAAATGTGCATGCCCCTACAGAGGAAAGCGAAGAAGAAATAAAGACATCCTTCTATCAAGAGCAAATGATAGAATCCACACCGTCATATGATGCGAAAATCATCCTAGGGGATTTCAATGCACATGTGGGAAAAGAACTGGTATATATTGGAAGACACAGCTTTCGTGAAGAAAAAAATGATAATGGAAGAAAGCTAATACACCTGGCTGCGGGGAACAAATGATTGTAACCTCGACATGCTTCCCCCACCAAAATATACATTAGAGAACCTGGCACACCCCTGATGAAACATCATTCAGCCAAATTCATCATGTGCTAATAAATAAGACGTGCAACCAACATTTTAGATGTCCTCACTATGTGCCGATTTTGCATCAGACCACTATTTGGTGAGAGTAAAATACAGATGCCGAACAACCAAGGCATGCAAAAGTAACACCACGCAAAGTCTTAAATTCAGACTCACAAAACCTCAGGATGCAGAGTTACAGAAAATATATCAACAAGCCCTTACCAGGATGGAAAGAATATGAGGAGGGGGGATGTTATAGGGAGATAGAAGGATTATGAAGGCAAATCAAGGATAGTATTAAAGTTGTGGCAGGAGGCATGGAAAAGGAAAGCAAAAATGAATGGTTTGATAAAGACTGCAGGACTGTAATTGAAGAAAGGAAAATTGACCACTATGAGAGCTAAGAAAATCACCCTAGACCAAGCAAACAGGAAGGTTAATAAAATATTCAGAAATAAAAAGAGACAGTGAATAAGAGATCAAATGATGTATTAGGAAAATAATGTAAAAGAAGCAAAACCAGCAGAGGCCTATTAAGAAATAAATACACCGAGAGGGGGATTAAAGGCATGCACGAATTTAATTAAAGACAAGAACGGCAATTAGTCGTATGAAAGCAGCAGGTCAAAATGAGATGGGCAGAATATTTTAGGGCTCTACTCAATAAAGTCGAGGATAGCCCAAACATAAACGAATACCTAGAAAAGCAGGAGGCATTTGCATCAGTTTGGTGGCCTTTGTGGTGCAAAATTCTGACTCTGTATATTAACCCAGAGTCAGAATTTTGTTACTATTAAAATATCATCAGAATATGACTAGTCTACAATCATTCAGTTATCACAGATTTCTTCATCCAGCAATTTGTGTATTTGATTCCCTTCTGATTCACAATTACACATATTAACAATTTTATAGGATAAAATGCATATACAAAACAATTCTGGAACTCTACACCACAAGAATAGCAGTTACCAGTAACTAACAGAAGTAGAAGCAGAACCGCTTATATATAACTTGCTATTTCTGAAGATAGGAGTGGTCAGCAAAACTCTGTCACTAGTGACAATGAGCCACTCCAAAAAGATCCAAATTATGTCATGTAATATGACAGTTGTCCAGTGAAGCACCAATGAGAAAGAAATATTGAAAGATTCATATGGTCTCAGATGTATAAAACTGTATATTTAATTTAGCACAGTTTAGAAATAGGCTGTGAATGCAGTAAATGGGACTACTTAAGGGTTAGATGCAAGAGTCAGTTTTATGCATGTCAGTTGAATAAATAGAAGTACTATTTAGTGTATTAATGAATCTTCTCAAATTTTGATAACTATTAAGGCAAAATATAACATTAAAAAGTAGCTGACTAGGGTGGTATTTTAATCCTGTAAGATGTTTTCCTAGCTTAGCAAACAGAGCTCATTAACTTCATGAGTTTGCAAGTTGTAAGCAATTTGTATAATATGAAGGTGATATTTCCTTACAAACTAAATACGGTACAACAAATACATAATATTAAAGCTTAGATAAATATGTAAAGGTAGAATATATTTTTATTGTTTAACACACACAATAATCTTCCAACAAAGTATTTTAGGGCCACTTCTAGTAACAATTAAATTTAAAGAAATATTTTTTTCTGTAAATTAATATTGAGATAGTTAAATTTTATATGACCCATGATGCATTTATATTGAGAAATTGATATACAAAATATAAGCATAATTTTTTTCTTACTAGAGTATGCAAGGGAATGGAGCTAGTGGCTGAACCACTAAATTTAATTAATAAAAAAACCTATCAAGTACAAGCAGTACTTACAAATATATATCACAATTTGAAATGCATACATAATTATCATATGGTGACCATAAAATATAATCAAAAGAAGTCTGATGCTCTCGCTCGTTTTGGTAAGAAAAGAAGATTGTCTGTAATGTTGTTTCCTGGAATAGGAGTGTTTCTATGTCTATTCCTGGGAGTGGGTGGTTTAGGTGAAGCAGTAGGTGTACTCGTAGATGGTCGGCGAGGACTAGGACTGTAAGATGCTTGTAGAGCTCGATCAGTTGTCCGCAGTTGTGCTGTAGCCAATCGACGAGCAGCAGGTGACATACTACTTAGTCTTTCAAGGGCACCCGAGCCTGGCCTTGGAGAAGGTCTGTAACAAAAAAATAATGTTGAGGAGAAAGCAATTAAAGATCAAGCACACACAGCCAATTTGTTAAGCATGTGCACTCACACACATTATGGTAAACAATTAACAGTATTGTATGAATAGAGGAACTACTATATGATAGCTATGTCAGTGTGATCATTTGTTGTATATGTCCTCTGAAGTGTGTCAATAAAATTTCCCTCTGTTGGGTCGCTGATTTCATGGCATTCTTACTCATCTTGTAATAGAATAGAATTAATTAATAATGACATAGATTTTATCAGGAAACTGGAACCAACATATGAATGTCAAAAATACAGGTATTGCAGAGGTTGGAAAAGGAATCAGAACTATGACATGAGGATACTAAAACTTCAAGAGTTATAATAATTCTACTTAAGACTAGCCTAGAGGTAATCGGGTTCTGCTTTCACATAAAAATCAAAATTTCTAGACATCTGGATCTCTTATATTCACTTTCCTATTTATTCTCTAAATAGGAAGAGGCATTTACATCTGAATAAAAAAATATATAGTGAAGAGTAACCACAAAATCCAGACATGTGAAAATATAAACACTGATTATAGCAACTTTCATAATTTAAACAGATATAAATCTAAATTAATAATGGTTAACTCATTCAGACCACGTGAAAAACTAACAATTCAAAATGAAACTAATTAATTCTCAGATTTAATAATGGCAGCCAAGAATGATATTTTCTTGATAACATGTTAAAACAATTGAAAATCAAAACTCTCACTCAAGTGGAATCCCAAGAAAGTATAATTTTATTGGAATGACAACCATTTCAAACCAATTACCAAATTTATCAGTATAATTTCACAAACCTGCTGTAATTGGCTTATAAATTATTTAATTTTCAAATATAACTAAATAAAATTCTCATGTATGTCAAAAGTGATATAGAATAATGTTATTAACTATAAAATCAACAGAATGTGTTCAGTTAACGTAATACTTACGAAGAAAGTTGCCGATACGCAGCTTCAATGGCCCTTGTCTTACGGTCTCTATGCCGTTCTCCAGCTTTTTCTGCAAGAGCCAATGCTAGCTTTTCTCTTTTTGGAGGCTCAGGCATTCGGAAACTTGGACCTTGTGTAGAGCGAACAGGTGTCCCTCCACCATCTAGTCTAAATGGTGTCCCTTCAATTTCTCCCCAGGTCATCAAAGGAGACTCGTTAACACCTATCCAATGGATAAAAGAATTAATTTTGTAGATTTATATTGTAACCAGAATTGAAGCATTTCAATAGTCTAAATTTCTCCTCTGACTATGGGGCTACATATTAATTAGAAGGTTTGATAATATTCTGTTATATTATTTTACTGTTCACCGATTTGTTTGTTGGACATGAAGTGTAGACAATTGATCATGAAACACTGTACAAATTTTCCAAGTGAAAACTTTGGCTCTTTGCATAAATTGAATACATAGCTTTGTGTGCGCCAATGTATTGTAGATCAAACTAGATAAAAGTGGTCTGGTATAATAGTGCTATATATTTCACATTTATAGTTTTGAAAAGGTAAACACTGCAAACGTAGTAAAACCAGAATTAAACACACAATTAAACAAGGATGTCACAAAATTGTAAAATAAATGTGGCAACATTTTTACGGACCAGCACTTAAGAAAAACTGTCATGTTTTTTACAGATATTAACATAGTGTCTTTAGTTGTGAAACAATTTTTTTTTAACAATTTAACTATCCCAAAAGTTATATGACATGATTAATATTATTTCAGAAGTTATACTCCATTTCTTAAAACCTACTAAATAAAGCTGCGACAATATTACACACAAATGTTCAATTGTACATACAACATGTATAACATCAACTTTTCAGATCTGTTTGACATGGTAGTCATGTCACAATAAAAACTTTTTTAAGCTACCAAGCTTAACTATAATGTCACAACATATACAGGATATGTGGAATCATCTTAAGTTTTATTTTTCTTAAACATTGAAGGCTTTCCTGATGTGGTTGGTGAAGAAATAGTTCTTGGGTTTCCACACAAGTAACACAGTGATTAACTGTGACTTTTCAAGCACTGTCGTCATTTTCCAGGTAAACATTTTAGTGTCAAAATGTCATGGTTTAATCATTGTGTTACCCGTGTGGACATCCAAAAAATATTTCTATAGAATAGTAATTAATGTCTGTAAATTTAAACATCAACTATTTCTGCACCTTTTCAATTAAATAAAATCAAAATAGAAATCACTGAATATTTAGAAAAAGCAATGAAAAACTAATTGTGTATATTGTCCAGTTTGCTTTTAAAGGAAGAATACTAGGTGGTATACCAATAAAATAATAATTTATCAAAATTGGTGTTACTTACCCGGAGCAGGAGAAGGAGTCTTTACAAAAGAAAATCCTAGAACTGTAGGTGTAGCATTAGACTGCATCAACTCCTTTCCATCAACTCCTATTTTACCTTCTAAAGCATGTGCTTGTGTTTGGGCTAATTGTTGTATAGTTTCTTTACTCTGTTGTTCATCAAATGGATTTCTTTCCAGTCTAGTATTATTATGAACAACTTCTTGCCTCTGACGAGCTTTCTCCACTTCTTCTTCTGGAGTCAATGATACTCCTACATGGGATTAAAACAGAGACAATTAAGAATGAAATTACAATTCTGAAAATAAAATAGGGAATGGCTAAGTTACTGCATCCATTAATACAAGTTTCAGTGATTCATAAATTTTTAAAAAACTTTATAGTAAAAGTGAGTAAATTTCTTTTTTAGATAAATATTTATATTTCTGTCAACTTCTATAGAGATTTAAAAATTAGAATGTATGTAAAATAAAACTTTTAAAAAGTTCATCTGTTGTTCTGTTTTTCAGTCCTACGACTGATCTGATGCAACCCTCCATGCTAACCTATCTTGCACAAGCCTTTTCATTTCATCATAACTATCACAACTTACATCTCCCCTATTCCATCCTTGGATTCCCTCTTCTGTTCTTACCCCACTTCGCTCTAATGCTAATTTTACAAGCCTCTTATGTCTTAAAACGTGGCCTATTAATCTATCCCTTCTCTTGGTCAATGTCCTCTTCCACTATTCTGTTTAGAACTTCATTTTTAGTGATTCTATCCAACCATATCATTTTCAGCATTTGCCTACAGCACCACATTTCAAAGGCTTCTATTCTTTTCCTTTCCGCTACTCCTACCATCCATGTTTCTACCGTTCCTAGTTATTATGCTTCTCAAGTAACAGAATTCTTGAACTTCTGTCAAAATATCCCATCCCAATCTAACACCCTTACATATAACAAATTTTAAAAAGTTCATCAAACAAAACAAAATTTAGAATGACCTACAGATTTTCATATAAATTTTGTTCATTAAACAAGGGCTCATATGAAATAGTTGACAAAACAAAAACATGTATGAAATTTACTTATTACTCTCTAAAATCAGTAGAAAATATGAGTATAAAATGTAATCCTTATAATGTAAATTATATAGTTAAATTGATATAAAGATTCAATATTAATTCATATATTTATGGTAGGTTGGGAATAATAGTGAATACGTAAACCATGAGGTAGAAAAATAAGTACTATTATTTAATATTATTAGATAGTTTATAACTTCATAGAAGTAATTTTCACTGCATTAAAGGCTAGATTTTAAGTAAAATACCTTACCACATTATGATCGGATTTTTTGGTTGTACTTACCATCTGGAACATACATAATGTAATTCTTATTCGTATAACCCCATGTGTCAACCATTAATGGTCGGTCAGTATTAGCAGCTTGATCTTCCACAGATGGAAGTGCAAGTCTATCCCGTTTAGCCTCACTTGAGCCTTCTTCTGCAGCATAAAGCCAAGCATACTGCAACATAATAATTTTTATGAATCACTTACTTCACAAACCATAAATTATGAAAAAAGTAGTTATGTATAAATGTTAAATGTGGTAATTAAAACAATTTTCTTCAAACAATAACACCGTCCACAGACATATTTTTATTTATACTATACAGTTCTAATTATTCATAAATACCCAAGATAAATTATGGAACAAAGTTCTAAATATAACCAGGGAAAAGCAGAGACAAGACCTCGAGAAAATAGGATCACTGGCTTCATGCTTCTACAAATCCATGTACGATGGATATATTAAATTTGAATTTCAAGTGAAGACAATAAAGATAACTCACTTTCTCCAAGTAATATGCAATTTAAGTTTACAATTTAAAACAGGCAAATTATCCACAAATTTGAAAAAATCTCAGTCTTCAACAGAAACAAGATTATGTTAAGGGCCAAACTCGTGTGGGGTTGTGGTCAGAGTAACGGATGTTGTGTGTGTGAGTTACAATTCTGGGAAACCCATAGGCATGTTTGATTCATACCCTACATTAGATTGGATGACATTTTAACCAGTCAATACAAATATAACTGGTTGTCAGACAAACTTACTATCGGCTTGTATACTCTTGTATAGACATATAAAAGATGAAAAAACAGGATGCAATGAATTTGTACAATGATTATGAAAGAGAGATAAATTTGGGGTATTTTAAATTCTTTTTGAGGAGCTGAGGAAATTTTGACAAACAAAATGAACAATGAAAACCTCAAACATTGCTACATTTCATCCCTAGTTTGGGACTTCATAGTTAATCTAACTTTTTTAAGAAACTTAGTAAACACATTTTTGCAAATTTTAAATAAGTTCTCTCTAATGGAAAGATGTTGAATTTAATTACAAATGTCTGTACAGTACAGAGGCAAAAAACAGTCACCATCAAGTTATTCAAAATTAAAATAAGAGGCATTTTTATTACAATGTTTCTGACAGTAACCTTGACAGAGACATAGGAACTGTACATTTGAATAACATGCATGTTCCAAAATGGACTACCCAACTGACATGATTTACAACATAAATATTTTGTTTAATGTTTGGATGTGCAATGTTTGTTGTACAATCAATTAAAATTCCTAGTGGAGCTTTTGAGCAAAATGAAAACAGAAAAACCATTTTTTAGTATTTCATAGATATATTTCTCAATTTTTTTCAGAAGACAATTGTTGAAAATCCATACAAGATAGAACAAACATTTCTTCCACTTGTCACAAGATTTCACAATATGTTTTAGTTCCATCTTTATTAATTACTTCAAAACATTTCAAGCAGGAACACAATCCTTTCTCAGGACATCATAACCTAAGATTCTTCACAATATCGAAAGCACAATCATTCTTTTTATTGGAACAGCTTAACATAATAACACTCAAATGGGAGAAATTCTAATAAAAACAAATTGAAAAGCACTAAAAAAATTGAATATACAATCCAACTTCAAAACAAGCAGAACAGCTGATTAAGTAGAAATGATGAACTTGGTTCTTTCCCCAGGCACTTTGACTAACCTAGTTATTCTCATTGAGTCAAAACATAAAGGCAAAATAACCTATGATATTCATGTTTTTCTCACCATTTAAAGTATTAAAGTTAAACTTCTCCCCAATCTCCATTGAGAAATATTTCCAACACAATGAGTTCACCAGAATTGGTGGAGTTATGTTCCCAATGTATACATCCCTAATTCATGATTGGTGCACAATTTGAGATGTCACAGTCTGTTAACATGTGTACAATGAAGGGAAAATCCTGATCTCTATGTTTGAGGGAACATATTCCCCTTTAGCCAAATAAAATTCTAATTTGATTCTGATACCGAATTTAACTGAACATAAAAGTAAAGTAGTGATAGTAACCATAACTAAAAATCTAAGGATGTATTAAAGAATCCCTTACTTTTCATACATACCTTGTGTCTATGTTTAGCTTCTGCATCTTTCATTATTTCTTGAAAGCTCTGATTGTCCTCACTTGTGTGAGCATTCAAGTACTGATCCAAGCTAAGTTTAACACTGTCTCCTTGAGATTTAATTTCAGAGCAATCGTCATCTTTATCATTATCCAGTTTTTGAGGAGTACAATCTTTCTGTGCAGCATTGATTACTGGATCTTCCTCCCGTCTAATGTCAATAGGTGTTTCAAATGTGGCAGGGCTTGCATCTACATTTTTTTAAAAAAATTAATACACGAGCTTAATTTAAAATTAATGAGGCATAAAAAAACTTTCAAATTTACATCTTTCAGTAGGTGGCCGCATTCCTGAACTATATTTAACATACAGTTCCCTTAACTTTTGTACGTCGTTTTTTTCAACAGCTTCCAAGTATTCATTTTGAGCCTTTAATTTTTCGAGGTCTGGAAAAAAGTCACGTTGTATTATTTTACCCATTTCCTAAAACCAAAAAGCATTATCAATATGTTTCATCTTTGAAAATTACTTAATATAATTTAAATGATGTCAAACCTTGCCTGAATATAGGAGTCTTCATCTAGTACTTTGTGTTTCTTTTTCCGTTTTATAGGATTTGGAGTTTTAAAAACAAGCGAATCTTGTACTTGTTTCATGACAGTCAAAGCCTTTTCACCTGGGCGAGGTGATTCTCGAACTTCTTGAGGCATTTACGCAAGTGCTTGTTTCCAATTATGTATATAATGTCACAACCTTCGATCACAACATCAACATAACCTTCTTTCTGCACAGCTATTCATCAAAACCAAAGTTCATTGTATATAGATAGTGGCAATCAAAAAGCATCTGAAAAAAGATATTCTTTGGTGACAATACCAGGAATTGTCCAACGGTAGGGTTAGGAGCGTGACCCGTTTTCCACCTGTCTGCACTCCAAAAACGGCAATGGAAAATGAGTGCTATTTGAATTCCATAAAATATTTGATAAAGCAACAACAAAAAAATTAACCTGGATTTTTTATAAACAGAATAACTAAATGTTTTCAAATACGTATTGTACAAATATAAATCTAAACGAAAGAATAACAAAAGTGGCTATGTTTTAAAGCCAATATTGGCAGTTGAATATGATGTTACAATATAACATGTATATAAAAGAGAAATTTAAAATATATACTTATTTTATTCGCATGTGTTGGAGGAGATCTAAATTCTGAAAATAAGTAATTCCCATTATCCTTGGTCCGAATTGTCTGACATCATTTTCAATACATGATAAAACCTTTTCAAAAGTCATTTAAACTCTGTGAAAAGGAAACTGATTATAAACAGTCAAATTATCAAACTATAAAATTATTTAAGCTTCCGGCACGAGGTTTAAAAAAAACTATTTAATATGTTTTAAATTATGTGTTATGCATTTTGAAAAAAATAATGTATGATTTATTTTTATAGAAAAACCTGACCAACAATTTAAACAAATTTTGAGAATGTAAAATTTTGTGTCAAAAGTTTAAATCAAGATTATTATTTGATAGTCCGGCTCTTTATAATTAGGTTTAATTTCTCAATGATCTCTGTTTCTAGAACTGGTTTTCCATGTTATAAGATTCTTACAATGAACCATAGCAGTAAAAATACAGTCGCAGGAGTTTACACGGATAACTGAATCTCTACTCAATAGTAGGATATGGGGCACATTTTAGTTTCAGAACATACAACCAATGAGAAAACCCTTCTGTTATTCTTCCTATGCAATCTTATTACAAATAATCTAACTTATTTTATGTGCTTCCTCATTCTCTGCTTTTTATTAATTCTTGCAAGGCATTTTGTTTCTCTCTCACTGCATCTCTTACTCGTTATTCTAGATCTGGAATCTTGCACATTTAACAATTACTTTCATTCCACTCCTACAATACTTACCACAGCTTTAGGAATAAATTCTTATAGTTGTTCTTAGAACTTGCCTTTATTTCTTTCTCATTTAATTAACATAGCTTTAAAAATCCTTTTTTGGCTTTAACTTTGCTATTTTTCCAAGACTTTATTTAGGTGTCACAGCTTTATGGTCTCCTTCTTGTCTTGGCATGGACGTGACATATTCTATCTGCATTTATTTCTTAACTAATATAAAGTCTGTCATTGATTTTTGTTTTCCCCTCACCCCGCCCATCTAAAACTGGTCATATTCTCGTTTTTCATTTTTCTGAGTCTTGTGTTGCCTAGCGTCAATCCTTTACTCCCACAAAGGTTTACTAGAAGTTCTTCTTCTATATTTTTAATTCAATTATTCTTTATTTTCTATGTTAGTTCCTGTGTGTCCATCCATTATCAAAACTTTCATTTCACCTGTAGCGAATATTCTGGCGCAAGTTTATTTTAAATTAACTGAAGTTAATGCTCCGCAGATATTACTTGTGGCTGCGCGGCTAACAACGAACTGCTTACTGCTGGTAGGAACGAGATATTTGATGAAATAGTTTCACGACTATATACAATACTTAAAAATAAATAGTTATATGGATTTTTAATAATTTATAATATTATGAACAATATATTGAAAAGTTAGTTACCAAAACAAAAGCCAGCGGCAATCATTCAAGTTTAAATTCCCATAAGTGCCACAGAGGAAGAATATATTGAGAAAGTCTGGGAAGAAATAATGAAGAATATAAAAGGTAATGAGAATTTGATAATAATGGGTGATTGGAACGCACTAATAGGAAAGCGAAGAGAAAGTTATGTAGTTGGGGACTATGAACGTGGTGAAAGGAATCAAACGGGAGACGGGATAGTAGAATTTTGCATGGAGCACAAATTATAATGACTGGTTCAAGAATCATGAAAGAATACTCTACATATGGAAGAAGCCGGGGGACACGGCAGGTACCAATTGGACTACATAATGGCGAGACAAGAGACATAGAAATTAGGTGCTGGACTGTAAAACCTACCCAGGAGCAGATGTGAACTCGGACCACAATCTGTTGATTATGACATTCAGGCTGAAAATGAAGAAACTCAAGAAAGGAATTAAAACAAAGAAATGGAAATTAGAAAAACTGAAACAACAGGAGGTACTTTAGAGTTTCAAAGAAAATATCAAGAGTAGATTAATAGAGAAAGGAGAGTGAAGCAATATAGAAGAGAAATGGGCACTCTTGGAGAAACAAATGACTAGAGCACCCGACGAAAAAATAGGAAGAATAGCGAGAGATGGTAAAGAGAAGTACAGACGATTGAAGATAGGAAGTGTAAATTAGCTAAAAAGGCTTGGCTCCAAGAGAAACCCAAAGCGTTTGACGATTACATTGTGAAAGGGAATATAGAAAAATTAAAGAAACGTTCGGATAGAGTAAACATATTAGCAAGAACATCAGAAGAGCGGATAGGAAGCCAATTCTAGAATAGTAGAAAAGGCAGAAAGATGGAAGGAATATCTAGAAGTGGAAATCTAGGTCAGTCAGTAATAGAAGAAGAATAAGAGGAGGTGGGAGACAAAATTTTAAGGTCGGAGACAGATCTGAACAATTTTAAAGCACCAGGAATCGATAACATTCCAGCGGAGGTGATATGATCATCGGGCGAAGAGTCAATAGCATGGCTGTTCAGGTTAGTTTGCGAAATCTACAAAATAAGAGGAATACCAGAAGATTTTAGGAAAATCATAAATTTCGTACTTATTCAAAATTTTAAGTTTATTGGTTCTTACAAATCAATCGAGCTCTAGTTTCTAAACTTAACCAAAGAATGACTTTGGATGATTGAAGCGTGGCACTGCATGTATTCAGCATACTTTACATAAAATGGTACGTAATTACCGAGTGCTAATCTCAAGCATGATGACATATGTTCGTCAGTTAGACGATTGCGATATTTTGACTTAATTATCTTCATTTCAGAAAATGCAGACTCGCACAGGTAAGTTGACCCAAACATTGCCGTCAACTGAAGGCCGATTTGCCTTAGATTCGGATATTTATCTTCAGATATAAAAGACCAGAATTTTGTATCCGATGCTGTGGCTTTGAGATGTATATCTGATGCAATCTGCACCACCTCATTTTCAACAGGTGAGTCTTATTTCAGTAGCACATTCCTCACTGTTTTTACACGAAAAAGGATAACTCATAAAAGATGCGATATTTGCCAATTTACTGAAATCATAAAAACGTCTTTCGAATTCGCCAAAAATATTTAATAATCCTCCCTCATAAATATCAAAATTCAGCTGAGGAATCCTTGCTTTCAAATACGGAAAATGTTTCAGATCGTTTCTTTTCAGTTGATCTATTATAAGTTGCAATTTACCTTTGAATGCGTTTATTGCGCTATCATCTCATTAATGGATTTTCTGTCTGTTTCTTACTCTACGACCTGAATTGCTTGGGATGCTCTACTTGGAGCTTAAATTCCCCACCAGCATAGCTGTCGGGTCATCGGAGCACTCAAACTACTCCGCCTCCATAAGGTGACACTGATGCGGAGAAGTATATATTCTTTCCGATGGTAGCATTTGTTCGATTGTGATTGAGAAATATATATATATATATTCGCAATATATTGCATACTATATAAGAAATCAGATATCAAATATTTTATTTATACTTTCTTGCACAGAATTAATAAGAAAACGAGAAGGCCTGAAGCAAACCTGATACATTTAATGAGCCATTAAACGAAATATTGGTGCTGTTTGTAAAGCACTTTAAGGCATCCTCCAGTTGTGTAACGTTTGCATGCAATACTGGGTTTGAGAAATTACTAAGTATAAATTTTTATTTTTAATTGTAGAAAATTATTACTACGATATCAAACGCTTTAAAATGGCTTTCCTTAAAACACCTGCTCTTTTTTTTTCAGATTCTGAATTCTATCTTTGGTAACTATTTCCAACACATTCCAGGTTAAGTTCCGGATTAACGCTATCTAATAACTACCTTAACACATTCTTTACTTTTTATCTTCTCTTGCCTGTTAAACTTTTGTTTGATTACTTATGAATTGTTTCAATATCTAAATAATTTCTTTGAGTTTTTGTACCCATACTGTCAATGTTAACTCCTATTTGTTTATAATGTATTTATTATTTTAATGTTTCCAAAACAATGCAATTTTATGGAAGCAGAATACAGCGTGGGATGAACAAAGCGGCCTGCAGGGAACAAAAGATACGTTTTTATGGCCAAAACAAGGGTTAATTGGCTAAAATTATAAAATGCGTTCTTACAACCATTGTGCGTCATTTGCACTTGGGTAGGTGGGCACCACATGTGATCAGCGACACGAACCAAAATTAGCAAATAACCGTACATTCATCTTTGCTGGCCCTCCCCGTGCGTGAATTGCTACCTAGAAAAGAAGTTTCTGCGCATTCTGAACAACTAAAACTACTCGATGTTGCTGTTGAAATCAGAACAGCTGGTAAGCGCGTTGTTACTCCAAGATAATGCACGCCCGCATGGCCGCAGGTGCGATGCGATTTCTTCCACAACAGTTCCTACCTGAAAGCTGGCAGCGGTTATTCTCAAAGATGGTTATTACATCACTTGGCGTAAGTAATTTATGATTTATGTATAAGTATTCAATTAATGTAATGTATTTGACAGTAGTAAAAGCGAACAGACTTACGCACTATTCCAATATACAAGGAGTACACAAACTTAAAGCGGAGGTTAATGGGCTGTACGAAAACATTTTTTCCTTGTGTCATTTTTGTGAGATAAGCTTCGTTACTCTGCAAATTGAGAAAACTCATAAATATAATGCGAATTGAGGGACTCCTGCCACACCGCAGCTATTAGACAAATACATGAACGTACTTGTGTTGGTGTTGTGGTATTCCACCTCTTCTGCTCTTACCCCACACACTTCCCTCTATTGCTAATTTTACAAGACCTTCGTGTCCATTAATCTATCCCATCTCTTAGTTAACGTCCTCCATATTGTTCAATCTTCCCCTATTCTGTTTAGAACTTCCTCGTTAATGATTCTATCCACCTATCTGATTTTCAGTATTCTCTTATAGCACCACATTTCAAAGGCTTCTATTGTTTTTCTTCCTGAAACTCCTACCATCCACGTTGGGCACTAATATAACGCCACACTCAATACTAACATTTTTAGTAATGATTTCCTTATATTATCCGTAAGTAAATTCCTCTTTATGCCAAAGCCTTCCTTGCCTCTGCTCTCCTACTCATTCTGTCTACTATACATCTACCATCCCTAGTTATTATCCTACCCAGTAGCAGAATTCCTTAACTTCCTTCAAAATATCCCTTCCTTCTTGTTCCACCTTCGAAATATCCCTTCCTTTCTTATTCCACTGTTTCCCAAACTTCACTCCATTACCTTGTTTTCCCTATATTAATAGTCACATTGAACTCTTTTTCCCGGACCACGTTATTGCCATTTATAATGGTTTCCAAGTCTTTTTCTGACTCTCCTAATACTACAATATAATCAGCAAAGCGTAGGGTTTTTATTTATTCTACTTGAAGTATGATTTCTTTTCCATATTCCGTTTTAACTTTCTTCATCGCCTGTCCTATATATATATGTTACCGACAGACTGCATCCTTCTCTAACTCCTTTCTTGACTTCTGCTTTCTTTTCTTGATCTTCAATTCTAATTACTGCTGACTGTCTTTTGTTGAATTTACGGATAAGGCTTCTTTATCGATATTTTATTCCTGTCGTCTTCAAAATCATTAATAGTGTGTTCCAGTTCCCATTATCAAAGACGTTTTTTATAAATCTACATATGCCATGAACGTAAACCTGTTTTTACTTATCTTGTATTCTAAAATTAGTTGAAAAAACATTGCTTCTCTTGTCCCTACATTCTTCCTAAAATCAAACTGGCCTTCTCCTAACTCGCATTCTATTTGACGTTTATCCTCCTATATACTATTTTCGTTAATATTTTGCATGCATGGGATACTAAAATAATTGCCTTATGCTGTTCGCATCTATCAGCCTCAGTCTTCTTCGGTACGGGTATAATTATGTTATTCCTAAAATATTCTGGTATTCTTCCTGTTTCGTAGATCTCGCAAACTCTCCTGAACGGCCATGATATTGCTTTTTCGCCCGATAATCTTATAAACTCCGCTGGAATGTTATCAATTCCTGGGGCTTAACGATTACTCAGTTCTGTCAACGCCCTATCCAACTCCGGACCTTAAAATTTTGTCCCCCAACTCATCATGATCCACCTCCCCTTCTTCTATTACTGCCTGATCTATATTTTCCCCGTGGTACAGTTCTTCTAGATATTCCTTCCATTTTCCGCCTTTTCTTCTTTATCCAGAATTGGCTTCCCATCGGCCCTCCGTATGTTCTTGCTAATATTTTTTCTCTCTCAAACTGTTTATTTGATTTTTCTATAAGCTGCGTCTATTTTCCTTTCACCGTGAAATCTTCATCCTCTTTGTATTTCTCTTGGAGTCAAGCCTCTTTGGCTGCTTTGCACTTCCTATCTATCTTAGTCTTCAACCGTCTTTACTGCTCTATACCGTCTCTCGCTATTCTCCCATTTTTTTCGTCGGTTACTCTAGTCATTAGTTCATTTAACAGTGCCTATTTATTCTCCGTTCTCTATTAATTTATTCTTCATATTTTCTATGAAAATCTGAAGCACCTCCTGTTGTTTCAGCGATTCTAATTCCCACCTTTTTTTGTTCTAATTCGTTCCATGAGTTTCTCTGTAAATAATGTGATTATATCCACATGCATTGTATTCATGCTAATGATGGCTGTCAGCCGAAAGCTTTGTAACTAATTTGACGAACAAGTGTAATTTCTTGTGCAGTTATGAGAACTTTTCAGTGGCATACTTTGGTGTTTTTCCTTTTTCTTGAGTAAAAAAGTTTATTACTGAATTTTGTAATATAAATTATAAAAATATATGCATTTTTAGAATTATTAGAATGATTGGCCAAAATGACCTCCTTTTACCTTCACACAGAGTTCATAACCATAGAATTGAGGACTCACTACCAAGGTCACGTCTTCAAAAACTATTGGTAATAACCGGTTCTAAAATTTCAGGTACGAGTTTCCCTTTAGGCGTGGCGGAAAGAAGAACGGACCAACTGAAATATCTCCAACAATAACGGACAACACTTTTTAACAGAATAGATTCTGTTGGATGGCAGAAGACGCGCATTTCGAATTCTATTTCTCAGTAATTTTTTCAAATTGCACATTAACGAATCGTGTCTGACAAAAAATATTAAAGGGAAAATTGTTTATATTGACACTCTTAGGCCCCATTTAAATTGGTGCATTTATTTTTTATACACCCTTTATATAGTATTACGATTCAATGCACGTGTTTCGGCACAATCCAGAAAGAGACAGGTTTTTTAACTTTCGCGGTAAATCTTCTGTTTGAAGTATTCGCAGTTGGAAAATTTATTTTAAATAAGAAATGCATATATAGGTGTATAAATTTTAACATAGAATAACTACTGTCCATGGATGTTATGAGTATTAAAGACGAAGAAAAAAGTAGTGATGTATAATGTAGTTTCTGACATTATATTGCCATTAGAAGTTCGTCAAGTGAATTTAATTAATCTAGTTGAATTTATTTAGGTACTTTTCATGCTATCACTTGCCAAACAAAAGAATGCTTGATAAGATACTGTGGGACCGCAACACTGAAAGTGGTTCGTAGATAGTAGCTACCAGTCAGCCTGCTATTGCTGATTGCGGCTTTAATGTTTTGGATATTTTAGAGGTGTCAGTATGCTAAAGACTCATTAATACTGTGCAATTAGGTTTTGAGGATAGTACCAATATTGTTTTCCATAATCCAGTACTGAAATGCACCATCACCCGACATTTGAAGATGGCCATAGACTCATTGACATTGTTCTGGCGTACGACAAACACGAGAAACAAGATGAACAAGTGCGGTATAGAAATCAGTTTCAGAGAAATATGACACTCGAAGGACTGGAATGGGAACTTGACGAGGTAAGTCTACTTGTAATTACTGCTTTTTTTACATATAAATTAAAATTATAGTTTAATAAGTACTGATGTTATAACGACTGTTACAGTCTTCGTTTATCTACACGATATTCATTTCGTTGTCAGTCATGTATTTTACTCAGGAGCTTTCGACTCATTGAGCCATATTCATCTGAGGGTTATTTCTCCTGCGTTATTGCAGTTAAAATATGTTAACTTAATTCGTCTATATTTTGGCTTCCGATCGGCCAGGTTGCTGTGTTTACTATTCATGATTGAACCGTTAAAATATAAAATACATTTGGATTATATGAAAATATTTACGGTTGTGTTCGGTTTTCCGCTTTCGTCATCTGTGCTTTTAACCGGTCTGTTTCAACCGGTAACAGAAAGAGATAAAAATATTAATTAAAAAATAAAAAATGTCACTGAATCCAAGATTTCTTGCAATTGGTAGGAGAAAACCAATTCAGAAAAGTTTTAATCGGATATGAATATATATAATTTAATTATTTAAATGAGGTCATTCATTTTAAATTGATTTGTTGTTGTGGTGTGGCAGTCAGCGTTACCGCCTTAAACAGCAGTGGTTCCGAGTTCGAACCACGGATGTTTGTGCTCGTCGTGGTCATGAAAACTGGGGATAAGGGCGAAAGAGAGAACAGAGCGCTTCCTTTCAGAAAATGTAATGTGTCAAGTGAAGTGAAGAAAGTGAGAAATGTGGCAGACAACGTCATCCACAAGTCGTGTCTTAAACTTTCTTTAGCCCAGGTGTAAACCAGAAATCTGTTTGTCCATTTAACTTATATTCTTTTCTTAAGTATATTAATGTCCAAAAGCACCGGGATTTCAATTTAAATATCCACAATACTAAAAACCTTTTCAGTGTGTCCGTCAGTATACATGTCACAGTTATAGGCTACCGGCGCAAATTTGACACACGAGTTCCTCAGAGCCCGAAGATGCCCATAATCTTTCATTTTTTTAAGTATGCTGAAGTTATATATATTTGAAAAAATTTAAAATGTCAACCAAACACTCAGCTTCTCTCATGGTCAGCAGAGAATGATCGAACTACGAATATAGTGTACCCACAAGTAGTGAAAGAAACTTATCTTGAATTACATTTCTGCTTTATTATTTACGTGAACTTCAGCTAGTAGACAACATAAAATAGCAAGGTCATTTCCACTATTATTTTCATGTATTATTGAAAAGTTACAAATTTACAAGTATTAAATAAAAGTGGATAGTAAGAATGACACGTGTTTCACAGTACTTCTTGTTATTTGATTGTTAAAAATATCTGTGTTTCGTAAGAAATTTTTTCCCAAGCTATATAATAAAATGATTCATTCGTGCATCAAGCAGCTTTGTAGACAGGTGGACATTTTTTCAGCATGGAAAGTTGTTCTTTAAAAGTAAAAAAAGTTAATTAGACGATTTTCTCCTAAATTCGTTCCGTATCAGTTTCCGGAAATAATTAATCATAGCTAATTACTTGACAAGGAATCTTTGTAATTATATATTAACACACCTTATCAGCACTTTTAACATTAGATAATTGAATATATATTATAATCTTTTAACTTCCCATTCGGAAACCTATTTATACAATTCAGCTAATTTCAATTTATTACAAAATAATCACTGTAAGTATTCGCAGTTTTCGTGATCGGCAACACCGAGTAGCCGAGAAAATCGCCAAGATCGCGCAGGGAATTGTGTAGAATTTGAGATTATGTTAGTTATATTAGGTATCATGTTTTTCTTATCTATAATACGTTCTTCAACAAAAGCATTAATTCCATGTATTGAAATAGTGAAAGATGTTATATAGGGGTGAGAATTATGACCCTTACTTTTTTTAAAAAAGTTATAGTCCCATCAATATCTCAATGCTCACGTCCTCTGATCGTCCAATCAATATCTTTGTCAGACCTTTATAGTTCACTGCTCCACTAGCTGTCTTAGGTTAGTTTTAGGACTATTCGGTTACGGGCTAACCTCCTAACCTCATACAACTGTGTAAATACATCCTCAATATTATATGAACGCTGGGATTGTTGGCATTGGCAGTCCTTCTCACATCCACCTTGTAAATGATGATAATAGGGGGGGGGGGATTATTTTCAAATCATTTAAGAATTTATTTTAAATTAAAAAATAACAATTTTATTTATATTCAAAACAATTTCTTATAGGGTCTTGCTCACTATTACAATATTACATATTAAGGAGAATTACTATTTAAATGTCAAGGCGTCGCGCAGTGTTAATTACTGGGGTAACAACGTGTAGCAGAGATTTTACGTTCGTGACAAACCAGTTTCATCTTCTCAGCAATTCCGGAATTTCTGCGTAGTAGATTTTCCTTCTTCCACTCTCACAATTCCTTCGGCTTTCAGGTCGGGTTGACGGAAGAAAGGCTCTGGACCTGGTGATTGAGGAAAACCCAGTATTCCTCCTTCTTCACTACAAACTTCAACACAGTTACTTCCATTTCCTTTCAACGTACAAACAAGTCCGAAGTTCTGGTCTTCCTTACCACTCTTCCTTCTAATTCAAGACGAACAATGCTCACGTCGTCTGCTCGCCTGCTTTTCAACTCACGACCAACACTGACTTAGGAATTGTTCATTTCTCTTCTTTCCTACTTCCTGTGCTCCCTGTTCACTTCCACTTCCGAGCAACAATGACTGCCTCTGTTTCCTCGCCCTTTCAACGTCTTGATCAACTCTGACAATTTTTCGTCTTCTCACCTCACCTCACCTTCTCACCCCACGTGACGTGTCTTCACCAATGTATATCCTCCCTTCGTCCAGAGCGGGTATATTTGCGCTGTCGAAGAGAATAGTGTCCTTGGGAAATTTTGTAGAGTGAACATTCCTTCAGTAAAACAACCCTAATATATTGCAGCTGCAGAGTAGTACGTTTTACATGTTACACTTTGGAGCCGGGGAATTCTCACCTCTTGCCTGCGTGTCTCCGAGTTAGTTCGTGCTCTCCTTAATATTACTACACCATTGGCAAAATTCATTTACAATATTCTCCTGAGTTCACCTCGGACCCTAACACTTTTAATGTAATGTCTCACAATGATATTTTCTTAATTGTCAGCTACAATAAATTCAATTAATCTATTACCACCCTTATGTTATCATTACTGAAACAGTTGGAATTCATATTAAATGCAACTTGTGGTTAAATTACTATTCAGTGAATACGGTTTGTAAAATGTTTTGCAATTGAAAAGAACGACATTTTACGTTAATCGTTATTCTTATCAATTGATTCATAGTCACACGCCGATTACAAATTGTTTACGTAAATGCATTATCAGTTTAGTAACTTCATCATTCATGATTACAAGTTCAGATAACACTAACTCTTCCCAAGCTACAGGTATTCTATCCATAAATATTACCAATATTGACGATAATACATAAGTAACGTAACTAATCTGCAACAAGTGTATTTTAAGAACTGTATTAACAAAATAATTAATTGGCTTTGGGTTCGACATCAATGCAATTGGACTATTGAGTTGACACATGTTGAACCATGACAAAACAACCCTTAGGGCTAAAAAACGGTTCGGTGAGGTTGGAGTATAGATTGTGACTTAAGCAAGAGGATGTAATTCCTCGAGTAATTAAAGTTCATTTACCTTCCTGTTAGTACTTTTGACATACTTGTAGAATTTACGAAAAATCACTATACCTGGAGCGTTATGAATCAACTTCTGTTTTAACCAAGAGGCGAACCTCTTGCTCTTCTTCTTTGCTTCCCTTCTTTTTTATAAATAGGTTTGTACTTTTCTATTTTCGCTGCTGGTACTCGGATTGAAAGATCCAACGACGGCATGATGGAGATGATTTAGATTTATTGTTGCTTCCATTAGTACTCTGTTGAGAAAATAGGACACGTCAATATTACAAATAACAAATAATAAGTACAAGATTAATTACAAATTATCTTCAAATAAAAAAGTAAAATAAAAAAGATGTAGTCTAAATTGTTAAAAACACTCCACGCACAATAGAAAGCACAAACACACGCATAAGCAATGGAGTTTTCACTTATAGGAGCTGCGGGACAAGGAATCTGGCTTTCCGTTGGAGCTCCATGCAATACATGAAACAAACAAAAAAAAGAGGAGAAAAAACTGTACAGAACGTTTAAAGCTATGTAGTAGGGGATTTTACAAGGCAACACATTCAACACTTTTACAGGAACCTTAATTTTAATTATTGGAGTGACGATTAAGAAAATTCTGTACAGAGTAAAACGCTCAATTTAATACAATAATTTTACACTGATTCATGAAAATTTTGTAGTTATTATTGTTCTTACCCTCTGGAGGAAGGCTCATGTATACAGTTATCCTGGTATTGTGAATACTTACCTGGTAGTGAGCAAGGCAACGCTTGTTCGACCTAAGAGCTGAGCGATTTGTTGGAAACAAATTTCTGCTCCGCTTTACACAATTTAAGATTTCATGAATATATACCCTTGGTAAAGTAAGTATTTGCAAACGTTTGAAGAAATGCTTGCAAATCTATCTATAATTCGTACAATAGAGTATTCTAAGCCGACCTCCTGTGGTGTAGTGGCTAGCGTTGTTACCTCACAACCCAGAGGTCCTGGGTTCGAATTCTGGCATGGGCTTGGATGTTTGTGTTGCCATGGTCGCGAAGAGCGGGATTAAGACTGTTGGAGGATCGATACGCTGACCACGTGTCACTCCAAATTCGGAATGTGTCATGTAAGTGACAGTCCGCAGTCGACTCTGTAGACCCAGGCCCTCAATGGGAGGAAGAAAGAAAGAAAAAAGTATTCTAATGATAATTTTTTGCAACTTAACTATTTAATTTGCTCACTGTCCGCTATAGTTGTAAATTAGGCCCTTCTTATTTTTCGTACGATGCTTCTCTGCTATATCCTTGCCTCCTTTATTAGCCCTCCCCGTTCGTACAATTTTGCAAAAGGGGTACATGTTCGGCTATTGTCATGAAAAATTCCTTTGTAATATTCCATTTGTGTCCTCCGAGTAATATCGTATTTTTTGCGATTGTGTCCTTTTTCATTGATTTTACCAGTGTACTTTGTACATGTCCTGTAAAGCACAGTTTAGTGTCCGTATTTATTCCGTCCTTGCTGGTGTCGATTTTCTTTTGCATTTGACTATTGGCTGCATTTTACGGGTGTAACCCGCATTTTGCTGTCGATATCGTCAGTTCATTTGCTTCTTCCCATTTTGGTATATTGACGATAATTCCTGTGCCTTCCAATGCAGCGCGACTATCTCCTTTCACTAAGATGATATCGTCGCCGTATGCGGCCTTGCCATACATCCGTTTATCATTGATGATTATCTCGAGTAGTTCATCCATGTAGATGTTACAGAACAGGGGGCCGAGAACCTTTCCTTGTCTTTAGAGACATCTTTTTCCCGAAGTCAAAAAGTTTGTCTTTCCTGTGAATATGATTGTAAGATACTTAGAAGTTACTATAATATGGGCCATTCCATGCTATTGAAAGAATTACTATAGTATATTTGACTACCCTCTTTATGTAGCAGTCCTGCACTCGCTCGATTGGCAAAGTGGTGCTCCTTCCAGCGCGTAACCGAACTGACTTTCGTATGGCATCGGTATAGTTGGGTGATCAAATATTATCCTTTATAAGAGTTTTCCGCAGTTTTTTTAGTATGCATATTGGTCTGTGAGAATTAGCGTCTGCCGAATCTTGCCTTTCCATTTTAAAAGTAGGCGGAACTCTACCTTGTTCATTTCTCTTGGGAACTCGCCTAGATTGAGGCAATAGTAACACCGAATAGAACGCAAGATAAGTAAAAAATTTATTCATTAACGAAATTACAGGCGATGCAATATCAATTAAGCAGTGGTTCAATACTTTTCTGTTAACGCCATTGTTCTTAAATAAATTGTGGAAGTCGACGTCGCGTTTGAGAAGGAAAAATTGGATTTGAGTAGGGCTCAGAGTAGCTCAGAGTAGCACGAACACATCTACAGTTAGCCCAAAATTATTATGTTTGTGTACTTTAATAAAGTACATGATTAGTGGTCCGTTCTTTTCCTCAAGAATCGCATGTTAGCAACTCAAATAAATGACAACCAGAGTTAACAGAATAGATCTCGTGATGTGACTGTTACGAGATATGCTGTAGACAAAGCTGTAAGGAGTAAAATACAGGCTACATACTGCTCCCGATGCCAATAAGGCAAATGTAGAGGTGAATCAGCACATTACTTTTAGTACAATAAACAGGATGAGTTCTTGAACTTTCAGTTTCTTAAATGTCCTGTTATTCATAATCTTTGATCTATGATTAACTGAAATTCGGTAGTTTAGAACGGAACAATCAAATTTATAAAACCATGAGAGAGAAAAGGAATCGTGACTATTCAATTCACACTGTTATTTACTCTTCAAATAAGCGTGGAAGTATAGAAGCCAATGAACTGTGATGGGGAATGTAGGACATTTGGTTGGCAATTAAACATTAAACGAATACACCACCTTTAATTTTAGGTTTAGGGTCCAACTTATTGATAATATTAAAATATGGTTCATTTTTATCATGTATATTACTATCCAACTTTATGCAATAAACTATTTACAATATATTTAATTATTTACTATCATCTTTTACTAAATAAAATAATAATAGGACCTACTTGGAAATACTATCTACATTTCTAAACTTGCTCCGACTACCCGCATGAACTTACAGGTTAACCGTCGTAGGAAACGTACACCAATTTACGTTTCGAATATTAAATAGATAAAACATACTCCGCCGTCAAATTTAACCCCATAGAAATTATGCAAAGAAAAGAAACAATTTACGGACCCAGGATTTATAAAATAAATTATAAAACGAAATTACCGCGTCAAACTGATGATATTGGTAATTAATCAGGTTGGGCTCGTACTATGGCTGAGCTGTTGGCTGCTCCGTCTCGGTGGAGGAAGACGATGAAGCCAGGACCCTCGGTGCTGTGTTGTCACTGATGACCTCTGATGTCTCTGATCGTTCGAATCGTCAAATGATTGCCTATTTACTGCTTCCACCTTGCTTCTCCTGACGACAAAGTTCTACCACCCAGGAGAATAATTTACTATCCAAACTTTGTAGAGGGCTCTTCTCTCGGCTTGTCAACTCGGACAGTGTTCTTCTCTGGTTCTCTACGCCAACTCTGTTATTTTGTCTTCCCATCTTGACCACCAATTAGAGCACGCCCCTAGTTGCCCGCGAATTTGGTCAATACTCGCCATTTTGTCCCTTGGCGGGGAGAAATAATTTATGCGGGGGCACGTATTCCCAGGTATACGCAGGAATTCACACCTCTTTGTCCTCGAAAAAATCACACTTACCCTGCTAAAATCCTCAGACCGATTTTCTCACGCTATTTTTCTCATCCCGCCACACATGTAACAAACATCGTGTATTCCACGCGGTCAGCCGGATACTAAAAAAATGAATTTATCTATTTTATTACTAATGTTTTAACGTCTAGTTCATATTTATCTTAATAACTAATATCCACTACATGTTGTTTACTACAGAACTAACCACGAAATTAATCATTTATCATCATCTGTTAGTGAAGTTATATAATTTAAATTTTTTCTTATGAGCTTTAAATGAAAAAAGTTGTATTAAGCATCAAATTAGAAAATTAGACTATGTTTAAGTAGACTTCATAATTGCTTGAAATGTGTTTTTGTTCACAGACTAGCTCACCCGACACAGCTTTTGTCAAGATCCACATCCAAGATCACGTACTAAAAGCTCAAGCAAAACTGCATGGATTGAAACCACCATTTGTAAATGTACGTAAATATACTTTTCCTTGAACTAATATAAAGACGATGTTTCATTAATTTTTAAAACTAACGCTAAATACGCTTGTAATGAGAAGTGGGTAATGTTAAGGGTGTTTTCTAAGTAGTGCGGTTGTGTAACCAAATTTAATTGGAATTTTTAATACTGATACAGAATTAGAGTGACGAAGAATGATAGTCTTCAATCAGGAGATGTTCATGTCTCAGCAGAGTTTTTGGCTGAAATATTTTTTTTGTACATATTTCAGTTTTATTTCGATAACTTATTGAAAGGGCCTTCTTTTCTCTACTGAAATACTTCTGCCTTCCAACTTACTCTCAAAATCCACTTCTTTCTACTTCAAACGTTTTTAATCTTATTTAATACTAGCTGTGGCCGCAACTTCGTTCGCGCGGAAATAGCTCTCTTTATTTCTCCCTATAAACGAAAGTACGGTATCATTTATTTGCCATCGCTTCACGGCAAACCTTATCACTCGCAATTGGTTTTGAACAGGCCCGCTTTCACACATATGTAACAATAGCGTCCCCCCTCTCTCTCATGCTGCCAAATTACGCTTATAATAAGTGGGATGAATGTTATAGGAATGCCTAATAGGATGTTAAACTCGCAGTTGGTTTTCATGCATGCTTTCAATGGATTTATAAATTTTTACATTAATATCTCTTGAACTCTGCAAGATATAGAAATGAAACATACACGATAATTTACGTTCAAATTTCTGTCTCCATTTTAATTGAAACGCCTAAAACCGTTTCAGAGCATAAGCAGATGAAGAGTATAGACTACACACATTCACATTTGGAGATTTGAACAAGCGATTAGCAATAAACCTGTCCGGTAGAATGTTTAATATTAATATAATATATTATTATGCCCTGCCATATGCCGAAATGAAACAAACACGAATATTTAATTTAAATCTCCTGTTTTTAAACCCTCAAATTATAATTGAAATCCGTTGGTCCGTTTTGGAGCACACATTTCATTTATTGGCATAGATTATGAAAATAAAAGATATAGAATTTTGGTGGAATTACAATCTGAGACAAATTGACTACGTTGGTAAAACTGAATAAACGTTAGGGTGTGATAAACGAAACAAAATGCCGGCAGCGAGAACGACCCTATTTGTGAAGCTAATAAATTCGAAACGAAATAAGATGCAGAACAAATAGTTTTATTATTTAAAAGTATACATAATGCCATTTTAATTTAACGTTTTTTAAACACATCCTTTAATTGTTGGCTATCAGTTATGATGCACTCACTGATTGAGCCACTCACGGAATTTAAAAGGATTGCAAAAGAGAAGAATTTTCGCTACTTTTATTAAATGACCCTATAGCAGTTCTTCACTGGGGTAAAATTTATATATCTTTGCTGCACTGGTAATTGAAAATATAGACAAATATTAATGCCGATTTAAAATTATTTGAGGGAAACTTCAAATATTTCCTCCAAGAAAGTTGGGTTCTCTCAAAAACAATTACATGTAGAATGGAAAATAAAAGTTAAGAAAGATCTGAGTTGAAAATGGGTAACAGTTTAACGAGAAATCTTCACATTAATAACCCATTACATTCTGAATAAAATTTGCGAGTGGCTAATTCGGAGAATGAAACTAGGTAATGTCTAACGAGCTGTTGTGGTTAATTCGATTTTGTGAATTATCAAAGGAAAAAATCGAAGAATATAACTAGTCTGGCAAAAATAACTGAAACATAAACTTCTAGTGGCCAAATTTAGTAATTTAATTTGGATTAAACGCTACAAAAAACTGAGTCTTTGAGTAGGTTGCAAAATCAGCATTGAAACGGCATATCTAAATTTGTTAATTAGTTCTCTCTATTTTGTTAGAGGGTTCTGTTAAAATATGCCAAAATATATTATTATTATAGCTTCAAGCAATAATATGGAGGAAAATTAATTCATTTATTGACTAAATAGTACATCAATTTACATCTGTTTTTCACGTTAATTAAATTAAATAAATAAACGTCCAGATACAGTCAAAGTTTTTATTTAATTGAATGGACGTTTCGTCACCGTATGTGGGATTTACTCGGGTAATGTTAAATTTTGAATTTGTCCTTGTAGGCAGTCTAGTTTAGATTTTTATACATTTGGCATCTTTTTTTCATCAAAATTTAGCGTTACCTTTCAGGTACTCCTAAATATAGTGACGAAACGTCGATTCAACTAAATAGAAACTTTGTCTGTATTTGGTCGTTAATTAATTTCGTCCATTTAATTATTTCATCTATACGAAAATTAACAATATTTCCCTATTCTTTTTCAGATGAAGAAGTCAGAATACAGCATAATGCTGAAAGACTGCCAAAATAGCTCGGGAAATGGGTACGTACAACGTTAAAAATTAAACACTGTGGTCTTGTCCTTTCCAGAAGCATATTTATCTATGTCCATAATTGAAATTCGTACTCCATTGTACTGTGGAGGGGGTTTTATGACTAAGATATAAGTATTTTAATTAAAATCAAAAATGTTTTATATGAACAAATTAAAATTTAATTAAGATATTTCATGAGGAATTATTTTCGTGTGTGGGATTATTATGATGCACTGTGCAAACTGTAATATATTTTAATATTGATTTAATTTAATTATTGACATAAGTTTCAACAAGAAAGAGTTAAGTTTCATTAACATAAAACATTAATTAAGATAAATTTTACGGGTTTGCACTAAGCTTGACAGTGACGGGAGTATGAACTCTTCAACTTGGTGAATATCTAAAAACAGTCGGGACAAGCTACGCAGTGAATACATGTACTCGAATACAAAGACCAAAGTCGAGAAACGTAACTGTTTTGTATTTCATCTTTGCTGGAGATGGTCTTCCTTCAGGATCAACTTTCAGTTGAGCGGGTGAATCGTGGTTGAAGATTTATTTTTCCTTATTTCCCTCGGTAGCTCAGCCGAGAGTTGGAAGTTAACATGAGTCAACTTAATGAAGCGATACGTTTCAGGATTGTAAACTCAAATTTTTTCCGGGAGTAACAGACTGCATGCGGGTGATCCAAAAACTGGTAAATACCATAGGAAAGGAATTGAAAAGAGGGATGCGGAAGGGAGATGAGGGCAACCAAAGGTTGACTTGTTTTACTTTCTCGGTAACAGGCTACATGAGAGTGATCCTGAAACAGGCAACTAATCTTAAATTGTATAGGAAGGGAATTGAAAAGTGGGGAAATGGAAGATAGAGCAAGGTAACCAAGAGTTGACTAGGGCCCCCGGGCTACAGTTTAAGGATCCTACCAGATATTTTACCTCAAAGAGATGCAAGGAAAACCGTAGAAAACCTACATCAGGTAGGTCGGACTATTGGGTACTATTATTTCGCTCTTCCGAATGACGTGTGGGTTTGCAACATTCCCTTCTACGTGTCTCCACCAGTTTTAGGACGTAGTTGCCTTACGCTCTTCGTCAGTCCCATTGTATCGAAGATTATGAACTCGATTTGTGTTACATGTACGCCAACCGAAATTATGGCGCTTCATTGGTGACATTTTCTTATCACTAACAATAAATAACACGACGATAAACACACTAAGGTTTGCTGTTGCGAAAGAAATGGTAATTGAATACGATTGAATGTCAATCTATCAGTATTGTATTAACACGTCCGTCCAGTCCAGTGGTTGAGCTTATGATAGCTTCGCGGCAAACCTTGTAAGTCGCATTTGATTTACAACAATAGATGGAATACGATTGCTCGTCCTCTCTCTCTGAAACTCTCTCATGCTGCCAATAATAGTAGCACAGGAAGTGGGATGAATTGTATACGAACGCATAATTGGACTTTCGTGTGGCAATTCAATGGATTTATAAATATTTACATTAATATCTTCTGAAGCAGTATTAGCTGATAATATTAACGATAGTAAATTGTTTTTTAATTATAGGTACCAATAATTTTTATATTTCAGACTTCAGAGAAGAAAACGTCTCACAGCTTATACATCAACACAAAGGACGTTCATTATCTGGAAAATTTTAGCAAGAATAAAGTACACTGATGAAAAGGTAGTTCAAACCACTCTACATTGCAACTTGCACTTTATTTCTGATTTAAATAAATATTACTTTTGTAGTATTATTAGGTAGAGCATTAGTTATTATATTATTATTAAATGATTTTTGTTCACAATATGCTGAAAAACTAAGGAGCATAATTGCGGGCTGTGTATCAGTGAATATAGTCCAAGCTCGTTAATACCTACTAACTCCTTCATCAGGTGTAGCAAGCTGTGTCGTAGATCAGGAATTTCTCCTCAGGTTGTCAGAAGTGACCTTTCCTCATGAGTCTTGCAGTTTTTTGAAGTGTCTTGTGTTTAGGGTACAAATATTTCTAAAATAATCTGTTTATCTTCTGTTTAGGATTCTAATTTCAAGGCTACTTCTTTCACTTCCCCAACTCATCCCAAACTGTCCTCTGATTTTTCCTCCTGACCCCAATCTCTTCTACTAGATCCTGTCATTTGGACTAAATTACACCAAGTTACACTTTTATGACAACCAATAAAATCTACCTATTTCATCACCTTGTTGGTGAAATTTTGGCATGTAGGTGTAGCTTCTAGCACATGCTTCCCAAAATTGATAAATCTTTCCCAATAAACTCCCATGCTCAAAGTTTGTGGATAATCCTCTGAATGACACATCACTGTCCTGTCATTTACCTTCCATATCGAGCTATATTAACACTTAAACAGCTATGTTTATCTAGCTAACACACAGTGAGGATTACCAGAATGCCCTGTGATTCAATAAGGCCTACTTAAAGGCCTGTTTGTAGCTATTATTCACATTTTCCATTAGTTTTAACCCTATGAGCAATCTTAGATGGACTATGGGTGATGAAAAATTAATTTGGCATTAAATTTTTTAAATATTTCGTAACAGCCTGATGCCAATTATTGATAGAAAAACCAAATGGCCTTGAGGATGAAATTTCACAAATCTATGGCTGGCAGTTTAAGTATTAACACACACATGCCTATATATACACACATTACCTCCCTAGTCAACAATGCTGGCAAGGACTTGTCAGTAGTTCAAATTTATAAGGGATGGTTAAGGGATGCCACAAAATATGAGATAAGATAGAAAGCCAAATTTCATAAGTAACACAAATTATAATATTTATTGTAATCAACAAAGTTCAGTTTCCAAATGTTGAATAAACAAATTAAAAATAAATCTGAGATTTGAAAGTTTTGCAAGTTTAATGTTTTAGCTATAATAAAAATAAAACTTTGGTGTTGATTTAAGTAGCATCATATACAGCAAGAATGCATCTGAGCATGGGTATAGCCATAAAACGAACAACATCCTTAGGTGGTCTGCCTTATCCTTCTAACCACTAAAATCTTACCCACAAAATTAAAGAAAACATAACCTGCTTCTTGTCCCATATAATCTGGAGACTCTGCCCCACCTTATAAGTTGGCCAGATACAATAGCCTTAATGAATTGCCAACCATTGTACCACAGTCAAACTTTTCAAAACTCATAACTGCCTATACCCAGGGCCACAACACTAATAATTTCAACCAGTGTTTCACATTGACCCTCTTCAAACCCCTACTCTTCAACTCTTCAGAAACTGAGTTCTGTCAGTGGGAACTCTCCTTTTAAAAAAGTTAAGTAAAAACCCTGGACTCAACATCCTCTAGATAGTTATCCCCCTCCCCCTTCCTACTCCAATGGATCACTTATAGTTGCATGAGTACATGTGAACCAATTTAAGTATGTGTTAATATGCGGATATGTGCAACTCTCTAGCCCCTGTAAAATCCTTGCCTCTGTCCTGACCTTCATTTCGAGAGGAAGTTGATGGACTGGTGTGGTCATTGATACTACCAAGAGCTGTGTTGCAGAAAATTACACTACACACTCAATAGCAATTTCCTCCAAAAATTTGAGAATACTTACAAACTACAATTCTGACTGCCATTTTTGAACTTCAGGTAAGCCCTCACCTTCATTTCTCTCTTTCTTGTCCTTATCAATACTCATTTGGATAGTAAAGAGAGAAAGTTGCTGAGGACCTAAGACAAAACACAGCTACTCCTTGTCCCAACAGACTGGTAAGCGAAGTTCTGCCATTTTAAAATTACTTCTTTTTTGTATAATTTATTTGATATCCATGGTTACCATACACAGCAATAGTGCAATAATGATAGTTGCCAAGTGTTTTATAACCTGTGTCTTATAGTTCACCCTTCATGCTTTCCGTGAACTTTAGTAAGTAAGATGTAGCACAGTTATTGTAACGGATCTGTTATTGTAGCCCGTCGTCGTGGATAAGGACGACGACCCATATGATTGTGTCGGCGGATTCCAAAAACAGGTCATTTTTGAGAGTCATTGACTTGGAGCGGCATTCAGAGCCAGATCGTAAAAGTTTATTAGAAAACCCTCCGTAAGCGACGATAATTTTTCCAAGTGGAAAAAACAATACAAAGGGGGAAATCAGATGCCTTTGAGCGGGGAGAGGAGACGTATGTAGGGAGTTAGACTAGAACAGAGTTGAAAGGCAGATGAATGGAAACGGTGAAGGGAGACGATGTAAGGAGCGAAACAGAGAGGACAGTGTGTGTGTTTTTGGAAAGACGAAGGAGAGCAGGGTGGCACGTGAGAAGTGTTGGAGTGGAGAAAAGTGGTGGCCAGGGAGATCGCGAAGCTGTTGCGATTTGGAACGCCTGTTCGCGCGTGTCTGACCAGCAGAGAGATCAGGCCGCTTATAGGTGCGTAAGACGTACCTGAATTAAGAGGTCCTGCCGGAACGTGACCGCTGCAACGAAATCAACAAGTAATACTGTCCCTTTCCTTTTTACTGCGTTTGATTCGGTGGCAATGACCAGTAATTACATTTCGGACGTGCCGTTGGGCTTTTAATATTTGATGAAATGCCGGAATCTTTGAAATTATTTTATAGTTAGCTTAGTTATTATAGTTTATAAGTGAGTATAAATGAGAGTGTGTTTATAAGCAACATTCAATGATTGTAGAGCCGTGTGAGTGAGCTTTGGCCGTAATTTATCTTGTTCATTAAATTTTTTGAAATTTTAAGCTCTCGTTTGATTATTCAATAAACATTTATCCCGTAATTAATTAATTAAAGCCAAGACTCCTGAGAGTCTCATGCTCGGCTCATGTATCTTGGCTCGTCGCTTACCATCTCCTTCAGAATCGCGTGGTTCGCGATTGTCGGTTTCTATTTATGCATATTATATTAATTTTGCGTATGCTGTGTCTTCCGGTCCGGCATTCCAGACAAACATATTCGTAGGAGAAGGGAAGCGCTACATAGTTAGTTACCTCTAACTATTATTATTTTCAGAAAGGCATCCAAAGGCTCCTTAGCAATAACACCTACATTGCAGCTTATCCCCTTCATGATGGTTCATACAGATTGAGCCTTAATGAAGAAGAAAATAATAGAAAGGTATATTATTATAATGTATAATAATTTCTGTGTTACTATTTATAATAATAATAATGGGTAATTTGTTGTACACTTGTATTCAGATGGCTGCATATTATTCATAACAAAAGGTAATTATTATATGTATATGAGTATAAAAGTAATTTTCATGACAATCACTCTCAAATATAAAATTTTCTCTGCTGCCACAACAAACAGCATTCCATGTGAATCAATATTCAGTATGAGACTGAATAGTTCACTGAAATCTATATATTTGTCTTGCTGGCAGCCTCTGGCTAGTAGGCTTGCTTTTAAATTTCTATCATCTCTCACTTTGAAAACCATTTCAGGAAACAGAACTGAGATCAAACTTGCGACCTACCACTCTGTACCTAGCTTCTATACCAACTAAGCAAAGCTGACAAGCACAAGTTTCCTCCCATACTTGGATAAAATGAAAGATTAATCCTGTGCTTGTATGAGAGTCTACTTGAGCAGCTTAGTTGGAAAAGCAGGCCTATAGAGAGTGGTGAGTCTGATTTCAGTTTCAGCGAAGATTTCTCCTTTCTTATTTTTAATTTCAGTTTAATCAATTTGAACTCTTCTCTTGTAAAAATTGCTCTCAGGATTCCAACTCGATGAAAGAGATTATCAGTGATGTATCAATGACTGGCTCTGACCTGCTTGGAAACCCCGTTCACTGGGAAAGACCAAGTACTTTGATCTCTTCTCTGATTACATTTAAGCATTTTTGGTGGCCCAGGGCCTTGGCTGCATCAATATGAAAGCATTGCCATTTAATTTTTTACATGTATTCTCAGGTTGGCTATAACTCTGAAATTATGATTGTTTTCTTTTTTTCTTTTCTTATCAATTCTTCTCTCTCTTTATTATCTTTTATTTGATCATCTTCCAGTGCTCATCTTCATTTTAACATTTTATTTCTTTTCCAATATTTTTCCTTATTGTATATTTGGTTCAAGTTTAGCATACCCAGATATAATTATAGTTCTTTCAAGATCAAAAAGTATGTAGAGGTTTGTTGAATACCTTACAAAAAGTATACTTTCCTTCTCTCTTCCAACATTAGATGTCCAACATTCTTTGCAAAAAACTTTTGATCCAAATAGTCTTGACACCTGGTCTTCTCCAAAGCAACTTTTGCTGGAGTTATTTCTTGATTAGCAGTTGGACTTCTGTTGATCAAGTATGTAGAGGTGAGCACAGTTCTTCCACATATACCTTTCTCCAATATTAAAGTTCTTGCTTTGTTCATAATTGCCAGATTTAGTTGTCCTGCCTTTTCATTCAATTGTGTAAATGTGGGATGCTATTCCTCTTTCTTGACACCAGTCTTGAAACTTACTAACTTAACTTCTCTATCATATATTATTTTAGTTTCTTGTAAGCTGAACTGGTTTTCACTTTCCATAACCCACTTTCATCTTCCAATTTGTATCTTAATAAATAAGTCACATATAAATGGATGAAATCATCCAGTAGTGTCATATATGTTGGGTGCATAAGTCTGTGCAGTTTTATCACACTACATTATAATAAAATATAAAATTGTTACCTAAATCATAAATCACTCAGCTATGTAATCACTATCTTTGCCAGCATTCAGGTAGGAGATCTGTGCCTTTCTTGTAGAACTTTTGTGGTTTCACATTACAGAAATCAGTAATCCAGTTGTTAAGCAATACTTCATCATAAAACAGACGTTCCTGACAGAAAACAGAATAGTTGATAATCTGATGAGATTAAGTCTTATGAATATGAAGGGTGAAGAAGTGGTTCGTAATGAAAATCAGCAATTACAAATGTGTTGATTCTTCCCATATGCAGCCATGCATTATAATGAAGAAACAACACAAGTTTACTGGGTGTTTTGTTTTCAATAGAAACAGCAAGTCATCTATGCTGTACAGTAAACATAGCAGCTGCTATCATTTCATGAATTAACAACAAAGATGCAGTGGTCAGACACTTTGCTTATTTCAGTGGGAAGCATTTGTGAGAGGAAGCTCATTAATTTAATCTGTGATTTTGGTCCAGTACTCACTATGGAATACACTTTTGTAGAACAAAAATTAAAAGAGGACCCAATTTTTAAAAATGATTAGGGATTATTTAGTGAAGGTTTTCAGTAATTAGAGCTTAAGGTGCCACATTGTGTAGCAGATTCAAGATGTAACTTTAAGGCCTCAAATATTACTATCCCATTATTACAAAAGATTAATATTTTCACTTTCTTCACTTTCCTTAACTGATCATTTATCTTATAAAACCCTTGTACTGTATATTCATATTTCATTTCACAATGATATTCTGTCTAGAAATTATTCGACAATTGGGCTGCTATCAACAACTGGTATAAGAAACAACCGCTTTGGGAAATAAAAACATATTATGGAGATAAAGTAGGCTTATACTTTGCATGGTTGGGATTTTACACAAAAATGCTAGTCCCTGCATCCTGTGTAGGATTTCTGTGCTTCATTTATAGCATCACATCATTTTATGCAAATGCTGCTGACAAGCAACCGAGGTAATTCTATCCGTACTTTATTATGTGTATTTTTATTACTTTAAGGATTCTTTGTTTTTCTTAAGAAACAAAACAAAAACATAGCTAATCAAGGTGGGCATTTTATTTCGTATACATTTTTCTCAACAAGTCTGTATTAGTTGTTCTTTGTCATATTGAAAAGATTTTTAAATAAACAGTAACTATTACATCATTTACTACTTAAATCAAATAATGGCCAATGGTTCAGTTTACATTACATGCACAATAAGAAATAATAACAATAATGTTTTTTTATTTCCATAAATTTTGTATACAATATGCAGATGTCTATTTCCTTACAACTAATTTTATAATATTAAAATTATAAGTGTATAATACTACAGAAGTCTATGAGCAAATGACAATGATTATAATTTAAGCTTTACATATTGGCATAGTTTTGGGGCAAATTTAAAGATTATCTATACTTTACAGTGACTTTTCTAGGAGATACCTATTTAGTCCATTTTTAAATGATTTGCTTTATAATTTTTTTTATTGTATTTGGCAGCGTGTTGAAAAGTATTGTACCTCTTATATATGGATCTTTGTCTGTAATGATTTTACTTGTCCTTACTCTGAAATAATTATTTTGAACCCTTATACAAATTGTATTATTAATGTGTAATGTAGGGTTACTTTGTTGGGAAGTTTCTTTTTATCAATATAATTACTTTGTGTACATATAAGGAGTACACTGTTATGATAGATTTCTCAGAAAATATCTTTTTGTTGGATTCCATTTTCTGTAGTCTGAAGATGTAACACAGGACTTTTTTCTGAATTACAATCAGTATATCCTTTTTTTTTGAAGTAGAACCCCATGGAGTAATTTAGATGTGAAAATATTAAACCAAAGCAGATAGAAACAACAGACACTTCCCAAACAGAACATCCCAAGCTACAAATCAACCTTTGTTGATATATATATATAATTAATGGGGAAAGGACAGAGAGATAGAAAGAAGGTGACTAACCTTCATAGATGGTAGACACCTTATATATATATATATATATATATATATATATATATATATATATATAAGTAAGGATTGAACATTGTCAAAATCATCAACATGATTGACATTGACAGTACAGGAAAGAGAGTTAGTTAATGACTTACCTGAAGTTGAAGGTGGAAGTGATGGTTGGCCATCACTCACAGCGCATTTCCTTCTCTCCTGAAGAATTCTCTATGAAAATTTGAACATTTTTGGCCAACAACGGTAACTTTCAATTTTAACTTCAGGTAAGCCACCACCTTTGTTTCTTACTTTCCTGTTCTTGACAATTGTGTACATGAACCAGAGACAGATAAGGTTATTATTGACTTACTTTAAAAGTAGGTGTTAACTTGCAGGGAAGTATAATATTTGAGAACCTCAGCTTCCTTTCTCAGAAATCAATACAAGAAGTTAGACCACTATTGTTCCTAAAGTATAAAAACAAAATAAAAGTTAATATGATCCTGATAAAGGGACAGTGAACCATTGACTTACCGTAAATAAATTTCAGGCGCTGTGAGGCTGGGAAGCCATAATATGTTAATTTTTTGAAGGCCTGGACCCCCTTTTTCAAGATAGTGTGTCAAAATGTATGGCAGCCAGTGTCAAATTCAAACTTCCCTGCCACTAGATGGCAACTCCCCCTCTCTCAAGGTAAGGTCCTGACAAGGAAAAATAACAGAAGAGTAACAGAAAAATATTTAAACACACATAATATAGGGGTGGAAGGTAAAGTAAAATAGTGTGATTGGTGTAAAAAGTTGCCAGAGGATGTAGTATCGAGGACCTTGCCTTGTGTATTGTAAAATGAGTTCTTAAAGATTGTGGTAAGGAAGCAGATATATTTAGTATGGTAAGATGTATGTAGCTACTGGACTGCTATTGCAAATTGGGTTTAAACATTTTGACAGTTAGCAATGCATTCAAATAGATATAAATTTAAGAGCAAAGGTTTTCCCAGTGAATTTGTTTCAAATACAATTCTTGGGCTTCAACCCGGGCCAAAGTTTGTTTGCACAAAATTTTGACAGCAAGATCCACCATCATTGTTAGGTAGACTGTAAATTTGTTTGAGTGATACATATAGGAGACAAAATCCAAAATTAATCTGATAAATGATGTGTGAGGACTAACAGATAAGGTTTCATTTGATTTTTTATTTGACTATTTATGGAGCAGACATAGCTTCTGTTCATACCCCAAAGTTGGCAGCATGACTTTGGCAGAGAACTGTGAAAGTGAGGCCTATAAAGGTAGATGAAGGTTTAGCATAATTTTGATGGACTCTCGGAATTTGTTTGGTGTTGATTGCTTTACTGTTTCACAGCAGGCCTACTGGAATATGAATTCAAGACTATCAGCACAGTGTTCATTAATTAAGGCAAGAGGTAGGGGGAATAGGCCCTCAACATTTGACATCTCATTGCTTGCCAGCCTGGTGACATCAATTGTTTTATGTCAGTTGCTTTCTTTCAAAAAGTGTTAAATAATTTGACACTATCTTATATTGTCCATTACATATGTGGGTATTATATATATATATATATATATATATATAAGTGGATATTATATATGTATGTATATAAATTAGATGATATATATAATAATTGAATAGAAAGAAAGATAGAAATATTTGGGAGAAAGGCAGGAAATTCGCTCTTTTAATCATATGTACGACATGGAATCATGCACAAGGAAATACATATGTTAAGTGTAGAAGGGAATGGAAGAAGGAAGAAAGACTGAAAAAATTTCCATATATATATAGTAATGTACTTTTTTGGGTATAAAAAGTTAATTAATCAATAGAACAAATTATAATCAATTTTAAAATTTTTCCTTTATTAATTTAAAGTGATTACATGTGCTTAATCTCAGGGGATTTTGGGTCTCTCGAGAGATGGAGTATGCAGCTACTGTAAATAGAAAAAAAAATCATTAAATATTATTTAACCAGAGGAATGAGCAAGTTTCACAGTTTTTTTAATAACTTACCCCCAATTACTGGGCCTACAAACATCCACCTCACGAATGTTTCCGCGTGTCTATGGCGTCTTGCAGGATTTTTATCGATGAAGGTAGTAGGAACCAGACCCGCAACTCATCTGCTTCCTTGAAACATCTAACGTCTGCAAACCTCTGACCACATCTGCTCATGTCTCACCACATCTGACATCTCTGCCCACCTCTCACAGCATCTGTTCTCGTCTGTCCTCTCCTCAACTCATCTGACTTCTGATCTCGTCCATCCTCTCCTCAACTCATCTGACTTCTGATCTCGTCCGTCCTCTCCTCAACTCATCTGACTTCTGATCATGTCTCAACTCTCATTCCATCTGAGTTCGTCCATCCTCTCCTCTACTCGTCTGACTTCTGATCCCGAGCCACCCATCGGCTCCCCTTTTAAATTCTCCGATGGGAATTCCCCGCCATAGGTCTACTTCATAAAATTCCGGGGTTCCCCGCCTCAGGTCCCTTACAAAATTCCGGGGTTCCCGCCAGTTCATTTCACAAAATTTCGGGGTTCCCCGCCCTCATTTTTTTACACACGCTCGGCGGGAGTCTCCCGCGGGGGATCGCCATCGGATTTTTTACACACGCCCCAGGAGGTTTTCCACGGGGCACCCCCTTCGGGGTTTCACCCACTTTCAGCCGACTAGACATTGTTGTTGGCCGAACTGTGCCTCATAACGCCACAATATCACAAAATTCGCATTTTTTATCACAATATATATATATAGTATAGTGTATGATGCAAAATCTACAAAATAGAAAGAATGCCAGAAGATTTTAGTAAAAACATAATTATACCCATACTGAAGAAGACTGGGGCTTGTAGATACAGACAGCACAAGATAATTAGTTTAGTATCTCATGCATGCTAAATATTAACAGAAATAGTATATAGGAGGATGGAAAGCCAAATAGAATGCAAGTTAGGAGATCAGTTTGGTTTTAGTAATAATGTAGGGACAAGATAAACAATACTGACTTTGTGTCATATTATAGAAGACAGAAAAAGAAAACACTGGTCTATGTTCATGGCATTTGTAAATTTAGAAAAAGTGTTTGATAATGTGAACTAGAACACACTATTAAGGATAATGAAAAGCACAGGAATAAAATATTGATACAGAACGCATATATGTAACCTCTACAGAATTGAATGGCAAGGAAAGAAAGGAGTAAGACAAGGATGCAGTCGGTCACCGGTTTGTTTAACTTATGTAGACAACAGGCAATGAAGAAAGTTAAAACAGAAGATGGGATAGGAGAAGAAATAAAAACCCTATAAATTTACCGATGATATTGTAGTATTAGGAGTGTCAGAAGAAGACTTGGAAACCATAATAAATGGCATGAATGTGGTCCTGGAGAAAGAGATCAATATGAGGATTAATAGAGGGATAACTATTGTAATGGAGTGTAGTTAGGGGAAATAGAATAACAAAGGTTTTTATATTAGGAAAGGATATTTTGATGGAAGTTACAGAATTCAGCTGCTTGGGAAGCATAATAAATAGGGATGGCAGAAATATAGTAGACATAAAGAGTAAGATAACACAGATAAGAAAGGCTTTGACAAAAAAAGCAATGCTTGTATGGAGTGTCACGTTATATGGGTGCAAAACATGGATGGTAGGAGTAGCGGAAAGGAAAAGAATAGAGGCCTTTGAAATGTGGTGCAATAGGAGAATGCTGAAAATCAGATGGATAGATAGAATCAGATATGGGGAAGTTATAAATAGAAAAGGGGAGGAATGAACAATATGGAGAACTTTGACGAAGATTTAAGATTTGAGGGTCTTGTTCTGTTCTAAGAAGCCAATTACAGATGGTTCTAGTTTTAAAATTAAATATTGAGCTAAAATATACTGCTAATTTTGAAGAAGGCTGCTGGTGAATTTGACTGCAAACTATGAGAACTTCTTACACTCAATAAATATAAGGAGGTATGCAACTTAACCTTCAGTTCGGGTGATCTCTGCACAATATAAAATTTTGTCAACTGGCCACAGGTTTGAGCCCCTGACACAACTGGTGAAAGCAGTTGATTATAGCCTTGACCATCATGGCTGCACCGAAAAGATGTGTGCAACAAATTTTTCTGTTCTAAAAACCACATGTGTTTCCCCCACACTTCACAGCCTACCTTCTCTTCCCCTCCCACTTTTGAGTGGGGCATGAAGATTATATATTGACAAATGTACAGTGGGGTTTCAACATCCCCTTCTCCATGTCTCCACCAGTTTTAGGAGGCAGTTGGCCAACTGATACAATGGGATCAACAGACAACTCTGCCAAGGTCTTTGGCCCCAGTACATATACTTCCTAAAATAGGTGAAGGTGTCTTGGCATGTTAAAATCTAAAAAAAGTATGAGGCATTCCCAACGCAGTTAGGTGAACCCCGCAGTCTGCTATGAGGAGAGGAAACTGTGAGAGAAGACTCCCACAGACCCTGGTCTTACTTTATCATAAGCTCTATTGGGCAGGGCACACTTACAGGAGCACTGGTCACAGCCAAGCTGTGAGAAAATAGTGGAATTCAACAATAAAAATAACAAATTTATTAACTCAAAGTTGAATATGTAAAGATTTTACAATGTGAAAGTTTAGGACCTTGTCCTTCTGTAATTGTTACACAATACAAAATTATTGATTAAAAAAACACTTTATATTCATTGATCAGAATTTATCAATACACAAATATTTTTAACTTAATAAATATTTCAGTGAGAGAGAATTTACATAATGTAATGTTCTTCAGAAATACCCTTCTCTTGCACATGAAGTAAGAAATTGTGAAGTGCAATTTTAATTACAATAATATGTGTGATAGTCTATGATAAAAGCAATAATGAAAATGGTGTTACTATTTACACCCTTCAAGGTCGAACAGCTGATCGCTGCCAATACTTGTATCTGGCTGAGGGCAGTATATGCTTTGGCTATGGCTGAATTTAACAAAAATGAACACAATTGATCAGCAAATTTCAAGTTCATAAAATATTTAGGAACAAGTTCACCTGCTTAGCAGTGATGCAGCTTCCCAAGAAATTGCCTGAGTCATCTCATGCATGGAAGTTGAAGTCCCATGAGTTCTTGCTGGAATAAGGACAGGCTCTGGTTTGCTGTGTCGCGAACATGCTGTGGCCAGTATGGATGCTCAGTGCTAAATTGGCCATCAACCGATTGGTGAACCATCCTCAGACTAAGTGCAGGCTTTGTCCCACTCGGACTCCTCACTATCCAATTCTGGAACAAAGCGATTAACGTCTCTCCCCTCCAGTGCTTCAAAATGAAGTGTTGTTTCTCAATCAGAGAAGTGATCTTCTTGGATGAAAAATAGTGAAGGATAAAAAGTAGAGGGGATTCTAAGAGAATAGAATGAATTCAAAGAAATTAAATTAGACAGTAAATTATGAAATAGTTTTCTATGTCAATTGATATATGAAAAAGATGGTTAAATAATTATGAATCTCTGACCATTGGCCGTTTTAGGATTTTCTTGGCAGAGGCAGTATTGAGCTACCCTGTGATGTAGGAGTGGAGGGGGAGCAAGGTGACACAAGATGAAGAGCATGTTAAAGAGTTCTTCTTATTCTGGACTTCAAGCCAAGTGGTTGTATCAGCCTTTGGGGGATGGTGATGCTAGGCAGTTAACCACAACCCTGCCTTGCAGGGCTGCTCTTAGATGCAAACTACTGTCTGAGAAAATAAGTGTTTTGATTTTCTTTGTTTCATTACTATTTTAAATGTTTTCATTCCTTTTCTTTCATGTCAATAAAACATTGTTGATTTTTGTTGTGTGTTTGTGGTTTCTGATTATCCCAGACTACCATGTGGCAACCTAAGAGATCATAATGAACCATCCGAACCACAAAGAAGGAAATAAGTTTCATTACAATAACATTACAGTAGCACGAAAGTTATGGCCAGTTCCTAATGACCTTCGATTTGCCAGATGGGATTGTTGAGAGCAAGCCAACAAGCTGTAGTGCCATGTGCAACACAGATTACATGATTTTCTTGTGTTGGGCAAACTGTTTGCGAGAGTTAAGGGTTGTAAGCTTGTAGGTGGTGGGACAATTGATGCTTGTGAATGGCTGTCAAGGTCAGGTTACCTGGTTTTTTGCAATATGGCTAAGGACTGAAATTTTGAGTTTGGACAGTTGACAGCAGGGTGCCGTAGCTAACAGATGTATAAAATTTTATATTAAAGGCCATGCCCTGGCTTGATTAAAAGTTGTTTTGAATTAAAGTTTTTGGTAATTTCATTTTACAAATTACTTGGTACCCTATTTTTATCCAAAGACAAGAATAACAAGCTGAAGCAAAGCTAAGGCCGAGTAAGTTATAATATATGTAACTCAATTGGATAGGGAAGAGGGATAGATAGCAGTTGGCTTACCTTGAATCAACAGTTTGTGCATGTGTTTGTGCACTTCATAGCATGTAAATTAATACATATAATTTTAATGCCATATGGAAATTGAAATAAATAATTTGTTTCACACCATGTAGTTCTCTTTCTAGTTTTAAGATATTCTGACATGAAAAAATTATCTTATTAATTTTATTATACTTTGCAGTTGAGGAGATTCCAAGAAATGAAATAAAGAGCCACTTTTTATTATATTGATTGATTTATTAATTTTTGTTTTATATTTCAGCGATGATATATGTAATGAACAAGGCATGGGCAACACTACCCTATGCCCTCTGTGTGATCAAGTATGTGACTACATGAAACTTTCCGATTCTTGTCATTATAGTAAATTGTCGTATGTATTTGACAATCCAGCCACTGTGATATTTGCTGTTTTCATGTCACTTTGGGGTAAATAAACATAACATTTTTAAAGTAATGATAGTTTCAAGATTTTTAGGGGTAGTCAAGTTTCTATCTGTAAGAATCTCTTATAATCAATTACCAAAAATAACCTATCCACTAAACAAAAAATTATCACATTGTATATATTTTATAATCAAGCTAAGGACAAACAACTAAAAAATAGAATTATTTTACTTGACAGATATTTGGGATAAATGGGAGAAATACAATTTTTTTATTAAGCTTTGACTGTACTTATTTTTTAAGACATATTATCTATTCCAGCAACCATATTTCTTGAATTATGGCAGCGTAAACAAGTTGTGCTTAAGTGGCATTGGGAGCTCAGTAAAGCAGATGAAGACTTAGATACCCGCCCAGAATATGAAGCTTCAGTTAAAACAACTCGTATAAGCCCTGTTACAGGTATTCTGGAACCATATGTCACTACTTGGAATAAAACAATGCGCATGACAGCTTCCATATCTTCTGTTTTGTTTCTAGTAAGTGAAATTAATATGTGCACTGTAATCATACTTTGATTTATGGTTTAAATTGTATTTTATATTGTGTCAGTCTTGCTTTGAAATTGTAGTTATCTATTGAATTTTATCTTTATCCACATCTCTATCTTAAGATTTATGCTTTAAAATAAAATTTTCTTATTTCCTTCAAATTATTGATATGTCCTCATTCTTTCAGTAATGATAATGCTGCATTAAATCAATTTTGGCAACACCAACATGTTTTACAATAATTTTTATATCTCTTGTACAGGTTGATTATTTTTTTATAAATTAAAGTTTGGCAGATTCACAAAACGGAAACATTGCCACCCAGAGTTCATCTTAAATGAACTGCAGACAATTATTGAAACAAAACAAGCTCTATTGTATTATCATTACTCTCATCTCAGTTCAAATAACATTGATGACAATGCCATAATCCCATAAAACCAATGAAGTACCTATGTCATTGCCTCTAGAATCTACCAGTGGATCCACAAAAAAGTTTCAAATTTAATTCAGCCGATAAAACCCATATACTCATTAAGTACAAAAAATTATATTAAATAACTAGTTTATCTTCCAATTAAATATACAATAAATGAGTTAAAGCAGCCTTTTTGTTAGTTTCTATTTTAATTTAAATATTACTACATTTTTGTCTCACATTTGTGACTTATTCAGGTTGTAATTATCTTTGTAACAATTGTTACATTTTTAACCATTACAATGTTCTACCTAAATGCAAACAAGAAAGTGGGCTTTTCTTAATTTTTGGTTTCCAAGGAAATGACAAATCAGAGCTATTAATACATGGTCATTGAGAAAAGAAGTTCTCGCATAGGAAATAAAAGAGAAAGTTGCCAGCTGAGAACAAGGAAAAGGGAACTTGACCTGTGAGTAACCTTTATAAGAAGGGACTTGCAGCATCACCAGATGTTTTCCCTCTCATGCTTTGGAGGGAGAAATAATTTTGGTGAGAAAATCAATGCGCAGACACTCAAGTGGAAGCAATATCAACAGTTCTTACTGACGCGAGCTGCTAGGTAAATTTATACATCGATACTCTAACTTACTCATGCCAGTAGAAAATGTATGGCTGGAAAAACTTCCAACTGCTGCTGTGATCCTGGTGAGAGAACGCAATATGAGCTGCTTGTCGCAAGGTATTACGTTGGATTTGCTTAATCATCTGACTGTGCTTCCGGCCATCTGTGAGTGGTTGAATATACCTATAAATCCTTAACGCTTTGCTATTTTTCAATGGTCATGAAGATTTGTGGTTATTAGCTTTTCCCCACAATCCCTGAGTTAGGTTCATTTATACCTTCTTTAAATTATCAGTTTTTTGTATGCTTTCTTCTTTGCTTTTAGCTAGCCGGCTCATTTTTCAATTTTTACTACATACAATTTTTATCCTTTATTAAAATTTATTAGCCTATTTAATTACTTTTATAAAGTCATGTTATTTGTTTCAATATAATATATTGTTAAAATCACCTCGAGCGTCATAATTTCATTTTGATTACCCTAGATAAAATAAAATAACAAAATGACCATAAAAACCCATTACAATGTATAGTAAAAAGAAATTTGCATCTAAAGAAGTCTCAAATGAGAGGATAAATATTTAAATTAAAATAAAAACTGACAAAAAACTGATATTGTGATTTTGACAATTTTTTAAGTTAAAATATTTTTTTTCTCTTGCAGTTAGCAATAGTGGTGATTGCAGTTTTAGCTGTAATTGTCTACAGGATATCTGTATCAGTCAATATTCATGCAAGTGGTTACTCCAGAGATAATGCAAAAATTATTACATCTGTTACATCTTCAATTATAAACCTTTGCATCATTATGATCCTTATGCAGGTATGAAATCTATTTTCTTCTTTATCTAAATTGCTGATTTTGTTAAATGCTGGTCATTCCTTGTTATAAGAACTATGGTCACATGGTCATTCAGAGATGGGTAATCATTAAGATCTGATTCTAAAAACTAGCTTCCTCTGCAGAGTGAGTGGTCATTGATTGAATGGTCAAGGCACTCTGTGACTATAGTGGATAATCTGTAATGATCCAGGTTTGAGTCCCAGCAGCACCAAATATTTTCAGTCTTTCTTTCTTCTAACATAAACCCACAAACTGTAAACTAAACAACAGTTCTTTAGAGGAAAGTTTTATCGAGAAACATACTTTTACTTAGCCATGACATCAGCCTGTGTACCATCATTGTCATGATGAAGGATAATACATTGTCAGGTACTGTGTAACATTTTGCAGAGCATTTCTGCTGTAACTTGTGTGAAAGCTTGTCTCACAGAATCTTTCAGTTCGTCCGTGGTATTGTAATGGTTTCGAGAGACAAAATTCTTTATGAACCCACATAGCAAATCACATTTGGTTAGGCCTGGGCTCCATGGTGACCAGGCATGAGGTGCTGGTAGTGCAGGAGGTCTACAACCAATCCAATGGCCAGAAAGTATTATGTACTGTGATGGTGTAATGAGCTGGTGCCCCATCATACTAAAATCAACACGTCTATCTCTCTAATTCCATGCTACTCCATGAGAGGAACAAATCATTCCTACAAAATGCTCAGGTACCAATGATTATTCACAACTCTGTTGAAAAATAATGATCAAAACCAGTGTAAGGTGTCCAAGGCTGCCAATATCATCTCATGCAGGGGACTATTTTCAACTCGTCATAAAATTTTGTGCTGTGAACTCCTGTAAATCATGCACTTATCAGAAAAGATCACTTTCTCTCATTTTGGTATTGTTTTTAACATCTGAATGAATGCTAGACATGCCTCCATTCTCTGATACATGTTGGCATCCGACAATTCTTGGACAGTTGTTGACCAAAATGAGTACAGGCATAAGTTTTGTTTCATGTGCTCCAGAATTATTGACTGGGATATTTGCAATTTTACAGATATTTTACACATTAATTTCTGAGGTGATTCATGCTGTAAAATTTTCATAAATATATATTTATATACTTTTTTGGGTTATAATTTTCTCTGTTTATGAATACAGCAACATCTTTAAGGTAAGTGTAAGAGAACTATATTAAGCTTATACATATGTCTCCTGAAACCATACAACCACTTTTGACCTAATGTTACACTATGACATTTGAGTACATTCTGAATGCCTTAGTATTAATAGCAAACTAACGCAATTATTGACAAAACTACATTCAGGTTAGATTGGAATTCCCTTTACAAAGTAGGTAATTAGTACAATCTCTGTGTTCATTGAGAAATGTGGTTGCTTACCAAATTATGAACATTATCTTTGTAGAACTAAGTATAAGAATGCATATATGAATTTACACTCTACTTATGTTCTAAATGCTCAACCTGCATACTGTATTAATTTACAAATTAATTCTTCTTTACAAGTCATAAAGATGTAAATTTAAAATATAATGCATCAATTTTCAATTATAACTTATAATTACTGCATCTGCTTCTGAATCAAATTTGTTACCCTGGAGCTCAGATGCCAAAATTATACTCAAACTCAGGTGATCATGTGTCAAATATAAGAATCATAGAACCAGAAAATTTAGACAAATAACATTTACTGCAACATATTAGGCTTGTTCCACATCTGTGTATTCTTGTCCCCATAATTTTCCTGCTGCTTTCACCAGCATTTCTCAAATGGACAAAGTCAAATTCTGTATTTTAAAGTCTTTAATTTAAATCCCCGTGAGCTTAGTAAACTGAGGTTTTCAACTATTCTTCTCACATATTGTTTTACATTTCTCGATTGTCCTTAACCTTTGAGTATTAAATGGCAATAGGGTGTGATATTTAACTACTTGTCATTGTCACATAATTTGTACAAGTACAATATGCTGAAAATATATGAACAAATATGTCCAGATGGTACTATATCAACTGTATGATAATAAACATAACACCCACATGCCTAAATCACTGAAACATTATCGTTCCTACTTATTATAAACATATAACCAATAATGATTTAAATTGTTACAGCTCTATGAAGCTATCTCAACAAAGTTAACTGATATGGAGAATCCTCGAACACAAGAAGAATTTGAAAAAAGTAGAACATTCAAAATATTTATTTTTCAAGCATCTAACTTTTATTCTTCATTATTTTACATAGCATTTTTCAAGGTAAACTATTTAATTTCAATTGAATAGATAACATAAATTATCAAGAACATGACTGCAATTTAAGAAAGGATCAAATATATATATATGAAACAATTTTTTCATAAATTCTGAAAATTAATACAATATTTGCATTTAAAACCATTGTAATGTACTAAAATTTTTCGATTAATTATTTTTATTTCTGATTAACTATACTGCTCATTTATGTTCAATGAAATATTCACCAAACCCTTCAGGGTGAGTGGTGTCTTAGCTTTGCAGTGTTATATTGTTAGCAATACCACACCTACTGCATTTCTCCCAACGTCTATAGTGAGAGAGGTTAAGCTAGATAATATGGTAAGTCACCTTTAAAGAGCAGCTCCACAACCTTTGATTCAAAACCAATATTAATATTTTTGCATAATTTTATATCGCTCTTTCTACCCTACCCCTCCAGGTGCCTCATTTCCTTGTTATATGAGTTTGAGATTGCAGTTTAAGTACATTTAGAGTATTCCCAAAAATTGTTTATTTGACAATAATAGTCATTTGGAATTATTTGAAATGTCCGCTCCTTCAGTTCATACCCAAGGAGTGTCTTACCCACAGTGTGTTTTTAGAGTTCATAAGTCATTTGAGCACTAAGTTTTGAAGGAATTCCTCCATGTGTTTAAAAGTGAATGTGGACAGTAAAAATATCTAAACATTAATTTTTATTTCATGAATTAGTTGATTGCCTTGAATTGATCAGTATTTTGATCTATTTATAACTAGTTTTCACCACACCTCATACTGACTGAACATGAGACCTGACTGAAATCAACAATATCACTGGCCATCTCAATGACACAATGTTATGGATTTAACACCAAAAGGTCATTTCAGACAATTTATCCCCTCTAACTCTTTCTGTACTGGGAGACGGGGACTGTACTTCAAATTAACTGAAATGGTGAATGTCAGTATTGTTCTCAGTGACATCCATAATTGTGCACTGAACATCAGTCTTGTTTAAGTATTACTTTTTAATGCTATCCCATAACCATTACAATTGTTTTCCTATATTGTAAGTCAAATGTCTCCCAAGTTTGATTAACATTACAATATTACTTTAAAAAATATGCATGAAACATTTGATCATTTTTAATTATTTGATTGCATATACCACATGTTGTTGAATCCTCACAACTCTTTTCAACAAGTTTTAATTATTATCCCACCATTATATTTTAAAAATCTGTAGCAACTTAAGTGTAAAGTAAATTTATAATTTAAGTAATAAACTTCAACATTTATAGGGCCAGTTTTATACATATCCAGGAGATGAATCTGCTAGATCAAATTTTTTTCAGCGCCTTAAAGCAGATATTTGTGACCCAGCTGGTTGCCTATCAGAATTATTTATCCAGCTAGTCATCATAATGATAGGAAAACAAATTTATAACAATTTTATGGAAATTATTTTGCCGTAAGTGTATACAAGGTCCTCTACATTTTCAAAACTCACATTTCAATCATATATATATATATATATATATCAAAGATAATGAGTACATTTTTAATAAAGCTTGAATGGCTAAGATGCCAAAAAATTTACAGAATCAATCCATGACTGTTTTTCTAGAGATTGACATTATTTTTGTCAGACTAGATTTTTTAATATATTTAGTTAACATAAAATTACTTACACTGCAAATTAATAAAAAGTTAATTAATAAAATCTCACAATTTAATATATATATCCACAAAGCAAATGTATGTTTTAGGCTTGCAATGAATTGGTGGGCAAGAAGAAAATCAAATGAATCTGATTTCCAGCAAGAATCTGCTCATCTATGGGAAACAGATTTTAAACTTGTTGAGGTTGGCTCTCTAACTTTGTTCAAGGAGTACTTAGAAATGGGTGAGAAAATATAAATGGTTAGCTTATGTGAATCAGATATACAATTGATTTACTGAGCAGCCAAAATCAGACAGTTTATAAACTATAATATATTTTAAAAAGCAACATATTTTGGTACAAGTGTGGACCCTCATCAGGTATTAAAATACACAAATACTGATTTGTCCTCAAGAACACAGTATCTAAAGAAAATATCGCAGAAAGTACTGAATTAAATTGTACTAAATAAATAACAAAAATGAAAAAATATAGACAGTAAGAAATTAGGAAATGTTATTAACTAGTGGTTATGATTTCTGAAACCTACAGTTCTATAAATACGGGTTGGACAAAATAATATAAACATCAGGCAATAGGGTATGGTTTGTTGCAGGTTGGCCCACTGTGTAGTGTAAATTCTGTGAAGCGGCTGCAGTGCCCAGTTGATGTGCCACCTTTTGAGGTTATCTTGCAGTATATTATATGCTTTGTTCTGTGATGGTTAACAAAAGTTATCAGTGAAATACATGATCTATTAGACTTCGAAAGAGGTTGGTTCGCAGTTAACCGGAGCAGCTGTGATGAAAATGACTCAACTGTTTAATGTTTCATGAGAAACAGTATCCACAGTAATGACAACAAAACAAAACATGGGAAAACATCATCAGTGATAGGAATAATGGGCAAAATCCAAAGTTAATTGACAGAAGCAGACAAACATTAAAAAAGGATTGTGATCAGAAAACATAAAACTTCCATGGAAAAAGTGACCATAGAACTCACTTGAACAATACTGTTTTGACAAAAAACAGTTTGGTGGGAGCTTCACAAAGCTAACATTCGTGGAAGGGCTGCAATTTTGAAACCCTTCATAACAGAAGCCAATGCAAAGCTACGAAAGAAGAGGTGCCACAATCATAAAACCTGGATGTGACTGAAAGAATGTGGCATGGTCCAATGAATCATCATTTAAATTGTTTCCTACAAACAGCCAGGTTTATGTATGGAGAATACCAAAAGAAGTCTATGATCCAGACTGTCTGATTCCTATAGTCAAGCATGGGGGAGTTTCTGTTATGTTTTGGGCAGCTATATCATGGCCCAATCATTACCCTTACTGGCTGGATTAATGCGAATGAATATCTACACATTCTAAACAATGAAGCACTTACTATGACTAGCATATTGCTGTGATACACTGCCATATTCCAAGATGATAATGTGCCCATACATACAGCCAAAAAGTTTAAGGTGTGGTTTGTAGAGCATGAGAGTGTCATCAAACATATTCCCTGGCTGGCACAATCACTAGACCTCAATATTATTGAACCGTTATGGGGAGCTTCAGAGCAGAGAGTGAGGAGCAGATTTACACATCCATCATCATTTGGCAGATGTTTTGCTGCAAGAGTGGAAAGACATTCCATTGGAAACTATTCAGACACTCTACGAATCTATTCACAATGACATGCAGCTGTTTTCAAAGTAAATAGTGGTCCAACTCCTTATTAATCAATAAATATTGTGTAAATGCAGGTATTCATATTATTTTGTCCAACCCCTATATTATTAAATGAATATAATATTAAGTGTGTGTGTGTGTGAATATACATGAAGTGAATGTACATTATTCCTTGGCATGTAGCTTCTCAGAAAATATAAATGACACATTAATTTAACAAGATTATACAACTAAAACTTGGGTGAGAAAACTATATACATTAATGGAAGAGAAGTCTTTACATTGCTAATAACAAAGCATTTTGATTGATTACCATTAATATCTACCATCATTTAACTTGCTCAGCTTAACCTAACAAGTAGGTTGTGGTTAGGGGTGGACTACATTTTGTAAGTTGATCAATGGTGGGTTTGGATATTTGGCAAATGGATATGACACAACATATTTATTTCTGAAGAAGATGCAGGTGGTATTTTCTATCAATGAACGCATTGAAGATGTGGTTGGTGTAGGAAGACAGACTGTAACAAGTAGAACAAATCCTATCTTCTGTATGGGACAAAGCATTTTGTGCTGTGGAGGGAGAGAGAGGATTAAGGGAATGAAAGGAAAAGTGGCAATGTCATAACAGAAAGGGAGCAGAGAAAGGTTGTTGCTTACCTGAAACTGAAGCGTGGTGTTGCCAAGAGGAATATCTTCAAATTTTCAACAGCACTATTCTCCTTTTTCAGGTGAAAAGAAAAGGTTGATACCATGCAATAACATGAAAATTTCAAGAACCTTCTTCAGGACAGTGTATCTGCACATCATGACATCAAGTTTCTCATTGTTGAATGCAAACTACTGTATGTCACATATTAGACAGCAACAATCTACACTCCCTCTTACTCTTTTGTTAGAAACTATTTAATTTAACATGTTTTGTTGTTTATTTTGGAAACTCCTTGTGTGTAATGGTATAAAATAGTAAATTTGGTATGGATGAAGTCTGAAAGTATGAATGAAAAATAGTAAATTTATTTAACTATACCTGACATGCTGTTTGATTTTTATATTTATTTATTCTGTTAATGTCAGATACATAGATATAAACATATTTTTTATAAAATTAAATTATTCTTTGATTTTATTTTCTTTCAGTTGTCCAGTATGGATTTGTAACAATGTTTGTAGCAGCATTTCCTCTTGCCCCAATATTTGCATTGCTGAATAATATTGTTGAAATAAGATTAGATGCGTTTAAATTTATAACTCAAATGAGAAGACCCATACCTGACCGTGCCGAAGATATTGGTGCCTGGTTTGGAATTTTGAAAATCATTACATACATTTCTGTTGTTACAAATGTAAGTGATATATTGAGAGAGAACTCATAGAATAATGGAAATTAAATACTTCTATTATTTTTAAGTAACAAATTAAGTATAAAGTTTCATGCCATAAAAATATTAGTTTATGAAATTATAATTTAAAATTATTTGCTTTCATTAATAACATGTAAGAATAACAGTGTATTAATAAAGTAAGTAGTTATTTTATTTAGTATTAATTAATGTCAAAAATAATTTTAGCTTATGGCAGTGTATTTTATGTATATAATTTCAGGCCTTTGTAATTGCCTTCACTACTGATTTTATTCCACGACTAGTTTATCAATATGTTTATTCAAAAAATGGAACCTTGCATGGTTATATAAATTTCACTCTCTCAGGTAAGAAATAAAAATATATTTTAACAATTACCTATTCTGTCAATTGCAGTAATTATCTTTCAATATTTAACCAGCTTTCTTAAATATTTTTCTTGGTATCTTCTGAAGTTAATATTTATAATCTCCACATGTCAAGCAAATTTGGAAACGTCAAATCTGTTTGTTCAGTTTACTCAGAAATAAAATTTTAGTTTCGTTTAATTTATATAATTAAAATGACCAAAAACAAACTTTTCTTTCTTTAGAATTCAACACATCAGATTATAAAAGTGATATGGGTCCAAATTTAGATCCAGGAGAAATTCCCCCTGCAACATGTTTCTATCGAGCTTACAGGAATGGTCCTGGAACTGAGAATGAATATGAATTATCATATGATTATTGGTACATTTTTTGTGTAAGAATAATTTTTGTTGTGATATTTGAGGTGAGTTAATATTTAATTACAAATTTAAAATATCAGCCACACTATGAGTTTCATCATGATTTGTGTTGTGGTGGTATATTGTTCTAAGATTCTCTACGCTAAAATTGCGCAAGCCTTTTCATTTCCCAATCTGCATAGCATATTCCTGTTTTATGATTTAAGAATTTCTAATTTAAATAATTACATTTCACATATTTTATACAGAAAATTGACAGTCCTTTGAAATAGTTTGTTATTAAATTTATGTGCATGTGGTAAATGTCTTTCTGGTAAATAAATTAAATAGTGGAAAAGAAATAAGAACTTACAAACAATCATAATACATAGTACACACATACCATAGGTGAAAGGTTTAAAGTAAAGTACATGAATCAAAACAACAGCTAAATGTATTAAAATTAATTGATAAAGACAAATTCATGTTTCTTGGTATGGATAAAACCATTTTCAAAGAGTCAAAAAAAACTTTATGCTTTGATTTCTCAAAAAAAAAAATTACTTATTGTTTGTATGAAATAAAATGTACGTATTTCATTGTATGATTTTTAACCTTAGTTTCTAATCAGCTCTCATAGATTGCTAAGGGTTGTAGAGGGTACATAGTAGATAAAGTTGTGATAAGGAACCAATGTCCAGAAATGTACCATTTGGATCAAGAGAAGTTTGAAGATTGAGTTGATTTCAAATCTCCAGCTTCATGGTATACAAAAAAAAATCAGCAGAGAGTGACTGCTGATATAATGTGTATTGTGTTTACAAACAGTTCTCCTGAGTCAGTGTTTGCATTCAGTCATTGAGCAGTACAGGACTATACGGTCCAGAATGGTAGAATACATATTTGAAGATTACACTGAGATTTCGACAATTTATGGCAAATCTGGACTTAAAGAATGAGTTACACAATGCATGTATCATAAATGTTTTCCAGACTGCCTCACTTAATCACATACCATTTTTGATAGACTAGAGCCCATTTTGTTTGCATACTAATGAAGCAGAGGATCAGAAATGGAGTCGATCTTCAAACTTATTTTGCATCCAAATGGACAGGGGTTCCATAACAAAAGTTTATCTATTATGTCCCCTACGCAACCTTGGAAGTCTGTAATAGGAAATCTTAAACACTCTCTACATCAATTTCATTGTTCCAAAATTATTAATGTACAAAAATTGCAAATACCTTATTGCTAATTTTATAAACATGTCAACTCTAATAAATTTCTTGGGAAGAGTTTTATGTTATCTATTTCAGTTAGCTTTATATGAATTACAGTGTTCGTAAGTTATCAAATAACATGGTTCTCAGCTCATCATTCACCTGCCGATGAATTTTGCAGTATTATGCAAAAAAATTATCATTGCTTTCTTTCTGATCAAATAAAACAGCTATCTTTTTGTACTGTGTAAGATTCAGTAATATCACTTAAAATAACTATATTGTTGCAAACAATTAATTTTAAACGTGTTAACCTTTCGATGATTTGACAGCATGTGGTGTTCAGCCTCACTGGATTGTTGGCTTATGCAATACCTGATATGCCACAAAAAATTAAATATCTTATGCTTCGTGAAAAGTTAATTTCAAGAGAGAAAAAGCTGAAGAAGAATATTAAAAAGTATTTAAACAAATAAATAAAAGTGCTTCTGCATAAAATAGTAAAGTGATAAAATGAAATTCACAGACTGAATTAAGAAAACATTTCCTAGAGTAAAAATCCTATGTGTTTTTATATACATATTAAGTTAATAAAATATTTATATATTATCATTTGATTTTTTATAACTTTCATTAAAGCTATGACTGTATAAATAGAATTGTTAGAAATAAAGATACATGAATTTAATTTGTGGCACTTTTTTCTTTAAATGTATAAATCAATAATCTGACCATCAAGTATGAATAAATACAGCAAATTTGGCAGTAATGAAAAGTCATAAATATATATATTGTAACATGAAAAGTTACACTTAACAATGCAGGCCAGCTTGTGAGTTGCAATTGTTGAGGAACTGACGCAACTTGGGCCAACAATGTAGTCTGGCGAGACTTTAGTGAGTCGTCATGGGGTAGTGGAAGGAGTAGGTTGTGTCGGCGGGACAACAAGAAGATGACCACGCCCTGCATATGTAATTTTTTCTCATGCTCTGATAGGAATTAAAACTATTAAAATCATCTTTTGGTATTTTTTATGAAAAATACCTGGCGCTCTAAAGGAATTAAGTAATCCTCGAATACGGAGGAACGCGGAATCCGCTACATTTGACGCCGCAACGTTGGGGCATCGAACAACGAACATGGCAGGAGTTGGTGAATGTGCTGACGGATATTGAACAGTGGAGACCTAATATGCTGCATTCGGCGAGCCGTCGAGTGGCCTAGAACAACGAACAGCGGCAAGACATCTGTGAGGCTCAGAACATCGATTTTTTTTTAGGATACGATGACTGAAAGGTGGAGGACGAGAATTATTCGAGAGAAGTGGAGGCGCTGCAGAAGGAACGCTGTGGAAGAGAGCTGATCTACGCATAGCTGAGGGGTCAAGTGTTCCAGTGACCGCTGCGTGGATATCTTCGAGAGGTGTGTGTGTGTCTGTGTAAAAAAGCAGAGTACGGTGTGTATGGAGAAGTGGAAGTAAGAGTAAGAAGACAGGTTCCACAAGTTGGTAGCAAATAAATGTATTTTGCGTAATATTTTGGTTGCGGTTTGTGTGTTCTGTGGTGTTAAAAATGGAAGAAGTGCAGGAGGGTATTGAGAAGGCAGAGGACTCTATGCTCAGGAAATTGTCCCTGGTACTTAATAAGATATTTGATGAAAAAAAGGAAGTTCTTTATGACATGGTTAATTGTATTAAGGAAATGCAGGCAGATTTGAAGTCTTGTTTAGGGAGCGTAAATGAAACATTAGAAAGAACAGAGGAAAGAATTAATGCACGGGGTAGAAAAGGAGGTGAATCACACGAGAACTGCCACGACTCCGATCAGCTGATCATGCATGCAGGTGTATATAAGGAAGAATGTGTAGATAGTAGTGATAAGCAGATAGAAAATAGGGTAGAATTAAAAAGTGTGATAGATTTTAATGTTAATGGTATACGGAGTGATTTTAAGCTGGCTAAGCATTCATGTGCTGTGAGTGCCAAAGAGAATGTAAAGGTACAGGATACAGATTTGGTAATGAAACCTTTCTGTATGCAAAATTGTGTTCATTGCAGTAAACGGCGAAATAGAAAGAAAATCCCCCGAAGAACACAGAGGAAACAATGTGTGGGAGGAAATGTTAAGCGAAAGAAATTGCGAATTGTCATACGTGCGTATAAAGTTAAGGAAGGTGAAACGGATGTTAATCATAATGTCGAGAGTGGTGGAAGATTGTTAAAATTAATTGGTGTATCTGCGGATAAGTTTAAGAAAAATTGTAAACATTTAATGCGTCAGATGAAAGTTGGTAGATATGAATGTAATGTAAACGCAGTGAATAAGCAGATTAAGGGACAGCGAGAACAGCTGATCATGGTTCTCAACAAAGATGATGTAATTAAATGTTTTGCAAATAGATTTAAGAAAAGCTCCCGAAAAATGTACAAGGAAAAATTACTTCGTGTAAAAGGTTGTCGTAAAATTAAGCGAAACTTAATGTTTAGCAGAAAATTTGTTTCCATTGCTCAAAAATATGCATCCTATGGTAACAAAAAGTAGAATAAATTTTGTATGTGTTAAATAGTTGTGATGATTGTGGATTTCCTTGGAATCCAGGGGGAAACCGGATGCTGTATTTTTTACTAATGTCAAAGGTTTTAAATAAATTGGCTATGTTTGAAGTTTATTATTGTAATTAGTGTTAAGGAATTGTGGTGGTTATAGATTTCCTTGGAACCCAGGTGGAAAAACCCAATGCGGTATTTTGGTAAATGTAAAAAAATTTGTTACATTAAATGCCAAAAATAGCTGTTCTGCCAGATGTCAAATGACTTTGTAGTAGATGTAAGAAACAGCTGATGGCAGATAAAAAAAAATATGTACTCTGAATGTAATCAGTTGACTGTTTTCGACGTACATCAAAGAGCTGAATGTCAAACTAATAAATGTCATATGATACATTAAAAACAGCTGAGAATGAGTTAAATTTTATGTAAACACATTGTAAAGAAACATATGTTCTGTCAAAAACAGCTGATTGAAATTTTAATTGTGAAATGACAAAAATTCAGCCAACTGTCAAGTGTTTAAATTGATTTACATTTATGTTAAGAAAGTCTCCCAACCAACACATCAGAGAAAATGTGTGGAAAGAAAAAAAAATGTAAATGGAAAAATTGTTTGGAAAAATAAAATGTGTAATTAGAATTAAAGTTGGTTAATTGAGTTATTTGTAAATTTACTCAATGTTTGCTCTTATGAAAGAATATGTCAAAGAAAATTGTAATTAGTCCTAAGTGAATTTTTGTAAATATTTTGTAATTTTGATTAAGGGCATTGGTCATTCATATTGTTTATGATATGGTTCAGTGAGTGTCATATTAAAAAATTGTACAATTTTTTAAATTCATTGGGGGCGGGGAAAATGTAACATGAAAAGTTACACTTAACAATGCAGACCAGCTTGTGAGTTGCAATTGTTGAGGAACTGACGCAACTTGGGCCAACAATGTAGTCTGGCGAGACTTTTTCAATTCCCTTCCTATGCTATTAAAGGGGAGTTGCCTGTTTCAGGATCACCCTCATGTAGCTTGTTAACCCAAAAACAATAAAATCTACGGGGCTCACCTGATTTTTCAAAGTTCTCAGATGCCGAGAGACATATTTTGGGAGGTTTATGTACTGAGGATTGTTGAGTTCATTATTATATCTGTTTTGCCACAGCATACTTCTCATTTTTAACTGTTTACCTTCAAATGTGAACCTCAACCTCATCCCTTATAAATTTGCCAAACCGACTTAGTGAAGCTGCAGGCATACGCTTCGCTGACAAGTTGTTGTGTTATATATATATATATATATATAAGAAATGTCCCCAAAATGTCAGAATGGCCAAAGTTTTTTGGGGGGAAAATGAATTAAACACAATATATGTGTTTTCATAGATTCTTTTTATTATCAGTTCATTCTATTATGAATAAAAATGTAACAAGATAAATGTTTTAAAAAGTGAACTTAAATGAAATTATAAATGGTTTTTAATTTCTTAAATTCTTTCTAAATATTCTGTATTAATTTAATTACGAAATTCTCTTTTTAAAGTATTAAAAATGAATAGTTCAATTTTATTAAAACTTATGACGTTTGATTCAATTATTGACAAGAAGAATACTATGTAAATCATTTTTACCAAAATAGCTAGTTTCTCAATATTAATGTCAACTATTTATCAAAGATTTTGGACTAGTTAGACTTTATTTACATCAAAACTTTAGTAGTGAAATATCTAAAATGCCAATAATTTTTGTTTAAAATACATTAATTTTTGTGGCATAAAAGATATTCTAATAAATTATTTAAATTATTTCTATTAAATATTTATAAATTTATAACAAAACATTTCTTACAAAGTTTCTGCTGATATAGGTTTTAGTATATATCTAAAAGATGCATAACAAAAGGATATTTACAACATATGCATATTTACATTTCAGACATAAATTACATTAAACCGATTAAGTATTTTATCAAAAGCTTCTTAGTCTCTCTTTAAAATATACTAATAGCAAAGTATCTCCTAAAATACTGGCATATGAAATCATATCTCCATTTTTTACATTAATATAATTATATCTAAATTTGAATAACAGCTTTTTAACACTTAAATACTAAACATATATGTATGTCTATACATATGTACTTATTTATATTTATACCTGAGTAAAACCCATTATGGGCAATTAAGAGCAAAGAATTGAAATTTACTTAGCAAAATATAACATTATGACTAGTAGAAATAGATTTTTTGCAGTTCATTGCCATTGTATCAATTTAATACTGTGAAATTTAAAGCCATTTAAGACAAACCAAGTCTACACCATAGTTATATCTGAATTCAAATATGACTCAATTATATTATCACAGACATATCTATCAGTGCTCGATAATGTATTACTACACTTAGTTTTCCAGTATTCATCTTGTGGCAGTTAATATGCTGATAAACTCATTAAACATATTTATTACATTTTATTTATCAACATTCACAAACAGCTTCATAATATTTAATTAACGATTCTCAGTTTATCAACCAGGTAAATTGTCAATTAATTCAGTTGGTAAACCAAGTATCATTTACCTCGTCATACTCAGAGAAAGCCTGTTAGTTTAGTATCAGTTACCAAATTAGTATAATAATTTACTTGGAGGAAACATGAAATAGTGTTTTCATTCTTTCATTACAAACATTGTGTGATATTTATAATTTTGGAATCTATTTGTGGATATAGAAATATTTTAGTTTTAATTGTTCTGTTTAATATGTATAGCAGACATAATTTATACATAAATATTAAAACTTCTTAAAATACAATGCTTTTGATATAAATATCAACATTGTTTCCTGTTACAAAGTGTCAGATTAAAAATACAGTTTCTTTCAGAACTAACAATTTATAAGGAATATGTGGTGACAGTCTCAAAAATACATAACACACACAGTGGATATGCTATGTATTACAATTTTTAAGCATATTATAAGTGTCACAAGAATTCCACATGAAAATGTCATATAATCCAAAATAGTTTTTTTCTTTATGTAATTATTTATTATCAATCCATGTTAATAATAATGAAGTGCCTGTGTAGACTGGTTACATCATTTCTATATTGGCCTTAAGAATGATCGTTTCAAACTGCAGTCTCACAAAAGTGAGCATTTTGGTCTTAAGAGATCAAACCAAGTCTTCTTTATTCACAATAAATCATGAAAAAATTATCTTAATTCAAATTTAATTTCATAATTATATTGTTCAATGTGTTTATTAGGATAAGTACCTCATATTAATGTAAAATAAATTCTAGGTGTCATTTGATACTTAATAGTATTGTTACAAATGAGAATGATGTGAGCAACATCAAACATCCGTTAATAGTAAAGTTTTAAGACAAACCATAGTCAATATTTCAAAGCAACCAGAATAGTAAAGTTGCTTTAAAAATTTGATTATTTCATTTTATTCAATGACAGAGTTTTTAACCTAAATGTAGAAGAAGATCAATCTTATTTCATTTTAACAGTAATATGTGTGAAGTTAACTGTGCTGTATGGGTGGGATTCTGAAGATTGTTGTACTCTATTGTCCATAATGGAATGTTTGATATTTATTACACCTCAAAAAATGTTTTGAAATCTGAATGTTAACAAATATTAATCTTTTAACAATGATTCTCTTTAAGTCTCTCACATCATAATCAAATAAATAAACACATTTACTTTACTTTTAGTAAATGCAAACATACAATGAAAAGTAATTTTGAATAGTGTGATACAAGTAACATAATAGTTAAAACATGGATGTTTATTTTTTTTACTGGAATAATTTATATTCTAATTCATTTTATTCAACTAAACACTGCTTTCACCTTTGCCAATGGATGTAATGGGATATACATACTTCTTTTGACTATATGATGCTATTTCTTTGACTTCACCAATATTGGACAGGAGGGGTAATGATTCTGCAGTTGATGTACATTCCCTGATTCTGATACCCTTCTTATGTTGTTGAACATCATATTTCTTTGTTCTGTGATCCTTCTGATATGGAAGTTTATGAAAATTGTTATTTCCTGAATCTCTATAAAAACAATTATCATCAGTTCCAGAAGGTCTAACATAATACTTTTCATTCCTGTTCAAATAAGAATGAGTTGAATCATGTCCAAGATCATTTAATGTGAAATTGTATAATATTACATTACCATCTGTGGAATGACTTTTAACACTTGCAGTACTAAGATCTGAATCATGTTGATCATATGATATTTCTGAACCATTACTAGAAACAGATTTGATTGACTTAAGTGTCCTGGTAAACTTGTTTTGAGATATTGTACTCTTGTCTGACTTTGAAAACTTTACTTGTTTAGAATGTGGACTTAAATCTGCTGCTATGTTTGCAATAGATGCTGGTCTTTGAATGTCTACTTTCATAACTTGTGTACCTTTACAGGGTAATGATGCAGGAGAATCAGAAACATCAGGTAAAAGGCAATGAATATCAGCATTTACTGTTACAGAATCTGATGAGGAGAAGGGCGTGCCTTTAACACTCACAAACACATCACTGGAAGTTCCATTGTTAGGAGATGATTCATTTAGATTACCATCATCACTGCAAGTTTGCATTGCTGATATGAAACTCAGATCATCACCTGATGAATTAACTTGTCTTGAGTCATCTTTAACAGTTGCAATTTTGTCAGGAACTATGCCACCTACTAAAGTTTTTCCACCTTCATTTTTTGTGATCCAATATTGATTAGAGTCTTTCCAAACTTTTTCTAAATTATTACTTGCTCTTGAACTAATACTTGAAACTTCTGATAGTGACTCTGGAGTAGCTAGTGGAGCTAAGCCAAACCACTCATCATGAACAAAGTCAACAACAGTGGAATCTGGTATTTCTGTAGCAGTTGGTTGATCATCAAGAAGAGATGGATATTCCCAAGATAATACTGGATGTAATAGAGCGAAAGGAGATGGCCTGCGTGCTGATCCATTCTGGTGACTACAAATTGAGGAGTCCAAACTGGCTGGAGCATTTGGTAATGCATTATCTGATGATGGACTCTGAAGAGATGTGAAACTAGTTTCAAGGCAAAGCCTGTGAGGTGGTGTTGCAACTTTTGGTGACCCAGAGCCACCAGTAGTCTGGGTGGGCACAGATGTTAACAGGTGGTTCTGTTCTTCAGGTTCAAGATGTTCAGCTGAGGTTAGTGTTGAGTTGTTGTTTGAGAGAGTTCTCTGTGGTTTTGCTGGACCAATTGTAGTTACAACCTGCAATACCATAATGAATTATTGATGTTTGTAAATGAAATTTGAAAAATGTCCATTCATTATAAATTATGATATAATGAGTAATTAATTGGAATATAATTACATTTTTAACATGTTACAAATATTTATTTAAAAGAAGATGTATCTGTCAAGGAATCATAATAAGTACTAAACTACATTCTTGACTTCAAAGACATTTTAGACTCACTTGTGTATATTATAATATGTTACACACATTATTCTTATAAAATTTTCCTTAATATTGCAGCTAAAATCAGTTATGGGAAAGAAAAGTTGTTAAAATTATTTTTAAAAAAATTAAATTAAATTTAATAGTTTAATTAAAGGAACCAAAAAATTGCATACTTTCATACCTCAATAGAAAAAAGTATTCTTCAACTGGCATCATGCAATCAGAGACAGCACAGGAATGATTTAGTTGCATTTTGAACTCGCAAATGATTGTTGGCCTGTTACAAAAGCTTACTAAAATCTACAATATTTAAGAACATGCAAAAAATTTAAGCAATTTATAGCATTACATTTAATTGATAGCAGAACTAATAAATAAATTATTCAATCTAAACAACATAAAATATAAATATTACACTAATGATAATTGAAAGAGAAAAAATGATATAATACAGTCAATAAGGTACTTGCATAAATAGAGAGAGTATGTTCATGAAATGAAGGGTTCTACTTTATCAAGTGTACATGCTTTAAAATCAAATAAGCAAAAGTGGAGAGACTAATAAATAGTTGGTTGCTAAAAGAGCAAGAAAAGATGAACTGGCATTGGATCTTACACATGGAAGACAAAGATATCTGAAACAACAGAGCAACAATTTGATGATTTATATGAAACAACATACAATAATAAAAGTGTGGAGGGATGCCTGAATGGACTGAGAAAGTAACTGTACCTTGTATCATTATAATCGGGATAAATCACATCTGATTGAATGCAATTTGCATTGGTCCGAACAATGTCAGCATTGAAACGCTTGGAGTGAGAAACAACCTACAGGCAAACAATCTTTGACATTATAAGTATTATCACATCTGACTGAAAATAGAGATGACTGGATTTTGTTCTAAATGAATTTGTATTTTGTAAGTGTAATTTATGATACAAGTAAATGAGTTGTAACACATTTAGAAATAATTTGATACATTCAACTATTGCAATTTAATTCATTATATATTTTACCTTAGTTTTATATAAATTTAACTGTGTAAACAAAATAAGAACACAATAAAAATTTCTATGAAAAGTGAGCCAATGGAATAACTACGGAAAACTGTTTGGACATAAAAAAAGAGACTGAAAATCAATGGCTTACCTGAAATTGAGGACCTGAGTTACCAGGTTGGACAGAAAACTGTTCAAATTTTCAGAGGTTCTAGCCTCCTTCACCAGGATATAGAAGGTCTGAGTTTTATAGTGTCTAACTGCAAACTAACTCCAAACTCTGGTGGGACCAGCCAACAGTCCAATATAATTGATGTATATATATGAAAGAGTGACAAAAGATTATAGGCTTACCTGAAATTGAAGGCTGCTGTTGACATGTTTGGCAGCACCCAATTCTAGATAAACCATTAATTTTTAATAGTTCTTTTCTGTTTGTATAAATTACTTTAACTACTTCCACATCATGTGAAAAAGGTACCAAAGAGAAGAAAGCATGAGGGTAATAGTGAGAGAATGTTTAGTCTAAGACATTGGCTGTATTTCAGGACATGATGTATCCTGTCTGAAATTATCACCAATCTTCATTCTAAGGTATACTTGGAGAATATGGTGGAACTTGTATAGAAATGTTCTGTGTGTTTATCATAAGATTATTCACATTGTTACACGAGATATTTTTATTCAAGAAAATTATACCTTCTATTTCTTGAAGAAGAAAGTTAAGGATTATTAAAATTTTGAATTCCATTCTATATGACTTGTTGTGTTTATTACGCACAGGCAAGCCACACAAATCTCATTCTCTTACTGATCTATTCATATAAATTTATTTACAAACCAATGAATATCATATTCATTATCAATTCCAATGGCTCAAATTAATATTAGCAAATTTATAAAATAGCTAAAATATTAATAAAATAATAAATATTGTTTTAAATACTACAGACTTATTACACTGACTGAGGCATGCATAGAACAGTAATACTTGAAATAAAAATACTTTGCATATCATACAGAATTTTATTAACATGCAGAGCTGTTATGCCATTGGAGTATATATTTGAATATTATCACATTTTCATATCTTTGTAGTTATTCTATTTTTAATTATAATTTTGATAAGCACCTTATTATAAGGGTTTTGATATTTGATTTGTTTTTGATGACACCATTGAGCAAAGTTGATTGTTTCAAATGGTTGAAAATAATTTCAACTCTCATATAGGTTTTGTCAGATATTTGATGTGTGAGGGCTAGAGTAAATTCACAACACCAGGAAAAAATAAAAACAAGCATTCAGTAATAAGTCAAAGCATTACTGGGAAGATAAGTGCAGTGAAAAAAGCTCAAACAAGAAAATATGACAATTCAATAAGCAGTGTTTGCCCTTGTAATATGGTTTTATAAGCACACAGAAACTTCAATGATATAATCGGCACTATTTGTCATAACTATTATTTAATGGGTTGTAACCAGTGGTGGCTGGTGTATATGTGCTCATTTACTACAGCACATGAATAAATTTATGATGAATTATTTGTTTTGTAATTTTGAGAAACTCTAAAATAATAGTATTTTAATAGTGCAAATTTCTGTTTCGGTTTCAATAGTATCTGCCTTCCAGTGTGCTCCCTCCCACATATATCTTGGCTACATTCTTTATAGCATGAGAATCTTGTCTGGAATAAGAAATGTGTATTGCGAAGTATTACTGTTTCACCCTTCTGCTTGGCTAAGTTCCAATGATAATAGGAGCTTCCAAACGCACTGAGCCATGATAACCAGCGTGCTGCACTCTCATCAGGATACAGTTTTAAATGTTACTGACAAATTAATAAAAACATTACTGTTTACACACTTGAGGTTTATTTGATCTTATCAAAGCTTATTAAAAATAAGAAACCTTTACGAAGAGTCAAGAAGTAAATTACATGAATTACTAAATTAACTTAGGAAGTCTCAAAAATGAGACAAAATGACATATTTATGTTAATTAAATAGTAATACATTTTTTATGCTGGCTTTTATGCAATATTTTCATTTATTGTAAACTTAAAGTCAGAACACTATGTTGAAATTAAATTAAATTATATTTTATAAAATGTAGGGTTTTTAAAAATTAGACACAAGATGACATGCAAACAAAGGCCAGCAGGCACAAGCCCATATTTAGAGAAAAATTGTCAGATGGAAGCTATAGTTGGGCAGAAATGGGTACCCAAGAGGTTCTAGCTAACCTCTGTAAAACACGTTTAAAGTGGAAATCTGATAAAATAATTTTAAAGAACAGGTTTTTAAGAAAATTGATGTTCTTGAATACAAATTTTTAATTAAATTTTAAAGATGAATATGGCTCAAAGAGACCGAAAGCTTCTAAAATTACAAAATTTTAAATTTGTGAAGAAGAAATAAAAACCTTACACTTTGCCGACGGTATTTTAGTATTAGAGGAGTCACAAGAAGACTTGGGAACCGTAATAAATGGCATGAATGTAGTCCTGGATAAAGAGTTCAATATGAGGATTAATAGAGGGAGTGTAGTATGGGAAACAGTAGAATAACAAAGAGTGTTAGATTGCGAATAGATATTTTGAAGGAAGTTAAGGAATTCTGCTACTTGGAAAGCGTAATAACTAGGGATGGTAGAAGTATAGTAAACATAAAGAGTAGGACAGCACAGGCCACGTTTTAAGACACGAGGGTCTTGTAAAATTAGCATTAGAGGGAACTGTATGGGGTAAGAACAGAAGAGGGAGAATGCTAAGCAGATTAGGGAGGATGTGGATTGTGCTAGTTTTAAGGAAATGAAAAGGCTTGCACAAGATATGTTAGCATGGAGGGTTGCATCAGACCAGTCTTAGGACTGAATACCACAACAACAACATTCATTAAGTGTAACAAAAACTTTTTCATAAAATTTGGTTTATGTATAACTTAAAAAATTAAGATTATTCAAATCATTTTATGTGGAACCAAACAGAACAAAATCCAGTGAAATATTGATATGTGATTATTTAATGCAACACATTAGAGAAGCATAAATCAAGTATGATATTTGCACATCCTATCATATTTATTGTTTTTTAAATTGATTTCATAACAGTTATATCCAACAACTGTATGATCACATCAAATAATAAAATAAACATGATTCATTCTTAAATTACAATGCATAACAGCCCTTAAATATAAGCCATTATTTTCATGTCTTGCACTAATTTGTTTAAACACATACAAATTAATAAAATAAAAGTTCACTTTTGTAAGAATTTAAATCATTACACACCAACACACACTTATATATATATATAGAGCCTATTTTCATAAAATGATAGAATTCCACTAATTTAATTACAAACCATTACTATATTTCCTTGTCACAAATAACTTAAAAACTCGTTATGAAAATGCAGACAAAATGTGTAGTTCAGATTACAGTACCTTATTTAGAGCTTCTAATACATTGTCTGGCATATGATCCTGAATCATTACAGGTGAAATAAGAACCTCATCAAAATCTGTTGTGTTTGCCCAAACTGCTTGATACACTGGCTCATGTTTATTAAGTATTTGTCTGAAACAAATAAATGGTATTCAGATTAAAATAATTAAGAGCCTTTTTAATCTTTTACAAGTGCTCTCGGTCCAAGTATCCATTATTAATTTGAATGTCACTAAAAATTTAACTTCAGTTTTAATTTGTCAAATCTACATTAAAACATCAAGTTTCATTTTATTGCAGACAGTTATATAAGTTACTTATAAGTGCATTAGTGTACAGAAAACCATCATAGGGAGATACATAATTAAACTATGTATGTAAATCTTAAAACAGTATGTTTGGTATTATGACAACAAGTGAGACATTTTGTCATGGACTATACTTTGCTTCAAGTGGATGGTGCCACATGTCATAGTGCATGAGTCTATTGCATTGTTAAGCAAGAGATTTTGAGGGAGAGGGACTGCTCTGTCAGTTTGGAGCATCCAAATAGATGTTAATGGGGTTAGGTCCCCAAGTAGTTGGAAATTTTTTATGGCTCCAATCTGATAGATTATCCTCATTTAAATATTTACATGTATAGATTGTCTACATTTTTGTAGGGAGTAATCATTTGAAGATTAGGTTTTTGACAGGCACATCTGAAAGTTAAAGCATTCATTGTTGTAATAGTTTTCTTGGAGCTTTTGATGGGACAGTTTGTTATCATTCCTGTCCTGTTGGCCAGTGTAGGATGCCATCTAGTTGGCCAATGACAGGATGCCGTAATATCATAATATCCTGGTATTGGTGCCGTGATCTTTTATCTGGTTGTATGTGGGTGAGCCAAATTGGGCTACTGATGATGTGGTGGCAGGGCCATATTTTCCTATAGGCTAACTAGGCTTCAGCATAGGACCTCAAGATCAAGAGGGGCCTACATTAAAATTGTTAGCAAAATTAAAATTATACTATTCTAAAAACAGTGAACACGGGACCAAAAATAAGGAGAAATTCTATGTATTTTATATCTCTCATGTAATTTACAAGTGGAATAACCTAGGGCCTCTTTTCATATACATCCGGCCCTATGTGGTGGTGTTCATGGAAGCTTACTCAATTGGATAAAAGAATATTTCTTAATTCACAGTGCTATTCAGGTAATTTAAGTTTAAAATGTATGTCTTTAGTGAAATTATTGTTAATATTAGTGAAAAGTAAAGTGAAATTGTTGTGTCACAATAAAAATATTCTATTTGGAACTGGATCAAAAATTTAAAATATAGACATTTATTGAGGTATGTAAATTTTGGCTAATAATTGGTAAATTAATGTGTAATCCCCCATCCATCAAGTTTCATGTTCACGCTATTAGATTATAATGGAATGTCAGTTTATTTTAATTGAAAAGGAATACATCCACAACTACTTTTTGTCCTTATACAGCCAGTGCAGAAATAAAATTTTGTAATATAATAACTTCTGCATTGAGTTTTTTATATTTTTATTTGTTATTAAATATTGTAAATTCTTCATTAATCAAAATGTTCTTTTCATTTATGAATATCCTTTCATGAGTTATAAAATCCTGATCATTTATTTAATTTTGCTGATTTGAAAGAAATTTTGTGTTTCTATGTTAATAAGTATTGTTACTTTAAAGGTCATTTAAAAGAAGTAAAAGCTCTTTAATGACCATTGTATTTGAAAGTAAATTAATTTATTTAATACATTTATTGACATAGAATGTAGGCAATTTAAATATTAAATACAATTATATATTGTAACATGAAAATTACATCTCCATTTCAGTAAGTGGCAATGTTGGCCTTCAAACAGCTAGACTGCAGTTGAAAGTCACTTGATTAGTGCCGACAATGGCAGGCCAGCAAGCGAGATTGCAGTAAATGAGAATCACATGGTGTTTACATGATATTTTGCTGTAAATGAAAATACTGTGAGAGGTAATCACACTAACTGCGGGAAAAGGTGTACACATGATTAGCTATTGAGGTCATGTGACCGTGTATTTGCAATATGGCAAATAACAAAAATGAGTTTTGGCAGTCAATGGTGGAGATGACGGAGAATGGTTGAGTTCAAGGGGTTGCTAAAGTTGTGATCATGTGCTTACTGCTGAGGTAACAAACCAGCCACAAAAATCATCCTCCATAGTGTTAATATTGTGATATGTTGGTTGATCTTGTGTTTTGACAAGTAAAATTACTGTGATATCTTAGTTGTATGACATTTGTTTCTAAACTGGCTGTGCTTCTTTCATATGGGACTTAAACAAATAGCATGGATGGTCTCAATCTCGATCAGATTCATTTTCCCATTGACTCCTTTTTTTCTTTGTATGTGTTATAAATTGTTGAGAGGCAATTATTTTTTCTCTTAGGCATGACTAAAATACACATCTGGATTTCTTTGCCTAAGAAATTGCCATTTCCAAAATCAACATTGCAATCAACCAAAAGAAGCTCTAATGGACATAATTAAATTGAAACTGACTTTATAAAAATTATTATTAAAAATGAAATTGACAGTTGAGAATGGCATAGGCAAGAAATCAAACCTCAGACTATAAAACCTTCATATTGCAGAAGTGCCAAAACAGGTTCAATGAAACAAAGCTGTTAGTCCTCAATAATTTTCTACTCGAGTTGGCTTTGGCACCACATGTTGGTTATGATACTTGATTGGTGGCAGTTATAGGTTTTAAAAATATATTCATATCATCTGAACCCTGCAAGATATCGGAATGTACATACAGGAAAATATAAGTTAAAGTTTGTAAAACATGCACAAAGTAAATTTCTGAAGGCTGAGACACAATTTTGAGTGTGCGGCGCTTACTCCCTTCCTTTCGGACAATGAAAATGGACCTTCCTTCAGACAATAGAATAAAGGATCTTTCATGAACAATAGTCATCTATCCCCAATTTGAGAAAGATAAGCTCCTGTCAAGCCGGAAGCATCACAAAACTAATTAGAAATGAATAAAGGGTGCATAACTACACTCGTGGACTACACTAAGCAGATTAGGGAGGATGTGTGATGTGGTAGCTATGTAGAAATGGAAAGGATAGGCTAGCATGGACCAGTCTTAGGACTGAATACCACAACAGCATTTAAAGGAATTGACAAGTTGATGGTGTTTAGGCAAGCTGTGGATGGGAGCATGGAACAATGGATGGACACTTATTTAAGAAAGTGATTCCTATTCAGAGGCTCAAGAGATATTTGGAGATACCATTAAAATAAGTAACATTTTATAAATTGCAAGAAATATGATATCCTTCAGATGTGGATAAATACATGAAGTTAGGAGATTTTGGAAGGATGTGAATGAAAATGAACACAATGGAATAAACACTAACAAAAATATGCCAAAGGATGAAAAGATTGTGGAATGAGATATTGACATGCAGAAAATAGAGACGCAGGAAATAAGTGAAGTCTTCATTGCTAGTGAAGTAAATGAAAGTGAGAAGGATGAGTGTGTAGAGGAACAAAGAAAGTTTATTATTTATTAGTTGGTCAAGAAAATTGAGAAGAGGATCAGTGTGAGAATGAAGATGAATTGAAGACTGGGTTGTTATTGCCAGTGAAGGTGGATGTGGAAATTGGAGAACAAAAAGTGTCGGATTTAGTAGACACAGGATCAGCATATAACACTAAGAATATCTAATTCAAGAACTAAAGGAAAAAGGGATGATAATTGAATACTTATCTATGACTGCATTGAAATTTTTTGTAGCTATTGGATGGAAGACAAGTATTAATGGATACAATGGGACATGAAGGAGTGATAGCTATAAAGTGTTTTGTGGTTAAAGGATTATTTGTGGAAATGATATTAGGCGTTGACTTCTAGGAATCGAATGGAGTAATGATAGACATTAAGAAGGGAATCTTCAAAGGGCTAATGGTGAGAGAAAATAGAGGTGAGAAGAGAGCAAGAGATTCAAAGAGTTCAGGAAATTTTTATAGCATTTGTGGAGCATATATGAAAAGGAGAACTGATTAAACAAATGTTTTACCAATTGTAGTACATGGAAAATGTAGGAAGTGCGGAAAGGAAATGTGTGCAAGATTATGGACATTAAATTAAGGCAAGTAAGGACATACATGTTATAATTGGGTACCTCATTCAGACAGCAAACTTGCCAAATTACTTTCAAACTTAAATACCAAATACTTCATTAAATTAATATGGATCAGCTCTCAAACCAATATAACCTTCTTTAATATTATCCAATATAACCTTCTTTAATATTGACAAACACAACAGTTATGGCTAAATCAACACGTCTGCCAACATCTAAAAATAGATGCACTATATCAGCTGTCTTCCTGATCACATCAAATCCTCTTACAGGAGTTTGCATTTTCTCCATCTGGAATAATCCAGTTACCTATACGAATTGAATTCTCAATACTTTTGTTAATAGAAATTACATCAGATTGACCCCTTGAAGAACATATATTCTATCAACATTCCAAACATTCTTCACTCATTCTTGAAAAAACAAAAAGTATAGTCCATCAAAATGTATTTCTTCAGATTACCCAAGATCAACTCTTTTCTGTGGGTAATCTTCACAGAACTGGAATCCGACTGAAATATAGAAAAACATCCTCCTCAAATCATACCCCATCAGATGAAGGGTTTCATTCAGACAACCTCCTAACCTATGCAAGAAACTAGACTGCCATTTTACTATACTCACACTCCATCAACAAAGCTCATATTCCAACCTTACAGTATGAACAGATGCTATGCCTGCCCTATTTTTCCATTTACTACAATCCTACAGATTTCCACAAAGAAATTCAATGACAAAATCAAAGAGAACTGTCTCTGCTCCCACATTATTTACCAAATAAAGTGTGGGAACTAGTCTGCATTATACATATAGTTGGAGCTTATAAATTAACTAATAAATGATGAATTATAATTTTAGAGATTTTGTAAATAAGAAATTTTCAAAACAGTATTTCTTCCACATTGTATCATTCTTTTCTTGGTTCTATTGTTTCATTTCTTAAATTAATTAGGTTCAATGTTTATCTATTTAATATATACATATAATTGATTTTTACAGAATAATAGAAATTATAATTTATGTCTATGCAAAGTATCTGTAAAAAATCTGCATACGAATAATTTACATTAATTTGATTCAATTTCTTTTCTTTTCAATATAAACCACTGAATTCATGCATCAAATAACAATTCACAGAGTACAATACATTTCCTGATAGAAAAACTACTAAAGGGTTGTCACAACAGACACTGCATTCATTGAATTTAAACGCTACTCATAATTGCCATTGTATTGAAAATGTTTATAAAGGGTAGTATTTTTATAGTCTGGTGTCTAAATTGAAGAGAAATATATTAGTTTCAGGTAAACATGCATCTCTTGATATGGGGGATTGATGCACATGCTCATTAACCTACTTCAACTTGCAGCAGTAGCACTGAGAATATATTTATCTTAGGCTTTCTACATACCTCCACCGCTTCTCATACTTTTGCCTACAAGAAAGAAATAGAATATTCTGTGAGAAATAGAATAATAATATGGATAGTACAGTCCTAGTTTATAAATTTAAGTTCTTATTTAAAAGTAATTTTTTAGCATAATGTTTATCTACAAAAATTTAGTAGTGGGTTTACAGGAGTAGTAATTTTTTGTACCTTAACAACATTTTAAAATTTGTTATTCAGCATTTTGACAGTTAATTTATTATAATTTTTATTAATCATTTTGATTTTAATGTAAATAAAAATTGAGAATAGAGTTGTATACTTGTGAATGTATTTTATGGACATAAATAAATTTTCAGGCTATAGATGCCTCTTGTTATAATTGCAATTTTTATAAACTGGCATAACTTGTACACTGATCCATATTGTCAAAAGGTTCTGTAAGGTTTTGTCTGATGAAAATATATATAAAAAAATTTAAACAGATACAAGAGGACTTTAAACACTATTTTAAATATATCAAAATTCTCTTTTAAAAACTCTTAATTATTTGTGCTTGAAAGCATAATTAATACTTATTTATTAAAAATTAAGTTTGTATAGCTTTGACAGTGGGAGACTAAATTTAGATATAGGCATGGAGCAGAAAACAGGAAAATAAATCTTTAAAATTTGAATGTATTTGTTGAAGTTTATGATAATTGGGTTTATTAAGAATTAAATTTAATGAAGTTAGTAATTATTTCTTTTGATGAACTTAATTAGGAAAATACATGTTTCTCTTAAGGTAATTATGCAAAATGACGTAAAGAAATATGATCATTCTTACTTATATAATGTACAGTGTGAATATATACATGTATGTTAAAATATATTGTTATTTTGATAATTAAGTGCAACCAGTTCCTTATATTATACAAATATTCTGGTCTCTTAATAGAAAGAGTATGATATTTGGAAGAAAATTTAGAGTTAAATAGAGAGTTAATGTAAACATCAATAAGATTGTACTTATAAAATTTTAAGTGTTCATCAAGAAGAGCACTTTGCCTCACATTGAAGTCAACCTGACAGTGTTGAATTCAAACTTCAGCAGGACACATGTTAGTAACCATTGACAACTACACAAAACCAACCACGGTTTCTCTTTTCACAACAACAAAAAAGGTAAAGATATCAAAAAAGTTGTAAACCTTGTTCTTCATGTCACCTGGAATAAGAAATTCTTATCAGAAGAGAGCTGATTGTGTGGCACTATCTGTATTTAAATCCTTGGGAAAGAGTGCATTTAGATTATAAGGGTATTTAATATTTAATAGTAGCTCATGCACATACTAAGTAGTTAGAAGTACTTCATCAGGACAGCTGTGTTTGCTGCAGAAAATTTAAGAGAGATGGTATTTGTATTTCCATATGTGATTTAATGACAACAGTATTCTATTCACTTCTGAATAATTCCCCCCCCACTCTTATTTAATTGTCGTTAAACATACATCTCCATCACCATATTACCCACAATCTAATGGTGAAGCTGAAAGCTTGGTAAAATTTGTAAAAAATAAATTGAAAAGCATAGTCAAAAAGAACAGACACAAAATTAGCTAAAGCTATTTCTTGATTACAAAATTCGGTGCATAACATTACCATCAGCTAGACTTACGTCGTTTACTAGAGCTTTGGGAGCCATGTTGGGCCAAGTGACCAGAAAGTACACACTTATTAGAATAAAATAAACAAAAGTACCATTTCTGAGCAACTAAAACTAGTCAACTATTTTCTAATCAATCTATCTTAATAGAGACTATAAGACTAACAATAGATGGGTTGAGGGAAAGTATTTGAAATATTATCAAATATCATATATTAAGTGATACAGAATTCTGGGATCATATGGGAGAGACATATTGCTAAGTAAAATGAATTAAAAACTTGTATTAATATTGATAGTACATTGAATGAGTCAAAAGATCATATTTGTGAGAAGGAGGTGAAAGTTACATCTCCACTTAAGTATTAGATTGTCATACAGAAATATTTTACTAAAGCTGTTAGAGATATATTCAACTATAACATTCATTAACCAGAATCTTCCCTTACAAATGCTGATGAAAACTTAAACTATCAAAACCAAAACATTTCACCACAAGTTATGGACACTTAAGTTACATCAAATTAGTTGTAACAATAATTGAAAGTAGTATAATTTGAACAATAACAGGTATAAAATTACACGAGTCCCAAAGTATGGAATCATGTTAGCCTTAGATTTGAAAGCTTATTGAATTTTCTATGTGTAATTTGAACAATTCTTATAGGATTTGCAAAAAATATCACTGAGAAAAGTGGAGCAGATTGTTGTGATTTGAAAATAAGTTTTTCATATATGCAGCTTTGTTTATGAATAAGATTCTCCTGGACTTAATATATGTATGTAAAACAATTGATATGGAAAAGAAAGAGAGAGAGAGAAAAATTAAAGTTTGGTGTCACCATTGAGACAGAGGTAAATTTCTTCAAGTTTTTGGAGGCAACCACCCCTTTTATCAGGAGTAGACTGTCCACTGCAATGTGTCTCTTCTTCTCTTTATGGTTACCTCTTAAAATTTGAAGTAATCTATCTCTTTTTATAAGCCAATCTTCAATTTCAGGTAAGCCATTCCCTCTCTTTTTTTCTCCCCTTTCAATATCCATTGTGTTAACTATTCTTACTTACATAAGGAAAGGACAGGGAAAAATAAAGGTGGTGGTCACCATTGTGCATGGCAAATATTCTCAATTATGCATTTATATAAGGTAAAATTAGATGTCAAGGTCCAAATAATAATAAATAGGATAAGAATGAATATTTTGAGAGGTGGTAGTATCTATCAAAACAAGGAAAAAGCCCAGTAAACATGGGTCTGAAATATTTACCTCCTGAGGTCTGTGCACTGGTACATAGTGGCTGATGATGTTTGTCTGTGAATATGTCTTAAGGACACAGCTTCTCTAGTGCCTGTCAAAGTGAACAGTGGAAGGCCTCGGTCAGCCAACCTTACCTCAGATGGAGGAGCAGATACTAAATTTACTGGATGAAGACCAGTGTGTAGCAACAGAATGCTTGATTCATGCTTTTGTGTGAGTGGTATTCAAATAACTGTACTATCCATACCATCTACAGAGTGTCATGGCACAAAGGTCATAAGATCACTGTAGCAGATTGCAGTTCTGTCAATGGTTATTTTCGAAGTGTGCTGCAGATTCGTTGTTTTATGTTGAAGATTTTATTTAGCAATGAGAGCAGATTGAGAAGAGATGGCACTGTGAACATCCATAACTGGTATGTGTCGGTTGATGAAAATCCCTATTGATGTGTAGAAAGAATCATCAACATGTGGGCAGCCATTCATGGTGATAAATTACTAAGGCCATATATCCTACCACAAAAATTAAATAGGGGCTCATTATCATAAATTTCTTGTTAAAATATTGTCTATTTTGTCATGTCAGCAAAAATATGTGGATTATGCATATCTGATGTTTACATTTCAGGACCACTGGATTGGTCGGGAAGGCCCCACATAATGTCTCCCCTATATTTTTGGTTATGGAGACACTTGTAGGCATTAGTCTACACCTCCCCTGTCAATGATATCTAGACAGCCTGCCAGCACTTGCAACAACAACCAGTAGCTTTTCAAATAATGTGAATTTGTTATTCTGATGGGCAGAGGGATGCATTGCCAAGTTGAGAACCTCCTATAACAAGTGTCATGAATGGATGTCAGTTTCCTCTCCTACAAACAAGTGCCAGACTTATGTTTATAGGGCTTCTCTTGTTTTTATGGTTACTACTGCATCTCAAAATATTCATCACTTTTTAAACACCATATATATATATATATATACATTATTTCAGTAATTTATGAAAAAAAATATTAATTTAAACTTTTCGTTATATATTAACAATGAAAATAAGGAGAACAAACAAATACTTACTCTCCTTTGGAAGGATGGTGTCTGACAACATGAATTATTCTACCAGGAGGGTATAAAGGCTGGTGAACAGTAAGTGCTATACTTGAATCAGAAGGATGAAGGGCAACTGATTCTCTGGCTGCATCTTTTTGTTGTTGATACTCATCCATACTGGACTGTCTGAGCTCTACAGCAGATGTAGGAATAGGTGCACAGCCACAGCATACAACACTACAGAATATTGTTTTCCACTGAAAATGATATATAAGTTGAATAAAATAATATCTAATCAAATTATGAAATGGCTTAAGAAATATGCTCTACTAGAAATAATTTAATCAAATTTATTCATTATTTCATCAGACATAGAAATAATTTTGGTGCATAATTCCCAATTAAAAGTAGATAATTTAATACTGTAATATTGTACTTGATTGAACAAATGTAAACATACAAGTAATAAATTAATGTTCATAAAATAATTTTTAATGCAATACTTAAGACAATTAAGACTTAATTTATACAAATAAAAGCTATTTCCACAATATTATATTAAAAAATAATTCTAATACACTATGTTCCTTCCACAATCTGTGGATCGAATCAGGTGTGCATAAAAATAAACTGAAACAATGATATAACCTTATTTAATCTTCCTGACAATGTCTAATATCAATTTAAGGTAAGTTAACTGCTACTCGCTACCTTCCTTTCTCTCATATTTCTAACTTTACTCTCTATTCAACTTCCAAATGTGTGTGACTTTGTCACTATACACAGGGGGTTAAAAAGTATTGAATAATTTGAGAGGTGGTAGAAACAATTGAAGCCAAAAAAGTCAAATGAACATCAGTATGGAAATGCACACTTTCTGATATCTGTACCTTTGTCCATAGAAGCTTAAGATACTTGGTTGTGAACATGTCTTAAAGACACAGATTCTCTAGCACCCTACTAGGTGAACAGAATTAGGGCATTGCCCAACAATTAAACATAAAATTAATAATTCAAATTGATGGATGGAAGCAAAATAGCAAGACAGCAGAATCTCTCTGAAAAACAAATGACACTGGTGAGGGTAAAGTGCCTGGGGCATAAGAAATCCTAGCTCTGAGGGATTAACAACATCCCTTGGAAAAGAATATCTGATCGGACATTCACCCAGGGGAAAGTCTTGAAGTATGCTTCTCCCTCTGGCAAAATTACTGACAATTGTGAACTAACATTTGTATTTGATCAAAGTAGAATGGTCAGGTGACAAATCTTCTGCCCCATCATAATAATACAGAAAGTTTAGCTCAGAGACATGAGGAGAGAAAGATCAGTGATGGATCAGAACTCAGAGAAAGAAGTTGTGGATGAATCATCAGAGGTAGTCATTATGGATGAGCTTTCAGCCTACCCTCGTAATTCTGTGTCACCAGGTAGGAAGGAAGGGAGGAGGGGGTGACAACAGTGGCATGAATTCCTGGAAACACCCCTCACCACAAGGTTGCTGCTTCCTACAAAAACAACAATCAGGTATGTCAATACTAATACATCAAGATGCATGTGATGAAATTCAACTGCACCACACTACCCATAGGTCATTAATCTTTGAGTAAATTTGAGTCACTTGCTAAGTGACAGATCTAACTGCCCTTCTTTCATGACCCATGTCTTTGAATGTAATAAAGCAAACATTTTTATATAAGTTAACTATTGATTTAATTAAAACCTTGACCTTCCCCCAATTACTACTTGAACAATTGCTGTACCCATACCATATTCGGTGTGTGCAGGCACTAAGGGCCTGGTATACTATATGAATTTCTGACCTGACACTGGACAACTCTTGCACCAGTGTACTTGCATGACAGTACCTTGACTCGCTTTACTTGATCACACAAGTGTGAGTTGCTGGCATGAAATTAGACAGCTACTGCACTCATGTACTTGCATCTTTTCAGTAGCTAGGTCTCATGCAATGTTGTCGCAAATTATATGACTGATCAAAATTCATATCATAATAAAAGCAGTTAAAAAATATTTTGCACTATAATACTTCGAGCTGAAGAAACAAATATCTTTTTTGGTTTAGCTGTGAACATGTAACGTGACATGAAAAGCTTACAACTGTAGAAAAACTTGAGCTAGGCGAATTTTTTAAATAAAACCCTATCACATACTGTGTACTATGTACATGCTTACTATGATCTATGTTAACAAGGTTTTCTTGGGCGAGGTGAGAATGCAGTAATTCTACATTTTGATAGTGCACATTCTTCACCAGAAAATGATATAAAAAATCACAATTACATTTTCACACTCTTGGAAGTCCAAGAAAAACTTGTAACTACATACATTGGGAAGCTTTTGTTAATTTATTATCTATGTTAGTACAATATTTCAATGTGCTAAACTACTTTTTAATTTTTTTAGATGTTAATTTTTTACAAAATTAACTGAAGTAACTTAGATTTATTAAATGTATAAATTATTAAAAATTTTAATGTTGCAAAAAAATTGACAAAGCCCACATAATTGGATTTTTTGTGGGCTTTTTCAGGTGGGCAGAGTCTGAAAAACACACTGGATTCCTTCAGACTGTGCTACCTGTTTGGACCCTGGGCTGATGAACTACTGTCATTTCACAAGACCAAGCAAATTGGCATCTTGAGTTGCATGCAAGCTGCTGTTTGTGGTATGGTGGAGGAAGGTGAGGAGCGAGTAAGAACAAAAATTGTTAATTAGATGAGTTACTGACAGACTCACACATGACATTAGTTTATATGATGTGGTCACATGGTGTGAGTAGCTGTACTGCAGTAACTAATTAGACTAGCTCAGATGCTATCCCACACAGCGTCTTCAGGCACTAAGGCCAGAAGATCACTGTAGCAGATTGCAGTTCTGTCAAGGCTCTTGCACAAGTGTGCAGCTGATTCGCTGGTTTTTGTTGAACATTTTTTACGAATGAGGCAAGGTTGACAAGAGATGGAATTGTAATATTTCATAACCAGCATTTGGAGGATGTGTCATGTTCAAATGATTACAAAAGTGGATTTATCACTTCTATAGTAAGTGTCATGGATGAGCAAGTGTACATAGCTTTTTCTTGTGTTGATGATTACTACCACATCTCAACACTTTATATATTGACTTACCCTAAACTGAAAGTAGGTGTTGGCTGGGAGGGAAGTACGAAATTCCCTTCTTCAGACAAACAGTGCCTGAACAGAACAGCACCCGCTGCTCACTGATAATTCAAGTTACAGAATGCCAGCCATTACATGGCAACAATTAACACCCAATAAAACTCAATGTCTCCCTCTTTCAATGAAAGCATTGAAAATTCATGTGCGAGCTCCCCTAAAGGCTATGTTTAAATAAAATACAACATAGACCTCTGCGAGAAATAAGTATTTACTTTCCTATCCACTTGCCAATTGTCAGAAACTAAACATAAAACAAACTTAAAATACCTACTTCCCTGGACTATAAAAACTCAATTCCTTTCTCTGCCTGGCCTACACTGGACTGCAATCCAACTCTGATATTTAAAAAAAACATCATTCCTACAATACTCCTCATCTGCAAAATGGTCACCTTCAGCTACCCTCCCAACCTCACAATTCCCAACCTAAGCTAGGTTGGCAATCCTGTAGTACAAACAGTTGCCATGCATACCTTATCCTTCAAACTGCCACAATCCTCAAGAGCCTCTCCTAACTGGTCATCTACAAAAATTAAAGAAAATATCACCTGCCTGCCCCCCCAAATCATTTACCAGAACAACTGCAAGTTCTATCAAGCTTTCACTAATCAGATTAGGGAGGATGTGGGATGTGGTAGATATGTGGAAATGAAAAGGCTTGCACAATGTAGGTTAGCATGAACATTTGCATCAGACTGGTCTTCAGACTGAACACAACAACATCCAGCTTTCTACATCAGCCAAATTATAAAATCACTTCCTGAATGCATTGCTAAGCAGAACAGCACTATAAATTGTTCAAAACCGAATGTATTATAGTTGCCAATGCCAAACACATTAACACCAATAATTTCAACTAATGCTTCACACTGACTCTCCTCAAAGCTTTACCTCTTCCCCAATTCATCAGATGCTGAACTCCATTGTAAGAACTTTCTATCCAACAAATCACAAAGTCCAGAACTTTTGTCTTTCCCTTTCACATACACTTCTTTTTACCTTCCTCCTCTTGTATTTGTGTGTGGTTGTTTTGTTTGACTTCCATTACTTTTTCATTGTTCAGAGAGTTTTTGGCTTTGCTGGGTGCTGTGCCCCATAATTTGAATTTGGCACTGTATGGCTGGCTGCCACACCATTCAAACGCTCTTTGTCTGAATAACGGATTTCAGACACTTGAGAATTCACATTTTTTTTACTTGTCTGAAAGTCATCATCTACTATCATTTCAAGGTAAGTCAACAACTTTTTTTAGTATATATATTATTAATCAATTTGGTGGATAGGAAAGGACAGAGAGCATAAAATGATGATAGAACTGGCTAGACTGCAAGGACATATTGAATTTTGAAGAGCCAGAGTCCCCATCTCTAAAACAGAATTTGTATGAATAGTGTGGCAACTGCTTAGACATTCCATTTTGACATTCTGTCTTGAACGGGAGTCTCAGGCTTTTGAAAACTTGACATGTTTCTGCTTCCCAGTCTGGTGACTCTACTTTTGATATATTTACTGGTATGTCAAGTCAAAATAATGTGTAAATACATGCTAGAAGTAATGTAACACCATTTCAGGTGATAATGGTGCAATGTGACAGAGCCTAATAAAATATTATTAAATATGATGAAGCTGTTTTCAGGATTTATATAATACTACTAATAGACAGTTACAGTACATTTTAATTAACATATTATTTGGTTACACTTTCCTGTATCTTATGCAAATAAGTACCTTTGGATCCTTGCTTCTTTTAATGGTATTTATTAGATCAGCACGTAATGCTTCAAGTTGATGTAATCCTATTCGGGGAACCACATCCTTTCCTACTACTACAGATGTTATAAAAGATTTGCTGTGTTCAACAGCTGGCATACTGAAACAATTTTTAGTTTTCTGTACACACTAATACAAATAAGGAATTTAAAATATATGTGTATTAATTAGAGTGCTTTTCATTCTTAAGGAAACAGCAAAACAAAACTGATAACTACTTAATACAGTACTATATTGTATCCTAAGTACTTTAAAAATGAAGTGACCAAAAGATACAGTGTCTTGTTACTGATAATTATGATTGAGAAAATATCCAATAGTTCAGGGGGATAATAATTGTATTGTATTATTTTATCAATTCACACTAATTCATACACACATACATACAAACACCCACACTAACCATGCACAATAATTCCAAATGGATATTAATTGCAGTACAAATAAGGAGTATGATTCTATACTCTTGCAATTGTGATTACCATATGTTTTTTGTTTTGGGGTCAGTAGTCCATCTTTAACAATTTATCACACTTTCTAACCATTCATTGTAAGCATAATTGTTGTACTTATTTTAGTTGTTGTCACATAATCATATGGAAAATAAGAACACACTGTGAAGTACCTGATTGTGAATAATGTTTTTATTTTTAATAGTACTAGAGAACTAAAAAATATTGTACAATTGAACATAAACATGCACTCTTGTTTAATGGTAAGGTTTGAAATTTAAACATACTTTGTTTTAAAAGACAAAATGAGAATAATAATGGAGAGGCCCTTAAGATATACAGTGTAAAAAAAAATATAGGATTTGCTCTTAGGAAGAAACTTAATTTGCATGATGCAGCACCTGCTTTATAACAGTATGATAGGAATGTGCATGTAGTGTAGTATTTGTAAAATTTTTCATTACATTGCATTGCATCAATAGAAAACATACAGAAATTGTGTAATTAACATCATATTAAAAGGTTTACAGAGAGCCCAGTTCTTTATCTACAGATCTATGTTCAGCATACAAAATGTCTTGTTTCTGAGAGTAAACAAGCTTGTCTCATGCATGTAATTGTAACTTATCTATGAAACAGAATCAAGTTATTTTTTGCAGTTCCTTTTGGAAAATGTTTACAATATAATGCTAAGAAGGTGTAATACTTTTGTGGGAAGTATCTCTTTAATGTTGTGTAAATTCTTAGTCTATTGATAAATGTTGTGTTCCCTCAGTATTAAAGACAGCAGCACTGGTAGTGTGTTGTTACAACATGGATAATGTGTGTTTATTTGGTGCCTCGGTCATAATTTATACTTCACAATGATAACCACAACATGGTGTCAGAAGTGTCAACGCGGGGCAGGAAAATTTTAAGAATGGCTGCAAGATCTACAGACAATTACTAAAACCTGTGAGTTTGACACACAATATGGCCAAACCCGTCACATGAAAGACCAGATAATACATGGCATTCATAGTGAAGCTCTAAGGCAACATCTTATTTTTGACTACACAGATCTCATGCTTGAAAGGATGGTTCAAGAATGTGTAATGGCCGAAACTTCAGCACAGTTCGCCAGAGACATGGAGTCTACCGAGGCTAACATCAAGAATATAGGAGGCAACTGACATTCACATTGGAGATGCAAATGCGCGGTTGTAAGGTAGCCTTCCCATAGATTTTTATTCATATCATGAGATTTTAATACTTTTCCATACGATATTTAAAAAATTTTCTTTTATACAAAACTTGTTCTGACAATAACAAAATAAGAATAATTATCCATTTTGGTGCAGTTATTAGCAAGTTATGCGTGTACAATTCGGTGATTCATTTATACTCAGTATATTGAGTTTGAAATTTCAATTGAAATGTGAGTTTTGACTGTTAATGTTCCTAAATCATTTGCTGCAATGTTCAGATTAAGATTAGTAGATTTGTAGATCACTACAATATGCAAATATGGTTTATTTATGGAAATGAAAGGCTAATTACAAAGAATGTCAGAAAATAGGAGATTTATGTGCTTGAATTAAATAGATAGGTGTTGCAGAATTTTTCTCTAAAAGTTATTGTTAGTTATATTTGCAAGAAAACTGTAATAAACTAAGAGAAAATAATTAGAGCAATTACCTTAGTGTACCACCTGGAGGGGAATATGCAAAGCAAGTTATAGTGGGATATTCTTGTTGTAATAGAATTGCCAAAATGGATGCTGTTCCAGCACCCAAACTATGACCTACAAGAACAAGTTCAAAATCATTTGTCCCCCTGGCAGTATCATGATTAAATGCAGATTCCAAAATGGCTTCTTCCTTTAATTTTAACCGAATATATTCTGCTGCATGGACCATGCCCTGAAATGTAATAGGTACAATAATATCATATCTAAAATTATTTGTGTTATTATTCAACTTTGAAATCTTTTAAGAATTTTAATAAAAATTAGCTTATCTTGTTTAATCTCTTAATCATTTCAAGATATTTCTTTGTTTAATTATGAAAATAGAAACCTTTAAAATATCAGAATTATTTATTTATTTACTCCATTTGACCATAATATTGAGAAAGTTCAGCTATGAGCAAATTTCCAACAGTTCAAATGAAATGGACTCAAAATAAATGTGGAAAATTAATTTAACTTGTTGATCTTAGGCTTACCATCCATGATGTAGCCAACATTTCAGCCACTTGGGGCTCAGGCCAGATTTACTGCCCCCTTATTTAGGTATTTAAATCCAAATGACTCAACTATTTAAAGACATTATAAACAACGTCTTGGAGAGAATAAATTTGTTATTGTAACTGTACCGGGTTCTAATTTTCAGTTCAGATAATTTATTGTGACATTTTGTCAACCCCACCACCCATGCCATGCTATGCATCTGCTTACCATGAATCTGGAATTAAACAGGCTGTCATGTATTTTTAGTTCTGTCTGGGGTTTCAAAAATGTCTGGAGTTAGAAAAATGTTGTGAGTGGTGAGGATTTTTTAACAAAATTTAGACCCATTGGTTCAACATTGCATATTTAAACATTCTATTATGCCTGGCTGTGTACTCTGAGGAAATGTTGGATAAATGTACATACTGAAATTTCCTGATTTAAAAGATAATGCACACTAAAGATCGAAGGTTTTCCCAGCGTATATTCTGAATAAACAATTCTTGGGTTTTCACCCGGGTTAAATAGAGCTTAAGCCACGACGTTTCGATGGCGTACTCTGCCATCGTTCTCAAGTGAAAGTGCCGTCTTATGGTTTGTGCGTCGACTTTATAGTCCATGTCTAGGTGGCATGGCGCGTGTCCTTTCCTGATTGGTTCTTGGTCTCAGTAGGTAACGCCCTGCCTTCTCTGCTGGCTCAGGGACTTTGGTCGATTTCAAGCAATCGCTTGTTGATGGCGTAATTATGGTACTTGGACTTTGTTTGTCCTCTCTTCCAAATTTCTTCAGTACCGGATCCCAGGCTTTACTGAGTTGAAAGCCTTGGTCCCGGTTCATAAGGTTGCAATTATCGCTACCGCCTCCATTAGTACGCTATCCCAGTAGTTACCACATTTATGCAAGACTTTTGTATCATGGAAAAGCATCTTGTGCCTCGTGTGAATGGTATGTTCAGCAATCGCAGACTTAGAGGGTTGCTTGAGGCGGATATTTCTTTCATGTTCTTTTCCTCTCTCCTCTATGGTCCTGACCGTCTGACCAATATAATTGAGACCACATTCACACGGGATTTGGTAGACCCCAGGAGTTCTAAGGCCTACTTTGTCTTTAACCGGTCGTAGAAGGTCACGAATTTTGTTCTGGGTATAGAAGAATGTTTTATAATTGTATTTAGACAGCATTCTGCTAATCTTTCCTGTCACGTTCCCAGCATAAGGAAGGAAAGCAGTGTTGGTCTTCCGTGAGTCATCCATGCTCCTTTCCTTTTCCTTATTGCTAAGAGCCTTAGCAATTTGTTTTTCTGAGTAACCGTTTTCCCGGAAAATCCTTTTAAGGTTCTTGATCTCTGCAGCAAGACTTTAGCGATCGGAAATAGCCTGGGCTCGGTGAACAAGAGTTTTCAATACAGAGACTTTCTGCGCCGGTGGGTGGAAACTCATAGCATTTAGGTATAAGTCCGTGTGCGTGGACTTCCTATAAACACTATGACCTAATGTGCCGTCATGTTTCCTTTTAATAAGAATGTCCAAAAAGGGAAGTTTTCCCTCCTTTTCTACTTCCATGGTAAATTTGATGTTGGGATGTATCCCATTTAGGTGGCAAAGGAAGTCTTGTAGTTGTTGGGAACCATGTGGCCAAATAACGAAAGTTTCGTCGACGTAACGATAAAAACAAGTTGGTTTCATCGGCGCAGATTCTAGAGCCTTATCTTCAAAATACTCCATGTAATAGTTAGCGATGGCTGGAGACAAAGGGGAACCCATCGCAACACCATCCACTTGTTCATAGTATTGGCCAGAATACTGAAAGTAAGTTGTGGTTAAGACGTGATTAAATAGTCCGATGAGTTCTGGTGGAAAGTGTCTGGAAAGAAGTCCCAAGGTGTCGGTAACTGGTACTTTCGTGAATAATGAAACCACGTCAAAGCTCACCATAAGGTCTTGGGGACTGACGTTCAGAGTTTTAAGCGTGGTGATAAATTCTGTAGAGTTCTTCACGTGGTGTGGACATTTTCCTACTAATGGACTCAGTTTCTTCGTTAGAAATTTCGAGAGCTTGTATGTAGCCGAACCGATTGCACTAACAATCGGACGAAGAGGAGCCCCTTCTTTGTGTATTTTCGGCAATCCATAAATTCTCGGAGGTGCAGCAGCTTTTGGCCTAAGTCCTTTCTTTTCCTCTTTTGGAATGTCCGATGAATTTAGAAGAGCCAATGTTCTACGAACAATAGATGTAGTAGGATCTTTTTGCAGTCGGTGGTAGGCATTGTCTTGCACACGTTTTTAATTTATAAAATAAAATGAAACATAAGCTGCCTCACTCCTATTATTTATATGCAGCCTCAGTCATCTACACTGCGGTTTACAGGACATTTTTTGTTTGCAATTCTTTAAACTAATTTGACAAGTTGGAACCAAATTTGGTTCACATATTTTTAAAAATCCAAGAAAAACATTGGAGGGATGATTATAATTATAAGGCAATGTTTCTATGAATAACATCAACTGTCTGTGTAGAGCAATGGATATCAAGTGCTTTTCACATGTGCGTTGAACAATGGGCAGAAATATATATTACTTTTCTAATTTATCTTGTGAAACTCCATTAAGGTACCACATGGTTACGAAGAGATTACATTCCAGTTAATTTATTTTACATGCTACTAATGCTGGGCAGCCAGATATTGGAATTGTAAAAGAGTCCGTAAATATAGATGACCTATTTTATGAGGAGACATTGTTGCACCAAGAAATTTAAAATCAATGGGTAGGTTGTAGTTAAAGTTCTGAAAGGTACCATATACTATCGAAGAAAAGTTGTTTCAAAAGACTGAGATTTCATGTTAAACTTCTTCTAAAATGGCTAAGTTTGTGACACCTTTGCCTGGGACACCTGTTCTAGTTGAGAGTTTTTTTCGTCGATCGGGAACACTTGGTCTGCAGTAAGGGCTAGACTTTCAGTACATACTGATAAACATCTGATGAGTATTAAAATTAATTCAAAATTTTCTTGTTTCAAATTTTATAATGTAATTAAAGGAAACAAACCATTATTTACAAAAAACATGTCTAATGAAAAATACACATAAATAATCTAAGATTATTGTTTCAGTAAGTTGTTAAGAGTTTTAAGTACTTTCATACATATCATATATCATCTGGGTTGGATAAAAAATATGGTAAGCCTATCTTCATATATTTCAAAAGTTAAGTTTCAATTTTCAAAATTTTCATAAGCCCTTCACAGTTACCTTATGGCCAAGCCAATCTTCTTTGGGAGGATTTAAAGGCAGTGGTTCACCCTCAGCATTTAAATCTGTAATTACATCCTGGAATAAAAAGATATGAAAATTTAAATTTTTTTATAATTTTCAGTTTAATGAGACCAGTGAATAATTCAGAAAATACAACTAAAATTTACTTGGATTTACAGAAAATATAAGATTTTAGTTATCTGACTCAATTCATTTTAATATATGCTAAAATTTTTATTTGCTTACTACATTCACCAAAACTAATTATTTTATTTCCCTGTTGTCATAAATATATTTCCCGGTATTATCCACCACCGCTGTGTTTAGTATTCCAGCTTACACTGATTGGCCATATTATTATGACTATTGTAACAATACTTCAAGATGGCGTCCGGAGGTTTTGTTGCGTTGGGTGCAAATGCGTGGTTTCTCCGAAAATGTAAGTAAATTTCTTGCTTTTCTTGTGTATTTTTTTCTTTTTAGTATAGATATATGCAGATGCTAACGGGCTATGGCTGTTTATCTGCTAAAAATGCAGCTGAAAGCCAAATTTAATATTTAAGGAAGGTTTTGTTAGCTATGAACCCTGTCAACCACTTTGAAATTTGTAAATGCATTTATTTCACGGTTTTATGCGTGCTAAGTGCAGTTAATAGAGAACTTCGGAAGCACAGGATTTTATAGGTCAAATATGTTTAAAGTTTGGTTGTACATGTAAGTAAACTGAATCAGCAATGATCATTAAAAGAAATTTTAATTTCGTTTCTATTACGAGCCTCGCGTATTCATAACGGACGTGATTGATTGCAAACGAATTGGAAATTTAAGTATAATATTAATTCGGACCTTTTAATTGTGGATTTAAATAAATTAACTCTAACTTTTATAAACCGTAATAAATACAGATTATATGGCGGCGAACACAAACATTATACAACAGTTATTTAATTGAATTCAAAAGTAAATGTAAGGAATTGTCTATCGTAGAAGATATCGATATATCGAAATGGTATAACGAAAGTAGCTTATGATATTTAATAATAATAATAATAATTTTAATGCCAGTAAGATGTTTAATATAATGAATAAATTTTGTTGGGTCGTAAGAGTTAAAATGTTTGTAGTGAAATTAAAGAAAAAAGAAGAATAGTGCGTCGGGACGACTGGTGTTGGGAGACGGATGTAGGGGTGTATGAGTATATGGATATGTGCGGATGTTGGTATGTAGGAAAGAATAACTGTGTGGGGATGCTAGTCCTCCCCAAGTTGCAGAGTGGGAACCACGACTCAGATATGAGTAGTACAGATTTTTCGGGGCGGACAAAAACTAGCATGGTGAAGGGCAACAAGCCTCACTATTACCGACTTGAGGCACGACGATAGTGATCCGGGAATGGCTCAAAGTTGGACAAACACAAACATGACTGGAACAGCTTTAATGATTGTGTTACTGTTGCACGGCTGAAAGCAATGGGAAACTACAGCCGTGTCTTTAATTTCCAGCGTACATGCAACGCTCAGTGCATAAAAATATGATGGCAGCCTCTCGGGTAAAATAGTCCCCCATTCGGATCTCCGGGCGGGGACTACTAGGGAGGATGTCATCAGATAGAGAAAGAGTGAAGTTCTACGAATCGGAGCGTGGAATGTCAGAAGTTTAACCCACGCAGGTAATTTAGAAAGTCTAAAAAGGGAAATGGAAAGGTTAAACTTAGATATAGTAGGAATTAGTAAAGTTAGATGGAAGGACGAGCAAGATTTTAGGTCGGATCAAAATAGGGTGATTAGCACAAAAGCAAATAGAGGAAATGCTAGGGTAGTTCGTGTAATGAATAGAAGGCTGGGGCAACACATACAATGAAAGGTTAATTACGATAACGCTAGCAACAAAACCGCAGCCGACAACAATTATTCGAGTTTATATGCCCACAAGTGCTGCAGAGGAAGAAGAAATTGAAGAAATAATTAAGTATGTCAAGGGAAACGAGAATTTAATAGTAATGGGTGTAATAGGAAAGGGGAGAGAAAGTGATGTTGTTGGGGACTATGGACTTGGGAAAATGAATAAAAGGGGAGATAGGCTAGTAGAATTTTGCTCTGAGAACAGATTAGTCGTGACGAATACCTGGTTTACGAATCATGAAAGAAGATTATACACATGGAAGAAGCCGGGGGATACGAGCAGGTTCCAATTAGATTAAGTAATGGTTGGGCAGAGGTATAGAAATCATGAACTAAACTGCAAGACGTACCCAGGCGCAGATATCAACTCTGACCATAATCTGCTGGTTATGTAATGCAGGCTGAAAAAGAATAAACTCAAGAAAGGAATTAGAACAAAAAGATGGGAAATAGAAAAACTGCAACAGAAGGGGGTGCTTCAGAGTTTCAAAGAAGATATCAAGAGTAGATTAATAGAGAAAGGAGAAAGAAGCAATATAAAAGAGAAATGGACACTCCTGAAGGAAGAAGTGACTAGAGTAGAAGAAGAAAAAATAGGAGGAATAGCTCAGACCAAATAGGAAAGCATGGACAACATAAGAAATAATAAAAATGATTGATGAAAGACGTAATATAGAAACACGAGGTGCAAATGGTAAAGAGCAGTACAGACGCTTGAAAAATAAGATAGATTGGAAGTAAAAATCAGCGAAAGAGGCTTGGCTACAAGAGAAATGCAAAGCGATTGTGAAGGGGAAATTAGACGCAGCTTATAGGAAAATCAAAGAAACATTCGGCGAGAAGAAAAATATTCTTAAGAACTTCAGGAGAGCGGAAGAGAAATCAATTCTGGATAAAGAAGAAAAAGCAGAAAGGTGGAAGCAATATCTAGATCAGTCAGTAATAGAAGAAGAAGAGGAGGTGGATGATGAGTTGGGGGACGAAATTATAAGGTCAGAGTTTGACAGATATGAGCAAATGTAAAGCGCCAGAATTGATAACATTCCTGCAGAGGTGATAATATCATCGGGCGAAGAAGCAATATCTCGGCTATTCAGAATAGTGTGGGAATCTGCGAAACAGGTAAAATCCAAGAAGATTTTAGTAAAAACATAATTGTACGCAAACCGAAGAAAACTGGGGTTAATAAATGCAAACAGCACAGGACAATTAGTTTAGTATCCCTTGCATGCAAAATATTAACTAAAATAGTATTTAGGAGAATGGAATGTCAAATAGAATTCGAGTTAGGAGACGATCAATTTGGTTTTAGGAAGCATGTAGGGACAAGAGAAAAAATATTATTAACTAACTAATTTTAGAAGACAGGATAAGAAAAACCGGCCTACGTTTATGGCATTTGTAGATTTAGAAAAAGCGTTTGATAATGTGATCTGGAACGCACTATTAAGGATTTTGAAGAGGACTGGACTAAAATATCGAGAAATAAGGCCTATACATAACCTGTACAGAAGACAGGCAGCAGTAATTCGAATAGTAGATCAAGAAAAGAAAACCGTAAACAGAAAGGAGTAGACAAGATGCAGTCTGTCGCCCATTATATATAGAACAGGCGATGAAGAATGTTAAAACGGAATATGGAAAACGATTCATACTACAAGGAGAAGAAATAAAAACCTTACGCTTTGCCGACGATATTGAAGTATTAGGGGAGTCAGAAGAAAACTTGGGAACCGAAATAAATAGCATGAACGTACACCTGGAGAAGGAGTTCAATATGAGGATTAATAGAGGGAAAACCAAGGTAATGGAGTGTAGTATGAGAAACAGTAGAATAACAAAGGGTGTTAGATTGGGACGGGATATTTTGACGGAAGTTAAGGAATTATGCTACTTGGGAAGCGTAATAACTAGGGATGGTAGAAGTATAATAGACATAAATAGTAGGATAGCACAGGCAAGGAAGGCTTTCTCGAAAAAGAGGAATTTATTTACAGGTAATATGTGTGAATATTAGGAAATCATTGCTAAAAATGTCCGTATGGAGTGTGGGTGCGAAACGTGGACGATAGGAGTTGGGGAAAGGAAAAGAATAGAAGGCTTTTTAAATGTGGTGCTATAGGCAAATGCTGAAAATCAGATGGGGTGGATAGAATCACTAACGAGGAAGTTCTAAACAGAATAGGGAAAAAGCAAACAATATGGAGGACGTTGACGAAGAGAAGTGATAGATTAATAGGCCAAGTTTTAAGGCATGAGGGGCTTGTAAAATTAGCATTAGAGGGAAGCGTGAGGCGTAAGAACAGAAGAGGGAGGCCAAGGATAGAATGCGCTAAGCAGATTAGGGAGGATGTGGGTTATGCTTGTTGTGAGGAAATGAAATGTCTTGTGCCAGATAGGTTAGCATGGAGGGTTGCATCAGACCAGTCCTAGGACTGAATACTACAACAACAACATCAATACTTCATTGGGAAAACTTCTGCATACAGTATTGTGGTGATTCTTTTTGGCAGTGACTCCAAAAGATTTTGAAATATAATGTTATTCCTGATGAATAGTACTGTCCGTTTAAGTGAGATATTTTTGATATCAGATCCATCTTCCGGGTAGTTCTTTCAGCTTCTTACCACAAATGCAAAATTGGATTGAGATCAGATGTTCTGTGATCCCACCACCAGTTTGGAGGATTGTACTTATGCATGTGAATCCATTCTTTCTCATTCTGATACCTGTAAGATTCAAGTGAAAGCATGATTTTCATAATACCACAATTCTTTTTCCCAATGTCTGACTGTCAGATATGATTTGAGAGGATTCCTGAATAAGATCTGCAGTGTTTGCTGAACTTTTATCTTGTATTTACCCATATCTTCAGAAATAAAGCAGTTCTACTGTTGTGGTATACAGCCTACTTTCCTTTTTATATTCATCTGGCAGTCTAATAATGCCAATAAAATATCACAGCTAATTTTCCTAAAAATGTTAGGTACTTATAATAATCTTGAAAATTATTGTTTGTTCTTCCTGTGTGCTTCAGAATATAACTTAACTTTTTTCTTTTCCTATTTTACACTTACAGTTTCAGAAATAATAGTTCAATATCAGTAAGAAATAAGTTTCTCCTTGGTGAGTGTAATGTCATGTTATTTGATGCCAAATATGTAGGTCTGTACGTATTTGGTAGTTTTTTACACAATTAATAGAACCATTTTACTTCTTTCATAACAACAGAACAAATTTTAATATGACTAACAGGATGAGCAAATTCAATTTTGCACCTTACAATAAATAATATTCCTTTATTTATTTTCAATCTTAAAGTTTACTATACTTTAAAATAAAGTTATTTGTCCTATGGATATTATTCTTACAACTTCTTGTTACATAAAGGATCAACTGCAGCCTTTATCGATTGCCAAAATTCGCATTGGTCTATGTCGAGTTCAGTGGTATATTTTTGAATTGTCAATTGTACAAAATATAAGAAGTCCATACAAGCTTTGATGTATGCTTATTTTTATCATAAAGAAATATGCACAACCACTCTGTTAATGCATATTATAAATTTGATGTATCTTATATACATCTGTAACTTAATATCTTAAGCTCTTTTATAGTTTGTTAAGGTTTATTGTAAAAGCAGGCATACTTGAGGCCATCTGTTTGTTTATAATTGTTTTATTATATTACAAGTCCATTCCATATACTGAATGTACAAAATATTTGAATCTGACACAATTGCATTGGAGGAATGAATTGACTTGAAAGGTGTGATCAATTTTTTGTAAACTATCAGGTGGGTTAAAGCTAAGTTAATTTAAAATCTCATTTTCTGTGCATGACACAAATTTATTAAAAATTAAATTTAAATGATTAAACAACCAGGATAATCAGAAATTAAATTAAATGTAATAAAATATAACATTTAGTAAAGCACGAAATTGCTTTCTCCCACTTTTTTCCTAGGTAGATAAAAAATTACTAAATATAAAATCAGGAGATATAAAGTGTTAATATTTCAAATGTGTTCAATAAACAAACATTGTGGATGAAATTTTTAATTTATTGTTATTTGGTAATCCATCGGAAGAGGTTCCAATGAAAGAAATGCAGTGTCATGTCATACTTAATTTTTCTCTTTTTTATTTCTGATTAATCTGACTGTTTAATAATTTATTTTCAAAGAAGTGAGATAAATATAACTATCAAAATTAAATTTATATGTTCTTACAGTTTAGATTTCACTGTTTCTAATTTATTTAATGTGGACAATTTTATGTCTGTTTCTCAAATGTATGTTTTCTGACAAGGCTATTTCCTTCTTACAACGTGTATTAGTTTTAAAACGTTGAAACCCAAAAATATATAATTCTGTTATAAGGATATTTTATTCTTAATAAATAGTCCTCAAGTAATGAACATTTAATTAACTGTAACTTATTCAGTTTGTCAGCTTAGGCAGTCTCCTACTAATATTGAATGTACTGAACTTAAATTATTACTGACCTGAAGAGACAATGTTCCACGTATACTAACAACTACTTTATGTTTACTATAATCCACTGCTACAAAGAAGGGGGTTTCACCAACATCAACATGATATGTGGCATACACAACAGCCACTTCCCCTACATCAACCATTTTCCTAAGAGCTGCATAATTACATTGGCAACAATTATCTTCCACAATAACAGCATTATCTTTTCTGCGGAAACAAGGAATGCATGAGCACCTGAAAGAAATATGTTGAAGAATTAAATAAAATAAAATGTTTTATTATTTAATGGAGAATATTAAACTTTATTTTAAAATAGAAGAATTCAAATAGTTATATGAGCGAACCAGTTAGCAGCAGAAATTAAATAGAGGTAAGGTTAGGGTTAAACCCAAGCTCAGAAAAATGGCCAACGGTTTGTCTCTGGAAATTCCGTTTGCTTCAACATTATTTTGAAGCAATATTTACGGATTTTGGAAGGGAAGAGGGCAGCCCCCCAAAAAGTACCTTAGAAATATTTTGATTTTTTGAGAATGAAAATATAGTGGGTTAAACTGTTTTACATGGCGATCACTGGTCTGTCACACACACGCCCGCGCTCGCGTGTGTATATATATTTGGCATATTTTCCAATCCTATCTGGATACAGAATAGAATTTCTTCATCAATAATCGAATTTCTAATTTTCTGAAATTATCCCCTATTTTCAATATTTCTTTATCTAATTCTTTTCTAAAACTATAAAAAATTCTCCTAATTTTTTCCAGTTTTTTATGGTTATTATATTTTTTTATACCAAATACTTCTCTTACTTTTCATTTTTATCATATTTTTCATAACATCCAATTGTCGCAATAAACAAATGATCAGAATTACAGATAACTTGATCAATCGCGTCTTTATATTTTTCACATTGTCGATTTCTCTGTCTTAAGAATGAGTTTGATTAGTTTTCTACGCAGTTGATCTGTAATTATTGAGATATTTCCAGAATCTTCCAACATAGGCTTTGCCTAATTTCGATTGCAGCACCCTCAATTTATTCTTTTCTTAATGTTATTTTAATTATATAACCATCTTTTTTACACCAATCGATGTAAAGAACTATTTAATAATTTACTGTCTAATTTATTTTCACAGTATGTTAAGTGTTTTTTTTATCAATAATTTTTCATTGTGTAAAGTTTACAGGAGGACAAGGTTCTATACTTTCATAATGTATAATTTTTACGTATCCAATTTGGTGTTAATAAATTCAACACTTGGCTACCCTTCTCTACTTTCCGCATCCCCCATTTTCAATTCCCTCCCTATTCTATTAAAGGGGAGATGCCTGCTTCAGGATCACCCTCATGTAGCCTGTTAACCCCCCACCCCCACCCCAAAAAATTGCTAAAAGATTGCTTGAATCCTGTGGTTTATGATTGGCGTGTAATACCCATCAATTCAGCGGTAGGGTCGCTCTGGCCTAAAAGAAAGGGCTGAAAAACTTTAATTGCGTTCATATATACATACATATATATATATATATATATATATATATATATATTGTTATATCCTTTTCAGGGTAAAAAAATTAATTAATCAATTGAACAAATTATTATCAATTTGAAAATTTTACATTTATTAATTTAAAGTGATTACATGAGCTTAATCTCAGGGGATTTTGGGTCTCTCGAGAAGTGGAGTATGCAGTTACCACAATTACTGGGCCTAAAAACATTCAACTTCACGAATGTTTCCGCGTCTCTCTGGCGTCTTGCAGGATTTTTATCGATGAAGGTAGTATGAACCAGATCCGCAACTCATCTGCTTCCTCGAAACATCTGACCTCTGCAAACCTCTGACATAATCTGACGACGTCTGACCTCTGCAAACATCTGACCACGTCTGCTCACGTCTCACCTCATCTGACAGCATCTGACCTCTGACCACCTCTCACAGCATGTAACAGCAACTCATCTGCCCTCTGACAGATCCGTCGTCCGTTCTCTCCCCAACTCGTCTGACTTCTGGTCACGTCTCAACTCTCATTCCATCTCCTCCCGAGCCACACATCGGCTCCCCTTTTAAATTCCCTCACGGGAATTCCCCGCCATCGGTTTTCTTTTACAAAACTTCGGGATTCCCCGTCATAGGTCTTTTACAAAATTCCTGGGTCCCCCGCCAGTGGTTTATTTCATTAACTTCCGGGTTTCCCCGCCATACACACGCACGGGGGGAGTTTCCCGCGGGGTATCCCCATCGTTTTTTTTACACACGCCCCAAGGGAGTTTCCTACGGGGGATCCCCTTCGGGGGTTCACTCGCTTTCAGCCACCTTCACATAGTTGTTGGCCGAACTGCATCTCATAACACCACAATATCACCAAAATCCGCGTTTTTTCATTACATTATATATATATATATATCTGAAGCTTTACCTTCAAGTAATAAAACACCCTGGTCCTTTTTTCCACTTTTGTTTGACTCGAAGCGCCGACGAGACGAGACGTTTCTTTTTTTGCGCTCCCGGAATCTGCCTCTGAGTTTGTCCAAGCTGCACTTATAAAATTCTCGCGAAGTCTACATATAGTCCGAAGGATATTTAGACGTCGGCTGTGCTAGTCGAGCTAAACGCCGATCACTGACGTCGCGACAACGCCTCACCTGAGCCAGAGCCCTTCGCCTAATTGACGCCTGCTTACACCGAGAACTTCGAGGACAGCTGCCTTTGCGACTCACCGCCAGCCTGTCTGGAATCCAGGCTTACTCTACGGGAACCAGCCGATCACTGGAAATGTCTTCTTCCAAAAGCAGGCGCCACACGATGCGGTGAACGACGATTAGCAGTGGCAAGTGCCTAGCTTCACGTTGGAGTGAATGTTTGATCCAATACATTCGATTCAAACGTTGGCTCAATATTATTAGGTGGGAATGTTATATACAAGATAAAAAAAATCAATTCGACCGAAACCGACGCGGGAGATGGTCCGCGACACCAAATTTCTCTAATAAAAATACTTTATGCATTTAATAACCTGAATAAGTCGACAAAGTTGAATGAAACGTAGTATTTGTATTAATAAATTGTAATAAAATTAATTGCTGACTTATTGACCGTATATTAAGTATTTTAAATTTTAATTCAGGCAATTATGTTTAAAATGGAGGATGCTATTGACGCAACAGTAATTTTCTTGTCTTATTGGAAATTACTATTGACGAGTTATTATACATTTTACAATAAATTCGTGCATTTAAACGAATAGAGCAATCAAATATTTGAAGAATTTATAACATAAATGCCTTGTTTGTAACCGCGGAAAAATAAAATCATGTGTAAAGAAGATTAAGATATAGAAAATTGATACAAAAACCCTTATATTAAGTAATATCAATATTATAAAAATAAAGTATATTATCTGACTTATTACTGTAAATGAAACATGATAATAGCCAAAAGACAAAAATGGAAAAAATTCAATTAGAATACATTTTGTCCCCCAACTTTAGGAACCTCCACCGTTATTTAAATAAAATATATTCTCGGACGTTGGAGGAGCATCAAGAATATAAACTAAAAGTTGGTGAATGAAACGTATTCTAATTTAATTATTGTATGGAAGCTTTACCCCTATTCAAATGTGCAATTTCAATCAAGACTATTATTTTTTGGAAAAAGTTAATATAACTCATTATTTTATAAACTTATTGTGCACAAAAATAAAACCATTTCTTTAATAACTATTATTCCAAATATATAAATTATTAATATGATTCACCTTCGACTACACTCACTTGGAGGAATCGTGGGCAGTTGGTCCAATGCCTTCCAACAAAGTCACCGAGCGAGAAAACTTCCCCTTTGACTCGGGTCCAAAGACCGACAACAGCCCGCGGATCAGCCACACGATGCGTCCAACGTTGGACGGAGTTCGTAGCATCGTGTGGCGCCGGATTAACATTCTGAGAAGACGGTGCCTCCGAAAATTTAAGAACTTCAAACCCTACATGGTACCTGCCATCTGTGAACCTCTGGTAAGTCACCAACTTTCTACCTCTTTTTCCTGTCCTTTTTAACTGTTTTAATTAAGCTGACAATGTTATTTCCTGACGCATATATATATATATATATATATATATATATATATATATATATATATATTATCTTAAACATCAAAAAGAAATTCCTCCATCTCCATTTTATCTGAAAATGTTTCAAAGTTGCTTATGAGCTATGATATTGTATGATAGTTGTTTCTGAGTAACAGGCCATTTAGGTATTTATTATTGATCTTATTCAATAATGTAGAAATTTATATTTTAATTTATATTCTTCCCACAAAGTAATAAAACCTTACAGTTGACATTCCTATTTTTGGGCTACATAAAATTATAATATTTTTAACATTTTCAGTTTAATAAGGACTCCAATGAAAGAGCCCAATGGCTTTAGCCAATGGTATGGGAATAGTACTTATATTAAGATGTTACATATGGTGTCCAAACTTTCATACATTATAATACATATCCTTTAAAGTCAGACATGACCTCAATCTCTGATATTAAAGAACACAGTTGAATGGTAGATTATTTAAATTACAAAAAATTAAATAATTGATAGCATCTATAAATTTCTATTGTTAAAGAATATAATGATATTTGTTTTTAAGAGTGTAAATTTAAAATGTTGTGACATTTTTGCTTTGATAAAGTAAAGTTCTGATTAAATTTATGTTAAATAACTGTTCAAAAATCTTACCTTACACTGGCACATAGTTGGCATATACCAGTACCACTGTATGTCATGAGAAACATTGGCCATCCATAAGCTCCAAGTGCAAAATGCATGAAATGAATAACATCTTGGAAGTGTTGTAAGTCTGAAGGATCAGTAAGTGCAAGGAACTGAGTTTGTGAGGTCACTGCCACACCAGATAGATATTCATAAGTGTCATTCTTGCGCTAAAATGTTTCAGGAATGTTAATGTAATAATTAATATGATTTGTATTAAATAAGTATCTAATGTAAATGAAAAGTAAAGTAATAAAAAGATAAATTAAGTGACGTGGCAGGAGTTTCACCCCCTGGGGCATATGCCAAATTTACTACCCCTTATTATAGTATCTGAATTCAAATGTATAAAAATTTTACATAAATTCTGAACAACTTTTCTGAAAGAATAAATTTGTTATTGGGTTCAAATTTTAAGTTCATTTTATTTGTTATATTTTTTTGTGGAAATTTTGCCACTCCCAAAGAGTTTTGTGCCATCCACACTACATCTATGGATAAATTAAACAATGATCATATTAATTTATCTTTATATACATTTTATATAAAGACAGCTGTTAAGTGAAGTAATATTGAAATGACAACTTTCAATTTGTCTATTGTTTTCTAACTTTGTATGTAGCTAAGCTGTATGTTTAAAGTATTATAAATGTAATTAAACCTTTAATGTCAACATTAAGCAATCAACTTTGTTAAATTACATCACCAATATTAAATAACAACAAAAACCTGAATTATTGAACTATTTTAAAATTAAGTTTTATTTTATCAGCCGGAATTTTGTTCCAATTTATTTAGCATACTTATTGGAATAACCCTCATCATATCAGTTATGATTACTTACTTGCTTAACAATTGCTTCTCTTTCAATTTTTTGGAATTTTCGCAAGAGAACTAACCCTGCTACCACATCTGAAGGAACTACATCAAGGTCTCGAAAGAAATCTGATAATAGGCGGGCAATATCTGCAAAAGAATTCTGAAACAAAATGAAATTATTATTTCATATAAGTACTGTTTATGCACTTCCAACATGTTCAAATATCAAGAATTATATATTTAGGAAAGTAATTACTGAGTTAGCCAACTGTATATGAAAATGTAAATGATTCAAATGAAGGCAGTATGAATGTTTAAAAAAAAAACATAGAATGGATAAAGAAACACCACTAATAAATTACAAATTTTTGAATGCGGAAGCAATTGATAAATATATTGTGATAGAGCAAAGAAACTATTAGTTATTTTGAGTTAGATGGCAATTGGCTAGTTTCTTTCTTGTGACCCATTTCATTGTAAATTGAGTGGAAAATACATGATAAACAGTATTATTAAAGCTACAAGTGTAGTTTATTCCTCCAAATACTTGCACATAATTTTTATCTTATCAAGTAGACCTACTTAAAGATTAAAGTTAGTGACATTAAGACTTGGTTGTTAACTGAATTGAAAGAAAATTCATAATATAACTGACATTTAAATATATTAATGTGAATCTTTAAGTAGTGATGATTTGATAATTAAGTATTTTATGTTGGTTTGTAAGATTTGTAAAGGTAACAATTCCAATTGCTACCAAGTTTAAAAGCTAATTAAAATTCAGAAAAAGGTGTAGCCATAAGGTAATGAGTTTCCATTTATTTTATGTATTAAATGAATTTAAATGCTTTAATGCATTAATGGGACTAGTTTGAGAAAGAATTGAACAATCAACAGTGTTTCAAAAGTGTTATTTAAATTTATGTTCAATAATATCAAATGTGCAAATTATATTCAAACGTGTAAAGATTAAGACGACTGAAGAACGAATACCCTGAATTAAAAACGTTAATACTTCTTGAGAAAACAGCTTGAAGGTGATGAAAAACTTACTTTAACGAAGCAACATGACAGATTTATGTTGTCTGCCAGCTTGCTCTACCTTCCACACCCCCCTTTTTCAATGCCCTGTTTCAGGAAATCTTTGACTGGTAGTGGCAAAGCAAACGCAATGTATTTTGAGTGTATTGCATTTGATTCCTACTCATCGTGGTACGAAATTCATAGCAGATCATTTAATGTTACAGCACTGAAAAAGAAACTCGCGTCTCTAGAATGTATATTTTGGCTTCTGGACCTCATGGAAAAAATAATAAACAGGCGATTGATCCATTCAACTTTAATTTTACTTCATATTGAAGTCATTCACCTAAGAAAGAGAAATATTCTAGCGGTTATTGCAGAATAAAACACGGCGGGTTGATATTTGTCGACAGCGTACTACAGTTGACTTTGACTCGAATTTAAGACCGTATTGGTTGAGATACCAAAACTATACATAAGGTTTCATGGTCAGAAACCAGGGTCACTTTTGTTAATATTCCGTATGAATTAATATTTATCCATTCCAAAATTGAAAATACTAGTACATATTGCAAATAAATAATCCACTTTAATTTGTCTTTTGCTGCTTCAAGATAGGTTTTAACGGACTCAAAAAGCGCTGTTTTTACATGGGTTCTTATGGGCTTACAAGGGACTTGATCATAGTTGAGTGGAGATGACAGTCACGGTGCTGCCTGTAGGCAAGCCCTGACACTGCCTCTCTATCTACTATATACTCTTTAGTGTGTACAGTGTGATAGTTCTTTTAAGGGAATAGTTTTAGTATCCAATGGTGGTTCAGTAAGTAATACCTCTTACTTTTTCTGTTTTGTTTGAGCATATTCTATACTTTCGTTTGTGGCATAAAAACGGTCAAAAAATGTTTTTTTAATATTCTTCCTATTTTAAAGATGTTTGTCCTGCATATGGCAGGAATGCCGAGGTGGTGGTGGCAGCCTCTGTGATTTTCCTCCACCGGGTTTATTAGCCCTGTCAATTTGCTAACTCGCTAACTGCAGAAAGGCTTCCTTCACGTCGGCCAGCTCTGTCGAGAGGTTTTCCGGATCGGAAATAGCCCGTGCTCTGTGCAATAAGGTAGTGAGCACTTTATGGTTTGGGGCTGCATGATGAAAACTGTGAGCATTTCAATATAGGTCTATATGGGTAGGCATCCTGTACACTTCCTGCCCAAGTTTTCCTTCTGGCTTCTTGTAAATCATTAATCGACTTGATATTACAATTCTAATAATTACATAGTAAAAGAATCTGGGCGATTATATATATATATATATATATATATATATATATATATATATATGTGTGTGTGTGTGCGTGTGTGTGTGTATGTATATCTGTAAATCTCCAGATGCCTTTGGGAGCTTTCTCTTGCTGGAATTTCTCCCCAGATTTGTTATGGGGCTTACCTTTGGGGATGCCTCGTACGCTTTTTTTTTCAAGGTCGAGGCACCTTCATCTATTTTAGGACGTGTATGTAATAGAGTCGAGGAGACCTTGTGCATACGATAAGAGTTGTCCGCTGATCCCATTAGACCAGTCGGCTAACTGCCTCCTAAAACTTGTAGAGACACGAAGAAGGGAAGACTGAGACCCCACAGCAAACTCATCTCCCGTCACTAATAAGGGTGTGAGAATAGTACCTAATAGCCCGGCCTACCTGATGAAGGTTTTCTAGGGTTTTCGCAGCATCACTTTTAGGTGAAATGCCGGAAACGTTGTATGGTATTTATAAGAATAATAATAGCTGATTTATTAAATGTATTTTGGCTGCTTCTGTTTGGAATTTGTATACTTCAAATGCAGACGTTTATATTATAAGAAATAATTTTGCTTTTGCTGCCTCTTGCCTGAGTGTCAACCTGGTATCATAGTTTGCATGTCTTAACCAACGTAATTTGTGACACACTCATAAAAAACAAATTAAATAAGTAGGTCAGTTAAATTGCTTCAACGAACTAGTTCATTACAATGAATAGTTCAATAAGAAATGCAACCTTTTTTGCTCCTTAACTAACCTAGCTATGTGAAAGTTTTGAATTCGTGCGCTACCTTCCACACCCTCCTATTCCCTTCCTATGCTATTAAAGGGGAGTTGCCTGTTTCAGGACCACCCTGTTGACCCCCCCAAGTTTTGCATTTCTTGAAAAAGAATTTTTTGTGATGTTATGTTCGTTAGTTATGTTTACTTCCCAGATCTCTCTTTCTAGGTTTTGTATCTCCTAGAATTATATCTCATTCAAAGAATAAGTGATGTATGAAAACTTTGCTGCAGTCACTCGTGAAAGCTAGTCTTTCTTTGTCTGAGATAGTTTACATTTTATTTTAATAATCAGCTGATTATAACGAAAAATTAGTGTTATTGATTTACTTACCCTATTTCGGTCACTGTTCCCCATGCAACAGAACAGTAATCGACATCGATGATTCCAACTATCTTGGTAAGCCCGTAATACTTTCCTGAAAAATAAAGCAAGAACATGTTGTCATATCACCCGTATTTACCAAAATTAAATTTACCAGATAGTATTGAAAATTGTCAATAATCGTATAAAATAAAAAACATTAAACTGAGGCACGAATTATTTCGTATACAGTTCGTCTTTATAATTATTTAAGTTCTCTATATGCGATTGCATTTTATAAATGAAGTTATCTTAGTTGGGTGTGCTAAAATAGTGAAAACGAATTTACGAAATATATTCAGATCTTAAACCATCTTCTTACGTTTGACGTTTAAATACTGTTTTCCTCCCTGATGAATATTGCTTCAGCTGAAGACATTAAAAGTCGACAGAAACATGGAAAGCGTCAACTTTTCAATCGTCTTGGATTGTTTCTGCACTCTAGGAGACATTCATTTTAAAGTCATGCCGTATACCGTATTTTGATATTAGAACTTGATACAGTAATAGAATTTAAATAAATCACCTTTGTCGCCAGTTCCGATTCCGGTTTCCAGATCGCTTGTATTGGAAACGCGACTCGGCTTCTCGCATGCTTCTTTGATATTCCTTCATCTTCACCCAGGAGCGTCCCGCAGCATCGAAGGTGCACCACACTGTCATGAGGATACTCAGCAGAATACACCAATTGCATATGACCAGACCTGTAAAATTACATCGTTTATAAAATTAATGAAAACAATAGCAGATATATTATTGTAATAATAATAATAACTATCTGGGCTTCCGATGTTGCCCGAGAATTTAATTTATATTAACCCGATAAGGAATCTAATCCGAGATATAATTTAACCAGCAAGATGAGCGTCACTTTCTTGAAAATTTACCTTTTTACACCCTTCCCATACCAATGAAAACTGCTTATTTTATTATAACAGTTATTAATGTCTGTAAGTTTAATATAAATTTAAATAAGGCCAAAAACAGAAAAAAGTGAAACATAAACTATAATTTAAAACAACTACACGTTTCGGTCCTAATATGGACTCTCTTCAGGTTGAACTGAATACCAATTGTAATTCAATTCAGTACAACCTGAAGAATTATAACACAAATTGTAATTTAGTTCAATCTGCAGAGGATCCATATAAGGACCGAAACGTGTAGTCGCTTTTAAATTATAGTTTATGTTTCACTATTTTTTTTTCCTGTTTTTGGCCTTATTTAAATTTATTTTATTATAATAAGCACGATCAGCCAAGTAGATTACTCGCCTCCTTATTCAAGCCCCCGTACGTTAAATTAATACCGGTACTTCAATCTACGAAATCCTAAAATAATCCCGGTAACCTAAGAGTGTCAAAAATACTCCGTGTACTATAACAGAGTCAAAAATACTCTTGCTATAAGAGTAAAAATACTCTTGGTATCTTAAGAGACTCAAATTATTCCAACTAATTTGATAGACACAAAAATACTCTCTCTACCCTAAAAGCGTAAAGAATATTCCCAGTATTTAAAAAGTAATCTCGATATGCTTAGAGTCAGGGTCTTGGTACTTGTCCTACATCCTTCCTGTGGCAGTTGTGTTTACTATGGGGAACTCCATGACTCGATTACCAAAGTAAGCAACTGGTCTCGTAAAGATGAAAGTTTTTCATATGAATAAAAAAAAAGCAATTGGTCGACTGACCCAATAGGAACAGACAACTCAGCCTTATTGTCTGCGATCCCGAGGAGCTACGGCTTGTGGTAATGCTAGTTCAAAACCAGAGAGAAGAAAAAGGCATCCCCTCTGTTTCACCAGGCATAATTTACCTTCGAGAGCTGTCCATAAATATTCCCGACATAATAGTAGTGTAGTGAAACCCTACATTTTACAACTGAAAATCTAATGTCAAAAGCGACTCAAAATCGTGAAAGCATTATCTTCAAACATCTGGGACGCAAACAAAGACATCATAATAAATACATACAAAGTCCTTATCAGATACAAATTAGACTACGGAGCAATCATCTACAAACATTTTGAAAGCACTGAATTCCATCCACATTGCCGGACTGAGAAAAAGCTATCGGAGCCTACAGAGCCGAAAGCAACGAAGAACCTATGCATATTAGGCGTAAACTTCTAAGCATCAACTACGCAACAAAAATCCTCCACACGCCTAAAAAACATGACTACAATAATGTTATAGTCAATATAACAACAAGAAAACCTTCCCAAAACGCACTACTTCCGTCTAAAGAAACTCTTAGAAGAAATCAATTCCTCACTCCCACCAATCATCCCTAAAACCAAATCGAAATTCTTCCCATGGTTATCGAATAGAGTCACAATAGACATATCACTACCCGACCTTAATAAAAATGAATCGAAACACCATAATCATTCAAACACGCTTCAGTTAGTTGTCCGCCGAATTCCCAGACCACGAGCCATTTTACGATGAAGGATCAGTCACTGCTAATGGAGCAGGATGTGCAATCGTATCAACCAGCCAAATCACTAAATACAAACTCAACAACATAAGCTCAATCTTCTTCTGCGAAATCCATGAAGCCCTAGAGATAATCCAAAACTAAAAACGTGTCATAACCAGCATGAACCAATCATAAACAGAATCATAGAAAAATAGCACGAAATTGCAAACCAAAGTATAGAAATAATTATTGGATGGATTCCTTCACGTACTGCCACGGAAGGGAACGAGATGGCCGACGTATCAGCAAGTATGGCCATCACCTATAGACACTCGGACCTCAGACACCATCTCCGCCGAGCAATAAAATCATAATGGACACAAAAATGACCTACTCAACTTGCAAATATGAGAAATACCTTTTACACAGAAAAACAAGTCCTGTTAGACGACGGGAGAGACCAAATTACTGTACACATTTACGAATAGACCACTCCAAACAAATGAACACATTCAAAAATACGCCAACACGTGGCGCATTCTGTACTAGTCCTATAACAATAAACATATATTCGAAAGCAATTCAACACACGCCCACAATAATAGAAATCTAGTCAACAATAACCTAAACACCTCATTCAACAATACAAACATTGTACGCCATTCAATAAAATTCATTACAAATTATGACAACCAATTAAATGTTATCTGTATGAAGATGTGATGTAAAAATGTAGCAGTCACTAGGGACCACAAGATTCACGCGACTTAAAATAAATAATTTTTTAAAAATTCAATCGTGATATTATTTTGAAAATTAAATTTTTTCTAGCTCCAAGGTACATGTAAATTGATTTATTTGTTGCGTAGTTAGGAAGGAACTGTGATGGTATATATTATCTTAATTTAATTCAACACTGATTTAATTTAGCAGTTTGGAATGTAACTCATTATTTTGTAGCTGTTGAAGAATTGCTGAGTTTAATTGCGCCAATGAAAATATTAATAACTGAATAGCATATAAATTTTTTATTATATCGGCCGAGCTACTTAAAGTAACTGGTTTCGTACGAGTAGTGATAAGATTAATTAGACTGGCTGGCAATTAAATACTGGAATCAAATTCTAACAATCTGATAATTCACATGCGACGAGACTGCGATCGCAACAACTCACTCTTGCCTTTGAGTGTACAGAGACGTGCAATTCGTCTTTTTTTAATATCTTACACACAAATCTCTGACGAGAGGAAATTTCATGTTAGATACATGAAAATACATTATTGTTAGGTATTGCAGTATTCAAGTGATATTTTAGGTATTGCAGTATTCAAGTGATATTCGTAAATGAACATAACTTCGAAATGTAATAATTTTATTCTGTTAATAAACTTGTTGTCTCAATCCCGTTAATTGATTTTTTCTTGTTTTAAATTTATCATTGCCATAAACTGTGGAGTTAGTTGTGTTGCAAACTGTAGCCTGAACAACTCATGAAATATAAAATATGAATAATGTACCACCAAGTATTACAATTAATTTTAAATAAGTTATAACAGCCTCTTTGTCAGTTTTTATATATTTAAATTATAAACTATACTACACTTCGTCTCTCATTTGACACTTCTTCAGATTAAAAAATTAGATGTTGGTAGACCTCACTCCGTGACTCCTTCGGCCGACAAATGACATTATTACGATTAAATAGTTTTCAACTGTGAGGTTAAAGAGTAGTACGTAGGTATCGTATTCAAACATCATCTATATGGCCAAGCTTCATCATGAAATTAAACCAGAAATGGGATAATCACGGAGTCCAATTAAAATCCAATCATTACGTTGCGTCCCAATATAACAAGAAGAGAATAAATAGAGATTTGCAGAATCTGTACCAGCCACAGAATGACACACACGCACCTCTCCTTTAAGCTATGACACCCTAGTAACAATAAAACATATCCTGTGCTCATGTAAAAACAAGAAAAAATAAAAGAATATCTCCCAATCATACACCAAAAAATATATATATTTCTACAGGAATGTGGGATTGTCTCATTTCTGGTTTAATTTCGCGATGAAGAAAGAATTATAAAATTCCTGAAAACCATTACTATATTAAAAAAAATTGTGAGATGTATTAGTTAGGTCAACAAAAATGTAACCATAACTGTATTTGATAAATTGTGTGACGTATTCGTTGAACAAAATGTAACAATCTAAATGTAATAAAACTTTTATGGAGAACTTCGTAGTTAATGCGACCTTAAAATGTTAGAAAAAATCATGTAGGGTAAGTTATAAAATGTTTACAACTGTCTTCGTAATGTCACAAGTCGAAAGAACGGGAATTACAGAAACGAAAAGCATTAGAACACGTAAAAATTCTGTGCCATTACCGTGTATATATATTTCAGAGCCGTGGACACCAAGACGCAAATGTAAAGCTCCAGAATTTTTCTGAGAATCCGCTATGAACGAGCGTTGTCACGTTACCGCAACAATTAGAAGCGATCATTAAAATATGCCGCCCGCTCTGAAAATTGGTACACTGAGCCCAATTAAATTATTCAGTTAAGCGTACAACGCTCACAAATTGTATTGCGTCAGCAACGTTGGTTGGTTTCAGTTTCAAGAACTGTATTTCGATAAAATGTATTTCTACAAGTACTTAAAAACACATAAGTTGAGGAATTAATAATATAATATTTTTAATTTATGCACATTAAATTTAACTTCTGCTAGACTGTGAAACTGAAAACTTACTATTTAGTATATTTATGATGCTTAATTAAATGAGAATAATACTAAAAAAATGTGTTTCCAAAGCTGCAAAAATATTGTACGTTCTTTGGTTTCGTGATAAATTGGAAATTTTTTCCTGATTATTATGAAAATGTGTGTTCTTGTCAAATGTAGCATAGGAAGGGAATTGAAAAGGGGTGATGTGGAAGGTAGAGCAAAGTACTAAGTAGTCTAGGGTTGACTAGAGTTCTCGGGCTATAGAGTAAGGATCCGACCCGGAGTTTCACGTAAAAGAGATACAGGGAAAACCCATGGAGTCGTAGTATTTTCTTCTTCAGTTTTAGGAGGCAGCTGCCGACTGATCCAATGGGATTAGCTGACAAGTCTATATATATATATATATATATATATATTATATGACAGCGACAATTGGGAGTGAGAAATAATATATTGCGTACAGAACTGTGAGGAATGGAGGTTTTATCTGTATACGGAAGAGATAACATTTTCAATGATTTCTGTGTTACGACGATGTGTAGTTCGCGAACGACCTAGTTCAAATGAATTATTATCAGTCGAATCATATGCGTGAATATCACCGAGAGAGAGACAAACTTCTAGTATAATTAACTTCAAGCTTCAGACGTTTCAGATGAAGGCAAATTATATCATTATATTATTTTAGCGTAGGGCCCACAAAAAACGAATTCCAAGCTCGCCCTATTATTTAGTTCATTAACGTTTATAAATGATGTAGGGGTTATTAAAGTTATTTAATGAAATTAAATATTATATAAATATATATATATATATAATTTTATTTATAAGAAACAGTCACTTTAAGGGATTCAAAGGGACGATTTTTAATATCAGGGTTAATTACTTATTGGGTAACCATGTGCAGCAGATTTTCGTTCACTTTACGAACCTATTTTTATCTTCATTCCGGTCTTGATGGAGGTTACTAGGCGACCGGAACTTCCTGCTTCCTTCGGGTCTAATTGTAAATATTTCCCTTTGTCGGCGGAAAGTGGGTTGAACCTGGTTCTTCCGGTGATTGTTTTTCCTCCTTCTTCCCTCTGGCTTTCCTTTTTCAAAATTTCCCCACTAAATTGCAACAGCTCTTATTGCATTCTCCAGTTTTTCCTCCCTTTCAACATCCGTTCCACTCTCCAGCTTTCTCCTCCCTTCCACCTCGCCTTCTCAACGTCTTGAACAACTCTCAATATTTCTCCAGCTTCTCGCTTCCCAGCTAAACTCGCATATACACTTTAAGGGAAAACGCTATCCCACGTGATTTTTGTTCCGCACGTCCTCATGAGTCATTGGAGGGTGAATGTTCCTTCAGAAAAACAAACTTAATATTATAAACCAACAGCAAGGGACGTCTCCCTTCAGGCAGCCTGGCGCCGGGAATTTTCCACTAACTGCCTGTCGCCAGTTAGAATGTTCTTGCTGAATCTTTAGATCCTTTAGAATTTTAAAAGTTTGAACAAAATTAGGTAGGGGTCCTACTGCGCTACACGTTCACAAGTGTAATTGAGAGCATCTAAGCAAACAAAATATTTATTTCCTGTGCACATTCCTTCTACGATAATTGCTTACCATTCCTTTTATGTTTTATTTTTGTGGGTAGCGAAGTTGGACATAAATTTGGAAAAGAAATATTTTTACGAATTATAGCAGTAGTCAAAATAAGAGACTATAAATTGCTGATTAAATAAATACGACACAATGTGAGAGCCTCTAGAATGACACACAGTGAATAAGTAACGAAGTTAATTACAAAGTCTTCGCTATTGAGTCACTGGTTTCCCATCAAAAACTTTCAATGGCATTTATTTTACTACTAATTTACTGTCTGTATTTTTTAGATATTAAACACTGGCGCTTATCTTTTAAAAATATTTTTCTTTGCTGCTTGGTACTAATTTTTCCATCACTACTGTGTGCTGTCAAACCCGCAAGCATTACAAGACCCAGAAATTTAAATGGACGTCGATTAATATCGATCATCCAACGAAGTCCACTTCCGGCGGCCATCACCACTCCGAGTATACTTGATAAAACACATTTAATGAATTACCATTTGACGGCCATACTAATTTTAAGTCTTATTTCAGCGAAGTTAACACAGTTAAACGAACAATACATAATTGCCTAACCACCACAGTTTCTCAGTACCGACGAAGAAATTTGTAGAATAAAATAAATGAATTATTTAACAATTTCAATTCATATTATAATATACTAAGAATTGTAAAATAGATAGATGCCAAACCTCATGGTATATATATTATTAGTATCACAAACTGGTTTAGGAAATAGGTTGATTTATGTGGAATATTGGAAAACGGGAATTCATGAAAACGTACATAATTCGTCTATTCTAAATCGCAAAACTCTATTCCTATGTTCAACAGAGCGATGCTAGTGTATATAAATAAAATAATTTTGTTCGAAAGTAGATTGAAATCGAGCAAATTTAACTGACCTTTACGTTCCATTCATTAAGGGATCCCAGAAAGATTACATTAAAATTGTTTTTGTTCGCTTATTACAAGTAAACGGTCGGACCAATTTCGTTAAAATTTAATTCGTAGCCACATTGATCTCAAATAATGATATTAGCAATGCCAAATTGCTCTTTGCCACTGTGTTATATAACCCTATAAGTGCTGTGACAAGGATTTTGTTTACTTGGAAGCATGGCCGAGCATTTTTTCTCTGGAGCGCAAAAATATTTTTGAAGCAACCTCAAATTGAAATTCACCAGTTGAAAGAAATGAAAATTAAATTTCACAGTAACAACTATAAATGTATGATTTAATTGAAACCAAAACTTTAAATGATAAACAAGCGTTTATTGATTCACCTGACATGAACTGAGTTTACATTTTAATGGGTATACACAAATTTATTCACATTATTCTTAATTCAACCATCTTAATCCTACTCCTTACTCTTACAATAAACAACACAACTTAGGACTTCATAATACAGGACCAGCATAAGATATTCATTCGACTTGAAAAGGCTATATTTTGATTATGAAATGCAGGCTGAAAAGGAAGAAAATGAAGAAAGGAATTAAAACAAAGAGATGGGAATTAAAACAACTGAAACAAGTGGAGGTGCTTTAGAGTTTCAAGGAAGATATAAGCAGTAGATTAATAGAGAAAGTAGAAAGAAACAATATAGACGAAATGGGCACGTTTTAAGAAAAAGAAATAACAAGAACAACCGACGAAAAATGGGATCAAAAGCTCAGACCAATAGGAAAGCATGGATAACACAAGATGTAATAAAAATGATTGATGAAAGCCGCAAATATAAAATCGCGAGAGATGATAATTGTAAAGAGCAATTCAGACTCTTGAAGAACGAGATAGATAGGAAGTGTAAATCAGCAAAAGAGAATTGGCTCCAAGATAAAAGGAAAGCGCTTGATGATTTCATGGTGAAAGTGAAAATAAACGCAACTTATAGGAAAGTAAAAGAAACATTCGTCGAGAAGAAAAATATTAGCAAGAACATAAATTCTGGATAAAGGAGAAAAGACAGAAAGATAGAAGGAATATCTAGAAAAGCTGTATCACAGTGGAAATCTAGATCAGTCAGTAATAGAAGAAGAAGAATAGATGGATGATGAAGGCCTGGGGGACAGAATTTTAAGGTCGGAGTTTGACAGGGCGCAGACAGACCTGAGCAATTGTAAGACGCCATGGATAACATTCCAGCAGAGTTGATAAGGTCATCGGAAGAGAAAAAACAATATAATGGTTATTCAGGATAGTTTGCGAAAACTACGAAACTGGAAGAATACCAGAAGATTATAGTACAAACATAACTATACCAATACCGAAGAAGACTGGGGCTGATAGATGCGAATAGATCATGTAAAATACTAACGAAATAGTATGTAGGAGGATGCGATAGCAGAATAATGTATAGCCTGAGAGTGCTTTCTCTCGTAAGCATTGACTGCTGGGCTGATCTGCCTATATTGGGAATGCCTCTCGTACTCTCTCTGGGTTTTTCAAAGTTCGCATATGTCGAGGCGCCTTTATCTATTTTACGAGGTGTATGTACTGGGGTCAAAGACCTTGGACATTCGGTTAGAGTTGTCCGCTGACCTCATTGGATCAGGTGGCCAACTGCCTCTTAAAATTGGTGGAGACAAGGAGAAGGCAATGCTGCGACCCCATAGCAAACTCGTCTCCCGTCATTCGGAAGTGCGTGAGAATAGTACTCAATAGTCGGACCTACCTCATGCAGGTTCTATAGGGTTTTTCCTGCATCTCTTTAGGTGAAACCCCGGGTAGGATCCGTAAACTATATAGCCCCGGGGGCCCTAGTCAACCCTTGGCTACCTTGCTTGCTCTACATTCCACATTCCTCTCTTTCAATTCCTTTCATATGCTATTAAAGGGGATTTGACTGTTTCAGGATAAAATCGAGTAGAATGCGAGTTAGGAGAAGATCAGTTGGGTTTTAGGAAAATGTATAGTCAAGGGCACTTTGTGTCTAATTTTAGCAGACAGGATAAGAGAAAACATGGCATTTGTAGATTAAAACTCCTTTCATAATATGAAATGAAACACACTATTACGGATTTTGACCAGGACAGGAATAAAATATCTATAAATAATGGTTATCCATAACCTCCACAGAAAACAGTCAACATTAATCAGAATTGAAGATCAAGAAAAGGAATCACAAAGCAAGAAAGGAGTAAGCCAAGGATGCAGTCTGGCGCCCATGCTGTTTAACTTATACAAAGAAACAGCGATGAAGAAAGTTAAAATGGAATATGGAAAACGAATCTTACCGTAAGGAAAATAAATCAGAATCACTACGGTTTGCAGACGATATTGAAGTATAAGACACAAGTAGACTTGGAAACCTTATTAAATGGCATGAACTTTGTCCTGGAGAAAGAGTTCAATATGAGGATTAATAGAGAGAAAACCAAGTTAATGGAGTGGAATAAGAAAGGGTGTTAGATTGGGAAGGGATATTTTGAAGGAATGTAAGGATTTCTGCTACTTGGGTAGCGTAATAACTTCATCAAGAGTAGGATAGTACAGGTAAGAAAGGCTTTCGCAAAAAAAGAGGAATTTACTTACGAGTAATATAAGTGTGAACACTAGGAAACCATTCATATAAATGTTCATATGGAGTATGGCGTTATATTGTAGAAGGGAAAAGAATAGAAACCTTTGAAATGATGTGCTGTGGGAAAATGCTGAAAATCATATGGGTGGATAGAATCACTGACGAGGAAGTTCTAAGCATAATAAGGGAAGAGTGAACAATATGGAGGGTATTAATCAAGGGAAGGGATAGATTAATGGGCCACGTTTTAAGTCACGAGGGTCTTTTAAAATTAGCGTTAGAGTGAAGTGTGGGTAAGAATAGGCGAGGAAGGTGGGGATGGAATAGGCTGAGCAGATTAGGGAGGATTCGTGATTTGGTAGTTATGCGGGAATGAAAAGGCTTGCGCTATATAGGCTAATATGGATGGTTGTATCAGACCAGTCTTAGAACTGAGTATCACAACAATAAGATATTTTCAAAAACAGGCTAAGTACACACATGAATAATTTATGGAAAGAACCACAAAGGCGCCACGTCGTGACCGGTATATGTTACCTGGATATGTTTGTTTCATTTGTTCCTCAAACTCGGTGCTCACTTCAGGGTTTTTGTTTTCCAACAAGACGGAGAACCTCCTCATTGGAACATCTGTAGACAGCGTATAAACTTGGAGAGTTTGTGGTTTTTATATAGTTTTCATGTTAGTAATTGTAATATTTTTTAAAATATAGCCTTTTCAAAACCAATTAATATTTAATGCTAGCCCCGTTTTATCATATCTTTGTATCTAACTCTTAAATTCTTTGTGCACAAGCATACGCAGTCCACTACAACTAGTTCGAAGACGCGCTGGGTTAACAGGCTACATGAGGGTGATCCTGAAACAGGCAACTCCCCTTTAATAGCATAGGAAGGGAATTGAAAAGGGGGGATGCGGAAGGTAGAGCAACGTAGCCAAGGGTTAACTAGGACCCCCGGGCTATGGTTTAAGGATCCTACCCGGGGTTTCACCTAAAGAGACGCCGGGAGAACCCTAGAAAACCTGCATCAGGTAGGTCGGACATTGGGTACTATTCTCACGACCTTCAGAATGGCGCCCATTTCGACTTGTCAACTATGCAGGTTCTGTTCATGGCCCTGTAGCGTGTCTGACCTTCGGGGTTATTTCCCCACGATGTCACGCAAAAGATCAGGTCGCAAAGGCTTTCATTGTGCTCCTTCGGAACTTGACTTCCCCCAAGTTGTGTAATGACATGCGATTTCGAGTGAATCGTTTTCAAAGGCCCGTTATCGAGGTAGATGTCCTCACACACGCTGTGCTGCGGGCTAGGCTATCTTTGAACCTCGTATCCCCTTGTCCGAAACAATTATCAGTTTGAATTCAAGGGATTGAAGTTCTCGGTCAATGTATGTTTTGCCACGGCCGACAAAAAGGCCGACGGCCAGACTGTATCTATTCAGCGGGCCACAACTGTATGGCATATATAGGGCATCCAGTAGTTGTTTTTCTGAGCCGATGTGGTCATTTACTCAACCACCCTACAAATAAATTACCTGAAGACGATGGTGGAGTTAGCTGTCGAAACGTTGTACATAACCCGGGTGAAATCCCAAGAACTTCTTATTTATACTTGCATTAATGTTTACAGTAAACAATTAAAATTCATTATGCATTTAGCACGGTATTATTGTATTTAAAAAGTCGATGACCATCACTTTCTCGTGCTTGTTGACTAACTTTAGAAGAGAGCTAGATCATCGCCGTCTGCAAGACGGGTAAATTTACACAACGGTAATAATCACACGAAGTACTCTAATGATGCACTCTCGGCAGTAATGGCAAAAGAAGTACTCACGTGATTGTCATTGTGAGAGAAATGTGTGATGAAATATTGCGGGAAATTATAGTCTAATAGTCAATGAGTAGTTTATTAGAAACTTAAAAACCACATCAAAAGTTGATGCAACAATATTTCATCGGCAAATTTCAGGTTCAACAGAAAATTTCAAATGACCATTGCCTGGGCGATATCGTTTGAATCGTGTAAATGAAGGACGCTATTAATTATTATTTAAATTATTAACGATACTTACTTTTATTTTTTAATTGTATATTTATCTATACATTAAAGCACCATTTCCTTATTAGGTCCTGAACTATCTATCATTATCAACAAAGGTAGGATTTAAGGGGAATTGAATATTTAATCAGCAACGGCCTAGCTCAGGGTTAATTACTATGGAGCATCATCGGGTTGCAGAGATTCCGTTCATTGGAGACGAATCTGTATTAATCTTCTTTAGCTACTATAGTGAATGAACAAGGCGATTTATCCCTTTTAGGAAATATTCATTGATGAAAGCAGATAGCAGGCTGTAGCGTTCCCTTTCTTCAACGGGGTGTTATGCGGTGTCGGAAACTGAGATTTCGCACCCTTGGTGTGGAGAAAAAACCAGTCTTCCCGTCTCAATGTGGTCGTTCACATCTCAGCAAAGTTTTGGCTGGGATATTGTACTTTGTTATGCTGCTTTAGTGTCTGCTTTATAATAAATATCGAAAACGACTTCTTTCTCTTTTAAATTACTGCTCCTTACAACTTTCGTCCGTACACTGATTACACTCTCTCTTATACTACTTCGTCTTCCTTTCAACTGAAAACTCACACTGACTAATTAATTGTTCATGTTCCTTCTCCTCCTTGAACTCCACTTCTCTCCAAACTCCAACACACACGGAATATTTCACCGTCTTGTCACTTCCCATCGAATCTCTCTTTTAACCTTCTCCATGGAAAAAAGTCACCATCCCCCCGTGACATGTCTTCACCAATAGTTATTAATTTTTCTCCAAGCACGGGATTTCGCACCTACGAAGGAAGTGGCCGGCCTTTAGAAAATTTCAGGGTTAACATCCTCAGGTGAACAAATAGCTCTAATTCACTGTACCTAGCAAGCAGGTACAGTTACATCGCGACAGTCTGGCGTCTTTTTTAAACATGGTTTCTCCACCTCTAGTCTGACTTTTTCATAATACTCTTACTGAATTTAATTCGTTCTAAATATTAATTAAATTGGGAGAGGTTCTACTGTGCTACAAACGCAAGCACAAGACACAAACAACAGACGTTGGAAAAGATAAATTAATTTAAAAGACAGTCATAACTTGCATTGATTTTCCTGATGACGTAAATCTTTATTTGCGTGAGAAATGATTGTTACATGATTATAAAGCGCAGGAATATTTAATTACATATTAAATAATTTTTTTTAAAATCTTAAACAAAAAAGTTATTAATACTCCTTTAATAATTAATATCCAAAATATTCAATGATTTTTAAACTTATTTCTAACGGACACAGTGGGATATTAAAAATTACGAATATATTAATCAAGAAATAATTTCGTATGCCTAATGGATTACGGTTAAGTTAATTCATTAAATGATTTATTCTATGATGTATTCATTTAACGCAAGAAGTGCGCATATGGAGAATTTTCGGCCTCAGACTATCATTCACGAATGAGGCGCGATGGGCTTTACATAATTTATAAGGAGGCTAAGACTTGGACTTTGTGGCCAAGTTTCGCTATGAATACTAAGAGCATACGAGGAGACTCAGCCAGCTTACAGCGCGAATCTTACCGCTTTAATAAACTATAAAATAATACATAAAAACTGATTCTTAGGAATTTCAGAAGCAATTAAAACTAGCACTTTTAGCCACTGCAGGACAAATAATTCAAATGAATGTGTGTTTAAATAAAACTATGTGATTAAATTGAACATATTTAGGTTAATTTTTTTTAAATGAAGGATTTAATCGTCACAATGCGTGTCACAATTTTTTCGATGCAGTAGTTCGTCCAAAGTGTGGAGTCGGTATCCAGTAAACTATCTGTGTCGTAAAAGTTGCGATTTGGTTTCATTGTCTACTAAATATCAACGGAACTATGTAGCTTATGCTATAAAAAAGGGATAAAAAGAAAAGCATAAAAATGAGGCTTGTAAAATTGTGGGTAAAATAATGGATAGAAAGACGTGATAAATATGGTGCATCAAACAACTTACTGAAGGAGTTGAAAGAATATTTTGGGATTAAACTTGACTTATTTTGATGATATTCTACAGATGGTAGATGGAATGCTGAAAAAAGATAAGACACGAACATGAGAATGGTAATCAGAGTAACCTACAATTGATTAACAACCATTCCTCAAATTAAATATTTTTATTAAGTTCGCTGAAAAGAATTTGGAAATTTTCGTCTTATAATTTTGTATTTCAATAGTCTTTTCTTAAATATATTTTTATATTCCGTAATATAAGGTTATTTACGTTCCACTTCAATTCTTATGTGGAAAATTTGAGTAAAGTAAAGAAGAAGAAGCTGAATCCGTCAAGTACCTTAAACTCCATTTAGACGAAATATCTTCAATTAGTGTAAACATCTGAGTATTAAATTTGTGAATTATTCTGGATAATACGCGGGAGCTCGAAGTCATTCATCCCTGAGTTTACAATTCCTAGTCTATTATATCGCCCTCAAAGCCATATGGAGTTATGGGGAACTACGTGTAAGTTACATGGTGACGCCATGGAACGTTTCCATCCAAAACGCTTCGTATTATTAAAAAATACATTTGTATGTACCTAATAGATCTGTGCATCAATACAGTTAAAAAAATCATGCCAAAAAGTATAAAGATAGACTAAGCGCTCTTCCAAATCGACTTGTTCACATACTTAATGTTAGAAGATGTTCAGCCTAGAAGACTTAAGAAGCGAAAACCATCAGATATACTGACTAAAACATGTACAGATATATTCTAATATATTAGATATTAGTCTAATCCATTCTATTCTTCTCACTGATAAGTTTTACCTAATATGGGGAGGGTTCAATGGAAGACAACTGTTAGCAAGGTTTTTTTTTCAGACTGGAACCAACTGAAAACTGCCCACCTAAAAAAACCATGTGCGAGTTTTCAATTTTAAGTAACATTTAATTTTTTTAAAAAAGTATACATTTAATGAATTTCATTTAATTTACCAAAAGAATATGTAAAAGAAAATGTCATCAACACTTAAAACTAAATAAAATTTATTTTAGAGCATATATAGTACATAATTATAGGTAAAGGTTCTTTTGTGTTCACTGTTTAACCGAAAAAAAATCATTCAAATGGCTTCACCTCCTTTACTTCGGTTGTAGTGTATTTATAAAAATCAATTATGACGTCATAATCTTTCGTTAGTTTCCAAAATTGATTTTTTGCATTTTAAAAACATACATAAATAATTTGTTCTTTCAAAGAACTACTGCGATTTCATATTTCATAAGAATGCACTATACTTGATATTATGCGCTTTTTACTTTCTTCCTACTTATATGTTTTAATATTCGATTCATTATTTGATTTTAAAGCAAATTAATTTGCAAGAAACCCTAAAACGTAATTGATTTAAATTAGTATAATTTATAAATTATAAAACCCCACTCCAATTATATTGTATGAGGGAAGAAATATATTTTGGCTGTATAGTATACATAATATATAGACAATAAATAGGCATAATATACAATAATGTAATATCACATATATTATATATAAATTATAAAATAAAAATATACACATAAACAATTTTTGTAAAACCATTTTCTATTGAAAAACCACGTGAGCTGTTTTCAAAAGAAACTGGGGTTTTCCGAACCCTGAATGTTGGGCAGTTTACAATAACACAATACAAATAAATATTACATATTACTTATTGCACTCTAGGCCATATTGTAAACTAATGGAGCTAGAAGAAAGACAGAAATGGAAAAATGTCGAAACCAGGACCTCCCGTTTTCCGGGTGGGTAATTTACCACTGAGACAATCAAGAGTCGACGTCACAAGGAGCGATTCATCATCCCTCCACTCCTGTAAACGTAATCTAGGTTCACCTCCAACTTACTAATCACATTATTAAAAACCTAATTTCTTGGATGAAAGTTCACAGATTTAAATTTAAAGGCACAATAAATAATTAACTCCAATAGATCTAATAGAAAATATGGAATAATGATGTAATTAATAATTATATATGTTTTATAATTCCAATGTCAAGTCTAACAAAAAAAGATAAAAATGTGTAATGGTTAGAGTTGCTTTCATTGCCGTGTGAGGGCTTGGGTGTAAAGATCAGAAGTAGAGAAGGGCGGGAGACCTCTATACGAAAATATTTTAGAGTTCTGTATTTAATTCGCTTGTGTTTCGTAGTGTAATGCTTACTTTTGGTTTGGTTACTATTTTTAATACATTTATTAATGTATTTAATTTTGCTGTTGGGGATCTATAAATTATTTTAGATTTCATTTACAATATGAAGTAGTTTTATTTTAAACAAAATTAAAAGAACAAACAAAATGAACCATGACGAAATAAACGAGAACTCTTTGAAAACAGGGTATGCGTGGCTCTTTTGGCTTTTAGTTGAAACTGTGCCACATGATCCAGATGTTAATAACATAAATTTACTCCGATCTGCTTGTATATTTCTGCTGCCTCGTAACCTGCAATATTTCGCCGGCGCTCAGTTTACCCTCGCTGCTCTCGGGATCCGACGGTAGCTGTTTCACGACTCGCCACCCTCTGTGTCTCTTTCACAACTGATCATCCTTTTGCGTCTGTTTCACGACTGCTCTCCAAATGTCTCTTCATCTTCCTCTGAAACTTAAGTTTCTACCTCTTCTTCTAAAATTTCCCCAATCAAATTGAAATTCCCTTGGCGCGTTTTTCTATGCTCCACCCATTTCGGGGTCTACATAAGTAATTACAGGTCCACGTACATATTAGTTTTGGCTGAGCGAACCCTGGAAAACAGGAATTTATAACCCTATTGCCGTGGTCCTCCTTACCGTTACGAGGTCTCAAACATCTGCCGCGAAGGGTTCACTTGGTAATCCCCAGCCTACACCAGCCAGACAATGCTACCACTAAAAATGTTAACAAAAATAAAATAAGTACCCCCTCCCCAATGTGTTTAAAATCATTACAGTAGGTTGAAAGCATAATTTCTAATCGAAAGCGGTGACTTTCCATATTTGCCAAGGAAAATCTAAAACTCAAAACGATGCAGTTTTCATAATTCCTATTTTGCTATAGGAAAGTGCCCTGCCTCCTGGCACGTCACAAGCGAGTTTTCACGTGAAATGTAACGTGTTCGCAGAAAAAACTATTTATTTCTGAAAAGTATTTCTTAATGCATGCCGTATATATTAATTTCATTCGAAGGATACAGGGAATTGATACGGTTTAGCAAAATTTGTCATTATGAATTATATTTACAGAAATAACAGCCTCTCCTTCAATTCAGATTCTTCTGAAAAAAGGACTTAAAAGGGAAAATAATAATCGACGACGATAAATAATACAACTTTGGTTAACTTACCCATCATGACTTCCTTGGCTTTGGCAGCAGGGCAGTCGTTGTAGTGGTAAACTAGCCAAAGCACCCCGAGAATTAACCACACCAACTCCACAGCCATGATACCTGCATTATAGAAATGAATTCATATAATTTAAAATTAATACATATCTGACCTAAAGTACACATAAAGCAAGCTAATTCTAATAGCATTTTACACATCTCAGAGTTTGGTCCCGTTTTCATTTTTTACTAATATAGTTCCTAATGAGATACCAAATATGGGACGAAACGTTGTACTCCCTCTGATGAAGTATATTGAAATGTAAATACCCACTTTAACTGTACTAAATTCAAAATTTTCTCACTTTATTGAATTTGATTATTTATTTGTAACTAACTGGATTCTCAGCGATGCCAGGAAATTTCATTTATATTAACCCGCTACAATATTTAATTCGACGGTAATATTATTTGGTCAATACGTGATTAATACATCAGCGAGACCGTAATATATTTTTTAAAATTGGCTTTTCTCGCCCCCTACTTTATGAGAATTGATTTTCACGAAGAATCAGTACCTTTAAAAAAGTACAATCCCGAATGAGACACTTTCAACCTCAATAACAATAAAAATGTTTATTTTTATGCAAATATCTGTCGTTCATGTACGTTGTTTTTGTTTTCTGGTGGCAAGAAACATATATAAAAAATTGTAGAAATAACTTCACGAGTTTTGATTTGTTTGCGATACTTACAGACACAAAATAACTCAGAAACAGTTAATTACATTTATAAGGTGAAGATATTTGAACCATCGCCTCGGTTTGATTACCGTAAAAATAATGTGCATAGATGAAAATACATATCAGGGAAAAATAAAATGGAATGCGAGTGGTCCTGGTCTTTATATAATCAATCTGTATTGCGACTTATTAAACATTTTTAATTTTTATTAACTTCAATAATTAAAAAGTTTAATTATTTATGATTATATAACGTAAAATAATATTTTATTTAGGTAATAATATGTTTAATTGATTTTGCACACGTTCCATCGGATAATTAACTTTTAGTTAGTCGTTTGCTGCAAACATTTACATTGCGATTGATAAAATATTTTTCATTATTATTATCTAATTAAAATGTGTCATTACTTTAATAAAATGTTAGTTCAACTTTAGCATTAGTTCACGCCAAACAGGAGTTTAATTATTGTGTTTGATGGCATATTCTATTCATTTGTATGTACTGGCTTGAAAGGGGGGGTAGGGAAGATCGACAGAAACCATCTTTGAGTAGAGCACTACAATACACCAAAATTTCATGACAATCGGATGAATAATATACGAACGCCTTAGAGCAAACCTTATATTTAGCAGGGTGTTTGAACAGACCCGGTGTATAACTCTGGAGAGGACTCCTTTTATTTACACAGGAACGTTTTCAATTTCCGGCCTTCTTTGGTGTAATGGTTAGAGTCACTGTTTCCCACCAGAGCTCTCAGGTTCGAATCCTGCCATGAGCTCCTCCTGTGTGTGTGTGTGAATTTCTATACCGTGAAACATTTTTAGTGCTTAATTATTCCCGTAGATTTTTACGTCGTACGAAGCATATGCTACTGATGAAATTACTTAGAACCATGTCAAGTACTAAACTATTTATACTCAAGTATACGTACTAAACATTTGTTAATATTTTCTATGACTTTAGTCCGATCACTTACCAAAATAGCCATGATTGTATTACTTTATGTTCGTCTTAAAATTCAATCAAGTATGACAAGTTGAAATTATTTTTAACGATAGATCTGACATATTTTATGTTTAATAACACTAATTTTTCGTAAATTTTTGTTTTCTTTAAAGTTACTATGATTATTGTGTTATAAAACACAATGTATGGAAACAATGTACCAATATATTACAATTTAAGATAAATTAAATGGCAGTAGAAGCATAACATAGACAACCTGTGCAAATATGTTCAGAAACGGCCTTGAAGAATGTTGATGAATGTTATAATGGTCATATAACTAATAAGGAATAATCAGACTTAATAAAAACTCTATAGAAATAAAATGCTCGTAAGTGACTTTCTTTTGGTTAGCATATGAAGGGGATTGAACTCGTCAGCCACAAAATTGGTGCGTGGTATGAAGAACGTTGATCACACAGCTTTATGCACATCCTGTACTGCCCTGTCGTATTTGCAAATATTAATTCTTTGATATATAATGTATTAGCTTTATTTCGTAAAATCGACTGTCCGGCGCTTCGAGGAAACGACTCTTTCGGGAAAATGCACAGTTCGGAAAACAACGACTTTTTGACTTGGGCCCCCGGGCTAGAGTTTAAGTATCCTACCCAGTGATTCACCTAAAAGAGATACAGGAAAAACCCTAGAAAACCTGCATCAGATAGGTCGGGCTTTTGGGTACTATACTTTCGCTCTACCGAATGACGAAAGATGAGTTTCCTGTGTGGAAGCAGCATTCCCTTCTCCGCGCCTTCACTACTTTTAGGAGGTAATTGGTCAACAGATCTGATGGGATCAGCGAAAAATTCTTTCCGGAAGCCCAAGGTCTTGCACCCCAGTACTTACACCTCGTAAAATATATGAAGATGCCTCGTACATTAGAGAGAAAACGAAGCATTTCCGGGCAAGCGATGGAATCCCAAGTCCTTATATTCCCGATCTGCCTCAAACACGGTGAGAGTTATGAGGTTTGTGTTTAGGCCATCATCCGATTGCCGTAAATTTCCTAAAAAAAGTTTTCTGTCGAACGTTTGAATATTTAGATTCCTACCTTCCTCAATCTTTCACGCCAGAAAAGGTTCCACATGCATCTATTGCCCTTCTATTTCATGTTTTCCCCTTATGATTTCAAATACTATTCATCCGATCGTCATGAAATTTTGATGTATTGTAGAGCTCTGCTCTCCTTTCATGGTAAAAACAGTCCCACGTCAATTTCTTCTCTAATACAAACGTTTGTCCATTATGATTTCCTATATCATTCATAGGACCAGTCCTAAAGTCATACAGAACTTACAGCAGGATACATTATACCATCACAAAGCTTGCCAAGTTGTTCACTAATCCGCGCGTGCTTGCGGCGGCGACGACGACGTTCGTGAAAAATAATTAAAATGCCTTATACAAACAAAAAAAGACTCCAATAAGTTAGCATATAATTTTATTCCTATTTAATTGCGGCCTTTCGTCTCCCTTTCGAGACTTCATCAGGCATAATACAAACATAACATTACAAAAGATGAATTATGAGTTGTATGTTATAATTATATATATATACATATGACCTTATTTTGATACATAAAAAAATGCCTGATGAAGTCTGGAAATGGGGACGAAACGTTACATTTACATTAATTAAATAATAAAAAAATTATATGCTTACTTTTTATTTATTGTAAAAGATCTTATAACTTATATATAAAATGTTCGTTATTTTTTGTAGCAATATTTCAAGATTTACTGGCTATGTTAGGGTAAACACATTAATTCACGGTAATCTGACCGAAAAGATTGTTCAAGTATCTTGTCCTTATAAATTTAATTAACTGATTCTGTGTATTTTCTATATGTATGTGCTTATTTAAGGTATCAGTAGATATTTTGACTCGATTAAGACACTGAGTCATCGCGTTGGATATGACGTCATAAGGTATGGGGCGTAAAAGGTAAATTTAACAATGTGAAGTTTTCCTGATTCGTATTGACAAAAGATTACTGTCGAATTAAATATTGTAGCGGGTTAATGTACATGAATTCCCGGGCATCGCCGGGCAAACAACTAGTTATTTATATTATAAATTATAATATATTATAAATTACGACAGATACTTGCCCGCCGCACAATTGTCCGATTGTTTTATCGTGATTGACATTTACCCTATGGGTTTGTTTCCCAGAAACATGAATACAAAACGTCGTTGTTTTCCGAACTGTGCATTTTCCTCGAAGCGCCGGACAGTCGATTTTACGAAATAAAGCTAATACATTATATATCAAAGAATTAATATTTGCAAATACGACAGAGCAATACAGGATGTGCATAAAGCTGCGTGATCAACGTTCTTCATACCACGCACCAATTTTGTGGCTTACGAGTTCAGATTCACCATATAACTCGAACTTTTTTTAACATCTTACCTTCTTGGTGAGGGGTTGGTAAATATAGATAAGGATAGGCTCTGCATCGCTTACGAAGGAAAATAAATAACTTAGTTACGCACGCCAGTTTGAAGAAATACCAACAATAAAGAATATTTTTTTTCTGTAATAAAATCGTGCCAGAGTGTCTTGCTTGTTCAAGATTGAAGATTGTAGACTATAGTTGTTGGTACTGAGAGCGCGATCTACTTTAAAAACTTGGGTTACCTGTTCACTCTTCATTTCGGGAGGTCGCATGGCTCTGGCGGATGAATACTATTTTTTTAAATTGAAGTAGGTTTACATACATAATTAAAGTTTTAAATGATTTAATTATTGCATGTAAAGCAATATCTATTACAGCTTATAAATATTACTTACTATTAATGAAACACTTGGGTTTTGCTGGTCTATAATGAATCGTCTTAAATTTGTTACGGAAAGAAACAGAAAATTCTTTTAATATGAACCAGTTATTCGCAACCGTATTTTGTTTATAATCAATTTCATGAATAAAACTGCTTGTTCAGATCTCTTTGTCCTTCCAAAGCGATATATATATATTGCAAATTTTCGTAGGTCTGGGAAATGTTCACATGGACTCCAGAAATGAACTACGAATGTAGCATTTTAAACAGGTAAAATATCATCAAATTTAATTTTAGAACGAATTTGTTTTTAAATCAATCAGTTCGATTTGTATGTTTCTAGGCATCTCTGCATAGTGTTCTGTAAGCAATAACAAATTTTACTTCTTTAGCAGAATACGAGTTCCAACTGTCTTTTGTTTGTTTAAATATATTTGATCAAATAATTTCTTAAGAATGGAGGATCCTTATTTTATAATTATGAAATGAACTGATTTAATTTTATTTTAAACGAACAGATGCTATTTACTAAGCTGGTAAATAATTTAGTTTGCCTTAAAATTTACATTAATAATATGGCTAGTAATATCAATGAAAAATGGCAAATACAATAGCTAGTTGTTGATGAATCTCCAACGTTACAGAACAGACCACAGGTCGCCCGAAATATGCTAAATTTATAATTCCACCTTCATAGTTTCCTATGGTCTGTAACTTTTAAAAGCGAAATGCTTTAGAACCAAGTTAATGCACATTTGTTTCAGGAAACTTTTTTAATTCGTAAGTATTGTACAATTTTGATGGCAATATTGTATGCAGGATCGTGCGGTAGTTTTCCCTAGTATGACGAAAATCTTCGAATATCTGCCCTTTAAATGTTAATTTTTCTTCAAAATCGCCTCTGATTGTGAATTTTTAAATCATATTAAGAATGTACGAATTCTATTTTTTGTTTTGGAAATATAACTATCTTTAAAATACAATTATAAAATAACTGGATCAAATTTATTTTGACTTTACTGCACATACTGCCCCATTATGGTGTGCCGCGCATTTTTCTTTACAGTAGAAATCAGACCTCTGCACATGCCGGGTGCATAGTGAGAACGAGTACGTCGTAAGAGGTGTTGGGGACACAGATTAAAGTCTTGAAAATCAAGTCAGAAATTTCCAAATTCCACAAAAATTATTATAAAGTTCCCTAAAATTAAGAAAAAATATTCTTAAATTTATTTATGTGTTGTAGCACGAGCTCATATGAACCAGCTGTCACTGCCTATCTATTACTGTAACTCCTACTCATTTTAGACAGACTGTACTGTTGACATTGGGCAACTTCGCTATCTTTCTGTGAAAGTTTTGCCTCGATTGACGCAACCGTATTGTTGAATGGATTCCTGCTGCAGAGCGCGTGGTATTATGAAGCCATGTACATGCCACTGCAAAGAGGACACATTCACGTCACGTTATTCAAATAAGAGACACCTTACGCAAAATTAAGAGAATATTTTAAGTGTTTGCAAATATTTTAAAAGATTGAACGTGCTTGAAATATGCCACGATTGGACTTACACCTTCCGGGGCGTCTGTAATAACAAATCATCTGTGGACAAATAATTTATGAAATAAGTTAAATCATCTTAACAGAGAAATGGCAGACATTCGGAGAGAGTCGTTGGCTGTAAAAAGTTCTGCAATGGTTACAATACTAAAAATATCTATTAGGCTTATCAATAGATGTACGTCTGGGTTCGAATAATATCTCTCTAGAAATTAGGCACGATTTACGAAATCTGCTCAACAGCTTCAAATTCATACAATATATTTTACGTTAAGACTCTTCCCATTTAATCAGCTAAGTGTATTTAAACTCAAAAGTTTTCTTCGAAGAAGAGGGTTATTTCGATGGACGCCTTCTCGCGTCTACATGTTTTCCCTCCGAGAAAAATTACTCTTTTTTAATTCAAGCTCTATATTGTTTGCTCTTGAGATATGGAAGATGTTTTAATTAAATTACTTGTCTTTGTATACAAAAGCATAACAGAAAATGTAACCTACGTATATTTTCTGAAACTGGATATTACGTATACCAAGCATTTCATTGAATGAAAAAGTTTAATTAGAGGGTTCCTAGAACATAAATTAATTACAATTCATTCTGCAGATCAATTGCATTCCTATATCATCCTACCGATTAACTACCTATTTAAAGGTTTTTTTTCTACGAATAAGAAAACTCTCAGTGTATATCCTATTCTCGATAAATAACGCAAACTCTAAAAACACAGCTTGCGACAAAAAGTATTACTAAGACAATTTTGCAGTTTAAATGATTAAGTTACCAATTAAAATTTTCGTCTTCCACTATTTCCCTCTTTGAAACTGTGAGTCCCGAGGACCAAGGCGCTCTTTATTTGAGCTTCAATAGAAGCATTTCTTCTCCGTCTGTCTTGAATCTAATATTCACTTGAGCAAAGGATTACTCAGATAATCAGATATGAAATTATTCCAATCTCCATAAAATTAAATAGTATCTGAGATTCAATCGTTATCTCAAATCATGCATAAGGAAATTCGGATTTAACAACGCTCAAAAAACGTTAGAAAACAATTCCAAAATCACAGTATCGTTATTATATCCAGAAAAATCCATGCTGAGATTGTTTACGCCAGCAAAAGTCCATATGTAAAAAGCCGTTTGCGCAACGAGCGTGTTTCTGCAACATCATTTTATGGCAAACACTGGCAAACACTTTCCAACTGCTTACGCAAACCTCATTTTATTTTCAAGAAATCAATTATCTGACAATTAAGGATGAATAAATAAACGATACAGCAAAGTTCGGCCGTAACGGACGCAGGACGCAAAATTATTCGCTTTTACATACATGTAATCTACTTCAGTACGTTATTTAAAATTTATTTGATGCAACGTTAGTATAGGGAGGAAATATTGTTTTATGACAAATTGGCTGTATTATTGTTTATTTATTAACTCATTCATTTTGTGGTGTCCTTGAGAGATATTCGACTCATGAATGTTTTGCGGCGATTGTTATTGGTTATTGTCGGAGAAGAAGAAACTAATATAACACATTACTAAATCTAAATCTTAGTTGTTAGAAAATGGAATGTGATCTAAATCTGTGTTATTTATTCACAGTTCAACGTTTTATTAACCTACTTGTTTTTTTAAAAATATTTTGCAATTACTCTACTTATTAGAAAACAGTTGTTGAAATGCTTATCGTGTCATTCATCACGTCTCCTTCCATGTTTTGGTGTAGTCCATTGTGGAACCTCCTTCGTTTCCCGATCGCTCAAAAATTAATATCGTTAAAATACCATAAATTAGATGTGTAAACACCTGTTTATTTCTCATGTCATATTGTCCTTCACTTTTAGTTCTCTTCGGTACGAAGTACGAAAAACATTAATTTTTTTACACTATAGTTCTATCTGATTTTGAGTCAACTTCTTTTTTCCCCGACAGCTTCTTTGACGCTTAATCGTTGCTATTTCAGTTTTAAACTCCTCACTTTTCATGTTTCACAGCTCAGAGTAGTACACGATATATTTCCATAAACTATCGCCAATTTATTTTCCTTTATCACTTCTTCAACTGATTCTACTCGTATTTTTTCTCGTACTAAAGACAGAATGAAGTAGTTTGGATATTGGTTGTTATTTTTTGGAATCTGGTAGTTTCTTATGAAAAGTTATCAGTTTAAGCGATCGAGAAGGCTAGAAGTGTAATATTTATGGTGAACCCGGAACGTGAGGAATTCTGTGGTCGCAAACAGCCTACATTATCAACAGACAAGCACGCGGCAACGGGCGTATATCAAGTCATAGCAGCCATACATTCCCAGTTAGCAGCCTCAATGGGAGGCGTTGTACTGGGTAACTGAGTGGAATACCATTAAGGTGAAAGAATTATAACCCAAACATTTCAAATAGATAATTATGCGTATTTACGTCGGTAATTCATCCCACCGCTTTTTCTTTCAATCCCGAGGCTATTTTTGGTACAAACTGCACGAGATTTGGAAAATTGATGCGGGGAATCTGACACAATGTCTGATGATTAGCATTGTTCAAATGTGTTAGATTTGATGGCAGTAGATCCAGATACCGGATTGATCTGGTAATTACAAGGGCATCATAGCAAGGTGAAGTTTCTTTTATGTTTCTGAAACGACTCCTGCACAATACGTTCCCAGGCGTTCAGATTAATTGGGGTTGTCACCGGTTTTATGCTTCGGGTCAGTGCCCTCAATGAATCTTTTGGGACGCCGAGAATCCCAGTTTTCAATTTTTTCTATTATGCATAAGTTTTGTCCACCGTATATCCAGCTTGCGTTGATGTGTTTATGTGAACAAATGCAAATAAGCTTGAGTGTATGCGTGAGATCGACAATAACACGTGTGCGAACGTGGAGAGAATATTCTCATTGATGAAGATTCGATGAACAAATTAAAGACACAGACTTTCTAGTGATATAGTCGAAAGTATTCTTCAGTGCGCTGGAAACTATTATTACAGTTGTTTTTATTTAAAATATGAATAAAATCTAAGTATAATCAATGCAGCAGCCCAGGGAATCCAATATTTATGGAATAATCAAGTGGATAAATATTGTTTATTCTTTCGGCGCGTCGATGGAGGTCCTGTCATCTTCATCTTCATTTGGATAAGCTATAATCATGATAGGAAGAATTTTATCAACTATGATTGCTCAACTCAGAAGTTGTTCCCAAATAATATCCGGATAATATGACCCAAACCATAAACCATCAGTCACCAGCGGGACGCGTAGCATTCTTACGCGTAGAATCCATGTTTTCTCACTCAATTTGTAAGGTTCAATTGCAAATGTGATTCATTATTTCTCAATTCTCGACTGTTAAATCCCCTAGTTCCACTGTGAATTGGAATTAAGAGCAAACAGCTAAGGTACATAAACAGGTCATCGACTTTTATATCTTATTCAGTGATGTCACAGATTGTTTGAGAGGATCCCTGATTAAGATAGGTAGTAATATGATGTATTTTTGTCTTACAAAACTTTAACGACCTCCCTTCATCGCACCAGGAAAATTCTGTCACCACCTTAAGGTGGCTTAACACAGGTGCCACAAATAGGCATTGCCTGATCTTGAAGGAGCAGAGACTAAAACATAGCTTGCATCCTCCCTAACACCCAACTTAGCCCTGAGGCTAAATAATTTGGCCACTAAACGACACAAGCAACCAGACTCAAAGACATGAACCTCGAACACGGCAAAGGCCATTGTCAGCGGCCAGTGCCCAAGTGAATCATAGTTCCTTATACATGTAAAGTAATTACGGATAAATAATAAATAATTGTAATTCGACCCCCTGCCCAAGACTCCCTTCTCTATTTAATTATGTTCCTTACTTCATTTTTTCTTCAGCAGTTTGAAAAGTTGTTGATTTACACCAAGAATACCCATCCTATTTTTATAGAAAATGTTAACCGTATATCTGAAGCGTTTAAAATAATTACAGTAAAATTGTACTAGCCTTTAGGATAAGCAAACTAACTGAATGACTGCTATAAGAAGTAGGGGGTCAGGGAATTTAACCTGCTAATAAATTCAATTATAATGAACAGTCTTCAGTCGCTCTACACTGTACAGCATACGATCCGGGCAATTGGTTTTAGACATCATTTACCAGCCGAAGGCAAGTAAATTTTCGCTTAAATTGAGTACGTACCTAGCCGCACGTAGAGGAGGTACTGCATAGACGCCCTTGCTTCGGTGTCCAGGATGCTGCCTCGTAGAGCCACAGCAGAGATGAGGGCCTCTAACAGCAAAGACCCCGTCAGTATGGCCAGGTAGCCCAGGATGTATTGCCACAGCAGCTGAACACATTCTGTTTTCAAGCTGTCGTACGGCACCAGGACCACCAGAAGAACAGCCACCAACACCGAGGCCCTGCAACAACGAACGCAGGGTACAGAATTAACTACATTCGCCAATATTGCACAAGACATGTTAACACGCGTAATAATTTGTCCAGGGACACTTTGTGCAAGCGCACATTTATCAGTAACTGCACACATTTCTACTAAATAACTATCAGCAAAGTTTAATATTAATTTTGAAATATTTATTGCGGAATATAATGTTTTAACAACTTATACAGTAGTTGTGTGTGAAAAAGTAAACGCAGGCTTCGCCTTTTCACGGTAAGTTCTGCCTATCACCCAGGAGAGTTACATGCCACTAAGTTGGCCACAGTGTCTTTGAACGAGTTTCACGTATATATAAACCATACACGCGAGTTGTGTCATTTAAGCTACAGTTCTCCATACCTTTCCCATAAAATGAATCTTATAAATGCATATATTTCCCATGTGTCTTGTGTATTTACTATATTACAACAGGAAATATATTGCAGCATGCAGTTCCATGTCATTACAGAACCACACCGGGAGCTGCTAGAAAGCAGACCGGATTGTATAAGGGGGGGGGGGTAAGTGTTAGTGTCCCGAAGGTTATATGGATAGAGCTAAGAAGACAGTCAGTTGTGCAGGTAGAACGAAGCTCACTCTGAAGGTAGATTTATGCTAGGCCGTGCCTTTTCCCTGAGGAAACCACGGTTCTCATCGGAGAATTGGTTGCTATCGGCGTAGATGAAGAAGTTAGTGTATCCTCCTTGAACACATTGTACAATGAAGATCGTTTCTTTTAAAAAATTGAGATGAATCCAAATATTTCGGATCAGTCACGTACAGTGCGGGTTCTACCCTAGCATACAAAATTAATTTTTCGTCACATTTTTTAATTAAAAGACAGAACAAAATTAACTTTCGTAGGAGGAAAAACGTGGATCTCTACCGTGATTGACGTTGGGCTTGAGGGTGGAATGCACGGTTCAAGCACGAAAGGAATCCGAGTTTCGACCGATGCTCGGCCATGCTATAGCATAAATACCCCCGTGTTAAACAATGGCTTAACCCAAAGATATCCATATGTAAGGATAATAATGATAAAGTGTTAACAGAAAATAAAGAAGTCCTGGACAGATGGAAAGAATATTACAATGATATATATATACAAAGAGTAATGAGCCGGTAGAACCAACTTTATATTACAATGTAAACCCTGAAATTAAAGACCCAACATTTAAAGAACTTCTACAAGTTATTGCGTGTTTAAAAAGTCACAAGGCAGTGATGATATAAACTGAGAGCTAATAAAGAATTGAGGAGAATATATGCACACATATATTGCACACTGGGTATTATTCAGACGATTTATAAAAAAGGAGATACGCTCAAATCTTCCGACTAAAGAGCTATAACTTTACTTAATGTAACAAGGTATAAACTACCAGTGTGGAATTAGGGCTAACTGCTCAACAACTGACCATGAGACCATGAGAAGGCGTATGAGTATAACATCAATCTACACAACCCATATAAAAAGATTTTAAACAAGCTTTTGACAGAGTAAACAGGGAAGTCATGATAAACGATCTTGTGACATTGGGAATCCCAGAAAAACTAATAAGGCTTGTGAAAGCAACATTTAATGGATCCAAACAAAAGTAAGAGTAAATAATGAATATACGAACCCCTTTCCTATTAATAGCAGCGTAAGACAAGGCGATGCGCTATTAGCCATAATATTTGACTTAACACTGGAAGCATCAATTTAAAAAAAATAGACACGTCCGGGCATACAGGCATTAAGACTCTTGAAATATGTGCCTACGCAGATGATGTAGTCATAATAAGTAGAAGAGCAATCCCACTAAAGGAAGCCACAGCCGAACTAAACAATGATGCCAAAATAAGAGGATTGGAAATAAACGAAAACAAGACAAAATATATGGAAATTAATGAAAACAAAAATTAGAAATACGAAAGTTTGACAGTAAAGGAGTTATCCTTTAAGCAAGCAAACGAATTCACTTATCTAGGCTCAAAAAGAATCAATTTAAATATAATCTCAAACGAAATTAAAACCCGAATAATAAATGGAAATAGATGCTATTATGCATATAAAAATCTAATGAGGTCAAAAATATTAAATAATAACGCGAAGCTCAAAATATATAAAACCATTATACGACCGGTTGTGACTTATGGATGCGAGACATGAACTACGACAAGTATGGGCGAAATTATGAGCGAAGGATCTTGAGAGAGATATACGGCCCTAAAAAGAATAATGATGGTAGTTACAGAATTATAATGAACCATGAGCTGGACAATCTAATTAATCAAGCAAATGTCACAAGGTATGTGAAGAGTAGAAGAATCATGTGGTTTGGACATGTGATGAGGATGGGAGAGAGCAGAACACCTAAGAAAATTATGATGTGGAAACCGGAGGGGCGAAGAATAAGAGGAAGACCTCGGTTACGATGGAGTTAAGGAGGCCAAGACGATGATGGGAATACGAGGATGGAGACGTCTGGCAAATGATAGGAGAGAATGGAATAATATTGTTGAGAAGGCCAAGACCCATCCAGGGTTGTAAAGCCAATAATTGAAATTGAGTGTGGAATGCACGGTTCAAGCACGGAAGGAATCCGAGTTTCGACCGATGCTCGGCCAGAGTATGGCATAAACAATTGTTGTTCGTGCTTCGGGCAGGGCACGACCTAACATGAATTGATCTTTACGTGAAAATTTGTCATGACAACTTGATAATGCAAACTCTATTCTGAAACTTTTGACACAAAGAAATACGAGTATATTGAGTTCAGTTCATTCATAAAGGTTCAGAGATGGTAAGTACAGGGTATGATAAAAGCACGAGGAGTGTCCAAAAAAGTAAGTACCATTTTGAAAATAATATTAATTTTTTTTAAAGAAATTTATTTTTACATGAAAGGGCACTTTTTAAACTATTTTTCTACATAGATGCACCATTGTTCTGACAATTTTCATATTGGGAAAACAAATTTGCATGCCTTCTTCATGCCGCCACTGAGACAGTCACTGTCCAATACCGTTTCTTGCGTTGCCATCGTTGTGAAGGCCCGTTTCCCCAAAATCACGTTTCATGTTCAAGAACAAAGGGTGGTCAGAAGGTGCGGAATCGGGGATCGAACTGCTACCAACCGAATCGTTGAATAAGGTTTCTTGAGTGACACACAAGCAGAATAGGGGCCGTGAATTGTCATGAAGCAACACAATGCCTTTAGAATTGCGCGTCGCAGCTATCTCAAAGTTTCACAGTATTGTACCGCATTGATAGTTTCACCTCTAGGAAAGAACTCTACACGTAGAATGCCCTGGCCGTTCCAGAGCAGTGCACATGATTTTTATGCTGACAACGTTGGTTTTAAATTTTTTTTGCGGGATCGTGAGGGCCTACACTCCATTGAATGTTGTTTTGACATGACAAATTTAAGTGTCATCACCGGGCACAGTGTTGTTTAAGAATTAATCGTTTCGTTTTTTGGACATACGTAAACATTTTCGGAACCCAACTGGAACACAATTTGCGATAATATAAACGATTTTTGACAATCTCGTGCAAAATAGTTTTTGAAATTTCAGGAAACTCATCACAAAGAATTTTTATAATGACGTCTATTTTCACGAATTTTCTCATTCCCTTTACAACCAAACAAACATTGACAACAGAAGTCAGCCCGCTCCGTGCTTCGTCATTGAATTATCTAATTCACTTTCTCACAATTGCACCTGTCATTAGATTTCCACCATAAATCTCTATAAGTTGACGATGAATTTCAAATACTTTATCATCCTGAAAAAAACATGACATTACTCCTATTTTCAAGAGTCGGACAACGATATCTAGCATTCTTCCACCAGTAAAAGACAAGCAGGACAAACTGCTGGCAAAAGGCATTTATCAAATACCGTGTGAATGTGGCAATTCATGCATCGGGGAAACTGGCAGGTCCGTGAGAACCCGTGTTAAAGAACACGACCGCTAAGCTCAATATGTCTGCCATTGCGGAGCTGTAGAAACTAACCACAAAATCGCATCGGAAGACACCAAGTTACTAGTTAGAGAAAACTATTTCTGGGCACGGAAGATACGCGAAGCCATTGAAATCCGGAAGAACCCGGAAAACATCAACAGAGACGCTGGCTACGTCCTTTGCGCGCTGTGGCAAACAGGGAAAAGTACGCGACGTAAACAAACGGCCGGACGCGAGTTGACCTTTTAAGCAGCTGCCTATATATGCAGCCTTGCCAGCAAGGCTAATTAGTCCTGGCCTAGCCTTGATAATGCTTGGTGCACACAAGCGAAACGTTGGCAGACACGCCGAGAATTTACGTGTCCTAACAGCCCAAAAACTGATGTCAAATACTTTATCATCCATTGTGTTCAAAAACCGTATTACAGAACGCACTTCATAGTCGGTGGGATCAGAAACTGCCTTCAACATTTTTAACGATCACTAACAAATGTAAACAGTTAAAGCCGATGAACCAAAGAGTAGAACGAAATGGCATTTACTTTCCGGAAACGCCTTTTATCATACCGCTCTTTGTATATCTCGTTCGTAAGAGTACAATTTTACTTCAAAGAATGATAATAGTGTTTCGCTAGCTTCCCTCCATCTGTAATTGTTCCGTAACGACATTGCTTCTCTATATTTTCTTTTATCTGCGAGACAGCTGGCGGGCGGCCGTTCTGAGGTCCTGACCTAATTAATCAATTGAAATATTGAGATGTTGTCACGTCAGAATGCATTACATGATAGTATAATTGAGGAGATTTAACTAGTGGTGGTGCGCAGTAGATAAATTCTCCGAGATTGTAGTGGCGGTAGCACAGAGCTCAGGTGTTGACACAAATAGGCAGTGTAAAAGCAATTCTGAAAACATTGCTGCTAGGAAGTATATTTTTTTCAAGATGTATACTATGGTACGGAACTCGTCCGTAAAATCTAAGACTTAATAAGTATGTTGATGTTGTGGTATTCAGTCCTTAGACTGGGCTGATTCAAACCTCAGTTCTAACACAGACTTTTTATTTCCGCATAATTACCACATCCAATATTCTCCCTAATCTGCTTAGAGTATTCCTCCCTCTTCCAGTCTTACGCCACACACTTCCCTCTAATAGCAATTTAACAAGACCCACAAGTCTAAAAACGTAGCCTATTAATCTATCCCTACTCTTGGTCAACGTCCTCCATATTGTTCGCTCTTCCCCTATTCTGTCCAGGGCTTCTTCGTTAGCTACTCTATATTCACCCATCTGATTTTCAGCATTATCCCATAGCACCAAATCTCAAAGGCTCCTATCGTCCATGTCTCGAACCCATATAACGCCACACTCCATACGAACATTTTTAGCAATGATTTCTTAGTATCGAAAGCCTTCCCTGACTGTGTTGTACTATCCTTTATGTCTACTATATTTCTACCGTAGTTATTATGCTGCCCAAGTAGCAGAATTCCTTAACTTCCTTCAAAATATCCCTTCCCAATCTAACAGTCTTTGTTATTCCATGATTTCTCACACTATACTCCATTACCTTGATTTTTCCTCTATTAATCGTCTCATTGAACTCTTTTTCCAGGACCACGTTCATGCCGTTTATTCTGGTTTACAAGTCTTCTTCTGACTCCCCTAATTTTACAATATCATCAGCAAACTGTAATAAGTGTATGGTGTGGTAAAAAAGACTTTCTCTTAGTCTGCATATCCCGTTATTAAGAATATAATACATTCTTTTAACAATGGCAGTAGTGTTGCGTAGTCACGCTTGTAAGGGAAGTTCCCTCTCAAAATACAATACTCTACTCCATCTTCTCTATTGCGTATGGGGTATGCCATGTTATACTTCACGAAATGTACGTAGTTGAAAAAATATCGTATAAGTTTAGTTTCAATAAAACTTGTGATGCTTACGAGTATAGAAAGCAGCTCTTCCATCTGAGAATCCTGAGAATATTCGTCAAGTTAATTGCCATATCTCCTAGCAGTCCACTGCTTTTATTACTCTTGAGTACTGGAACTGTAGGCATAATCACGTTTTATTTTTTGAAATCCCCTAATTTTCTAATAACGGTTTACATCTAAATTTATTAAATGCAATATAGAAATAAGTTAATGTAGCACGTTAGCTCTACTGCTTCAGTTTTACGCACATGTTGCCTCGTTCACACAAAGCAATCTTCTTTGTTTCGACTTTTTTTTCAAGGCTGAGTTGCCCTCGCTGAACGTGATATATGAACGACAGCCATTCGACGAAACGATTGGCGAAGTAGGGCAGACGCAAGAAATATGTTGTCTGCGAAGAAAGTTGTCCCTACGCGTAGAAAATAATGGCTGAACGATTTACCCTTCCTGTGGCAATGCTTTCGAAATATGTGCTGACGGAAGCTTTGAGATTCGTGTTGTTTACAATTTCTAAAATTTTAACTGGCAGTATGTTGAGGCATCGTATGTTAAAAGCCACAGTCGTCATTGATCCTCACGTTAAAGTGCTCATTTCGTTTTCTTTCTTCCTTTTAACCTCAAAACACAAAATTTTATGTAATCACATGTCTTATGTACTTTCTCGTTTATTTATTATTTTTCCCGGTGCCTAGACGAATGACAGGCAATCAACTTTCATGACTCATGCTGACTTTGGGAGTGAACAAGGTAAAAGATCTGATTGTCGTTGTGTTTACTTCTGGGAGAAATTATTACCTTCGAGGGTGTCTCGATCTCTCTCTGTTTCTTAAGGTTCTCACAACACGAGGCACCTCGGTCATTTTGTGGAGATGTATGTTTTGGGGTCGCAGACCTTGGGCATACGTTACGATTTTTACGCTGATCGCATTGAATATGTGGGCCAGCTGTCTCCTAAACATGTCCAGGCACGGAAAGGGAACGCTGCGCTCCCGTCAATCGAAATGCGTGAGACAAGGACCCAATTGCGCATATCATTCCGGTGAATATCGGATAGGGTCCTTAAGCCGTACCCCGGATCGCTAGCTAACCCTTGGTTGCTTTCCTATTCCTTCCTATGCTATTGAAATGAATAAACTGAAGTATTATTTGTTTAACATAAATAATTATTTTATAAAATGGAAATCCATTAAAATTACATTTATTAATAGACAATATCCAATATTTTATTCAAATTCAACTTACGAAGCCGGCCTTATTTATGATTACCAATATATATTTTATACAATAAATGCAAACATTAATGTTTTTACAAACTAACATTTAAACCAATGAGATTTATTCTCGGGTCGTATTTAAGGACATTCTCTTAGAAACAGATTAATGCCATAAATCCTAAGCGGAATTGGCAAAAAATTTACAAACAGACTGTCTTTAGCTTTGTCCGGTGTTCGTCCTGGAACTTCCTGATCGTCTTAGATGTCGTACCGGTCCCAACCGACTCCTTTAAACTTCCTTGTTTGAAAATGCACACCTTGCTCACTTATTCTTCTTATTTGCCGCCACGGACAAGAGCACGTATTCCGCTCTGAATCAACCAATTCAAGACCACTTCACAGATCTAAACAGCTTATCCGTCCTGCACTTGGTTACCTCCTCCTCTCTTTATTAATCACGCACTAAGTTTCTTACCATCCATAATTATCCAAATGCTCATTGCCAATTGCCAACCTCCAAGCTCTTAATTTCCAACTTCCTACAGCTTAATGATTCATCTTCTAGGTGTGTTATTCTTATTGCCATGAAATCCAATTGCGTCGCCTTTTTAATTACTTTTGCCCTCTTCATCTTTAGATTTACTTCGGTCGCGGGGACAAAGTCCTCTAGAATCTTTAGACTGTGGGAGAAGCTATCCACTTCACTTACCACCGATATTTTTGTGGAAACACCAGGTCTAGTTACAAGCAAGTTTCCTGGATTTAAAAAAACCTAAAGCGGCGCCAAATTGTCTAGGTTTTATTTCCCTTCTTCAATTTCTCTCAAGCCGATTGCATTTAATTTTGTACCACCAAATTCCGTATTACGCTGTTTCATCATTAGACTATTAAAGGGTAGTTGCCAATTACTAAATCAGCCTCATGAAGCTTATCACCCTAAACCTATTTTTGTTTTAATATGTTTTGTTAATTTATATCCAAAAGAAGAAATAGATTTTAACTTAAAATTTACATTTACCATCAACTGTTTTAGATAAAATGAAAGGTTTATTTTATTTGCTAGTGTATTTATTTTGAACCAGAGACATTTTCTCGGGACTTTATTTTTAGAAAAGTTGTCATTTGCTATTAAGAACAAACTAATTTGGTTAAATGAAATTAATTTTAATCTAGTATTTCTTCAATTGTTTAACTCAAAATATGTTTATTTACAACTTATGTAATTTTGTTAATGAAAAAAAACCATTATGTAATCATTTAAATTCGTTTAAGCGAAATCAAACTGATTTTAACTTATGCAATGTGTTGTTTTATGTATAATATAATAATTTTATTTTTTGTATGATATGTAAAAATATTTTCTCCTGATTTCTTATGTCGCCAAACTTAATAATCTGTTTCTCAGGAAGGAGCCCATCTTACGTGTGGTGATTTAGGGTCGTTACAGTATTCGGACAGATTTTTAAATGGTTTCCCCTCGGAAAAGTTTAATGGTAAACGTCTCTATCATATAAGAAAATTTAGTATTGTGTAAATTACTTGTCTCCCCCTTGACCACGAAAATTTATTCCTGATATCGGAAGGTAGTAGGACAAGTACTGAGAGCCAGCCCTACCACCTGATGGTTCTCTAAGCTTTAACCTACATCGCTTTTAGGTGAATACCAGATAGCCCTAGTTAGCCCTTAGCCGCCTTCCTCTTCCTTACAATCCCCCTTTTAAATTATCGTCCTATGCTATTAACGGGGAGTTGAGATAAAGTGTATATGCCTCATGTATCCTGACACCCCGTCTTCTTCTCAAAAAAAAATAAATAAAGATGTCTATGAGTTACTAAATATTACATTTTAATTTGTTGAAACCCAATTTATTGAACTAGAAATGTTCCAAATTCAAGCAGACTACTTACTCCGTGAGAAAATGCGTTATTGGCATGCTGTAATGTATTTCTTGTAAATAATTTGAGCTTTGGAATAAAACCCATTTTAATCTTTCTGCCATTTAATAGAATTGAAGCTTTGTTTAATTTTTTAATTAGAGGAAGTATTTTATCTAGTATAAAATCTATTAAACTATTTTCTCATTCCCATTTAATGCAAATAAAGCATGAGGATCTATAAGGCCAGCATATATAATAATACCCTAGATGTAAACAATTGAAATGTAAAGTAATAAACTTAATTCTTTAATGTGTTTTTTTATAAGTTCCACCAATGATTTGAAAGCTAGAAGTAAATAAACAATCCGTAATTTTCTGCGAAATTTTAGCGATAACCCTTTCTAGAACTACCACATACAAGGGACGATATATGCGATAATTTCATTGTTTGATATTAAATCATCGTACCCGGAAAGTTTAGTGAATGGTTGAGGTTGGTAAGTACTTGAATTGCGTATTTTTCATATGAAGCTAGCCAGCCGAAAGGGGTGGAATAACGATTAACACGGGTATTGGCGAGCAGCTGGGAGTGGAGCAGTAAATCAAACGTTATCGCCATGGTCCATGAGAGGCCTCGCTAACCGCTACCGACTAGCTTCCATTAATTTCTCCCAATTGCTTTCACCACTAGCCGAAGACTCTAATCGAACTACTAACCCCATTAATAGCATTAGCTGACGTTTGTCACAAATATTAAAATCGGGAAGAGTATTGTTATTTAGAGTATTGTTATTAGTCATGAGTGAATATTTATTATTTACTGATTTATAAGAGAGAAATACAGGTTGATAGAAAACAATTACCAGAATTAAAACGCTTACAACAATAGTTATTCAAGATTCTTCAAAATTTCCTGACTATCAAGAAATGTACGCCCAAGCCACTTTAATCATAAATAAGTTTTAACAAGCTGACGACTTCAAGAAAAGCTATCAAAATTAATTGGCAAGATGTAGAATTTTTTTCTGGGAATTCTAAGATGCATTTCAAGCACATACATATAAATATATAATTTAAAATTTATTCTATGTCGCAACGACAAGGTTTTTAGCGACTATACATATTAAAAAAACAGTTAAATGTGCATTTAGTAGTCTATTAATGTAATGAACTTCACGATGTCTTTCTGTAACGGAAATTTTTCCAGCTTGCTGTTAGTTGCATCGCATATTGGTGGGGGAGGGGAGGTTCGTATTTAAAATGTGGATATGTGTAATCTTTCTATGTCCGGTTATAATTCTTTCATGTTTTCCCCTCTTTTATACCACTTTTTCTCCATCTTCTTACTTATTCGGTCCATACTTCCTTATATGCATTTCTGCTAATAGGAAGCTTATTTTTATGCACGTTAACTGTGAGGATTCAAAGTCCTGTGCAACCTCAATATCATGGTTTTGTAAGGTTTCTTTATTTATTAGGCTCTTGATTTTTTGATAAAGTGGAAGCAGTTGACTGTATTCATTGTTCATAATTTCGAATTGTTGTGATACATCGTTTTTGATTATAGAGTTGTAGGATTGCATAATTTAAATGAAGTGGAACTTTATGCCTATAAATAAATAAAAAAAGGCCAAAATGTCAGCATATAAATTCATCACTATTTATTCTGTGAATGTTATTTTTAAAGTCAGAAAACTATTTTGTAATTTATACCTATTACTTACACTACGAAATTATACTAATCTATTCAGTACAGAAATTTGAAATTTTATTTATAAGTGTACAAAATACAAAATGGTCAAATATAATAAGTTTAGTATTATTTTACACAGAAACATGACCAATGAGAGAAAATTCAATGGAGTATTTACTTTTCTTGGTTTGATTTCATTATCAAAAATGCATAAAAATACATTACAGAGACTAATCAACTTTAATACTCATTGATCATGATATAAAAATTTTTATTGTTGAAAGTCTATTATCTAATCTTACTCTGAATATATTAAATTAATTCACTTTTAAGGTAAGACCTATAATTATATTCTTGACTATCTATGCCCGCTATTTGATTCGCAAAACTTGGATAAATAACTCTTTTTATTTATCCCTAAAAACGAAACAACAGTTACAGAATTTTGATAAAGTTGAATTCATTGAATATATAAAAAACGGTATCATTTATTTATGTTAGCTTCATGGCAAACCTTGTAACTCGCAGTTGGTTTTGAACAGGTCCCGCTTTTACGCGTTTCGGAGCCAATTCGATAAAAACTTCCAGACCGACACAAACTTTAATTACATTTATTGGGATAAATTATATTTATTTGCTTTTAAAAATGAGGAATTACTAAATATAAAAAATTACCTGATGCGACAAACAGAACCAATTTAGATACACATTGTATAGACGATCCTAAGAAGTATATTATTTCTCAGGGAATTAGCTCTCTGTCAACGCGAGGTTAATTACGGCGTGAATCCTGCTGCAATAATAGATGGAGTGAGAATACTCGCCCTCCCTCTCTCACATACTGCCAAAATTACGGTTATAAAACACAGTAAGTCCGACGAATGGTATAGGAACGCCTAATAGGACTTGTAATTTGCATTTGATTTTTACGCCGGCTTTCGCGTGGAAATTCAATGGATTTATATATATATATATATATATAGATATTAATATCTTCTGTACTCTGTAGGATATCGAAATGAAGCATGCACGAATTTTTAAGCTAAATCTCGTGTTTATGAACTGTCAAATTTTCATTGAAATCCGTCGAGCCGTTCTAAGCCTATTCGAGACAAACTTCCAGACAGACACTTCAATTTTTATTTATTGGTATAGATAATAATATATCACTCGAAGCATTATTTTGACGTCTAATAACTGGAAAATGTTGATGCAAAGGTCACATATATTTTAATTTTTTTCATATCTTCTCTGACCGCAATGAGAAACATAAAAGCCGAATGTACGTTGAAATAATAAATTCGTTCCTAATGTGAATTTATTTGCCTACAAAATGGTTTGAAACATTTTCTTTGGTATTATTTCAATGGAAATTAAACATGTACGTAATCAACAATTTATGACATAGAATATTCGAGTTATCAATCTCGGTCATTCTGAGAAACGTAATTATGGCAAGTCTCATGCAACTAGACACGAGGGGTCGATAAACCAAATCAAATTGTTGAATTTTATTGTTGCCATAAATAAAGTAAATAATAGTATGATAATAGTGGGAGTTTTTAACAATTAATATGATTGTCACAAAAAACAGAATTGTTACGTATTAAGAAAAAAGAAACAGATGGTGCCCATTTCAACAGATTAACGGAGAGCTATAACAGCAATATCTGCTTTCACTAATTTTTTCAACGTTTAAAAATTTTTAAATTTATGTGTAGTACCTTATTTATTATATTTTCATATTTGCACTTTAATATATATATTTAAATTATTGTATTGTTTTAACATAAATAGTGCTATGCCGTAATGTCGAAAACTTTCAAATAAATCGAACATTTAAAATATGTGGACGCTGTTTGAAACGTTTTGAAGTTTATTTATTACCAATATAATTTACTAATTACGATTATAGAAATTCATTATATTAATTAAATTAATTCTGTCAAGGCTAGTTACTAAAAGAATCATCTGACATTTACGTTTATTATGAATTATGTAGTGAAACGTACCCAAATATTGATGTGGTTTACCTGTTTTTTTTTTAAGTTTATTGATAATTGTGAAGTAATATCATTATTCAGCTTCTTCGGGTATTCCATTGTCAGAGTAAAATGAGATAAAGATATATGAGAAGCAAACCAGAGTGAAGGATATCAGAGAAGTAAAGCAAAACAAACAAGTTAGGATTACCGAGAGAAAGTGACAAAGGAAATCGTCTAGAGAGATAGCAGAGAGGATGTCGGAGAGTAAATCAAATAAAAGTGACGCAGTGAATCGTCTAGAAGGATAGCAGAGTAAGAAAAAATTAGATAAATTACTCCTACGTTTCGAACAGTACAGAAACTCTGTTCGTCATCAGCACATACGGGCTCTAGTATTTTATGTGTTGAACCTTCCTTAGTAAATTGTTATTTTTGCATATATAGGTAGTGACGCCAGCATAATCTTCCTATTGAAAGCTAATAAATCCACTTAACAAAGAACTGATTGCGAGCCATACTGATTTAGAAACGTGTTATAATTGCGAACTTAACCCAATCGGTAATATTTTCATTCCATGAATTAAAACGTCCATATACGTAAACATATATGAGGTCGTGTTAGCCAAGTGTTCCATCACTCATTCCGACGCACTCTCCATCCATTGCGACAGGACCAACAGCACAATAAACAGAACAAAAAGCTCTAACCGCTTCCCAAATTCCCCACATCACCAAAGAGAACCTCACATCCGACGATCAAATGCTGCAATCGCGAACAAAGGCATTCTGCAGCAAGAGGGACACAAAACCGAAAACTCGTGCAACGTTTACCAACCATATGTATTTTGCATTTAAGAGCCGAAACGATATAATTAAAAAGACAATAAAATTGAGCTAATATAGGACTGCACATATATTCTAAGTACTTGTCAAATAAATTTGTGTCAATGGGATGGAAGCCATAGAAATAATTTTCTGCATGTACGTTTTAATATGAACATTTTTCAGAATAATATTTTATGCATATATTCTAAAATATCTGGGTGCCCGGCGTTGGCCGTGTATATATTTATATTAGCCCGGTAGAGGAATGACATCAATACTTATCTCTTGGTCAACGAATGATTTACACATAATTTGTTTTAACATAAAGAAAATATTCATTTATGAAGTCGTGGCCTACAAATGAAATGTGAAAAAAATTATTATAAATGTTAACATATTTTAATATATTTATGTTCACTGTTTGAACAAAAACTTTATAAGCTATAACATTCGAGAAATTGTAGTAACTTCAAAGTACTTGTGTAAAATTTCAGAGTTTCATAAATGTAAATTAGTTTTAGACTGAGTGTTCAAATTATGGACAGAAGCTTGCAGTATAATAATTTTATTATTTTATTGTCTGCTGAAGCATTTGGCTTTTTATATTTTAATACAATTCTTTTTAACACAAATAAAACATTCAGTTATTAATTATGGAAAGTTAATGTATGTCAGATTGTCCTACAGTACAATGTGACTAACGAAACAGCAATGGAGCCAAACGCGAGGGATATGTATTAGATTCGCAGCCAAAAGGGGAAAATATAAAGAACACGTGCCAAGCTTTTGTGGTACGTGTCATTTTTTACTTTTTAAAAGTTCTGAACGCACTACCATTGCGCCTCTGAATGACTTTCTGATTATTTATTTATTTGTAGGTACTACACAGACGTTTCTCCAATTACTTAGATACCATGCATGTGCTACAATAGAAGAATTGAAAAGTATAAACATTCGTATACAATGGAAACAGTGAACATGATATTAGATTACAACTTTTTCTTACATTAACGTGGCATTTCAAATGTAAAAAAAAATTATTTATACAAATTGTAGACAATTAGGAATAATAAAATAAATAATTAAATGGGATTATTGAGTAAAAGGAGGATGTGGGATGCACTAGTTACGCGGGAATTAAAGGCTTGCGCAAGATAGGTTAGCATGGATGGTTGCATTAGACACTGATACCACAACAACATCACCCAGAAGTCAGATTATCATTATCTCCTAGTTTGGCTTTTTATGGTAGAAGTGTATTAGAACCATGTATCATTGTTTAGGAGTCCATTTTTAATTTGAAAACGATATTCATTTTCCTTTTTTCGTTTTCTATTATCATAATAACTTCTTGGTTAACATTAAGCGAAATGAAGATGTAATAACCTGTTAAATATTATTTATTATAAATATTAAGAATCGTAATGCGTTTGTTATTGTATATCACCTTAATATATTTATTGATGATTATTAGCCGCCGAGACTGCCGATTATTTACATGACACATGTTGAATCCGGAGGGACGCATCATCAGAGATAAATTCATATTATTTTTAATCTGGCTTTCCCAAGGGCATTTAATTATTCGTATTATTGTTGTTTTGGAAATTTTATAAATCATAATCTATTGATAGGTCCGTCAGACCAGTCTTGGGACTGAATACCACAAAAACACAATCCATTTGCCGGAATTGTTCGAATACTTATCCATTTTAAGTCACATATAAATTTCACTGATCTATTACAATAAATAGAGAAAGAAGAGTTATCCATAACCTCTATAGATGGCTGTCAGCAGTAATTAGAATTGAAGGTAAAGAAAACAAAACAGAAATCAAGAAATGAGTAAGACAAGGATGAGTCTGTCGCCCATACTCTTTAATATATATATATATATATATAATATATACAGTCGATAAAGAAAGATAAAAATCAATATGGAAAGGGAATTAAAATGCAAGGAGAAGAAATAAAAACTCTGAGGTTTTCTGATGACATTGTGGTATTAGTGGAATTAGAAGAAGAATGGGAAACCATAATACATGAAAACAAAGTGATGATGGAATAAGAGTACAACATGACCTTTAATAGAGGGTTAACCAAGGTAACGGAGGTGTATTATGGGAAACAGTGGGATAACAAAGGGAATTAGATTGGGAAGGAATATTTAGAATGAAATTAAGAAATTCTGCTACTTCTCCAGCATAATAACTAGGGATGGTAGAAGTATAGTAGACATAAGGAGTAGGATAGCACAGGCAAGAAATTAATCGCTTAAAAAAGGAATTTATAACGGCTGATGTAAGTATAAACATTAGGAAATCATAGTTAAAAATGTTCGTATGGAGCGTGGCGTTATATGGGAACGAATAGAAGCTTCTGAAATGTGGTGCTATCGAAGAATGCTGAAAATCAGATGGGTGGATAGAGTAACTGACCAGGAAGCTCTAAACAGAAGGGATAAATTAATAGGCTATTTTTTGAGGCATGGGGGTCTTGTAAGATTGGCATTAGAGGGAATTGTAAGGGATAATGAACAAAAGAGGGAGGTCAATGATGTAATACGCTAAGCAGATTAGATATACTGTGGGATGTGGTAGCTATGTGTAAATGAAAAAGCTTGCACGGTGTAGGTTAGTATGGATGTTTGTAATAGACTAGTATAAGGGCTGATTACTACAACAATAACATTTTGGTAATTCATTATCACAGAATCATAAACAAATTTTCTAATCCGTCCAAAAAACAAAGAAAAATCTTCGGATTTCTTATTAATGATGATTAATTGTATTCCCTGTCAGTCACAAAAAGAAACAGTCTCCCAAGCATCATGGACTACCGTAAAAAATTCTGTTCGTTAGACCGAATTTTTCCTCAAATACTCACAGCTTTATTGGTTGTTGACGCGTACCTGATGGAAGAATGGCAGTTGAAGAAAGGTCCCAAGGGTTGAAATAAGGTAAAAAGAATGACGTCAGTAGGTGATGTCACAAGCCACATCCAATGCGGCTCAAATGTAGTGTTAGATGCAAATTAAAATAAATACAAAGAACCAAAAGCAAGAAAATATAAATTGTTACCAGACATCATTAATATAATGATGAAAATTAATATCTGTCTCACTACTGAAGGCAGCTACTATAGATTAGTGAATTTATTTTTATTTTAAATAAACGAATTCGTTCTGAGCAACACGTAATAATTCTCCCTTAAACGTAATAAGTTCAGCAATTTTCAATAATTGAATATTACTATATATGTATACCGTATTTACGAGTGTATAGGGTACACTTTTTACGTAAATGGGATACATGGGGGTGAAACTTTAAATCGGAATTTTAAATGAAATACAGTAAACAGTATTTAGTGTATAAAACATTAGTTTCTACATACACGACTAGTTGAAGAGCATAAGCTTTTCCAAATATATTCTTTACATTATTTCTCAATCATTCAAACGCCGGTACATAGGATTGTGAAAATAGACTTAATTTTTGAAAAACTGCGAATAGTCAAATACCCCGTTTCATCCAAATAATTCATTCTTTAAGCGCTGTTTAGTAACAGACCCAAAATTTCCCACAAGTTTCACATCATTCGTTTGTAAGTTTTAAAAGTCCTGAGAAACGCTAAAATACAGACAGTAATTGTATTACCACTTTTGGTAGTAGTTTTGGTCTTTAACATTATCATAAATGTAAGCCGCGTTATACAGCAAATAAAAGAGCTCAAAATAATTTTTTTTGAAAAAAATTGTCGCTCGGTACTATTAATTATTATCCCTATGGCAAAAATGAAGAAAAAAACCTGACAATTCAAATTCATTGCTGCAGTACCTCGTTTCGCAAAACTGCTGTTTCAAAATTTAAAATATCATAATTTTACATCGACTTACTCATTACTGAAACATTATTTTCCTACCACACCCTTATTTGACGATATCGTCATCCAGTTCGTCAGAGGCTTTCTGAACATGATTTTCATCATCGCCTGCTGACATTGCAGCACGCGCATACAGGGGGAACATCTTAGTATATCAATCCCTCAGCAACACTTGGTACTGAAACCTTTTGTACGTAGGTAAGATAAGACATTTAGCAGTGCCTGTGGAGCTGGTTCCTTCATCACTGTGCCAAACATCCCTATTCAAGCCCCAGTCGAGGGGTCTTTTCTCGTTTCCGCCACATATCTGAACTTGAAGATAGCATGTGAAGCATCAGTACTGGGTGACAATCAAGAAAATAGACTGTCGAAGCTTTGTTAATACATCTATTCATCTACAGAAGGGTGCAAATCAAGGATGGGGAACCTTTTTTGTAGGGGGCCGAATAGAAAAATGTAATGTGCGTCAAGGACCTAACAAAAACAAATGATAGTAAAAGTATTTCTCAATAAAGAGAAGGAACAGAAATGTAAGTATACATAGTATTGGTATTCCATATACTCAAATAATAGTAATTAAATTAATCTTATTAACATTATAAATACAACACAAAGATTCCATAATTCAGAAACGGAATAATTTAATTTGAATGCGTTTCTTTCTCCAACTTTAGTCCTTAATTAAAATATTACAAAATTACTACAACGTTCGGGCTGAAAACTGAGGTGGTTCCTAAAGTTGGATGACGAAACGAATACAAAGAGTGTATCAAGTAGAGATGGACGATCCTATCGAGATATGATTCAAAGAACTAGCTCCTTCTGCGGAGTGAGTGATCATTGAATCGTAATTTGATTCACTCTTGCGAACCAGCTGTTTGAATCATCCACACGAATCAGATCGCCGGGCCCGCGATACCATTGTTTGAATCACTCATTCACGAATCAGATCGCCGGGTCAGCGATACCAGTGTTTGAATCACTCACTCACGAATCAGATCACCGGGTTTTTGACCCCCATGTTTCAATCACTACCTCAGGAATCAGATCGCGGCAATAAAAATCTTTTTCTTTCTGGATACGTTATCGTGGGGTAAAATTAACTGAAGTGACATATGCACAAAATATTCTAACCGAACGTTAACATTAAATGCTCTTATCTGATTGTGCAAATACAATACCTATTCTGGCTAAATATTATCCTACACTTTCCACTTTAGCCTCTCAAGATGGCTTCACACTATATTATGCTTTTACTAACATTATTAATAATTAACTTCATTTCTTATAAAATCGAAGTAAAGTTTGGATCAAGTCCTTAATTACGATAAATTATTCTTAATATTAATACAAAGGACGTGTGTACAAGATTAGTATAAAAAATTAAAAATTCAGCTTTTGGAGTGGAAAAATACTTTTGTTTTATTTGCCTGGCTGCTGTAGAGTTGTGTAATATTTTTTATTCAGTGGCATAACAATTACAATGTAAACATATGTATAAGAATATTGCCAGTAATTTTATTCCTCTTTAAAATAAAAATCCACATCCATTAGTGACCATCCAAATACCTTAATTATTAAAATAAATTTCCTAGAGGCACTTTTTTAATTTATTACAATTTATTTCTTTATTAATAAGTTACTAAAAGTGTATGTAATTTTTTTCAAAAAATAATAAACTCATATATTCACTAGAATATCATGTGTACATTTATGGAAACAAGGTAAGTCATATTGGTAAATTGGGTGCGGTGAATAATCGGAATATATCGAATCGGAACCACTCGCTCAGTAGATGATTCACCGATCATTTAATATACATATATTAAATATATATACATATATTAAATATATATACATATATTAAATATATATATTTATGTTAACATAACCGCCTACGTTTTTGTCTTTTTTTGAGTAAAATTAAGGGTAATGACATCAATTATGGGCTATCTGATATTAACTCATCAAGACGAAAAAGTTTCATGGGGGTGACTTTGTGCTTGCAACTTACAAGCATCGGCTTAAAAACTCAAAATAATGCTTGCATCGAATGTCCCCCTCGAAACTCTACTTTAGTTTTAAACTGTTTTTGTTACCCGACCCCTTTCATAGATATTTGGCCGTAGTGTTTCAGATGAGACACCCTGTATATGTAGTTACATTGACCCTTTTCTCTATATATCTACAACTAAAAAAATAGAATGAGTCAACGTTACCTAATTGTTTAGGAAATTACGAAACTTTCAAGATGTGACAATGAATAGTAGTTCACATCTCATACGTTACTTATTACATAAATTATTCATTATGTCCATATAACTGCTGACGGTTCCCAGCTATATGATGCTGGTTTCCAGGTTGTGCTGACACGCTGCTCTTTACTCCCGAACCTGGCGACATACCTTTCATTTTGTGGCGCCAGAGTTGTTGACAAAGAGCCCAGGAAACAATCATCTGCTCGCTAATGACTCAGAGGGAGACACAATAATAGGAAGGTTCCTACGGCCTTATTGACATTGTGGTACAGCAGACTGAATCGTGATGTTACATCTGTCTATTGAAAAGTGAGCATGAAACAGTGTGCACAGGAAAGTTAGTTGTGTGAAATACGATTACTCAGTACTCGCTCTCTACGTAATTGGTGAAGATAATAAATAACTGTTCAAGAAGTCGATATCGAACTAAATTTTTGATAAAAATTCTACAAATACATGAATTAAGTGCATCCTTCATGTTTACACAACATGCACTGACTTACTTAATTCCATGTTGCAGCGGTGATTTTCAATTATTATTATTACATTTCAAATTGAAGTACTTAATGATTCATTTATTATGGCAACATTGTGCCATGAAAAATATTTGGCTGAACTTCAATTGGAAGCAATTTTTACTATCTTTAAAATAAAAATATGTGGACGTTTGAATTATTTATTTTACAAACGTTTTACCACAGAAATTAAAGTTTTCAGCGCTTAGGACAGAAAATATCTCTTGATTTTCTTAATAGTAAGTTATAAATCCAACTGAATAGATTCCAATGAAAGGAACGCAATGTAGTAATGTATTAATTTATTCTTATATATATAAATAATGCGATATCAAAACTCGAATTTAACTGACCACGCTTGCTAACGGATTGTTACAGGACATGCTCGGTGATCCGGACGATACGGAGCAGAAGAGGATCGACGTGCATGATACTCAAATCCAACTACTAACAATATCCAATCGCATGTTGCTGTCGCACAAGAGCAGAGCAGTATTCTAGTTCATTGCGCCCTTCAACCCATGCTACTATCGCCAAGGTTTTTTCCCCTCAGCCCTATGCTCTCCATTCTGTCTCTCTCACAATCTATCTCAGTGAATGACCGTATTAAAGAGTATTATGTCCCCAGGTACGGATCAAACATAAATTCCCATTCCTTGTGTTCCAGTTAGTTTACTAACAGCACGTGCAGAGGGGGTGTAGAAAGTGGTAGACCCCCATGCAGGCGGTGCCTGCTTTCAGGGGACACCGCATTTGGGGTCTTTGGACCATAAAAATAAAAAACCAACACCCAGTTTATTTATTTATTGAGGCTACCAATTTAGTGTGATGATGTTTGTTTTCATTTAATTCGTGTTAATTGCAAATTGATTTAGTTGTTAAGTTTAAGTGTATTTTCAGTATATTAGTTGTAGTAATGTGTAAAAGACATTGGCTTTTTTTGAGTAGCGGCTTAAGTGGCTATAAATTTGAGCGTGGACTGTACTCAACCCCAGACGTATTGTTACGTCAGAGTGCGCGACCGTGTTCTGTGTCTGATCACGTGTTCCCAATGTGATAGGCACGTGGCAGAGAAATTTCTCGAACTTTCTGGATGTGGATAGCTAGGAGATTTCAATCAAATCTCTGAAGCCTGATTGGCTAAATAGAGCATGTGACCCGAGTTTTTCAGTATGACGAAAGAGGGTGAAACGCTCACCGAAGGCGAGCGAGGTTCCCGGATGTACATTTTGTGAGAAGGTGGATGGAGAGCGAAGTGCTGACACATACATTGTTAGTGGAGGGCGAGTGGCCCGGACGTACATTTTGTAAGAAGGTTGGGAAAAGGCATGGTATGAGGACGTGAGTATAAGACGTGTTCCATCGCTTAAGGGGAAAGCTGGGGAACGTGTTAATTTGGTTGCAGGGCAGTGTAAGCTGATACTTACGGACAAAACATTCTCACAAGAACTTTGAAATCGACGTATCTGGTGGGTCCTGCAGTCTGTATGATCCGCAGATCGGTCCTACGAGGCTGACTGAGGCGGTGATGGTTGCCCAACGAAACAGTATTGTATAATATTGATTGATAAAGAAATGTAATAAGTAGAACTATTGGAGAGACTATTACCATAACAAAACTTGTGTGATTTTTGTGATCCTTTATCCCATTACAATATGTGTCTAATTTTTTTGAAAAAATTTAGCACATGAATCTTTTTCTATGTATGTAACGTGACCGACAAGATCTGCATATCGTAAGCTGGGTACCGTCCGTACGATATGAACTGGCAAGTAGCTAAACAGCTAGTGAGTGATAAACTTGGAATTTCTGTAGTAATGTAAAACTTGCTTCTTCAAAGAGACTAATCATTTTAAATAATTTTATTGTAATCCTAATCATTGTATTATCTTTATTTTTTTAGGATATGCTGCACTCCATTTTCGAGAAAGCCCTCATGTCCTTGAGTATTTAGGTTCCATGTATTACCATTTCTATGGAAAGATATTTGTTTATAATGTAGACAGTTTTATTAAGGTGTTAATATATCTGATTTAACCTGATATCAATTTCAATTATTTTCAATATTACCTATCTTTTATTTTGCATATTACATTATGGCACCCAATCGTGTGGGCAAGTTACTAATTTTACCCCCTATACATGAATATATCTTCTTTTTTGGCTTTTCAGTCCATTAAAGGGCCTTCGGGTATCAATACGGCTGACACAATCCGAATTTGGAGTGATAAGTGGTCATCGTATCGACTCTCCATCAGTCTTAATCCCAGTGTCCATGAGTATATATTGTGCCGTGCATTATTGTCCAATTTTTTTTATTGTGGCGGACACTATTTTTCTTTTGTCATGGCAAAGACACAATAATCCACGGACAAAGGGGGTAGCGTGTCAGCTGTGAGGAAGGTGGGTAAGAGCCAGAGCTGGCCTAAAGGGGTTGGAAAAAATTAAAAGGCTCTGTCAAATGCAAATTGGCGTTTCCGTGAAGACTGTACAGGAATATAAAGTGCTCTGCTATGATCCACTAAATATTGGGGACATTAATGAAATAATGGAAGTTCCTTCTTAGTTCTTTTAGTTACGGTAGATGGTGAACGTCGGATTTGATGACCGAGTGAAAGAGTGGAGCATGTTGACTAAAGTGCGCGCGAATTATTAAGTTTGAGGTTTCCTAAAGTACAGGAAGTAAGTTGGTGATAATGAAACCGACCCATGGTCCGGAGAGATTGAGAATCGTGCCATCGACGAGATCGTCACTTCCTGCTGCTGGCATGATGACTTTAGGAGCAGGACGACGACGCCTGAATATTAGATGCTGGTGAGACGCACCCAAAATATATCAACGTATATTTTCTTTTGACGCATATGCCCGGGAGAAAGAGAGTACTTCTGGACGACTTGAATTAACACATTATTACACGATATGAATTTGTTTGGAACATAAATTTGCACGTAATTAATAGTAATAAATTAAAATGTTTTTATTTTAGTAAAGTGGAATTAATTATTGAATTTCTCCCTCCATTTTATATTTGAATTGAAATTCGACGCTTAAATATTAAGAATAAAATTAGTTAATGGTCAGTACAGTGGTCGTTATGCGTGGGAAGAAAGACAGCTGCGTTGGTCCTCAAGAACAAAAATAAATGGTTTGGAAAATATTGTCTCGTGTAATGGTGCCTGAACGTCGCAGGTTGGAGTCCTCAGGGTTCAGTTCTCTCATCATTGTTAGGGAACGTGAAGTATTTGTATTTATAATAGTCTAATTTTTAACAGTCTAGTGATAAACCTTCAGTTCTCAGAAAACTTTTCAACTTAAATAACCACAGTGTTGTTTGGAATAAAGTGAGCAAAGCTTTAATAATCAGAATAAGATTTTAAAATCAGAAGTCATACTTTAAGTTAGAACTGAAAATAAATATTCATTAGAATTCAGTTCTAGTTTTGAATATTATAGTTGACTTTATGTTTCGGTATTATTTCTGAGATCGGCTGTAGAAACTAAATTCAAAGTTTTGCATGATACGGTCTTCAGGCTCTCAAAGTTGTGGAATAGCCAGAACATTGACTGAAGAAGAAGTTATTTGCCGTCTCCGCTTCCTAAGATGTTTCAACTGCAGGGGTTTAAGGGAGAAGTGCTCTTCCCGACGGCATCTTCACGTAATACCTATCAACAGATAACGATTACTGCTTTTCCACCGCTATAAACGAGTATGCCGTTTGGTTAACAATTAAGGATAAAAGGTAAAACGGATTCAGTCATATTATCATTGTAACTATGAACTGGTTTTCAAAAATAGTAGTTAAATGACTACTAGCGCAATCGTGTGCGAGCGGGAATTCCACAATACGGTTCGAAGGTTAACTACGAGTGTGATGATGATACTCTCTTTAATAAATAAATCAGTTTTCGTAATAAAAATTACATCTTTTTCGAGGAACTATGTTGACTCAGAGCCAACAAATCTAACGCAGCATTCGAAGCATAATTGCAAAATAAAAAAAATTCACGCCATAGCTTAAACAAAAAATATACAAATAAAATGAGTATTTGTCTGATACAAACAAAAATAAAAAATAACCAGTATGACACTAGTTCGGAGAACAAGCGAAAAGATGTACAACAAATTAAGGAGTTCATTGGAATACTTGAACTAAGTAGGTCTTAAAACAGAAGTTACAATACCTTTTGTTGCTAGTCGTATTTATTGAGAACAATTTTTATTAGAGAATTATTTTGTATTTATTCTGAAAATAAAAATAACGCTTTTTCCATCAGTTCAATTCAAGTAATTTAGATAAGTTAATGATGATTGGTCGATTTTATGTCAGGAATATATACGTATCTTGGCGATTTATAGTAAATCAGAAATAGTCTTTCGTAAGATAAAGAAGCAGTAGAATACAAGAATTAGTAATCTAAAAATATTTTAAAAAGCCTGAGCTTAATCGTTATTATATTTCAGAACACTTTTACACATTTTGATTGTGTTCATGTATTACACGGCAACGTTTTGCGCACTAACTGTTATTTTAATTTATTGCCAACGTTATGAGAAAACCACACAAAACTCTCTTTGTTAATTATGACTGTCCAATAATTGCTATTGAGAATAGTTACGTGGTTCCCATCGCAAGAATTTACTAATTCTACCACAGCAGATAAGTTAGTGCAACACTGGAATTTCATATTCCGAGCACAGGCAATGTAAGGCAACCGACACAGCTATTGCGAATCGTTTTATACAACTTAAATTATCGATACAAACACACGAAAATAACTTATTTCAGACCGGTACGAGTAAACATCACAAAAGCAACACACACAATCATGTCTACGTGGTAATGAACGTATTAAATTGATATACCGTAATATAAAAGGAATGGCTAATATATTAGAAAATTTGATCCACGATTTGGTTAATTATTTTGAATTGAAACATGATCCAAAAGTGGATAACTTTTTCACAGCAAAGTAAAAGTATCTATAATATCAGGGAAGAGATAGACTTTTAAACAAAATTTGTATTGAAACAAGACCGTGAATGTGAAACGTCTAGTAATAGCAAACAAAAGGGGTTAGACCTAAGTGTCCGTATAAGAAAAAAAATACAGAATATGAATAGTTATTACACGCAATAGAAATAGTGCACAGCATATGTTAAGAATTCCATCATAAATTTTGCATAATGGAACGATCGAAAATATTGATACACATTTTGGTTTTATGAAAGTTTTGGGTCATAGAATTGAATCAATGAATGGATCATTTGTGTTGGTGTTGTCACGCTCAATACGCGAACATTACAGGAGGTATAGCTGCATTTTTGTCTAACTGAGCAAGACAATTCAATGACAAAGTTTGAATTATATAATTTTTTGAGGGTTGCTCGTTAAGTAAGTCACCTTTTTGTATTAATGATAATTTTTTTGTTTATTACAGTTATTTTCCCTATCTGATTGTAAACTATTGCCTAATTATGAACTGACCAAAAAATTTGATAAACTTTAATGAATGTATGTTTCAATAAGGGGAAATTCGTTATTAATAATAAGTTACAGTTGTAATTGATAATAGAAACGAAGTGAACATTTGGACGCCATTAGAAACTACAGTTCGGTAAACTTAATTTTTTTAGTAAGTGTGTTTATCTGTGTATTCGTGAAACGTTATTTTTTATTGACCCGAAGTTTATCTTCCAGGAATTTGGGATGATGGTGTAGTGATGCAGCAGTGTGAATGAAAACTGTGTCGTTGTCAGGCGGATGGAGGGCGCGGAAGAGCTTGGATCTGTGACACAACTGATACTATATTATAGAAAACCTCATGTTCATGTATTTTTAAGTGTAAGTACTTGATTGAGTATACGAGCCGGTTATAAATATCACAAGCACCTTGTTGGAGCTGAATTCACTACGGTACCTTGCTAGAGGAATCGAAAGTTACGGCCTTTGCAATCATTCCCGCCATTGGGTAATGACATGACTTCAGTTTAGGTAAACTTGTTTTTAGCATCAAAAGTGTAAAATCTGGAGGAATCTGAGAGATTTTCAGCGTAAATTATTTCTCCTCGCCAAGTTACTTTCGGTTACAAAATGACGGAAAATGGGTAAAATGTCATTTGGTGATGTGTTTAATTCCAAATGGATGAGAGACGAGCAAGAGAGTAGTTTCTCTCAGGAAATTCAAACAGGACAGTATCACTTTCCGTGACCAGAGATTCAACGTGGAATCTACTTCTTCATTTTCACGGATTTTGTCCCATTGTAACTAGTTCCTAGCTCCAACATTCTGGGAGCGCTAAACCAGAGTAGATATTGGCATAGAAGTGGAGGACGAGTCACCAGCAGCGGTCTGCATCACAAGGGTCCTGGTTTCACCGTCCATGTAGCCTTGGAAGACCAGAGACCAAGAAAGCAGACGTAACGCACTGTAAGAGGGCAACTGTCTTAATTAACCCATTGTTCAAACGTGATGCGGATACTTTCGGGGCTATAAAGAAGTTAGAAATTCAGCTGTAATGATTCTGAATGTTTTATTGCCTAATTGGGGTTTCCATTTAATGGACCAAAATTTTTTATATTCTGGGAATATATTATTTAGTGTTTCCAAAGCTCACTGAGTCCGGTCATTGCAACAAGGAGGAGTAAATTTTCATAAGCGTAATATTTGTGTATATTTTATGACGTTCTATTTAATAATAAACCCATGTAATCAATTACTTTCAATTCCGTTTCGTTAATTTACGCGCCCATCTCATTATTAATGGTTTTAAGCAATTAAAAATAAAAATTAATTGATCAAAAAAAATAGACATATAGAAATATTGAATGTGGCTGATTGACACCAAGGAATTTGCATTGCTCTAAATGAGTCTAATAGTGATACAAATTTTGTAATTAGTTTTATAAGGCATAAGTTACGAGTAATAGCGGAGCTTTACGTGGGTGGAACTGAGCTGCCGTCAATTAGAGAGAAATCGAGTTAACGGAGGCGCAACCTACTCAGAATTGTCCTTATCTCGATCGAATTTTCCCTGAAATTTTGAGCAGAATTTATCATTGTATCTGTAGTCTGGATCGATATTACTCTTGCACCCTCCAGTGTTGTCTAGATATTGAGAGCACAGAGGAGACGTAAGAGCCTTTCTAGAATGACTCATTATTAAGTGTCATCAGTGGATGAGTGGATTCTCACAGACGATATCATAAACAAATCCTCTACGGCCTCCAACTCGGTGACCACACTGAAAGGACATTGTTGGATTAGTATCAATAATTCCTGCAGCGACCGAAGTTAGTTGCTGAAACAGTAACGAGCTTACAGGCTAACCCTTTTCAAACGCCTGCAATAATTGATCTAAATCCGTAATCTAAGCACATCTCATCTTAATCACTTTCAAGTTCCTCTACCACAATTAAAAAGGTCTGACGTTTAGTAAGTTGTAAGAAGAACAAGTTAGATGAACTTAAAAGAAACCTATCGCCAATTAAACGCATTAATTTAAACTAAAGTAAAATTAATTCGCTAAGACATTCAAGAGCTTATATTTAATTAATTATTTAATCGTTTATATAAAAATGATGTAGCCAATAAACAATCAAAATTAGTTGATAAAATAAACTCTACGTTTCTGCAAACTTTGTTGCTTTCTTTAGGTATTGAAAATAGTAAACCTTATGGAAGCTCACACGACACAAACCAGGCGAAGTAAATAAAAGCAATAATTAAATCGAATAAATATAGAACTTTCTCAGGTAAATCACCAAATGATAAATTTGAAATTTTGATGAACAAAAGGAAACCAAATGTATCAAAATCCAAACTTGACTTCCTAAAAGGGCAGCTTCAACAAAAACATATTTTTCAATTTTATTTCTGATTCCTTAACGTTAGACGAATAAGAAGTAGCATTTTTTACGTATAAAAAACGTATTTCTAATTTTTAATAAAATATATTACAAAGATTTAAAAGTTAAAATATTCAGAGCTGAATGTTTTTTGTATTAATGAATGTGCATTGTTAAATAAATATTAATGTATTTTTTACGCAATTATAAGATTTTTATTTCCTTTGAATTACCTCCTTTTATGGGAATAATGGCAAACACGAACATAAACGTTTGGGAATTTTGTGAGCACTTCGTATAGTCAAGGCGTTAGGAGAAGATTGTGAAACAGTACGGAAAAAGCAGTGTCAGAGTCCCTTTAAGGATGTACGTCAAGTTATACATATATTTGTAATAAGGACAAACAAAATATGGAGGTTATTATCCATTGCTATCGGAGAGTTTAAACCACAAAATAAAAATGATGTTCATATTTATTTAATCAGCAAGTGTTCCTTTATCAAGATACCGGACATAATCAAAATTACGCTGCGAAAAAGATCCAGTGTCCACGCAAAATTTTCAAACCAATATGAAATGCAAATAAATGGGAGAAAAACCTGGGCACAATGTCATCTAAAAGGTGAAAAATTCCCATTGTACATATAATAGCACAAAGAACTGAAGTCAATGGACTAAGTATTAAGGATTAAGTCTGAGCAGGTTACTTACCTTAGGAAAACACACCAATGCTGTTCAGTAATAAGAATATTGTTATCGATCTTTAAAACCCGATAAGAAACCTACACACCAAGCTCCTGCTTTACAAGACTTATATACGGTCGCGAGATCTGAGGTCTAGCAGCAAATTATTACATAGACTAGGCTCAGGGAATCCAATATCGGTGCATCAGAATAATTACTAATTCGCCGATATATACCAACCATGGTACACGTGCATAACACGTTATGTTTATCAACTGTTAGGAAATACAGTCGAACTTCCCGAAACGGACACTTCTAATAACCGGACATTTCTCATACCCGGACTCTTCCCCCCCCCCTAAATTATTCCATATACTTTCTAAAAAAGTACTTCTAATAACCGGGCACTGTAATAAACGGACACGGACACTATTTTTACAGAATTTTTGATAACGTCTCTGATAGCCAGGCAGTAAGTCAAAAACAATTCAGGATTCCAGACGACTGTACCCCTACTTGTTTACTTTGATGTAGAATATCCCGGAATTTCCCAATCGCGAAGCACTTTCACGAGCTCTTCTCTGTTTTCAGACAGCTGTATTTTGAACCGTAGTGACTTAAGTGTTTTTCAGGTTGAAACGATTTATGGAGTAGATATTGAGTGCGGACAACTCAGGTACTACAGACAGGGAAATAAATATTTATCGACTCAGAAAATTGTATATTTCAACTGACCTACCTAGTATCAAAAAATTAATGTTAATTAAAATAATTAATACGGTTAAACAGTCAGAGATTTAATTTTTCATAAATATGTAGACGCCACAACGTGTTAAAATATATTATAAGAAGTTAAGACTTAGAAAATTAACCTCAAACGTGGTATTTTGTAAGATTAAAAATGGGAAAATTTATGGATTTTTTCGGGGCACGAAACATCATTATTTTTAAATTATTCAACATGCACTATACATCGTAAAAACAAATTTAGTATTTTTGCAAATATAAAACAGTCTATTGTTAGAGATATAAAAAATATATTTAAAGAAAACGATAAATATTAATACGAAACATCGGTTTAACTATCTGATGAACAATACTGAGATGCAAGCTATATCGAGCAAGATGTCAAAAGCCGTGAAATTACATTTAAAGACTTTAAGTCATGGTCCTAAAGAAGGCCTACGTCATTCATTAAATTATTTTATCGTTCGTTTATTATTAAAAACAATGAAACGTTGACTAAATTATTCAGGCCTGATTATTCTGTGTCAAGTTGCAAGCTTCATCCGTTTGCTGTGGTATTCCGTCACTAGTATTGAGCTAAAGCTGCACCCTCAATGTGACAACTCAACTTGGAGGAAATTAGGTTAACACGAGTTTTGTTTCAGCTTATATAGGTAAGCGGGAAACAAAAAGATTGCTATTTGAGAGTAGATGGTAATATGGTAATTTGCACAAGTATCATTAAAAACACAACCGATTTTAAGGAGTTAAATATTTTTGCTAAACTTGGCGTAATCTGATGCTAAGTTTTCTCAAACTTTTGCATTTATGAACCAATTGTGGTTTGAAAATACGGCTACCATACTTCGGCATACAATTACGTATTAAGTAAATTACTTCGCCGTGGATCGCAATCAGTCAATAGTTGCTGTGAAAGCTGGCGTGATTAGACCACAAACATAAATTTGAAATATTTATCAATCAATGGACTATATGAAGGATTTTTGCGATTACGTCGCTGGGGACACGTCGCGACTAGTTGGCGAATTTGGCCGGCCCGTGTTGCGTCGGGCTCGGGCTCGGGTTCGCGCGGGTGGGCTTAGCCGCCAGATCGATAGCGGCGCCCTCTCCTGGCTGCAGCGTGCCAGTCCTGTCCGTCTCCGTCGCCGTCGCCGTCTCAGTCTCAGCCTCCAATCATGTCTTTATACTAGCAAAGCAACACTTGCACACAACTACCCACTTCATTTTATTCACTTCTGAGTTCCCTCGTGAGAGATGATTGGAACTCTACTTCTAAAGTCTTTGATATTCCTATGCACGTTCTGTGCCCGAAACATAAGATATTATTTATTAATTTGTTCACTCATAAAAAAAATGACACTTTTTCAATGAAATGAATCCTGCGGTCATTAGCGGCTGCTGCATTTTTATGCTACATATTTACACACATAACATTTAACATTGAATTCATGGTTATAATTTGTTACGGAACTTCAGGTCGGTAATGAATTTCATTGTATGATGCATTGTGTTTATGCTGATGAGTTGGGCATTGGTTATTGGTGATTTTAATTTTATTTCTGTGGACTTGTGTTGAATTAAATTCGAATATATGCTTGATATGGTCATTACAGATAAAATGGAGAATTTATTTTATTTGGCTTCTTCTCAGAGTTATCAAGGTGACGTGCGTGCCCTCCGCTTGCCTTGAAACCCGTGATTCTTTCAAAATTCTGAATAACGTGTGACTGATGTCATCGTATCGCAGTTATCAGTAACATCCTTTGGACAACTGCGGAGATTTTCCATCAAATTATTCAATCATTCTGTTTGACGTTTCCTTGAACCCAGAGAATCTATTATTTTTTTTGTTTTGAAGAAGTATTTCTTTGACACTAGTTAAAGTTTGATAAAGTGTTTACACGCGGTTCCAAATTTTAACGGTTTCAAGGATTTATGCTGTATAGATATGATTAATGGAAATACTTTCCAACAATTATGATAATTTTCATCGAACAATGCTTAAGATTAAGCATGCTTGTTTAAATAATAATTAAATTGGGCCTCACGCATTATTTTTCTACATAAGCCCAAAGTAAGGCCATAAAATAATTTGAATAGTAAATGGTACCTGCTATGATACCATGGAAAAAGTGAGTTATTTGGTACTCTTATGATGAGCTTACCTAAAAATTATACAATTCCAATTAAGTAATAGGGTAATTTTGAAGTATAAACTAAGGTAGATGAATAATCAGACTGAATCACAATGAGTCAATTGAGAATTCTTCTTCAGCGATCGAAAGGAAGAGGAATTAGGAAAGGAAATAGAAAGATTCGGTAACGTGGGATCTTGGTGCCCATCCGGTAATTGAAATAAACAATTAGCTCTAGAGAATTTTAATATGTTTAATGTAAAAACAAAGGAATATAACAGGACTGTAAGGGCCCAGGAGCCAAGCCATGTTTCCAAAAGAAAGCTCAAGCTTAGACAATATCCCTGAAGTCTGGTCCCAGTAGAGCGTGGAAGGGAACCAATCCCAGTTCACGTTGCGGCTAGAGGAGCTTTTAAATGTGTGGAACAAATCGATTTTCTGCCATCCTTCATTGAAATTTGACATTAAATGAAAATTGTAAAAGCCCTCTGGTGACACAACGCTAATGTTGCTTCCTGCCGAGTTAATTCTCAGAAAGGCACATCCGGCTGTTTTCCCCAAGGAAATACTGAGTCGTAACCGTCACGAAAATTACGTGGAAGGCATGGTCACTAATCGTGATGGCTCAGAGGAAAATGTGGTCAAAAATGCGTGGGGTCACAAAGATCCCATAGTACCAGAGCAGGGTTCAATCAGACTATTTCCTGAGAGACCGGAAGCCAGTGTCCTCTTCAACAATCATTCCTGGCGCATGAAACGCGATGAACAGATAAGACGGATATTTCTTAGGTTTCCCTTACAACACAGACAGAATAAGCTACATGTATCCATTTCATATTGGGGTTGACGTTCACTCTACAAACATCACGGATTAAATTCACACTAAAATAATATTACTTTCTTAGAAATTTATAATGCGTGGAAATTTTTAATTAATAATAATGAAATATGGTCAATAAATAAATTAATATTAATTTTAAAAAGATATAATTTTGTTCCCATAACAGGTTACAAAGTCCCTTGCTGCTATCTAATCAGATGCATCGTGGGAAAATTATTCGAACTATTGGCATAATGTGGCTTATAATAATACTTAAGCAGTATACATTTTATAATTCCATCGTTTCTCATTTTTATAAAGTACTTTAATAGGATAATCTTGGGTTTAAAAAAATCTTTATAAATTATATTTATTAATTTCGTAACTTTTTCTAAGAGAAACTTTCGGACAATCAGTGTCATATGCATCTACGTGTAGGACATATCTGAAACATTTTTGAAAAAACAAGTATTTATTTTTATATAATACAAGTTTTTAAAAGAAAAATTAAAATCAAAACAAACTCTGAATTTATTTTACACAAACCTTCAATTTTGTCTCTGAAATTATTTGACATGCATATATGCCGACCTTCTGTGGTCTAGTGGTTAGCGTCACTGCCTTACAGCCCAGGGCTCCTGGGTTCGAATCCTGGCATGGGCTTTGATGTTTGTGTCGTCGTGGTCGTGGAGAATCGATACGCCGACCACGTATCACTCAAATTTGGAATGTGTCATGCAGTCAACACGGTAGGCCCAGGCCCTCAATGGGCTGTAGAGCTAAAGAAGAAAAATATATTATCTCCTTCAGTAGAAGTAGTTCCTACTTGAATGTGTCTCTTTACGGATATCCAGTAAGATTAAAACGATCACATCCCTATGGATAAGACCTCGGGCCAACCCAATTTCCCCTTCGAACTTCAACAATTTTGTTACAAAAGAAACTAATAGCGATACAAAATTTAATAGGAACGTCTGTCACTTGAGTAAAATTTCGAGTCTTTAAATATCGATACACATCAAGATTTAAATTTACAACAAAGTTCTCTGACTTTAAAATTTACAATAAATAAAAAGCCATTTCGGCCATAACCGTCGCTGGAGATGGTCCATGGGCGACACTAAATTTTTCACAAGTATTTCTTCACATCTAAATTCAATAATCTCTTCGGCTGAGGGAGTCAAGGAGTAAATATGATGTATTGCTAAATTTTACGCCTGAGGAAGTCTTAAAATGGGGACGAAACGTCGCTTTTGAATAAATATTGATAAATTTATATGCTGACTTTTGGTCGTCTTTTTATTTAATGTTAGCTTTAAAATTGTTGCGTGGAATATTATCTAATATCAAATATATATTTTTGCGTAATATTTCTGCACTATTTTTTGGACCATATAGTATTTATTTTGGATCTTCAAGATCAAATTTTATATTACCATAATCTATTGAATGTTTATTTTCTATATGTTATAAAAACAAATCACTATTACTTTCCGTGATTAAATTTTACTAAAATTTTATGATTTTAAACCCTAGGATTCATATTTATACCTTTACGCTGTGTTTATCATTTGATTAGTTTTTATATTATTCAGCTTTGGTTCGTTTTAAAGAATTAGAAACCCAATATTATTAACTTTAACAGAAATGAAAAACATAATTTTAGCACTTCCATAAAACATTGAAAAACTAATTAATATTACTTTTAAATAAATTAGTCCTTGAAACAAAGTCACGCGAAACTTTAGTTTGTAGCAGTATGCATCTAATTTGTTGTTGCTTTCCTATTTACTGTGCTCCATTAACTGAGCTCCTGAGAATCAGGCTTTAATAATGGAGAGCCGGAGTAAGCTTATTTACATGTAGATGGAATGTCCCGTTGTGTCCATTACGTATGGCGTGAGACTGATTGCAAAACAGAAACATCGACGAGAAGCTCGCGGACTATATTACACGAAATACAAGAAATTGATTTCATATAGACGTAGATGCATTAAAATTTTTCTATTGTCTATATAGGATTATGTATTTTTAGGAATTAATAACTCTTAATTTTACGTTGCTTATTGGTGTCTTATGGTTGATAGAAAATATTTTTGATATATTACAAAAGCAAATTCTCACAGCAGAGCATGAAGCAAATAGAAGTACTTCCAATGCCTACTTAGGAATGCGTAGTTGTTTGCAAGTGAAATAAGTAATTACAGTATGTACAAGTTCGTCTTACTGTGAGATGCATGTAACTCAATACATAAAAATATAATAAATGAAAACACACAAAAGACGAGGAATGAGTTCGTTGGGCGAGCAGAACAGAGGCTATGAGATCACATCAAAGGGAAACGCGTAGACTTCAAGTGAACATTTTCGGCGAACGATTACACAAAGTTCCTCTAAATTCTGCATACCGAATCTAAAGCGTCAACTTTTCTGACACTATTTTCATTGTCTTCCAACCAGATTAATCTCGCACACTGCAAGATTAAATATCCCCAGACGGTATCCAAGATCTTAATTAATTACAGCCATGTCTGATATTCTGTCCTTCGGCATTGAACTCATTGGTGAATCATACATGACTTCGAATTCACTGAACCGCCTTCCATCTTTTGCTTCTGTAAAGAGTGACCGCCTGTAATAACCAATCTACGGCATAACACGTAAAAAATCTCAATTTTAATTTTTTTCCATGCTGTATGTCCTCGTACATATATAAACAAGATATTTTTCAATGTATTCTTTCTTGTTACATACGGATAAGATTAGTTAAAACCATATTACCTAGCTAATAAATACATGTGTACAAGTGTATAACAATGAAAATCAGACTGCTTGAAAAAGTGAAGCATATTTAAGTATCATCAAGAAATGTTAACAAAAAACCAAATAATCTCATGTTACAAGTGGCGCCAAACGTGGGGCTGAACCCAGACTATGCGTTAAAGAGTCTCATAATCTGACGACTGATATATATATATATATAATTCAATTTTTGAAATGAGAAAACGGTTTTCACTATCTTAAAAACGGTAAATAATATTACATAATTTTTTAAATAATCGTCTAAGCAACCAGAAGGAAATACTGTTATCAGAAGTCGAAACTACCGTACTATTTGTCCACCATAATTTTAACACAGTAGCGATTATTTTACATGTAATAATGATGAGAACGTGATCGAAGGAAATATTATTATAAAACCTATGCGGATAGTTCACTGGTTATGTGAACTATCGTTCATAAACTAGCATCAGTTCGAGAACTAGCTCTAGTCCGTAGACTGAAGAGTTTGTTCGGATCCATCAATCAGAATGATCGGTGATCCGGTCATTATGCCTTAGAGTTGCTCGTTATTGTTGTTGAATGTTGTCCTCTTTTCCTTTATTGAGTGTGTTTCTTCCTTTCAGTGTCACTCAACAGCCTAGTATGGGCGCATGTTACATTGGGTAACGAACTTCTAGTAAAATTGTCTTCAAGCAATAGATTTTTCAGATATTGGCAAATTATATCCTTTTTAGAAGGCCCGAAAATAACCTCGCATTTCAAGTAAAATTTAATAATTACTTTACTAACGGGTGCATATCACATTGAAAGCATCTGCGTAGCTAAAAATTCCTTGTAAGTTTCAAAGTATAATGGCTGTAATATTACTTTTACATTCAAGTTCTTATGCCAGTCCCACGGTTGGAAGTGAAAATGGTAATATTCTATTCATTATTTAATAAATAATGTGGGACAAATAATAGAAGAATACAAAAAAAGTCTCAAATCCACAACCTAAGATGATAATGTAAGTTTATATACCTACAAGTGCCGCAGAGGAAGAAGATATTTAGAAAATCAACAAAGACATTGAAGAAATAATTATGTCAAAGGAAACGAGAATTTGATGATAATGGATGATAGGAAAGGGAAGAGATAGTTATGTAGTTGGGGATTCTGGACTTGGTGAAAGGAATCAAAGGGGAGATAGGCTAATAGAATTTTGTATAGAGCACAAATTAGTGGTGACAAATACCTGGATCAAGAATCATGAAAGAAACGTGGAAGAAGCCGGAGGGCACGGTCAGATGACTATTGGGCTACATTATGGTGAGACACAGATGTAGGAATCAGATGCTAGACTGCAAAACGTACCCAGAAGCAGATGCGAACTCCGACCATAATCTGTTGATAATGAAATGAAAGCTGAAAATGATGAAACTCAAAAAAGTAATTAAAACAAAGAGCTGTAAATTAAAAAACCTGAAACAACAGGAGGAGCTTCAAAGTTTCAAAGAATAAATCAAGAATAGAAAGGAGAAAGAAACAATAAACGAAAAATGGGCGCACATAAAGGAGTAAATAACTAGAGCAGCTGACGAAAAAATAGGACGAATAGCTAAGACCAATAAGGAAGTATGGATCACACAACAAATAATCAAAATGATTGATGAAAGGCGTAAATACTAAAACGCAAGACATGAAAATGGTGAAGAACAGTACAGACGCCTGAAGAATGAGATAGATAGGAAGTGTAAAGGAGACAAATAGGCTTGTTTCCAACAGAGAAGCAAAGCGGTTGAAGTTTTCTTTGTGAAAGGGAAAATAGACGCAGCTTATAGGAAAATCGAAGAAATATTTGGAGAGAAGAAATCTGGCAGCAAGAAAATCACGAAAGCAGATAAAAATGAAAAAGTAGGAAGATGGAAGGAATACCTAGAATAGCGGGATCACGGTGGAAATATCGATCAGTCAGTAAAAGAAGAAGAAGAGGAGGTTGATGACGAAGAGTTTTGGGACAAAATTTTAAGGTCGGAGTTTGATAGGGCGCTGACAGATGTGATCAATGGTAACGCTCCTGGAATTGATAACATTTCAGCGGAGTTGATAAGATAATCAGGCGAAGAAAAAATATCATGGCTGTTCAGGATAGTTTGCGAAATCTATGAAACAGGAAGAATACCAGAATGTTTTAGGAACAACATAATTATCCATATACCGAAGAAAACTGGGGCTGACGGATGCTAACAGCCCAGGAATATTAGTTAATTAATTATGTGTGCAAAATATTAACTAAAATAATATATAGGTGAATGGAACGTAAAATAGAATAGAGTTAGAAGAAGATCAGGTTGTAGGAAGAATGTAGGGATAAGAGGAGCAATATTGACTTTGCGTTTGATTTTAGAAGACAGGATCAGAAAAAAAAACATGCCTACTTTCATGACATTTGTAGATTTAGTAAAAGTGTTTGATAAGAAGGCTGGGGCTGATAGATGCGAACAGCGCAGAACTATTAGTTTAGTATCCTATGCATGCAAAATGTTAACGAAAATAGTATATAGGAGAATCGAAGACTTTGCGATTAATTTTATAAGACAGGATACGAAAAAACCAGCCTACGTTCATGGCATTTGTAGATTTAGAAAAAGCGTTTGATAATGTGAACTGGAACACACTATTAAGGATTTTGAAGAGCATTAGAATAAAATATCGAGAAAGAAGGATTATGCATAACTTCTACAGAAAGTAGTCAGCAGTAATCAGAATTGAAGGCTAAGAAAAGAAAGCAGAAATCAGGAAAAGAGAAAGAAAGGGATGCAGTCTGTCGCCCATGGTATTTAATTTATATATAGAAGAGGCGATGAAGAAAGTTAAATCAAAATATGGAAAAGTAATCATACTGCAAGGAGAAGAAATAAAAAGCCTACACTTTGCCGATGATACTGCAGTATTAGGGGAGTAAGTAGAAAACTTGGAAACCATAATAAATGTCATGAAGGTGGTCCTGTAGAAAGAGTTCAATATAAGTATTAATAGAGGTATATCCAAGGTAATGGAGTGTAATATGGAAAACAGTGGAATAACAAAGGGATATTTTGACGGAAGTTAAGGAATCCTGCTACTTGGGAATAACTAGGGATGGTAGAAGAATAGTAGATATAAAGAGTAGGGTAGCACAGGCAAGGAAGGCTTTCGCGGAAAAGAGGGATTTACTTACGGCCAATATGAGTGTGAATAGTAGAAAACCGTTGCTAAAAATGATCGTATGGAGCGTGTCATTTATAGGTGCGTACGTGGACGACAGGAGTTAGGGAAAGGAAAAGAGTAGAAGCCTTTGAAATGTGGTGTTATAGGCGAATGCCGAAAATAAGATGGGTGATTAGAATAGGGGAAAAACAAACAATATGGAGGACGTTGACTAAGAGAAAGGATTGATTAATAGGCCACGTTTTAAATTAGCATTAGAGGGCAGTATGTGGGTTAAAAATAGAAGAGGGAGGCCAAGAATGGCTAACGCTAAGCAGATTAGGAAGGATATGGGTTGTGCTAGTTATAAAGAAATGAAAGGGTTGCGAAATATAACTTAGCATGGATGGTTGCATCAGACCAGCTACTGGAAAAAACTATTAAGAATTTTGAAGAAGACAGGAAGACAGAAAGTTGAGTTAACGATAACCTCTACAGATGACAGTCGGCACTAATTAGAAAAATAATAGAAACTTACGAAATGAGGTGCTATAGGAGAATGCTGAAAATCATATGGGTGGATAGAATCACTTATGAGAAAGTTCTAAGCAGAATAGGGGAAGCCAACAATTTCGAGGACGTTGACCAAGAGCAGGGATAGATTAATAGGCCACGATTTAAGACGGTCTTGTAATATTAGCAGTAGAGGGAAGCGTATGGGGTAAGAACAGAAGAGGGAGGCTTGGGATGGAATAAGATAAGTAGATTAGTGGGTATGTGGGATGTGGTAGCTATGTACAAATGAAAAGGCCTGCGCAGAATAGTTAACACTGAGGGTTGCTTCAGCCCAGTCTTACGTCTGATTACCACAACAATAACAACATTAAAACTAATTTAACATTTATTTAACAAGTGTTTAAGTCACGGTCACATTGTAAGGCAGAATCCGATATTTAATTACAAGTTCTGGGCTTAGCTTGGACGTTGGCTATGCGAGGTATTAATGTTTATCACTTACGGTTCTTCATCAATGTAAATGCATCTTATTGCTTCTGAAACAGGCTAGCATGAAGAGAACCCAGCTGGTAGACAAAGGTTGACGTTCCGTAGACCCTTGCTACTAAGTGGGAATATTTTATTCTTGTGCTTGTGTGTTAGTGTAACTTACAGATTCTCCATACTAAGACTTGAGATCATAATAACTTAAACTGGGAAACTATGTCAAACTTTTCGTCCGTTGCCTCAATGCTCTCTCGTTCTTTTCGCCCAAATATTTATGAGATTCCTGCCTACTAGTTTCTCACAGATGAGTCGGGTTTAGTGTCACCCAAGACACACAGAGAACCATTCCTCAGTCAATGTTTGTAATGCGTGACAGACAACCAGTAGCCCTGCCAATTTTCACGGTCATAAATATTTCTTCCAGCTGACAGCCCGTTCAGCAACCCTCACAATTTTGTAATGTTCTGGAGGCAGTATTTCAATGCATTGCATGCACAGATTACATGGATCCCTATTCTCTTTATCTTTTGTGAAACGTTGTGAGTATTGTTACCTAAGTTCGGCATGAATTGAAAAAATATTTGAAAAACACAAAACTGGTAGCCAAAATAATAGATTAGGGATTAAATAAAAGCACACAACGTTTCTACTAGTCATGATGCTTTCATCAGGTGATGACAAAACGTGGAACGACACAGAACAAATTAAAACTAAGTGAGAACAAAAACTTGTCTATTAAGTTTGTCACTAGGTTTGTGCGCTACTTCTTTCATCAGTAATTCCCCGTATTTTGGTTACGTATTTGTACACGTTAAATAAATATGTTTACAATTTAAGAAATATTTTTCTTTGTTGTCTCGATAACGTATTTTTCATAAGGTTACTGCAAATGATTAGGGGGTGTATTAATTATTTAATGAAATTAAGTTTAGGATTTAATATATACAATTTAAAAAAAACAATTTAAATGGAATCCTGCGCGAATATTACTAATACAAATAAATAATTAAAGGGGACGTTTTTAAAGTTTTCAGGGTTAAATTCTTATTTGGGTGACCACGTGCAGTGGTTTACGTTCACTGAACGAACCTGTTTTGTTTGCCTGTGCGTTTCACAGGTCAACTCCGTATAGTCCCCCTCCAAGGTATAAAACTATCTCACGTGACGATTGTCTGCCAATCCTCGTGAGTTTTCCGTCAGGCGTGGGAAATTTTTGATGTCACAGAAAGCAGTGTTCCTAGGAAATTCCGAAAGGTGAACGCTCCCTCAGCCATAAAGAAGCCTACCGTTATAAGCAAGCAGACAGCCGCCACCTGGCCAGCGACATGCTCTTGCAGAAATTTTATTTAATCTAAATTTCCATATATTGAAATTAAAATTGGGGAGGGTTCTACTGCGCTACATAACCAACGTAATTACTGCCCTACTCATCAAGACAGATGAAATAATAAATTCAGTTGAACTACTTCAAAGATCTAGTTTAGTGCAATAAACGAAATATAGTAGAACCATTCTCTGAAAAGAGATATATTGCGTGCAATAACTTCCTACGACTCACGACATGAAGCTTATGATACTTTTCCTTTTGTGCAGCAGAGGGACAGGTGTAATATTTTGAACTAAAATATTTCATACTTTGAGTTCCGCATAACATATTAAATCAGCTCTGAATAGAAGCAATTGTTTTAAGTGGAGAGTTTCTCACTCCGTGAAACGTCGCTTGTAATGCGGCAGCTTCTTACGGTCTATTTACCCCCTTGTTGGCGATACTGTTGACGTCATCGCTCTTCTCCGCAGTCTCCTGAAAGAACGCAAAGTTGTGAATTAAACGCGTACAACTGTAGCCTAATTAACAGTGCACCAAGTACGTAATTAATTCTCTCGAGGCGAAGCGTAATGAATAACTGTGTGGCATGCATGGGCCTTTGTGCATCGGCTGCGAAATGATGAAACGCAAGGCTTATATTCCAAGGGTTAACAGCAATCTGTCTCGTTTTAACAAAGCGTACATAATTAGGTAGATTGTCACGAGGTTATAGAATCCTGGTACGTGTCTTATGAATGACACCTGAAACGCCAGGTGCACTAGAATCTCATATACAATCCACATTAGAAACTATTATATGAGACGTAAGTCCAAATATCTCCTACGAAAACAATAGGGTACGGAAAATAAATCTATGACTACAAAAAAAATATTATTAGTTACATATTTACTAGGCTTAATAAGATTATAGTTTCGAAGATCTCTAAATGTTTCTCATCCCCATATGAAGAAAGTATTTTGATTCATTTAACTATTATTCACTTACGTGTACCATCAGTTTAAAATTAGTTGTTTATTTAATGATAGAATATTAAACGCATGACATCAAGTCTGCATAGGGAAATGATGTTTTCTTTTCAAAAATTTAATAGGAGAAACTATAAAAAGTACATGCATTACATTTCTCGTCTAAGGATTTCTTTGGAGTTCTACAGGTTTGGTAAAATGTTAAGCATTAATAATTACCAGTCAGAAATTTTAAATTAGTAAACTTATTTGGCTTCATTGCACACATTTCAATTACTGTGTTATTTTAAAACAAATTTAATAACTAACGGTTGTTAAATCATTGACATAAAATCAAACAAGGCATCATATAAAGGAATTGTCAGTTAACAATTAATTAATTAAAAGTTGCTTAATACACTCGCACCATCTGCAGACATTACCTGCGGGGGATGGGTGGGGGCATTCAATAAATATGAGTTTTCTGATAAACTAGCAATTGCTAGTTATTAAATTATCGGTGTTGTCGGCTCTGACGTCACCTCTGGGGGTACTGAGGGTGGATTCTTCTCTTCTCAGGGAAATTGATCCTAGAAAAATTATACACAAGCTGCCTGATCAAATTCTCTACATATCTCACTACATTTCCGACTTTAACCGTAGTCAGATATTTCTGCCAATCAATACAATTTCACAGATTTCAAGATCAATGCGCACAACCGTTAAAGGGCTCCTATACGTTCAACACTCTCGTCAATAATATAATATTGAAAGATTGTGCAATACATTGAGACAATAAGAAAGAGTTAGATAATTATTGCCCAATATGAAATATATTGAAGCATCTGTGCGGTGATATTGCAGCCACGCAGTGAGAATCAAACTGTAGTGAGAAGGTAATGATAAAACATATTACACATTACTTTATAAGATGGTTATGAATAAATTTGAAGAAAGAAAAGTTCTTTTAGAATGTATAGAGCTGAATCAGACTTTGTGTTATATGAAAAATAGTGATTAAAGTTATAAAATTTTTAAAATGAAAAAAAAATAAACGCTTGCTTTGTAAATATAGAGACAAGTATCCACTGAAAAAATTTAATTCGTTGTGCATTAACTTTAGAAATGCGGATTAAGGATTTTGAAGAAAGCGGTGCTGGAATAGACGACAGAATAGAACTAACATCATAGTATTCCCTTTTCTTAATTTCAGGTACAACAATCAAATAATATAGCGTCCATTCACTGAAAGTTTAGAAATTAAACTGGTTCACGAATTAAAATAATAAATTTTCAAAATTGTATTAACTTTTTGAAACATTGCACTATATATTTGGCAACAATATTGAGCGTGTAAGTATTCCCATCTATATATTGCGAAATATTTTGAGGATAATAGTAAACGTCTAGGAACAGCTATAGACATTTCAGATAATCAACAGCATCATAATTCCGGTTGAATTCTCGCTATATCAAAGCCCACGAATTCGCAAGAGCCCTACGAATTCCACCTATCAATAGTTGTTTGTGTACTGCAAGCAAAATAAAATCGATTGTAACAGAACCTGATACACTGGCGACTAGATGGCATTTTTGTAACTTAGAATGCAGCACTTGAATTAAAATCAGATCTAGTTTAATTGTGTTAATAAAACTTTTTATGCGATTCTCTATCTTGCCTGTTCCGGGTCATCCTCTTTAGATCACAGTATTTCCTACGTCAGACATCCTGAATTAACTAATATAAAATATGCCTACGAAACTAAAGCTACTATTGTACTTTCATGATTACAGCGTCATGCACTGAGCAAAGTTCCCGATGAATTCTCTGAAACATATGACGACGAGTCTATAGGCCATACCTCTCAAAAAGCTCATTTCACTTTGGCGCCAGGTTAGGTGCAACAAATATATCAAAGTATATTGTCTGACTTGTAGACATGCAAACTACAAAATATGAATACCGTACATACTTTATTTATCTCAGCAGGAGTCTTTGAAAATTCGAGAAAAAAAAATTAGCAATTTTTTTTCGCCAACTTTGTGGATGCCAGGGATGATATTTGTTTAAATATTTGTAATTATTTTCGTGATTTACGTATGCGCTTTATCTTGGAAACGAATCTATTCTCTTAATAACTGCCACAAGATTGAAGCTAAATAGTGGCACTATTGAAACGACGTCGTCTCCGACGAACCGCAGCCTTCGACGAAAGAGCCAGTAACTCAGCCAAAAAAAGCATATTTCGAACTGAAATTTTGCATATGTTCACATAATATTTCATGGAACAAACTGTCTAAATTTCATAAAAATCGGAAATAGTCGCTCGGGGATCGTTCCTCAAATCAAGACACTTGACATGGAATGAACATATTGTAAATGAAGCAATTTTTAAAATTATTTATCTTTGCCATCCGTGGCGGACCGCCAATGACCCTGTAGATCGCATCTCATGTTCGATGGTTATATTTTACTTAAAAAATTGTTTAATTTATATATATATAAATTAAATAATTCCTACCGATTTTTACAGACAGATTTTAGTTATTTAATCGACGTTTCGGCGCATATTCGCGCCTTCTTCAGGTTTATAATCTGTGAAATACATATTTCAATTTGAAAATCACTCTCAAATAAGAAATTTCATAATGATAATATAAAGATAGTAAAAAAAATTTTAATCAAGAATTCATACCCATTAACTTTTATTAATAAACATATTACAAAAAGAAAGAATTTCCACAAATTTAATAATAATAATACTAGCAAACAAAAACCAGTTAACAAACAGTTTATCACATTACCGTATTATGGAAACATAAGTGAGAGATTAAAAAATATTTTAACTAGTTACTATTTTAGAGTAGTTTTTAAAATTAATAATTAACTCCAATTCACAAAAAGAGAAAATTAAAAATGAAATTTTAAATAATGTAATTTACAAAATTAATTGTGGTCAACCTCATTGTGGTAAATGTTATATAGGGCAAACAAAACGAGCTCTAGGTACTAGATTAAAAGAACATAAAAATAACATTAAAACAGCGAACCATAACGTTGTCACGATACACAAATTGGAGAAATCCCATGAGTTTGATTGGGATAATGTACAAATTTTGGATTTTAAAGAAAATTTATTTAAGAGAAATATTTCAGAAATGTTATTTATTAAAACAACCAAGAGCACCCTGAATTCTCACAATGACACGTTAAAATTAAGTCCTGTGTATAGTCCACTGTTTAGAAATTTTTAATAGTTGTTAATATGTGTTACAATTTATGTATAAATATTTTTATATAATTTGTTAAGAAACATTGTAATTAGAATATAATCCGGACTTAAGTATTCTTAAAGGATAAAAACTTATTTTTGTTCTTACTTTAAATTTTGTAAAGTTGACATTGATAATAGTGAGAATAGCCGCAGCTAGCCCAAGGCCACGGGGAACGGTTGTTAAATTTACAATACGACAGGTCAAACCCCTAAATACCAGATGGGCAATTATTTAGTCTTGTGCAAACTGTTGACTAGATAAGTGCTTAGTGCTGCCTCGGACCTCACTTTGGTACAAAGAAACTAACGATTGCAACAATTTTGTAGTTTTTGATACTTGGATTTTAATAATAATTGGGTGAGTTGTTAGTTTATTCCATTATATATATATATATATGCTATATATAAGTATTTTCAAATTGAAATATGTATATCACAGATTATAAACCTGAAGAAGGCGTAAATATGCGCCGAAACGTCGTTTAAATAAAAAATAAAAACGTTGTAAAAATCGGTCGGAAATTATTTAATTTGTTATTTAATAGCAGACGTTAATCTATTTAATAATTATATATATATATTGTAATACTAAAACCTGACGCCACATTTTTATATTCAAGCGGAAATGCTAAATGAGAATTATTAATATTTGGTTTATTTAGTTTCTTTGAATTGGTTTTATTTTTTGAATTAGTTTAGTGCTTTTAATTTTTTTCTACTGTAAATAGTGTATGATATTTATTTAGTATTAAAACGTGAAAATAGACAGTCCGGAATAATTCTCCAATATGAGGAATTGTGGACAAAGGAATTTATTACGTGGAGTGTATTGGTGCTTAGGACAAAGGAATACCAATATATGGTGTAAATAAATAATCCACTTTAATTTGTCTTGTGCTGCTTTCAGGACTTAAGCGGACTCAAAAAGCCCTGTTTTTACAAGTGCTCTTATGAGCCTACCAGCGAGTTACACCTACAGTGGAGGGGATGGCCGTCACGCTCCCAGCCTCTCTATCTATTTAAGATACTCTTTGAACATAATAGCCACGTGAAAGTTTGCAGCAGCATTTGGACCAGTCCGGTCAGCGTTCTGGAACTGTTGGGGGTATTGATATGGTATTGGGGCATTCCATGTCAAGTGACCAAGGGGTCCCAGCGAGACCATTTCAGATTTAGATATAATTTTAACAGTTTTTACTATGAAATGTTAGATGAACATCTGCAAAATTTCAGTTCGAAATATACATTTTTGGCTGAGATACGGGCTTTTTCTTAGAAGACTTTCGCTCATCTGAGTCGACGTCGTTTTAAAAGTGCCACTTTTGAGCTTCAATATTGCGGCAGTTTTTAGATAATAGATCCTAAAATTCGTTTCTAAGGTAAACCACATGCGTATATTACGAAACTAAGAATGAAAATTTGAATAATATATCATTGGCCAGCATTGCCCCCCAAAGTTACGGAAAAAAATTTAGCTAATATTTTTTTCGCAATTTCAAGGAATCCTCCTGGGATAAATAAAGTATGTACGATATTCAAACTTTGTACGTTATAAGTCTGCGTTTGTGTATACAGCTTTGTTGACGATATACTGTGTTGTATTTGGGGCGGCAAACTTGACGCCATTGGAAAAGACAAGACGCGGTAAAATATTTGTGTGAACTTTAGAAGAATTTCTGAAGTTATGTGAACGCTTGTTGAAAAATCTTAAGTCGTGATTTAATGAAACTTGATCAGTGTCAAAGAATTAAATAGGCAAATATATAATGTTTAGAATATATTAAACCATTACTTATTTTGGTTGTAAATTTTCTATTAATCTGCTGTCATATTGTGTCAATGAATCTTGATTGATATTTCGGCCGGTTATGGAAGGAGGCAGTCTCTTCAAGGTTTGGGTATCGTTACATAATTAATGTACTCGTGTAACGTTTGCTTATACAATTTGTGTTTGCGTTATAGTTGCAAAATTTGTACTTTCATTAAACATTTTCTATTATCCATTTCCATGGATTTGCCCCTGGAAAGAGAATATCTTGTTGTGTTCAATGTACAATGTAAATTTTCAACTATTTCTTTATATGAAATTGGTAATTATTACAAGTAAATGTTGATTGTAAATTTTGTTTTAATAGACTGAACCCAGCCGTTATCCCACAAGGAATAATATGATAATATGCGGAGTATTTTATAATGTGGAAATCTTTTGAGTGGTTATTGTTGAGTGTGTTGGAAGGAACGCCAGAATTGTAGCAAGTTATCCTTTCCGCTGCCCCGTCTAAGTTACACGTAATTATTAGTTAATGTTAGAGGATAATTGGAGACTTTAGTTAATGAGCAGAATTTGTATGTTCTGAGTATTAAGTGTAATTCTATCCGATTCAGAGACTCAAGTGTAAGAGATTTAACGTATGAAACGTATTCGGCTGTAATCATCGCGACAAACAGCGAGGAAGCAAAGTTAGGGAAAAATAGTAGAGCACCATTTAAATTCAATGGAACGGTTTAAGTGCTATGGTCAAGGAATTGAATACAGAAGTCCAAAATTCCATGGTGCGGTCAACAATCCCCATGAGTGACAAGTAAGGAAACAGTATACTTTTCTATAACAAAATTCTTAACAAAATAGTTTCCTCCTCTATTTTCCAATTATTTTTCATACAGGAATCTTGATCAATTAATGACTTGAGTGAATAATTGTTTCTATTTGTGAAAAAATGAGTAAATCAATATTGTTGTTTTTACGTTTTCAAATTAAATGATTAAATCACTGTATAAAGTAGAAACGTTTTTGTAATATTCCACAAACTGGTGGTGCGCAATAAAATTATTATTTTTTATATAGTATAGCCGCACATACTGTTTAATATATATCCATATAAAACAGGCGATGAATAAAGTTAGAAAAGACAGGTAATCAAAATGCAAAGAGAAGAGATAAAACCCCTAAGGTTTTCTGATGATATTATGGTATTAAGACAGTCAGAAGAAGACTTGTAAAACTAAAATAAATGGCATGAATGTGAACCTGGAGAAAGAGTACAACATGGGAATTAATAGAGGGAAAACCAAGGTGATGGAAAATAATATGGGAAATTCTGGAATAACAAATGGTGTTAGATTGGGAAGGTATGTTTTGGTGGAGGTTAAGGAAATCTGCTCCTTGGGCAGCATAATAACTAGGGATGGTAGAAGTATAGTAGACATAAAGAGTAGAACAACACAGGCAAGGAAGGCTTTCGCAAAAAAATAGAATATAAGTGTGCATATTAGGAGAACATTGCTGAAACTGTTTGTATGGGGTGTGGCGTAATCTGGGTGCGAAACGTGGACGGTAAGTGTGGCAAAAAGAAGAATGCTGAAAATCAGATGAGTAAATAGAATCACTAACGAGGAAACAGAATAGGGGAAGAGCGAACAATATGGAGGACGTTGACCAAGAGAAGGGATAGATTAATAGGACACGTTTTGAGACATGAGGGCCTTGTAAATTTAGTATTAGAGGGAAGTGTGTGGGGTAAGAATAGAAAAGGGAGGCCAATGATGGAATAAGCTAAGCAGATCATGGAGGATGTGGGATGTGGTGTCTTTGTGGAAATGAAAAGGGTTCGAAGGAGGTTTATTTCAGACCAGTCTTAGGACTGATTAGCACATTAACAACTATAGCCATAACCAGTGACATTAGAATTATTATTGTCACGCAAATGACACACTAACGTGATGTATTTCATGTATTTGTATCTTGTTCTTAGAAAGTAATCGTCAAAATCACTAAGAATACCCATTACTTTATGTTCCATTTAGAGGTCAGTGTAAATGATTTTTGAAAGGATTTACTCGCACTTTTCCCCGTTTTTAGAATAGAAGCGGGCGTTTCCATTAGATTTGGAGAAGTTCCAGAGATCGACCCGACCGACTCCAGTCTCCGGCCTGAAAGGAGAGCATAATTGGGAGCGCAAACATTCGCCTTCCATCCGGCCTGTATTGTATCGCCCTTCGTTATTTCTCAAAAAGGGCAGAAACTTGCCGCTCTTCTAGCACGACAAAAATGAAATGCTTTTCATCGCCATTGGAAAGCACCTGTCTCAAATAACAATAAGAACAATTCTGTGAATCTCAGCTACAACAATCATTCAGACTAGCAAATAAAACTTTTCTTTCACTACAAGTATTCTGGCTTAAATATTCTTAATCAAGACACCGTCTCGAACAAAATGTGGAATGAATAAATGTGAAGTTAAACTTTGTTTCTCAGAATGCAAAGAGTAAGTATCGATGGAAACTATGCCGATATATGATACAGATTTCCAACCATTTCGGGCTAGGCCAATAGAAAATACACAGACAATTATTTGCCCTGCATAAATTTTGCTAGAAACTTTAAATATTTACCTGAAGAGACTCATAATTATGTTTAGACAATCCGCATGGCCAAAAAATAAATAAAGAAAGGAAATTACACAACAGTACTCCGAAAAGAATAAACTTTTATAGCTTTCCTTCCTTTAAAAGGCAATTGCAGCATTAAAATGTCCAAGTAAGTCGACGCACAAACAACTGAATGAAACATCTTTACTGCTGATGCTTACAGTGTAAATGTCAACTTGTGACCTTTCCCAGTGGCACAATTTCTTTGCGCCTGTTTCTCAGGTGTTAATGTGCCCCGAGGATGAAATTTACGACTGGACGAACTCAAACATATAACCGATTACTGAGACAAACTGGAGCGTTCACATTCACGCCCATTCATGACATTTAAAATTAATTTTAGGTAATTTTAATCGTGTTAGAGTAGCTTAATAATGTAATTGGGAAATAGGAAAAGAGAAAAGGTTACTGAGTTAGTAGGTTATATTTGAAATTCTGAAGTTAATCACAAATATAGCTTCAAATGATTAAACCGTGTCTATGAAGCATCGTATTGAAAAGCGTCGATTAATTCGATTTCAATTAAAATAAATACCTGAGAACAACAGCAATGATAGCATAAACGTGACTTAGAGTGGTTTGAATTATTTGCTTATTTTATTTGACTGATTTTGGCTATCAGTTTAATTTATTGTTAGTTAATACTAGTACGTTTATTGGTAATAAACCAATAAACGTACTAGTAGTAATAATTATTATAATTAAAAATTGTGATAATTTTGGTATAGTAAAATTATTTGCTCCTTTGAATTTGTGCATGCGGGCGGATGGCGGTCGGGTAAACTCCTGTTACAACGGAAGCAAACGTCATTGTTTTGTGTCGTTCATGCAGTTCTGTGCAGTGGAATAAAGCTATTAGTTACAGAGTTCAGAAACTACGTATAAAGGTTCAACCACATAATGTGAATTCCCAGAAAGGAAATAGCGAAAACAATCTACATGACCATACTATTTAAGGTGTGATAAAGGCTCCATTTGCTAGGTCAATTAAGTAATGGTCCTTACGCGAAATGTCACTGAACAAGTTAGTGAATATAGTCAAGTAAGCGTAACAGAAAGATTACAACATACACAGGCTAAATTATTTTAATTTATGTAACAATTTTGTGTAAGAAAAGTTCGTACGGAGCCATACAAATCTAAGCCCGTAGATAATTTTCGGCCAAATTTTGAACATTTGTTCCTTGTGAGTCACAAACAAACGCTGTTGCGGAAGGACACGACTTCCATCCCTAGAGGCTGGAAAGAGGGCGATGAAATTTTAAAATTAAAGATTTTTCGTGGTCAACGACATTGTTAACTTTTCTCCCGAGATTATTTCTGTAAAATTTCAACTTCATTCGACCCTTAGCGGCAAAGGAAGTTTACATAAAAATTCCGGGACTATAGCAGTTGCTAATACCATTTCAAGTATTTAAATAGCAAATTTCGTTGTACTTCATTTCAAAGAAGGGGGAACGGATAAACGAAATTAAATAGCCGGGAACTAGCTATTATAAGAATAAATGTCAACTAGAAACTAATATTTCACCACCCCAATCTGTGATTTTAAACTCATATAGGTGCAGTTTAGAAGAAAGGATAATAAAAAAACAGGCCTACGTTCATGACATTTGTAGATTTAGAAAACGACTTTCATAATGTGAACTGGAAATCACTATTAATGATTTTGAAGAGGGCAGGAATAAAATATCGAGATAAAAGGATTATCCATAACTTCTACAGAAAGTAGTCAGCAGTAATCATAATTGAAGACTAAGAAAAGAAAGCAGAAATCAGGAAAAGAGAAAGAAAAGGAAGCAGTCTGTCGCCCATGGTGTTTAATTTATAAATAGAAGAGGCGACGAAGAAAGTTAAATCTAAATATCGAAAAGGAATCATACTGCAAGGAGAAGAAATAAAAAGCCTACGCTTTTCCGATGATACTACAGTATTAGGGGAGTAAGTAGAAAACTTGGAAACCATAATAAATGGCATGAAGGTGGTACTGTAGAATGAGTTAAATATGAGAATTAATAGAGGTAAAACCAGGGAAATGAAGTATAGTATGGGAAACAGTGGAATAAGATTGGGAAGGGATATTTTGAAGGAGGCTAAGGAATTCTGCATAATAACTAGGGATGGTAGAAGTATAGTAGTCATAAAGAGTAGGATAACACAGGAATGTAAGGGTTTCGCAAAAAAGAGGAATATACGTATAAGCGTGAACATTAGGAAATCATTGCTAAAAATATTCATATGGAGTGTGACGTTATATGGGTACGCAATGTACAGGGTAGGAGTTGTAGAAAGGAAAAGAATAGAAGCCTTTGAGATGTGGTTTTATAGGAGAATGCTGAAAATCAGTTGGGTGGATAGAGTAACTAACCAGGAAGTTCTAAGCATAATACGGGAAGAGATAAAAATTTAGAGGACTTTGAACAAAAAAGAGATAGATAAATTGGCCACGTTGTGAGACATGAGTGTGTTATAAAATTATCATTACAGGGAAGTATGTGGGGTAAGAACAGAATAGTGAGGATGAGGCAGTTATGCGTAAATGAAAAGGCTTGCGCAAGATTGGCCAGTATGGAATTTTGTATGAGACAAGTCTTAAGACTGAATACTGCAACATAGTTGCATATTAAAATCCTGTATAAAATGCTCCACGTGTCTCTAATTTCGAGTTAAAACTAATTTAGATGTTATGATTCCATCCAAAGTGGAATCTGAGAAACGTCGTAATGAATTATAATTAAATAAAACTGATAAAAATACTTTAATATTATTTTTAATTCAAATAAAAGATCATGTATAACAAACTTGATCCTTTTACACAATATTGTATTTATTTGCAATTAATTAAACAATATTAGCGTTTGAAAAATTAAGAATCCTTGGAATTACATGGAATGGTTGGCTGTTTTGGAATGGAAGACAAATTTTATAACTCGTTCGTGTCACAGCCAGCCAATCTGTAATTCAAACTGTATTTAAGAATGGAAAAATGAATAAATCTGTGTTGAGGAGAAATTATAAGCTTCATCTTTTTGTAGGCCAGGCTGTCCGGATGTCCTCGGCGATGACTTTTGTACACCTCAGGTGACGTGAACGTAAATTTCGATATCGTATATAACAAGAAATCCCAACTCCTCCTGCCCCTGAAACCTTTTTCTTGTTGTTTCCGCCCGGTTGTGTGTCACTTGCGTACAAGCCTACGCCTGCCTTCTTATCGGGAGCAAAGACAAAACATTCGTTTTACGTGTTCAGAAATCTGCATGTAACGTAAATACAAAAAATATTTTTGTTTTTGAACACACTTTTCCATACGTCTCGGCGAAAATTAAGCGTACAATCAGTACTCACCTGCTGGATTCACATATAATTTAACTATATATTAATTCTAAAGTTTACGTTAAACTGAATTAAAAAAATTCGACGTGTATAATTCAGCAAATTATAGATTGTTTGTAATTATATGTCGTATTGGTATATGTGAAATATTTTTAAATAAAAATTCAAATAGAATAAATCGAAGTATGACCGAATTAAGTCAAGACGGTTACTCCCTACCTCCTATTTTGTCTGCAAGTGAGAAGGACACCCTTTCCACCCCAGAATCCTCATTGTGGAACAACTTGGAGGACTTTGACCAAGAGAAGGAATAGATTAATCGAGCACGTTTTGATACATGAGTACTTGAGGGAAGTGTGTGGGGTAATAACAGAAGAGGGAGACGAAGGATGGAATACGTTAACTATATTAGGGAGGATGTAGCACGTGGTAGCTATGTAGAAATGTAGAAGACTAGCGCAGGATAGATTAGCATGGTTGCATCAGACCAGTGTTTGGACTGAATACCACAACTGTTCTCGTTTATTAGTTTCCATAGACGTAATGCTTCCAAATGTATTGTCATCATATTTAATTCTTCTTTACGAACTAGTTTTTTGTCCTGTTGTCAGGGTTTCGTCACGTCGACACAATAGCTCAGGTTGTCGAGCCGCAAGCTATTTCCTCTTCCATTAATAGTGCAGATACAAAAACGCCTTTTTTGTTAAAGGATTGCCCGAATATCACAGTACCAAAATGAGATAAGTGGAAGTAAATTGCTTATAGGATTGTTAGTGATATTTAACACCAAATTTGATAAACAAATGTCAATAATCTATTACGTAATAAATATATAACCACAAAATTCAGCTGTCTAGACTGTAACTTCTCTCCTTAAAGAATATTTAGCTTAATCGAACTGAACAATATTAAGCCTAATTTTACTCCTGAACATTTCAAGTAACACACTAAATGAAACTGACTTGTCAGAAGCCGGCCCAGCGAAAAAATTGTTGAAATAAGATGCCAACAATTTTCAATATTATTTAGAATGATTTTCACCAGATGTTAGGAACTAATGATGACTATTAGATAATTTTGAAGAATAAATTACATTTTCAGGGTGATAGGCTACAAGAAGGTGATCCACTTAATGGGAACTACCCTCTATTACAAAAGGAAGAGAATTTGAAAGGGAGGACACGGAATAAAGAGGAAGGTATACAAGGATTTATTGGAGCTACCCGGTAAAACCCTTGAAATCCTGCAAATGGTAGGTATCTATTAGAATATACAAAACTAAACAAATATATTTAAAATCTAAGTTTGTCAATGCAACCCAGCATAAAAAGTACAAAACACAAATAATACGACAGTTAGTATTTACATAAACATGTATAAAATGAAGTCTTATTCTATGTGTGAATAATAAATGAACGTAAAATCGGCATACCAGACTCGACACCGTAGAAGAAATGTGGCCAGCTTACCTAAAACAAAATAAAACATCGTTGTATAATTTGAGTGTAAAAGCATAATAAATATGTTGTCAATGGAATAGCAGAATTTTTCATGTCAACGGATGAACGTTTACTTTTTAAGAATGGAAACTTGTTAAATAGTTATTATCGTATTATTATATAATTAAAGTTCGATTTAATTAACATAAAATTCCAATAAAACCCCGGACACTTAAATACCCTGCACGATTCACAAATGTAACGGGTTGTTTACGCTGTAGGCAGTATTGTGTATAGTCCAAAAAAATGTGAAAAAGAACTACGACCTATTATACCAATTGTAGAAATAACCTCAAATGTGTTTATAACGTTTGAACGAATATCATGCGGCATAACATAAATTAATAAAAATAATAATATAATATGTAAAATTTTATATTGTATATCCTATATTTATATTACAGGGCTTATTAAATTAAATTCCTTTTTAAAATTTAATTGAAAGTTCTATATAACGTGAATAACAATAATGTTATGGAAGCATGTCCGTATATGGATGAGTAACGCGGCGACGAACGTGTTAATGAAGAATAGACAAACAAGTATTTCTTTGGTAATACGGGGAATAAAGCACTATGTTTTCTGTGTTACGAAACGATACTTGTATTTAAGGAGCGCCACGAAACAAAACAACGAATTTGGCTGCAAAAATTTTCAAGTAAGGACGTAAAATAAAAATTGCAGAGCGCGTGAAAAAAAAACTGAATAGACGACGGATGTTATTTACAAAGTAATCAACACCTTAATTTAGCGTTACCGCAGCTAGTTTTATGGGCATCTACAATCTTGCTAAACGCAAAAACCCCCATTCGGATGTCGAGTTTATGGTAGAACATCCGAAGAATTTGGAGTTCGAGGTCACAATACGATTTCACGACTTCGAGAAAATTAAACCAAAATTCATTTGGCTCTCAAGTCACTTGATACAGTACCAGAGGAGCAGCAGCTTGAACTTGCATGCAGTTGTGAAGGAATGTTCAATGCTGTGACATTAATTGAGTTTTACAAGTCATTGTCTTCTGAAGAATTTCTGTGTATGAAGAAATTTGATAAGAAAAATTTTATCGTATGAAGAACAAGATTGAATAGAGGTAGTCTTTGGCAGAGATTAACTTGGAGGCTGTGATGAGAATCTCCACAAGTATTCTCACTACCGTAATAAAAAAGAAAAATCGTTAAACTTAAATGCCATGCCAACTATTGATGATTAGTTGGTGACCAGGTGTTCCCGGGTATTTATTTATATTATCCCGTCACATTATTTAATTACTGGTTAACACATAATTAAACCCACATCGAAAACGTTACAATATACTCCCAGTTTCTCAAGACAGTCCAAAATACCCCCAGCACAATAGCAGGAATAAATATATTTTCAGTATTCTAACAGAATAAAAATTTTCCGCCACTTGATGATTACATTTGTACTTAAATCGAATATTAAAGGACATAATGTAACACAGCGACTCGCATTACTCCGGTTTCGACACCAAACTCAATTGTTTCATTTTTATTTTCATATTAACAATTACTAAATTTTAAAATTTACCCGACGCGAGAAATAAAACTAATTTATCAATTTATGCATACATTGTATCGACGATCCAAACATGCTCATTTTTTCTCAGCCTGTTGCAACAAGAAATAGTAAGTGGGATGAATGATATAGGAACGCGTAATAGGACTTATAACTCGCAGTTATTTTAAACGCCATGGAAATTCCAAGAAATATTTCGTAGAATTAATATTTTTATTTATATTCATATTACATATCATCTGCAATATATCTAAATTAAATATGCACGAATATTTAAATGATATCTCCTTTATTTTCATTGAAATCCATTGAGTCGTATCGGAGCATATTCCAGACAAACTTACGGACAGTCACTTCAATTTTATTTATTGGTATAGGTTTGAAATTAGCACATTAAATAAATTTAATTTAACTTATATTTATTAACTTTTATGATACAATATATACTTTCCTAAAATACAAATTGAAGTAATAGAAAGTGCAGCCCTCCACTCACTTCCGCGGTCATAAAGTAGCCCGCAAGCCAAAACAATTGCCGACCCCTTCATTACACTATGCGTACGACATGTGCGTTCATTGATAAACTATCACAAGAAAGTTTGATTCAACCTATTCTTAATTTCAAAAGTTTACTTAATTTTGGCTAAATCTTAACATAAAATAAATTACTATAGCCTATTAAAATCCTTTAACCCTGTATAGGATAGTGGTCTATATATCAATCACGTACCACAGGTTCGAAAATATATGATTTTTAATGGAAACTGACCCTACATAACAGAATAGGGGTTCTTAAATGGACAGTGGCTGCTTAAGAGTCCATTTTTCCTTATCTGAAGTTGTTGGACTTTATTTATTGAAATCCTGTCTTGACCAGTACAACCCAAAATCTACCCGCAATATTTTCTGTAATCCTTAAGTCTTATAATCGAAATTTAAATTTTTAATGATCACAATCCACAGTAGCCCAAGCCCATTCCAAAGGGGATGGTGGTCTATATATCGATTTCCTCTCCCTTCAAAGGAAAATAAAAACAAGTTGATTTTAACTATAACATACACATAAATAAGCTATAACTAATAAAAAATTTCATTTTAGAGAGAAAAGGTTTTGTCCCGTAAAGGATTGAACCACTTAAAGGAAAGGAAAACACTGTAGAGGCAATATTAAAAATAAACATGCACAAACTAAGACTGAAACCTTCAGAGTAAACTGTAGAGGAATAAATTACATAAATAAATTGACACTAAAATTCATTTAAAAATTTATAATTAATACGGAAGAAATCAACACTAATTAGTTTCCAAACCAACAAACATAATTGCAAACATTTTAACTGAAACTAAATACAAAACAGCAATTTCTGAACGAAAAGAACGGAACGTTTTGGAAGCCCTATCCCTTTACAAGAGCTATGAATACTAGACATGAAAAATGTATTAATGGCAGTATAAAAATATAATATAAAATATTTTACAATAAAGAAAACTTTAAATATATACAAAATTCAATTAATCGATATATTAAGCATGTAAACGACATGTTATTAATAATATATTCTATTTGAGTTGAATAAAACTAAAAAAATTATGTATTAAATTATAAACAAGAGAGTACGTATAAAAGTAAAATAACTATATATGTCTGTTAATAAAACATCCATAAAAATTACCACATCTAATGAATATTATGCTTTCAATATTACAGTCTCCAATTGGTCAAACAATTCATAAGATTAAGTCATGTAGTCCTATTCTGATTCAACTCTTCAAGGTGCTTCAACGGTTATGAATTACCTTTTATCTTTTATTATTACTTCTGTTATTCTGTATGAATTCTAGGTACCGTGTTAACAGCCTGTTCTTCTGTATCTCCAGGGATCATTTTATCCAACTATTATATAGAAATCTGTTATCTCTTCGTTTTTCTGTCTAGTCAGTCCGTTGCTAAGACCTCGATAATAAACTCTCTGGAATAGAAGACAATCTGATTCTCTTTGGCGTAACACGAAATGAGCTTCCACTGTTCGAGACATTGAACCTATCTTTTTCTTTTCTAGTTTGGCATCAGTCGTGCACACTTGCATCGTCTTTCAAAGTTACTCTTCTCCTCGTTACAGGCAATGGGAATGACCCTAAAAACGCCTCTATAAGTTTCACGTTTACTTCTCTAGATGAACTTGTCTTCTAATTCTATCTTTCAGTCATAGTCTAATGCTAAAATTTGAAAGATTTTAGTAATAATATGGTAATTATTACGCTTTTCCATTGCCTAATTTGGATCTATACGTTAGTAGGAAAATCCACTGCAGCATTTCATTCCATCATAACGAGGTTGCTGACATATTTATAAATATATCAAGTCCATATATTTAGCCCACGAAGTACAGAATTATTCAAATTTAGTTGTAAGACTGGAAAATCTATTTATATCGCAAGGCGCTGTTCTAAAAATCCGATAGACCCCGAGAGCAACTGCCGCCTCTCCCAAGGAAATGTTGACGCGATGTTGCGCCTACATCTTCCTGTCAAGATTAATGCAATTTTCCCAGACGCGAGTCTCGCTCTTTCCGTATATAAACTTCCATACAACCCCCCCCCCACCCCCACCAAAAAGGTAGTTACAGAATGAAGAATTTTCAGCGAACGAAGCTTTCATCCACAACGGAAATAATTTCAATAAACTTTTGAATCTCGTCAGCCATCATTTTATTGTAGAACAGCCACATACATTCAGTGGTAAACGCCGTGTACAAGTAGAATTAATAACCAATAAATTGTAAATAACGTTTTTTTATCCAAACTAACCATATAATTATAATTTTAGGAACAGTCTTTTCGTTTGAGAAAGCTTGGTTGCTATTTGATCTCTAACAAAAGTTTTCCTCAGTGTTTATTGCATATTATTCGCAAATCATTGTCTTCGTAGAGTAAATATGTAGATTAAATCTTTTTAGTACTTGTTTACTAAGTAGGTATATAAGAATAGAAACTTTTGAAATATGGTGCTATAGAGGTATGATGAAAATAATATGGGTAGATATAGTAGTTAACAAGGAAGTTCTAAGAAGAATAAGAGTAGAAAGAACAATATGGAGTACTTTGACCAAGAAATGGGATAGGTTAATAGGCCACAATATGTGACACGAATGTCTTGTAGAATTAGTATTAGAGAACTAAGTCGATTTAGGATGTGATTGCTGCTGTGGTATTTAATCCTAGAACTGGCCTGATGCAACCCTCCATACTAACCTATCTTGCGCAAGCCTTTTCATCTCGCATAACTACCAAATCCAACATACTACCCAATCTGCGTAGTGTATTCATCCTTGGCCTTCCTCTTCTGTTCTTACCCCACACACTTTCCTCTATTGCTAATTTTACAAGACCCTCATGTCTTAAAATGTGGCCTATTAATCTATCCCTACTCTTGGTCAACGTCCTCCATATTTTTCCCTCTTCCCATATTCTATTTAATACTTACTCGTAAGTGATTCTATCCACCAATCTAATTTTCAGTATTCTCCTATAGCACCACACTTCAAAGGCTTCTAATCTATTCGTTTCTGCAACTCCTGTCGTGTACGTTTCGCACCAATATAGCGCCAGTACATACACCTCCCAAAATAGGTGAAGGTGCCTTGGCATGTGAACTTTGAAAAAACTCAAGAGACAATTCGACGCATTCACAACTTAGTCAGGTGAGCCCCGCTGTCAATATGGGGAGAAATGGCCTGTGAGAGAAAACTCACATATTCATCCCAAACTTGTGCGCAGTAGGCGTATATATACCTTTCATTTGCCGGCAGAGAAACAGACAAACGTTCCCACATCGTCTCACTTCAACTTCAGCAAACCCTTACTTCAGTTTCATGGACAATAATACGTGAAAATGTCGCAATAATTTGATTGTATGAGACTAGGAACAGTTTCAAGGTCAAACGTCTCCCGTTTGGAAAGAGCTGTAAAGAAAAATTCAAAGATGCAGAATCGTAGCATGTTATATAATGTTTAATTACAAAACTATAATTTAAAAAGATGGCCTAATATACTCAGCCTAGTATTTAAAGAAAGAGTAATTAGTCTTTATATATACAAAAACAGGGATTACAGTAGTAATCTTCCGTCGAAGTTAAGTGAATTCTGTGTGACAATTAGTACTTTCCATACTCATTCGTATGTTGTAGACCCTTTGAAGAAGGTACGCTGTATATTTTCAGGCCGAGACAACTTCAAATACTGCTACTGCAAAATGCTTTATTATTTATGTTTTCATCTAAGGAAGTGCTACAGAACAGCTTATTGAGGATATTCTTTTCAGCCTTTGGAAAGATAAATACATGAGAACGCAAAGAGGCCAGCTCGTGGCTTCTTGCTTTTTTTATTAAGAAATTCCTTGAAATGGAACCACAAATTTTGACTATTATTAATTACTAATATTCTTAATAATATTAATCGATATTTTATGGAGACATATTCACAGGAAATATATATTGGGCTACTTCATTTGAAATTTAGTGATGAAATTAAAATATGATTTAGTGGGAATTCATGCAAATTTACTATACGATATGCACTAAAAACATGTAAATAACTATAAATTTATTTACAAACGATCATTTACCTCGAAGGTTTCTTAATTTGATATTAATAAATTTGCACTGCAAGTGCAAGTATTCATGTTGAATAACAATAGAAATTAATTACAGGCATCGCTGAAAAGATTTGTTTGAATGAATTTTTTTATCTGTTTGAAAGCAGTATAACCTAACAATACTGCATGAGTGCATGAGAGTATTGGTGATATTTCTTGGATGCGAAGGGAACGGATGAGGAGACGCCACGTGCCAGGGGAGATGGCCTCCCTCGGGGTGTTACCGCAATATTTGCACCCCTCCCCGACGTTACAAGGGGAAGGGCGGAGACATAAACCAAATCCATTTCATCTCACGTTCGCTAAGATTGGGAAATTTGGCAGGTTTCCGCGAGGAAGCTAATGAAGCGTCGTAATTAACGGTAATCACGATCAGAACTGCTCGGAGCATCAGCAATGATAATCCTGCCTGATCATGCAGAAAACTCTTTCAGTCACGATTCACGTTCTTCTTAAATCGTCATCAAAGGCAACTAATGCCAGTGGGTGAAAATATATAGTTTTATATATTTGGGCATTTGGTTGTATGTAGAAATTTAAAACATAATATAATACGATAATGGTGATATCCCTATGTTTTATCAGTCACACCATTTAATTAACGAAAACTATAGATTAAATTTGATTCAAATTTATTCAATTTTGCTGGAGCTTTCGGCATTGTCATAGTCGTCTGAAAATTTAAAAATACTTGTACTCTCGGAAGAAATTTTGGGAATCGGGAAGACCCTATAATTTTTTTGTCATTATTTAGAGTCACATCAACCATGACGGTAGGGGAACTCGTTTTCTTGTAAACTATACTGAATTCACAGTGTTCGAACTCTCACACACAACATCCATTGCATTGCTTGGATTCGCAACCTGGACCTCTGTGATGTGTATTTACGAAAATATTGAACCCAAAATCGCCTGAAAAACAGTGACTATTGGATTAGGCGGCCAACTACATCCTAAAACTGGTGGGCAAACAGAGAAAGGAATACTGCAACCCCACAGATAACTCGTCTCTCGTCATTCAGAATGGCGTGAATATAGTACCCGAGCTACATGATGCAGGGTTTTTCTTGCATCTCTTTAGAGGATCACTAAACTATTGCGCGGGGGCCCTATTCAAACCATTCACATCCCTCATTTTCAATTCACTTCCGATGCTATTAAAGGGAGTTTCCTGTTTCAGAAAAAAATCATTAATTGTCATTAATTAATTTAATTTTTTCAGTTTTTTTGAAACTAAATTACTGCTTAAGTTGCACATCTTGAATTGTTAATCAAACTAAAAGAATCATCTCATTATTATGTGTCTTGAATCCCTGAAATGAAGTGTGTAGAGGGCGAGACCAGAAGAGGTGGAAGAAATTTTCAGTCGGGCGCTGGACGTTGAAGGAGATCGATGTGTTAAGAAATCTGCGCCACTTAAAATTTTTGGGGTTGAAATTAAGACTCTGGACTTATACAAAATGTCTAGTTTCGCCGAAGCTTGCTATCATCTAGAGAGACATTGCAGAGGTCCCGACCGCATTTTCCGAATTTCAAGGCCCTGAACTTCACTCCATCGATCATCGGACAATGCAGCCGTCGACAATCCAGAATTTGCCCAGAGGACTACGAGTTCGAGATCCCGTAGTCAACGCACAAATCGTAAGAAGCAGCAATCTTTCTCCGCTTGTAAAGTTTTTTGTGTAATTAAAACTTCAAATTTTCACGACGATAGTTTCTCCATTTTCAAATCCTGTAGAAAAAAGAGATCTCATCGCTCAGGAAAAAAATTATTCATATTTATTATGATTGTGTGTCGTGTACAACATACGACAAAGAACTTTCCAAAACTATAATATGATTTTGAATTTAATTGTGTATTATATATATATATACTGGTCAGACTCCTTGTAATCATTTTGAGAACAGCAAGGGAACATTGTTTAACCACTTTCGTGGGACAGAAGAATGGAACGAAGGACGAGACATGGCGTTCTTTTCAATTAGGAAATCTTCAAAGTTTCCCCTCGTTGTATGCTCATTGCTTATTCAAAACATATAACACCGCTGTCCTCGTAAAAACCGTCGTTAAAGGAAGGTTTTCGTATCAGAGTTAAGTGTCAGTTATACTGTGCGTAATAGATTTCATTTCGCGAACCCTCGCACAATTATGCTCATCGCTCAGAAATTTAATCAGTTTTCGATAGAAAAATTTATTATAAGTGCAGTAATTTATTACCAGTGACATCAATAACACGAAAACTTACTCATCTTCTTACTTTCAGTTGAGTCTCACTCGTGCTTTTTTGACATTATAGTGGGAGGAAAAAACCTAAAGAAGGCATAGAAACATGCCGAAACGTTGTTACGAGTAAATTTATATAATAAAATATGTACAAGGTCATCAATTTGTTTACTAATATGCAATTGTGTCGTAAATTAAGATGTTATTAAAATATTACATATTTATTTTAATTTTTTCTGGATATTTCTATCGTGTTGATCATAATTATCTATAAATTATCACACTTTAAACGTGTCTATTAAAGTACATTATCCGCAACGTTCAATTTATCTTGTTTACATTACATATTTTTTCGATCCAAAGATATCACCTATTACAGTACCATTTACTTTAGTTTACATATTGTATTATATATAATTTCTATTTCGTTCTTAATTTTACAATAATGTCTGCATTATTGATCCCCATTCCACTTCCTTCTGTTCTTATACATAATTTAGCGGACAGTTGGAACGAGGAATTCTTTACTCCTAATTTATGCTTTAAGAAGGAATATTATACCAATTTTTTTGTTTCCAGAAATAAGAAATTTGTCTTTGAATTTTTCTGGAATGATATTACGTATTAATATCATTGAAATTTCAGAACTGTAAGTACCTTTCTTATCTACAGACTAAAAAATTCATTGGAATTATGAGTTAAAACTTTTATGTTTCTTATGATGTATCTTCCAGCAACATTGGTGTGTTTAAATTATTTCGTTCAACTGTCTGAAATTATTTTAATTTATTTTTATTGTATTTGGCTAGAAGACGGAGAGTCCTGCGATTAGTAATATCTTTACTCTATTTCAGATATTAATCGACACAAATCCTTGATTTAGGTTTCAAAGCCAATTTTAATTCATGAAAACCGTTACCTTTTAGAATTTTAAAATAATATTTCAGATAAATCCTTAATATACGAAACCCCATAAGAAATTACTTAACCTTATTCCCTTTTAACTTGCTAACCGTCCAATTAATTTATAAGGATGAAATAAAAGACAAAAGGTTTTAGAATATTTACAGAGGATTAGTATCCATCAGCTTAATTAATAAATTGTGGAATTTTTGTATGACTAAGGAAAGAGGTTAGTGGGAGGTGAACAAAAAAAGGATAAAGTAGGGATAAGGTTTGTTTTACAATTGAAATGATAGAAAATTCTAAAAATTAAGGATATGGTGAAAGAATGATGAATTTGTAGTGCGTGTAAATTAAATGAAAAATAAATCAACCAAATATTTCTATTTCGAACAAGACATCTTCTATGCAATCTGCCATAGACGGAAAGTTTGACAAAGATTCATAAATGATAGAGAGTGGAGTTCGTTTCATTAGGAAGATGATGTAACCATAAGCTCTACAAAGCGGTCTCTTTCAGTTGATTCTTCCCAAGTTCTCTCATTTCGCGAAGCAAGGTTGACGGTTTTCGGTTGCTAAGGGTAAATCCTGATATACGTTTCCTTAATTGGTGCATTTATGTTTGTTGGCATACTTGTAGAAGACGATCTTTTAGAGATGTACAAGGATTGCTTTCTGGAGGAACGGTTAAAATGCCACTGACATGAACCAATACTTCCGATCTCAGTCCTGCAATTAAATATTTTATTATTATATATATTAGATCCACTAAATGGGCACAAGAAGGAAATATTTGAGTAGATAGAAAAGGGACACAAAATGAAGATGGGAAGGCTAGTAAATTAATTTTATTATGGGGTTACGTATACTGAGGCATTTATTTGAAAGATTACGTAAAATTTTAAAACATAATGACTTTCATAAAATTAAAGGTGGCTTCAAAACCTGTAAATAAAATATTATGAAAGATAAAAATGGAAATGATGATATAAAAATGTGCATATTATGTGTTTAAGCGTAAATATTTCAGTTGAGTGTAATGTGTAACAAGAATAGATTTACCACTTTAAGAATAATAAGAAATACATTATAAAACAAATACTGCACTATCTATACATTTAAAGGAGAGAGCACATAGTTCCGTTTTATCTAAATACACATAATGAATAGCCACCAAATTTATTGGAATCATGTCGAAATTCTAGATGAAGAACAAAATTATTTCTCCAGAATAATGAACGAAATGCTCCACATTAGAAAAACCATGAATTGTATCAATGTAAAAAGTGGTACCGATAAATGATTCTCTACTGTTGTAGTCCATTGTTGGTTTAAGTTGTGACGGAACTTTAATCCTAAGCCGGATTTGCGGCACTTTCCTGCATTCGGCCGAATGAATGATGGAGTGAGGTTCCATGTACAGCTAAATTTTAAAACCATGTTTTGTGCTTACAATTTCTTTTCATAACATATTACCCAATGTAATCCATTGTAAATTTCTTACTACCTGAAAGAATCTCAAATGAGAGACGAAACGTTGTATGCTTAATAGTTAAATTAAAATAAAAACTGACAAAGAGGCTGATTTAACTAATTTATTGTATATTTAATTGCTAGATAAACTATTGATTTTAGTATTTGTTATGAAAATGATGAATATAATGAAAATAAATTATTTTAGTAGTAAGTCGCATGGTATCGAAGTAAAGAGTACCAATAGAGATATGATGAGAATGATTAGTGTAAAAGGTATGTCGTCTTATTCAAGAAATTTAGTGTAAAGCTTTTTAATATGCAACAAGTGAATACCTCGATTTCCATGATAAGGGAATGATATTATATCTAAACTTAGTGGTTTTATATATGAATATGTTTCACAGGTGAATGTGTCAATAACTTCTGGAGGAGGCCAAATATATCGATTTCCTTGATAAAGGAATTATATAAGTTCCAACAGTCTCAATTGTTTGAGATGACTAGACATTTTTAATTTTGAAGTGATGTTAAACACGATAAGTTGTTTTGTGTCTATTAATTATTAAAAATAAATATTTTTTTTATTTTATGTTGACAATTGTTGATATTCTGAGAATTATTTAAATTAATTAATAATATTTAAGAAAGCCTTCTTTCTAATTGCCTTTTTATAAATTCAACATTAAGTAAAACGTTGCGCACTAATTTTCTCCGACGTTGAGCAGTATTGATAGCATATAATAAAAAATTTAGTCAATTTTCAAAAGTTATCAGTTTCAAGTTTAAATGCGTCCTAGCATATATTTGGTACCAGTAATAAGATACAAGCGTACGCAGGCAGCTTATATTAAAATAATTTCAAATTTCTATAGGTGAAATCATTAACGAGTAATATATATATTAGCCGATCACTGGAAATGTCTTCCTAATTTTCTGATAAAGGGGGCGGTGCCTCCGAAAATTTAAAGAAATCCAAACCTTTCAAGATGGTAGCATCTGTGAACCTCAGTTCAGTCACCTACTTTCTATCTCTCTCATTAATTGTTTTCATTAACCTGATAATGTCATTTCCGCACTCATATATATATATATATAATAGATAAATAAAGTTTTTCGGTTCTGATTCAACGAATAATTTTATGTTTAAGCTGTAATATATTTTTGCAAATGTGAGTAATATAAAGTACAGACGCAAATATGTAATGGTTTGAGTGTGAAGGTTTCGCGACTCTGGCCGCAGATGAATAGCGCAGCAGAGCAACCGCCCACAATATCGCCATTGTCAGATCCCAGTCGCTGGAGCGCAAAATGAGACCGCACTGTGTCTCGTTTTCGCCAACCTGAACCACTCGTCTCGCTACAATTCCATTTCGGTGACCACAAATTCTTCACAGCTCAAAACTTACTATTTCAACTTTCCTATTCAATGCAATCATTAATATGACAAAAAAAATCATTTACGTCAAATCCGACATGGTTATAAAAGAATCTGCCAGGTTTCTCGTAAAAAAATACAGTAAGTGTATTCAACTTGCTCAAAATACTAAACTCTATACGTCAACGGTGATATAAAGAACTGCAAAATATTTTATTTAAACAAATCATCTAAATAATTAATTTGAGATTGTCAATTATTCTTGCCTTATTGGTGAAGACAAACCAGCTAGTTAAAATGATGTAGAATCACAACCAGGACAATAATCACAATTTGACCAGAATCAACACAATTATTCTCGATTTCAGGAATTATTTACTTTCTTCGTAAATAGTTAACCGAAACTACTGGATATGTACATCGATGAAAGAAAATAAATAATTCCTGAAATTGAGGACGTTTGTGTTGATTTTACTTAAAGTGAAATTTTTGTTGGGGCATTCAGACCTAAGACTGTTCTCATGTAACCCTCCAGTATCTTACGCAGGCCTTTTCATATCAGCATAACTACCACATCCATATTTCCTTTCTAATCTGCTTAACCTATTCCATCCTCGTCCTTCTTCTTCTGTTCTTACCCCACACATTTCCCATCTAATGCTAATTTTACAAGACCCTTCTGCCTTAAACCCTGGCCTATTAACCTATCCCTTCTCTCAGTCAACGTCCTCCAAATTGTTCTCTCTTCCCCTATTCTCATTAGATATTCCTGGTTAGTTACACCATCCACCAATCAACTTTTCAGCATTCTCCTATAGCACCACATTTGGAATACTTCTATTCTCTTCCTGTCTGCAACTCCTACTGTCCATGTTTCGCACCCATATAACGCCACACTCCACTACGAACATTTTTAGTAATGTTTTTCTAATGTTCAAGCTTTATTACCCGTAAGTAGATTCCTCTTTTTGCGAAAACCTTCCTTAACTGTGCTCTCCTACTATTGATGACTACTATACTTCTACCAGCCTAGTAATTATGCTGCCCAAGTAGCAGAATTCCTTAACTTCTTTAAAAATATTTCATCCTAATCTAACACACTATTGTTATTACACTGTTCCCATACTACACTCAATTACTTTTGTTTTCCCTCTATTAACCGTCATATCAAACTCTTTCTTCAGGATCACGTTATGCCATTTATTATGGTTTCCAAGTCTTCATCTGACAAAATGTACAATATCATCGGAAAAGCGTAGGGTTTTTATTTCTTATGTTTTCAGTATGATTCCTTTTCCATACTCCGTTTTAACTTTCTTCATCGCCTGTTCTATATATAAGTTAAAGAGCATGAGCGGCAGACTACATCCTTGTCTAGCTCCTTTTTTATTTCTGCTTTCTTTTCTTGATTTTCAATTATAATTACTGCCCACTGCCTTCTGTAGGGGTTATGGACAAGTCATCTTTCCTGAATTTTATTCCTGTCCTCTTCAAAATCTTTTAATACATATGTTTTTAATTTTTCGTGGCACTTCCACAAAATCGTAAAATATGTACATGAAGTGCAAATGTTGACATGAGGATTTAATATCAACATTATAATGTACCTCAGTTTGTTTTAGCCGGAGGAAACCGTCTCGTTGAACGGAATTGTAAGCTCTCTACGTGGTATTTCTAAACGGATGCCTGTATTTCTCCGTAAGATAGATTGCTGCGTTTTTCATACGTCAAACCTTGACAGTATTGCCGGCGAGACCTCTGATTGAACTTTAACTGCAACAACGTCCTTATTTTCTATACAAATAAAAGAGTATGTGTGTGAGTACTTATGTCCAGAATTCTGTTCCTATACCATTCATCCGATTACCGTGAAAGTTTTGTTAGTTGTAGCACTCGCCTCAGAGAAGGCTTCCTTTGATCTTTCTAAGACTTAGCTTCTTTTCTTCCCCCCTTTCAGGCCAAAAAGGTTCCATCCTCACGACAGTCTCAGGATCTGCTCAATAGATCTCTCGCGATTGGAACGTAGTCTTTTTTTCTACCCGAGGGGGCTTTCGAGTAAATTCGACGGCACGAGCTTTATAAACTTCAACAGGATAGATTACAGATCTCTAATAGCAATATGATTATATATCTGTTACGCGTGAAATAATGTTTAAATTTAATAAAATTTTATTTAATTAATGTTAAGTTTAAATACTAAAAAAATATGCAAAATATTTTATAAGCCACAGCTATTTTTCTGTATGTATGTGCCACAAACAAATCTAAACACGTGGAGAAATTTCGACCAGATTTTGTATTCGTGCTCCCTGCGTCCCGGAGAAAGCATTGTCAGTGTAACACACTAATACTACATCGTCGGGCGTCCGAAATTTAAAATGTGAATAAACGGAGGAGATTTTCGGGGAATAAATATTTTTCGGGCTGGGTGACATCGATAATGTCGTTTGCGTATAACTTGAATCCAATTCAACATACGGGAAGGGGAAGTCATAGGGTTGAGGTGGAGGGGTGTTACATAAAAAGAAAGCGAAAATAATCGAGCATCGTTTCAAACCGGGCTTGTTGAAGTCGATGAGTTCAACTCTGACATTCTACATATAACATCTGTAGTTGAAGTCCAGGCTGGGGATTGCGGAGGAAAGTGTGAAGTTCTGTTAGATAAAAAAAATGCAAAAACAACCAAAATTAATGTGAATATTCTTGGCTGTATTAGGATACCGGGAATATTTTTGACCTTCTTAAGGTACCAGTTGAATTTTTCAGTCCCTCAAAGTAACTAGAATGTATTTGACTCTCTTTAGGGTATGTGGAGAATTTTAGTGCCGAAGAATATATTATAATTTATTTCAGACTTTTATAAAGTTTCTGTGCTTATTTAAGTTACCAGTAGATTTCTTGACTGGATTAATATCCCGATAGTTATGAAGAAAATTAACTCTCATTAAGTAGGGTAGTGAAAAGGTAATTTTTAAATTATGTGAATTTCTAACATGGCCCTATCACGTGTTGACAGACTGCCTAATTAAATACAGTAGTGGGAGAATGTAATATATATAAATGAAATAAAGTTAGTTTGACCCTTATGCGTTCCTATACCATTTATGCTATTGAGATTAAACTTTAGCGACTTGTGTGCATGTTCAACAAGCTTTGTAAACGTATGGCAAAGCGTTCGATTGGGGTGGAAGTGGATATATTTAAGTATACAATAACTGTCATTATTTCGTCGAATAAATAGTTTTCGGGTTAAATGGTATGACAGTATTCCTTCCGATGTTGTTTGCGTATAATTTCGGCCTGGGAGCACTTTTAGGTGTGGGCTATAGGGGCATTTCTGAATAATAACGCGAAAATAACCGCGGTGTTTATTCTTGTCAGTGTTTTAGATGTTTCTGACATCCAAAATCCAGATAAAGCTGTAGTTCAGCCTCTAGGTGTGGGAATAGGACTGATAGGGGATCAAAGGCCGTTCCACAAATACAATACCATGAAAACCGAAATTGGTGTAGAATTCGGGGTTCTGAAAGACACTGAGATTAATTCTGACATTCAATTTTCCGGTTAAGTTGTAGTTCGCCCCTAGGTCCAGTGAGGAAGAGATGAAAATTAATAAATAATTATATTTACGAAAGAAACATAAAAGAATCTCTTATGGCAGCGGGAGTACTTTCACCTCTCTTAATGTACCTGTTCTTAGGACTTATTTTATTTTGTGAGGTATCAGTAGATTTCTTGTATGAGTGAGCTTAGATAGAGTAAGGAACATGGAAACGTAGACGTTTAACAAAGTGACTATAGAGGTAAATCACGCTTTTATTAAAAGATTTTCGTACAATTAAAAACTGTTCCGGGAAATTACTCATATAATGAATTGCCGGACAGCTCCTGGGGCCCAGATAGTCTTAAATATAACCATAACGATATTCTAGATTCATACTCAATTTTATATAATAGTATAATAATTTATTTTTCAAATTCAGAAATTATTTCGTTTTGATTGTAAAAATTTTATTACCTAAGTCTGTAATATTCATCAAGGCAAATTAATTGTAAATATCACCGTAATTTCTCGATTGGCTATATTAGACGTCAACTTACAGGTTTTTGATGAAAATATTAATATTACTAGATGCCTAGTTTTCACTCGAGCGTAATAGTGCACTAATAATAATTAATTTGTAAAGAATCTATCTGATGCCGAGGATTGTTTAATCTTTCGTTGGATAAATCGGAAATTTTCTGACAAACAATTATTGAGTGAACAACTTTTACAGTTTTTATATTTTTCGTATAAGTCCCAGTTTATACAATTTATCACTAAACATTATTGAGATGAAAATCTCATGATATTGTTGTTTCTCCAAATAAGAACCAGTTCTTTCGGATTAGTTGGGCAGAAGCCAAGAGTTGTAGGTCAGTCACAAATTACGTAAGGCAAATACGTTTACTATTATTAGATTTGCCCCAGGTCGTTAAACTTCAAACTTGTTCTGCAAAAACAATTGTGGCACGTTTTACGCTACGTAATACAGTATACACAGTGTCCGTTAGAGTGGATATTTCGGAGGATTATAAGTGATAAATGTGACATAGTATGTAGAAGCTGTTAATCACATCATCGGGTAATAAGATTCGAATCTCATAAAGGGCATTCTGATTTCATTTGCCATGCATTTTCATAAGTATCATATTTGTTATAAAAAATGTAATTTACGTACTATAACAGACAATTAATTTAAAAAAATTAGTTTTATTTAACAATAAAATTTCGGTATATATTTGTAAGTTCTTCAGACCGTGACTCGCCCTAGACAAAAAACAGATAACGTTCATAAAAATGTTCAAGCTTTACTTAAACTGTTTAGGATATTGTAATGTTATGGTAAATTTGGTGTAAATTAAAAAATAATTTTAACAAATTTTGATTTTTGTCAGGTTTTAAAATGAAAACGAGCTTAATAAATTTTATGGTAAACAAAGACAAGTCTAATAAAGACAAATTTCTAAAAGAAACAGCATTAAACATATAATTAATTAAAGAAAATATAATTGCCAAAGTAAAATTACACAAGTCATGTTAAACATGTACTTGAAACCAGATTAAAAGCACATCAAAACCTCAAACCATAATTTCACATTATTCCCAGATTTGAATAAAATCAGGAAATAAATTTAAAGACTGATGTATAAATTCTTATAGATGCAATCTCTCGAAAATGCTTCACATTAAAACATTTGGAAACACAATTTGCAAAATATTATAAAATTAAGCCGTCTTTACATCAATTTTCATAACCTAACTTCCGATATAATTGTTTTTTGAAAATTGGTAGCTAAGGAGGTTGTAAAGATGAAATAATGCATTATTTGTTTCCTACGCCTATGGGAAAAGAGAAAGTATTGTTGGTGTTCTACCATTCTATTTATCTTTCAATATTGACAGGATATCCAAATAAGCTGAGTTTTAAATTGAGGCTGAATTTGTTCTTAATCACATACATAATTATTAAATTACTTTTCAATGTTTTAACATTCTGGAGTAAATAAAAAATGGAGTTTGTCATTTTCATATTATGTAATAACCTTAAAAATTTATTGTTGTAAAACTTTTAATTTTATCCTGATCAAATTTGCTAATTTGTCTCATTTTCCGTAGAAACAGAACCTGACTGAAGTACTCATATACATATATGTATATACATATATACTCATATACACTGAAATGTTATTATTTTAAATTAAAATTTCTCTTATTAGTTGTAACATACATTTTGACTTATATAATAATAAGAAAGACGTAAAAACAAAAATATGTCTTCCTTTAAGACACTTTGTAGTAGATACTTCTGAAAATTTTACACGGAAAATCAAACCTGAATGTAGTATTTCTGTAAATAAATATTTGTATTCTAAATTCTATTGTATATAAATATGTACCTATCTCAGTCAAAACATTCTCAACTATTAATCTGTTGTAAAATTGTTTAGATCATGCTTTAACTAAATTATTGTTTGTTTTAATTTTAAATCGATATTTTAAAACTTCTTCTACCTACTAAAAGTACTTTATTTTTTATAGTGTAATATCAAATGCTGTGAATCTTCTTCGAATGCTGATTCAAATTGAATAACAAAAACTTACCAAATTCTCAGCCTCCAAGAATTTTGAATATAATGCAAAAGTGTGGTGACATTTTAAATGTTGTTAAACTTGCCATCACAGCAAAATAAAAGAAACCGGAAAACTACTTTTTCAAGGTGCGTCCCCAATTATTTTTTTATTCGTTTCTTAATGAAAGAAGAACCATGATTTTCAACCTAGTCCATTTGTTATCAAATCTAAACTTTCTGAATATATGAAGATTGTCTTTAAATATTGGATAATTATTATACAACTTCGTTTTTCAACGTACAGATAACTTGTGAACGAAATTATTTCAAATCCTTCTCAACTAAATCCGAAAATAACAAACCTAACGTCAACTTCACTTCGTTTCCAAATGAATTTCAATGCCAACTTTAAATCATTTTCAAACGTTTTATAATAAGCATCATTTGAAAGCAGTGCAACACCTTATCCCGGTACATCAAGAATAATAATAGTTTTATTTTGGAAATAATACATGCTAAATTAAATACAAATACTATTAATCTTGTAAGCGACTCAAACTCTATAAATTCTAGTTTTTATTTTATTCTATCAAGTTAACATCATTGGGTAACGTAAAAATGATGTTAGTTTCACACATGATGAGATCTACGGATTGGTAGAGAAGAAACGGTTCGAATCAATTACGATTCAACTTTACAACACTGTTTTACAGAGGCACGATTAGGTTCGTAGACTTATTTTTAACTTGACTCAAAATGGCATGCGTTTCTAAACCTTCCTTTTTTTTCGAATTTCACAAGAAAGCAACCGAATCGATTTCGGTGAAACTTAATACCGTAGCTACATGTAGGAGTAACAAGGTTTCAAGCAATATCAAACTACCAGCCGCTATATTGAGACAAAATAGCGAACTTATTTTCTTTGATTTTAACTGCTTTTGGAGAGCTGCTGAACAAGTTTCCTCTCAAGGGTTAAGTATCTCTGAGGCTATCTTATATTCTTATGCAAAAAAGTTCAGGCTTCAAATTCTGTCTATTTTATTTTTATTTTTAAGGGGAATGTATTGGTATGGTCGCGAAGACCGGGATTAAGACTGTTGGAGGATCGATACGTTGACCACGTGTCACTCCAAACTCGGAATGTGTCATGCAGGATGACAGTCCGCAGTCGACTCGGTAGGCCCAGGCCCTCAAAGGGCTGTAGAGCCATGGAGAAAGAAAAAAATGTATTAGTAGATAAGGGAAATCTTAGATACCAAGAGCAGGTGAGATCAGTAAAATAGTAAATTTTATTAAATGTAGGTAAAGCTAACTCTAATGTTAAGAACTGTGCTCAATATTTTCATTCAAGAGAAGGAATGACATCGAAATATTATTTATTATTATGGCTGATTAGCCTATCCTAATCACAATATATTTTCCTTTACTATTGAACTTTTATAACTCGATAAATTATTGGTATAATATATACTGTAGAAGAAAATAATATCTTGAAATACAACGTGACTCATAGAATCATGCTACTTACGTAACATCATCATAAAACAGCGTACTTACAGAAACATAAGAATGTCTAGGTATAACTTTTTCCCCTCGAGAGAAAGTTTCCAGGTGTAATGCACAATTATCTCACATGCCGCTTTACGTAAATACAATGAAAACTTTATCAATATTATTCTCGGACTTATTCTCCTTAATTTAAATCCGCTTCGAGACGGGATATTTCTGTTATACTGCTTTGTTTTTAAATGGCTAACTATTACAAATTAATTCCCATTAGATTACCAATGGGCCACATAAATATAACAAATTTTACTGTCTGCTGTTTACAATTATTCTTATAGAAATATACAAACGAATTAAACGCATATAAGAAGGATTCTATTGCAAAAAATCAAATACAAGCTCTTTCACATTCCTGCTGGTGAAATTCCCATATCATAAATCTTATCTCTTATGATAGGCTTATCTTCTTGAGTTGAGCACTGAAATATATAATCAATGGATGAGATACCCCTTGCAGTGATTTCAATTTTTTGATCGTTTGTGCTCTTGTAGTTTACAATTTATGAAATGAATTAGAAATACCGTGGTTGAAATACTTAATTTTTCATCAAACCGATTATCGTGAGGGAATTTGTATTCTACGACACTCGTTGCAGGTTGCGATTTCGTTTCCATCTGTGGCAATACTCTACACAATATGAGTATAAAAATTCCCATTGCTGACAACCAGGCGGGAATAATAACTAATCCCGACAGAAATAACAAGCAAGGCGCCAATAAGCGACCTGGGCGTGTTAAATCCACAGCCCAGTTCATTTACTCCGGAATTTCGAAGCACGCATCTCCTTTCACAAAGTAGAAAAACCACGGGCAAAGGGTCATGTGATCCACCATCCACCTCATGGTGGGAGGCATAGGAAGTTGACCTGGAGAGGTGAAGAGGCAGAAATTAGTCAGTCGTGAATTGAACTTGGAGGTAAGAAAGTGACTGGATAAATAATCTTCGGATGAAGAATGAACAGTCGGGAAAGAATCTTGGAAAGCTAATGCAGTCATTCAGGAATTAACTTTGAAGCAGGAAGGTGGAGAGGTTTGAGAAAAGCTTGTTTTGAATCTGTGACAAACTGAGAGAAGACGGCGGAAGGTGAAATCCCGTTCACATCATTTGCTGGTGTCAAGGAAGAAAACCACGAAACCACGGGGTGCGACCAGCCATGATTCCCAGAACTCAGTCGCAGGTAATAACGCCTAAATCAGCAGCCCCAAAACACAGAGACCCGGAAGCCAGACGCGTGAGTGCAAAGTAATTGCCGGTGCGTAAGTCTGATTTCCTGCTGCACGAAATGCCAAAAAATGACCCTTAAATAGATACAGTCTCACAAAAAGCAATTAGAGCTATATGTGGAAATTTTAATGCACTCTAAGTTTTGTACTTATTGTAATTCCAGTTAATACATTTAATTTGTTAAAATATAACTTAATAATTTGCTCATAATTTAGATTAAAATTTAATTCACACCCAGTAATAACATTTATAGTTCAACACATTGGTTCAATAATACTTTTTTATTTTATAGTTGAGTGCCAAATTTACGTTTTTAGTAACTTCTAGAATAATACAATTTCAACTTGATTTTAGGCTGACAGTAAATATAACAGAATACGCAAATTAACCTTAATACCTACAAAATTCAATCAACTTTACCTCCAGACGGATTTAACTATCCTGTACAAATATCAAACATGCCGCATACAATGAAAACATTATCCAATATTATTCTTAAACTTATTCTCCTACAGTTAACATTTGTTTATTTTTTATCCATAACACTACTGTCTAAATATACGTTGACGACGAAACTAAACATTTACAAGCCCTTTGTGCCATAAAGTCCAAAATAAACAGCAGCTTTCTGTATATTGCATCTCGTGAAGGTTGTGGATAGATTACAAAAAAAAATTATCTAAGTAATTTTGGAACACTTGATTCATCAATTCACAAGTACATGGAGGATGTCGAACCAAGATTTTTATGAAATCCTCAAATCTAACGTAAAGTAACGAAATTGAAAAGAAAATCAAACTTAAATATTGTTTATTTTTACCATGAAAACTATTATATGGAATAATTTACACGAGATTTAATTTCAATAGAAAAACAGTAAGTAAATATAATGTATAGTGAATTAGCAATTAAGTTCAAGACGTAATACATCGAGAGAAAGATGTCAACGTAAGATTACCAATATTATATAGCGTACAAAAGGTTTACACAAAAATTAATATATAATTGTAAAAATAAATCAGAAAGAAAGTTTTAGTGAGATAAAAAGAGAATGTTGGAGTGTATTTTTACTAAAGTTTCTACAGTTGCGTTTATGAGGACTGAATCCCTGTACGATACCAGTAAGTCAGTTCACGACAGACTTTTTTTAAACAAAATACTGAATATATAATTCAATACAAAATATTACTTTTAAACATTTTTAGGACACGTTCAGTTTATTGTTAAAGTCTACCCATATGGATTATGTGATTTTCCTTTTTAAACTAGTTATTGTTTGTCAAGTAGTTGAAGAAACTCGTTATTGATCAAATATGTCTTCATTTTCATATTCATTTTAATATTTCATAAATTTAACTCTTAATGACGACAGTGATCACAACTTTCAAACTTCCTATGAAAGAGGGTTGATAAATGAAATGGGAGCAACATATCATTAATATTTCGTCAAAATCCAGCTCAACACTCTATTTTTGTGCTATTCAGTCCTGATGCAACCCTCCGTACTAACCTATCTTCCGCAAACCTTTTCATTTCCACATAACTACATCCTCACTAATCTCCTTAACGGATTACATCCTTATGTTCATACCCCACACACTTCCCTCTAATGCTAATTTTTCAAGACTCTCGTGTCTGAAAACTTGGCCCATTAATCTATCATTTCTCTAAGTTAACATCCTCCCTAATTTTTCCTCTTCCCCCATTCTATTTAGAACTTCCTCGTAAGTAATTCTATCCACCCATCTGATTTTCAGCATTCGCCTATAGCACAACATTTCAAAGGCTTCTATTATTTTCCTTTCCCCAACTCCTATCGTCTACGTTCACGCTCCATACGATCATTTTTAGCAACGATTTCCTAATATTAACACTTATATTACTCGTAAGTAAATTCCTCTTTTTCGCGAAAGCCTTCCTTGCTTATGTCTACTATACTTCTACCATCCCTAGTTATTACGCTTCCCAAGTAGCATAATTTTTTAACTTCCGTCAAAATATCCTTCTCAATCTAACACACTTCGTTATTGCAATCCTCATATTGAACTCTTTACCCAGGACCACTTTCATGCCATTTATATGGTTTTAAATTTTTCTCTGACTCCTCTAATACTACAATGTTCGATAATCTATTAATATTAGTAGATGAAAGTAAAATAATACCGCAGAAATAGTATAGCACGAATTATTCAACACTCTTAAATTACTCTGCCATAAGAAAGTTTCCGTTCGTCATCATTCCCGTTAATTGTAAGGTAACGCTTAATCGACAAAGATTAGGCGGTAATGGTCCAAAGAACGTTTCGGCCTCGATTCCCTGAAATCGTGTGTTGAACAATGTTGGTGCTACTCAGTGCTGTTTTTTTTTAATCTTACTGTTGGGTGAATAATGTGAAATTATTCGGCTCATCCCATGATTGTCAAGCAACGAACCGAAGGCTAGTGTACAGGATACATTATTACGTATTTCTCATTTTAGTCGACGTTGAAACATCAAAATTTACCTTAAACAAATTATGACGACCACAAATACCGGAATAACAACTGAAGATAATACAACATTAGATCATAAACATTATCAATACATTCATCATGAAACTGAATATTTGAGAATGGTAATACGTTCTTTAATTATGAATTTTAAAGCACGTGTGATGTTTAAACAATCAAAATCTGAAGAATTCAAGTTATTTGACGCCGCATCCGTGGTGTCAAAGATATTCCTACAAAAAAGAACATTTTTCGTGGTACAAACATCGGTATAAGTTATCAATTGAGACATTCTGAGTGCTTAAGAATAATATGGGATGGATACAGTTTCGCAATGAATATCTTTACAACAGCAAAATGTGTTGTGGTTTTCGTTGATGACATTCTACTTGTTATATTGGATCGGGATTACGTATGATTTTACGATACATAGGCTTCTTCACATTGTTTATTAGTTCTCATGACTAATATATATATTTATTTATTTAACTTATTTATTTGTGTGTATAAATTATGGCGTTATAGTCACAACGTAACATAAAATCACAATGTAGTCATTAACAAATATTTCATTACGTGATTTACTTTTTTATGGTTTGAAATGTAGACAAGTGAATATCTAGGCTTGTAGTTACGTAATGAGATCTCATAATCGAAGGAAACTAGTAGAGTCGATGAATTCATGATTGCTTAAAAGAAACGGGAGGCAAACTTAAATATGAAATAGAAATAATACTTCCAAGCATTAACTTAAAGTTTAAATAACACAGAAACCTGGAAAATAAATGGCCTCCTAACACTGTTAATCTAATTTGTTTCTCAATTATAATTGTTTATTTAACACATTAAATATGTTAAAAAACATATTAACATATAAAAGGTGACATTTTTAGACAGAATGTTTTATATATATGATAAGTATTTTTTGCCAATGTCTTCATGTCACGTTAGGCTAAAACCATATATATTCGAGAAAAGATAAAATAAACTAACGTAGGATAGATAACGCTGATGGTTGTGAAGCTTTATGTTCACTTGGAATGTTAAATTGATTCTAAGGATTGCTCATAATGTTAATACTGAAAATATCTCTGCTAAAAATGCAATTTTATTAGCAGCATTTTTCTTGTAGTCTATGCGTTTCCGAGATGAGGATTAGAAGAGTCCAAACAGACGTCGTGACGTCCCATGCGTCGATCGGCCTTGGTGCGCTTCAGGGCACAGCGAGCGGCGCTTTGAGGTCAAAATGGAGTACTGGACAAGCAGAACATCCTCAGAAATAGACGGAAACAGTTCGCATGAACACAGTGACGCGGTTAACAGTGAAAATTAAGGTAAAACAATAACTAACGCTCTGACACTATCGCCGTCCTGAAGGAGAGTATTCTTCCAAGGGCCAAGGCAGTTTGACGGAAAGGGAAAGTAACGGACCGAAGTAAACATACAGTGGAGCTTGTTCAATTAAACTCGGGAGAGAAGTTACCCCAAAGATAAAAAATGACTCGGTCACACACGAGGAGCAACGTACGAAAGAGGGCGTCAGACTGTAATAGATGTTGCAGCCAGAGCAGCAGCGTTGATAAATTCGTCGCAAACTCGAGAGATACGGCTGTTCACTCGGGCTAGGGTCTGAGATTGGGCTTCGTAGCAAAGTATGATGTCTGTCATAACCTCACTGCTAGTTGCCATCGCTAAGCGTTGAGCTCTCTCTACTACATCCTGATGGACGCTTAATCCGGCAATGACGCGTGGATCTCAATGCCAATGTAGATTTAAATCGTCTTCGCGTCTGCAAAATTCATAAAGATGACTTTTGTGGGCATTTTTACCGTGACGTTGCAGATTCTTTGCTCGGGAATGGTAATTTCAGTCGTAGTTTCAACCAATCGGTTGGGCACATCATACTTTCAGCGAAATTCAACAGAGGGTTATTTAAGGAAGAACAGTTACATCTTGTTGTCGATTATGAGTGATCTCTTTATTTGGTCTTCTGGAACCCCTACCTTATAGAAATATAAGAGGTAATAGATTGCGTGACTCGACCAGTATCCTTGTTCGTGTGGTTTTCCAATGCGTTCGAGTCCGACACGCCAAATTAAACCTAACAGTACAAATTATTCAACTGGGTCATTCCAAATAAATGAAAATAAAATTAATGTCAATTAAGTTACCAGACGCCAAGAGTGCTGTATAATAGTAAAAGAAATTGGAACTAATAGTATTCACATACTCAAAAGAAAAAACTATTTTTTCTTATCATTTACGTGAAGGAAAAAGTACAATTTAATTTAATTTTAAGTCTCTTGGAATGGGCTTTCATGTTTTGTGTCGCTTGTCAATATATCCTAGTGTACTTATTTAAAACCTGAAATAAATATAAATCTTGAAAAATTGTACGTCTGGTGAAAATTTTAATGGGATCTAGGTGAACTAAAATACATCTACTCGCTGCTCATGTACATTTTGTATTGCTTTACACGTCCGTTTCGGACATTTGCTTATACTAGCTAAACCCGCGACTTCGTTCGCGCGGAAATAGGTCGACGATCCAAAAAAGTTTTATTATTTCTCAGGGGGTTAGCTCTCTGCCAAGAATAGGTTAATTACGGCGCGAATCTCGCTGCAACAATAGGTGAAGTGAGAATGATCGCCCCTCTCTCTCATAATTCAAAAATTACGCTTATAATATCACATCAAGACCGACGAATGTTATAGGAACGGCTAATAGGGCTTATAACTCGCAGATGGTTTTCCGGCGGCTTTCGCGCGGCAATTCAATGGATTTATAAATATTTATATTAATACCTTCGAACTCTTCAAGATATCTAAATGAAACATACTCAAAAATTTAAGCAAATTTTAAACCCTCAAAATTGTTGAACCGTTCCGGAGCCTATTGCAGACAAACTTCCAGACAGAGAGTCAGTCAGACAGACAAGCACTTCAGTTTTATTTATTGGTATAGATTTGTCCACTTCTCGCTTTCAGTGTTGTTAACTCTTTGTGTTGGATTTATTCACGACGTCTATTTTTTTTCAAGATCATCAGTAATGGATATGCTATATTTTACCATTTTACGGCGTGGACAAAGTTAAAATTAAAAATTCGGGAAAAATTGCAATATGCATCCTGAAAATTTTGCTAAAATTTATTATAGTTAAGCTGTGAGGCTTGCTGACTTATATCATATCTTATTTATTTTACGACTACAGTATTTCTCAACTAAAATAAGTTTGTCGAAAGTAAATCTTTGCTTCTGAATTCAATTCGTTTGACTGAGATCGTGACATAAACAAATACAGCACGTTTTACACAAACATATATCTGTCACAGAGTTGACGTCTGTGTTACGGTTAATAAATAATAATTTGAAAATGTTCATTATTTTAGCCACTGCTATAGGCGCCTAGAAGCCGGCCTTTCGGAATACCAACAAACGAGAAGAAAGCGACGATGGAGTTAATTAGCAGCGCTCTCTCAGCCAGATTCCATTGTGAAATGCTTCGCCTTTTCCCTCGTTTTATTGCTCCTCTCTTGCTCTGTATACACAACTCATCAACAGATTCGGTTTTAATTTCGTTGCAAATTGGGAGTATTCTTCGCTGCCTTGCGAATTCAACTTACAAGTCGATTCTCTTTCAATTCCAAGATGCAATTATAAGAGCCAATATCTTCAATTGCAAGAAATTCTTTGAAAATTGTCAATTATATTTCATTAATTTGTGCCACTCCGACTTAATGTTGTCTTGGAAAATGGGACTCTTGGCACATTACTCACGATCGGAAAATGCCTTTAGAAATTTTTTTGTAGAAACAATTTTTATCTTACTTCAGTACCTCTTATATCACTATAGCATTACTGTGACCTATAACACTACAGGTTAAACTAGTAAATATTAAAACATTTTATATAAAATTCCGAAACCAACTATTGTTTACAAAAATTGTATCAAAGTGCGTTACGAATTACAGCTTTATTCACTGTCAGCAAAAGTCCACACGCCATATTCGCGCTATAATACGCATTTGCTGAGAGTTTAATTATCAGCTTTATTTCCAAATACAGCAACGTCAATTTGCTCCAATTGTAGAAGACCACTCTATTGCATTTGTGATTGTGACAATGAATGTGGAAGTAATTTAATCCAGTTTGATTCATATATTTGTGGAGGCTATTGACGCCATTTAATAAACTGTCAGAAAAGCGAAAAACGATAACGCAATAAAAACCCACGCTACCGACCGACGTATGTGTATAATAATATCGTCTCGACGAATAACTATTCTTAAGGTCAATCGTGGCACATAGTGTGTTGGATAATTTAAGAATTCTACATTTGATATCGATTATTAGGTTACGTTTACGTTTCGACAATCTATCCTATTTCGTCGTATATAAAACAAAATTATTGTGTACTACTGAATAATTTACAGCACAATTCAGCGACATAAACAAAAGTAAATAAATCAACGAAACAATCAAGGAAGCTTGTATAAAGATAAAAAATCACAGGTAATGTTGAGATTCAATTGGAATATTTTAATATCAATTTGACCTAATTGTATAGTTGGAATTTGAATTATTATTTGTATGGTTTCGTGTTCCGTCTTTAAATCACACCATGAAGCAATAATAGTTTTGTTTTATAAGAATCTCAACCGTACCCGTTGTTCATGCTCTTTGGCCGAGTTTCAATTGGAAGCAATTCTTCGCTCTCGGAATAATAGTTCTCTTTTTGGTTCAATTAAGACAATATTTAAATGAGCGGAATCTCTAACCTGGTCGAAAACCGGAGAAGGGAATCCTGTGACCAAACAGCAAACCTTTTTTCCTGTTATTCGGAAAGATATGGGACAAGTATGAATAGCCAGGCCGACCTAGCGCAGGGTTTGGCCTATATCTCTTTTAGGCCGTTTTGTTAGAAGTTGCTTCAAATCACTCAAGTAAATTTCACTTTATTTACAAGCATTAATAAAATTAAAAATCAAATACATATAAATGGAAAATCTCTAACACAACACACGAAATACATGTTAAAACAATATCTTTGGAGAGACCTAGCACTAAAAAATAGATTGGGAACAACTAATAAGAAGTTTATGAATTGATGATAAAAAATAGTGTAAAAAGAAATAGAAATGAGAATGTAATAAAGATACACTATACAAACACGCTAAAATGGTGCAGTAGCCAGATGAGTTGTGAACGTTCAAACATGTGATGCTTAATTTTATTAGATTTAAATATTTTTTTTTTGGTGGGCTGCCATCTATGATGAACAATAAAGCATACCTTGCAGAACAAATTATCACGTGCTACCAAATGTGTATCAATGTTTTATTAAATAAGAAATATTTTGAGCCCATAAGGGTTAAACTATAGCTGTAGTTAACCTATGGCTGCCTTGATCTCCCTTCCGCATCCTCCCGGTCAAATTCTCTTTCTGTGATATTAAAGGACAGTTGCCACCATTCTGATAACCTCATATAGAGTGTAACCCTAAAAAACTGTTTGTATTATCAGAAGTTTGAACAAAGTAGAATTATAATATAAAAATTTGTCACTATAATACATACTGGTTGCATTATTTAATAGTGATTAATATCAGAAGAAACTATTACGCAATCTGAAGATGAATAGGAAATTCTCACAAAATAGAAGATATAGTATTAAAGTTGTAGGATTTGCGATGTTTTATTTATGTTTAATTTATTGCTATCAGCGAAAGGTACAAATTTATGTTACATTGAAATAATAAAAGAACAGAATTTGTATCAGTGTTTAAAAGCTGCAACTTGTACGGCAAAACACGTAAAGAAATCAGAGACGAGTTGTATGAAGTTCATAGCACATCACCTCAAACGTTCCTAAGCTTTTATATCTACATAGATTATTTTGAACGGTGTCGGTCATATACAAGTGACTTTCACTTGAGAAGACCGCGCCAGAAACGTTCCACAAAATTCAAGATATAGTGTTGAGTGACCGAGGAATAAAAATATGGAAGAAACGTTGCCACATAGATATTTTACATGCCTAAGAACCTATCTCCAATACGGGTTTTGCCCAAATTGAAAACAAAAGCGGTGGTGCACTCAATTCCACTGACAAATTGGCGTACTATCGTCGCTAACCTGACGTGTTTCCACGTCTGTACTGAGCAAGGTTCCAGCAATACATTCCAGAGACAAAACAACAGTAGATTCTTGAAGATGGTGAAATTGACCAGAACATGATTCACGCGGAATGTCTGGATGCAGTCGGAATTACGAGTATCGAGCTTAAAATAAACAATGTTCCGTAAATAAAATTGAAACCATTCAAAATAATGTTTCGCTATCCTTTTGGCCAGTATAGACGTATACTTGTGATATTAGACATTCTTTGGAGTCCTCCATAGGCATGACTACAAAGTTTAAATTTGGTAAAACGTTAGAGGAACTCGATTGCATTCTAGGGGCATATCCATTAGTTCCAAGACGCCCTAATCCAGTTGGCTCGGACTACAACTTCACTGACTGGGATGGACTTCCCTTTCAGATAATATTATCTGTTCCATTCATCATTTTTCAATAAGGGCGAGTTGATGTTGAAATGGAATAAAACAAGTATTAACGAAATTAGTTTTATATTTGAAAGGCCCGTGTATTCCATTGCGTATTAAATATAGCAACATTCAAATGACCACTGCATTGGCACGGATCAGAGTAGTCCAATTTTCACTGACTGCCACATTGATCCGGCTGATTTTGAGCGATGGCCTGGGTTACGTAGACTTTAAGAGCATCGGTCTAGTGCAGAATTATGAGCATAGACCTGCGACTTCAGGAAAACACTCAAGAAAAACTCTATCGGGGTGAAATCGCACGATTTTGGTGGCCAATTCACGTCACCTCTGCGAGAGAGAACCATACTCTCAAATCGTTCATGCAGAATTTACACATGTCGTCTACGTCCATATCATTCAGTTTGAGCCAAAATAAATCGGCTATCATCGTTCTTATTTTTTAATTATTGTTTATAGTCGCACCAACTGCTAAGTTATTAGTGACTGTGCACGATTATGGGAACTTATAACTACGTAGGGGAATCATAGTATGATCCAAGCCCATGTCAAGATTCGGACCCGGGACCTCTGCGGTGAGATACATCGGCATGTCATCGTTGTGTAGCGCTCGCTGTTGACGGTGATGACTTCATCAACGTTGTTTTTAACGCCGCAGCGTTGTTCTCGGCTGATCTGGCGTTCCTTGGACATACGGGTGTTGGTTGGTTTTTTCCGAACCGGTCGTCTCGAATTTGGCCTCAAACCGTTGGAGAATTGACTTTAAGGGCAACCGCAACTCTGCCGTAAACTGTGGACGTTAACCACTGCACCACAGGTGATATAAGAGTTGTATACAGGAAAATTCAATGTAACAGGGGAGTAACAGACTAAGGGTCATTATGAAACGAGCAACTTTTAATAGTATAGGGATGTGGAAGGTACAGCAAGGAAGCCAAGGGTTATTATATATATATATATATATATTATATATATATATATTACCCAGTGATTCACCTCAAAGAGATTCAGGGTAAATCATAGAAAACCTGCATGTGCTTGATCGGGCTGTTGGGTACTATTCCCACTCCCTTTCACGTCTCCACCACTTTTAGGAGGCATCTGGAAGACTGATACAATGGGACCAACCGGACAACTCTTACCTTATCATTAAGGTCGTCGACCCCAATACAACAACCCCCCTCCCAAAAGATATGATAGTGCCTCTGCCTTGAAAATAAAGAGAAATTAGACGATAACAGAATTAAATATTGTAATTTGATTAATCAGGTTGTGTGTTGTGTCCCTAATATGACAAGGCTTGTTAAATCAAGATAATGAACTGTTGATAAAACAGTGAATTAATATTAAAATATTAAATTAACGAACTTAAACCATAAAGAAATTGAATTGCGTAGACCAAATTTTCAAAACTTATTTATAAATTTGAATAAGTGTGAATTAAAATATTGTATATATTACTTAACACATCAGTGTGAGTCCCGAAATAAGTGAACACAAATCAGGTCTCTGTTCTTTTGGCCATATACATTGATAAGCAATTATTACAATTCAATTGGTAAACAACATTGAGTACTTTGCCCTTTTCAACAAGTTCTTTTAAACTTTGTACAATCGTAGATAGACTTGAAAATCGTTTAAAATATTTTCCTTTGTTTGATAAAATAATTGTGTCATAATTATAATTATAAATGAAGTTGATGTTTGTTTTTTTACTTCCTTAATTTTCTTTGAGTTTCATTTAATATCCCTGGTTTTTTATATCTACAACTGTTTACCTTCCATTTCAAAATCATGACAATGATGCACATTAACACGAATAATTATGCTGTTTTATTAGTTCCATTTAAGCTATTCCATCGCAAATATTTGGCTTACAATGGAATGATACACTGATTGTTTGATCTGTAAACCAATGTGTTCAGCTTAACTCAATTCAGAGCAAGGGTGCAAGATTCCGCTATACATTGAACCAAGTTGCTTCAGAGCGGCTCAGAAAGATATCTGTCAGCGGCTTTCTGTCCAGCTGCGTCTTTTCCTGGGGCAAACGTCGGCACCCGACGCTGCGGTGTTCTCCTCTATAAACTTCCACCGAGCTCAGAAAGTCATGCTTATCTTTGCACCCAACATTCACAAGACGTGATATGTCACTATATCCTCACACACTTAACACTGCAGTTTTTCTTATATTTATTAATGCCACGTCTTAGCCACGACAGCGCTCCGTAAATCTCAATAATTGAAAAAACCTTTAATACGTTTACTTAATCACCGCTAAAAATTATAAACACGTATTCTGATTACAGATATCGATTAAAATGCATTTCACCAGCGGGATTATTGAGGTAGGGCAGGTGCCACATCCAAAGAATCATTATGCGGGAAACGAAAGCATCTTGGTACCAGCAGCAAAAGTAATCAATAGGTGAAATAAAATGCATTACTACAACAAACATCTGTAAAGCACAAAAAAGATTACGTAAAGTTATCGTTTTGAAAAAGAGTTAAAGTTAATTTAAAAGGAGTATTGTTTTATTCAGTCCTAAGACTGGTCTAATGCAACCCTTCATGCTAAACAACCTTTTCATTTCCGCATAACTACCACATCCAGATTTCCTCCTTAATCTGCTTACCCTATTACATCCTTGATCTCCCTCTTTTGTTCTTAACCCTCACACTTTCCTCTAATGCTAATTTTAAGACCCTCATGTCTTGAAACGTGACCTATTAACCTATCCCTTCTCTTGGTCAACGTCCTCCGTATTGTTCGCTCTTCCCCTATTCTGCTTACAACTTCCTCCTTAGTGATTCTATTCATCCATCTGATGTTCAGCATCCTCCTATAGCACCTCATTTCAAAGGCGTCTATTCTTTTCCCTTCTACAACTATAACCGTCTGCATTACGCACCCATATAACGCCACACTCCATATGAACATTTATAGCAATGATTTCCTAGTGTTCACACTTATATTACTCGTAAGTAAATTCCTCTTTTCGAGAAAGCCTTCCTTACCTGTGATATCCTACTGTGTTTACTATACTTCTACCTTCCCTAGTTATTATGCTACCCAAGTAGTAGAATTCCTTACCTTCCTTCAAAATATCCCTTCACAATCTAACACCCTTTGCAATTTCACTGTTTCCCATACTACCCTCCATTACGTTGCTTTTTCCTCTGTTAATCTTCATGTTGTACTATTTTTCCAGGAACACGAGCATGTCATTTATTACGCATTAAGAGTCTTCTTCTGACTTGCCCAATTCTACAATATCATCGGCAAAGCGTAAGATTTTTTCATTTCTTCTCCTTGTAGTATAATTCGTTTTAACGTTCTTCATCGCCTTAAACTTCATAACTTAAAAGGAGTATCTACAACGTTTCTGAGCCTCGAAAAAATAACTTAAACAGTTTCTGTCTATTAAAGGTCGTTTCCATGAATTCTCTTAATATATAAAACACACGTGAGACATTTATAAAGTTATGAGTTTTAAATATAGCTGGAGCATAAATAAAATCATTGTAATAAAAAAGTCTATATTGTGTAATTTAATATGCTTTAAAATATTATTAAATATTGTACTATTTCAAGTAGTCAATTGTTTATTTAACAATCTTTTTCAACAATAATAAGATCCTGAAAATCATTTTACTTTTGATAATTTGAAGAAAAAATATATATTAATTTTTAATTTTTGTAGTTATTTAAAAATTTCTTAAAATACGTATAACCTCATTAATTGCAGTTAAAATATCAAATAACGAAATAGTTTATTACATTAAATGGCGCCCTATATTTAGTCATTTAAAACTATTTAAAATAAATAATCTAAATTTATAAATTTTTCTATTGTATGAGTTATTAGTTATACCGATTGAAGCCAATTAATGGCGAAAAATGTTATTATTTAAAATATAAATTATTTTGATGTATATATTTTCTCAGTTTTTGTTATTAATACAAGGCAAAGAATAAAATGTAGGTGAGTTTAATTTGAATCACTTTTATCAAGTCGAATGCAAATATTTAGTTCCATTGCACTAATAGCACAGGACATTAATCCTAACTAAAAATCTGAGGAACGATCTATTATAATTTTGTAATATAAAATACAAATAACAGATATATCATATTTATAATGTACACCTTCATATGTATGTTAATCTTGATTTTCTATAGTTTGGCTTTCTGCTTGACACTGCAAGTTCTTAGAGTCTAATGAATGTTCTTTGTCGTAGGATTATAGTTTCTTGCTTCGTAAAGATCAGTTTCTGGGAGCCATTATTCTTATAAATCAATTATCTATTTTTTGGTTGATAAATCAATAAACTTCTCACACTCCGTTTAGCATGCTGAAATTTTTGGTTAATTAAATAAATAGGCACTCATTATGTTAACAATTTTAGAAATTCTATTTAGAGAAGGGAGAACTGCTTAACTACCCGTACCTAGTGTTTATTTTTGTCGTGAACAAAATTTTTGTATGCGTGCGTGTTGGGAGGCTGGAATAATAACTAGCGGTTGGATATTGGATAACAGCTCGGCGAGAGCGTGTTACAAAACCGTGCGGGGGATATTGTTAATGAGAGCCGCTCCACCCTTTAAATCTACAGAGATTAATACCCAACACGATTGTCAGCTGTGAATATACGACAGGAAGGAAAAAATGCAACACGAAGTATCCGTTAGTGCGGGGCAGTGAATTGCATATGCTATTACTGCATTCATTCTCGAAACCGTATCTTTTTGCTGCTCATCGAGTGATACTACAATAGTCGCTCATGCCACGGAGCTTACTTTACCACGACTAAAACTCTTAATTTATCACAGGCTACGAATGTGAGAAGAGCTGAGTTAAAAATATACCAACATACTATTGTTTTATTAATTTATAAAAACTATTATCTTTACAGTTTTTCAGTTGTGCTAATTTCAAAATAGTATATACAATATGAAAACACAAAAAAAATGAAAATAAAATATTGTATATAATTTACATGGTTACATGAGGATAGGTTAATCCGTTTGATTAACCTACTTTAGCCGAACTGGTTGGGTTTAATTGTATCTGAGGGGCATACGACGTGGGTGTGTGAGGATTGACAAGCAGTGAACTGATTTTTGGAAGATTAATGAGGAAGTGGTCTGCGGGCATGATGGTAGAGTGGTTTAGGGTGTGCCTGAATCATCAGGGGGAAGGATGAGGTCAATTGGAAGTTTTCTTTTGAGGCGACGGGAGCGTGGAGGTGGAGGCGGATTGTTATGAAATTGCTGGATCGTGGGATTTGGGTGGTTGAGTGCGCTTTTGATTAGGTTTGTTATGGATTTGGAGATTACTGACGGAATTTCTTAGGTACCAGGGAGAGTTTGTAATGGTGCGTAGTATTATGTTTTGTTTGGGTTGAATTTTGGTTGAATGGGTTTTGGCTGTTGTTCCCCACATGGAGGATGCATAGGACCAGGTGGGTTGTATTATGGAGAGGTATATGAGGCGTTTTGTGCTGGTGGAGACAGGGAATTTTCTGTATAGGAGGGGATATAGAGTTCTGAATTTTTGGTTTATTTTGGAGAGGAGAAAATTAATGTGAGGTTTCCAGGATAGTTTTGAGTCAAACATGATTCCGAGGTAGGTGGTTTCCGTTTTTGTTGGGATTAATGAATTGTTTAGATAGAGGTGAATTTGGGGAGGAGAGTTTTTTGTTAGAGTGAATGGGATGGTTATTGATTTGGTGGGGTTGATACTGATTCGCCATTGTTTAGACCATTGTTCTAGGTTATTGAGCACTGATTGGAGTGGTTGGAAATCGGAGGTGAGAGAGGAGGTTTCATAGGAGATGGCTATGTCGTCTGCGAAAAAGATTGTGCTAGTGTTAGGATGTTGTGGGATATCATGGGAGAAGATGTTGTATAGGAAGGGGGGCAATGACACTTCCTTGGGGGACGCCCGCCGCGATTGGGTGAGGTTGTGAGTGGTGGTTATTTATTTTGACTGAGAAGGTTGTGTTTGAAAGGTAGTTTAGGAGTATTTTGTAGTGGGTGTCATTAAGGATGTCTTTAATTTTGGATAGTAGGGAAGGATGGTGGATTTTATCAAACGCTTTTTTCGATGTCAATAAAGGTGGTGATTAGGGATTTGCGATGTTCAAAGGAGTTGTTAATGAACCAACATACTATAAAGGAAAAACCTGCTATTCAAGTTTCATCAGAACCAAAACAGCTGCCAGAGATGCTTGATTCGATCGTGTGGCTCTTACGAGATCCAAAGAGAACTCCCAGTTTTCCAAATCACCGTTTGAATATCCATTTTAATAAAATTAAACTTAATGTAAATAATATGAGTGAGAGTAAATTAGAAAATAAATAGAGATTGTTAATGGAGAGAATTACGATTGTAATATATAAAATAGAGATAATAATAATGAAGGTAAAAAGATTGAATTATGTAATTATTTTTTAAAATGTGAAGAAAATATAAGTATAAACACTAGAGCGAAAGATAATATGAGAAGTCTTAATAGTGAGGTTGAAAATTCTAAACGTGATAATTTTAATATTTTGGTGTCACATATAGTAAAAATTTAACTGAAAAATTTGTCAAATTATTAAAAGATAATGGTTTTATGGAGACTAATGTTACATTGAACCCTGTCAATAAAATGAATAATTAGTTTACAATATTAAAGATAAAATTGAAAAACAAAATGGGAAATATCGTGTATATTGTTTAAAATGAGTTGATTATAATATTAAATATATTAGTATGACTGGCGTGTCAATGAAAAATAGGTTATAACACCATAAGAGTACTTTTAAGGCCATTTGAAAAATAATACTGCATTGTCTTTACATATGTTACAAAAAAACATAACTGTGAATGGGATAATTTTGAAATCTTACATAAAGAAAAATCTAGGTAGAAAAGGAGTTTTTTGGAATCAAAATGAACTATAAAACAAAATAAATAAAATTGATAATGTGGGAATTCATTATGCTAATGTTTTAAATATGATTAATAATAATGGTAAAATGTAAGGTAATTGTAAATAAATCCAGTCTTAAGTAATAGTCAAAGATGTTAATGATGGAGTAGTTATTTAAGCTCTTTGATGTTAAGTGTAAATATGATGTAGTAGAGTAATATTTTATGTTATTTGATTTTGGAGTTAAGTACGAACGTTCGTTTTGCAACGAGTACTCGATGAGTACAAAATTGTTGTGTATTATAATGAGGTGTGTTAAATTTTATAATATAACAATAATGTTGAGCTAAGCTAACTATATTACGTTTAAATATTGTTATTGTATAATTTTATGTATACCACTGTTTGTTTAATAAATAGTTGCAGATGAGGATGACGAAAGTCGAAAGCTATTGCAAGTAATTTTTTAATGTTGGACTTCTTGCCTTATTAAAGTTTAAGGCATATTAGTAACTATAATATTTTTTAACCAGTATGCAATCATTATGCCATGGATCAGATATGAAATTGTCTAACTATCCAAATTGCGGAATTGCTTTTTTATTCTATTGCTACATTAACAAACCGTTATTTTTAAGGTAAGCCATAGCTTAAGGACCCCACCTTTATAAGAAATTGCCCGAGGGCAAAAAAAGCTACATATATTCAACATTTCTTACCTTAAAAGCAATTTTGAAAACATGATGTATAAGAAAATATATTCTAATTACTTTGTGGGATGCTCAATTTCTCAGAAAAAAAGAAGCGAAAACTGAAATTACAACAGAAATGACTTAATATAAACAGTCATACGTTATTTAAAATTTGATTTCGTTAGTAATTTTCTCTGGCAAAGGTAATATATAAAATGTTTTGGGTCAAACGTCAGTGTATTTTTGGCTTCCAAGTACGGGAAAAATTCTAAAATATATCACCACGTAAGATTTCTAGCTAAAAACAAAAATTTCCGACATTGTCACATGTCTATAGTATAGATTGAAATAACTTTTTTCCTTCCATTCCTGGTTATTACAAAGACAGGATTATTCAAAAATCTATAAGAAAATAAGTCCATTTAAATTCCTTTGTGGAACCCTTAAGTTGACAACTTAAAAGGTTGAAGTAAAATATAATTTAGTAGTATATTATAGGGAAATAAAAAATCGTTAACTCGAAATATTTCGTATGCCTAACAAGTTATTAATGCACACTCTGGTAAAAAATTATTTTAAAAGATACTATATTTGATCAATATTCTCGTCTGCAAATAAATTCATAAAAAATTATTATAGAATAATAATTTCAATATATTAATAATGTTCTCATAATACAACGGTAGGAAAACAAATTTTTACTTTCTTATGCAAACCAAAATTATTCCTATTTTGACTAATTTAATTCCTTAGTAAGAAGTCTTTTCTGACCACGTGTCACTCCAAATTCGGAATGTGTCATGTAAGATGACAGTCCGCAGTCGAAATGGTAGACGAAGAAGAGAAAGTATTTAACTGATTAAAATTTCAATTAATTATAAGTACATTTAATGCAAATGATATGTCATATTGATAGGTACAAAACAAATAATGATATTACATGCATTTGACTGAAAAAATAATAATTTTCTCTACTGAAAATATATTAAAACTTTATATTTTAAAGTTTTTAATATGATGCGATATTTTGACTTATGGTAACTCTGGAAATATTTTGATATAATTATGACACTTGATTTTATCTGTTAACTGGGGACTTCGTTATATAATTACTCTAAATTACTGTAAAATTACTGCCTCAAAGAAAATTATAGACTATTACATAATGTTGGTATTGTGTTCAACATTACTTCATTTTTTAAGTTTATCTGGGAAGCTTATCGTGGTAAGTCAGTTTCCTATGTTAGAATAAAACATGTATATATTACTTTAAAAACAGATCTGCATTTTATTACATAATTTACCTATTCACATTTGAATCATATGCAGCTAAAAGGTAAATTAACAATTCTATTCTATCATCATTACTATTGTGAAAGTTATTTTGTTTTATATGATGTTATTATCTCAGCATTTTGATCCCAAGTAATTTAATAAACGGTACCTGCTTGAGACATTGAATTTATTGCTTTTTGTTACGCGAGAAAAAAGTGAAATGTTGTGTGCTCTTGGTCAACACATACAACCGAAATGCATTTAAAAACATTTTGAATAACCTAAATTCTGAAGTTATTAATTACGTCGGGGTCGACGAGCTCCGCTACACTGAATCTTTCAAATGCAAGCCACTTTGGTCTGCAATCCATGTGGAAACATCTAGTTGCCATGACAACATCAGGAGTCTTTCACCCAAAATGAGACTAGGTCGCTTGTTGAACTGCTCTGTTTCACAAAAAAGGTGCGTAAATCACAGTTTTAATTAATTATGAAAATTTTAATTTGTTTTAAGCTAAGTAGAGAATTGTGAAAATAGGTAAAGAAAAAATATCACTTTTGCAACAGAAATAAAATGAAAATTTGTTTAATTAAATTTGCGGTAAATTTGCAAGATACTTTTTTATAGTTTTTATAGTTCTTTAAATGTTTCTATGAAGTATTCAGGTAACTGATAAGTTCATTTTTTTGTGAATATGTCACAAACTTCGTGGTTAACACATGCAGACCATGGAACTAAGTTGTCACTGAAGTCCTATGATGAAAGGAAAAGTATTTTTTACATATTAAAGTCTGTGTTCAAAACGTACAAAATCACAAAAATAAGTAGTCAAAATACGGACTGCAAATTAGAAATTGTAATTGTAATTTTTAATTTGTAAAAATATTTTTTTTCAAATTCATGCGCAACTACGATTACAGCACTCACAAGAACACAGGAAACGGAATAGGGGGGCTATTATACGTTGAAAATTAAAATAACGTTGTAGTAATCTAGGAAGAAAAGAGAAATTATCTTTGGAGAGCTTGACGTAACTACGTCTTTGGAAGAGGAAAACTTCGGGGTGCGAGCGAAGCATCTTAGAGAAGAGAGGCTTTCGAGGAGGGAGCGAGTGCTTTGGAAGGTAGAAACATGAAATACTAAAAACGCCAATAGAAAATTCATTACTGGTTTTTAATTTTAAACATATATTGCATTTTGTACGGCTGTGACGCCGGATTTATAAATAATAATATATTATCATTTCCAATACAATAATTAGTATAATTTGCAAAGGTAAAGTAGTACAGGGTTATTACAACGTGTCTGCGAAATATTCTATTTGAGCATATACTCTCATTCAGACATGAGTACGTTTTTAAACTAAATATTAGGGTGAGCTCGAAAAGCGAGTCTTTTTTTTGTCGGGTCCTCCGCTAAAATGATATAATTTTCCTTTACCTGAAACATTTATTACTTGAAGATAACTTTACTGGTAGTTAGTGTTACAAATCATGTAAGAATCATGCGTACTAGCCGACTGCGTGACGATAAAAGAAACACGTGACAAAATCAGTAAAAGTACCTAAAAACTCAATACTTGTAATAAACAAAACGGCCGTATCACCATGAACTAGACAGATTGCGAATTAGAGAGTTCGTTCGGAAACGAACGATAGTTCTCATAATCAGAGAACTATCTTCACAGTTCATTTTTGAGAATATTTCCTTGTAGCGAGTTTGTTTGTGAACTACACATCACTATAAAATGTAATAATCTTGGATTAAACCATACTAATTAGGAGACGTTATAAACACGATTATCTATCCTTTTTAAAAAAATTCACGTGAAATAAAGAAAAATAATTACAACTCTATTAAGTAAACAGCAGAGATTGTTCGTGGTTAATTAAATATTCCCAGGAGTGAGCTTTCGCCTTCCTGTGTTTTTTCATCAAATAACCTTAAGCGAAAAAAATGCTCTTAGGTAAGTAAATTAGAAATCTGTAATACACATTTGTATATTTGTGTGTAGTCTAGCTTAGCATGTAAGGCATCTATGGCGATGGTGGAAAGGCTAGGGTTGACCTTCGGTGCCATCTCTCACTCCGAAGCTAAATGGGTGTAATGTTTCACCTCTCAGTCGGGCTCTGACGCCCTCCTTGACACGTCTGAAGCCAGAATCTCCACTTCACCCCGCCTTATAGGTTAGAATTTCGGCTTGGCTTCACAAAAACAATAGCCCCGACCTTAAATGTTTCGCCTTCTTGATTTTCTAGGGTAAATCCATAAATAGTATTAGTCAGGAATGATTCGTCTCGCCCTAGTCACAAAATGCCGTTGGGAGCGTCTTTCTCATTGTCCCTCTGCCGGCGTAACAATACGGACCCATTCAAACCAAAATTCTTCAAATCAGGGTAATTTTCCCAGCCATCCATATTTCGAGTAAATAAGAAATGCGCACATTAATATATACTAGATTAAAGTTCTTTATACATAACACTTCATTTCAATTCTAATTATAAAGTTAAGAATTAAACCAAGGGCTATTGCTGGCAAAAGCCTCAAAAAAATTAAAAAGAACGTCTTGATACCTTTAAATATGTCAACATCTCAACACCTACCACTGTTTGGGTCCACAATAAAAAATCCTAATCAAATTCTCCAGGAAAGATCTCACAGGTGCTTAGCAGGAAGATTCGGCAGCTGGTCCAGACTCCTGGCTGATTCCTCCTTACAATCAGCTGCTCCAATTTCAAACCAGGTCGTGGTCAGGCGATCTGTAACTTTTTCTCTCCACAGCACCAATTCCTTCCAGTCTCCTCAAAATTCCTTTCTCAACCCCTTTCTCTACGCAAAAATTTCCTAGCGCGCTTTTAAAGCTTTTAACCATTCGGTAACCTGCCTAATTTCTCTAGCCATCATCTGGTCAGTCCTATTAATTTATGCCTGACCACGCGTGGGCAAGGAAAAGGCCCAAAACACATCTGTCATTTAAGACCTGCATCCCTTACTCGCGCAAACTGCAGGCAGTAGAAATTAATTAACAATTTCCCGTTAATATAAAATTAAATATACTTTAATTACTACTCTACAGACCTCAGAAGCAATGGAAAAGTAGATGATAATTTTATAATGTAATATATATTGTAATTAATATTTTATTTCATTATTATTAATATATAAATTGTAATGAATAAATTTCGCCGAGAGTTTCTTTATCTTTTTTGTGGCCGCTAATTACCACTTACTATCAGAAACGACTATTCTAATTGGCAGTGGCAAAGGAGACTCTAAATGGAAGATCGTATAAATGCCAGAATGTCATCGCAACGATACGGAAGAAAGATCAGATCGTGATTAAACGCTGACGTGTAAGATTTTTGATAGACGTTACTATGGTAGAAGATCAACAGCAATTAGACCTCAAACGTAATCCATTGGACATCTATGTAAAGACGGTTTTGGGAGACGCTTTCCCTTAAATACGGAGGTTCGAGAATCTTTCTGGTTCCAGTTGCTGGAAACGCGCCCCTAGTTTACAAGTGGTATAAACAACAACCTCTAACGTCCGTCCAGGAGAATGGTGACTGCGGACACGATTTAACAACGCAGTTGCCGAAATTTAGTCAGTATTGCTAAGAGGTGCTATTTTTCGGACATCAGGGCGTAAGATGAACAAAAGGTCATTATGTAACTACTATTTCTTAAAAATTACACATCTATCATCAATTCTGTTTTTTTCTTCATTCATAAACCACCCTACCAAACTGATGATTATCTCTTGCTCATTAAATTAAATTTCACGTAATTTACATGTATACAACCTCCTACCACTTGTGATTTCTCTTTCTGGCAATTTATTTTGTTGACTCAGTTTGAGTTGCCCAAACGAAGAGAATATCTTTAACTTTGTAACTACTTGATTGATGTGTCAAATTTTCAATACATTTTGTGCGATAAATTGATATCCTTTACAACGAGCATTCTCCAATCAGGTGCTTTCTACAAACGTGTCCTGGCAGTCTTGCGTCGGGATAACAGCGATATATAATCACAGTGTTTTTACTTAATTTATTACAATAATGGCCCCTCATCTGAGGGGAAATTTATTATAATATGCTTCAGAGCTACACTGAGTGAACGTGTATAATTTCCAGTTCCTTAATTTTCCTCCTTAACTTTTCAGTCAAAAATCTGAAAAATATGCCAAAATGATGTTATTTTAAGTGGAATATTTAGAATAAACAATCTGTTATTGATAATAAACTACATTTTCTTAATATATAAAATGTTCTACCGTCTTCTACAGTAGGAGAAAGATGTCCATAGTACAAAATGAAAAATTTGCATATTTTATTAATCAAAACAAGTAATGTGTGTAATGATCCAATAGAACAATCGTAGGGTAAAATGTTTTTGTGCTGCAGTTTAAGTCTAAAATATATAATTATAATGTTAAAGTCTACCCTGAAATATGGGTCGAAGCATCCTGATCAAATTTCTAGGCTATTGTAGCCTGTTCCCGTGAGTCCAGAAATAAAATACTTTAAGACTCATAAATTATGTGATAGTTGAGAATAAAATATTGTGAAGTATATCGTTTTTTACTACTACTGTGAGGAAGTTCCCGACAAGTCCATCTGCTTTTTTGCCGACTATTCGGAGAAGCGTTCCCTATACAAGCAGAGATATTGGCTCGCGACCGCGAAACGATGAGCAATATTCACGGTTCGCCGAAACTCTTGAGAAATACCCGTAGATATATCGAGATCGACCCGTCACTGACAAAATGTGTTCTGGATACAAGGCGATTGGCTTTTACTAAAATCAGGAAGAGCGTGAAAAGTCTTAGCTCAAGCTACTTTCATACTGAACGAGAAAATTGCATTAAATTACTTGATTACACATGCGATAGGTTTATTAACACTACTTTGTTTAACTAAATTTCCGGACAAAATTCTTGATACTTAAATTTCTGAATTAATGAAATATGAAATTAAACAAAATAAACTGAATTTACTCAATCATTAGAGGTTAATAGACTCAAGTGTAATTTTAAAATCCTATGAATACTCTGGTTACGAACTTAATTCGTTGCTTATCACCCACTTTTCGTCACCCGAATATGCTTCTTCCACTAAAATACATGTAAACACAATTAATATTAGTCTAAGAAACACGGAACATACTTTTGTTGTTTGCTAATTGTTTGTTGTTGAATATCATGGAATGTACGTATGTAATGTACTGACAATAGGATGGATCTTGATTTCCGTTTGAGAAACAACTATATTGAGAAACAATATAAGCAATTATGTAAAAACTAATAATTAATTTTTTTAAATAAAAACCATTACTACAAAAACGCTGCACCCTATTATGATGATTATTTATTTTAGAATAAATAAAATTATTTACTTATAGAATCTATTTAGCTTATTTTTTAGACATTCTTGTTTCTTGAACGTTCATCTCAAACAGAGCTGTTAGTAACTTTTTAATAGTTCTTAATAAAATCTATCTATCTACAAATTTATCATCTCTCTCCTATATTTGAGGTTTTCTACAAAGATCCCAACAGCCTCTAATCTTCAATAACATAACGATATATTATGAATCACGTTAGATTTTTATTATGATTGATGGTCCTCTTTAGGAGAGTCTTCTCAAACCAAATGACAGTCTATGTTAAATAGTCTGATTTTGTTTCGCCAACTTTTCTAGAAGTAAGACATGAAATTGTCATTCGATATCTACTACACATTTCGTTAATCCAAGTGCTAGTAAGTAATGGTGTGTCTGAGAATTTATAATAGGAATTGTACAATATTACATATTTACCATATGGAATAATTAAAGAAGGATAGGTAGATGCGGGTGTAGGGGGAAGAGAGGCTCAAAGATGTAAAGATGATAGTACATTGAAGTGAAAATTCTAATAAATGAAGCAACTGGGCCGAAATTTTACAGAGAAATATTTCGAATTGCATTTGTTTATACAAACAATTTGCAGTTCATCTGCTATATTAATAAAAAAGGACCACCCGTTACAATTCTCTATACATATAAAGAGTTCCGATAAAAGGTTTTATTATACAACACAAAAAAGCTATCCTTAAATTGTGCTCTTTTCACCCATGGTTATGATTTTACTTTTATAATTTCTCTTCGTGGTATTTGGAATTAAATTGACTACATTATAACTTTTAGAGGAAGTAGTACTACTGGAAAGTATTATTACTCATATTTGAGACACATAATTCATGTCTTGTAAGATTGGGAGTTATATTTTCGCAATAAAGTGGTAGTATAATTGTTTTATCACCATTATATATAGATATATATGAAACAAATTTATCGATCAACACTATAATAAGTGTTAGAACAAACAATAAAAATATATTAACTTAATATCATAAATCAGGAAAGGAATAAGACAAGGATACAGTCTGTCGCCCATGTTGTTTAACTTATATATAGAACAGGTGATGAACAAAGTTAAAACCAAATATGGAAAATAAATCATACTGCAAGAAGAAGAAATAAAACCCCTACGCTTTGCCGATGATAGTGTATTATTAGGGGAGTCAGAAGAAGACTTGGAAACGATAATAAATAGCATGAGCGTGGCCCTGGACGAATAGTACAACATGAGCAGAAATAGTTCTCGGGTTTCCACTCGGGTACAGGTGCGATTAAAACGCAACGTTTCGACGACCACGTGCTGTGTCGTCATCTTCAGGCTGAGTGTTAGGGAAATCTCGATTCATCAGCTTGAAGATGACGACAGAGCACGTGGTCGTCGAAACGTCCCGTTTTAATCGCACCTGTACCCGAGTGGAAACCCCAGAACTATTTCCGCATCAACTACACCGGGTAAACCTTAATTCACTTAGTACAACATGAGGATAAATAGAAGGAGAACCAAGGTAATGGAGTGTAGAATGGGAAACAGCGGAATGACAAAGGGTGTTAGATTATGAAGTGATATTTTGAAGGAGGTTAAGGAACTCTGCTACTTGGACAGCATAATAACTAGGGATGGTAGAATTATAATAGACATAAAGAGTAAGATAGCACAGGCAAGGAAGGCTTTCGCAAAAAAAAAGAAATTTAGATACGGATAATAAAGTGTGAATATTTGGAAAACATGGCTAAAAATGTTCATATGAAGTGTTGGGTTATATGGGTGCGAAAAGTGGATGATAGGAGTTGCAGACAGGAAAAGAATAGTAGCTTTTAAAATGTGGTTAGAGATGGGTTGATAGGGTAACTAACCAGGAAGTTCTAAGAATACGGGAAGAGAGAACAATTTGGACGACGTTGGCCAAGAGAAGGGATAGATTAATAGGCCACGTTTTAAGACATGAGAGTCTTGAGGGAAGTGTGTGGGTTAAAACAGAAGAGGGAAACCGAGGATGGAATACGCTAATCAGATTAGGGAGGGTGCGAGATGTGGTAGTTATCCGGTACGAAAAGTCTTGCTCAATATAGGTTATCATGGAGGGTTACATAAGACTAGTCTTAGAACAGAATACCACAACAACGGCATTAATTTAAAATTATAATTGGATCGGTGCTAAAGTCCATATTGTTCTTTATTCGTTAGGCACCACTGCTTTGTGAAGCCTTTTTTTCCCTTTTTCAATTACTTTTCTGTTGTTTGGTGTTTAATTGTTACTAATAGGAGCTTGTATGTTTTTACCGGCTCATTTCTGATACTTCAAAGAAAATCTGTGTGAAGTGTTACGTGGAGGAAAATGATGACGTGACAAGCATTTTACTCTTCAAGTTTGCGCAGTATCTAGTGCTATAGAAGGCGCGAGAAGTATTAGTGGTGGAACGAAAAGGAAATATTTGCTCAGAGGACAGGACGGAAATGGATTTCGCGTTTCCGAGAAGGAAAATTCGACTTGTGTGATGAACCACGTTCTGGATGACTTTCTTTTTTTCGGTGAAGACCTCTTAAATGAGTTGTGTTTCAATATCCCTTGCCAATCAACGCGGGAATTGGCACAAATTATGGAATGAAATCACATAACTATTGTGAGCCTTTTTCATTAATTGGGTAAGGTGAAAAAATTAGGTACATGTGCTAAGCGCCACAGACAAAACTCGACGTTGTTCGTCTTTCCTAAACCGTTACCGTTCGGCTGGTCGTAGGCACAAACCATTCTTCGGGTACATTGTTACAGTGACGAGAAATGATGCATGTATGTTAACTTAAAGAAAAGCAACAAATGCGTAACCACAATAGTTCTAGACGACAGACATGGAACGTGAACGCTGGCAGGTCATTCACACAGATTTTGATTACCTCACGAGTGATTCCGTTAGCGATTAATGGTTTATGTATCATTATTGTAATGTAACGTACTGTATTTTATACTTATAAAACGGCAAGAACTTTCGCAATGACTTTTCTAACTAAAATGTCAAATATCTCTAATTAATATGTTATTGTATATTATCCGATCAGCAATCGATTTAAGCCAATGCAAAGTTGAATTGTTAGGATTTGGACAACGATAATTCGAGAAAGTGTATATACGAACATTTTTAGCCATGTTTCCTAATATTCACATTTCTTATCCGTAAGTAAATTCATCTTTAATGAAAGCCTTCCTTGCCTGTATCCTACTCTTTATGTTTACTATACTTCTACCTAGCCTAGAAAATATAAAATATTATCAATATTATACATCAGGTACACATTACATATTACTTAAGCATATCTTATTGTAAGTTAACCACAATCATATGAATGTAAATAGTAACGTAGAGTTCATAGTAACTAAGCATGTATAATGTCTGGCTCGTTCCATGGTTAGAAGCATTAGGAAGGGAATTGAAAAGGGAGAATTTTGAAGGCAGAGAAAGGTAGCCAAGCGATTCCTACGGCCCCAGGGCTATAGTTTAAGGATCCTAAAAGAGATGCAGGGAAACCCCTACGAAACCTACTATTCTCACGCAGTTCCGAATGACTGGAGATGGGTCGCAGCGTTCCCTTCTCTGTGTCTCAACCAGTTTCCCGAGACAGTTGTCCGACTAATCCAGTCGGATGAGCAGACAACTATGAATGTTAACAACTTTTACTGGACCATTTTTGCACAAATTTCTATAGGAGACTGAAGTTGAAAATGATTAATAAGTTTTACAACACAAAAATTCATCTGCGATTTAAAATTAGCAAAAAAACCTTTATAGGCTCAACTATAATAAAAAAAATTATTTTGAAGGTTTAAATGTAACGTTTGTAGCATATAATTAAACAAATTGACTTTATATAATAATATATTTACATAATAAAGTCTGTACAATGTCATCTATTTGTTAAAAAAATCATTTCCTTAACATTGGAGTTTGTCTTTTGACATCAAAAATGTTTTTAAATTAAAAACACCCAGTTCCAGCTGCAAAAGACATTGTATTATCAGCCATTTAAATTGGATAATGTGACGAAAAAATTATTCTTATAAAGACCATTAGAAAAATAAACGTCTATTACGTCATGTCAAAGATATGTGTTAATTATTATTTAAAAATTGCATAATCAGTTAGTTTAGAACTGTCAAAAGATGAGGAATGTAATTACAGTGAAAACGCCTGTTCGATCTCCGTGCTCCAATTAGGGTTAACAGAATTGAATATGTACTTGTTTTAATCTATAATAAAGTTCATGGTTGTGCAGTTACACATTTATGAAATAAATTTTGAAATTTAAAAATCTAGTTCAATTCCATGTACAAAGTAAACATTAAAAATGTCCGTGTTTCGTAAACAAACGTAATAAGGCTAGCAAACACGGGGAATATTTTTCCAGCAATGTCAATATTTGCGGAAGTAGGAAATACACGCGTAATTGTAATGCGCGGCGAGAAGGAAGAGAGACTAGCCAGCTACTAGCAATTTCCCAGGCTGTGTTTGCAGGAAATGGAACTGAGAGGATTACACGGCGCAGTGTGAGGTTTCTCGCCCATCGATCGGCCCCTTGCCGACTCGATAACGAATCTCTATGCGTCTGCAAATTACTATTAAGTGTGCTTACACGCACATGATCCTCTAGCTTTGAAAATCTGACAACTCTAAATATTGCAATACTAATTTCTTGGCGCTTTTATCCTTTTAGCTGGTTGTCGATTATTGAATATAATAAATATTTTAATACTAAACTAAATTCGAAAAAAAATTCTATACTTCGGAAATGTAACTTAATTTAAATATTTATTGAATATTGAATGATAATTTACATGTTCTATTTTCCGCGACTAGGCTAAAGAATGCGATGTCATTATCTTCCCCCATATACAAACTGAATAAGACAGGAGGCGCGAGCTTTGCTTAATATTCTGTGCGTAATTATAATTCATACTTGCACAAACCGCCCACCTATAATTATCAAAATATATTATAATGGAACATGTACTATGTTCATCCCTTGTATGCGCTTTAAATTAGCTGTCAACTACGTTTGTCGCGCTTATAAAATTACCTCAAATTCACAAAATTCAACAGTAGCGCTATTTACTGAGTATAATGGAATTAAAATGTATAACTATTAATTTAAATATATTATAATATATAATTTAATATAATAATAATAATTATAATATGTCAGAAAAATATTTCAAATTTAAGCTCAGCCATGAAACTAAAATTAGAAGAACAGAGTGTAAAAATCTGGATCTCGGCCGGACGGACGGAAGTTTTTTGACCTGATCTAAACCTATTTGATTACCGAACCGATGTGAGACCCATCAATCCCTTCTAAACCTGAATATCGAGCTAACGTACAATTTCTTTAATTACATTCTTCTTTGAATAAAAATCATGCCATCTTTGATCAACTTCCACAATTTCTATTCTTCACTGATGTCCTAAACGTTAGACTGTGAGGAAGGTTCATGAACACATGTGGTAGAAGACCCGCCCGGTAAGCGAGAAGGTCTCGAGTTCAAGTCACGCCCCGGTCGACATTTTTCCGTTACGTTATTCTAAATAAAAATTTAACAATATATGATAAAAATATTTTCAACTGAGGTTTAAATATGAAGAACTGTGCCTTCTCAATTTCTAAACGTTATATATATATATATATATATACAAAAAATTAATTATTTTTATTTGTATTTTTTTTTGTAAATTTAAACTCGAGGACAGATTGACACAAAACTTGCACACATATTCTTAAAAACTCGAAGAAAAACACTGGAGGTGTGAGATCCCTTTTGTAAATGAAACTATTTTAATAATTTATTGCTATTAACATCTTATTTAATATTCCCGTCTTATAGGAAATGAATTCCTTATTATCCTAATTTCGATATATTTTAAAGTTGTCAGGCAATTAATTAAACGTCTTTTACAGCCAACATATGTTTAAAACCCATCAAAATATAAATGATCAGCTGATTTTATAAAACTACAGCAATGAAAATGAATATACGTTGCAACACAATATTACGAATGATAGAAATGAGTTACGAGATTTATTGGAGTATTTAGACTCCCGCGAATCTGCTCTTAAGAATTGCTGTTCAGTGGTTTTTAATTTTTTATTAGATGTTATATTAATATATAATAAAATCCTTGCCTACAAATATTTACTTTCAGCATTCTCCATTGTCTATAATAGAAAAAATGATGATAGATAGGAATAAGGAAAAAGGAATAAATCCTATATTAGGAACAGTATAAAACTCTGTTCGTTTTCAGGTAAAAAGAGGTTAAGTATCTGAAATGGACAGACAATTCGGAACACTCTACAACCAAAGAAACCTCCTAGATTCAGTTTATTTTAAAGCGGGTCTTCGTCAAGCTGAACTAGTACGTTTCGCATTTGATGATTTAGGATGAATTTCAATAAATCTTCACTTTAGTTGTAAAACGCACTATATTTTTGTTTATTGTCACATCCTATATTTATAATAATAATAATAATATATACAATATAATAATAAAGAGGAGGCAAACCAAACTAGTGGAGATACATTACATATTATTGAATAGGTTCTTGTCTTTTAAATAATTTATTATGGGTTTTATAAATCGTAGTTCATTGAGGTATTTTTGTAGTCTTCCTAGATTCCATATTCTCTTCTTTTTTTGTAACATGTACTCACATTCATTTATTAGGTGTCGGGTGTATGAAGAATTATATTTGTAACTGGTGATTGGGTTTGCACTAGACTTTCTTTTAATTTATCAACCAATTTTCTTGCTGCAAAAGAAAGTTACCCTTGAATGCTTCAATTGAATAATTTGTCTTTCTTCCAAATTAGTTACACTTAAATACGGAGGTATATCGTTTGTTGGTGAAGTGAATGTATGTGTGAATACGTTGACGAAGAGAAATGGAAGAAATTTGCTTGGGAAGTCCTATAATTATCTGGCTGCGCATCTTTCTGCTTAATTACTTTGAACACGAACACAAGCTACATCAGATTTTAAAATTAATTGCGTCTGCGCAAATTATCTTAGTTATCGTGATGAGAGGAAGGCCAACAAATCTAATTAGTCCTGAAAACGAACAGGAAACAAAAGGAAATTCGAGTTCCTAAACTGCTTTCCAGCGATCGTGCTTCGTGGATCATGAATATTACTTCGATAATCATAGCCTCGTTGATACGACTCAGGGGATCGCAGCGCTATTTTCCGATCAAGAATTTATACGGTTGGCTCCCTCGTTTTCTGACAGAGCGAGTCCCCGTGGACCTCGGTTTACGAGGCTCTCGGATATATCTCTCTCCTCCCTCTAGCAATCTTATCCCAACCTCCGGCTGCTGGAGCCCAGTAAATACTGCATGACGCGGGGCGAGCGTCGTAAAAAGAACGCGCAGTCGAGGAGAACTCTCACCAGATGGGCTGCAGGTGGCAGCGGGTCACCTGTTTCCCTGCATTCACTTATATATTCATATTTTAAAATAATTTACCTCAGTAGGCTATGCTGCAGTACATGTTTACGGTTATCATTGTTTCGCTTAATCCATGATAAACAATTAAGAATCTACCTTCACCCATATTTATGTACTTGAAAATGATTTTTACTCAATTGCAACTCAATTTATTTCTCCTAGTCAGATTAAGTATGAACGCTACAGCGCAAAACCTACTGGTCTTGAAAAGATCTAGCACTAAAATACAATGTAATTTAATTTTGAATTAATCTTTTATCGCTATATTTTCGAAGAGTCCAAGTCTCGTTTTGCATGCCCGCATGTACAAAAACTTATAGTTACGAAAATACCTTATCTATTCTAAGCAGTTTCTGCATGTGCCTTCTACAAAGATTTTGACTGTGTAGACCATAATATCCTATTAAACAAATTGAAGTATTACGGAAAAACTGAAAGTTCCCATACTTGGTTCTCCTCTTACCTAAGCAACAGGAAACAAAGTTACTTTAAAGGACACATTTTCTGGACAGTTTCATTAAGACCGTGGAAAAATAAAGGCTATACTTTCTCAGGGTTCATTTTCGGTCCGTTGCTTACCTAAACCCATAAATTCTTCCTCTAAAACTATACACTTTGCACAAGTACTAACATTTTAGTGACAAGTAAGCAAACCATTCTGTAAAATGCTGCCAATAATACACTAACTTAGGTGATTCACTGGTTTTCAGTTAATAGTTAGTCAATTCTGATAAGACTCATTTCGTGCAGTTTCAGACTAACAATGCTGCATTGAACTCTGTAACTCTATTAACAAGCAATTGTGAAATAAGTGAAGTTGAATGTACAATAGTTTTGTTGGAAAGATCACATTAATATTCTCCTCTGAAAGCTAAGCTCGCTGTCCTTTGATATTAGAATTATGTCAAGTTATAGTGGTCCAAACATAAGAAAATTAGTTTATTCCGCATACTTCCACTCTTTAATGACATGAGGTATAATAATTCTAATGACAGTTTTTAATCTACGGAAAAAAATTGTACAATATTATGTCACGTTTCACCAAAAATATCTTTCAGGGGTTCTTCAAGAAAATGGGAATACTTACTCTTACTTGCCATTATATTCGATCACTGATGTTATTTTTGATTAAAAACAGTCGTCTATTCACAAAAAACTCTGATGTGCATAGTTTTGATACCATAATTTTAATGCTATTAGCATATTTAATGAGCTTCCAGCCTCCATTAAACAATTAATAATAAACACAAACAAGTACACACATTAACTAGCTAACGTTTTACTTAGCCTCTCCTCCTACTCTGTTGAAGAATTCGTGGTGTTGGGTGTATCTTAGTACAAGACTTACCATGGACCTTAGTTTCTTAATATAAGATATTAGCAGTATTTATCAATATTATATATCAGGACAAATTATATATATTTTTCTTCTATGTATTTATGCATACCTTATTTTAAGTTAAAAAATAATCATATGAACGTAAAAAGTAAGTGTAATTGATCAATCGTAACAATTTATGTACAATCTCTGACCCGTTCCACATCCCTGTAGTTCTACTTCTCTATGGGATCAATGGACCCTAAAGTAAGATCGTTCAACCTAACGAGTGAATGCATTGACGGATTAGGAATATTCTCTTACTGCCTTGTTCGGGACCGCGTGATCTGTAATTCACAAAGAACATCAAAATTCAGTTTAGTAACTTTGAAAAATGTATTTTTAAGACTTCGTGTATTTATTTTCGCCGGAAAAATTGCCAATATGAAGATAAATACACATGAAACGCATAATAAGTGTAAGTACCAACAAAGCTTATGTGCTTATGACTTGATGGGATACGAAGCAGATTGCTATCTGAGAAAAAAAAAATTCTTTAAATTTTATTTACAAATTTCATCGCAATATTTTTATAGCAAAGCAGTATAGTGAAGTTATTTCCTTTCGAGTTGAGATTAGGAAATATTTCTGGCGGCTCGCTGAAAAATGAAACCCGCGGAACCGGACGCCATCATCGTAGCGGAGATTCGCCTCCAGCCTGGAGATAGACGGACATCGCAACGTTAGCCATCAGGGACGACAGCCGAGTTTGGGACAAAATATATTTTTATTATTATTGCAAACTATTATCCGAAGCTATTACAGTTTTTCTGACTTGTTATATACATATTTATTCGCAGAAAAGACAAAATATGTAAACTTGTAAACGTACTAAATACACAATTCTGTACCGCGTTCAACGCATAAATTGATATACAGACTGTTTTACGTAAATTCATATCTTGGTTGTCAATTTCAATAATTTACCCACACATACACCTCGAAAGAAATTTCATATCTAGCAACAAACAGCTTCTGTTGAGTTAACCCACGCCAGTATTTAATTCGTGAGTAATGTATTTGTCAGCACGTTCTTAAACCATCAGCGAGAGCAACACATTTTTGAAAATTAACCTATCCAAGTCTGTTACTTTAGAGAGATGTATTTTATTATAACTACAGCCAATGACTCAAGAAATCTACTGGCAACTTAAATAATCACTGTAAATTTAAAAAGTCTGAAAAATGTCCAATTAATTCTCAGGTACGTTGAGACAGATCAAAATACTTTAATACCAGAATAGTATCACTGAAGAGGAGTTTCCTGCTCCAGGAACACACTCATGTAGTCTATTACCAAAAATAAATCAAATACACTCCCAGAATCATGCCTGAGGAGGTTTTCTCTTGCTGGTATTTCTTCTCAGATTTACTGCGGGGTTCTCCTTTGGGAATGCTTTGTATTCTTTCTAGTTTTTTTCAATGTTCTCGCATGCCTACGCACCTTAATCTATTTTAGAAGGCGTATGTAATTGGGTCGAAGACCTTGGGAATACGGTAAGAGTTGTCCACTGATCCTATTGGATCAGTTGTCCAGCTACCTCCTAAAAATGGCGGAGGCACGGAGAAGGGAATGCTGTTACCCTACAGACAAACTCCTCTCCCGTCATTCAGAAGTAGTACCTACCTGATGCAGGTTTTCTAGGTTTTTTCCAGCATCCATTTAAGGTGTAACACCAGGTTAGATCCATAAACTACAGCCCAGAGCCTTAGACAACCCTATCTACTTTGCTCTACATCCCTCCTTTTCAAATCCCTTTCTATGATATTAAAGGGGAGTTGCCTGTTTCAGGATCACCCTCATGTAGCCTGTTACTAAAAAAATCCGGTAACTTAAAGACTGGAAGACAAACACAGCACATTATATAAGACAAAAATATTTCCAATTCATAAATAGAACCGAGAATATTCACACCATTCTCGGTTGTTTTCACATTATTTTTATGTAACAGACATTCATCCCTTCCTCCCCAATCCCACACCCACTTCCACCCTGGGGCAGAAATACTACAGTTGATGAATGCCAGAATTGAACTCAGTGACTTCCACAACCCCGAATCCGACTCGTTGCTCGATTTTCTTTATGTAATGCCCCTCCACCCCCACCCTTATAGATGCTCATCTGCAATTTGAAATGGGATTCAAATTACACACAAATAACATAGTTAGGAACACTGTCAATCTCACTGATCCCGAAAAATATTTATTGGTATGCAAATATCGGCAATTTATGCACGTTTTAAATTTTCGGCCCCTTTACCGCCGTCCCTAGGGGCGTCTTACCAGGAAAGTTCTAGTTTGCTTTTTATTCAATTTCATGCCAGGCAAAGTTGCTCATGATCGAAACACCAACCGACTTTTATACGGCGCAGGGCTGACCGAGTTGAATGAACTGGATATATTTCGTTAATCAGTGAAGGGACTCGTTACATTTCATTTTACTACTTCAGACAATTGCAACACCTGACAATTTCTTTACAAATATCTCAACACCATTGCCATCAGCTAAAAGTAGAACAGGCAATATTTTTAAATTATAGTATTTCCAAAAGTCAATGTTTACGACTTGTATCGGTCAGTGGTTTGCCCAAAATTAAAATTTTTTGTAATGATTTCATAACCCTTAATGTCTCTTCCTTTTCATTTTAATGATAGTGCCATTAATTAATTACAGATGGTTCTGAACGAATTTAATTCTTACTTATTCGGTAATTATTAATCGAAGTATAAATTTCTGTTTGTGGAACATCAAGTTATAACTAATAAAGAGATATCTGATATTGAAACACAAAAGGCATTTTATTAGTAAAAAAGGAATGATTTGAAGAGTAGCACAAAAAAGTAACACTTATCTCGTTAGTACATTATCAGAATAATTTTTATAAATGTTATATATTTTTAAAATTAATTACTTTCCTCTTTTAACATTAATTGCTTTACTATTAACATAATTATCAATTATTTATTTCAGTTTTAAGGGAAGTGAAGATATGTAACTTCAGTTGATATTTGATTGGTGCGTATAGGAAAATCTACATTAACTTTCCCAATGTTTTATAAGCCTTACAATTTGTGAACGGAAATTAAAATCTCTTTTAGTCTAACTTGGAGGATATTAAACTAAAAATCGCCTTATATTTTATTAATTATGTATTAATTATTCCGCGTATGTAACAGTTTACCTACGGACATAAAAACATAAAACTATCCTAGAAAATGTATTAATAAATGTAAAGTATTTTCTATTGTTTGGTTCGTACTACTCAATTCATACATTAGATAATCAGTCAGTAAAGAGTTTATTTCTACTAATATTCATCACAGAAGGGTTGGCATTATTGAAATGCTAGTTAAATATTTAAAATTTTTCTCTGTTTCCCTCTTACATTGGACATGATCTGGGGAGAACGAAGATTAATTAAAGTCTATATTTTTGCAAAAGTGCTGAATCAGTGGTCACATATGCAATAATCAGTATATATATATAATTATACGTTATCCTCTCATTAACGGTCTTTTCTTCTTTGTTTCATGACCTAAATTGACGAGATCTGCTTGGAGCCTGATTTCCCACGGATCTACACATGTTTGTTTCAAAGTGTAGTGTATTGTGAAGTGTGAGAAGTGCGTGGATCTCTATTATACCGGTATAGTGTTCAAATTGACATTGTATCTCTAGAAATTATATCTTTTGTATATGTTATGTATACTTCTTTTATTTGTCTATCATTGTATACATAGTTTCTTTTACTATCTCTCTATTGTTTTGTACTCATATTCTTGATATGTTGTATTCATATTTTGTTTGCTCTGCTTTTTTTTATTTATTTATCATTGTATACATAATTGGTTCTGGAATTTTATTATTGTAAAATACGAAACCAAGATAGTATTATATTATGTATTGTTAGTTTCTGAAAGTGAAAAGCGGCTTTTCTTAATGTTTTAAATGAAGTTTGACCTTATTAAGTGCGTTTGGAATGGGAGGAGGTTGTAATTATCCTGATGTTACGGAATTACAACCTGAAGTGTTTGTATGTGACAGGTTACTTAGCCTCGCATTCCAAACAGATGCTAATCTTTTTAAGAAGTCGGTGCTGGTGGTGTGTATGGAGCATCGAAGGGGGCCACAAACCGACGCAGATGCGTGCACGCGTGAACTCACGCTTGCGCCCACCGCACTATCAGTTGTGTCTATTTAAAATTACGCTCTCCATTTCAACGACGCCTAATGACTTACTGCTTTGCAGTCTATATTCGATGCGTAAGTTATTAAAGTAAGAGTAGCTTGCAAAAATGACTGGTTGTATTAGCCCGATTCGCGGAATTTTTTTGGCTTTTCTGTCAGTAACACCTGTTTGAAACGTATTGTAACATTTACTAGCCGATATCGAATGTTTTCAGCTGGTTAAAAAGGTTACATGTGTTTTGCGTAACTGTTCGCGTTAATGAACTTTGTATTAGAACATTATTATTAAATGTAATTAAGTGTATAATATTTATTAAATATTACATAAAGCTTTTTGGGTTGGAGTCTCCACGAGAATACAAAAACCTATTTCAGAGTGGAAAAATCGTTTCCCAGGAACGCCGTGAATCGTTGAAGATAACGAGAGCATGACTCACACTACCGGAACTCGAAACAATTCGATTAATACGTGGAAAAAGTGAGGAAATGGTTATGACGAGCACCGAATAGCATAGGAAGGTCGTGTGATTGCTAGCAATGCTATGCCGATGAATTTCTTTGGGTATGAAAGGGTTCCAACATATGAGATACTAAACATAAACAAAACTGAAGTCAAACTGCGAGTGCAGAACTCCTGAAACGTGTCATATAGGTAAGAAACATACATTTCCGGATATGACGTTCGAAACTATGTCTGTCACCAGATGAGAAATTCTGGACCCCGTTACAAAGATTGATTTGATAAGAGCGGACAAATGTGAACGTTAGAGTTTTTTAGATTTTAAGTAATATTACATTAGGAAAACTCGTTCCACAAAAGTCATAAATAAGTATGTAGTATCACCTGTAAGTCAGTGCCGTCTTTGCGCGGAAGCAATCGGGGGGAAAAAAATGCCCTGCTTTGTTGCAACACAGTTCTGTGTTTTGCACACGACTAAGCATTTTGGGTCAAAAGCACACTTGGAACTGATACCCGGTTTGCCTTTTTTTGTCATATAAAAATAAGCGTAATCTTAATTGGCTGTTGTTTTGAACATAGAGGGAGTAAACGCGTCTCACTGAAACAGCTACTGTCTATCCCAAAGGTCGAGTTCTACAAGTTTTTCGAGGTTTGAAGAAGACCTGGCATGAGTGTTTTAAAATATATGGGGATGAATAATAAAATTCTTTCACAAAAAACGAAATAGTTTCATTATTTTATTAACAACGCTAGTACTAATGCACAACCTACGAGTAAGTAATGCTGCATTTTAAACGATTTAAAATTTCATATCGCAGAGAATGTTTCTGTTAAAAGATTATGTTGTTTATGTGCGAATGTAGACATACAATTAGAAAATGTTTCTGTCCTATCAAATTACTATTCTCATGAGGGTCTATGATTCTAAGGCTCTTATACTTCTGCACAACTTAAAGAATAACTTGCGATTTTAAAATAAGTTATTTCGGTACGTATTTGCTTTGTTTTCTCTATAATGTTCTTAGAAGGTTTTAGTTTCAATGTTACTAATTCCAGGATTATTACGAAGTAGAGTGGCATCTTCAATGCATCATAAGAAATGTAACTATCCCCTATTAATGACTTGTTAAAAATACTGGTCTGTAATGTTAATTTTGTGAAACACTTTATCGGGTGTTTCTGCCAAAGTGTTGACCGATTTTGAGACTCGAATACAGAATGTGCATGGAACGGAATTGATAGTAACAAAGTTAAGAAACCACATAATAGACTCTCAAGAACTTAAAGGTCATGCGAATTGACTTAGCACAAACAGATACTGAACTACCGTTACTTTTAAGGCATAAATTTTACATTCATTTGCCAATTTTTTACAATAAGTCTTACAATAATCAGGTGTGTGTTGTGGTATTCAGTCCTAAGTCTGGTCTGATGCAATCCTCCATGCTAATCTATCTTGCGCAAGCCCTTTCATTTCCTTATAACTATCACAACCCACTTCCTCCCTAATCTGCGTATCGCATTCCATCCTCCTTTCCCTTCAGTTATTACCCCACACACTTCCCTCTAATGCTAATTTTACAAGACCCTCGTGTCTTAAAAAAGTGGCCTATTAATCTATCCCTTCTCTTAGTCAATGTCCTCCATATTGTTCGCCTTTTCCCTATTCTATTTAGAATTACCTCGTTTGTGATTCTATCCACCCATCTGATTTTCAGCATTTGCCTACAGCACCACATTTCAAAGGCTTCAATTCTTTGCCTTTCCCCATCTCCTGTCGTCCACGTTTCGCACCCATATAACGCCTCGCTCCATACGAACATTTTTAGCAACGATTTCCTAATGTTCACACTTATATTAGCCGTAAGTAAATCCCTCTTTTTGGCGAAAGCCTTCCTTGCCTGTGCTATATATAAGTTAAACAGCATGGGCGACAGACTGCATCCTTGTCTTACTCCTTTCTTGATTACAGCTTTCTTTTCTTGGTCTTCTATTCTAATTACTGCTGTATGTCTTCTATAGAGGTTATGTATTAGCCTCCTTTCTCCGAGTTTATAGAGAAGACAAGAATTTTTCAGTTTGCGTGAAGTTGGATATCGTCGTATCGAACTATTAGACTGGCGCTAACGTACACGTCGTTCTTAAGTATAATAATTTTTATTTATATGCAGCTCATCACTTTACTTTTTCAAGTAGGGTAAACTGTTCAGTAAATAAAAAACAACACAAATTCTCGGCCCAACGTCTTGGATACCAGGACTTGTAGGACGAATTGTTAAAAGCAAATTTAGAGTAGCAGCATAGTGGGTATAATTGTAATAAAATATGAGCTAGCTGTAGTCTTCCATCTTTCGAATGACAGACTGGGAGGCTCTCACTATCCTGGGCACTATGAAAGTTTTAATACACACAGTTAATTTTGTGTATCTGGCGACAAGTGTTCAACTGTAGAGAACTCTACCTAATAAAAAAGACATAAGACTAATGTAAATAATATAAATAAATTGTATTACTATTAACCTAAATGATTATCACTAGATTCTAGGCAATAAGTGTATGACCTAGTATAAATTGCAAACCACTACCTGAAAGTAGTATTTTATGTAGTAGTTTTTCTTAACGTTGTTTATGTTTTGTTTTTTATTTTCCTAGTAGTTATTGAGTGGAATAAAAATGTATATTATGACATATCTATGAAAAATGTGTTATGTAAATGACACTATAAAATAGGCCCGAAAAGTTTAAATAACGAAATAATGTTCAGTGAGCTCCCTTCTCCAATTAGATAACATTTCTCATATAAACTGATATATTAAGAACAGTGAAGCAATTTTGATGATCCTTGAGAGTTAAAATAGTTCTAAGGAAATCATTGAAAAGTCAATAGTTTGTAATTCATCGTGCAAGCAATTCATTTCATTTTAAATATCATGTATTACTGATATTTTATTGTAAGTAAAGACCAGGTGATTGCTGTTATTAATTTTGTGTAATTAGACCAATTATCGGCTGTAGAGACTACATTATCGATTGCTGCCCCCGGTAACTATTTTACCTTTAGCTGTTGAAGGAGCTACGGAGGTAACCTTTCTAACGTACGATGCAAAATACCATTATTAACCAAGAATTGATTCATTCTGGAAAGGGGATGAATCAGATTGGTTGAGAGAGCAGATTCGTGTCTACACGAAGCGAGAAGGATCGGAGGAGCGACAATTGACCACTGCATGAGATACGAACATGATCGCTGACATACGAAAAATATTAATATTCAAATTGTTATTTCAATAATTTAATCATAATGTGTTAGTGAAATATTTTACTAAACCAATTTCCTTCTGACTTAAAACCATAAGTCTGATGGGGCATAGAAATATTAAATTCACCATCATCTGGACACCATCCCTGCTTGGAGGCCTGCGTAGGGGCATCGTCAAGGAACCAGACCTTCTTCACATAGCCATCAAGAACGAATCTACGTGAGATAGACCGGGTTCGGGACAAAAAACTGTAAGCTTGGAAATTTACTTAGCATACACAATAAAAAATTCGTATACAGACTGATTTTCGTAATTTCACATCTCGGTTTTCAGTTTCCCACATTGCTAATGTATGACCCTAGACCAACAGATGTTTCATGCCACACGAATTTCTGTTATTATTGGTTGTATCGTGTATAGACATTTCAATACATGAATATCTGCGTACAGCAGATATTGTTAGAATTTATACACTACAGTGTGAAGCTAGAAAAAGTGTGGTGTCTTGTGAATATTTAAAGTAATTTATTTGATTGTTTTGTATCCAGTGAATAAAATAAAATTTTCATACCATATTTCCTACCGATTGTGTCACTGATAATCGCCCGCTATTGTACGTGTGGGGATGAAGCAAGTGGCTGTACTTGAACTTTGCATGTCAACGCATTTAAAACTGGAATATTCTTTTACTTTCATTCAAAAGTTGTTAATATAACATTACAATTTTTGGTACTTTAACTATAGGGCAACTAGTGATACAAATTTATCATAAAAATCAGAGTATATGTTAAGTTGGTCGTTTGCCATACCCGTACCTTAGTTGAGAGATAAATGTTATTTCTTTTCACACACGGCCAGAGAGCTTTTATTAAATTTATTGTACTATTTATATCAATTTCGTGTTAGTAAAGTGCTTTACTACTTCAGGTCTGCTGTTTATTCCCTGCGTATTCTGTGCATTTATACTTGAATACTTTTAAGAAAAATATTTAATTGAACGAATCTTTCAAATGACGCAAATAAGTTGTCTGAGAAAATACCTACCAATAAAAAGTCATTAGCAAGAAAAGTGGTATTGGGGTGAAGAAAATAATCCGTAAACACAAATCTGAATGCAAAGTGTCTCACTTGCGTGTTAAATCTACTTTAACAGATAATTGACTTATCTTCATCCTAGAGTTTGGAACTGCCCACTGTTATTAGCATCTTTGACAACATTCAAAGTCAGGCACACATCTCAAATATATTCTGATCCTATCCACGTTCCATGAACGACGCAGAGTGCCAGTGACTGTCAGCAGAGTTATGGATATATTTTAATTTAATGTGGTTGGTTCTAGAGAGCATTTTACTGTAAAAGGAGAAAATTAAAATAAGTATAAGTTTGAGATTCAGTACCTGAAAATGTTTGTTTCCCCGTCAACTTATGTATATCACCTATAGGATGCTTATTTCTGAGGCTAAATCCGGCTGAGAGTGAAGCGTGGCGATTTAGCCTTAATTCTTCTAAAAATATCTCAGCAGGTTGCACTAGCCTATGCGAGTAGGTAGCGTTACAACTGCAGCACAGAAGACAGTTTCTCTGGCTGAAAGGAATCGTAGCTGTGGATCGAACAAGGTAGAACACGCCAGTCTTAACTTCCCAAATGAGAATTCATTAATACTTTACAGTGACAGTGTGGGCCTCAACTTTATTTAACGTGCAGAAAAAAAATACTTTCAATGTACTCAATAACAATTACATTATATTTTCCATTTTATACAGATGTCATGCTATTTTAAACTAATTATACGAAAATTTTCTTTTCTATATGGAGAACTAAGCTTTATAAATCATGTCCGAGTTCATAATACTGGATAAGTATAAGCGGGCATTATATATGTTTTAGTAGATACTTATGTCCTACGCCTTAATTGTCGTATTGATGTCAGTTAGGTCTGGTTACATCTTATATATATTGGAGTAGTCGGCCAGCTGCCTCCTAAACTTGTCGACGCACGGAGACAGGAATTCTGCGCCCCAGCACAAAATCCCACTCCACCTACATGATACAGGATTTCTAGGGTTTTCCCTGCATCACTTTTAGAAAAGTCTTTGTGCAGAGATGAAAATTGGAAATGTATGAGTTGCATGCCACTGGCATTGCAGGCTTAAATGTACTGGGTTAAAGATTGTATGCGTAAATAAAATAACGCATAAATTATTTAAGTATAGAAATTTAATATACTTAAAAATATTATAATAACCTTTTAAAATAAAAATATCTTAAGTCAAGACTTGTTGGTTTACTATTTCATTGACATAACCGGTATAGTCCTCTTGCATAAAATTTTTATTTTATATCATTCCATCGTTAACAGTGACAGTAAACTTTCGGCCTCTTGGGCCATACTCATCTGTTTCTACAAGATTTTCCATTATATCATTATTGACGGACTCATACAATATTTATAATTGCTTATTATATATTGTTATATCAAAACAAAGTTCAATATAAATTTAAAATATATTTTGTCTGGCCTTTCTCTTTTCCTTCAGATAATAATGTAACCAACGCCTTTTTTTCCTTTTTTAGAGGTCTAACAACCGAAGAGGGCTAATTTCAGAAATATGGCTACACGTTTTACGTGAAATGGTTTGTTACACGTAAATTTTGTTACCACTGTACTTTGGTAATAAGTATCGTGGCCAGCTCGAGACGGCTCAAGTGTTCGACTGAAATAGACAAATGTGCTAAATTTAACTTGTTCATAGTAATTAGTACAAGCTGCAATTAAGATAGTGTGATGCTTTCAAGTTCCTGGCGCTATATTTAACGAAAGCTTTCACCGTCTGACGCACCATAATTCCCGTCTCCGACTGACCACAATCCGGCCTTTGTGGCAAGAAAATATCTCAACAGCCTTGGAGACCATTACAGAGGAGATTGCTCTTCCTGATTGAAGATATTTTATATACATATATCTTTCCACTGAAAGGCAGTTTCCTTACTGAAACGCATTTGTTTAAGCAAGATAAATCGTGACGATTTGCATAGTGTAAACAGGTTTTCGCTTATTTGAAACGTAATGCCGACTGAACGTTATGAGAAGGGTTAACAGAAACTTAATAAATGATTCAATGTTGACATCTAACCACATTTCGTAGGTTTTCCTTGGATACACATTTTACAAGAATGAGAACAGACAAAGAGAGAATTTCAGTGGTGCAGGTAAAGAAAATTTATTACACAAGTTCCAATTTCTTATAAATATTGGAATACATACATAATCAGACACATTGTTAAATTGAGAAAGAATAAAAGTATATGTATCACTAATATTAAAGAACTGTTTATTAATTGGTGAGCGATATATCCATTCCGAAGTTGTCAGCGTTTCAACAAAGGATTATATCCACCCAGAACTTTAGCTATAACATTGCCAAGGCTCAATAAAATAAACAAGAACATTTAAAGAAGTAAATAAATCTTAGTTGTAGCCGATTGCCAGAGAAGTGTTCCTTTAATACCTAGTGGTAATTGTTTATCAGTTAATTGGCATTATTACTGAAGGGCGAAGGTTCTGCACAGAGAACGTCGCCACACTGTTTCATATATATATATATATATATATATATATATATATATATATGTAATAACGTAAATATATTTCTAAATGCGGTTTTGTAAATGAAATACGTGAATACGAAAGTGTGAGATGACGTTACCGAGTTTTGTCCACATTCTGCCAAAGTCTCGGATGTTTGAATAATCTACACCTACTGCTTTGTTAGTTAATCGTAAAAACTAGCTTACTGAATAGTTATTAATAAAACAGCTCAATATAACATCTATTTTATATTCATGCAGATAAATACATATTGAATTACGTCGACGACCAAATGTCACTTTCTCACGAGTTACAGACTGTATTTACATATAGTTTATATTTTTCCTTATGATTCATAACAATTTATATTCAGATAAATGTGTACAATCAATAAATTGAATATTATTCTTGAAGCAGCTGTTTGGTCGCCCCTGAAGCCTCACCCTAGCAGTCTCATTAAAATAGGGTGGTGTAAGAGCGAATGTGGGAGGGTCGCTAATAAAATGCGCGTCCCTTTTCCACAGCGCGATTGGTCGTCCAGACATACGACCAAATGCAAACGCACTTTTATGGAACGCGCGGGAGAGAGTTTACCATTTCGCTGGAGCGATGTCATCGTCTTTTCCCAGCAAACTTCTCGCCTGCACACAAGACAAAGCTACGCCTAAAAATTCATCCTCTATAATATAATCATAAAAATTATTTCCTCACAGCGTATCATGATTTAATTGTTTCAATTATCAGGAATATTAGCATAGTTTATAAATTAACAAATCATCTGAACGAATTTTCGTTGTAACCGTTACTTATACTCGTATGTATCGATTATGTTTATTTCCATCATTCTATATGTTAACATTCTATAGGTGGTTCAACTTCAGATTTCTCTTCCTGTTTTGGAAAGAGTTATTTCGTTTGAGAAAACTGTAAATTGATCGGAAATAACTGGCATCGATTTTCCAGACTGTGTCTATCATAGCGTGTTCATTATTGCCCACATGTCTAACGAATTTAATATTAAAGAAAATTACACGAATAGAGAATCGAACAGTACAACATGAAATATATTGTAAATAGTACTGATTAGATTCAGTAACTAATTATAAATTAATATTAATAAAAATATATAATACAAAGTATATATATATATACATATACATATATATGTCAGTTGTGAGGCCGATTGAAGCGAGACCGGTTAAGAGAGCTTCTAATGTATTGTAATAGTTATAAGTTATTTACAGAGAATTGAAGTAAAATTAATTTCACAGAAGTAATAAAGTATCATAATTTTTTAACGATCACAAAAATATTTATAGGTACTTTTTGACAATACAAAGGCAATTATATATTTTTTTCCGACAGATCTGCCTCTAATTCTCTGATTTGTCCTTATATAAAGGGCTCTGGTAGTAACTCCTGACTGTACCGCCAGCTGAGTTACCGTGTATGTTAACCGAAGTAAGTCTGCTCTAGATCATTCGTGAAGGGAAGACAACAACTTGGGCCACCACTAGGAAATTATAACTTCAGTTGAATTAGTTAAGAATCAAATATATACCATGGGTTCAGGACAAATCAGTAAAAATTTCTAGTAAACAACATTCTAGAAGATTTGTTTGTATTCAAATTAAAAATTTATCTGCAAACACCGGGTAGGATCCTTAAACTATAAACTATAGCCAACCTTTGGATACCATATCCCCCCTTTTCAATTCCCTTCCTATGCTATTAAAGGGCAGTTGCCTGTTTCAGGATCGCCCTCATGTAGCCTGTTAACCAAAAAAAAATCTGCAAACATGTATTCTCTAGAAATTTCGGGTGGACAAGATTTTAGAAAAATTTTTAGTATTGAAATTATAAATTTATCTCCTAACATGTATTTGTGACTACGTGGTTTATAAATTAATATGGTGCTTAAATTCACTTAAAACAACTTTAACAATTGATAAGTAAATAAATAAAAGTAAACCACTTTAATTTGTCAGTTTTGTATTTTATCAGAAGCTTTCGGCCATGGCCATTTTCAACATCTTTATTTGAGGATGTTATGTTGAAAATAGCCATGGCCGAAAGCTTCTGATAAAATACAAAACTGACAACTTAAAGTGTTTTTCTTTTATTTATTAAAATGGTGAATTAATACAAATTTCATACTATTAAAAATTTCATCGTATGTATATAATCGATCCTAATCTATTCTGAGGCACAGAAAAGCAAGCTGTATGAAGAATCTTCCATTTAGCCATGGCATATACATTGTTATATAATTTTAAATGCATAACAATATGACAGACTCTCGGGATAAACATTTCGGAGGTAAAATAGTCCCCCGTTCTACGAATCGGAGCGTGCAATGCCAGGAGTTTGAACCGTGCTGGAAGGTTAGAGAAATTCTCTAAATGGAAATGGAAAGTTTACATTAGATATAGAAAGAATTCGTGAAATTAGATGGCAGGAAGAGCAAGATTTTTTGTGGGATGAATATTGGATGATTACCAGAAAAACGAAATGAGGGAATTAAATAAAATGTAATGAATTAAAGGCTGGAGCAAATAAGTTATTATTAACAATATAATGAAATGTTAGTTACCATAAAGATACATGCCAACCCACAGTCAATGAAAATAATACAAGTTTAATGCCCATGGGAAGAAGAGATTGAGAAAATCATGAAGAAATAATGAAGTATGTGGAAGGAAACGAGATTAGATAATAATGGGTAATAGGAACGCAGTAATAGGAAAGGTAAGAGAAAGTTATATACTTGGTGAAAGGAATCAAAGGAGAGACAGGCTAGTAGAATTTTGAATGGAGCACAAATTAGAAGTGACAAATAACTGGATCAAGAATCATGAAAGAAGACTACACGTGGAAGAGGCTGGGCGATATCAGCAGGTACGAATTGGACTACATAACGGTGAGACAGAAATATAGTAAACAGGTTCAGGACTGCAAAACCTACCTAGGAGCAGATGTGAACTCAGACCATAATCTGTTATTATGAAATGAAGGTTGAAAATAAATAAACTCCAGACAGTAATTGAAATAAAGAGATGCGAATTAGAGAAACAGAAACAACAGTAGGTGATTCAGAGTTTCGAAGAATAAATAAAGAGTATATTAATGGATGAAGGAGAAAGAAACAATACAGAAGAGAAATTGGCACACATAAAGGAAGAAATTAGTATAGCAGCCGACGAAAAAAAGAAAGAATAGCTCTTCCCATGGGCATTAAACTTGTATTATTTTCATTGACTGTGGGTTGGCATGTATCTTTATGGTAACTAACATTTCATTATATTGTTAATAATAACTTATTTGCCCCAGCCTTTTATTCATTACATTTTATTTAATTCCCTCAGATCAATTGGAGAGAATAGCGAGCACAAAAAATAATAAAAATGATTCATGAAAGACGGAAATATAAATACGCAAGATATATGAGCAATGGTAAATGTCCAGCAATTGATAACATTCCAGCGAAGTTGATAAGAACATACGGCGAGAGGCATTATCTTCTTCACGAAACAGGGAAAATTCCAACATAAATATATCTAAACCTAAGAAAACTGGCGCTGATACATGCGAACTGCACAAGACATTAGTTTCGCATCTCAGGCATGAAAAATATTAACGAAAATAGTATGTAGGAGGATGAAACGCGAAATAGAATGCGAGATGGAGAAAATCAGTTTGACTTAGGAAGATTGTAGGGACACGAGAAGAAATATTGAATCTGCGTCTTCTTTTAGAAGATAGGCTAAGTAAAAAACAGACCTAGGTTCATAGCATTTGTAGCTTTAGGAAAAGCCTTTAAAATATAAACTCTAACACACTACTAATAATTTTGAAGAGAACAGGAATAAAATTTCAGGAAATAAGAGTTATCCACAACGTTTACAGAGAGCAGTCAGCGGTAATGAGAATTGAACAGAAAGCAGAAATCAAGACAGGAGTAAAACAAGTATGCTGTTTGTTACCTATGCTCTTTAAGATCATGTGATGTAAAAATTAAAAATAATTGTGGAAACTGCAACCCTGCGATTTGCTGATGATATTGTGATACTAGTGGAGTCAGGAGAAGACTTAAAAACATAATAAATAACATGAACGTGGTTCTTGAAGAAAGAGTACAATGTTAGGACAAATGGAAGGAACTAAGGTAATGGAGTGTAGGATGGGAAATAGAGGAATAACAAAGGGTGTTAGATTGGGAAGGGGTATGTTGAATGAAGTTGAGGAATTCTGTTATTTGGACAGCATAATAACTAAGGATAGTAGAAGTATAGTAGGCATGAAGTGTACGATAGCACAGGCAAGAAAGACTTCCTCGAAAAATATTATTGTACTTACAGCTATTATAAGTGTGAATATTAGGAAATCTTTACTAAAATCGTTCGTATGAAGTGTGGTGTTATATGAGTCCTAGACCTGCACGGTAGGAGTTTCAGAAAGGAAATGAATAGAAGCTTTTCAAATGTCGTGCTATATCTGAAAATCAGATGGGTAGATAAAGTTACTAACGAGAAAGTTCTAAACCGAATAGGGGAAGAGGGAACAATATGGAGGACGTTGATCAAGGGAAGGGATAGATTAATAGGCCACGTTTTCAGATATGAGGGTCTTGTTAAATTAGCATTAGTGGGAAGTGTGTGGGGTAAGAACAGAATAGGGAGGCCGTGGATTGAATACGCTAAGAAGATTAGGGAGGGCGTGGGATGTGCTAGTTATGTATAAATGAAAAGGGTTGCACAGAATAGTTTAGCACGGAGGATTGCATAAAACCAGCGTAAGGACTGAAAACTACAACAAAAAAGAATAGTATATTATTTAGATTTATTATTGTAACAATTAATCAAAATATGTTCTTCTTCCAGAACCTCCTATCAATATTAATAAGATTCTGACAAATCATTTTAATTTAAATAATTTTTTATATCCGTTTTAATAAATGGGGTCATGTAAACTTAAACTAATAATAAAGTAAACTATTTAATTTCAGACATATTGAATTCATAGAACGAATATATTATTAAATGGTGCCAAAACGTGAAGCAAATAATTTAATTATATAGTTCGTGTATTACTATATACAATAATAAATTTTAGAAATAAAGCATCAGACTGTCTTAAAATCAGTGGGTGTTGTTCCTAAAGGTATTGTATCCGTGAATATAAAATTTTGAGTTTATCCTCCACGGCTCTCCTCCTTGATTTTAGCGGCATTCGCTTACGTGGACGGTCATTATGTAAAAGGCTACAGACGATGGAGGATGAAACTCTGTGGTCAGCCTGTTCTCGTTTTCCAATCTATTCACCACTTGTCTTGCATCTCATAAGCAATTCATTCTACTAGCTTTGCTCATAAATTATATGTGCGACTGTCAATATTTTCTCATCTTTCTGGCATTCTTCTGTACTTTACTCACTTCTTTCCAGTGACCACCTATTAGCATCCCTCCAACCTAAGCGTCCCTTTTCACCGCAAAATGCACCATAAGCCACCAAAGTGGGTAGAAAAATATTCCTGTCCGTCCAATCCATTCTGTTTCCCGAACAGTCCCCAATAATCGTATCAAAAACGGTCGCTATTATCACGTCCTCTCCCGAACTCCAGCGCCACTATGAGATTAAAATTACATAAATTAAGCGATAAGTACTATTTTGTATTTGGTGGTGCATTAGGAACTCCTTTCTACCTTGCATTTTAAATAAAATAGTACGCACTCCTGAATAATACACTTTATTAATAGTATATTCATCAGGAGTACCCAAAACGCCTGTCTGAAATATTAAATTTAGGTACTTAATACATAAATTTTGGGTGTTACGTTTAAATATGTTGCTACAAAAACACATTGAAAAATGAAACATTCTAAACGTGTATTGAAAGCAACGGAAACAAGCACATTCTTGTGAATAATAAATTTTCTTAGTCTTTATACTGTTCATAATAATTTACCCGAAAATATTGAACAGAATCGCCGTCAATAATTTGTTGTGAAAAATATTAGTTTGTTACGCTAACCATAGAATTAATTATCTGCGTTAAAGTTCAAGTAACTTAGTTGGCTTTTCCGCGAAGGAAGTCAAATTATTCGTATAATATGAGAATGCACGTTGTCACCTCAAACTTCAGACCCGCGCTGCGCCATGTGCAGGGGACGAAGTAATGCATATGCATTGGCAAACACGCTTAGTTATTAAGTGTCCTCGACAGACCGCGTTTAGCAGAGTACTAATCGATATCTGCTGAATAGTGCTTCTTAACCTTTTAAAATACCATGAAGGTATTGTAGCCTTACAAATATTAAGTATATAAAATCATTCCACAATTATTTTGCAATATTATTAAAGCTTAAATATAATCAATAAACATCTACGTATATGTGCATGTCTGTTCCATACTTAAATGGATGAAATAAAAATAATGCGATAACGACCGTTACTGGCGCCGAATTCATAGTTTTGAGGGTCGTTCATCAGGTTGAATGATGCCACTCAGCGAATCGGTTATTTGAGGATCATTGCCCTCCTCATAGAGGTGAGGAGGGAGCGGGTTGATGATAAAAATGAATCATATAGTTACTTAATTAAACTTTTTCGTTATTTCTGAGAAGAAGAATTCACACTCCCGACTTGTTAGTCTTTATTGCGATTTTTTTGTTGGAATTATTCAGATTTAAAGTTATTGTCACTAATTTAAATTCCTGTCAGCATAGGAAGGTGTTAATAAAAATCCACAATGTCAGACCATAATGTTGGATCCATTGTTGCACAAGTACTACAGCAAAAGGTTAATATAATAAAGTTCCGTTTGCTTCCGGTTTAGTAATAGATGGTAACGTATGTAGTTGATTGAAGGCTTGAAATATGTAAAATTTATAGAATTTTTTATTTAAAATTTATTGTAGAGGAATATATATTCAAATATAAATAAATACCAGAGGAATAATTTATATAAGTTAACATTTATGTATCAAAATGTGTATAATGATATTTATCTGCATATATAAAATGAATGATATAAAGTTGCAAAGATATCAGTATCCTGTTGTGGCGCAGTTTGGAACACACACAAATTAAAATTTTGGATATGTCTTTGACCTTGCCTATGGGAGGTATAAATATTTTAAATCTTACGGAGCTCCTAAGGACGGCTGGCTGCAAGGATGCGACACTCGTAGAGAGACCATAGCTAATGACATAGACTGACGCTCCGCAAAATTAGATGTTCAAAGTGGGAATATTTCCCAATAGTTCTATTAATGAACTTCCAGCCAATTTCTACTGAGGATTCAATCAGTAACCCAGAAGACGGAGCAATTCAGCGCTCTTTCGACAACAGCTCCATCAACGATCGCTTATTCTTTCTGCCCAAGTATTTATCAGATTCCTGGCTACTGGTTTCTTACAGTCGAGTAGAGTTTAGTGTCAACAAAGACACAAAAAAGTGTGTTTTATCCACGCATACCCTTCTTCAGCCAATGTTTGGAAAGCGTGACAGAGCCAGTAGCCCTGCCAATTCTCCATGGCCATGAATATGTCCTCGTCCCCTTAACAATTCCCGATATTCCAGCTCTCCCAGCCCCTTAATATATTACATTAAGAAAACTTTTACAATAAAGGAAATTGACATTTCATTCCAATTTCAACATTAAATTCATTAATTCTAACATTTATGGTCTCGTAAATAACTAGAATTTAAACTTGAATTATAATCTAAACTGAAGACAAATTTGCTAGTTTGAAATGTTTATCTTTATAACCAAATTTGTTTTTCACAAATAACTTTGTTGGAATACTCCTTTTTATTTCTTTTTTGCCGTGTCGATGTTCCAGTATTTGAAAAAGGAATAGGGTATTTTTAATTCTTACTGTATGCGCGATTTAATATAAATTGTGACCCTTCATTTATTGTAAATGATGCTAGTGTGTAATCTAACACAACGAAAGAACATCCTCCCATTATAATTTTACATTCTTGTAGTAATCGTTTCGGCAAAAAATTCCACTCCGTCCGTTTTTGCGTTTTATTTGCGTAACTGTCGGTTCTAAGACGAGCTGCTGTCTGCGTTTGCTAGCTTTCTGGCTGCGAGGCGCGTCCATCAGAGCAGAAAGTTCTTTCAGAGATAGTCTCAAAGCCAGCCTCGCCAGAGCCGCGCCCCTTAATGCCCGAACACAGTTTTTATTTCTCTCTCACATTTAAGTTCCGGCAGACGTTTAAATTGGATATAAAAAATTACTAATATAATATTATTACCACCTAATTATTAGATAGTTAAAAAAGTAATTTGGGTCAATAGTTCATACAGTAGTAATTTGCAAGTATGGTTAAAAGCAGGTTTTGTGAAATTCGGGGTGAGAACATTACCAGATAAATTACAAAAATACTAAGAAATATAGAATATACAAAAATATGTAGCATAAAAGATTCCAACAGTTTTAGAATGGATAACTTCTATATTCGGAAATAAAACTTAGAGTTGAAAAGCCATTTTGACAAACGGAAAATACAAAGAACTAGGCTAATACAAACCCCGACAAACACTTGACCCAGGCACGTTTCCTCGACAACATTTGACGTTTGCACGTTTGGTTAAAATCCCGACGGTTCATTTCCCAGAATGGTACTTTTTTATAAATGAAGAAAAATTATTAATGGAACACTTAATATCTTATTATAGATTATACTTATTTTACATCAATTAAGTTATCAATTAATTCGTAGAACAATTTTAACAAAACTTGTAACACAATTTAAAGAACAAAAACTGTTTCGCCCCTATGGGCAGGGTTGGAAGGAGGCGGTACTTCAAAATTATGCTGAAATAGCCTTCAATGGACGTTGAATAAACAATTTATGGGGTCTTTCAGATTCATAGTGTCACTTGAATCAACATTCGGAATGGATGAGGTTCGAAAGGGGTCACAAAAATAATATTATACGACTGAGATTGGTGTCGATTCCCGAATAATGGTAGCCACAGAGTTTATATTAGACAGCACACGAGTGGGAGAGGAGTTTGGGATGGGGTAGCTGGCTCGTAGTGGGTTTCACTTCTAAAAAGCGGCTGATATTAGTGTCAAAATAAATAGATTTCGGGTTTTCTGAAATTTTTACTTTCACTATCGATGTGATTGAAATTTTAACCTCTTCAAACTGGAATGAAGATATTAATGTCCTAGAGATTAAGTGAATAAATGTGTACTGTTTCTAATTTATATATTTGTGTCTTATATACTTGATTAATATGGCAATTTTTCCAATACTCTTGCTGGCAAAATTCGGTTTAAAATACTTTTGCATTTCAAATGTGTGAGTGACCGGATTACAAAAAACGTAGACATTTTTTGTACATTAACTAATTATATATTGATCTGAGGATTATTAGAACTCTCCGCATAGGAGTATACAACAGCTATTTTATTAGATTAGACAAAGTATCGAAGAATTAAGCTGTGATAATGAAGCTTCACACAAAATTAACGGTTCAAAATTGAGGACAATCCGCCTGTTCTAAAGACGCTTCAACTGCTGTATTAAATATAATTCCTGTCCATATATAGACTGATTTTGGGGATGGAATTATAATTTTCAAGGTTTTTCCATCAAATATTACTCATTAGAAGAGATTAGGGGACCAAAACACATAAAATATTTATTATATTTTATAAAATGCTACAGCAACTCAAAGAATTTTTTATTATTATTAGTTACATTATCTGACTGTTTGAAAATCAAAAAGTAGTAAAACATTTTGGCCTCTTCGCCAGTGTGACATGCTAAATTTCTTGATTCCTAAAAATCACTCCATATGAGGTTCCAATTTTAGAAATCAAAGGTAGTGTACGAAATACTGTTAATAAATTTTATATTACTTTTTTTCTGGCTTACAAGTTTAATATTTATCAAATAATTTATGTTTCCGGTTTAAGTATTCCGAAATTGCCTGCCTGTTATGGCCACTCCCCTATTTTTAGTTAACTAAGCAATCCGATAGCTGGAATCAGTATAGAGTATCGGTCTGCCTTATATGTAGCAGAAGTCGGAGAGTAACGAGACACTTATTGTTAAACGATTTTTGTAAAATTTGTAAAAAGTGTATAAAAAATAATTTCCATATATTATTTACTTATTCTAATATCAACATACCTTAAAACAAACTAAATTAGATTTTTGATTAATTTTTAAAAAGAAGCTTACATATTTCCCGTTCTGCCCCACCCTCGGGGCAGGACTGGATAGTATGATTTTTAATTACATTATTACAATAAAATTAAATTTAACTGAAGAAAACTCTTAACACCTGTTTGTTTTTTCATTATTATATTTATTTTGCGTACGATTGACCCCTTTATCAATTTTTTCTTTCGCAAAAAAGTTTTGCAACTGTACAGTCTTTCCTAGCATTGCTCTCTTTTTTCAGTTCCTTTCCTTTATATATCCATTCTTTTTTGGTGAAGGAACCTGTAATTCATAATTATAAGGTGGGTCTGCCTGTTTTTTTAGGATGATTACATTTTGCCTTATACAGTAGTATCCCGTTCCGCCCCGCACGCAAGTTTTAGTATTTGCACCGAGCCTTAATACAAGCAGATTTATATCTAATACGTAACATAGGGTATCCTGTTCTACCTCGCTATTCGGTTCCGTACCGAGTTCCCCTACAATGAGGTTGGCTTCCACCAACTGTGGGACTTAATATATTAAACAATAAATAATTCCCCCTTCCCTACTATCTATTTTACAAAACATTGGACCAAACAACTTAGAATTAATGTCTTTACGCGTTTTCCTTTAAATAAAAGTCTTTTGAATCGTTCAATGTAGTCATTGGACCAGGATATTCTGCTTAATAAAAACACATATTACCACAATACGGGTCCTCAAAAACATTTATTGTTCTCCATTCAAAACAACGTCAACATGTTAAAACAGTAACTTTCGGCTGTTTAACCATATTCACTTGTAAGATAATCGGTAAAAACACGTTACATCATTTGTACAAATCGGCAAAGGCACAGGTTATATGCGTCTTTTTAATATTTTCTCGACTTCGGGATTAAAATAAATAAAACAAGATTTAATAATAAGTCTTCGCAATCGATACGGCTGAAAATCAGAGTATTCAAAAATGGTACTTCCGTGAAACAAACTGATTTTACTCTACCAGCGTTCTCTCTTGGTTTTAAACAGTGCATTTCTGCAAATTGGCAACGATTTCTGGAATACAGAACTGATTAAAGCCTTTAATATGTAAAATATGGAAGCAGAGAACTGATCGTAAACCGCTTTATTCTGCGGAGAATTATCGAAACCATCTCGTCGGGCATTTATTACAGTTATCAGCTTCATTTTATTTATTTGTATTTATGTGGTAAATAACACAATGAGAGTTTCTCAAACTTTCCTTCAAATTTTGTTAGAAGTAAATTATTGCCATAACCGAAACGCTGACTACGTATCACTCCAAATTCTGAATGTGTCATGTAAGATGACAGTTCGCAGTCGACTCGGTAGGCCAAGACCTTGAATGAGCTGCAAAGCCAAGGAAGAAAAAGAAGAAATTATTGCCTTCAATTTATTTATTATTCCAAATCCAAAGTCGCAAAATCCGTCAAATTAAAAATTTAGTGACAGTTTCGTACAATTATAAATAATTTAGTGAAGTAAATTTATATTCCAAGAAATATAGAAAACCAACGTAGATATCTCGTATTGAGAAAAACGACATCCTTTCTCATTGCGGTGCATTTGTTCAATTAACAAACTCATTGAATTGAGTCTTAGACCGATGTAATGTAGAAAACACATATTGACAGTCTGTCATTCCTAAATAGGACCATCACCGACAAATAATTCACCTGTGTGAGTATTTAGCGAAAATCCTCTTCAGGAAAATAAATTTAGGTCAAATCTAAAGAAACGTATGAAGTGAAGCAGTTTTATTTGAAAATACAACTTAATATTAATGCATAGTTCAATTTAAATGTAGAAGTGTTAAACGAAATATATTTCTTGCAGCGTTTTTAAGGGGTATAAACATTACTTAGGGCAATGGTTAATTTGGATTAAAAGTAAAAAGTAAATAAGAAAATATAATTAAGTATTTGTCATTGGGATAACACCCAATTGTAGATTATCAAACCCACATATAAATCTCGACGTATTAACCTCACACAATTTTTCACAAACCGGAGTACTTTGGTCAACAAAATGAGCCACACGTTTTAAGTTATAATATTCAGATAAATTATATATATATATATATATTGTGAAATTTATTTTGTATTAGCTTGTTCTGCGATCAATCTTATGTGATGTTTTCAATAAAATATAATTTGACAGCAAACAGAAAACATTTCGATTTATAAGTCTAGTCTTCCTCAAAAAAAAATTTATTTATTGTTTCTTCTACGATTGAGCTATATATTCATCTTATAACACAAGTTTCTAATTATATGGAACAGTTAACATTGTACTTACTTTTCCCGCATTTAACATTACACTTCCACTGATCTACAACGCTAAAATGATGATGTCCTACAGTTTCTTTTTGAAAGTCTGAAATAAATGTGATCTTCGGCAGGAGCACTCCTGCGATGGTAGTTTTGTTTTTTTCTTTCGCACAGAAGACAACTGCGGCGTTCAAGTTGTTTCAACCCTAAACAATAGCACGACCAACAGGAAGGCGACTTTATATTGCTTTCCGATAGCAAGCTGCCGCTCTTTAACGCATAAAGCAGAAACAAGAAAACACTTGGGGCTAGGAGATACATTTGAGTGCCGACTCCTGTCGCAGACAATAATATCCCTGTGGAGACAACTAACAGAAGGCACAGTAGAATATACCCATCCCCACAGGGATACAAACATTACGTTCGTTCGTCTTATTGGGCAAAATTCGTTAACGCAAATGAGATTGAAAGTATCATATTTCTTCTAAATTAATTGTTCGTTAGCTCTAGGCCATATTACCAGTTTTCGTAAGTTTTTGATCATGTGCTTGAGGGTTGTTTGAGATGTACGTTTTGACGTAATTTCGAAAACGAATGTAACTAAATGTGGACAATGTGGTGTGCGATTGCAACCACTAAAAAACTAAAGACAATTATCCGATTGTTTATTATATTTTATTTAATTATATATGTATATTTTATAGATCTTAAGTAGCGGGATAGGTTGCGATTGGTTAATTTTAACGTCCAATTAGATGAAACATGTAGTTAGACGAGAAATGGTAACCTGTACCATTACTACAATTGGTTAAAATAGTTTTAAGACAAGATTGGCAGGGGCCCCTCTAGAGGCCTAAAATGACAAAAGCTGCTATCTGCCTGACTTGGAACACTTGTGAATAAGAGGTGTAAATGAAAAACAACTTGAACGTGTTCACTCTGCGAACACTAAAAAAGGTATTCCTTGCGACAATAAACAAGAAAGAACGGGATATGTAAAGGAGTCTTAGCACTTAACGTTCGGAGGAAATGAAAACAATAGGTGCTGGTAGCTACCCTTTTCACGACCGAAGATTCCGGGACAGTATTGTCTGGATGGACCACAACCTGTTAAGCTGACCTGTATCGCCGCGTAAGAGAGTCAATTGACAAGGTCACAAAAACAATTGCAAAGAGGATTACTCCCACTTTTCTTGCTTCAACCCCCGCAAGATAGACAAAGGCGGAGAAAAGTTTATAAAATAAGAAACTGCGGAGAGGAAAAAGAGACAGATTTTCGCAACATTCGGACGGTCATATTTTTTGAACATTTATAATTTTTCGAACATAAATTCACTTCTTTGTTATCATACAGAATCTGCAGCATTGCTAATTTCGTACAAGTGCTTCAAGATATTTAGTCTCGAAATTGGAGCCATGCTTGCTGTTGATGCGACAATGACTTGGTGTATTTCCTTTACTACAAATAGTTAATTGCGTGCGATCGAGACAACAGTAACTAGTAGCTGTTTGCGGCCACTGCGACTGCCTGAGGATCCACGAGCCACATCAACATACCGAACATCCTGATCTGCAAGCTGAGCGGTGATGTACTAAGATTCGCGTTTATCGCCCTTGGTTTTATGAGTGTTAATAAAAATTCGATTTCAACTTTTGTTTTATCCCTAGAGAAGAATTATTGCTCTCAGTTGAGTTGAGAAGTAACCGGTCCATTTTTTATGAATTAATTATTTTATTTATTTGCTTGTTAAAGAGTAATTTAATGGAATAAAATGTTTTCCTTTTCTTAAATTTCAATTCTTTTCTACAAATTTGTATTATGACTAATATTATGAAAAAGCATTACAATTGGAAATAATATCGTAGGAAGAGAAATTTTAAAGGATCAGGCTGTCAGTATTAAAAATGAATTACGAAATAATTCAACAATTATTTAAGTATTTGTTCTAATACCAGTATTTTATTTTCCCAAAATGTATAGCGTTGAAACATTTATTCCATGTAGAGAGATATAATAAATAATAGTTCGTTTTCATGTAATAGCTAACAGTCCCAATTTGTAACGACTCGTCTTTGATCCTTAAAATATGAGAACAAAAAGTTAAATTTTATCATTCAGTTAGAAAGTGATGTATTTTGAATCACATTAAACGAACTTATAATAATGAGTTTTAAAAATTTTATATTTAAGTTATAATTAAAAAACAATATACAATTCTGATGTTTTGCACCAATTTACATATAATTCTGCCTTCTGACTGTGGTGGTATATTGCCTCTGCCCTAGTCTGCTTGGCCAGGTGATTGGAACAATCAGACTCCTCTCAATATTCGTATATAACACATTTTACAAAACATTAATACAAAATACTAACAGTTTTTTTCTTAAGAATTATGAGGTACAAAATATTATAATGACAATGTTTAACAATTTAGAAAACATTTATACAATAATAATAATAAGCCGTTTGCGTGGTTACTTAGGGTAGCGCATGGCCACAGGTAACGTTTTTGTATATGTACAAAACGACAGGTCAAGCCCCAAAATACGAGACGGTCCATTATTCAGTCTTCTGTCAACTGTGTCACAATAAGTGTTTCAGTTTTGTCTCGGAACTCTCTTTTTTTTTTAAATTTGCTGTTTATTAAAAAATTGCCGTTTTATATTATGTTAAATTTTAGCAATTGATTGGATGTAACAATAATCTGGTAAGTTGTTGGTCTACTCAGTTTCCATCTATTTTTGGCTATGTTTATATTCAACTGTAACTGCATGTAAATAGTATCCCACAGATCCAAAAAAAGAACTGATAAATGTGCAAATATGCACCTAAACGATGTTTAATTAAAAATAAGAACTGTCTGAAAATTGGTCATAAAATTATTTTATTTAATATTTTAATATCAGAATACAAGAATAATGTTTTGAAATATTGTCAGGAATTGAAGCTACGAACATTGGCCATTAAAAGATTCAGAAAGACTAATCAAACGCTAGTAGATGATACATTTATTTTCTTATTCTTCGTCTTTTATGGGTTCAAACTGATGTTTTCAGGAAAATTCAAAAGTTTTGTTATGAATGTTAGAAAATGGTATACTTCCTTCGTTGTTATCTGTCAACACCAATCCTCCAATCCTGGAAACCATTATTGCAGGTACAGCGACGTCTACCACATTTATGGGTCGCTAAAATAGGTTAAAATTTTAGTTTAACATATACATTTGCTTACTGAAACTCAGGACTTCCCACTTTCATAGATTCGGGCTTTCCTGTAGTGTATTTTGTAGAACAGCCACCATGCGCGTCAACTGTTAAAATCAATCAACTCGCATTCATAATCGACCAGTGATTTCAGGATTTCCAATTGCGGCTATATTGTTAATATGATGCTATATGATCCAGTGAGTTGTGTTTGTTGGTCGTGAATATCATGTCGTTAATCGCGTCCTTTTCACCACATTATCGTAAATATTTGGATTGTAATTAGATGTCTGTTAAACGAAATGCGCCAACGTTATCCATTACGTAAAATAATTTTGCGATGTATTTACGGTGGGATTCATCATTTGGATACTGCACAATGCTGCTTAGGTAACCGAACGATAATGTCCAATAATACACATTAACACTGTATTATGAAACTGAACAACATATATGTATATGAGTAAGGGGCCTCCGCAAAAAGGAGACCGAAAAAAGGGAGGCGTGTGCAAAAGGATCGCTGTGAAGCTTTCCTGAGTGAGCAGCGAAGTGGTCTCATTACGTTTTGAAGAGGACCCCTGCCATTCCGACAAAGTGAGATTTAAAAACTGTAGGGAGAGAGACAAGCATGAGTAATGCTTTTCCCTCAAACGCTATAGTCATACAAGTGGGAGAAGGGCAAGAACAAGTCGGTTATACAATGCCAACAAAACCCATAGCTTAAGGGGAAATTAAACTGAAAGTTTGAAGAATAGTGCGTGTGCTAAATTTTAAGTAGCGTGCAGGTGATGAAGCAATAATTATCAAATCAACTATTTTTTCATAAATTTTAACCAGCCGAAAATATTTCAACAAGTTGGAACTACTATGGAAGGTTATACTTAAATTATTAATGTTTCGGTGGGTTCATCAAGCACGGAACCAAAGAAGAGTATGACCCGCTTTATAAAGAATTAATCGACGATGGAGCAAAGTTCGACGCGACTTCAAAATGTATGAAAATTCGTTCAACTTGCCAGGTGTACAAGTTTAAAATGTCGTCTCTCTTCCAAGAGACGGCGAACAAAGTCAATTTTTAACGCAAAACCAAAAATATATTTTGTATCTGTGGCAGCTCGCTCATAAACACTATATTCGTTTGTTTATTTACAGTTTGAGACCAATAAGGAGCATTGGCAGTATGTGCTTATTTTTTTTAACAAAAGAAAAGAGCATCTGAAAGTCATCATATTATTGTGTGGAAACTTACAGCGCGCTTTCTCCAACCGTCAAGGCTTGTGAACGCTGATTTCAACGATTCAAAAGTTGTGATTATTATGTCGTTGACAAAGAACGCGAGAATCGACCAAAAACGTGTGAAGATGTCCAATTTTAAGAAATATGTGTTGCGAGACAGAGATGACGACTTAACAACAGAAGATCGGCCAAGAAATATTGTTCAGTGAAATAACATTTTATCTTAAGTTGTTTTAGATTTATATTTGTTTTAAAGCAATGTAAAATTTTAAATGGGGCATTATACACAGAGTATTTATGTTTAAGAACGAACGATTCTTGTTGAATGTTGAAACAATGAAACGGTCCCGTGTCGGACCAGTGTGAACACACACTACCATTTAATCAACACGTGCACTGTCACGTTTCTAATGAGTTTGGACACGCTATACATAGGTTGACAAAAATAAATAATGGCATATACTGAAACGTATATTCATTTGATACACATATTTAGTGGCGAAAGTGTTGAAAGTAGGTCCCTATTGAGTCATCATCCTCATTATACATTCTTTCCCTTATTTCTTGCATGATTTACGTAGAGGCGCTCGTACATCGTGCGCAGACTGAAAGTTGGTCTCTTCTTGCTACTACATTATTTTGGTGAATAGGATGCACGTTGATTACTTTTCTTATCTGACGTTTTCCGGTTTAACGTAAAATCTGCTCGTCCACTGCAACTGAGTCAGTCAATCGAGTTGCAAATTGAAAATTAAATTATTCGCGCTCGTGCATTTCTATGAAACTCACGCAAATTATTTTAACTCTTCATTAGAAGTTATAATATTTTCTCAAGTATTATCTAACGGAATATTGTTTATTTCGGTAGTAGCGTGTTCTTTCGTTATCTCCAACCAGATAAGAAGAGTACGCCTTGCCTCGTTCATCGTCCTTGTGTACAATTCCGCATGATCCATACTTAAAAATTGGACAGTTTGTGTCTCCTTGTAACTTATCATTTTTGTCTTCTTGACGTCATCCGCAAACTGACTGGTCTTCTCTCCTACATTCATCTCAAAACTACAACCCTAACATATTGGCCAAGCATTATATGCGTTTACTTTTCAGTTGCATTCGTACATTCAAAACACCCTGTTGACCACAAATATTTTTTCATTTTAATTAGGATAACTTCCTTTGTTCGTTCTTCTTTCTGTTTCTCTTCTTTTCAGGATATATAATATACTTTCTGTTTTTCGTGTTTTTGCATATCTGATTCGACTGAATAATATATATATATATATTGTAATATACTTTTTTTGTATATATAACATTTATTAATTTAAATTACAAATATTTGATCAATTTTAATAATTTTGTTTATTAATTTACGTGAAGACACGGGCTTAATCCCAGGGGATTTTGGGTCTCTCAAGAGATGGAGTATGCATCTCTTGAAAATAGAAAGAAAATAATTGAATGTTAATTTTATTCAGAGCAATGAGCAAGTTTCACAAATTTTAGATCGCTTACCCACAATTACTGGCCCAACAAACATCCACCTCTCGAATGTCTGTGCGTCTCTGGATATCTGCTCTCTGCTCCACTCTTCTCCCTTCTGCGGTCTGATCACTCGCCTGCCTACTGGGGTCGAGCCACGTCCTCTCGGGTCTGATCTGGTCTGGTCTGCCCCACTCTGCTCTGGTCTGCTCTGCTCTGGTCTGCTCTACCCCACTCTGAGGTCTCTACCACGATCTGATGCACTCGTCTCGTCTGCCCCTCTCTGACGCACTCTCTGCTACCGTCTCATCTGGTCTCCTCTCTCCACTCTCTGACGCACTCTCTGCTACCGTCTGACGTCTCCTCTCTCCACTCTCTGACGCACTCTGATCTCGAGCCACCCATCGGCTTCCCTTATAAAGCTTCTGGCGGGACTTCCCCTATTTCTTAACATTTCGGGGTTCCCCGCCCTCATTTTTCCCGCGTCATTTTTTATACAGGCAAAGCGGGCCTTCCCCGCGGGGAAAAACAACCTTTCGGCCGACTATCCATTGTTGTTGGCCGAACTGCGCCTCATAACACCACAACGTTACAAAATCCCCCTTTTTATCACAATATATACGAGTATTAAGAAAAAAATTTGATATTACCAATAATTGAGTGTATACATATTTATGTCGAATCTTATACCTCCATTTGAGGAAGAATAAAAATGAATTAATGTAATTATATCTCATTATTCTATTTTAGGATGCCCTTCACTAACTTATTCGTAATAATGTGCTCATTTTCATAATATTTCAATATTCTATAAATAGTTTCAGAGATGATTTACTTACCCGTACAAATTGTAATTCATTATTACATGTGTATTACAATCAAATTAAGTCTAAAAATAAAAAAATTACAAATATGCTTTACATAATATTTGAGTAACTATTAAGACCTGTTTTTGATACACCAAGCAGATGTAAACATAAAAGAATTACATACTTATTCTCCATAAAAAGAGCGTATCATTTTAATGTCAATTAAAATTCACCGTATTAGTTTAATATATTTTAAAATCATAAATCAATACCTTCGCTAACGAAAGATGTCCGTATTCCATTCTGTCTGTTTCGTTGTATAGTAAAAAGTAGCAAAATATAATAATAATAAATTAATTATATTTGGTTACTCACAAGAAGCGTCAGTTAGAATCCAAAACTTACCTGAAAAGAAGAAACGAAACAATGTTAGCATGTTAGAGTACTCGTTACATTAAGAAAAGTGTCAATCTTTTTCTGAAAAGAGAGTAATTTATGATCAATTATTGAAACAGATGTGTACAATAGCCGTCGGAAATTTTGATTCCACAACCTGACGTCGAGTTTCAACATATTATGTAATCTTTGATGAAAAATATGCTACGCGCATGACAACGTATTTGTTAAAGTGTGTATAAATCCAAAATAAATAGTAAAGAAGACCTAGAAGAAATATTTTAAGTTAACATGCTTTTTAAGGTATAAAAATTAAGTTCTTGAATAGCAAATACGTTTTAATAACAATTACGTCGTATGGCTAAAACAGTAATTTATTTCCTTTATGAACTAAATTTCAATTTCTTTTTTGTTTAATTCTACTGATTTTTCTTCGATCGAAAATGAAGAAACTGCTGCGGTTTTCCGTTCTTCTATGTTATATACTATATATATTATTGTTTTGATTCCTAAGACTGGTCTGATGCATCCCTCCATGTTAACACATCTTGCGCAAGCAATAACTAGCGCAACTTACATCCTCCCTAATCTGCTTATCGTATTCCATACTCTTCTGCCTCTTCTGTTCTTACACCACACACTTCCCTCAAATGCTAATTTTGCGCGAAACTCGTGTCTTAAAACGTGGCCAATTACCATTTATCCTCATGCTGTACCCTTTGTCAGGACCACGTTTATGCCATTTAATATGTTTTCCATGTCTTCTCCTGACTCTCCTAGTATCGCAATATCATCAGCTCATCTTAAGGGTTTTATTTCTTCTCCTTGTAATAGGATTCCTTTTTCATATACCGTTTTAACTTTCTTCGTCGACTGTTCTATAGATAAGTTAAACAGCATGGGTGACAGCCTGCATCCTTGCTTACCCCTTTCTTGATTTCTGCTTTCTTTTCTTGATATTCAATTCTAATTACTGTTGACTGTCTACTTATGTATAAGCCTCCTTTTCTGGGTAGTTTACTCCTGTTCTCTTCAAAATCCTTAATAGGCTGTTCTAGTTCACATTATCAAACGCTTTTTCTAGATCTATAAAAAGCCATGAACGTTGGACGGTTTTTCCTTATCCTTACTTTACGTTCAGTTAGATTATCGCTATGTTTATAAGAATTGTTTCGTGTGGTGGAACGTTGTCGTGTTTCTGCTTGGACACTAATGGCCCACCTGTTACACTTTCCCAAGAGGTTTCATAGATATATTTCTCAAAAATCTGCCGTAGAATCTGATATCAGAGAACTGGTTCAGTCTAATTTTTCAAATTTCTTACTCATATACTTCATATAATACTTAGAACTCAATTTATTTACTTTATTCCTGTATTCATTTGCTACAGAAACACAAGAATTAAATTTAATATTTTTTAATGTTTGACTCTATCCATGAATTTTTTTCATACAGTCGGAGGTCTCACAATTTTTAGAGTCTTATTGTATGCGATCATTTATTCAATTGTTTCATTTCTGATTTTGGAGGCATTATGTTTTGATATTTTTGAAGTACATTTTGAAATATTAGCTTATTAATAAAAATCTGTTTTACGCTGAAACACTGGGGCTATTATAAAGTTAAAACTCATTAGATGCCCCTGATTTAAAGGATATTAAAAAAATATCTCTGTTTACAAATGAAATATTTCAGTACCATTCACTAATCTTAGCTCATTACTGATTACATTTCTTTCACAATACAAACCATATCGAAATTGCTTGTATAAAACATTGAATAATTGAAAGCGTTGTTGAGGTCTAAACCTATTCTCTACGCAAAATAAACACACATCTGAAGTAATTTTCACGTTTCAAAACTTTATACCTTTAAATTGAGTAATTGAGGATCAACATTAATAATTTTATAATTTTTCTTAAATTCTTTAATAAAAACTGCCAAATTCATTAAATTTGGTTCAGGCAATCTTCGGTATTAGTATTCAAGTATTTCGGTTTGTTTCATATAGGCCATTTTAATTTATTTAGGTATTAATATTTTGAACCACAAAAATACTTCATCAGTATGTATAACAAAAATGAGCTTTATATATTCTTTTTTATTTACTTTCATAGTCAAAGATATTTCTGATCATTTTTGTTGTCATCTAATAAAAAATTATAGAATTATAACAACCAAAATTTTTAATAAAACCATTTTTTCATACTTTTTTTGAATTTGGTCCTCAATGATTGATATTAACCAATTTTTTAATAAGAAAACTAGTTAATAATTTTATAACGTATTTGCTTTTGAAAATCTGGAGTTCTCAACAATATTACCATAATCACCCGTACATATAGAAAATAATAAATGGTAAAATAATATAATAATAAAACAGATTTTCAATTCAACGAGAATCCATAATTTTAGTCTTTAAATATTTACAATAATTTATGTATAGATCACATAATTTATGAAAGTTTTGAATACTATTTATAAGATTACTTAATCTATAATTTATACATATCATAAAAAGTAGTATGTTCACTAATTTTAATTTGATTCTGTGTATCCATTCGTCTTTTCTGTATGTTTTTGTTATAGTACTCAGTCCTTAGACGTGTCTCATACAACCCTCCACGCTAACCTATTCTGTGCAAGCCTTTTCATATTTACATGACTACCACATCCCACATCCACCCTGATCAGCTTAGGGTATTCTGACATTGGCCTCCCTATTCTATTCTTACCCCACACACTTCCCTGTAATGCTAATTTTATAAGACCCTTATGTCTCAAAACCACTAAGTATTAATCTATCCCTTCTCTTGGTCACAGCCCTCCAAATTGATCTTCCTTCTCTTATTCTGCTTATAACGTCCTGATTAGTTACTCTATCCACCCATTTGATTTTTAACATTCTTCTATAGCGCCACATTTCGATAGTTTCTGTCCTATTCCTTTCTGCAACTCCTACCGTCTAAGTTTCACACTCATATATTGCCACACTCCATTACGAACATCTGTAGTAATGATTTCATAATATTCATATTTATATTAATCGTAATTAAATTCCTCTATTTTCTATATAATATGAATATATTTATGAAATTACAGTAAATTGTTGTATTCTCATTATCTTGTCGTGATGCATACAATAACAAAATTTTAAGTCAGAAACCAGTGTTAAAAATTTGTGCAAAGATGTTTTTCACCGCTAAATTAATTACCATACCACAATTATCTCATCATTGTATAAAATAAATTGACATTTATAAAGAGTTTTCTCGAATTAATAAATTATAGTGTAATTGTATAAACGTGACTATTAATCGCAAAAACGTCGTTCACGTCTCATTTTTAAGTGATGTAATTATGAATAATACTTATTTTTGTGAAACAACATGTCACTTTTGAGATATGCAATGCATTGGCGGCATACGCTAAAATAAAGACGAACTATGTACAGAAAATTAAACGCAAGGCAAGTCATGTCGTATACCGTTTGAGTTGAAAAGATATGGATGCTCATCGCATCGATTTTAACAATTTACAAACAAAAGAATTATTTTATAATTGTAACAACTTACATTCAAACTATTAGCACAGACAATTATAATTATATTATTAATTAAAATGACAGATACTTTCAGTCTTAAGAAATAAAAAGTTATCTTGGTTTGAAAAATTATAAAGTTTTATTTTCAGCAATTGATATTTTAATTAATAATAATATTAATATTGATCAAAAGTGGCATCGATGCTGCTATTTATATGGAGCCTCAGTTATCCGCATTGGGTCGTATAACACTTTTCGTTCCTTTGTGTTTCTTTATACTGCTTTAAACTCTTGAGCATATTCCAACAAAGCATGGTATACATATTATTTAAAACCCAATGAAAACACTAGCACAGGCGTGGAAGGAGTTACAGTTAAAAATATACGCCAAAGCCAGTGTCGTCATTAAGACAAAAAATACATGGATGTGCGCCATATTTTATTTTGCAACATCGGGTCTATGTATATGAATAACGCACAGTTTTTATCAATTAAATTCGTCAGAATACGTACACATGGTTGGATGGTGATAAAAAACACGAAAGATTTTTTAAATGCATATGTTTGTGCATATCCGTTTTCCTTAAACCCGCGTTTTAACATAAAATATTTAACGGAATCCTTTTACATTTGTTCATACGGTGAACCCTAATTCATGCTTTCAGCATAATTATACTACCGTTGTTCCAAAAGAACTTAATATGTGACGGTTCTTCATCATAATAAGTGTATTTAATAAAGATATTTAGTGACAATCCAGTATTATTACAGTATAAAAATGTAAAGCTTTTAAAAACCTTTGAGGTTAGAGGTTAGTTTATCTGCTTCAGTGACTTCGCGCATGTAACTAGAGAAATTTAATTTTTTGCTTATTTATAAATAAAGTAGAAATAGTAGGTTTCAAATAACTATACGAAATATTTTTAAGTATGTAGATTTTTATGTTGATAGTGATTCCGCACAACTGTTGGTCAGTTACGGTTTTATATTACAAAAATTTGTACCATTCGACAAAATGTGTTAAGCTAATTCAGTAGTGTTTGGAGTAAAAGTATTTAAAGTTTATTTTATAATAATAAATGTTGGAAGAAATTTTGAGCATTTTTAAATAATCTACATGTATATACAAGCGATTTTCACCAGCTCTTAGCTTGTAATTATAAAGTATTATAAGTTTTTTTTAATAAGTGGCGTAAAAATTATGTTCTTTTAAAATTCTACCTTCTTTTGTGTAAATTTTTCACCATTTTTATTGTATTATAAAATATTTCATGTTTACTTTCTAATAATTATAAATAATGATGTTTTAAGTAATATATATATATTTTACAAGATTTTTCTGCTAATTTCAAAGCAGTTTAAGTAACTACTTTATAATTCCTTTATGTTCCGGTCGTATTTGGCCTCAGTAAGGGATCCGGGAGAAATTTTATCTCCAATAAAGTATGAAGAATATTTTTCACTCTTATTTTGTAGACTCTAAGGTACTGTAATTATTTAAAGTAGTCGCAGAGTTCTTATCTAGTTAATTTGAAGCTGACAGGTTTGGTTGTGCGAATCAAGGGGTTATTGGTCCAAAACGGTATCGGTTCAATTTAAATCACCTGTATATCAGGAGATTAGTGTCAAAATATTTGGGTTTTTTTGGGGGGGTACTAAATAAATAAACGAAGCTAGTTAAACTAATAAAACAGTTGCGAACTGTCTACAGTCAAATTCACATGAAAAGCTTGTAATCGTTTTTCCCTGATCAATAATGGCACACTTAGTTCAATAAAATATAAAGAAGAAACCAAGTTATACTGTAATTTAAACTGAGTAATTTGAGTTTTTTGTAGTATAACACAGGAGATGTGAGTGGGAGCAGAGAAATGGAACTCGTATGGAGATGTCACGCCATATTTGAACGACCCAATATCTAATATGCATATAAGGACGTTTCCATGCCTTCCGCCGCCACTGGAGCATCTATATTGCCAGAGGACTCCATGTGGCACCACCTGCTGCTCTAGAATAACGAAATGAACACCACTTTCATACTCATAGTGCATAGTAAGAGCCTTCAGATAACATAATCAGCGTTCTACTACCGCCAATTTGGGTTGTAGATGTAATCCACACCTTCGTTGTCTAAATATTCACATTTATAAAAATACGGTCGAAGACATGACTTTATAATTATAGTTATAAGTAAAAAAATTATAAATGAAACATAAGTAAATAATTTAAATAAAAAATATATCAATCATGAATTCTCTCAAAAATTGATATTACATTAGAGTAACTTAAATATCGAATTAATTTTCTCGTACATTGTTTTATTAATAATAATATAAAATGGAAATAAATAACACATAAGCATCTAAGATTACAGTATATTACATTTGATATTTTTTTAAACGGTAGTATTATCTTGTAATTTTATGGTGCATTGCTTCAAGATGAGCAGCCCCTGATATAGGGAAATTTCATAAAGCAGATTTCTCACAGGCACCACTCCATTTAATGAACATCCGCAACAAGAGCGCCTGAAGATCAGTGAATCGAAAGTAAATCTTTGAGGGGCGTGGGACAAAACGAATCAGAAATTCAGGCAGCCGAGTATCCTTCTATTTAAAAATATTCGTAATATGTCATTAAGAAACATTTTGAATAATTTGCTTTTCGGGCAGGCAAAGTTAAAGCAATTGTTGTTTGCTGCCAGCTGATAACAATTGTTTCATTTATACAGTTGCTGTAACTCTCACATTAAAGTATAATCGGATTATGCATGTACAATAGAAAATTTAAAAACTTTAATGTACTATACAAATAGAAATTATATTCTTTTTAAAATTTAGTTGCAACACTTCGACTTTCAAGAAAAGTGATGAGTTTGCGATGGATGCACTGAACATATCTCATACTAAATTGAAATAAAATTATTTAAGTGTTATGGCATATTATTAAAAAACAGCTGGCTGTCCGACATTGCCCAGGTACTTATTTGAATTATCCGGATACAGTATTTAATTCGACACTAACCTACATATACAGTCAAATAATGTAATTGTGACGTCACCTCTCTGCTACAGTCGCCGTTTACCTGATGCGCACGGATATCCACTTTTACATTAGCATGGAACTTGTGTCATACAAAACAGTACAGCTGTAATTTACTGAATCACTTACATATATATATCGGGAGTACAAAACAACGTGGTCGTAATTAATTGTTTTTAAAAAAATTGCTATTTTATACTAAAAATTTGATGCGCATTCAAACCCTCTTTTGAATAAGCATGTTACTCGTTTCTTAAAAAACACTACAGTTGTCATTTATATAAGGTTAAATATTTTAAATATAATAACCTCTAACCTCAAAATTTTATTTTAAGCAACTCTACAATTTTATTTTGATGTGATAATACTATGTTGTATTAATTTTTGGCTTGTCACCAAACGTCTTTGTAACAATAAAAAATATTAAAAATGTACAATATTGTTAATTCTTTGAAATTGGCACTTGAAAATCATTTCCGACTGTAGTAATCGGCGTATTAACCACCTGTTTCAAAATAGGAAGAGTAGAAGAAGAGAAGAGATACCTGGGGAAGAGGAAGGTGATCTTTGGTTGGGGACGGGACAGACTATCGCTAACAGTTAAGTGCCATGTACAAATTTGTTTGATTGTAAGAGTTATATTGATTAAACGGAAGAATAAAATGCGTGATTCTCGCTGAAAAGTATTGTTATTACATGTACAATTAAACAAAAACATTCTATATAAACCTTGGCGTAGTGTCGTCGTTTGGTAACACTTTCTCACGGTAATAGCTAGTCCAGGACCTTATTACTTATCAACACGAAATTGGAGGAGGTTGTTAAACGACTTAGCAACTGAAGGATACACAATTTAAATCAAAGTACAAACGAGCTATTTTATCAAAAAAATTCACTTATGCAATTTAATTTATTAAATTATAAGGATTAAATCCTAATTATGTTTTTCAACACCCTTTGATGTTTCCGAAACTTTCTATTTCAAACTATAATTAAGCAAAAGTCTTGTTTTTGTGAATAAGTACAGCCATCTTGTACAAATGCAATATTTCACAGTTCCTCGTTTCAATATCAGTGACGTTTTACGTGTTGATACATACGTATATATTTTTTAATATAATTATTTCCACGTTTATGTTAGTCATCCACGAAGTGTTTTACCTAGAGGTTTAGAGAATATGTGTACGAAGTTAAGTTGCAATCCGGCCACGCATTTCAATTAGTATAAATAATTACAAACAAATGAAAAAACAAGCTTACGTACAAACAAACTTAATACTTTTTTATTTTATACGTATACATTCAGTGCAGTTTGACGTAAGAAAATTTGAAATCAAGAATTCCAAAGAGAAAGGATATCAGCGACATAATTACGGATTATTTAGATAAGAATAAGACGTCATTTCAACATTGTTAATCGGGTAATAGAACAATTTATTTAATTTACAAACAGCCTAATAAAACGTTATATGAAGAGATGATATTTAATTAAATTTATTTTCGAAGATCCATAAATGCGGATACTGGTTTAGTATGTACCTACAAAAGTACATAACATAGACATGCAAAAAATACGCTAATATAAATAATTTTGAAAAATACTGTCTACATTCTTAATTAGTAAAAGTGACCACAACAAATTATGCTATTTATTAGAAGGCTAAAATTGAGCACTTTATCCCAGTAAGTTACGAATTTGTTCAAGGGCCTTCACCCGTTCACGTTGTCTGTAATCTACAAGCTCCTATGGATTTTCTTCGATTATTTTGTCAGTAGGTATAAGTATAATTTACGGGTTTATGCAGGCTGTAAAACTTTACGTCGCCGTGCAGCGAGTATTAATATAAATATAAAATCAATTCAGTGTTACACAAACGTGGTAAGTGTAGAGCCATATTTGATCATTATTATTATTTCCTGTTGACTTGATTTATTACGACTTGTAATTCATTGTCGTTTCAAACAAACTGAAAAAAGGAGACTAACTCATTCAATAAAATATGAATATTGAAAACAGCTTCAAGTAATACGAAACCTCAATTATTTCTGAAGGATTCCATTGTCAGAATTGTTCTTCTTCTTTCTTCTTCCAATGGCTCAACAGCCCTCTTGAGGGCCTGGGCCTACCGAGGCGGCTGCGGACTGTCATCTGGTGTGACACATTCCGAATTTTGGAGTGATACGTGGTCAGTGTATCAATTCCCCAGCAGCCTTAATCCCGATCCTCACAACCATGACGACACATACATCCAAGCCCATGCCAGGATTCGAACCCGGGACCCCTGAGTTGTCAGAATTGTTACTCGTTATAATCTTCATATATTCGTTGAAAAATTCTAAAGAACGCGGAAATTGATTAAATCATCTTCATTAAGAGTTATCAGTAAAATCTAAAAACAATAGGAGACTAAATTATTCTTATAAACAATTTTATTATACTATAACCTTGAAGTCTGAACTGAGTGAACTGTTGAGCAATTCAAAAATTTATCTTCAATTACCTGCAATTCTAACTTAACATTATCAAGTACAGCTAATATTGTGAATTTAAGGAGTTAGTTTGTAACTTGGTGCACGTGTCTAATTACTGAAGTTCCCAAAATGCGATTCGCTCCGTCTGTAAGCGGCGCGCCAGATATTCGTGAGAGATAAAAGCTCCGCTGAGAGCTTTGACGAAGATACTGGCGTCTCGTTTCCTGGGTAACCAACCAACAATGGTTGATGCCACACAAAGCCTGGACAAATTTCTGCTTGGCGAACGTTTCCTGCCCGCAGGGATAGGACAGGAAATGGGCCATTGCAGTTCCGTTCAGGAACACTTAGTTCGCCTAAAAACAAGCTATGCTTCATTGCTTCATCATCTCAAATTAATTCCCCCTAATTTTAACTCAAGCAAAATTAAGTTAAATTAAAGTCTCTGAAACATTCTTTTCGATCGGTGACGCATTTTGAACTAACAACAGTAGACCATTCAGACGTCTTGTTAATAAGAATTCCTTAGTAGATAAATTTGTCATAACGTAAATATTGAATAAGTACCACATACCACTTCCTCCCTAATCTTCATAGCGTATTGCATCCTACGTCTCCCTCTTCTGTTTTTACCCCACACACTTCCCTCTAATACTAATTTTACAAAACCCCCATGTCTCTAAACGTGGTTTATTTATTGAACAATGGGAAAAAATAGTGACTTATCACAAAGTACAAAATTTCATACATTCTTATACGAGTATAGTATGTTGCACTCATTTGAATCTAAATAATCCAAATTTAACGTCAAAGGTAATGTCCCCTATATTAGTTAAAATATATCACCAGATGGAGTCACATAGTCGGGCAAAAAATTGTGTTTATATTATGTGTTCATGTTTTATTACTGAACATATTATTTTTTGTTGCCTACTGCCACATATTTTTATCGCCTCTGTTATATGACTATCAATCCTCCTCTTTTTATAAATATTTCCCTTCAGTTACAAGTTTAGATTGACCAGATTTAACAATTGTATGTGTGCTTGAAATATTCTGTATGTTTGAGTCAACTGAAGTAAAACTGAAATTCGATGGAGAAGTAATTTTAAAACCCAGAACATTTACGACTTTTAGGAAGATGCGAATTGCAGACGCAATAAACAACATATGGTAGAAAAATAATTTTGGGGGTTAACAAAATTATCTGGCAACAATTTCATTTGGCTGATAATAGATACAAATTTTTTTGGTCATGTGTTACAGAAATGTATAAGCTAAAAATTTCTCGAAAATGAAACAACAAAAGTGCGAAAATTGTCAAAAATGTAATGACCGAAATATGAGAAGGTGGAAATATTTCAAATAGAAAAAGGAGGAAATATTTCCTTTCTTTATTAACAGGATACATGAGGGTGATCCTGAAACAGGCAACTCACGTTTAATAGCATAGGAAGGGAGTTGAAAAAGGGGGGAGATTGAGTAAGGTAGCCAAGGGTTGACTAGGGCCCCCGGGCTATCTTTTATGGATCCTACCCAGTGTTTCACCCTAGAAAACCTAGTAGTTCGGGCTATTGGGTAATATTCTCCCTTCTGAATGACGGGAGATGAGTCGCAGCATTCCCTTCTCCGTGTACCCACCAGTTTAAGGAGACAGTTGGTCGACTGATCTAATGGGATGACGGACAATTTTTTTTTGGGGGGGGGGGGGTTAACAGGCTAAATGAGAGGATTCTGAAACACCAACTCCCCTTTAATAGCATAGGAAGGGAATTGAAAAGGGGGGATGCGGTAGGAGGCAGTTGGTTGACTGATCCAATGGGATGAGAGGACAATTCGTAGGGGGTAGTAGACTTATAAACGTTTGAAGATAGATAAGTGCGAGAGGCGAAAGTTGATGTAACATTCAGGTATGTGGTCAATTGTGATTAAATTCTTCAGAAGAAAGGAGCTATGTAAAATTTTGATTTATGCCGCTGATGTGACGTTTGCCTACCATGGAAGATAATGCCGCAGTTGGATTGGTTAAGTGCCTTGAAAGTAAACTCCTCAATTACATAAACCAAGCTCACGTTGAGATTCAGTTTCTAATAATTAACTGCGATTTAGAGATTTATGCGTTTTCCATAGCCACAAAATTTAACTCAATGAAAAAGTTTATCGGATACATTTTAGACCTATTAACAGATGTTAATAAATTTACTTTTCGCAGATATTTTACGCTTCATAATTAATCTATATAAATCACACAACTTGAATTTTTATACGAAACTTTCACTAATACGTTTTGTTGTATATGTTATTTACTGATTATGTAAATTGATGGCTGTGTTCTCATTTACGGACAACCCTCAAGAACTGCAATTGAGAACAAAAACTCGCGTTATTTATAGAGGCAGCGTCCCAAAGAAGGTATCGCAAACAGTGTAAACCAAGCATAGTTTCCAGCCACAGGTGACTTGTAAACAACTTTACAACCCGATAAATTTAACAATAATAGGCTTTCTGGCACCGACTCTAAGAATGTGTACTACGAGTACCTAAGATTTGAAGCACACTCACGTCCCAACTCAGGTTTCAGGAATTTCAATAAAACAAGCGTTTTGGTTTGGAACCCGAATCCGAATAACTTAGAAGACAATATCCACGTAAAATTATGAGAATGAGAAGCATTTATCACATTTAATTACTTCAGTCTAGCCTCCTTAGCCTCATCAGGACCAGAAAACGACGGAATTTTGATGTTATCAAAAACATCACCCGAGAAACAAATGTACTGCAGATTTTTCCATAAATATAAAAAAGCGAGAGACGAAAATGGTAACGAAAAGTACAGACGCTTGAAGAATGAGATGGATAGGAAATGCAAAGCAGCCAAAGAGGCTTGGCTACTAAAGAAATGCAAAGCGGTCGAAGATTTCTTGGTAAATGGGAAAATAGACGCAGCTTATAGGAAAATCAAAGAAACATTCGTCGAGAAGAAAAATATTAGCAAGAACATCGGGAGAGCGGATGGGAAGTCAATTATGGATAATGAAGAAAAGGCGGAAAGATGGAAGGAATATCAAGAAGAGCTGTATCACAGTGGAAATGTAGATCAGCAAGTAAGAGAAGTGTAATAGAAGGAGTATTTGGACGATGAAGAGTAGGGAGATAAAATTTTAAGGACGGAGTTTGATAGGCCGCTGACAGACGTGAACAATTGTAAAGCGCCATGAATTGATAACATTCCAGAGGAGTTGACAAGAACATCGGGCAAAGAAGCAATATCATGGCTGATAGACGCGAAAAACACAGGACAATTAGTTTAGTATCTCATGTATGCAAAATATTAGCGAATATAGTCTATAGGCGGATGGAACGTCAAATGGAATGCGACATAGGAGAATATCAGTTTGGGTTTGGAAGAATGTAGTGACAAGAGAAACTATGTTGACCGCGTCTAATTTTAGAAGAAAGGATATGAAAAAACCGGCCAACGTTCATTGTATTTATAGCTTCATAAAAAACGCTCGATAATGTAAACTTGAACACACTATTAAGGATCTTGAAGAGCAAAGGATTCGAGTATCGAGAAAGAAGGCTTATCCATAAGTAATGAGAATTGAACTCCAAGAAAATAAAGCAGAAATCAAGAAAGGAGTTAGACAAGGATGCAGCCAGTCGAGCATGATGTTAAACTTAAATATAGAACAGGCCATAAGGAAAGTTAAAACGGAATATGGAAAAGGAATCATTCAGCAAGGAAAATAAATAAAAACTTAAGATTTGCTGATGATATTGTGATACTAGGGCAGTCAGGAGAAGACATGGAAAACATAATAAATGGCATGAACTTGGTCCTGGGGAACGAGTTCAATATGATGATTCATAGAGTGAATACCAAGGTATGGTAGTATGGGAAACAATGTAATAACAAAGGGTGTTAGATTGGGAAGGGATATTTGACGGTAGATAAGGAATTCTGTTACTTGGGAAGCGTAATAACTAAGGATGGTAGAAGAGTAGGATAGGACAGACAAGGAATTTACTTACTGGTAATATAAGTGTAAATATTAGCAAATCTTTGCTAAAATTGTTCGAATGGAGTGTGGCGTTATATGGGTGCGAAATTTGGACGGTAGTCGTTGCAGAAAGGAAAAGAGTAGAAGCCTTTGAAATGTGGTGCTATAGGAGAATGTTGAAAATCAGGTGGGTGGGTAGAATCACTAATGAGAAAGTTCTAAACAGAATAGTAGAAGAGCGATCAAATATGGAGGACGTTGAACAAGAGAAGGGACAGTTTAATAGGCCACGTTTTAAGACATGAGGGTCTTGTAAAATTAGAATTAGGAAGTGTGTGGGGTAAGAACAGAAAGAGATAGTATAAGGATTGAATACGCCAAGCAGGTTAGGGAAGATGTGGGATGTGGTAGTTTTCTGAAAATGAAAAGACTTTCGCAAGATAGGTTAGCATGGAGGGTTGCATCAGACGAGTCTTAGGACTGAATACCACAACAACAACAGAAATGAATCTTCTATGTAATTAAGAATGTAGGCTTTCCCGGTAGATAGACTGAATAAGAAGTTCCCGGGATTTAACCCGCATAATGTCACTTGTAAGATACAACGTTTCGAAGGCTAACTCCGCCATCGCTTTCGAAACGTTGTATCTTACAAGTGACATTATGCGGGTGAAATCCCGGGAACTTCTTATTCATTCTATGTAATTGTTAGTATTTAGTAGCCAGAATTTCCAGTCCATCGGAATTCTCCACGACTTTTATAAACCATATTTATACTGACAATATATTCACCCACAGCAATGATAATTTCTACTCTAGATTATAACTCGAAATATCTTTATAAAATATGGATGATTACTAGCTTAAGTGCCCGACGTTGTTTGGGTTCACGTAAATAAAGCATAAATGATATTAAAGATACGTTTATTATGCTACATTCATAGTTCTGAGGGTACACGACATTCGTAGGTTTACTCCAGAGGGATCACCTTTAGCTAGACGGACGTGTAAACCCTCGTTTTATATGTTTTCCAACAGCTTAAACCTATTTCTGTTGTGTAAATGGCGAAAAATCTTCGAAATAGTAGTTTATTTTACAAAGATATGTCATTTTGACACACTTTAGGTGGTCTGAAATAAAAAGGTCATAGGACAAAAATTGTACAGAACCGAATTTTTTATCGACTATGTGTCCTGGGATATTTTTTTTATTTAATAAGTATTGCCAGTAAAATTAATTTGATCATTTTGCTGAGAAGACCAAAATGGTGTAGCATTTAATTAATGTCAAATAACTCAGAGTTGGAGAAGAATTATTTCTAAAGAATTACATTTAATATTCTTACCAGAACATGAAATATGCTTATGAGAGACCAGAACATTTATTGATTAATTATTTTCAATATTTAAATTTCAATATGAAATTTATAATGATAACGTTTCTTTGATTTTCATAGATGTGGGAAAAATATGACCAATATTTCGAGAGATTATGCTATTTACTTTTTGAAGGACAGTAATGTTATTCTATTCAACGTGATTTGATATCAAAGTAGTATTAAATTAAGTAACACTTCAAGGTTTTATTCATTGGAATTTCGCTTTTCTGATATGCTTCATTCGTAATTCTATTTCAGGTTATTTAGTAATCTGCCAAGTAATGCGGGTCACCAATAAAAGATAAATAAAGGACCTACTGTAATATTTCGATATTGTTTCAAAATAATTTAAAAGACTTCATTATACTCATTATTTAACTGTGGAAACTTGTTGTAAGAGCCGGGAGAGTTTTTAATAAATTAACTTAATTCCCTTGAATTTACATAATATGTGGTTTTTGTTTCAAAGATAAATGTTTAATAATTGTATAATGCTTTGAAACGTTCCTGGATTAGCGTAACACTCGGTATTCCGATAAATTTTCGGCGAACAGTAAGATGTAGGTTCCTTTATATCTCGTTAGTAGTATCCCTTAGGGATGCCCTTGAGCCCTTTTAAAAGCTCTTAGGACTGGGAATTCTCTCTTTGTTCAGTCTTGCCGCTGCAATTGTTCCTGGCGGCCCTATTCAGTCTTCTCCGAGACCTCCTTCGCCCAGGTGACAGCTTCTTCCTACTTTATTTGCTGTTCAATATGACATGTACATTCCTTAATTCTTACATAGTTTAAGTGAGTACATTAAGTACATATTTCATAGAGAATTATTATAGAAATGGAGAGGGTAATTAATGTACGTTTATGGATTTTCTACTCACTTAATTATTCCATGGCTTTAACAGAATCGAAACGACGTTGACATTTAATATTACATGGATCAAAACCTAATAATCTATTAATTGTTTAATAAATCAACTTGTAAAAGTTAAAGAAAAGAGCAAAAATTGTAGTTTTCAAATCATGATATTGGCACAACATTTGTAAGTATAGTAAAAATTTATAAATTTTTATACATTTAATTGTGAAACGATTCAAACTGTCTATATGAAGAAAATATACACAATATGAAGTCCATAAATATTCAATCAACACATTTGATCAACGAAATGTATTTTATAATATTATTTGTATAACTTTTTTCAGTTGGTAATATCGGTCAGATAAAAAAGTCAAATGTAGTTAATAACAAAAAGTTTAAAAATGTTTTTCGTGTTATATTGACCTTCCATTACTAGAATGAAAGAACACATGGCGAACTTTAGATCTGCACATTGCAGGCATTGTTCATAATTAAATCATATGTTCGACTTTGACAAACCAACAATTGTAGATAATGAATTCTATTATAAAAAATTAATTAACTCTTAAATGTTTCAGAAAATATCACCAACATCGAGGTTATTAGCGATTTGCTAATTAGGTAACTTATTTCCCTTTCTTTGACGTGTGTACTCAGTCAGGGAACTTTAATACTAACAGGAATCGAACCCGGACCCTCTGAGGACTAGACTAGAACACACAGGCGGCCAAATGATAACCTTAATTCCCTAAAAACCAATCAGGAAATTCTGTGTGATATTGGTTCTAAATATAGATTTTCTCTCTGGTTTAATTCATCTTAAACCAGTTTTTGGAAAAAATATGACTAACAAGAGATGCGACCTTATTTAATAGACAAACCTTGAAAAACAGAGTTAACGAATTAAAAAAAATAGATAGACCGACGTTTCGATGCCAACCTAGCATTTTTCTCAAATGGCTATTAAACGGCGGTTCATTAGTTTCTTTAATTAGTTTTCTCTGTTTTTAAGGGTTTGTCTGTTAAATAACGTCGTATATATTATTATTATTTTGTACTATAGACGTTAATTTTTACAGTATGTAAGCTATTGTTAAAATCAAAGTATAATACGAGGTGTTCGACTGCATGAATTACTTTTCCTGACGAATAACATAATTGGAAAAATCAAATAATAAGTCATAGAATCCGGTGTCATGGTACAAAAAGTGAATTTATGAGATGTTCTTAGAAAATTATTTTAGTAATTGGTGTTATATAATTCCTGAGCTTCTTATAATTTGAATATGGGCCCTACCATGCCTTGACACCATGGAACTGAGAAGCAGAATAAATCGTTACGTTTTGTAGATAATAGGCGTAGAAAATGCTCAATAATCTGTGATCATAATGGAGGGTATACATCCGAAATTATGGAGGGGGTTGGCTAATTAGAGATCGATATACTCAGCATACAGGGGACGTACGCTGGAGTCAGATAGTTTTAGAGAAAAAGTGGGCTACGCTACGAATATGATAGTAAATGGATTAACTCGGATAAACAAATCTGGTGGATTATTAAATAATATTTCGAAGTCTACTAATTAAATGGTGGACGTTCAATTCCAATATCAAAACTTATTCATCTTAATTATCCTGGTTGCTCATCCATGGTTCATGGTCTTCAGTGGGCGTGCACGAACGTGTTTGAATGTTTTATATATATATATATATATATATATCAATTACAAAATCACAATTTACAAGCTTTCGACAAACAACAGAACAATAAAACACTCCTGACTCATTATCACTCTCTTCCCCAATTAATGTATTCACTGCGTCCCGTAAAATATGAAATAATCATAACTATTATTCATTATTCAACGAAATCAACCGTACATGCAAGGCAGATTTGGAAAGTGGTCGGTCTAATAAAGAAACCAAATCTGTTCTTTTCTTGTTTTCAACATAGTCTCATAATGCAGCCGATCTTCCAGATTCCTAATAGATACACAATAAAACCCTAAAAAATTGATGTTTGTCTCGGTAAAGCTTCGTGAAGAAAACCACTAATTTGATTAGAGAACAGAAATATTCTTTAATATGTTGCATGTGGAAGCAATTAGATGCAGCACAACTTGAATTAATTATTTGGTAAATTGTTATGATCAAAAAGAGTTTCCTGTGGGACAATTTTGTTCGTTGTCTTAACAGACTGCTTCAATCATGTTGGATAACATTCTACGGAGATTCTTGGAATTTTTTACCAGATTCCCCATTAGAAGCTGGCCATGAGTTATTCAAAATACAAACAACCATCATATTCCCGCATGCTGGATCACGGCCCACAGTAAAGTTTTAGGAAATGGGGTAGCAGACCGTCTATCTCAACAAACTGAAAACTCAAGTCACAATATTATATATGACCATACAAGCAAATCGATGACATTTGGAAGAATTACAGCTCTAAATTCTTGGACCACTAGAACAATAGCAGAAGATCCACCTACACCTCAACAATTATCATGATTTACTCTTTCCCAAGCATTCTAACAGGAAGGAGTAAATAGTAATTTCCAGGGTAAGGGTCAACCACTCTAATTTTCCTCATTGCTTTTTAGTTTCTAGATAACCTCCGCCACAATGTAGCTCGTGGATGATGAACATAACCATGGACTGCATCTTCCACTGCCCCAAGTATTACAAGCAGAGGAGAGATATCAGATTGTATGGACCTAAAGGTATCACATCATCGGAAGAACTTTACAATTTTTAAAAACATATCAATATTTATGAGAAAATATAATTGTGCTAATATAATTTATGTTGGTCGCTAATGACTTTATAGTGGACGCGATCTAAAATAAACTAGATTTAAAAAAACATATTAGATATAGTGAATATTATTGATATAATAAGTATGGAGAAACAACAAGTTGTGATTAACAGAATTAGAACTTTGCATACTAAGCTAACGCACTCCTACCTATTCACAGAAGAAGAAAAACCTGTATGCAGGATTTGTAATATTAACCTGACGATTCCACATATTAATGGAATGTAAAACTTACAAAACAAAAAGGGAGAAGCTTCTGGAACATTTCAATCCTAAAGAATTAGCAACAAATAAAGACACTACCTTAAAAGTTCTAAATTTTATTTGAAAAATGGGTACTTTTAATTAAATTTAAGTTAGTTATTTTTTCTGTTTCAGACAAAAGTCTAGGTTATTAGTTTAATTTATCAAATTTCTTTAATTTTGTTTTTCTTAAATTCAATTTTAAATGTAATTATTTTTAATAAGAAGCAACAGTTTTTGTACTCTTGCAACTGTCAAATGGTTTTCTAAAAACTGATTTAAAGTACGATACTAAAAATGTAATTGGAAGGTTGCTAATAACCCTCGGGTTGATCCGACAAAAAGCCTTAATAAATAATCACATTTGATTAAACTACGGCAGCCATCATGCTGATATCTTTTTCATGACCAAATTAATATGTAAAATGAATTGAAGAAGAACTTCCGATATCAGCAAGCTCGCGCATCTTCAATATGCAATTTTATGTTGCTTTTATGGCTTTTCGAATGAAGTATTTTAGAATTTCTCAAATAGAGTTTTTATTCTTTTTTCACGTAATATTGACTTACACTCGATTACTTCACTTGATAACAAATATTAAACGGTTGAAGAAGTGTGTTGGAAACTTTACATTTTTACATTGGGCATAAATCTTTGTTTATGCCTTCTGGCGCCCTTTGAGTTACGAATATGATTCTAATCGTACCAGAAAAAAAGGAAACGTAATCTTGGATATATTTTCGCATCAATAATTCAGAGTGATGAAGTAAATATTGAAAAACTATTCTTATACTAGAAGAGGATCTGGGACAGTGGAATTGGGGCGAGGACAATGTGAAATGAACTATAATTTTCACGGTCTGGTGATTAGTTCCCGTTTTCCAAGGTTGGGTGGAAAAAATCTTTATAAGAATGTGAATCGTATTTAAATTTATTCATGAATTCTAATGCAGACTACGACGGAGCATTCTTCATGAACTTTTAGTACTGAGTCCGATTTTTTCGCTTCTAGTTCGTATTTTCACGTGTACTTCATAACGTCTCTCGACAGTGCTCCGGAGGTAAGAAAGTATAATTACAACTCGTAATTACGAAAATCTTCATCTGCCTACATTTTTCCCTGATAGTCCACTTGAAGGTAATAAAGAACGTCTTTGGATGATTCTTGATGTCTGTGAGTACCCTCTGACCCTCCGTCATCCTAATTTCATTGTACACTATATTTAACAAATCACTGTGCAGAGAAATTTCGCTCTTTTATTAATATTTCTATACTTAATATGTCATTAGAACTACCTTACTCAAAACAATTAAAACATCTATAAACAAATCAGTATTACATTTATATATTCATATTACATCGTTCATCCCATTTCGTAAACCAATCTCAAGTATGTTATATGTATTATTCCGGAACTATTTTTAAGTAGCTACTAGAACTAATAACCTTAAATGTAAAATCTCAGAATATACTATTTCTTATTGTTTTTGTTATTGCTATGCGTTTTCTATACTTTTTCTTAAATATAATCTTAACAATAATAAATTAGCAGACTGCAGAACAATGCTTCGGCCTCTTTCATCAAACACGTCTGGTTTTCGGGAATGCGGCTTATATTCCTTTCAAATAATTAAGTTCAACTGAAAATAACAAATTATTTTTTATTCTTACATGAAACATGAATTAAACATAAAACTGAAGCTTTCAAAAATGATAATAAAAAAGATTGGTCAGAATAATTTTTTTAAAAAATTATGGTAATAAGAAACTGATGTAAAACGATAGTAAGGTTATTGAAAATGGAAAACTTCATTTACGAATAAAGAAGTATTACATATTTTAAAGGACCAACAGAAGAGAAAGTCGATTTTCCGTAGTTAATGGTTTGAATGAAAAAGAATATAAAAATATTGTCAATGTTTATATATAAAGTGAAATGTAATGATTGTACGTTAATTTATATTGGTCAAACTAGAATGAATGTTCTTCAAGTAGATGTTAAAACGAGTACAGCCCTTTTCGAACATTTGAATGCTAATAATCATATGGCAAATTGAGAACAAAATAACAATTTTAAGAAAGGAAGGATATTTTATTGGTAATAATTTAGTCAGAGTCATGAATTGGTATAATGGGTATATTATAGTCTGGTATTTTTAGTATCAATACAGGCAAAAGCAGTATAGGATCGTAATAAATACCATTTTAATAATATTTTTAAAATGTAAATATAGCAAATATACATTCTATATCTGTAATTAATATATTATTAATAACAAAAGAAGGAGGTGAAGGATGGAATACGCTAAGCAGATAAGAGTAGCTATGTAGATATGAAAGGATAGGTTAGCATGGAGGGTTGCATCAAACCAGTCTAAGGACTGAATAACATGACACAACAATGCAAATATATTATTGATGATTAAAAATAAAACCATGTTAAATTTGTATGATTTCTTGACATAACATCTTCCGTGATTGGTTGAAGATGCGTAAACACTACTATGTGAAATTTCATAAGTAGTTATTTGACGATGAAGACCAAAATTGGTAAACTCCCTGCTTCATTTTTATGTTTAATTCTTGTGGAAAGTAAGAATTAAATGTTTTTCTTGTGAATTTAGTGACTTCTTTTAATTTTATCTGTGTTTAAACACATTTTCGTAATAATCCAATAAGTCCGTTCTGATAAAAGAAAAAGTTAATAACAAATTACTCGGTTCGAAATGTAATTAGAAAAGATTTTGGTAATATCCAATTAGCTGTGGCCCTGTAACGCCCTCCTTCATTATGCTTGGTTTAATTACATCCACCCTCTTATAACTTCCCGGCGCTGTCAACAAAGTATCACAAAATATTTAATATAGGATCGTTTACACCCGATTTCCCCCCAAAAAAATATTGACTCTACAAGCGGCAATCATGATTGTGACACCGACTTTGAAGAAGTTCGATAATTTTCGCATTTCTTCGCGATGCTTTAAAACATTTTTGCTTACATTTCTAGGGACGAGTTACTCTAAATAGTTTTCTGTATTTGAATTAGATGAATCTTCTGAATTATGTGTTTCATGGACGTTGCAATGATGTCAACTATAAAAATAAAATAACTATTTTTAATACTCTTTTTAAGTTTATTTCTTATTACCACATGTTATATCATATCACTACAAAGTTTTCGTACGGGCAAGATAGTCTATAAATAATTCAATAAACAACATACGCCTGTCGACTCCTTCGCGTGACACCTTTGCGCTCCTGCATGTTCTGCAACAGGCGACAGTAATTGACAGTAACTCTCGGATAATTGTAGAGATCCTTAGCAGGACGAGAGCCTTGCTTGTCTCCTATCTGAATGGCCTCCCCTCCGCAACCAGCTCACGCATCTCCTCAAATGAACAGCAGCTTCTCTGGACCCTCATCCCACCTCTCAAACAGCCTCAAACAAAGCTGGCGGCGTCCCTCAATTCATATACAATTACATAGCTAACCACCACACAGATCACTTATGACAGCCACAAAGCACGTTGCGACAATTTATTTAATATCAGGAAATTACACACGAACGTTTATTTAAAAGGCTTAATATTCTTTATTAATCATCATTCACGCCTACTTTATTTTTATAACATGAACAAATATACCGTCTATATTAATTACAGCACAGAATCATGGCTTCTATTAAGTAATAAATCTTTCTGCATTCTATTTCTCTACGAAGAAAATTATCTAAAGAAAATTGAACATTATGTGATGGAAGATATGATACAGTTAAATCTGTTTAGAAACAAAACCATAATATGATAATTTTTTTCTTTATTTATATCAGTCACTTCAATAAACCAAAAGTATATTTCCAAACTTTATTCGGAAGAAGCTTTCGGCAATTTCCATATTCATCTACAAAATAAATTACAATATTTGAAACATTACAATATATATAATATGTAGCGGATCCGTCGTTCCTCCGTATTCGAGGATTTATTAATTCCTTTTGGGCGCCAGGTATTTTTCATAAAAATACCAAAAATTGATTTCAATCAGAGCATGAAAAAAAAATTATATCTGCAGGGCGTGGTCATTCTCTTATCGTCCCGCCGACACAACCTGCTGCTCCCCACCTCTCGCCAGACCACATTGTTGGCCCGGGTTGCGTCAGTTCCTCAACAATTGCAACTCGCAAGCTGGCCTGCATTGTTCATCGTAACTTTTCATGTAACAATATATATACATTCATAAATATGGAAATTTGTTTAAAATTATGATATAAAACATTTGTTTTTTCCATTATATAATGATTAAAAATATTATAATTTGAATAGTAAGCCATGAAAATATCTGCGGTCATCTACTAATATAGGGAAAACTAGCTGAAGTACCCGGCGTTGCTACGGATCACGTAAATAATAAAACAGATAAGTTTATTATAGTACTGGAGAGTACACTGCAATCTGTCCTAGGTTGTGTAAATAGTGAAAAATAATCAACATGGTAATTTTTTACAGAGAGGTGTCATTTAGACCCATTTCCGGTAGTCATATGACCAAAATTGTGAAGAATCGAATTTTCAAACGACCAAGTGTCGTCATAATTTTTCCAAATTCTCAGTTTTCTAAAAACAGGGGGCTAAAGTTGGAGGGGTCCTAAAATGAGTTTTTTGTTGGTAGAAGGTAGCGGGCGATTGGTTCACCTTGGAAATAAAGATATCTACAAAAAAGGTCTCGGGGCGGAAATAGAATAAACCATTACTCGTCTCTTCGTTGTCTACAGACAATACTAGCGCCGGAAAACCTCTGAAACGAGTGGGGAAAAACGGAGGTTTGTTGACATTTTCACTTTTTTTCACATATATAGTGCTGTTGTTATGAAAGTTTATTCAATTTAATACTTATGGAACCATAAGAAGTATACGATAACAGCAATTGAATTTCATTTAATTACTGTTTATTTCGTAAATGAGGTTAAGTATTTTAACATGCATGTTTTCCCAAATTTACTCTTACCATTCAAATTTGGAACCTCTGAAAACCATAATTTCTAACTACCAGTCTAACTCCGTTAATAGCATAATATTTTAGACATCTGTGTGCCTAAATCAAAGTGTAACGTAACAATAACTTTATTCGCATATAAATGACTGTCAACTTGCTAGTTACTTGCTAAAATAATTTTATATTCCTTACGAATCGATATTAGGATAGTAAACAAACTATATAAGTAATACATTACAAGAGATAAGCGCAATTGAGAGTCGAATAAATATCGAAAAATAAAATGATCTGAAAGTTAACAAAGAATGGCCGAAGTCAGAAAAGAAATAATTTTATATTTTTTGACCTCGGACATTGCAACGCAAACTTTTTGTTAATTAAATAACTGAGAAGGTCCCGCAAGTTGGGGGAGGAAACGTTTTAAAGTAAAATAATTTCATTTATCACTTTTGGTCATTCTTTCTGTTTTATTAATAATAATAATAAATCAAATTTATTTAATTACTTTATTTATAATTTGAAAGTTAATGAGAGGTTTCTCATCTTAACTGTACAATTGTCAAATTTCAACTCAATGATAATATAAATAACTTGTAACGAAAACCTATCAACATTGTTTTCTTTAAAAATCCACCTGAATATAAAAGAATTAAAACCCTTCACGGCACTCTAGCTCTAACACAACTGAACTGGTTTATTATACTCAAATAGAAGACAAACAACATCATTAATGTTCTAAAGACATTGTCTTCGTCAAAATTAAAATAATAATGGCGTTATGGCAATGTCAACTGCGATTTTTGCCGAATACCCATCTTCTATTCTTATGCTTTACATGAGAATTGTAGCCATCTGTAGTTTTTATCTTATCTCAAACATGCTTGCGTACATATGTTTTGTTTCATTTCAAGCAAGATTAAGTAGTTGTCAGCTCTTAAATGCAGATATTATTCTGGGACTAATTCTAATCGTAATATTTTTTCTAATCTAACTAGCTGGGTACCCGGCATTGGCCCGATATTTATATTAGCACGACACAGTACTGAAATTGATAATAATATATTCGTCAACGTGTATCGACAATAATCTAAGCATCTTCTTGAGAAATATTATAATCCCAAAGTGTTTTTCACAGATGGTTCAAAATCTAATGATGGTATAGGGTGCTCGTTTATCTCAGCTGAATTTAGCGATTCAATGGCGGTTAAAAAGAATTCTTCAGATGCAACATATGCGATACTTATAGCTTTACAATATTGTAAAGACTATCCATCCAATTTCTCTTTCATTTTGACCAATTCTCTCATGGCGATCAATTCACTCTTCATACAGCGATGTAGATGTGGTTGCAGGAACGAAATCAGGGACCTTCATTGGCAGATAAAAAGAAACAACCTATAAATCACCATCTGCTAGATCCCAGATCACGTGAGTATCTTGGAAAGCTTGCCGACTTAGCCGCTAAGCTGGAGGTCTCCTTACATTTAAACCGCTCGGATCTTCCTACCTACTCAAGAAAAGACGTCATGATCAGGTACATCAACCTCCTGACTGAAAGTTGGAATAAAGATAGAATAAGAAAAAAACGTATATAAAGTAATAGAGTCCTTCAAAGAGACTATTTATACACATAACATATCGAGAAGACAGCAGACAGCGAGAAGACTCATATCCTTCCACTATCGCCTTAAACATTCATTTCCATTTCTCTGTGTCTCCTCAACCTTTCTGCTCCAATTGCAACACTACCCTGACAGTGTGACACATCCTCTTGGACTGCCCCAGCTATGACACCATCAGAATTTCCGCGCTTGCAAACCACTTCAGACCTGTACTGTGTCTTCTCCAGTGGCGGTTCACAGTCTTCTCAATTTCAATGAAGAAATTGATGTCCTAGAAGGAATTTTAAAAGTATCTGTGTGAACGAGGTTTCACTGGTCTAAGAATGATTTCCGCTTCACACTCCTTCTTCAGTGTTGTTCGCAATATCAATATATTTTTAGTCTTACTGTTTATAAGGAACACTAGCTGGAAGCTATGCGCTGTTCACGCGAAGCAATCCGACGAAAACGCTCGGAATCGTGGAGAAATCACTCAATCAATTATCATGACAACGATCCAGCTCACACCTAACTGGTTATTCACACAAAACTGTAGTTTTACCTCAGCCAATATATTTCCCCGATACGACGCCCTTTGAAATCTTATTTCAATAGACTACTACCAAAATTTCTGTTGAAATCACAAGTTTTCACCACTTCAAGTATTTGACGTTTTTCAATATATGTATTACAAAATACTCTATAGGATAGTATAATTTTTTATTGTATGTATTTATTGATTTGTAAAATCTCGAGGAGCTTTCTGTCTCAAACTATCGTACTATTGCCTAAGAACTGGGCTCTCTTATATACCGCGAGATCAACTGGTCCAATTAATTATCAAGTTGTTCTTCAAATTGACAAGTTTATAGCTAACTCAACAATTTTACCCGATTTTAAACATTTATTCCTAATACGTACGTATATTTTGGGGTATATGTTATGTTACTTCATTATCCTTAAGTTAACCACTGATTTATATTATTAAATGGACTAAATTCTATCTCTCATATTCAATTGTTACAGCCGTCTTATCAGTCTCTACTTCGATTTAACTTATTTCATTAGAATTTGTCATTTTATAGTATACATATAGTAATATAACAAGTCTTAAATTATCTAAAAAAGTAAATTCTATGATTAAAGTAAAGTGAAGGTATGAAAACAGAATGCAAATTATAAATTTAATATCTTGTATGTAAAACTCAATGTTTAATAATAATATTTTTATTTTCACTTCCAAACGCAATAATAACGCACCCTTGGTAGAGAAAAAATATTGATACCTAATCCACCCCTCACTTCTTTACATACAGTCCTAGTGGCTTATTCGTCGTGATGGAAATTACAACAGGAAGATCCGACTGAATATGTGGTATCGGTAAGATAAAACCGTTTCAGCCTCTCCCTTTCCTGTTTTGTTCAACACCAGTATTATTCTTGTTCGGATTATTTTCATGCATCCTTACGTAAATAGGGTGTTCATAAAACATGAAATATGTATCATTAAAGTTTATTTCAATGTTGGCCTGCTTTTTGGCTGCCCACGTCCCCAAAGCTTTTTATGAAAAGTTACTTTTACGGGAATGAATCCAATAATCGCATGATGAAACATCGTTTAATTTATGCAATTTATGGACTCGCCGTGTACTTCAAACGAGTTAGAAAGGGTCGGAGGGATTAATAGTCTGCTCATAGCGCGATAATACACTGTACACTGACCGCACAAACGCGCATGACAGGGCGCTTTTCTTTTTTAAAAATTTATTGGTCAACTTTATCTGTACAGTTGTAAGGTATAGTTATGATCATTTATGCTTTCATACAATCATATGGCACATGAGATGAGGAAATCACTCATTAGCCGGCCCTAGCATATGATTATGTTTATACAGAGGTAGTGGTGCAAATATTTTTAATTTAATGGAAAACAAATTGCAGAAATTACATTGAATATGTTGACTATTTGTAATTTTAAACTTCACTCTGTCCGAAAATCTGTTGGACGTTTACGCTTGAGTGTTCTTAGGTGAACACACTCTAGCGTTGGAAAAAAAATACAAAAACGGGCTGGAAAAATGTTTGGGGGTCGATTCGCGAACAATCCTCACGAGAATTTAGAAGGACTCAGTAATAGAAGGAAACATGCCAAGTTGTGCGCATTATATAAAGCTTATAAGGGTGAACCGACCTGGAAAAAGATAACAAACCATCTAACGTACAGACGTAGGAAAATTTTCATTTGTAAATAGGTCAATACGCGATTGGAATTCCTTGCCTGCAGAAATACTGACGACTTTTCCGGGTAGCGTAAATCAGTGTAGAAATAGGCTAAGAAAACTTAAGTGAGTAGTTTTTTTTTAGAATCAGTGAAGTGATAATAGTGAAGTGCAATGAAGTGATTTTTGTGTGGCTGCTTTGTTTTCTTTTTCATATAAAAGGCTACACTTCAAAATTCTTTCTTAGTGTAAACTTTTCGTAATTTATTTGTGTTTTATTTGTATTTTCTTTGTATATAGCTGCCACCGGGCAAATACCTAGGTCTTGGTAGATGTTGCTGTTCCTTACGTACCACGATAGATTGGCAATAATCGTTAGTATTTGAATCTGAACTGTCTGAATTCTTTTGATTTTTGATGGAGACGCTGAACCCCATTTGGCACAACCAAATAACCATATTGGCCGTATTACTGCCATGTCTACAAGTCTCTCTAATTTTATTGTAAGACTGGAGCTGCCTGATGACAAATTTCAGTTGTTTCAGCCTGTGTTTTTGAACCAGTGTTGAAGTATGTTGAGCCCATGTTAATTTTGCGTCGAGTACGAAACCCACGTATTTTACTTCTGTAGATTGGGCTATATTTTCACCTAATAGGGTAGCTTTTATAGGTAAAATTAACGACTTTAGACTTCTGTAGTGAAAGCTTCACACGCCACTTTTTACACCGGTCTTCGACGAGGAAAACTTGTTCCTGCATTTTTGACGGAACTTCTCGGCGTGAACCCTTGACTAGGATTGCAACATCGTCTGCAAACTGAGCCACCTTTACGTCAACTGAGACCAGGAAGTCTGACGAGTAAATTAAATATAAGTATGGACCTATGATGTTTCCTTGGGGGACACCAGAAAGAATCTGTGAAGTGGTGGATGCGCAATTGCCTCTTTTAACAGAGAATGTTCTTTTGTTATGGTAAGATTGGCTGTTTATTTTGCTGACTAAAATAATATCGTGAAACCGGGACAACGTCCTTCGTTTTTAAGTTATTAATGGAAGAAAATTCATTATCTTCTTACAGACTCTGCCTTTCTTTCTTTGTGATGCTATAGCGCTACGACTGAGGACTTTCATCTTCCGAATTTGGATTGTTACGTGGTCAGCGTCTAACTCCAGTTTTCGTGACCCTTACTGACACCGAGCCCGGGACCACTCTGATGAGAGGTGGTGACGCTGACAGCTACACCACAGCAAGTCGGCTAAAGACTTCATTCAGTGAACTCTTCCAAGCCCGCTGCAGAATGATGATCATAATTATGTGGTTTAAGCACGATGGGACTCTAGCACGTCAGAGGTACACGTACGGATAAACAGGGAAATATTAATTCCAATGTCACCACATTCTTTAGACGTTTATCAGTGGAGCCGACTAAAGCAGTTGGTTCGTGCAGCAGACGTTCCTAAAGCAGATAAATTCCATCGGCGTCTTCAACGCCAGCGAAAATGTTCGACAGTGTGTCTTTCATTACCACGAGTATATGCGTGTGTACAAAGATGCGGAGACCATTTTTAATACTTTTATAAGTTTGGGCTGTCGAAATTTTCAGAAATTGCTAATAAGAATCTTCTGCCCGACATGTTACTACATAAAAAATTTAAAAGCGGAAGACTGCAGAAAGTATTTCATATTCGTATGAGGATTGCGCCTCTAAAGTTTGTAAAAGAATGTTATTGAAACACACTATATAGATTTCCCATGTCCTTCCTTCCACCATGGCTCTACAGGCCATTGAGGGCCTGGGCCTACCGAGTCGACTGCGGACTGTCATCTTGAATGACACATTCCGAATTTGTAGTGGCGCGTGATCAGCGTATCGATCGTCCAACAGTAGATTTCCCATGTGTGCCATACATAAGTGGATAATGCGTTACGTTTTATTCCGTTACATAAACAAATTCTAGGGATTTATCACCAATTACAACCGATCTCTTCTATATTTTTCTTGAAACTAGATCATTTTATGTAAAATAAATGTTTCTAAAAGGGTGGACAATAAAGCTAGAATAGTTTTGTAGCAATCTTCGGAAGGCATGGCACACATATAGAGTCGTGTCTCGCAGGTAACGTGTCGTGAAGAAGCACGCGAAACCTGCAGGCGACACGCGAAGACCAGTAACTCGAAACGCTGTGGGAACGTAGTCAAGTGCCCCGAACACGCGTTTATTTTCGAATTAAGAACAGTTGACCGTCCAGGTGGTGCTCAAATAATCTACTCACGGTTTGTTTCTTATGATGATTTGGTAGACATTTTTGGAGCATTATTACTGGAATGTAATCATATATTAATTAAAACAGCTAGTATATCTAAATATGACTAAGTGGTGCAGTTCTTCGTGTATGGCTGAAAAAATTGTACTAGATTATTGACGTTAATCTTAGCTTTTGGAGAAAATTTTTGTTTACTATGTTTTCTGCTTTGGCTCCATTTTTTAATTCGTTACTTATAACTCATTATTCTAGTATCAACTTTTTGTTACTTTATAGTTTTATTACTTGTTGACTTTATCTATAAGGTTATTGTACTGATATATTTTTTCCTATCTTTACATCCATCGTACTGCCAATACATAAAAATTAAAAGTAAAACTAAATTGGGGATACTGGAATTAGGGTTTCAGCGAACAGTTGCTGACCATTATTATATACGGAAAGTTCAGACATTTAACCTGTAGAACGAACAAAATCTCTGTCCCAACAGTTAGGTCTATTCACCCACAACAGTTACTCCTGTCATGTAAATTTTACGAATCTGAACCGTCGCCGTCCAATATGAGTCAAAACCTTGGCTGTATTCACATCTATCAATCAGATTCTCTTCGGTTCAACAGTTCCTCCGCCAAGTGGAATACGTATTGCTATTATTACATCCATTTTGGCCGTAGAAGAAAAGGAAATTGGCTCAGAAGTTTGAAAGGATATAGAAATTGGACAGTTTCTCACGATATTTAAAGATTTGATCGATGGTGAAACAGTTATTTCGGTATTTCTGAATCACTAAAAACTGAGCGTTGAGGTTTCATAAGCATTCTTTTGAAAAGGTTATTTAAAAAGACTATATTAATAGCAAATTTTGGATTTTTCTAAACGTGCTTTTAACTACCATCTGTGTCGTGTAAGAAGATTTGTGGAAAATACATTTGGCATTTTATATTAAAAATTCAGGATCTATCAGAGACAAATACAGGTTACATCACAAAATGTCGACAAGAGAGTGCTCACGACTTGTATTCTTCACAGTTAAATAAAAAACAAGCTGAGCACTCGGCATTGCTCAGTAATTCATTTATATTAGCCAAAATTTACATTTTCACGCATCCTTTCGTCGAAATCGCACAAATTAACACTGAACATAATTTTTTTATTTATGAGCCTAAATGAAATGTCGCTGAATGAACGTGCGTAAAAATCGTAATTCAAACAATACACCTTTCACATTTACCCAAAATATAATTTCAAATGCACTTAATTTGTCCAATGACGAGTTAATCGATAAATAACTCACTCAGTATGCACGGAATTACAATACAGGAATTATATAGGAACTCAACAAATGTCAAAACAATGACAAGTTACGACGCAATGAACTTGCGCGTGTAATGATGCCTGAATCAAATGCCACAAATAATTAAAACGGTCAGGCGGATAATTTGGGGAGATATGTTTATTTATGTAAGAAATCTAAATAATATAATAAATGGTCTCAAATTTTAAAAAAATCAGGACGACAACAGCGCTACCTATAGATAATAGTCATTCAGGTAACCCTATATATAAATTCATTAAAATCGGTCAAACCGTTTAGGAGGAGACGAATTACGAACACTCACACACTGGATTATGAAACAGAATCAACGGATCCGACCAAAGGAAAATAAAATATGCAAAAATTATACCTTCAAGAGGAAAATGCATTACGGGAGGCTTTACAAGTAAGGGAAAACTTTAACGACTTTTTCAATTCAAAGATTGGCACTAAGCCATGGCTACATGTGAAACTTTTACAAATGTGTTCCGCTAACGTAAATTTATAAATATATGGGTTGCTTTAAATTGAATTTAATAATAACCTCTTGTATTTCTTCCCTGATTATCTTTCATGTGTCAATTTGAAAAATGTGTTCATAAACTTAACATTTCAGAAATCACATAGTTCTAAGTAGTTTCGAACACAATCAACCTTTCATCAACGTTTTTTTACTGAAAAAAGAAATTCAAAAAGCAAAAGCATAAAATATCATTAGAAAGAAATTTGACGATTACAGTTCGGTGATTCGCCTAATTTTGAACGGTGCTGACTCAGTGTATACTGTGCATTAGAACTTTTAAAAATATATTTATTTCCACTGACTCTTCTCGGAAGAGACGGAGCGGAGACTATTGTGTGTGAATAGACCTTTAGAATAAGGTTTCTTTCGGGACGCTCGCCATTTGCCCTGAGTACCAGTTAAATATGCTATAGATCTTCTTAAAGTGCTCAAAATTGCTCCAAATAAGTTGATAGTTTGCTAAAATACCTCGTTTTAAGCAAAGTACAGATGAAGATACTAATCTGATTACACAGATTTACTATTGTTCGGCGATATGAAACTGATTATTGTTCGTACCATTGCGTAAGATCCTAAAATTGTTCTCGGGTTTCCAACCAACTTCTAAAAGATGTTGAAGGAGCTTGTCGACGAAACTTTGTGCTAACAGCACCACCCGGTTGGAAACCCGAGAACATTTCCTGCAGAATATTTAGTTAAAATTGCAATTTATAAACTTTAGCAGAAAGAAGAAAACATTCTAGAGTTTATACATTATTCAGGGCACACAAAAACGTTCCCTTCAAGGAATAGTATAATATCGTTTTCACATACCAATTACACATCTAAAATCAGTCGTCATTATGGTAGACATGAGAAATGACGCAGGATGTTATCGTTCCTGACTACAACCATTGGAAGGTGCAAGCGTTTACCCACATTTTACAAATGTAGATCAATGTTCTAATTTAAGGTATTCTTATAGGAGTACTAAGAAACTTAAATTTTGAAATTTCTTGTCGTTTACTGTAAACTGGTGAATGCGTCAAAAAATTTAAAATTTCTTTCAATCGAATACTTCCAAAAGTATTAAATTAGCTTCAGTGGTTGCATGTGTAGTTTTACGTTCTAAGGAAGACCATGAATATTTCCTAAGATAATGAATCACAAAGGTGAATGTACGTCTGCTTGTGTTGCTGACGTCGTAAGCAGCGTCCCCACTTCTCTCTTTATTCTTTCGTTCTATAACAGTGCCACGCTTATGTATTCTACACCACGACGCATTTCCTTTTCTGTCTTTCTCTTCTCAACTCTCTCACTCACACACACGCGCATTCATATTTACCCCTCATCTTATAAATGTTAACGCCAAATTTATAGACAAGAAAGGAACTTTTATTCAATTACTCTTCAGGTTTTTTACTTCAAAACGAAATTGTATAAAATGTTATAAAATTTAAAGTAACAATGGATATTAAATCAAATTGATTATAACTTGAGTATAAAAATATATTCCACCTTATTTTAACAGTCAAATCTTACCAAACAGAGACAACTTATTAACACATTTAGATATGCCGACCTTTCGATGATGATTTTAGTAAGATGCACAGCTGAATTTGTTAATTAGTTCTCTCTATTTAGTAAGGTTTCTCTGTTAAAATAAGGACGAATCTATTTTATTAGTTCCACAGACGGTAATGTTTACATTGTCTTGGATATAGTCCAGGACGAAAAATTGTATAGTTCGGCATTTATTTTTTTCTCAAGATTGGTTCTCAATTACATACGTCAAAAGTCTAAGTAATATTATTTATTTATTTTAATACAATTAATTAAGAAACTAGTAATCTGAATATTTTATTTTTGAATGAAATATTATTACTTTAAATTCTCCATTTTTTATTCATTTAGACACGATGCAGCTCCAATTATAAGGAAGAAACGAAGTAGTAATGATATACATCCACTGTATTCTCTGTACCCCCTTGTGGCTTCTGTTCTGGCATTCTTCCTTCTCTGTCCACATGTCTTTCTCCCCTTCTTTCTTGTCTCCACCCTTCCTACCTGTATTCCCTCCCATCCCTTCTTCTTTGCTTCTCTCCCTGATCCTTCTTACTTCCTTTTACCTTCTCTTACCTCCCTCTTTTTCACTGCCTTCTTCCTTGTGCCTTAATTTCATGTTGGTTCCCTGCTAGTTTTTTTTCCTTCCATGATTCTCTCTAGACATATGTCATGGTTTTTTCTGTCCCTTGTACCTATATCTGTCTTCCCTCTTACTCTCCTCTTCCTTTCACTGTTTCTTATGTGTGCTGGTCCCTTTCACTTCACATCCCCCACATTTCCTTTTATTTGTTCTTAGTTAATCTGTTACTAGCTGTTTGCTCGTAACTCAACCCTGCTATTGTTTTCCCCTAACTGTCTTCGGCATTCTTGTTTCCTCTCCTGCCTGAAACTCATGATGCTCTCACTCCTACTTTCTCTGCTATGTGCTTCTGTATCCTACTCCTCTTGTACAATTATATTCACTCCTTCTATCTTAAGACTGGGTTTCTTGCTCTTCATTCACTGTTTGCCTGTTTCGTTCTTATCCTTTTTTACTAAATGCCTGTTCTCATCCTGTTTGCTGACATTCTCTTTTCCTTTATTCTGACTTTGCTGTTTTTTCCTTTGTCACCTCTTTTGTAACCTCCTTCTGATGCACCTTTCTTTCACTCTGTCCTTATTTCCCTGTCTTGGTTCATGTTTTTTTTTTCTTCTGTTTACTCTGCTCTTGCCCTCCCGTTACTTTTATTTTTGTGTGTTTGTCTTGTCTCTGCACTGTTTCGGCTTTACATTATTTACTATATTTACTGTCCTTTCGCCTTCTTGCATCCTGTGTTCTTGTGCATCCTTTCCTGTATATTGCTTTTAATGCCTGCTTGTACTTGGCTTAGTTTTATCCTTGTTTACTTTATCTTTCCTGCTCGCACTCCTTCCATTGCTTCACTGCCTTCTGTTCCTATCTGCGTCATATATGCTTCTTTCCTCAGTGCTAATCGACATTTACTTTGTTAAACTAATTCTAGCCTTTTCGACCTCCTTTCTTGTTGCTTTCTATGTCTTATAGTACTATCCTTTTATCTCTTACGCGTTCATCAGTTTGTCGGCGTGTTCACCACTCCTTTAATTGCCCCCCAATCGTCTCAACACATCGCAGGGTAGTTCTAATCGCCAAATCCTGTACACGGCAGTTCATACGTGCTACTCAATGTTTCTTGCATTGTACAGGCCTGCTTACTCCTGTTTTCATCTCACTGATGCCAGGTCAACTCGGGTTGTCTGAGGGGCTGTCTGGGCATTTAGTACATTTTTACCGTTCTGGTTATCACCTTCTCCCTTCGCCGATCCCGTTGTACCTCCTACAACCCGTTTAACGCATCTTTCTTCTACTCCTCATTTAGTTTAGCCCTGGCCCACACGGTAAATGTTCATTTTAGTTCTCCTCTTGTGTTGCTTTCTCGGACTGGCTATTCACTTCTGTGTTTTGTAAATAAATTGGACGTTTTAATTTTCCTTAATTGAATCCCCTTATAAAAGTGAAATATTAATACAAAAATTTACTATAGTCAATCACAATAAAATAACTATAAACAATAAAAAATTATTCTGGTAGATATGAATCGACCAAAAAATAAAGCTAATTAATTCTCAAAAATTTGCAATTTAATCAAAAAGCGTTGGAGATTATTTTTTTAAAATCAAGGTTTATGAATCCTCGATTGTAATATTGTAAATATGGTTCATAGAAGTTCTTAGTTTTACCGTAGAGAACATGGTTCATGTATACAAATCAGTAACTAATCTATATTTATAATTACTATCTGTAATTGAAATATAGGAACTGTCCGAATTGATAGATGGTTACAAAATATGCTGATAAAAGTTAAATTAATTTAAGAAGATTTAATGGTTAATTGTTGCGTGTAATAACTAACTACAAAAATATGCACTTAATTTTATATAACTAACTACAAAAAATATGTACTTAATTTGATATCACCCCGTTCTTTAATTATTATTGATTTTATTATTACTGTCAACGTTACAATTATTATTATGTGCAATTTTCCCTCACAATTCATCCTAGACTTAAGATTGGGCGATGCATAGTTCGGCAACGGTTATTTGGCAGTCCACGTCTCCAAAGTAACTTAATTTACTAATTACTTCTCTCTTTAGGAAAATGACATACTTTGTTAATGAACTAAATAATCGCAATATAAAAAAACTCGTATAATTTATGCAATTCAAGAACTCACAGTGTTCTTCCTGTGAAGAAGACTAAAAGGAGGAAGTTCTGTATACCTGCTTAGGCAGTTAAAGGGCTCGAGGGATTAAGTGTGCCCTCATCGCACGGTCGCATATCACACGAAACCAACAGAATAGGGCATTTTAAATATATTTAATCTCACCACATAGTGGTAGAGACTGAATTTAAACCGGCTGAGATGTAATGCACACCAATCTTTGTTATTATAACATGACTAAGGGTGCCGTTTCCTCCTCCCCCTTCAAACACACGGCGTAATTCGCAGATTTTTAAGTCATGTGAATAAATGTTAAGTGAACTTGCTCTATTCTTTTAATATACTAAGTGAAATATAGATTTATATATAATTAATTTTCTTATTTAGATAAGCTTCTGTAATACAAATATTTTGCTTCATAGTATTTATTTAATTGCTGATTGGTGCATTATACAATTCAATAAATCCACCAATCCATATTCATTCATACAAGTCTGTAATGTAGTGTGGCGCTACTAGCTCCTCTTCCTCGAAAAGTACGCAAGTATGCAAAAGTTAGCAAATGAACATTCTATGGCATTCTGTTGAAGAGGAAATTATCGGTAAGCCCAGCGCAGAGATAAGCTCTTACCTTACCCATTTCCGCTATCTCCTTCCCTTCCTGACCCGGATACTGAGTTATCTGGATGCCACGACCCTCGCCTTGGAATGCAGCCTCCGTATCTCGGTTCCGAGTAACACACTCTTCGTTCATCGTGGGCTGTCAAATATGCTAAAACCACGATTACAGTTCCTAAATCGTAGTAATGGAAATTGGATAGAATGTTTATATTTCAAGTTTCGAATGGTCATCTATCTTCGCCATCAAATATCTTACATTATTCAGGAAATTCGATAGTTAAAACAGAGCCAGGCGTTCCGTAGCCAACAAATAAAATTATTTCAATATAAGAATATGTAAGAAATCGCAGTCCATATTTTCTAAATTTTTTAACCGGAAAACGAGAGTATATATATATATATATATGTTGTTGTGGTATTCGGTTCTGAGACTGGTCTGATGCAAACATGCATGCTAACCTATCTTGTGCAAGCCTTTTCATTCCCTAATCTGCTTAGCGTAGTCCATCCTCTCCTCCCTCTTCTCTTATTACCCAACACGCTTCTCTTTAATACTAACTTTACAAGACCCTCATGTCTTGTCTATTAATCTATCCCTTCTCTTCGTCAACGTCCTCCATATTGTTTGGTCTTCCCCTATTCGGTTTAGAACTTCCTCGTTAGTGATTCTATCCAACCATCTGATTTTCAGAATTCTCCTACAGCACCACATTTCAAAGACTTCATTTCATTTCCTTTCTGCAACTCCTACCGTCCACGTTTCGCAGCCATATAACGCCAAGCCCCATACGAATATTTTAGAAATCATGTTCTAATAGTCACAATTATATTACCCGTAAGGAAATTTCTCTTTTTGCGCAAGCATTCCTTTCCTGTGCTATCCTACTCTTTATGTCTATATTTATAGTAATCAAAATATTTCGAAGCAATATGCAATATTTTAGAGCAATAATTAAAGTTGCATTAAAAACAAATTTAAGACAGCGGTGAATCCTGATTCCGATATTACATCTACAGAAGGAAATAAAAAGTTTAAACACATTGAAGATTTTAGAATTAAAGAATTGATTGGCCATTTGATAATAGAATATTAATGATTGTCAAACATTTGTACTCTGTGATCCTTGTGTAATTTGAAATTCATTTTATAATACGTAAGGAATAAGGTTTCTATACTGGTGAACCGAAAGTTCTGGTTTGAAAAATCTAAATGTGACAGATAAAGAACCAGTCTTTATAAATTTTAAATTCTTAAATAAAAACAGTTTTGACGGAATGTCTAGAGAAATTAAAGGCTCTAATGACTATAAGGAATAATAATACTGTAATAAACCATTTGTGTATGATTTCACGTACGCATCAGAAATATGGACCTTGACGGAAACTGACATAAAGCTGCTTAATGGATCTGAGATGTAAATAATTAGGAGAATATTTGGTCTCGAGTATGATAATGAACGATGGGGTAAAAGGTACAACGCTGAAATGTACACTGTATATTCCGATGCTCAAGGAAAAAAATCATACGATCAGGATGAATGAGATGGGCAGATCATGACTCAAGAATAGAGGAGTCTGAAGTGTTAAAGAAGATTCTCTGCGGAAACCTAGGAAGACCAAAAAAGAGGATGAGGTCGATCCCGAATAAGATGGCTGGAAGTGGTCGGGAGAAGATATGTGGGAAATGAGATGCAGAAACTGGAGGAGAATAGCATATGATCGACAGTGGCGGAAACTCAATGGAAAGGCCAAGATCCACCTTGAGGTGTAGCGCCACAGAAATAGAAAATGTGATTTCACTAATGTTTTCTATTTGGAGATGTAAATATGTTTTGTAGAAAAAAGAAGAGATTGTTATATTTGGACAAGGATCTTTTATCTTTGGGGTAGAGAACTATCGAAAAGGTAATGAGTTAAATGTCCGGGAAATTTACCAATTTATTCAATGTATTGGGGAGTAGAGCGAGATTAATATTGTGAATTGTTAAGAGTTTTATATCAGTTTGCTGATGAGCTATTGAAGCAAACAAACCTTTGTCACGAGTTTGTCGTCTCAGCGTAGCACTGACCTCAAGATCTGCTTTCCTGAGACTACCGGCTGAACAAGATCGCTGAAGTTAAAACGAAATCTAATCAGGTTTTTAGAATTCTTCTAATTGCATTGTAAATCTGTTATTTCTCAATAAACATTATTTTCTTATATAGCATTACCACGTTTGAGATTTTGTCAACATTAGTTGTGACGTAGCAACCCTTATTAATAATTAATATATTAGAATATTGTACCCGGGGTTATTATAATACGAACAGTTAAAGGTACTCGTATTTGAGAGGGTGAGTAATCTAGAATAGCTACAATAGTATTATTGGAAGGTTCAGAGGAACACACACACTACGACGATGTTGTAGTGAACACATTTCATCGAACCGTAATGAGTTACTCAAGTGCAAGCAGCAAGCAGTAAACATGTCCAGAGTGCTACAGGCTACATTCACGATGAACACAATGGTCTGAAGTTCCATTTGGTATAATGTATTACAAGAATTAAATAACCGACGCAAACGCTAATAAAATTCTTACAATATATCTGTTTCTCTCCATTGAAAGGTCCGAAACCTGATGTTCTTACAAGGACAGGGAAACTTGTAAGAACACGATGTCTATTGCAAGAAAAATATCAGCACTTGTTTAAATACATTACGGGTAATTTTACTGATTCTCGTGTTATTAGCAGGATTTTTTTATTTTTGTTGCTAGATGATCCCATACAATTTGTTATGAACATATGATAAGTATACAGAAGCATTGATAATGAGTTAACTTTTTTAAAATTTCAAGTCAAACAAGCTGCATAAAAGACATTAATACCATCATGCATATATTCCATTCGTAATTAAAATTAAATTACGCATACATTTATTCACGACGCGAGTGAAAATATGTACAAAGAAACCAGAAAACGATGCATTCTTTTGAATTCATAGAGTTTATTGAATTCATTCTTGACCTCTTTTCTTCAGAAAAATGAGAAACTTCTAAATACTGTGTCCCCTCTGTAGTACACATAATCAACTATCGCATATTTCTTCAGACCTATTTCTTTCCATACAAAGTCTGCCGCTGTTTCTGTACCCCCAAATTACATTCCCCTATAACGATAAAATAATTAATTATTTTGAATTAATTGTACCTAAATCAAAATTCCTGCCTTCGCGATATAAATCCCTCACAGGGAAAGATTTTCGAATAACCTGCCAATTGCCGCCGAATTTATGTTAATATGTTGCGTAATTTCCATGTTATCCAATTCAGTTCACTATATGCAGGATACGTTTTTTATGTTTGTAATTGTGCATACACTTCGGCGTCCAGTAACGAAACTTCTATCTTGTATCTTTAAGATTTAAACACTTTGCAAGTTTTATTTAATAGCGATCCAAAATTTTGAATAAAAGTATCCATAACGTCAAACTTTGCCCTAGCCAGGAAATTCTATGAGACAAAATGTACTCTTCGCTCTCTATGAATTATAAACGACCTCGCTGTAAATTTAATGGTTTAATTAGAATCACTAAGGGCTTTTCAGCAGAAACCCCTGAACATAATAGGCCCCCAGTGAATACCAAAGTAGAGCCAACTTAAACACTTTCGGGAATCTAATTTAGGTTCAGTGCCCCATACATAGAAACTGGAGCTTAGTTCATAAGAAGCTCCGATCATTGTTCTAATACTAATATTCACTGTTAGTTTTTAACAGTTTGTATTAGATTTAAAATAGAAAATTACAACCGTTTATATTTTTACATCTCGTAAATCCGTGGATTATTCTAATGTCTGCTTTATTTATGAAAGATAGAATATTTTTAATTATTTTGTATTATAATATTCATCAGATGTCTCTCGTTATATACATTTTTCTTTAACTCAAATTCTACGTTTTTATTTCTCTTTATATATTTTCCTAAATTACAAACCATACATATTTTTTCCAGAGAAAGTTCATAGGCAAACAAATAAGAGAACTCTTTTTGATTTAAAAAACACAATACATGAACATATCAAACCCTGTTCGCTATCATGATGGAATAATGTCATCCTTCAATCGAAGTCCAGAAAAATTGATCAAAAAAGTGTTCACGTTAACGAATATGAATTTACATGGATTGCTAAAGTAGTTCCCTAATTTCAGAAAATTTGAAATCATCTAGTCAAACTTCAATCCTAAAGTGATGAAAAAAGACGTTTCGGCATTCAGAGTCAATGATTTACCTTTTCCAGTCCATTCAAGTGAAAATAATGTCAGTAAAACATTAATAAAATTTCCTTTAATAGGAACGATGTCTCGATTTGTTGATAATTAACATTGGGATGGAATTATTTGCCGGACACTTAGATGCTCTAACTGCAGCTGTATCTTATATATGTTTTCAATGGAGGTTGTAATTCACATTTCAAAAGGTCGTGATTAATTTTATGATTTATATAATGTATTAATAAAACGTATAGTTGTAGTTTCTTTTATTTAATCTCTCACTTCATAAGTTATGTTATATTCTTCAGTTTATATACAGTAATGATTTTCATAGTTCAATGTTCATTACGTCTTTAATAATTTAACAGTCAATTAAACAAAATACATAAATTATTAAGTTGCAATAACACATTGCGTTTATTATTTTTTATATATTTGCACTAGTAATATGCTTCTTCTGCAGACCTTCTAAATGGTGGTTTCTGTTTTATTCGCTGTAAGCAAAACACCTCAGCACTAATATCTACAAATCTAAAACCCTTGTCAGTGCGTCAGTATGCATATCCCAGCTATAGGCGACCAAACTCCTGGTTCGAATTTGTCCTAATTTGGCACACGTGTTCCGCGTGGTCCGAAGCTGACCATAATCTTTAAATGTTTTAAATATACTAAAGTTATATATGTGAAAAGTGACAAACACTTTACCTAAAAGGTTTCGTGTCCCATACGCGCAAAAAAATATCTTCTACAGTCACTGCTGTTTGCCTGTATTCTTTATTTATAATAATATGTATTTTTTAAATTACAAACATTTCGCGTCGTATATAACCTATCGTTGACTGAGAGCTAACTCCCTGAGAAATAATTAACTTCTTTCGATCGTCCATACGATATACATGTAAATTAAATTTATTTTTCGCATCAGGTAAATATTAATATTTAATAATTGCTCGTTTGTAAAAGTAAATAAAATATTATACATTGGACAGTAACATTCACCACAAACTGTATATATGTGGAAAAATTGAAAATGTCATTAAGCCTACTTGTTTTCAGTTTTTGAATATGATTTTGGTCGTTTTTCGCCTCTAGCAAAGCCTGTAAACTTGATGGAACGAGTAAGAGCTTTCTTTTTTGTCTAACCGAGACATATCAGTAGATATCTTTATTTCCGAGGTAGACAACCCCCCCTCCCCCTGAGCTTTAACAGAATATACAAGTCAATTTTTGAACGCCTCCAATTTAAGGTCCCTGTAGTTTTAAAACTGAGGATTTAAAAAGATTCTGAAGACCCATATTCGATCGAAAATTCGATTCTCTACAATTTTGGTCATATGACCGTTTCTTCTCAGACACCTCTGTAAAAAAAAGGAAATACCATTTGATGATTTTTCGCCATTTACGAGCCTATTATTGAGAATAGGTTCAATTTGACAACTGAGATAGATTGTAGTGTATCCTCAAGTACTGTGATAAACTTATCTTTAATTACATTCCCGCTTTATTATTTACGCGAAAACGAGCAACGCTGGGAACGTCAGCGGGTTATTTTTTACATCGGTTAGTGTATAACAACCGGTAATACGTGATTAAATAGTCGTAAAAAATGAACCATGCGCACATTTTTAATTTAACAGATTCCCTTCACAGTTTTTTGAATTCGTATAGTTTTTATTTCTTTCTGTTTAAGGTCGTAAAGTCTGCAGTAACTTTTGCCAATTGGAGAACGTTCCCTGTATGGGAACTCAAAGACAAACATACAACCAAGCTCTGCATGCAACACATGCAGCTATACGATGTGACATGAAATCGAACAGATTTTGAATAATGCAATACTGTTGGTGGTGCCTTAGTTATTATTTAGTAGAATGTGAAAACAACCTAGTGGCGCTGGTGGTGTTATCAAACCCTTCTCACTTTACGTATAGCAGAATAAAATAGGTTGGATTTGATATATTTATGTTTTGTTTCCGTAGCTGCGACTTACCTCAATAAACAGTTACATATGATGTCATAACGCGAATATTAATCCCCCACGCCACCGGCTGATCAGATTTATTTAATATTCTCACCTTATTCTTTGTTTATTTTACTGTTTGTAGATGTTTTATAAGAGTGATAGTATAGGGTCGTACGAAAACTCTTCATTTTTACTCGTCGAATAATAGTAAAGAATTAAGGTACATACATAACGTGTTAGTTCGTCATTTATCAGTTTATGACCATAATTCATTTTTAATAAGGCATTGAAATTATTAATAATTAGTTTTAATTAATATGATTCGTAAGAATTAATTTTAGAATGTATCATAACTATAGATATGTTAAATTCAGATTAACCTGGCATGAAAGCTGTTTATTTCAAACTCAAACTCGTAGCATTAAAGAAGTAGTACTCTAACGTTGCATGGAAACAAAAGGTCTGTGATCCATAACATAATTTTTTTAGTAACAGTAAATGTAAAAAACTGTAAATATGTATTTGCGAAACAGAATCGTCAATTATCATTAAATTCTCACTTTGTAATGAGAGGTGAACTCAGTCCAATATATATGGAACTGTAAAATAAATGGAAAACTTTATATTCACAATATGTCTCTTATCAGCTCTTCACAATTAATATATCGCAAGCCACATAATTTTCCCCCAATGTTACGAATATTTTAAGCAAATGGATTGCAAAATAACACATAAGTATAGTTTCAAAACTAATAGAAATATAACAGAAAGATAAGTAATATGATGTAATAATTTAGCCATATTTTCAATTCATTAGTAAAAGGAAATATTCCTAGCCAACACAAAGAATAATCCAATAAGAAGTAAGATGTGTACTTAACTGTTTGTACAGATGTTATTGTCGTTTATTGGGAAGGGGGGGGGGGGATTGCAGGCTACACGAAGGTGATCCTGAAACAGGCAACTCACCTTTAATAGCATAGGAAGGGAATTGAAAAGGGGATATGTGTTAGATAGAGCAAGGTTGACTAGGGCCACCGGGCTATAGTTTAAATATCCTACCTAGTGTTTCACCTAAAAGGGAGCAGAAAAAAACTAGAAAATGAGTATTATTTTCACGCCTTGCCGAATAAAGGGAGATGAGTTCGCTGATAGCTCACATCATTCCTTTCTATGCGTATTCACCAGTTTTATGTTGCAGCTTGCGAAATGATCCAATGGGATCATCGGACAACTGCTAGCGTATGCCCAAGGTCTTCGACCCCAGTACATACACCTCCTGAAATAGATAAAGGTGCCTCGGCATGTGAGAACCTTAAAAAATTGAGAGATTACGAGGCATCCTCAAAGGTGAGCCCTGAAATCAATCTGAGGAGAATATACCTGCGAGAGAAAGCTCCTACATGCACTTCTTGCGCCTCGGCATGTTTTCTTTAACAAGCTACATGAGGGTGATTCTGAGACACAAAATCTGTGGAACTTTACATTCTCAGCAGTCATTCTATATATATAATAACTTGTAAACGAGTCCTTCAAAAATTTGTCTCTGTGTGTGTAATAAGAGACTGATAAAATAATCTCTATTGTATAGCCATGGAAAAATATTTTATTTTTATGAAAATTTGTCGGTCGCTTATTACAATAAATTCTTCCCACAAGATTGGTAAGTGGAACACAATAAATAGCATTGAGCTGTACAGCAGTTTATATTTGTGAATTAATGTGATTATTAACCCGGCCGGTTAAGTGATTGGACAGTGCTGTTGTGTGTACATTTGCGATTGCAGCAATTACTTAACAATTGAAACTGTACACAGCGGATTATTCGAAACTCAGCCTCTAAACAGCACGAGCGTGAACTCTTCTCCAGTTAACAATCTAATTAGGGCATGGAAATGTACTGGATGGTTGGATAAGGTTGATCACAAAGCCTCTCAGATTACAAATCTTGTAACGAAAAATGCATGTAAGCTGTTGTAAAACTTATATCTATGCATAGCTTGGCTGTTAAGAGTCTGTGTTCAATAGGAGGAGCAACTATAACGTGAATGGTCAAGCAGGAGACAATCGTTACGTCGTATCGTCGCTCCATTTCTGTTCATTGCGTTATGGACGAGATGGGCTAAAGAAAATAGAAATTATTTGTGAAACATAGTCGCTCAATGCTGTTTGCAAGACAAATGTCAATAATTGCGACGGAATCTAGTTTGCATTATACATATTTTAACAGTAAGCTGGAGCAGGTAAACTATGCTACAAGGAAAGCGTGGAACACCTTGCACTTTGTCATGAGAACACTCAAGAAGGGGAATGCGAAATCTAAAGAGTTGGCATATTTGTCATTAGTACGCCCATTTATAGAATATGGTGCAGCATGCTGGGATCCGTACAGAATAGGTCAAATAGAATCCTTAGAAAGGGTGCAAAGAAGGGTCGCAAAATTCGTACAAATAGGACCTGGGCATGGGAACGAAAAGGTAAAGCGACTAGGGTGGGATACGCTACAGACAAGAAGAGAAAGAGCTAGGCTACACATTTTCTACAGAGCTTTTGCAGGTCAAAAACCTTGGCAGGGAATCCGAGATAGAATGAAAGAATCGACTCGGAACGGGAGGGGAGGAGTGATCACCTGTTTAAATTACAAGCAAGGAACCAAAAAACAGATGTTGGAAAATACTCATTCCTAAATAGGACAATTAATGACTGGAACAATCTGCCTGCAGGAGTGTTTGGAGAACTTCCTCTAACAGAAAGAAAATTTCGACTCAATCTAAGTTTAGTGTAGTGTAGTTCAGTGTAGTGAAGTGATCAGTCCTGCGTAATCTCTAAAAATATACTACAGTCAAAATTATTTCAAGTTTTTTTTCTTTTTTCAGGCAAAAACAATACTATTCTTTTTTAAAAAAAATCATTCCTAATAATATGATTCTTTTTTTTGGGTAACAGGCTACATGAGGGTGATCCTGAAACAGGCAACTCCCCTTTAATAGCATAGGAAGGGAATTGAAAAAGGGGGGATGTGGAAGGTAGAGCAAGGTAGCCCAGGGTTAACTAGGGCCCTCGGGCTATGGTTTAAGGATCCTACCCGGTGTTTCACCTAAAGAGATGCAGGGAAAACCCTAGAAAACCTGCATCAGGTAGGTCGGGCATTGGGAACTATTCTCACGCCCTTCCGAATGACGGGAGACGAGTTTGCTTTGGGGACGCAGCATTCCCTTCTCCGTGTCTCTACCAATTTCAGGAGGCAATTGACCGACTGATCCAATGGGATCAGCGGACAACTCTTGCCATATGCCCAAGGTCTTTGACCCCAGTACATATACCTCCTAAAATAGGTGAAGGTGTCTCGGCATATGAGAACTTTGATAAAAAATACCCAGAGAGAGTGCGAGGCATTCCCGACATAATCAGGTAAGCCCCGCAGTCACTCTGGGCTGAAGCGTCTGCGAGAAAACTCCCGCAGCACCCTATTGCTCCATAATATGATTCCACACTTATTTATTTATATTGAATATAATTATACTTTCAACTATAGGTTAAATATGGTCCTTACGACCAGTTTATTAATTATTGTTTAACTTCTATGTATCTGCCACCGGGCATCTGCACTTTTGTAGATTTAATAAATACAATACAATACAATACATGGAAACTGTTTCTAAGGGAAACAAGATGCAAATCGAGCAGGTAAATTTCCCGAACAAAAAAGTGATAATGAGGAATTTAAATGAGGGGAGCTCAAAATCTAAGGAGGAGGCAAAATTTACAAGTCAAATATTATGCGGGGCAAAAGTCAGGGACTAGAATTAGGTCCAAATTCCAAAGTCTAGTTACGTCAGAAGATTGGACCATCAATTCAGAATCAAATTTAGGAAACAAAAAAAATTTCCTACTAAGTTGTTTATTTGAGGGTGATATTTGCAATACAAATATTCTCGATATTCTTAAAACCACTGAACTAATCTCGTGAAGACGTAGTTTTAAGCGGCAGAAGGTATCTAAACCCGAAAGCGTGTTGCGCAGTTATTTTTAGTAAGCTGTGCCGAGCAGAGATCTATTATTCGAGAAGTATGAGCCTATTTTGAGTCAGGGACTGAGGCTGGGGGCAGTTTGAATTGGATTTGCGAGCGCTTCTCTTCTCCCTGCAGTGCTGCAGTGTGTACTGTGTATGAAGGCTACCAATTACCTCGGCCGCTTTCAGACAAGTCTTGTTTGAAGTCACGGCTCAGTGATCCAGCCACAGAGCCCCGAGCATAAACATCATGTAACTATTAGTATTATCCTGCAACTGTAAACAGAGTTAGTGGAGAACTCGCCGGAAGCAAGCCCTACTCGTTCTTGGGCTCCCCGTCTATTTCTGTCTCTTCAATACTTTCATTCACGTTTCTTCATTCAGTGCCTGTAAATATGGACAGTTCACTTTATGTTCGAGAACGAAGCCAAGATTCAAAATAGATGAATTAAAGCACGTCATCAATTTAATCTGTGGTCTCTTTTGTCCTCAGACTATTCTCAGAAGTCAAGGGTATGCAATGAATTGCAAATTGTACGGAAGTTGTGGATTTATCAACCTATTATAATTCAATAATGCCAAGATAAGAAATAAAATGGTTGCAATTTAAATTTTTTGACACATTTCCGTCAATAATTATTTGACGGTTTATTGAACCCATAACGTTTTAAACTTAATAAAAATAGTGCCTAATTACATTTCAACATGCTAGAATAATTACATAAATTTTAGTTATAATGTTCAAAGTTTCATAAAATAATACTATTTTACTAATCTGTAAAATATAGCGTTTTTCAGTACGATTGTGATTTGCTTATTTTATATAAAAATTTCACACATTTGTAATTGGATGTAAAATATAACGACATTGTTCATCATTAATATATTCCCAACTTATTGGGATTCGGACTGATGAAAATTAAACTACATTATTTTAAGAATAGATTCGCTTCTTCAATTATCCGAAGCTCGATAAATATATTCCAACATTTGTAAAAAGTATAGTAAAATGATACTTTATTTATTAATTATTTAATATAGCCCCACTTTGGTGGAAGCCAATTGTAATGGTGTGATGGGGTTTAATAAACATGTTACGATAATTAATTAAGATAATATATTTAATTATAAGTAAAATTATATTTTGAAAGAGAATAAAATAATAAAATAATAAATGAATTTAAAATCAAAGTAGACATTTACATGAAAAAGGTAGAGCAATAATAAATTTGTATTCTGATGAAACTCTTTAAAATCAGTTTTTTTTTGTGAGGTGAACTAAAAGAAGCAATACTTCTATGCCCAATATGTCTGGCAATGTAATATTGTAGTAATTGTATGTCAACTGCAGCTGTATTCTCTCGTGGCGATCTGCTTCAGGATGACAATTTTGAAGGTGCCTCTGCGTAAGGATGATCTCGCTGAATGGATGACGGCTTTGGCCGAAAAATGTGGAAACCTTTACTAAAATTCCTACATCTCCTGAGGTCTCTAGAGCTCCACCCAGCTCACGCTAGCGGCCCGTTATTTAATGACCTATCTGCCCCGAAGCATCTCTCTATTTTCACCTCGTCTGGCCTAGAACGTTCCTCCTCCCTTTTTCAATAGCCAATCGGCTACAATTTCAAATAGCGCCCATTGGTTAGTATTTACACAATTGCAGTCAATAGTAAAAATTTGAGCTTCAGATGTGACGTGTGCAGATGAACGCGTATGTTTTGTATCAGTTGCGCGCAGTAACTGTTACCGATCAGATAAGCGTAGCTTATGACTTGGCAAAAGAAAATCCTTCTTGAATTAGAAACGGCCAACAGCTATTGTCTGTTAAAGTTCTTTTCCGTATTGTCCGAAGAAAGTCTGTTTCCACTGTCCAAAGGAGGGGGTAACGCTGGCCACGCACACACAAAAAATACATCGAACGACTTCAAACTTATTCTTGCTCCATTATACTATATTACATGTTCATTAAACAATGAAAACATCCGGATTCAATGAATTGTCTTCTCTGAACATGAGTGTACTTTCTAAATTCTTCTAACAAAACTTCCGTAGTGTTATATTCATTTGTTCTCTCCCAAACAATACTAATAGTCAGAAATGTACACGAATAATTTGACTTAATTACGTCTGTGATTACTCTTGCAAAATGGCAACTGAATTTAATTACAGTGTAATTATTCTAATTTCTTGTTACTTCCTAAATCTATTTGTAAGATTATTGACTGATATATACTCGCTTATCTTGACAACCAAGATTTTGCTTTCCACACCATAAAATTTCTTGTAAAAAATTTAAAAATATAAAAATTAGTATCAATTAATAATTACCTCTAACATAAAAGTATATGAGGTGGATAAAATCTATCAGTCATGTTATAAACAGTTTCTTTGATTACATTAAAATTATTAATATTGTGTACATGTTATTGAATTTCAAATAATTAGGTATGTATTACATCAAATATCGGTCTGATTAAATTTATTAAACTATTTTATACTAGAGAAAAGGGCTAGGCTGGCTGAATCCAAATTATAAATAAACAACAGTAACATGAAATATATTATTTTTCGTTAAGGTATAGAAAATTAAATTTAAGTATTTTCTCAAGTATATATCACACTTAAAACACTATGCATATATGATACAATGTATACAATGAAAATTAATCAACTTAATTGTAACTATTATTTGTGAAATATAATATGTTATTTTCCTTAAATTTTAATTCTTAATTTGTTGCAGCCAAAAGTTTCCAAAAATATGTTAAAAATTAATTATCTTATGGCTTTATAAATAAATGTTTCTTAATTGTTTTGAGTCTAAATAAGCCATAGAGTAATTTAAATTACAAAATGATTGCATTATTTTGGTATACGTTTAAATTTTATTTAATTTTAGAAAAATAATCCATGTCGAACCATTTAAACAGAATAAGAAATGGCGTTACAAACAGTTAAACAATAATATTGGCAATTTGAAACGAAAGGTTTCCTCTGCAGATATGGGAAGGGAAAGCTACCAGAGGCTTTGAAAGGTCTACAGATTCTGAATTATGTTTCACTGATTGGTGTCGTAATTTAGTTGCTGATTCTTTACACTGTAAAAGAATATGAAGTAGGGAAGTACATATGTTTTTATTTAAAAATGGAATATAAATGTTTTGTATTTTGACATAATGAGATTCGTTTATATAAGAGCAAAAAGTGGATCACTTTCTCTAATCTAAAAACAATATTAAAGCAATTTATAAAGGTCAGTTTATGGCTGTCAGATTGTTTGAATATTTTAACATACACGTTCAAAGAATTTCCAGGTTTTTTTATTTTTGTTAATAGGCTACATAAGGGCGATCCTGAAACAGGCAACTTCACTTTAATAGCATAGGAAGGGAGTTGAAAAGGGGACATGTGGAAGGTAGAGCAAGGTGACTCCATTTTAGCAGAGTTACTGATGACTTACGTATAATTTCCTTATTAATTCGCAATTTGTTCCAGTCGGGAATATTCTCCGGGCAATGCTAATTTTTGTGGTACCGCTCGAAAACATTGCCTGAAATATAGAACCCTATGCTTTTGTTAAGATTTCCTATTCCTGGGTCTCCTCGTATTTAACTTACAGGAGCCAAGAGTAACACTGAAAATACACATTCAGTTCAAACTTCTAATTCAGATTCTGGGCGTTGAAATATTTGTTTTACAAAGTTTTTGTTGGTTCCTTACTATTTTTCGTATACACGCATATCATCATCATCAATGGCAACTGTTTTCAGAGTGTGACCTCCCTTAGATACGCCATTCTTCTTACTCCTCCGCCATGTATATAAAGGGCTGCTATATAACGGAAATTCTTGTTGGGAAGATGCCTGTGGGTGTTTTGTCTCGCAAGCATTTCTCCCAAGACTGATTGCAGTGTCTACCGGACTGCGTTGGGAATGCCACGCACTCTCTATGGTTCTTCAAAGTTCTCACATGCCCAGGCACCTTCACATATTTTAGCAGGTGTACGTAATGGGGTCGAAGACCTTTAGCATATGATAAGAGTTGCTCGCTGATCCCATTGAATCAGTCGGCCAACTGTCTCCTAAAACCGATTAAAACACGGAGAATGGAATGCTGCGACACCACAGCAGACTAGTCTCCCGTCATTAGAAAGGGCGTGAGAATAGTACCCGACCTATCTGATGCAGGTTTTCTAGGGGTTTCCTTGCATGTCTTTAGGTGAAACACCGGATAGGATCTTTAAACTACAGCTCGGGGCGGCCTAGTCAACCTTTGGCTTCATTTCTCTACCTTCCACATCTCCCTCTTTCAACTTCCTATGATATTAAAGGGGAGTTGCCTGTTTCAGGATCACCCTCATGTAACCTGTTATACAAAAAAATAATTTTCTCAAATAGTAAGTGAAGAAATGGATGTATTTCATTTAGTTGCACTTATGGATAAATAAACCGTAGTACAACGCTTCTAGGTAATTGTGAAATCATGTTATGAGAGAAGGTGTTAAGTTCGATTTTGCATAATATACTTTGAACTGAACATTTTAATAAAATTTTGTGTGGTACTATTTCATTTTATTCTCTAAATCGATGGCACTGAGACTGTTGCAATCCAAATCAAGCTCTCACATATGCAAGGAAGAATTTAACTTCCATAATTATATTTAAGTAAATGGAAGGTGATAATAAAGATTTAATTAGTAAACGGGGATAGAACTGGCTTAATATCACTGTCGTAACATTCTGATAAAGGGGGCGGTGTCCCCGAAAATTTAAGAACTTCAATCCCTACGTGGGGCTTGCCATCTGCGTATCTCAGGTAGGTCACCAACTTTATATTTTTCTTTCCTGTCCTTATTAATTGTTTTAATTAACCTGATATAGTGCGTATAAATGTGTATTAACTGTACTTGGTATTACTGACTTATGCCACTAGATTTAATTCCATTGCGATGTAACATTAAATACATCAATATTTACTTATGAAAAACGAAATCTGTCATTATTTCAATTAGCGACGCATTACCTCTATAATAAAATTGCCTCTGTATGTGTGTATATGGGGTTGCGTGTTAGTGTGTGTCTGTATGTATGTTACACATACAAATCTAAATGAGTGGACCAATTTCGACCCGGAAATCATCAGTTTTGGGTTTAGACTCGGTGGGGGTGGAGGACGTGAAAAATTTTAAATAAGCAAAAACGTCTAATATTTTTATAATATAAATATATTCTTGGATTAATTTGATAGTGTGACCTTCTATACTGCTATTGTATAATTTCAACCCTATCCATAATCGAAGGGGTGTATTCTTAGGGCGGGGCAAAACATAAAAATAACGAGAAGACAGTCGAACTGGGGCTCTAAACCGGTGTACTGTGAGCCACTCGACTAAATTTTGCACACGTTGTCTTGGTGGCCCGAGAATCAACACTGTTGGGGTAAGGCACGGCTACCACCACTTTAGAGGGGGTGGAATTACCGGAAAATTTATATGTAATAATATTTTTTAATGTCAATTATAATTTTTCTTATGCAATATTTGTGTATAATTTTAACCCCTTTCAGCATTAGTCATATGGAAAAACAAGGATCAAAACCGGTGAAATTCTAGTCGCTGAGTTACATTATGACCTATAATATGCGATTTAAGTAAAAAATTCATCTCTTAAGTGGCGGAGAATTTTTATTGTTACAGTACTGGCAATATGCCAGTATAATCATTGTTGACCAAGAATTAAATAATGTACCAGGATAATATAAATTAATACCTGGGTAACACCGCGTCCCCAGCTAGTTGTTAATAAAAGCCAATAACTCTGACATATTTTCAAGCAATATTGATTCCTATAAAATACTTGGAATATAGATGTAAATAATCACCTATTAATTTATTTTTAGTTTTTGTTTGAAGTCGCACAAACACCTACGGTCATTAGCGACTGTACACTATTACGGGGAATTTTATACTCAAGAGAGAGAGAATCATAGTGTGGTAGCTCAAACAGCGCAACGACCAAGCCCTGCCAGGATTCGAACCCGGGACCTCTGTTGTGGGAGGGAGCGATGCTAACCATTGCAACGCATGAGGTAATTATTTAAGTAAAGACTGCTTATTATTATTCTTTATTGGTGCCAAAGGCCTGTTTAGAGCCTTGGCTAACCAGGAGTCATCTCTCATGACACCTTCCTAATTTTTGTTGTGGTCCGAGGTTAGAATGGAGATTCCCCTTCAACCTCAACCCCAGTTTTCCTATCAATGAGGAGAAGAAGCATCCATGACCATGCTGGGAATCGAACTCGGACCTCTATGATCAGGCGGTGACGCCGACCGCTACACCACAGCCAATAAGAAAAATATTAGTGATAATCAAAGAAACATAACGGAAAAGCTTTTTTTTCGACGAAAAGTTAATTTTAACAGCGATTATAGTGGTACAATAAATGCAAATTTCAATAATTAATTCTTCTGTAAAAGTAATGTTTTAGAAAACCACTGAATACCTCCAAACGCTTTGCATCTTAATATTTTCTTCATTTCACTTCTTTAAATGTCTCGGAGTGACTGAAAGGAAATCGATAGAGAAGCAGCTGAGAAAAAGTGGCATGGTGGCTTCTGTCTCTCTGTCGCGTGTTCTCAGAATAAACTGAGGAGGAAGAAAGGAGTTCACTAAAACACAACTCTTAAAGTAAAAACTCTTTCACGGTCCTTCTGCCTACGTTCATATACTTCCTCGCAATAACTAAGTGGTTTGCAAAACAACTTCCAGTGGATAAATCGAAAATGAGCGTGAGAGTAACACAAATTTTCTAATGGCTCAGAATAAAGCTATGTTTCTACTCACGCAACTAATTTGAAAGTACTCCGATACATGTATTCAAAAATGGAATATACTCATAAATAAATATGATACACTGTTGAAAAATATTATCATGACACTTCGGAGATATTTGACAACCAACTGAAATTTAAGATTTTATCATGTATTAAAAGTATGCTGTTTAATAATTCTTATTTCAGTTTAATTGCAGTAGTAAACCGAATTTAGATATAACTATTTCTGTTTAAATATAAGCTCAATTTAAATTCTGGGATATGTCAACAATTATAGTGGTTTTGTGACGAATTTTAATAAATTTAGACTTATCAACAGGTTAAGTGTGGGTTTGATAAAGAAAATTTTACATTATTTATAAATAAATATACAAGTAATACATTAATTAAATTACACGCGTGGAGGAAACATCATCAATACAGTTGTAGATATCCCCCAAAAAATTTAATTATTAAGTCGACGAAACATTTCAAAAATATTTATAGGTAAATGGTTAATGGTTAAATACTTGAAAGTAAAACTCTCAATTTTATGTTTGAATGAGCCACCGGTAATTAACTTAAGAAACCACCACATGCCGTATTTGCTCCAAAATAGATGTGACGTATTTAAAAGGATAAGAATATGGCCAAGAGCAACGTAACAAATGATAATTTATGTAAAGACAAAGTCTTAATTTTTTTACAAATCTATTCGGTTGCCCAATTCTGCGCATATCCGACCCAGAATATCAGTAGTGACAGTAATAAGAACTGCTACGTTACCGTGTTTCATGTCTTCGATGTTTTGTGGTAGTGGTGAAACATAAACGCTATTCTTTATGTAATCCCACATAAAAATTGAAAGGCGTCAAATTCTGTTCCATTGTGGGCTCTGGAGTAGCGCCAAGTTAGCGACCGCAGCGCGGCCTATCCAGCGAAATGACAACCTCTCAAAAGTACGCTCTTGTGGAAATGTTGAGGGACGCCATCTTGTTGAAAGATAAAATCCCTACTAACAGCTTGTAGTGGTTGGAAGACCCATAATTTCAGAATTTTCGGAAACTACGGTTGGTAGCCCTCCTGTCGACGGTTTTCCATATTAATATGCCAGCAATACGTTAAAGAAACTTTGATAAATTGTCTTTCGCGTTCAGTATCATTTGTTACGTTATGTTTAACCATTTACCAATACAGATTCTTTCAGCTGGTAAAGCTCGCGCCATGGAGCTCAACGCATGGTGCTGAGTCACTGCCACGACCAATCTTTGTGAGTTTTGGTGACATTCAAATACACTTCGGGTTCCTAAGGAATCCATAAATTGTGTCCTATGACTCAACCAATCATATTGAAGCGCATAATAAAAAACGTCGCTAGCATAAGGGACACGGCATTTATACGTCGCATAAAATTGTCGTTAACAGCGAAAAGGTTAATTAACAGGGACTTAAAAATACTCTGCAAATGAGGAGTTCATAATGATTCGAAAAATAATTAATATGGTAGTTGTTATGGTTTCTTTTTAAAATGGCGTACGAGCAAATACATAGATTGTGATCTACTAGTTGTTGCGTAGTAAGCACTCCTTAGACTGGTCTAATGCAACCCTCCATGCTAACCTATTCTGCGCAAGCTTAAACGTTATTACATAATTACCACACCCCACATCCTCCGTAATATGCTCAGCGTATTTCATGATATGCCTCATGTCTGTTCTTAGATCTATTAGTAATTCACAATAATTTTATATCAAATCTAAAAATTGCTAAGTAACCAAAAAAAGAAATTGTGAGGCAGATAACATATTATCAAAAATGCAGCTCTCATCGGAATAAATAATCAACAATTTTAAAGGTTGAAGAATAGGATTGGGGACGTCCACTTGGTACGTGATGCAATTCGTTTTGAACTTAGTTCAAAAAACCATAAAGTTTAGAGATATATGAATAAAATATTAAGGGAGCTCCAAACAAAAAAACACTTTGACACTGAAATATTGTGTGCTTAACACATATATTGTTCTTCTTTTGAGAAAATAGTCAGTGGGGACTTAATACCTCAAGAAAGTCTGGAAAATACTGTATTTATTAAATCTACATATGGGCAGAAGCCCGGTGGCAGATACATAGAACTTAAACAATAATTAATAAACTGGTCGTAAGGACCATATTTAACCTATAATTGAATGTATAATTATATTCAATATAAATAAATAAGTGTGGAATCATATAATTAGAAATGAATTTTTTTAAAAAGAGAATAGTATTGTTTTTGCCTGAAAAAAAAAGAAACAAAACTAAAAACTGGAAATATATTTCACTGTAGTATATTTTTAGAGATTTCGGAGCACTGATCGCTTCACTACACTGTATTACAGTACACTACACTAAACTTAGATTAAGTCTAAATTTTCTTTCTGTTAGAGGAAGTTCCCCAAACACTCCTGCAGGCAGATTGTTCCAGTCATTAATTGTCCTATTTAGGAATGAGTATTTTCCAACATCTGTTTTTTGGTTCCTTGCTTGTAATTTAAACAGGTGATCTCTCCTCCTCCACCTCCCGTTCCTAGTCGATTCTTTCATTCTATCTCGGACTCTCTGCTAAGGTTTTTGACCTGCAAAAGCTCTGTAGAAAATGTGTAACCTAGCTCTTTCTCTTCTTGTCTTTAGCGTATCCTACCCTAGTCGCTTTACCTTTTCGTTCCCATGCCCAGGTCCTATTTGTACGAATTTTGCGGCCCTTTTTTGCACCCTTTCTATGGATTATATTTGACCTATCCTGTACGGATCCCAGCATGCTGCACCATATTCCATAAGTGGGCGTATTAATGACAAATATGCCAACTCTTTAGATTTCGCATTCCCCTTCTTGAGTGTTCTCATGACATGCTTTCCTTGTAGCATAGTTTACCTACCCCCAGCTTACTGTTAAAATAAATGCCTAGGTATTTACAGTTTGTCTCCTCAATCACTGTTTCCCCATCTATTTTATATATCAAGGAGGCATATTGAACGCGCATTTTAGTAAAACTAATCGCCTTACTTTTACTATTGTTGATTTTGATTTCATTTCGCTTAGCCCATGTACTTAGAGTATCTAAGTCAGTTTGGAGAGCAGCTGCGTCTTGTTCCCCATTTATTTCCCTGTAAATTACAGTCATCTGCAAAAAGTCGGACCTTGAAATTTATATTATTAGGCAAATAATTAATAAAAATGAGAAACAATAATGGGGCAATAACTGCTCCCTGGGAGATGTTACAGATCCGAGTTCTGAAGTTTCTTTTCCAACTTTGACTTTTTGTAGCCTATTTTTTAAAAATTCTTGCACCCAGAGAACTACTCTTATGTCAATACCTGTCCCATCTAACTTCGGGATCAAGATGTCGTGAGGAACTACATCGAAAGCCTTTACAAAATCAATAACAATGGCGTCTATTCTACCACCCCGATCGACTTCGTCTGCTAGATCTTGAAACAAATTGATTATTTGACTTTCACACGAAAAACCCGATCGAAAACCATGTAGGTTGTTAAAGAACCACCCTTTAGATTCAAGAGCACCCCGAATGTACGTAGTTATTAAGTTCTCCATGATTTTGCATACTACTGAGGTTAGACTAATAGGTCTATAATTTCGTATGTATGTTTTATTTCCAGATTTAAATACAGGTATAATTATTCCCGTTTTCCAGTCTGTTGGCAGAGGAGTTATTTATGGATATATTAAATAGCCTTATTAAATACGGAATAATTGCCTCCCCACCCAGTTTAATTATTTCTGTGGAGATGTCATCTGGACCGCCCGAATTTTTTTTTTTAATTTACTAATTCTCCCTCTTACTGCCTTTGCCGTGATATGGAAGTTTTCTGATTCGGAGTCACATTTTGTTACCGTGTATGTACCGTTACATTTGGTAAACACAGAAACGAAGTACTCGTTCAGCACATTTGCCTTTTCTTTATCTGAAGTTAGATCCGTGCCGTCAGTTTTTAACATATCTAATTTTTCACAATTCCCTCTGCGTTTACGAATATAGCTATAAAATCTCCCCCAGTCTTTATTATCATTTAGAATGTTACGTAAAAATTAGAATGGAGGCGTGTCTCAGAGCCCAGAAATTTGAGCTGTATCAGTTTGACTTTTTATTTAAAGTATGTATACATTTAAATTCGGATTAATATTAATCTTGCATAGAATTGGTGTTTTAGGTCGGCGGTTGAAGGTTTTGTTAAAGTTTATGGGCATCGACACCCGCCGCCGAGTATAAACTCGAACCAATTACACTCATGTATGACCACTTTGATGATCCCCATTCTCCCGGTGTTTCTCGATCGAACCTGTGCAATCTCTGGTGCTCTATGGTGGTTAGCTGTTTGGAGCTCATCAAAGAGACGATTACCCAGATCATACCACCGATGTGTCACGAATAGCCTCACAGTAACACAACAGAAACGGACGCTCTTGCTGCTGCCACATGAAAGGCCGATGTTTGCTGCCAAACCAAACACTGCGACCAGACATTGGAAACGGGTAATAAATAGACTGTCCCGACTTCGCATTGATTCCCACCTCGCCCTGAACAGACCGCTCTCGTGAAATGAAAAGAAGATTCTCAGAATCATATAATTTCATAAGACTAAAACATTTCAGGAAACTTCAAAAGATCATAAGAAGAAACGATAGTCTTTATGTGCTTTATTCCAGTGTTTTAGAGTTTAGCAACTTATTATCTATTAAAAAACGTAGTCAGGTTACTGGCTGAGTATTATCGTAAAATATTAAACAAGCTGTATACCCTACTGGTTAAACAACTACAAAAATTTTCTAAAGTCATCAAGCGTGCATATCAAATACGTTTTTTGGATTGTAATCAAGCCCGGAAAGACTAAATGGTCGCACTACGATCACAGTTTCATTTTACTGCTTTCTTATTAATGTATTTTCCAAATGTTAGCTCTAATTCGACTACTTACTTAGCGTTTCACCATTATTTACAGTTATTTAGAAGCCTTAATTGCATTTGCATAATAACTAACTATAGTGTGCCATGACGTTCAAGGTTTCTGTGATTTCCACATTCGTATTGACAGTATTTACTCCAACTGACAGAAGATCTTAAATGAAAAGAATAATTAATTTAATAAAAAATAGAAGAAAATATTAAATCAATTAAAGCCTGATAGTCAAATAATTAAATGAAATAAACTACCGACCAATTGTTAAGAATACAAATTTATTTATATTAACCAATCCAACAATATAAATAAAAATTAAATAATTTTTCTGACAATTAAATATATAATAAATTATAAAAATTACTGACAAAGAGGCTGATTAAATCATTTATTATAAATAAAAATTGTGTCTGTAAAAACACATCGTTAAATTATTTCATTAAAACAAATTCTGGAAACGTTCATTATCAAGTACAATAATTTAAGTCATTTATGTAAACTAAATTAAAAACTCTACAATACTTTTATAAAATAAGAACGTAATACAAAAGGTATAAAACAAGACTGCGGTTTATGGAAACTCGCTGGATCTGTCAATTTGTATTGTGTGTTGTATTCAGCCCCAAGACTGGTCTCCATGCTATCCTATCTTGCGCTAGCCTTTTCATTTCCTGTATAACTACATCTCACATCATCCCCAATCAGCGTAGCGTATTGAATCCTTGGCCCCCCTCTTCTGTTATTACCCCAAACACTTCCCTCTAATGCTAATTTTACAAGACCTTCATGTCTCAAAACTTCGACTATTAATCTATCCCTTCTCTTGGTCAGCTTCCTTCATATTGTTAGCTCTTCCCCTATTCTTCTAATAACTTCCTCGTTAGTGATTCTATCCACCCATCTAATTTTCAGCATTCTCCTATAGCCCCACATTTAAAAGATTATTTTCTTTTCCTTTCTGTAACTCCTACCGTCCACGTTTCGCACCCATATAACGCCACATCCATATGAACATTTTTAGCAATTATTTCCTAATATTCACACTTATATTACCCGTAAGTAAATTCCTCTTTTTTGCGAAAGCCTTCCTTGCCTGTGCTATTCTACTCTTCATGTCTACTGCCCAAGTAGCATAATTCCATAACTTCCTTCAAAATATCTCTTCCCAATCTAAAACCCTTTGGTATTCCATTGTTTCCCACAGTACACTCCATTATCTTAGTTTTCTCTCTATTAATCCTTATATTGAACTCTTAATCCAGGACGACGTTCATGCCAATATTAAATAAGTTGTAATTTACAGCTTAATTAATTTAATACGGCTGATTGTATCTAATTATGATAAACACTGTCTCCGGGAAAGATGAACTCCAAATCTTTTGCCGTAATTTAAAATAATTTTAATAAATATTGAAACAGCCTGCGAGTCAGAAAAAAATTCAATACAAATTTTATTGACAGTAGTTTGTACACGACTTCTCATTCCTAAAGTTGGAAGCTCACCCGGTGTGTTTAAATTGGAATCAAGAAATTAATAAGGTTGATAATATAGTGGCCATGTCGTACGAGCGAAGAGGCCGAAATAAAAATGTAATTGTATTGTAACTAATTAAAATAATTTTCATTTCTTGGTGGAAGGTAGACACAACGACGCGTATTAATTATTCGTATGTCAGAAATTCGCATAATTTTTCTCCGGGCTCCACTTGTTAGCGCATTTCCTTAATTCTGACAGGCTACATATTTTTTACGAACTCTTTAATTGACCTTCATATGTAGAGCTCTCATCTCCCCTTAATGTCAGCGTGCCTTTTATCTAAGGTTTGTTTGAAAACTTCGTCGTCGAGGAGTACCAAACAGTATAGGAAACACCACTACCGAGGTGGACAAAATGATTAAATTAAGATTGAGGCCCATTGTGATACCACAGCAAACTCTCGCGAAAAAGAAAACTACTACTACTAGCGGTGTTGTTAATGGTTTACATCAAGCATTTACTACGTCCAGGTTGACACTGTTAAACACTATGTCTTTTCTGATTAGTTTTAAATGCCACCCAGCTCTACTGATGTTATGGGTTTTTCACACTCACTGTGGTTTCTCTCCAATCATAAGTAACACGAGTGAATAGTTTGGTTGAAATTCCTCCGATTGTATGCAGAGCACACCCTACAACCGTAGATTATTTATTATAAGATATATAGATAAAATCTGCGGTCCTAATTATATTAACGAATTTTACTTCATAAACACCTGACAATCTTGCAAGGTCTTTCAAGCTCTGTCACGAGAGTTGCAAGGTTAATTAGACGCAATAACAAGACTAATTATCAGCTACACTTCGTTGACAGAATGGAAATGTCGAAAGCGTACAAACGGGAATCGACATCTAACATCAGAAGTGTGAATTAAAACTAGGTCTAATTTATGTTTATATGAATACTTGATTTATAAAAACATTAAAAACGCCATGCAAGTGGCATTTACAAATATACATCGTTGTTAAATCTCAGGGAAATTGAATATACGATATTGCGTTTATTAAATAATAAACCGAAATTATTGAGGTAACCAGTGGTACAACTATTTGCAGTCGTTCCAATTGTCAGTGTACTTTATACAGGCTTCTCATGTTACACAATATTTATTCTGATATATTTTTAGTACATTTCGTCTATTGTTTAGTAGTTTTTAGTTATTCTTCTCTGAATAAGACCTTTAAATGTGCGGATGCATAGGACTTGATGGATTGTTCTTACTCCACACACGTCCCTCTAATGTTAATTTTACAAGATCCTCATGTCTCAAAACGTGGCCTATTAAACTGTCCCTTCTCTTGGTCAAAGTCCTCCAAATTGTTCGCCATTAGAACTTCCTGGTTAGCTACCCTATCCGCCCATATTACGCCACACGCCATACGAACAGTTTTAGGAAATCGAAGACCTTTTGTTATGCCACCATTTCGTATACCACACTCCATCATCTTGGTCTTCCCTCCATTAATCCTCATGTTATACTCTTCATCCATGATCACGTTCATGCCATTTGTTATGATTTCCAAGTCTTCTGACTCCCGTAATACCAAAATATCATCAGCAAACCTTAGGAATTTTATTTCTTCTTCTTCTTCATATAAACGTTGATTCTTCTCAGATATTACATATTGAGGAATAGTCCCATAATCCATATTTCATACAGGTTAACATATTTAACCACTATGCATTAATTAATAGATTGTAGATGTAATGTCTGAGAAGTATCAACGTTTATATAAATATAATATTCCAGTAGAAATTCTTGGTTCAAAACATAATTTGACATGTGAAAATATTAATGTTTGGTACATAAATATTGGTGAAGTGTTACAACAGACTTCCTCGTGTGCGGAAGTTGGTAAAAAACGTGTTCGATGGCGTCCGCTATTCCAGTGCTGCAGATTTATAGTGACAGTTATTAGCTATGAAAACTATAAAAGCAATCCAGCCATTAGTGTTGAAATATTAAACGTTTGCATTTAAAGTGAAGATGTCAATAGCAACAGCGCAAATATGAATTTCGAGCCAAACACGAACATGCATAATTTCGTCCTAATTTACCAATGACGTGTTAATTATTCGCCACCATTGCATATTTCACAGCCATGGAATTAAATGCCTCTTCAGTTGAACTGTTGTGGTTTCTTGTTGATAAGAGCTGCTTCGACATGAAACATTTTCCCTGAGCGTTTTTAGAGAGAGAAAATGCAGATTAGCAAGCGGATTATACCGTAGTTCAGTATTCGTATCTGTCGTTATTCCGGACCAATGCGGAATTGTATTATCGTGGAGTAACAAGGCAGTTTGACCAGGTGTTTCGTCTTAGCTGGTCGGTCTACGCAGCATCTGATATAGTTTCATTTTTGATAGCAATTCATGACGAAGAACGCTAGTTTGGTTCCACTAAACATAAAAACGTCTTTTTGAGGGTATGAACCGTACTTTTGTCGATGCGCTGAGCCAGTCTTTCCTCTTATTTAAATTTATATACAGGCACCATTTATAGTCACATGCAAGGAATGGTTTGTGCTGACAAGTCAAACGGTAACGGGCCAATAAGACGAGCATAATGTTATTCGCTGATAATTATTCTAATATAGATAAATGGAACAATACAAATTACGCTCCACGGAAACTAAAGCAATAGAAATAGAAACATAATACTGCCTTCAGTAAAGATATGAGTAATTTTTAATACTTTCAAATGCACTAGCAGCGCTAAATTCAATAAAGAACAGTTCTAGAAACAGCAAAATATTAAACAATATTAGAAATAATATTCTTCAGGCCAACAAGGAACAAGAATATAATATTTACGCGGATACCACCGCATAAGAGCATCAGAGGCAATGAGATCGGATACGAAAATGCTAAAATAACAGCAGCCATGAGGGAAGAAAACGAATAAGGAAAAAGTTTTAAGAAGGAAATACATGAGAGTATATCTTAGAAAACAAGATGGCACAGAATAGATGAATAACAAAAGAAAAGAAAACATCGGTCCCATCCTCATATGCAAAAAAAATCTGTCTAGCCCATCCTTATTTCCTAAAACCCTTACGAGAAAGAAACAAGTGGTCCTATCTCGTATGAGAACTTTAAATACTAAGCTCACATATAATTATTTATTTTCTAGAGAAGAGCCACCAAGATGCGACACCTGCATAGCACAAAAGACTATGAAACACATTATTTTGAACTGCAATAAATTTTTGCTCATCGTAAAATTCATCTGACGGCAACCTAAATCATTTAATGAAGATCTATAAGAAATAATTAAAGTTATAAATTTCCTTATGTACCTATAGTTTCAAGAGGACTTTGTACCGTTGGCAATGACATAATATTCGACCCAACGTTAAACTTTAATTAAAAGATAAATGAATAATAAAACAAATCACGCTACAGGCTTCTGGAGCACTAGATCCTCGATTAAACTCGAAGTGTAAAATATGTCTCCGTAGTGATTAGCCTTGAGAATGGCCAAAACGAGCTACTAACAACATACAAGCTGCTGTGTGCAATAATCAACTCTAAACAGAAGAAAAACCATTGAATAACGAAAGACAAAGGCTGCACAAAGCAGCGATACCAATCCAATGAAGAACAGCACGATCTCATGCACCAATACACTTTGTACAGTCCACTCAGAACAGGCAACCGCTGATCCAAATTTCGCCATCTATCGAAGAACAAACAGGTAAAATTCAAATAGAAGCGGAATAACATAAAATATTTTAGTTACAAAACATTTTATAAGAATAAAGCCAGCCAACGATAATACTGAAACTAATGCCGTAAAAATAACAAGCCTTTTTGTTTCTACATAGCTACCACTTCCCCAACCCTCCTTAATCTGCTTAGCGTATTACATCCTTGGCCTCTCTGTTCTGTTCTTAACCCACAAACTTCTCTGTAATACTAATTTTACAAGACCCTCATGTCTCAAAACTTGGTCTATTAATCTATCCCTTCTCTTGGTCAAAGTCCTTCAAATTGTTCTGTCATTCCCCTATTTTTTTAGAACTTTTTTTTTAGTTACCCTATTCCCCCATCTGACTTTCAACATTCTCCTATAGCACCACATTTCGAAAGCTTCTATACTTTTTCTGTCTGTAACTCCTGCCGTCCACGTTTCGCACCCATATAACACCATACGAACATTTTAATAATAATTTCCTAATAGCCATACTTATGTTAGCGTAAGTAAATCCCTTTTTTTTCAAATGTCTTCCTAGTCTGTGCTCTCTTACTCCTTATGTCTACCATAGTTTTACCATTCCTAGTAATATGCTTCCTGAGTAGCAGAATTCCTTAACTTTCTTCAAAATATCCCTTCCCAATCTAACACCCTTTGTTATTCCACTATTTCCGGTAATACAATCTATCGCCTTGGTGTTACCTCTATTAATCTTCTTCCTCCAGGATCATGTCCATGCCATTTATTATGTTTTCCCGTCTTCTTCTGACTCCCCTAATACTACAATATCATCAGCAAACCTTGTGGGTTTTCTTTCTTCTCCTTGCAGTTCGATTTCCTCTCCCTATTCATTTTTAAGTAATTACTTCTGCCATCTGTTGGGGTTGTGGATAACTCTTATTTCTCGATATTTTAATCCTGTCATCTTCAAAACCATTAATAGTTTGTTCAAATTAACATAATCAAAAGCTTTTTATAAATCTATAAATACTATGAACGTGGCCCTGTTCTAAAATTAGAGTCAATATTGCTTCTGTTGTTCTAGCATTCTTCCTAAAACTAAACTGATCTTTCATCCTCCTATATACTATATTCGTTAATATTTTGCACCCAAGAGACACTAATCTAATTGTACAGGTATAATTATGTTGTTCCTAAATTCTTCTGATATTCTTCCTGTTTCGATGATTTCATAACTGGATGAGTTAACTATAAGCAAATCGCAAATCATACAAATATATATATATAAAGATATATTGTCTCGTAAACACAGACGGTTACATTAAATCAGAAACTAGTTTAGAAAGGAAAGTATCAAATAAGAAAAATATTATTAATAAAATATTATAATAAAAACAATTTGTGTTGAAGTATATTCACCGTCTTTGATACTAAATAAATAAAAGAACCAACAAAACTGGGGCACAAAATGAGAAATATCACACGTGACCGACACAGAACAACCACATAACTCTTAAATTGGCTCTTCGTAAACTTGGAGTCAGTACATAATAAAGCTTTGTTCAGTAATTAGTTACATTTGTAATCATTCACTTCTTTCTGCAGTCTTCCCAGATAAGCTCAAATGTGCTTTAGTCACTCCACTGTACAAACAAGGGAATAAAGAAGATATATCAAATTATCGCCCCATATCACTGTTGCCAGTATTATCAAAAAATTTTGAAAGAGTAGTATACAACAGAGTTATAAAACATCTGAACAAACATAATTTACTCACCGATTCACAGTTTGGGTTTAGAAAAGGATATGCAACCGAGAAAGCGATCTTTACTCTTTTAGACGACATAATAGAAGAATTAAATAAAAAAAATCACCCATTAGGTATATTCTGTGACTTAAGTAAAGCTTTTGATTGTGTAGACCATACTATATTGTTGGAAAACCGAGGTACTATGGAATAACAGGAACTTCATTTTCTTGGTTTAATTCATAATTACAAAATAGAATGCAAAGATTAGTATTAAAAGACTCGTGCACAGGTGAAATACATAAATCAGATTGGGGAATTATTAAAACTGGGATCCCACAGGGATCAGTATTAGGGCCATTATTATTCCTTATATATATATATATATATATATATATATATATATAAATGATCTTCCTAATACCATAGATTCAACTTCTAAAGCTATGATACTAGTGTAATAGTAAAAAGTAACAAAGACACACTAGAAGAGGCAAGTAACAATAATTTAACTAACCTGCTAACATGGTTTAATGCGAACGGACTAACAAATAACTGTGACAAAACACATTTCATGCAATTTCACTCACTCAACACAACTTTACAATCTATAACACTTAAATACGACAGCAAAAATGTAAATGAAACTTCCTCTGTTAAATTCTTAGGTCTCTTAGTAAATAATAAATTAAATTGGACTGATCAGATTAATCAATTACTTAAGAAACTCAGCTCAGCTACATATGCTGTCAGAGCAATGTCCACCTTCAGTGATTTAAAAACAAGAAAATTAGTATACTTTGCATATTTTCATTCTATTTTATCATATGGTATTATATTTTGGGGCAACTCAGTAGGCATAGATAAGATTTTTATTAGTCAAAAACGTGTTATTAGAGCAATATGTCAGGTTTCCTCACGAACTTCTTGCAGAACTCTGTTCAAAAAGTTAGGCATTTTCACTTTGACGTGCCAATACATTTATTCATTGATGTTATTTGTAATCACAAATAGACACTTATTTTTGAATAATACTGATATTCATCCCTTCAATACAAGGAACAAAAATAATCTGTATAAAAAATGTAAAGCATTGTCAATTGCACAGAAAGGTGTGCATTATTCTGGGATATCCATCTTCAACAGACTGCCGCACAGAATTAAACAGTTGTCCGATAATCAAGGTAAATTTAAGACTGAATTACGCTCGTTTTTGCTTAGCCACTCCTTCTATTCAATAAAGGAATTTATAGAAGAATCGGAGAAGAGTAATTAATTAATTAGTTTATAATACAAAATTTTGTTATAAGTATATTTATCTTTTATACAATAAAATAATGATATACATGTACACCCTGACCCACTCCACATCCTTGAAGCTTAGCTTCTTTACAGGATCTACGGAATATGATTATTATTATTATTATTATTAGGACAATAAATTGGAGAAGTACACAACAAAAACATCAGCTCCCTATAGAAAGAAGAATAACATTGTTTAGTGCATTAAGATTTATGCAATACGACTATCATCGAACTGCAATATGCATTTCCATAAATTGTGCACAGACACACAACACCACAAGTTGGAGAAAAACTGAATGCATGTCCTATAAATCTGTTCTAAGATATTTCTTTTGTGTTTCTCATGCGCTTCGGAAAACATAGGTAAAATAAGTTAAGTAATAAGAAAACTTAGAGTAAAAGTGTGAGAGCATATCGTACTTAATTTTTGGCCTACAATGTAACACGAGCCAAGCGCTTGTGGACCCTTGTCGCTCCCTTTGTAATCTGGGTTTCGTATGCTCGGGATTCTGACTACTAACCATTGTTCTTCATTATGGCAAGACACGCTCTCTACAGACTAAGCCTGTACTAATGAAGTTTTACATTAGGTACACAGTTTAAACCCTACGTAGGGAAAAGGATTTGTCTACATTCTCCTTCATTATCAAACGCAACCTTTTGTTAAAAAAAAAATAATGGTTGCATGTAACAGCTGTTAACGTTTTGCAAACTTTCTGTCGTTTCTATAAATCTTATTTATCATCTAACTTAAATTACGTTTGCATAACCTTCCCTTCATACATGAAAAATACGTGCACTTGCAAATCAGTAGTTTCGGAGGTACATACTTTATTTTCTATTATTAAACTCTAAATAAATAAATATAATGCTAAAACAGTCATAAAATATGTAATACTGACAATGCAATTAATTTAGTGATAACAAATTAATTCTTCGTCTTGTCGTCGAACGATTAATAAAAAATTAACAGACTTTCATGTTTACTTTTAAGATAAATTTTCTTTAATGATAATAAGAAAGGAATTAGTGGCATTTTACGGACACTTTATTTACTTAATTCAGAAAATAACAACGCTTCGGTACGTATCCGTATCTTCTTCAAGATTTCTTACAAAAAATAAAGACCGAAAAATCGCATTACACATAAGCTCAAAACGTGGTCGTACGAAGAATATTATTTCCAAATTCAGTCAATTAACTATATGCCTTATGTGATTTTGCTGCTAGAATATTACAATTATTTCGAATAAAACCTGCTTAAGGCACGAATATGTTCTGAAACGTTGTTGCTTTCTAAACTAAATAAATTAAGTGTGTGTAAAATGTCACTAATTGCTTTATTAATAATAACAGACCCATAAAAACTTTCCTTAATGGAGTTGAATAGTCAGATAAATTTGATTGTCTACATTGCCAAGATTTTCAATCGTAAGGTTAAGAAATTTTTTAATTTTATGTAAAGGAATAGCAGAAAACAGTGCGCATGTGAATTTTATACAGACAAAAACACTAGAAGACAACACAACATTGGATGGGCTCCAGCCGATAAGTACATAGTGTAAGATTTGTCGGAAGAAAATTAATGGGTAGTCTTTAAAGACTAGTTTTAATGATAAGCACGCTGATGCTATTATTTTTTTAAAACAAGGTTTAGGGATTCTGAATAATTTTTCGAATGCATGGTCCATGTCAGTTGTAACCAAATTCTCGAAAATACTTAACTATAAGAAAACGTCAAAATTATAGCTGTAACAACGATTTAACCTAAATTTGCAAGATGGGTTCAATGCGTCAAATTATTTTTCCTAACTTTTCCATAGTTTTCGTTGTAAGAACTAATCGAATTATAAACTACTGGAATAAAATGTATTAAAAATATTTATTGTCTATTCATACAAGGTTCCAGTTCAATAGGAAGTGAAAATATTGTTCTTATCAATAAGATCTCTAAATAAGTATTATTACGTTAATGTTTATCGGGTTTTTCTCTATATTGCAATTAAGAAAAATAGGAGGAAAATTAAAAATAAACGAGAATCAGAAAAGAAGTAGATTGAAGGAGGAACAAGTAAAAAGAAGCTAACGTTTCGAATAATAATATATGTAAAGTGTTGTAATTAATACTGATGTAATAGTAGTTAATATTGGAAAGACTCGATTTCTTCAATGCACAACCCCTGTCTTGCGGATAGAATCGCATCATAACCCACAAAATAAATATCAACGAAAACAAAACTGACAAATCTCGTAAATCACAAAATAATCCGTTAATGATTTCGGCCTCTGTGATGAAATAGATTCTAAATTTTCTTCTGGAAAATAGTTATCAGTAGAAAGCTAATTCAGCCGTATTACTTGTGTTGAATTTGATTAGTTTCTTTAGTAGACACAAAACAAGAATAGGGCCATATTTGCAACATACTTATAATGCGTGAGGAGTGAAACCCTTGACGTTGAACTTGGTGTTCGAGTAATGAATTCTTTGTTTCAAGCGTTCAGTGAATGTTGCAGTGCACGAAATAGAAATTTTCTACTTGAATTAATTTTTTCAAAGGTAATAAATATATAATAAATCGTATATAACGGAATGATGTGTGAAGCACGAAACACAGATGTAAAAACACTGTTGAGGAGGCTCAACTTACCCGGATACAAATGGAATCGGATAACGCTTTTGAAGTACCATCTTCTCCCTACATGCACCTTCACTGGCGTGTCATGTTACACAATTTTCCTTTAGGCACTAAGCAAAAACATATTCATGTTCAATTAGAGTTTGGTGCATGTAGTAATATCTAATCAGCTACAATATCTGACTGCAATTAAATAAATAGTACAATTTGATATACTAAACAGTAGTACACGACTAAGTTAAAATGTTGGCAAGGAAATGAGTCAGGTGGAAATGTTTCACAGATGCTCTATGTTCCTAAAGGAACGAAAGGGTATAGTACTAGTACACGAAGCTTTGTTTATCAATTCGGAACCTCATTTGGTGTAATTTAAACTATAAAAATAAAAATGAAATTTGCAATATAATAATCGTAATACAATAACAATAAAAAAAGCTTTCGGAATCAAAAAGGGCCAAATTTCCGAAACAGTTTCGTATGTAATTTAAAAATACCTAATTGTATTATATGAATACAATAAGAAATATATATGATGTTATGATTCACTCGCGTCACACGTCCGCCAGCCCTACTTTGTCCGCCGTTGTATTCCTTCCTACAAACCACGGATCATCTTGTCCGTCGTCACGATATTACACGGGGATTTCACTCTGCTGGCCGAAAACCGCGGTACCCCGTGACGTAGCTGCGAGAGCATGACCACGAGGATTTGGACGGTCGTGAGCTGGTCATACATCAAAATTTATTTAGTTACAATATTTGACTGTTTGTAAATATTATAATAGTACTATAGCCTATAAGTCATAAAAATATGAAGTAGTAAAACTCGTGTACTAACTAATGTATACTACATTAATTTATTTAAGCCGAGGAAGATGGAATAGTAAGTTAACAGCTAAACATTAGAGAGCAAACGCTTTCCCGGTGAATTTGTTTCAAATAAAATTCCCGAGAAATGTACTTGAAACCGCTAATCATTGTCAAACATTAGAAAACATGGTAAATCCATAAGAAAGACTGAAAAAAAAATCCTGTTTTTTCCCAAGTAACTTCCAAGCCTAAACACAAGCCTAATATTTTCATTTTTTCTCTCTTTTCATTCATATTTACATAACAGCTTCAGGAGATGAGTTAGGTCTTGTAATATCAACATAATTTACAAATCGTCCAATTCACTGATTTATTTAATTTATAATTAAGAAGACACTATCAATTCTCATGGCAAACACATAACGGTTTACAATGTTGCTTGAAATGCTTGCCCAATTGTCTATTTAGAACAAAACAAAAATAACCTCGAGAACTAGAAATATTGGACAAATGTCTAACAATATACTGCCTGTGGAGAAACAAACTGTTATAACTAAGCATTATGTTTTAAATGACCGTGCCTAAGCTTTTAACAATACTAAATTTGCAGAATTATTGCGGAAAGTATACAAATCAAATTAAATAATCATATTTTCAATGACCAAAGCGATATAAAGGGACTACCCATAATCTATAATGTATTACTTTCTTTGTAATATCCTTGTATGTCTTATTTGGTAGTGGCATTCTAAACATTAGTTTAGTGAAGTGTCTCATATCGCATGCGGAGGAAGCGTGCTGTTTTGTAATATAATAATAATATTTGTAAGGATCTATAGTGTCTGTTCTTGAACATTATTAGAACTCAAATCGTGTAACACATCAATTCTTTGAAAATGTTTTAAATTAAATTCATATGGCGATACAAATATTAGGAAACTAACATTCAACTTACAATTCGGTACATTTTAATGATAAAATACCATATCATATTTATTGATTTTTCTCCATAATTTTGTGCTCTTCTAAGGCTGACGCTAGACGAAATTTTGTATCCAATTAGCAGCGTTTCAGACATTTAATGGCTCTTTGTTGTGTGTCTACGACTATGATGGCAGAGTAACCAGCCCTGCGGACAAAGGTCAGAGGACCATGGTTTCGGGTCGATACCCGGTCAGAGCTTTATGGCACCGTAATCTGCAGACGCATCGCCATCCAGCCCTCGAGACAGAACGTTCCTCACCCGCATCCATTTATTACAACCTCTTTTCGCCAGGGAAATTAATACAGTCGCATATAAAATTATATCAAGAGGTGCCGTAAAACGGGGTCTCTAATTAAAACGAATACATTAAAAGAAACTAAAATGCGCGGTTTACATCACGAAATATATGGCACGACTGTCTCACCGAAAATCAACCAACGCTGGACAAGAGATGAATTTAGGCTAAATTTCATAATATTGAAATTTTATGCGTCACTGGAAAGGATTAGGAAATATTTTATATTAAATACTCAATCGCAATTATTAAAAGCGGAGATTTGGGTAATAAAATCATTTGTTAAAGTCACACAATTAATAATTTGTTATGCTATAAATTTGATACAATAATGGAAAATTATCTCCGCGTAACGGACTCCATTTTGAAAAATGTTTTTCACGTTTCATTTAATACGAGGGACATTCAATAATTAAAGAGAAAAATTGATCAACAAAGACTGTGCACACACAAAATGAGAATTTTACTACTTCTCATTTTAATCCCTATAAATATTAATAAACTTGTCCTAACGATGAACTAGTTTGTATGCAAAGTAGTATTTTTCTTGTTGTTTGAGCCAGTTTCCCTAAATTCTTTGACCACCTCAGCGTTGTTGAAATTTTTTCCATATAACGCCTCATTGAGTGGACCAAATCTGAACTTGTATGGAGGATGCTGTAGTATTATCAAACCCATTTTATCAATCGTTTCTTAGGTCAGGTTTGTAATATTTTCCTTTTCTTTTATTCATTAATGCAAGTCTCACGGTTGGAAGCCAAAATGTGATTTTTATCTGTTTTTTAATATTTAATAATTATTGTGGGGGAAGATATATTTTGAGTAGAAATATATAACAGCGAAATTAATTTATATAATGTTAGCAATTATTTCTCAAAATATGGATAGTGTGATTAATCATAATATACAAAATGAACTAAATGAAAATGCAAATATCTCAGGGTCATATTGTGGGGCAGAATCGTAACATTTAATTACAATTTTTGGATATGGCTTGGACCTGGGCTTAGCATTTGTGAGAAATTGGCACTCTTTATTGTACGCTGATTTTCCAAATAATCACAAAAGACAAAACCTCGGGAAACCCAACATATCTTTTCAAAATTGTGTACCTAAGTTTCATCAAAATTAGAATATTGTTCCTAAAATAGTCCCATCCCTTTCATAGCGTTCTTTTAAGTTTGCACTGCAAACACTTTGAGTCTTGCTCTTTGCGTTGTTGCATGCACTTGAGCTTGTTGCTGACAACGTTATGAACTGTACCAACACTTTCTGCAATGTTTTGTCTATATCTTTAACAATAATACCTCGGTTGTCTCGAATAAAGTAGTCAATACTGATTTGAAGCTAAGGAGTCGACACTTGGACTGGCCGGGCAGGACTTTGCTCGTCGGTCACTGAGCTTCGGCCGTTTTTGAACTGTTCTACCTACTTATAAAAATAAAGCACTTCATACAACTTTATATTGGTATACACCATACTGTAAAATCGTTTGAAAAAAATTACCTGGTTTTTCAACTTCAGAAAGCAGAATCCGTATCACTGAACGATACTCAATTAAAGTGCAAATTTCGAACGGACAAGCCATCGATAAATACAATTTTAAGAGAACATACTAAACAATTTTTATCCCTAAGATGTTTTCAGCTCATCCGTGCAATACCAATATAAAGTCATGAAAGTACAAAAAAACCTCCCACAAAACATATTTTATCTGCATCATTAATTATTGAATGTCCCCCGTGCTCAATCCGTAAGTCCGTGAAGTGTCTCACTGCTGTACACAGAACTTAAATCAAAGTATCATTTGGTTTAATCTGGTTTAACAAGCTGTACGTAACACTCTACGTTAACTAAAGATCCAAAATGGACATTATTCTGTTGTTGTTACCTATATACTTGAGTCATTTTACTAACAGTTCCACTAAAATATGTTGCTTTTTCAGATTACTTGGATTATTCATTTCAATGCCATGGCATCCGATTTGCAAATTTCGTTACTATCCTTCTTGTTTCTTTTTCTTCTTCGCTTATGCCATTAATTTCATAGTACGCCAGTAATGTTTCCTACGAGGATGTCAGTCAGCCGATTCTGAGGTACAATATGTGGAATACGAAAGCAGATGTTGAGGCAGCGTCGATCAGTTGAGGCGAACGACAGTCGCGCAGAACACTGTGAAGTCAAATTTATAATTAACTAGCTATGCCCGCGACTTCGTTTGCGTAAAAATAGTCCTTTTATTTTGCCCTAAAAACGAAACAACAGGTACAGAATTTTGATAAAGTTGAATTCTTTGAATACATAAAAAGGGCACTATCATTTATTTACGATCGATTCAGGAGATCGTAACTGGTTTTGAACATACTTATAGCTATATACGTTTGAAGCAATTACTAAATATTAAAATTTACAAGACGCGACAAATAAAATCAATTTACGTGTACATTGCATCGACGAACCAAAGCGGTTTATTATTTCTCAGAGAGTTAGCAGCTCCTACTGCAACAATAAATAGAGTGATAAAATAGCCCTCTCTCTCCCCCTCTCTCACTCTCTCATGCTGCCAAAGTTACGCTTATAATAACACAGTAAGTGGGATGAATGGTATAGGAGTTGGTTTTCTCACCGCCTTTCGCACGGCAATTCAATCGATTTATAAATATTTACATTTATTTCTTCTTAACTCTAAATGATATCGAAATACACGAAACTTTGAAAAATCTCGTATGTTTTTCTCGATTTTAAACTTCCAGATTGTTTCTCTCTTATGTGTCAATATATCATTTGTAATAAAATATTTTCTCTTTTCGTTTATTCACACGTATTTTTGATCTTATTTTGGTTTCATAATCAATAGCAATAAATAAAATTAAAGTGTCTGTCTGTCTCTCTGTCTCCTGTATCAATCCCTGAAATTTTCATTGAAATCCGTTAAGCCGTTTCGGAGCTTAAAAAGATCAAGAATATAGGCAACCCGCATTAACATTTGGAGACATAAGTGCACGAATGTGAAGAATTATTTATATTATATATATTTCATTATATTAATATCTTCTGAAATATATTGAAATGAAATATGTAAGAATATTTAAGTTAAATATCCTGTTTTTAATTTTTCAATTTTCATTGAAATCCGTTGAAACCGTTTCGGAGTCTATTTCAGGCAGTCAGACAGAGAGATAGATAGAAACTTATAATGAGATGGAGACAATGGAATGTGAACATATATAATCATTTCACTTCTCTTAACTACTTTTTCTGTTTGTAATGTGTATTTTTCTCTTCTAAGTGTCTTGCATTCGTTTTTCACTTCTTTTCCTCTTCTAAACGACATACTAAACTATTTCTTATTTTCACTACTCTATTTCTTCATAAACGTATATAAATAGCTACTCCTAACTTATTCCGACAATGTTCTTATTGCCAACATCCCGCCTCTCATATACTTTACTGTAAGATATTTAAGTTTCAATCGCTTTGGGTCGAAGAAATACTCTGTTAAAAAGAGTGTGTGAATTTTGAAAACAGATGAAAGACGTAAGTCTTAGTTTTCCGAAATATTTTAATTTGTTGATGCATTATGATGATGAAAGTTTGTCTTTTTCTGACGAATAATATTGTCTCGTAGACTGGTAGAGAATTTAAGTATGAGCATCCGGTGACTGGGTATAATCGCGATTTTAAATTAGTTACCTGTAATATAATCATTAAACACCGATGTTTTCTTCTAACAGAATGGAAGTGACTCCTAGGGGTCAAACTCTGATTCATCTCATTTAATAGACGTTAGAATCGAATTTATACTTGTAATTCTGTTCAGATATTTTCATGTTTTTTTTAATTCTTGTGTAAACAATTGTGGCTCCCGTCTTACAGAAAGTTCTTTCATTGATTTATTGTTGTCAAATTAACAATAACATTTGCTAAAAAACTAGTATATAGATGGATCAACCAAAGAAAATATATATTGTCTATGGTGTTGCTATTGTCGACATAGAGATTTGAAACTATTAAAAAATTTGTCTAAAGAAGAATCTAAAAACAGAAGGATAAGTAGATGATTGAACTCATTCGACTGACTCAAACCAGTTTTTTGCAGTACCTTTATAATATATTACGTGTATTAACTAAAAATTTGGAAGTACATATTTTGTTTTTATGAAAAATTGAAGGTTATAGCCAAGTAGTGCCGACAGCATCACCGCCTCACAACATGGAGTCCCGGGTTGCATCCCGAAACCGTATGGACGTAAGTAAGCAACGTTTTCCATTTCAGAGCATTTGATTGCGACACTAGATTCCATGTAAACTAAGAATAACAATTTTTTGATCAAATTGAAACACAAATCCCTGGGCGCCGCTATAACCAGTTAAAACAATGTTATGATCTCGTAATATTAACTTATATATATATATATTATTCCCATACTCCGTATTATTATATATATTGATAATTTCGTCATATGGTTAAGTTCGTACAGCGGACAATAGACTCTAATTATAACCCCAAGGGAAACAGTAATATAATTATCCGATTTATTTGATAATTTATTTTCACAGAATTCTCTCAGTACTGATCATATTAAATATTAACCGCTACGATTCCATAATACAAATTAGTTTGTCAGTGCGCGCAATTTCGTGTCTAATTTAATATTAGCGACCTCGTAAGTTTTACTCTAATCCGCTACTTTTTTATAATATCTAATCCACCATTTTGAATTTTGTAATTCCAACGCATATCACGTCCAGTTTTTGATGTGAGTAGACTCACTGTGCTACAGTCCGATATTTAAAAAATAAGCATTTATTTTGATTCTCTAACAGATCACCTAAATTTAATTAAACTATAGCCATTTGAATGAAAATTCTGTATCCAAACCTTTTGTTGTTAATACTTCCCACCGTGTATTACAAACTATCACAGACGTTTAGTCACGCCGTAAATGTATGGCAATATATTTATTACAACCTATGTATACAGGGTATCCCATCTGAAACAGTGCGGCCAAATATCTATGAAGGGTGAAAGGCAACGAAAAAAAGGTTCAAGACAAAAGTTGTAGAGTTTCGAGGGGGACATTCGATTCATGCATTATTTTGAGCTTTTAAGCTCATACTTTCAAGCTGCAAGCACAAAGCTCTTTTTTTTTAAATGGCAACCTCATTTTCACCCCCATTTAACTTTTTCGTCTTGATGAGTTAATTTTAGATACACCATCATTGATGTCATTACCTACTAATTTTACTGGAAAAATAGCCACAAAAACGAAGGATGACGTAGGGGATTAGGGTCCGAGCAGCGCCTTGATACACTCTTCTACACTCTCCTAAACCGAGTAAAATATGGACAATTTCACGCGATGTCGTGTCGTGATACTAACTCAATTCTAGCTGAATTGGCACTGATTAGAATAAACGAATCCTCGAAGTAGTCAGAAAATTTTATGTTTATTTACATTTGATCATTCCGGTCAGTGAAAAAAACCTATGGAAAAAAATCAACAGCAAGCCACCCCAAGGATGTTGTAATTGAGTTGTGCCTGCAAGTCAACATTGAATATTTTCTGGAAACGCTGATCAACTTCCACACGTGTTCGTGGTATTTTTTTCTTTTTAAGCCGAAGGGATGAGAAGCATCCTGGGTCACGCTAAATAGTAGGCATCTTCAATTTGACCACACAGCTCGGTTTTGTGTGGCATTTTTCGAGTCCCGTAGCAGATCATACCCGCCATATCACCTCTGCTGTAGTATGCTTTAATTACGAACACACTACTTACTGTAGTCTTCCTAATGCTCAGAGTGACGATACAGACTTACGTCTGCAGTACTGAATCCTGTTGGACGGATCACATAAAATATTTTGTTTCCTCGATGTTTACCTTGTCTGTCACATAGACGGACATATTCACAACCAAACGACTTAAGCTACTATGGACAACTGTACATATCTAAAAAAAGAATGCATTTACGGACGCATGTTTAATGGACTTTTCTTCTTGTTTTGATAGTTACTACCACCTCTCGAAATATTCGACACTTTTTTTAACACCGTGCACAGCTTTCTCTGCAAAGATACTAAAACAATAAAAAAATATTCGAAAAGGGAGACGTGTAAATTCAAAGTTAAATAAACCTTATGTTGTAACCTCAAAATATATCATGTTTCTATTATAATAAACTTTTCTTCCTCGGAGGGATTTGTTCAGTCTGTAGAATGAGTAGAAAACGTAAAAAGGGACGCTTATATATACATTCGAACTTAAACTTTGCTATATCGCATACAGATTTACAGTTGGAGAATTCCTAAAAAATTTTTAAGAGCGTGTTTCCGATATTCCAATCACCTTGTGTTATAACAAAAGGGATTTTTACAGCATCGAACCAGATGCAATAAGTACCACTCCAAACCGAGCAAAATTTAGCAGAGAAAAACTCTGCAAGTCGAGTTAATGTGCGTAAAGGTGGGAGGGGGGGAAGCCAAACTACAATCCGCAAAAATCTCTAAAAGAGATTGACTCTTGAATATTGGCTTGTACCCTTAGTTATAAAAGGAGATCCGTAGCAAAAAGAGTGGTCATTTATTGGAATTATTAAGTTGGAATTAGATTATTATTTTGAACTTGTGAAAATTTTAGGTCTGGTGATTGGAAGTATGATGGAGCGCGAAGTTGGAGAAAAGCTGACCGTCAGAGAAGCCGAAAGTTCTCCACTGTACGTTTTTTTGTATCATACTGCTTATATTAACAGAACTGATGGCTAAGTTGTTGAGTGATATGTTTTCGTCACCGCTCAGATATAATCATGTATACTCTGTGGATATCATTTTTATGGCTCAAGATTATAAATAATAACTAAAGTATTCATAATGTTATTTCAATGTCTGAATACCGAGGAAGATAAGCCAAAAAAAGAGGAAAAACAAAGGGAAACAGCGGGTAATGAGAGTAAGACATAGGGAGCGATTCTTTATATATAAAGTTTGTTAAATGTTCCGATTTTGGTGTTGTCTAACCGGGAACAGGTGTACTGTTGACAGATTTATAAGATTGTTTGTTCTGAACACCTTGGTCACGCAGTAGACCGCAGACCGTTGCAAAAACTGGCAAAGATACTATTGTTGCACAAAATGTACCATTTCATAAGCTTAAAGTCTTTGGAGATGGGAAATTTCAAGCAGGGGTGAGCGTTTAAAACCGGAGGCCGAACAAGAAATTAGGCAGTTCCTGCACAGCTCTTGAAAGTTGCCCAACATCAGTATTCTATAAATAGATTTTTTCTATTAATAACTAAAAAATTAAATACGTAAACGTTTATTATAAAACTAGTTATGGAGCGGAACTTGGACAAATGAAAATCTGTTGACCAGTTTCGAAGCCTATTCGAGGCAAACTTCCTGACAGACATATAGAAAACTGGCCACCCGACAATGACCGGATATTCAGTTATATTCCGGGGATCAGTCCCGGTTTCGAATCTCTGTCCCCGGCTGCGAAGCGTATTCTCGGCTTTGTTCCAGGAAACCAGCCTTGACCCTATTAGGACGGATATTTAGGTTACACGTAACAATTTGATTAACAAATTTGCGTGGTGCTTAAACTAAAAGCGGACACATGTTGACAGTCCTGAATCTGAAATAACAATGCTGTCTCAACAACATTGACGTGACCACCAATCAAAACTCTTGCTGCAACAACAACAGATTGAGTGAGAAGCTAAGCGCACTACTAACGATAACGTCGCAAATATTAATAACGTCATTTGCTGCGATTATTTTATAATAATGTATAATTATTAAAATATTTTTAATTCAGTAATGGATAGATTTTATTAGTCACATATTTATCATTTGGTAAAATATTTTCTTCATCTTATACAGCTTTTAAATTAATTTAAAGACTATCATTCCACTATTTCAAATTTACAGAAAGATTTTCCTACATTTTAAATACAGTTTGACATTGACCTATAAGATTATATTATTTAAATATTTGTAATTATATTTACGAAACAATTGGCATAAATCTTTAAAACGGATTCTTATATTGTAATATGGGAACAAATGAATGTCATTCGTTTTTTGTATGTGTTGCATAATTTTTCATAATTCCGATAGACTCAACAACCAGCCGCTGGGTGTGTCATTACACATGTTAGAAACCCTTAAAATTTTTAATTTGACAAAAATGTTGGTATTATTGATATATTATATTAACTTCCGTCGATTTTTACCTTATATCTACTGAATGTAAGTAGACTTCAGGAGACTGTCACTAGTCCATTCCTAAACCTATTGATTTGACACCAATTACCGTAGTTTTCACACACCACTTATATGTCACGCCATCCATTTTAAATGTTTCGGACGGTAGAGGCGTTTTACCCCCACAATGTTTATAAGTCATAAGATCACCAAATCATGTTGTAATTGCTCTATCATGAGTTTAAGAGTTCTAGAGCCAAATTTCCATTTCGATTCTAAATACAATATACGTAGCAGAAAACAGACATATTCGTTAACATGTTCTCAATTTAATGACGTCACTTACTTAATCTCTGACAATAAAGATATGTTTTATTTTAACTAGTATTTTGGAATTAATAAATTTGAGTTTCCGGTTCTACACAAGGTTATTTTATTGGAATATTAGTTAACATGACATACACATGTTTATATAATTTCACTCGTTTCACATTATTTCGTATGATAAATTTACGAACGCGTTTTTATGTAATTATCTGTGAGGCAGTTGTCGTCTGCTCGTGACGTATTCTTGGAAACCGTGGATACGTGTTAAGTATTGTTTTAGTTGGTATATAAGAGACGCAGCTCAGAACTAAGCGTCCATTCGATAGGTGGAGTCGAGGCCTCTGGTCTTGTCAGCCCTGCGGAGGGATGCAAGACGTCGGGGCTAGTCCGGCGGATTATGCAATGGAGCAGAGGCGGTCGTAGATCTGGTTGACGGAACTGGTCCACACGCACCGTGATAAACCAAATGAAAACCACTTGACTTTCTAGTAAGGATGTGACTGTCAAAGTAATTAAAACAATTTCACAGAAAGAGAGAAAGAGTGGCTTATCTGAAATTGAGGTTCGATGACCCTATATTGGGAAGGCGAAAGTAATTCAAATTTTTGGAGATGTTCGAGTTTTATGTATCCCCAGCCTTGAACCTATTAGGACGAATATTTAGGTTATGTGTATCAATCTATTATAAAATCATTAATTTTATCTGATTAGTGATTACAAATTTGCGTGGAGTTGAAACTAAAAGCGAACACATGTTGACAGTCCTGTATCTGAAATAAAAATGCTGTCTCAACAGCAATGCCGTGGCCTCCAATCAAAAATCCTAAATAGATGCAGTGAAAATGCTCTCTCTCATTCTGATAAAATTATGCTTGTGATAGCACAGAAAGTAAACTTTGTACCCTTTTCAACATATTTATTTTCTCGCACAAATCTACCGTTTATTTCCGTACACTCCACCCCTACCCTCAGGAGTGGTAGTAGTGTCTTACCCCTTCAGTCTTTTCTTGCTTCTAATACAATTTTTGTTAAATTTTTGCATTATTTCGTGCTTAATAGCAATTCAATTGACAGGCTTGACACGCAATGTCATAATCTATTCTGTTGCAAGTTCTAAAATATGTCTTTAGGATAGGATCATTTTTGGCCTGAAAGGAGAAACAAAAGGAACATAAATTTTCAAAAGATAGAAAACTTCTCTGGGATATTCAACGTTAAAAACCAAAATTTCACGGCAATCGGATGAATGGTATAGGACAGCGTGTGTGTCGTGGTATTCATTCCTAAGACTGGTCTGATGCAACTCTCCATGCTAACCTATCTTGCGCAAGACTTTTCACATCCTCCCTATTCTACCTATTGTATTCAATCCTTTGCCTCCCTCTTCTGTTCTTAGCCCACACATTTCCCTCTAATGCTAATTTTACAAGACCTTCATGTCTTAAAAAGTGACCTATTAATCTATCCCTTCTCTTAGTTAACGTCTTTCATATTGTTCGCTCTTTCCCTATTATGTTTAGAGCTTCCTCGTTAGTGATTCTATCCACTCATCTGATTTTCAGCATTCGCCTACAGCACCACATTTCAAAGGCTGCTATTATTTTCCTTTCCGGAGCTCCTATCGTCCACGTTTCACTACGCTCCATACGAACATTTTATTACCCGTAAGTAAATTCCTCTTTTTCGCGGAAACCTTCCTTGCCTGTTATCCTACTCTTTACGTCTACTATACTATACTTTAGTAGTACAGTAGAGAAGAACGCGTAATATGTCTTATAGGTAGCAGTTAGTTTTGTATAGCCCAGCTTTCGCGCATTAATTCAATATTTACAAATCATTAAATTAATATATTCTTAACCTTGCAAGATGAAAGATGCCTGTGGGAGCTTTCTCTGGCAGGTATTTCTCCCCAGATTGACTGCGGGGATCACCTTTAGGAATGCCTCATACTCTCTCCGGGTATTTCAAGGTTCCTACATGCCGAGTAACTTTCGTCTATTTCAGGAGGTGTATGTACTGGGGCATACTGATCGGAGAGCTGCCTGCTGAAACGGAGAAGGGAATGCTGAAACCCCACTGCAAACTCATTTTCCATCATTCGGAATGGCGTTAGAATAGGTAGGAACATAGGTATTGCTGTTTTGCTTTTTCTATATCAGAAGGAGACATGGTTTAGTAAATTTATGACATAAGTATGACGAAGAGTCCTTAGCAAATGTAGTTTTTTTGTGACTTGGTGTTTGTTGCCAGTCTAGCCTTGTTCACAGTTTGAATCGGATAGTCATTCAATTTTAATCAATAGAGGTTCATATGGCGGAACCAAATTTTTCACACTGACGTCAAAATGGTAGTGTAAAATATCTACCTTTCCAGAACAGGCGTGAAAGTTATTTTTTTAAATATTAATATTACCTATGTTATATTCTCAACTTATTACCTTAATAAACTTTCTTTGTAAGAAATATATGTATCCCTATTTAAAGGCTGGTAGAAATGTCTAGTTTAATACTATAAGGTTGAACGAGAGGAAAATAGCAGTGGTAAGAAAAAATAATAGGGTATTTCTTTTGTTTTTTTAATGTGATAGGGAAGGAATTGTAAAGGGAGAATGTGAAAAGTAAATCAAGCTAGCCAAGGATTAACTAGGTAGTTTAAGCATCCTACCAGTGATTTACCTAAAAGAGATCCAAGGAAAACCCTAGAAAAACTGCGTCAGTTAGGTCGGGCTTTGCTATTCTCCCGCCCTTCTGAATGACTGATTAGTTTGGAGGGGCGGGGAGTCGTATGCCCATCTCCGTGTCTCCACCACCTGCAGCTGTTGTTAAAATATTAATATAATCATTCCAGAATCCCCTGAAGGTTATTTAAAAATATATATATTAGCATTACAAATTGCATGAAGCAATGTTAGTAATTCCAGTCGCACAGCAAATGCTGGTAACGAAATCAAAGCAACTTGGAATGTTGTCAAAAATATGCAAGGTTATAGGCGATCATAAAGAATTTCACTTTATATCAGAATGAAACTTTTTATGGTAGAGAAAAATTATTGCACGTCTTTGCTCCAGTAGCTCATAATAGTGTATTTATTCGACTTATGTATATAGATGAAATAATTACAGTAATAATAATTTTTAAATGTTCCCAAGTATCATATATCAATGGTATAACAAGCAAAATGGTAAAATAGTGTTCCAATTTCATCGCATTTTTACTTCAAAATATATATATTTAACAAATGCCTTACAAATGGAATATTTATGGATGCTCTGAAAATCATGAAAATAATCCATTGTTTAAGAAAGATTGACCTTTCGAGGGACGTATTAAGAAGTAGAACAAGCCTTTAGTTTTCCCCAAAATTTTATGAAAATAACTAACGTAAGAATACTTAATTTCTTGAAAAAATATGATATTTTTAATCTCGCACAGTCTGGTTCCCTTAAAGGAAAATCTGCAAATGGTACAATGTACGATTATATTGAAAGTATTGAAAATTCATTGGATGAAAGACTGATTTAGCTTAAATATTAGCTGATCTGTCTAATACATTCGAATTTATAAAGTTAGAATATTATAGTATTCTACGAAACTCCTTACTTCTCCAAAAATCATATCTAAAACATTAGGTAGTAGTCGAAACTAAAGATAGTGATATTCATTTACCCGATTGGGCATTAATTACTTGCGGTGTTATTCAAGGCTCAATTCTTGGGTCTTTACTTTTTATTCTTCACATTAGCAATCTAGCAGGATTTGTACATTCTCTAAAATTAATTTTACTGGCGGTTTATACAAATTAAGTAAATTTAGATAAAAATTTTGATAACCTTGTCAGAAACGTAGATCTGTTGACAAACAATGCATGTAACTTAATATTAACGAATTATAATTAAATTAATTATAATTAAATAACTAAGATAGTCCAGCTCCCAACTAATGCTAATAACAGTCCTATGAACAAGTTTTTATCTGATTCTCCTTTTATAGGTCTTCAGCTCGACAGCAAATTAAAATGGAATCAGCATATAGATCAGCTTGTTGGGAAATTCAGTTCAGCTTGTTATTCCCTCAGAACATTGATGCAACATGCTGACATCAAAACAGTGAAACTGGTTTAATTGGCGTATTTCAGTTCCCTTATGTACTATGGCATCGCAAATTGGAGCAATTGCCCTAGAAGCATTGAAATATTCGAGTTGCAAAGAGGTGTCATTAGAATACTTACGAGTATAGTCTAGTAATTACAATTTTTTTTATTTTATATTAGCGGGAAATTTTTAAATAATATCGACAGTGTGCTCGAGTAAGGGACGCAGATCTAAAATGGCAGATGTTGTGTTTTGGGTCTTTGCCTTGCCCACGCGTGGTCATGCATAAATTAAAGGGACTGACCAAATGGTGACGCTAAGAAAATTCGTAAGATTTTCAATGGAGGGAGAAGGCGGGGTGATGCCTCTTTAAGAGTGGGCTAGAAAATCGGCGCGGGATTGGTTCTGAATGAGATCCAACCAGGAGTCTGGATCAGCTACCAAATCTACCTGCCAAGTACCTGTGAGTCCTTGCCGCCCATGCTGCAGACTCCGCTGTAAGATGTAAATCATATATTCGCGTCATTCTCAGTGTATAACGGGACAGAGCATGACTTACAACTTTATTATGACTCACAATCCCCTGTTTTAAGACCCCTCACCCACCGAGTTAAATATAAACTAAAAACATATAAAATGATAATTTAATTCAAAATAAATTTATAAATCTAATTTTGTCAGTATTTTTATAATTTAAATATTACGACGTTTCATCTCTCGTGTGAGACTTCTTCAGGTACTAAAAAATTTACAAAATATTTTAACCAAAGACTTATCACAGTATGGATTATAGATCTAGTTGTAAACCATTTTCCAAAGATCTGCAGGTGCGATTATTCAAAAAAGTTTATGATCGTTTCCCTGAAAATGAAAAATTTTTGTACTGCAAACGTGTGGAAAGTGTTGCTCTTTAAACTGTTTATTTCATAACTTGCTTATTTTATGTTTACTTTTAATGCTATTTCCTTAGTGTGTTTCAGGTAAGGTCTGGAGTTTCTCCTGAAGGGCAGATTCGTCGTTCACTTCCGTATAGTTAGTGACTTGTCGGTCGTTCAAGTTTGTGCTTCATCTTGTATGCGTGTCAGGTTTAGTCTCGTTTGTTGTGTAATTTCATACTTGACTGTTATTAATAATAGGTTGTAAGAGTTATGTTGTAATTTTTCTGTAATAATGACGACTAATGGAATAATTCAATCTGGGACCTGATATTCCTGTTGGATTTTCTAATTATGTTGAATGTAGCAAGAATAATTAGCAAAAGAACCTTTTTCACTGCGAGTCTACGAGTGGGAACCACTTTGATTGGTCCCATCAAAATGTTACCAGATCTGTCTGATCCAATATGTCGTTGATTTGGTTAGCTATTTGATTATCCAGGTTTGCTGCGCGTAATTATAACCAAGTAATGTGTATGGTATTTTCATTCATTGGCCATTTTGCAAACCTTTGTTTGAAAGGTAAATATTGTTACGTAAACGAAAGAAAAACTTCCGCTAGAAGGTTAAACTCCAATTGCAGCGCCTGCCCAAGGTTGCGGGTTTCTATTTCTGCTCTTTCTGGAGGGCAATAATCTGAAATACCATTCCTCTAATAGAAAAATAGGAAAACTTTCCCTATTGGAATTTTTTAGATGACCATGGGAAGCTCCTACTGTATAAATTTGAAATAAAAATTAAATAATAGTTTTGGTTATTAATGTGACTGATTAACATAGGGAAAAATTATTATCATTCTATTTGATTTGAAGTAGCATACTCGTGGCTTTCATATAAAAAGAGAATTTCGTTAATACGGCTTCTTTTATTCAATTTCAACAGCGACCTGACTTTATTGAAAATCCCTATAGAATGAAACCTAGTTGCATTCTGCAATGAATAATTGATTAGCATAAAAAATTATACTGGTGAGAAAAAATTCACGGTATTCCTTTTAGCTAATTTTTCTGGAAATAAATTATAAATTTGTGAGTGAAAATTTATATTTTTATCCCTTTCCCACTTGAGGCAAAAATTAGTGTTTTTCTTTTTGATGTATTTAATTTTTTATATAAATTAATAAATAGAAATACTATACTATATTACATAACATTACATTAAATAAAATCATCTTGTGTGTATAAGACTCACTTATCAGTGAATCTCGTGTTCCGTTGACGTAGGGACCTAACAAGTAATTTTAATAGTCAGGCTGAAGAAACGTTATAGTAGCATGACAAACTTTTCTTTCGAAAACAACCTGAAAAGGGTACAAATATGTGCAGAAACGTTGTGCAGTTAAATTAAAATACAATAAAAAATACGTTTTCTGATTACAAAAACTGTCTGTTGATGGTCGTTTAATATATCTTATTTTCAAATTAGAAACGATAGCTTTAGTCTAAAATTGACCGCCCCGAAATAATCTAGCCCTCGTAATTTTTCAAATGCGATTATATAAAATTATATTTAAACTCTTTCTCCGTAGAACTGCCTCCCATTTAGGGCTTTGGCATACCGGACGTCTGCGGACTCTCGTCTTCCATGACACATTCTGGAATTGGAGTAGTACGTGGTCAGAGTATCGATTCTCGTTCAGCCTTTACACTGTTTCCCTGGCCATGACGAACTTAAAACATCCATGCCCATGCCGAGATTCGGTTCGAAACGACAGAACATTGTTTCCCAGTTATTTAATATCAATTACCTTACAATTCTCATTACTTCTGAACGTAGTCGCCGCCATTATTCAGGCATTTATCGTAACGAGAAACAAGTTTTCTTGTTTCCCTTCGTCAAAGAAATTTGCCGCCTGTGAACACGGTCGACCGTACCACTGCTCATCGGACACATTTTCACGACCTTCGTTAAACTGTCTATTCAACTTCCTCACCATTCCATCATGTATTATTATTTCCCCATTCACCTTACACAGTTACCGAATAATGTCTCTCGGAATAACATACCTTGCAACCAAGGAGCTTATCATTTATCTGACTTCACAGACGGCAGATCGTTAAATTTCTTTGAACATTTCGAAACTCTCAAACAACAGGATATTTAAAAAATGAAGCTTTGCAGTAATCTTGATATTTTTTATAAATATCCATGTTTACTTCAAAACATTCTTCGTGAATATTGTAATGAAAAGGTATAGCCGATATATTCACTCGCTTAATTTAAATTAATCACATTGTAAGTATAAGTAGAAAAGTATTGTTGGGTACTGATTGTAGAAATCAGTTAACATTTTTTCATTACTGCTCCGGTTATTAAATTTATTGTGATGTTTATTGCGCAGCAGCTTAATATTGGTCGCGTCGCACAAAACGGACACCGAGAATGGACTATATATCCTAGTTTACCAGAAAGAGATTTTACGATTGGCTGATTTCCAGTGAAGTCGAGGATGAGCTCATGATAGACACGCAGTTAGGTCAGACAGAAATGGTAGTTATGAGACAGTCGGCTGGTGGATCTAAGGAGATCAAATCCCGCAGTCAAGCAGTATACCTTGAGCAGGACTAGCTATCAGCTTAACAGCGGAGAATAAATATTAAAGTTTTAATAATTTTGTGGAGTGCAAATAAAAGTGAACAGTCTTTTAATTTCTTCTAAGATGGCCATTGTACAAGTTTTGAAGATGCTTCATTACGCGAGTTCGGATTTGGAGCGAACTATCTACAATTCCGTGACATTGGGATTCGAGAAAGACCTACTTTAACTTCCGCTTAAGAGTTGTTTGTGAAGCTTTTCATGTCGCTTTCTTAGTACGACGAACTACGACTTCACACACCTATTCTATACAGACAGTGCTGAACCATAAAAGTGCTGAGAATTTTCTATGAAAACTGTAAGATAGAACCAGTTACAAATATGCTCCTGTAAATACTTTCATTTTATAAATTATACAGCTTTTCGAATTAGTAATATTTGACCCACAATACATTACAGAAAATTCCTCTTAAAATTAGTATAAAATTGAAGCTGGTGTATCTCTGAATATTATTGGAATCATTACAGTTAAATTTACTGGCGCCCAACGTAAATTTTCATTTATATTTTACTAAATTAAATTCAGTAAATGGTTATTAAATTTTTTCTGTTATTGAAGTTATGTGTACGGGAAACCTTGATTCAAATCTTCTAAATTCTCGCGAATGATAATCAGCTATTTGAGATGGTGACGTCACTTATATGCGTACCGCGGCTGAGAAAATGCGCTGATACACATATCGTGGGGTATAACTGTTTGAGAAGTAGAGCAGTAGTTATGGTCGTAGTAAAACGTATATGAAGTCTGAAATAGCAGAACTTATTACAAAAAGAGAAGAACGAATGACGAAGAGACAAGATGACAGTTTGATATGTGACACAAGATCTGGAAAAAGCAGCCAAATGTAGATAATCAAAAAAGAAAATTGATTCTACAGTTCATAAAGACCGTAAGTTATTCATCAAGGGAAACAACTGCCTTAAAATTTGTTCAACATAGCAATTATTAAACTATAAACAAGATCGTTTATCGCCACAAAGTACGAATTAAACCAAGGTTTCAAAGAGTCAAACTAAATTGTGATAAAAACAAGAGACGAGGTAAATTCTGGAATATAATTAATACTGTATTTTAAAATATTTCAAACAATTTGTCTTTGATTGCTGCGTAATGTGGGTAATATGATCGATCATTTTGAAACATCGTTACACAGATAGTGATGAATAAAGCCTGAAGCTAAATAACAGGAATCGCAAAGCGATATTTTTGTAATTATATTGAAGTTTAAATTAAACTGAGTGCAAATGTAAAAGTTGAACTCTCATACGTGCAAATTCATAGACAATTCCTGCCGTTGCGTCGCGTGATCCACATATGGCCTTGTTTTGTATAATGGCGGATAAATTAAGGGCGGATTAAATACATATTGTCTCACTGTCTAAAGGGACTCTGATTTATTTAATATTGTTTATAATCGTCTCCCGTCATTCGGAAGGGCGTGAGAATAGTACCCAATGCCTGACCTACCTGATGCAGGTTTTCTAGGGTTTTCCCTGCATCTCTTTAGGTGAAACACCGGGTAGGATCCTTAAACCACAGTCCGGGGGCCCTAGTCAACCCTTGGCTTCCTTGCTGTACCTTCCGCATCCCCCCTTTTCAATTTCCCTTCCTATGCTATTAAAGGGGAGTTGCCTGTTTCAGGATGACCCTCATGTATCTTGTTAACAAAAAAAAAATCACATGTAAACTTTCGACCTTCTTCCACAACTTTTCTTTGTTATTTCATCCCGATTTTACACTCTTTGATTATCCACTTGATTAGCGTCTTCATTACGACTTAACATATTAAATTATATATAGAACTCCGTTACTCAACTGATTTTTTTCAATTTCCAATTCCGAACAAGCATGTAAGTGACAACACAGGTTATCAGATGAATGTGGCTAAAATAACCGAAAACTTCTGATGTTTATATTTTATTAATATTATAAATCATGTTGATTTCGTGGACGGTTTGGTTTTCATTAAGTAATTCAAATATACATTCTTCGAGAGATAAATATTACTAGATTATTAATTTTCTCATATATATATGCACTCTTTCTACATCATTCCCATAATTTACACGGAATTGAGCTCCGTATCAAGAATTCCGTTGTGGCAAGGTGGAAACTAAGTTTCCCAAACTGTATTTGAAAAAAGCCCAATAAAAATAACGGCTAGGTACTGGGTTTCAATGATTGAAAGCCGGTGTAACTGAAAGATGAATGCGTGATATTCAAACTTAAACTTTGGTTAAAATAGCCAGAATGAGTATTAGAAAGACGGCTTCTATCTCAGAAAAATAATAACAACCACACTACAAAAGCAGATGCTATGTAGATGCCATAGGGAGAAAATAAAGAGTCCTTAGGCAGATGTTAGGCGAATAATATGAAGAAGAGAAGTATTGCCTAATTTCCGGATTCAGTACAGTATATCAGTGGAGCCGTCAATACCGCAGTCGACATCTGCAGAAATCATGCCAGGAGAACGAAAACGTGAAAGACGCTTAAAGTAACTTGAGGTCATAATTTTGTCTTTAAATTGCCCTAAAAATGTAACCCGTATAAATACCCTGAGACGCAAAGAGTAGTTAAAAATATTATTGTAATAAAATAATATTTGTTTTATAAGCACATTCTTTTCAGTTTAGTAATAATTACATAAATGAACGGATTAGAATGTAATATTACAACGCTCTTTTTACGTTCTTATCACAAGTTATTTACGGACGATTTAGTTAGCACAGGAAAGATAACAGGCAACGCCTTTCAATATGTTAGATTGACTGCCTGCTCGTTGATAATTTACTATCATCAGGAGCGGCTGATATCTTACACTCTGCATCTAGGCATTGGAAAAATTATGTTGCGATTGAAGAGCGTCTCGTGGATCTCATATAGTTACTGCAACACGGAACAGTCTTGTAAATGTTCTTGGGGAATAAATTTAATGTTTTAAAAAAATTGGTTCTCATAAATATTACAAAAGACAATAAATCGTTTTATTCTTATTGTGCCATTAATGAAGCTATTATCACTAGTGCTCTTCTTAATAAAATATATATATAGTCAGAAATACACAACATATTAGAATAACTATCGAAAGCAATAGTCAAAAGAAAATATGCATGGTTCATACGTAAATCGTTTAACATAATTAAGTAACCGTTTCAATTGATTTCCTGTGGATCTTACAGCCTATTTAGTGTCTTGATGGTCTACTGGAACGACTGTCAGACTGTCAGATCCCATTACACATTCCGGATTTTTTAGAGTTACACGAGATCAGTGAAGCGATTTTCCTTCAGTCTTTACCCCACAGTTCCTTGATCATGACTAACATAAACATCTGTTGCCTTGCAGGGATTCAAACCGGTAACGCTGACCGCTACGCCACAGCACGAAAGCAAACAATAATATGCTGTAATATTAATTACAAGTAAAAACCATTACGCCGTAATATTTTAAGTTCTTATTCAGTACTTAATACTGGTAGACCATAGATTTTTGTTACATACAAAATAATTCCTTGTCGTTATATATATGTAACGAAAGAGTCTGAAGAACAGTGAATAAGAGAGCATGCAATGTAAAATGTGGTTTGTTAACTCTTCGATGTTACTCTAGGACAGTGGCTGTAAGATCAGCTATATTAATATACTTATATGTTGTACAAAGAAATACAATCATGGATTGGGGTTAAGGTTGGGTACGTGGGCACAATAACTCAATGCTTGAAAATTCTGTAAGATACAACAGCGAATGAAATAGTTATATATAGTTTAAAACACAATAGATATTGGTTATTATTAGTACATTCCACAAATTAAAAGCTAAAGCTGTAATTCAATACTAATTTATAATCAATTGGGATCGTAAATATTTCTAAAATTACAAAGAGCTTTTGTGTCACCCCTCATTATATTCCGATTAGAATCGTCGTCGCAAATTGAAAAAATGAAAGACCAAAATGTGAATTAACTTATATAATAATAAATTGACGAAGTTATTAAATACAGTAAATGTGTTCGTAATGTAGAATTTTTCTTGTAAGTGAACGGCAAGATTTATTGAAGGCTTGCTGAGTGGCCACATGGCTCTGAAACACTAAAAAAATATTACATAATCAGAAGTACTTGCTTTAAAAAAAGTATCGTTATTAGTAAGCCGTCGCCTTTAATACTCGCTCTTCATCTGGTTTTATAATTTAATAAAAATCTGTCGCAACGATCGTTTCTAAATTATTTCTTCGCCTTCACAGGAAACAAGAGGAAATAGTTTACTCGGTCACAAAAATTCCTTAAATAGACTTTGCACTTTGTGTAATTTATTTCAACTACTTCTATCCGCCAACATAAGATCGGGACTATAATTTACTGTTAAATTTTTGCCTCCTGCTTATTGCTGGGGTTTATGAGAAAGTCACGCGTGAGAGGAGAGAAGCGTGAGCATCACGACCGTGTGGTGATCATGGAGTTTTGTCCTAGAGAGCCATCGAACACTAACGATTTACGCATGGAAGTGGTACTGGTACTCGCGTCGTGTCGTTTCATATGTAGCTATCGATCGAAATAGAAGCTCACTTACCATATAAAATGTATCGTAAATAGGAAGACGCCAGGAACTACTAAATCGTCGCTCCCAACGCTCCACCTTCGCCTGAAAACAACTATGCCAGGCATCGTCGCAGAAACATCAAGGATCTCCTCACATTTCACACATCAAAAAGTAAATTGAACTCGTTCGTTTGACTTTATTTAATTTGCCTTTACGACGAAACGTCTAGTAAGTAGTTTGGTCCAGCACACAAAAACTACTTAAAAAGACGTTTCCCTCTTCCCGTGCGCACTGTGGATGCCGAATGGCCAAAGCAAACCGATAAGTAAGCGATGTTCGATTGGATTAGTTCGTCTGACCGAGAATACTTTTTCTCGTAGAGAAGCATCAGGAAGTTCGCACACCGGAGATAGCGGGGTTTTTGCGGGAAGCACGCGCTTGAGGAGGGAGGCGGGGTGCGCAACGCGGCGCTGTCATGGTGACCGAGGGCGCCCGCTCCCTGCACCAGAACTGAGACGGTCGCGTGCGCGCTGCGCTTAAAGCCCACAACCTGCCTCCGCGGCGCATGCGCACGCGCCCTCATCCCGCCTGCCTGCCAGCCTGCCAGCCCGCGCACGCACTTTCGATTATTTCATCCGCCACCTAAGCGAATTATTAACGCAAGGGAAATTAGCCGCGCGCGCACACGAGTCATACGACACACGAAATTCGGTCTGTCCGTCCAAGAATATTGTTCATTCAAATTACTTCCACAGACAACCGTGAGCGCTTTATCGATTATCGTATTTTTAGTGGCACACTCAGACGCTCGAGCTTAACAACAGAAACACATGGAGCTAATGTTTACGGCTACCTTGCCTCAAGCTTTGTACTTCATAGAGCGGTAATAACATTAACACTGAAGAAAGTGGAAATTTCAGCATAACGGCCAGGAATCACCAATTCACGATTCAGACACTTTCAAATAGTGTAACAATGCCTTGGGCGACTTTACGATAGCTAAATTAGGGCCGCCGCTGGCCGCTTCAGCATCCGCGTGCGAAACAGACAATGCCGCCAGCTCCCTGGCAAGACTTGTGCAAAAGTATTTTACATTGGATACTAACGGAAGTGTATAAAAGACGAAACTACAGTAGACTCGATTATTCATGCGCGGTTTAACAGCTTTGCCGCTTAACCGCGGCAAGTTATTTTTAAACAAACAAAGAGACCAACAAATACGCTGCAAGACCGAACTCGGACACCTGTCAATCTGTAGAAGTGGGAGGAAGGAGAGCTCTGTTGAAAGGAGAGTAAATTCCTGTCACAGAACTGTATTCTTCACTTGTTATTAATGTGGTATACAGAAGGGTGCGATAATATTTAAGTTTTTAAGTGGGAAAGCACGAACTTTTTAAAAATTATTTAATTAAATGATAATCAGAATACAATATTTTATTCTATAGGTCAATGAGTTCACTTATTTTTTGTTAATACAAGAGGGGTTACAAGAGGGTGATCTTGAAACAGGCAACTCCCCTTTAATAGCATAGGAAGGGAATTGAAAACTGGGGATGTGGAAGTTAGAGCAAGGTAGCCAAGGGTTGACTAGGGCCCCCGGACTATGTTTTAAGGATCCTACCATGTTGAAGTGCGGCATTTGTGTGTCCTTGTAGCTTGCCGTGATGCACGATACTTTTTTCCTTGACGTTGTTAACTGGATGATATTTTTAGGTCCGTGTGTAACGTGTGGTTGCTTACGTACCGCGGTGCGTTCGTTATCATTCGGAATGTTTTCGTTTGTATTCGTTGTATTTTTTTGTAATATTCGACTTGCTTACGCATCCCCAATGTTTCAATTCCATACATCCATCTGGGTTTGATTATCGTTTTGCATAGAAGAATTTTATTTTGCAATGAAAGTATAAGTCTTTTATTTTAAAATCAATTGGTTTCCAATTTTTGTTGTGATCTGTCCAAATGAATACCAACATATTTTGTGCAGGGAGACTGAGTTATCTTCTTCTTACTTGGCTCGACAGCCCATTGAGCGCCTTGACCTACTGATCAACTAAGCACTATCATATTACATGACATATTCCGAATTTCGGAGTGACACGTGGTCAGCGTATCGAATCTTTAGTAGTCCTAGTCTCAGTCTTCGTGACCATGACGTCAAGTCCATGCCAGGATTCGAACCCTGGACTTCTGTGTTGTGAGGCAGCGACGCTAGCCACTAGACCAAGGTGGACGGCAGACTGAGGTATATTAATGTTATTTAAATTACGCGTGGGTATTGGTTTGTTCTGAGAGTTAAGTTCACTAGAACGGATTTTGCCTCGTTGATCTTTATTCTCCAATTATGGAGCCATGTTTGTATATTGTTAAGGTGAGTCGAACCCAAATAATGTTTCGTATATTTATTAGCTACTTCTTATCGGCCGTCGACGCTGTTGCACCATTAAAATTTAATAAATAGAAACGAACTAAACGAAACACGTGGATAACTAAAGGTATTAGAATAACACATGAAAATATATGTCGTCTCCATAAATTAAATTAGATAAATACAAGCATTGAATTTAAAAACTTTTATATTAAATATATATAATTGTTAAATATAAACTGCCGCTAAAAACTATGTTATGCAAAATACATCGCTCATTCGGAAAATAAAATAAAAGCGACATGGAACGATATCAAACAGACCTCCGGTAATTCTAAAGACCTAACGATATACAACTTATAAAGAACGAATAGCCTGTATCAAGTAAAGAAGCAGCATGTGAATTTAACTCGTATTTTATTAACGTTCCCCTTGATATGTTAGAAAAGCAAGTTATAGAGGAACGTAACACACCCAACTTTATCGAGATGCTGCACAACTCCAGAAAATCAGTTACTAAGTCTTTCTTTCTACTCCCGGTCAATAAATTATTATTAATGTAATCAAAAGTCTGAAAACTACGAATGCTAGTGACATAAACGGAGTCAACAGTAAGCTCATTAAACATTGCTGTAATGAAATTCCAATTCCAATGCAGTTCAAAATTAACTTGTGTTTTTCCTCCGGTATATTTCCAGATTCTCTAAAAGACGCGAAAATTATAACGTTACATAAGAAGGGTTCCACAACAGACGTCTCCAATTATCGCCCTATTTCCCTCTTACCAATATTGTCAAAAATTCTTGAGAAAGCAATAAATATGAGAATAGCAGATTATCTTACAAAAATTAAATTTATTTCCAGCATGTTTTCATAAGTGGAAAATCTACCAACACGGCTTCATACGACTTCGTTCAAAGTGTTCATGACGCACTCAATGAAAGACTTAAGTGACTGGCATGTTTACTGACCTCTCGAAAGCGTTTGATTTAGTAGATCATAATATTCTTCTCAGAAAATTAGATTTCTATGGGATCAGAGGAGTTTCCCTTTCTTTATTGACATCATACAAAACAGACGCCAAAAAGTTGCGATTGAAAACTCTGATGGAAATGAGTATCTGTCAGAATGGGAAACAATTACCCGCGGTGTCCCTCAGAGACCTTTACTTTTCATCATTTACATTAACGATTTACCTTATTATTTAGATCCCTTAAAATCAGTCCTCTAGGCTGACGACATAAATTTGATAATCACGGACAGCGACTCGGAAACTATGTGCGAGAAAGTTGATACTGCGATGTGCCGTCTCAATATTTGGTTCACTGCAAACAAATTTTCTCTTAACCTAGAGAAAACTAAAATCGTTAACTTCACAACAAACAAAAACAGTTTATCTCCCAACTTGGAAAACATTTAAGAGCACGCGCCTTTCCTTGGTCTGCTGATTGACAATAATTTGAAATGGAATCACCACATTAAAAAACTATCGGGAAAACTCAGAAAAATTTGCTTTACATTACGAGTGTTAGCCGACATAGCTACATCAAAAATGATGTACCATACATATTTTGATTCTGTCATGTGTTACGGAATTGCAAACTGGGGTCATTCACATCACGCGCTTCACATCTTTTAACTACAAAAGCGGGCCGCACGAATAATATCTGTATCTGGTGTGGAGTGGAGTGGAATACCACTTGCAAACCTTTGTTTTGCAAACTTGGAATTTTAACCTTGCCTTGTACGTATATTCTAGAAATTTTTTAAAAAAAATTGGGGCAACATCAATCTATATGCTCTAAACGGTTCAAGCCATTCGTACAACACAAGAAATCGCTCTCAGCTCCGTGTTGAAAAACATAATCTAAATCTTTTGGAAACAAGCATTCACTATTACGGTATAAATCTATGCAATACTCTTCTGAAGAAAAGCTTTAAAGGTTCAAAAATCATTTATAAAGAATTGTAAATCTCTGTTAATGAATGGAGCGTATTGTTCACTGAAAGAGTTCGTAGATAGGAAGGACTAAAACAGTTGCTGGTGTCCTATCAAATTCTCCTATTATGTTACAACTATAGTCTACTAATTTAACTGCCGACTTACTTTATTTTTCATCTTCGACGGGAACTTACGCACGATTTTCAGCTGCCTCCTCCGTCGACTGAAAATTGAAGATTGAATTTTTGTCCTTAAACTCTTATTGTAAAATTTTGTATATTTCTTGTAATATTATATTTGACGTATCCTATTTCCTCGACCGAGGACTAATGGATTGAATAATAAATATAAAATCTAAATCTAAAGATCATCAGCGAATTTCGCAGTTGTAGTATTCCTGTCGGATGGTAGATCTACCGGATACAGTAAATACAATAATGATTCAAGGACACTCCCTTGTGGCACACCAGATTTTATTTGGATATAGTTGGATATGTACTCTTACTCTTAATTCTCTGTGGCTCAGGTACGATTTCAACAATTCAAAGTACTTTATGGGCAGGTAAATTTTGATTTTAAGTAAACTTTCTCTAAGCCAAAACCTGTCAAAAGCTTGGCTAATATCTAAATATATAAAAGTTAAATATTTTTGTGATATAATGACTCATTGATAATGTGACATACTCGGTGGACTTTGAATGTTGAATGGCGTTCACGAAAACCCAACTGGTGTTGTGGGGATACAATATTCAGTGTTCATGTCGGCATTTATTCTTTGAGCCAGAAGTCTTGCCAGGATATAGAAATAACGGGCAATACGCTGATAGGTCGGTAGGTCTTTTCCTGACTTAGGAATGTGAATAAATTCTGTTATTTTAAATCGCTTTGGTCAATATTCTAGTCCACAAATTGCGTTAAATATATGTTATTAGTACTACATCTTATCATTATTGGAGTAATTTGATCTATACCTTTACGGTGGTTTAAACAGTTAATTTGTTTTTGTTCTTCGTTTGTGGTGAAGGGTTTAATTGGAGGTGTTAACAGTTGACTGTATGAAAGTTGTAAGTCATCATCTATTTAATGACTTATTGGAGTAAAAACCTCGACAACATATTCTGCAAATACTTTTGCTTTCTCCATGTCGCTTCTAGCCCACTGTGGTATCTGTGACCTTACATCTCGTATAGGAGGTGAAAATCTAGATCAGTCAGTAATAGAAGAAGAAGAGGATGTGGATGATGAAGAATTGGGGGACAACATTTTAAGGTCAGAGTTTTATAGGGTGCTGAAAGACCTGAGTTATGGTAAAGCGCCAGGAATTAATAAATTTCCAGCAGAGTTAATAAGATCATTGGGCGAAGAAGCAATATCATGGCTATTCGAGATAGTTTGCGAAATCTACGAAACAGGAAGAATACCAGAATATTTTAGTAAAAATATTGTAATATACTTTTATGGGTATAAAACATTAATTAATTAATTAACAGAACAAATTATGATCAATTTTAAAATTTTTCATTTATTAATTTAAAGTGAATACATGGGCTTAATCTCAGGGGATTATGGGTCTCTCAAGAGATGGAGTATGCAGTAACTGAAAATAGAAAGAAAAATCATTAAATATTATTTATCCAGAGCAATGAGCAAGTTTCCCAATTTTTTTTATAACTTACCCACAATTACTGGGCCAACAAACATCCACCTCTCGAATGTTTGTGCGTCTCTCTGGCGTCTTGCAGGATTTGATCACGTCTGGACACGTCTGCTCTCGTCCGTCCTCTCCTCAATTCGTCTGACTTCTCGGGCTGCTCGGTCCACGTCCGTCCTCTCCTCCACTCGTCTCACTTCTGGGGTGAGCCACCCATCGGCTTCCCTTTTAAATCTTCCGACGGGAATTGCCCTATTTCACAAAATTTCGGGGTTCCCCGCCCTCATTTTTTACACACGTTCGGTGGGGGTTTCCCGCGGGGGACCATCGTCATTTTTTACACACGCTCGGCGGGACTCTACCGCAGGGAATCACCATCTTTCAGCCGACTAGCCATTGTTGTTGGCCGAACTGCGCCTCATATCGCCACATCATCACAAAATCCGCCTTTTTTATCACAATATACCCATACCGAAGAATACTGAGGCTGATAGATGCGAACAGCACAGGACAATTAGTTTAGTATCCCATACATGGAAAATATTAACGAAAATAGTATATAGGAGAATGGAACGCGACATAGGTTTTAGGAAGAATGTAGGGACAAGAGAAGCAAAATTGACTTTGTGACTAATTTTAAAAGACAAGATTGTAGATTTAGAAAAAGTGTTTGATAATGTGAAGTGGAACACACTATTAAAAATTTTGAAGAGCACTGGAATAAAATATTGAGAAAGCAGGCATATCCATAAGCTGTAAAGAAAACAGGCAGGAGTAATTAGAATAGAAGATCAAGAAAAGAAAGCCGTAATCAAGAAAGTAATGCAACAAGAATGCAGTCTGTCGCCCATTCTGTTTAACTTGTATATAAAACAGGCGATGAAACAAGTTGAAACGGAATATAGAAAAGGAATCATACTGCAAGGACAAAAATAAAAAACCTTACGCTTTGCAAACGATATTGTAGTATTAGGGGAGTCGGAAGAAGACTTGGAAACCATAATAAATGGCATGAACATTAGGAAATCGTTGCTAAAAATGTTCGTATGGGATGTGGCGATATATGGATGCGAAACGTGGACGATAGGAGTTGGGGAAAGCCTCTGAAATGCGTTGTTAGAGGAGAATACTGAAAATCAGATGGGTTGATAGAATCACAAACGAGGAAGTTCTTAACAGAATAGGGGAAAAGCGAACAATATAGAGGTCGTTGACTAAGAGAAGGGATAGATTAATAGGTCACGTTTTAAGACACGAGGGCATTAGAGGGATAAGAACAGAAGAGGAAGGGTAAGTATGTAATAGGCTAAGCAGATTATGTAGTATATGGGTCGTCCTAGTTATTAGGAAATGAAAAGGCGTGCGCAAGAAAGGTTAGCATGAAGTGTTGCATCAGACTAGACTTAGGACTGAATAGAACAACAGGCGGTATCTATTGTTTTGGTTTATTGTGGTATTTAACTGGCTTCCATATCAAATTATCATATCTATTTAGACTGGTAATGTATTCCTGAAATGTTCTGTCTTTTTTATTTGGGGTAAAAATTAACATATATACCAATAAATCTGGCTTGTGTATTCTGTTTATGCGCTGTTTTTTTACTATCCGCGCCAATTGCTCCCACCATTATCACGGATAATCGAGTCCACTGTACTTTTATACTCAAGCAAATTACACTGTAATTCATTTATGCCTCTACTCTATATGGTAAAATTTTTTAAGTCATTGAATGAAAACGTACGAGAGCCGTTTTAAAGTAAGTACCTATATTTACTTCCGAATAACAGTTCACTATTTTCCAGATATTTTGCTAACAATCATAAACTTACACCTACACTACTCCATTCAGCCACAGCCGATATTCGGGCATTTGTCGTAACGAGTGTAATAAGGCAAAATTAAGAAGAACCAAAATATTTATTTATAATTTCAAGACTGGTCAGAGTGGAAAAATTTACGGGGCCTGTTCGTTAAGGAGGAGTGACTCAGGGCGAAGGAGTAACTTAACATATTGCTGGGTGATTTTTTCCCAAGTGTGCGTAAATGGATTTTTTTTCCACGGTAGCTGAGCGGACGTCAACAGAGAAGGTATTGTTTGAGGAATATTTCTGCAGTTGTCGTTTAGAAACATCTTTTGAAATGGAGAACGAAATTTACATATGTATACACAAGTTAGTAGTAAAATTAATATAAAATTTAGTTTTATTGACGAAGTCTGAGTAGAGAGAGAAGTAAGGCGAAGTTGTTATTTGAAAGAAATAAATGCGGTGCAGCGAGAATAATGTAAGAAAGGAAATGAAGAGAAAAGTTAATAAAAAGCGGAACAAAGTGTCTCTTTTTGTGTTTTGTGTGAGATTTATCTTTGGAAGGCGAAGTGAAATAAATTCAATTATATTCAGGGCAATCTAGCTAAATAAATTAAATAAACTTATTACAAAAAAGTGATTCACAAATTGTCACTGAACAACTTTTGCGACCAGATACTGTCCTGTTGAAAGGATATCGTGCTACATTTAGTTTAATAATTATAAAGTAAATTTGTATTTGTGATGATTTCTTAAATACACCACAAAATAATTAAAAGCATTTAATAATAATCAGTATAAATAATCCCAATAAAACACCAAAATCATTAGATGATAAACCTTCGTCTAAGGAACATGCTACCTGTGATGAATGCCAAGTCTGCACTTCCTGTTTTGTAATTGTAAATGTTTACCACCAGTGATTTTCTTCAGGTGAAGAAACAGATGAAAATAGCTTGGCGTAAATCCGGACCTAAAGAAGGGTGGTCGAATTTTCCCCAACCAAATGATGAGATCATATTTTGAGGTTTTTGACGGAGTATGGACGAGTGTTGTCATGAATCTAAGTGATTTCACGCGAAAGCATTCCACAACTTTTGTTCTGTATTGCACGACGGAACTTTCATATTGTCTTCCGTCTTTGTTGATTGTCGTGTTCCTGGGCAAGAATTCAACAAATAAAACATCCTTGTCTGCCCTAGAAAACAGTTCACAGTAGATACCGTTGGTTTGAATTTCTTCTTCATAGTGATGTTGTGTGCCTCCACTCCACGGATTATTGCTTTGATTCACCTATAACGATGTGTGTAAGCAAATCATCGCATTCCTGAAAATATCACGTGAGAAAAGTCAGGTGCACCAGATCGCTCGGTGTTGTGTTCATCAATAAGACTTTTTGGGTATCCATCTTAAGCACAATTTTTATACACTTACCGTTCTGTTAAAATGTTGTAGAAGACGGACCTTAAATTTTTTGGAAAAAGCTAAGAGAAGACCGATAAGGGGAATCGTCTATCCGGGTGAATATTTTCTCTCGTAGCTTGTACCATGTGATTACAGTCAACTGCTCCGCGGCTCATTGTGCACATTTTCACAAATCACAAAGTGACTATGTTTCACATAAATTAATCATGCATACTCAAAATCGCAATGGCTGCGATTATTAAAACGATACTTACTTGAAAAACAGCTCTCGTACTGTTACTTAAAAATGAATTGGTACATTCTAATCAATGCGGTATGGCAAAGAATAGTAATTCTACTATCTACAATTCGTTAATGTTTACTTAGTTTTTTAATAAGTTGTCTGTTATTTTAAGGGTTAAAATAATATTTATATCTGCTATACATACAAAAATTGAACATTTCTTGCATTCATATTTGCTAAATCTACTATTACTTGGCTAGTATTTAATATTTTTACAGAATTATGGATAAATACCGATGCCTTTGTTGAAGCGTAGTTAACCTTAAAAACAATTGTTAATAATGTCTCCAAATGCAACTGTAACTGGTAGGGTAAGAAATATTTTTAATGATACCGATGTGGCATTCAATTATTTGTCAAAAGATATTGTAAATTGGTTGTCAATCACTTTCCTTATTTTCTGTAAAATAAAGCTTAAAAGCATTAAATTACTATAAAAGTCCGCTTCATTCCTTGGCAATTCAAGAAATGGAGCTGACATTGATTGGGCAGTGAAATTAACTCTTTAGTTCCTTACAAAATCATTTAAGGGATTCATCAGTGCAATAATGTGTGAACTTTTCGATCAAATTATACAGCACATTTATGCATACTTGAATATATATCGTGGGACTCTGCATCATTTTACTTAATTAGCTTCTTTTAAGCTTTGAACTTAACTACGACAGGGCAAATGAACTTATAATATCCCAAATTTAAAGCAAGTAAATGTGCTTTGAGAGTTGTGTCCACTCAGACGTATTTTCAGACATTTCCAGCTGAGCAACAAGTAAGGACCTTGATTGCATCAATTCTGCAAGACCACCGCGCAGCACTGAAGCTTTTTATTTTAAATCTAGATAATGAACGCATGTAATCGATCACCTTTTTTTTCTAAACGATGAAAAGAAAACAAATATTTTTTGTATTATGAGGGATAAATTGATAGTTTCCAGCGAAATACGTAGTTATAACCAGCAGACATTCAAAATTATTTTTTATGAGATAAATAGATGGTGTTCTTATGGCATAACAACAAATGAACCCCCATCCCGTCCGGAAAATGAATTAATTTAATCAAAAATATATTTAGTCCATAGGAACACGTGCCGGCCGCATTAGCAGAGCACTGAAATACACTCAAATTTCATGGCATTAGGTAAGGGACAAATATTAAGTCTTAGAGCAGATGAAAGGTACCTTTTTTGACCTAAAAGCGGAGAAGGAATCTACTTAAATCTTCAAAAGATAGACAGAAACCTTCTTTGGGGTGATCAGAGTTAAACAAACAAAAAAAGGCAATCGGATATATGGTATAGGAGCCTAAGGGAAAATTTTGTAAGTCGCAGTGGGGTGATCAGACGCGGTATATGAACTCAGGAACGAACTGCTTGAAGGGTGTATGTTCCGGGGTCACAGACCGTGTCTGATCCAATTGGACCAGTCGGTCAGCTGCCCCCACAACTGGTCGAGGCATGGAGACGGGTTCGTTGCGACCCCACGACAAACGCTGTCTCCCGTTATCGGAAGGGCGTGGGACCAGTACCTACCCGGTATGCACCAGATAGAGATGCAGGGAAAACCCTAGAAAACCTGCATCAGGTCTTGGGGTACTTTCCTCATGGCCTTCCGAATGACAGAAGATTGTTTTACAATGTGAGGGAACGATCTTCTGCAATGCTTTATCACCTGTGGGAGAATCTTGGCAGCGCAAATCCAGACTCCAAAATCGTCACCGAATGGATGCTAAAACCTTAAGTTCGTTCCAATCTAATGCGCATGATTCCGGCGACAATTTATGTTCAGAACCTAATCGGTCAAACCGTTTAAATTTCTGATTTTATGAGGATTTTTGTATATCCAATTTTTTATCCTTGATTTGTGTTTCAATGCTAAGGAAAATAACTTTTTGCATCAGATTTATTACGACCAAAACTTTTATAATTCAGTATCGATTGCAAACTGTGGACGTATGTAATGTCTTTACTTCAACCAATATAGTGTGTTGCAAGAACATTTTATGTTCAGGGGAATACTTTTTGTTGACGATAATAATGTGCAATTTCCTTGGAAGAGAAAGAAAAACGTTTTCGGGAAAAAACGATGAAACAAATGAAAAGTGATATATTAAGCAATAAAGCCTAACTTATTGAAAGTATATTTGTATGTGCATGTTAGGAACGTTGGATCGAAAACGCAAAGGCAGCGGTGTATGATTTCGTTTTCCAGATCACTAAATATTAACCAGTTGCATATTATTTCGTGAAGAATATTAGTAGATATATTATATTTAATTAATCTTTGTTTTTTACATTTATCATCCATTTTATCATATCCTAATATATACTAGCTGGAGATTTTATAACTACTACATTTGCTTACCATTCAAAGAATTATTAATTTATATTCCATAACTTAACATTCAGGTGTGTACAAACACAGAGGCACCAAAAATGTTTAGATCACTGCAACTTAGGAGAATTAGTGGAATCTTCACATATTGCAAAGAAACTGTGATCTTCTAGAGAAAGCGAGTCCAGGGTTACACATTTTTCTTTTGTATTTGTTATAGTATATATATGAGTGAAATTCAGTAATTAAATAAACAAATTGATATAGTCACAATAGCAGAGCTCAGAGAGCAAAATATTTTCGAAAATATTACATCAAATAGAATGTGAATTAGATCAGTTTGATCTACAACCTCTACAGATGGCAGTCCACAGTACTTAGAATTGGGCAGAAGGAAAAGAAATCAGACATCAAGAGAGGAGTAAGTCAAGGATGCAGTCTGTTTCCCACAGTCTTTAACTTATATACAGATTAGGTGATAAAGAAAGTTAAAAAGGAACATGGAAAAGGAACCATACTGCAAGGGGAAGAAATGAAATACTTTAGGTTCGATGATATTGTGGTATTAGGGGAGGCAGAAGAAAATTTGGAATGTATGTCTGAATATAGGGACATCAGTACTAAAAATATTCGTATGGAGTGTTGCGTTATACAAGTGTGACAGTAGGAATTGCAAGAATAGCACTTTTTAAATGTGGTGCTATAGAAGAATGCTGAAAATCATGGGGGTGAATAGTTACTATCCAGGAAGTTAAAGATGAATAAGAAGTAAGAACAATTTCAAGGACTTTTACCATGATAAGGGATAAATTAATAGGCCATGTTTTGAGACCTGAGGGTCTTGTAAAACAACAAATCACTTCCAAGATATATGACCAATACATTGTATGTACAAATACTAAATCATTCCAGTGAATATATATATATATATATATATATATATATATATATTATGTATATATCCTGATTTGTATTTTAAGACAATACTAGTTGTACAAAAATTCTGGTAGGCAGGGGCAAGCTTAGACCCAGTTGTCATTCTACTGGGTGGCATCATAGCTCACAACAGGGTTGGGCTTTACCAGGTAGTGTACTGCATTCACAATCCCACAGACGTTGTGCTAGCACTCTGGTCATCTGAGGCTGTGAAACCTAACAGTAGGAGGGCAGATCCGGTCAAATATTGTTGTCTCATGGCTTTGCATAGTGCAGCAGCCCCGAGGGTACTTCGTTGTTAGTTATTTCCCACGAGACTGTCAAAAAAAACAGTGTAGGAGCTGTATACAGGATTAGCAGTAAACCTATCCAGCACTTACATGAGGCCCGTCTGGGGGATAGTAATCTAGGGATGGTGGTAACATTGTCCTCAGTGGTCATTCCCTAGCTGGCCTCATAATGAGAGCATGAGAACCATCAATAAAGAGTCCTGGCTCTGTACAACAAAATATGGATATCTAAAACCAGCTTGGTATACACGGGATTATGTGCTGGACCTCTCCTGTCTCAATACTGTAATAGCGTACAGTTACATCTGAATGTTTTCAAAAAGTTTTGAACACAATTATTGACTATATTAACTCAAATATTTTAAGTACCCCATTTTGCCCCACTCGCCCCTACATACACATTAAATTCCATCATAAATTGTCTTCTCATCACCAAGTTCCAATGGTCTCTTCACCAAAGTTTGTCACAATAAACATCATTTAAGAAATACAATGCAGTGTGTGTGCTTCTTTCTCAAATATGACAACTTTATCCATCAGTTACTGTTTATCCAATAATTTAAAATTGTAGGAATTAAAAACACAAATTTATAACACACACCTCGCCATGCCGATGGTGAAGATATGTTTATCTGAAATGTTGAGTTTATATAAACAATTTTATTTATACATCTTATTTGCATTTTTCATATAATTTTAGAAAAAAATAATAATCATAATGTATATAACTTTTAAACCCCCATGAAAGACAATTCAAAAGAAAATTTCAAATAAAAATGGCAAGATTTTTTTAAAAAATATATATAATAATAACACTGACCAATATATAGTATAAGAAATTTTAGGTTTACACAAAGGATCAGAATACAATGCTCATTAAAAAGTATTTACTTCTAAATAGATTTAAATATGAAATATAAGTTTGGAATAGGTTATCAAAGTTTAGGCTCTTCATCTTTGCCTTTTGGTTGCCACAGACCACTCTTCACGAATCGTTTTGCTGCACCTTTGTCAATTCGAGGCATTATAGTCCTACGATCATGAATTTGACGTGCTCTCACATTATATTGCCTCACTCTTTCTATCTCAGATTTAATGCTATGTTTGGATGGATCAGCACCTTGTGTACGTAGATACATCCAAAATAAAGTACTAATTGAATAAGATAGAAATAAGTCATATTTGACCTTGTCATCTGTACTTAATGAATTGTACACATCCTTCTCGCATGCCAACTGTAGAAGATCACCGAACTGAGATACTCCATTGTGTAGATTAGAAATTTTGGAAACAAAATTAGCATCACTGGATAGCTCGCCAAGATCTAGAGAAGATTTATCCATCATCTAAAACAAAACAAAAAAAATACACATTTTATAAATTTATTATAACTTAACCCATTAAAATTATGTATAAAAAATCATATTTATAAAGTTGCTTAAATTGATAATAAAAGGAGATGCATAAATTGCATAACATTTATCAGGACACATACATCAACTTTTCTTTTGTGGTTATAGCAAATGTTTTCAGATAAATTATATTTCACATAAAACTAACTTTTGTACCTCTGTAATTGTAGTTATTGGCCAGAGTGAGGCAAATGGCTTAAGAAATGAATACTAGTACAGTTCCCACTTACCAATACAGTAAAGAAATCTTGTTATAATAAGTTCCCATTTTTTTAAAGCAAAAATTAAGATAAACAATAATGATTAAACTTTGTATCAACATTTAAAATAAATCATATTGTAATATGCAAATGTTACTGAAGTCCATAGATGCATTAATAATGAATGGAAAAAAAACAATTAACCAACTGGTTCACTTAGTTACAAATAGTTTCTTTCTCTTTCCAAAAATTAAAATATGTTATAATGTAAAAATTGACGTCTGTGGTACTATAAGTAAATTAAACACCCCCTTATTTTACCATTCAAACATTACAAAATAGAGAAAACTAACTGGCAAATTTGCTATGTTGATTGTTTGCTCCTGATTCAAATTTTGTCAGTTCTGTTAAAATAAGGGCCGATATACTTAAATTTCCGTATGTATCCAATCATTTTGAATATTAAGTAGGTCTATATACAAAGTTTGTGTGTGAAATTTCTCAGCAAGTTTGTAGTACTTATATATTTTACTTACATAAGTAAAATAACCCTTTCACTTCACCGCACAGAGCACAGGCTAAAATGTAATATTTCAACAGCTTATTTTACATAGGTAACTTGTATTGCAACAGCTAAAGTTCATAAGTAATTCCAGGTATTCGTAGTACGAACACGAGCATCTTATAAAAGTATGTAATCACAACATGAATGATATTCAAAGATATTCCAATATTCACTATGACCAAAGACATTTAATATAAATTTTTGGATCTGACCAGAGATCAGACTGAGTACCACAACATACATACTAATTTAACAAAGAAATGACCAAAATATAGACAAATTTAAGAGACAAAATAAATACCACACGTTTTTGCAATCCCTGTTGCTTTCGTCAGATAATTCAAAAAAACGAGAGCTGCAAGAATGACAAACTCAAAAGCAACACGTTTTGCCTTTACAATAACGTTATGTTGTATTTATTTTATCATTTATTTTAGTCTTTAGTTGGAAGACTTTGTCTAATTAGTATACCCTTAATATAAATGATTTATTTTATATTTTCAATATATAGCCTATTCTGTAAAAGTGATTTTATGTGTCAGATTACTCTTGTTTGCGATCTATGCTGTAAGCCAATAGAAACAATATTGGCCGACACTACCTCGTCAAAAGAAATAAAACAAAAGGAAACTACTAGATATCAGTACTTCACTTGAAAATGTAGAGACTGGCCGCCGTCGTCGAAACGTCGTATTACTACAATGTTTTCACAAGGTTGGAATCAACAGAAGTTCTTATTCATCTCATGCACCATTCTCCAAGTGAATGATAATTTTGCAGCAGCACACAACAAACTTCAAGATAAATTACGAAATCAAAATTTGGAACAATAAATGGGGAGTGAAAATCAATCCTCAAAAATAGTTACTTTCATTCTAAGACTACAAATTTACAACCAGAATCTACAACTCGATAACCAGGACATACCAACTAATACTGTAATAAAATATTAAGGTCTTCACTTTGATCATCACCTAATGGACAGCTCATATCAAATATTTCTTCTGCATAAAAAATTTCCCTTATCTCTGGAAACAAAAATACTAATATATTTATCACAAATAAGGCCAATGTGGTTCTGCTCTTGCGGACTGTGGGAAACTGCTGCAGAGTCACGTCAGACGTATACAGGTGACAAAACAGAGCTATGCGACTAATGACTGGAACACCCTGATACGTTAGAAACTCTACTCTTCACAACGACTTGGGATAGCCCACTGTCCAAACAACGATCCGACTAATATATATGTCCCTTTGAAATTAAATGTTTGGTCATGACAATCCCGTCATTTCATCATTCGTGGAAACTACAGCGTCCATTCAAAAAATAGAATACTAAAGCGGAATGGTCCTGTGGTGTAGTGGCTAGCGTTGCTGCCTGGTATGGGCTTGGATGTTTGTGTCGTCATTGTCACGAGGACCGGGATTAAGGCTGATGGGGAATTGATACACTGACCACGTATCACCCCAAATTCAGAATGTGTCACGCCAGATGACAGTCCACAGCCGCCTTGGTAGGCCTAGACCCTCAAGAGGGCTGTTGAGCCATTGGAAAAAGAAGAAAGCGGAATGGACTCAATGATTCCATTGAAGTGGAGAAATAAATAAATGTAGTAACACAAAACAAAATCTAGTTTAGAGAAGTTGGTGAACTGAAATGGATGGCACATTTCATGTCAATTAAACCTTTTTGTGTTTATTATACTCTTAGTGAACCAAAAATTAAATAAAATTTACAAAAAAAAACACATACACCGGGAAAACCTTCGTTCGATATGATGTGGTATGTTACCTTTAAAATAAGCCCAACGATGTAACTTATTTGTATTAATTATTAGTTACATTACCTTTCCTTCAGCAAATTTGTTTTGTCCTGGTCAAATAACTTAAAATAAAGCTATTATTCAAATTCTATATAAACGACAGTTTTGTATAAATCTTTGCTATTATGTTATTTTTCATCTGCTAAAAGGGGATAAACTTTTAGTTTTATGCCATACTCATTGATAACGGAATAGACGTTTTCATATCTAGTGTGTTAACTTCAAACCAACACAGTTTTGGGCATTGTATTTTATTACATTACAGGTTGGCTGTTGAACTTATTTAATAATCCTGTGCTGGAATTTTCAGTAGACCGTTGGTATGTGCATAGGATGTTAGATGTATTTTCTGATTAACACACGGATTATATAAATGTTGAATAAGATATATCCATGACAGTCCAAATTTCTCTGCATTGTATACGAAACCGTACTAACAATTCTCAATTTTACATGCAGAAATTATCCGCTGTTTTCATATAACACGAGAAATTGTATTATTCCTTTAATAGTGGTAATGGTAAATACTTTGGAATAGTATTCTGGGGTTACAACTGTCATAATATATTCAAAATACAAACAACAATTATAAAAATTATGTAGAGCATATACCTTTATCATCAGCAACCGGACCACAATACCGAGAACTACAAATTGTCCCATTTCCATCTCTATAAATACTTGAAACAGTTTGTTTTCACACTAAAATATTAATATTTATGAATTAAATAATAATATTCACTGTTACAATACACGAAGTAGTGATATAATTCACTTTACTAATCAGAGACTGAGGACAAGTCAGGATTAAACTAAATATGTAGCACACCACTGCCCAAAAAAATAAAAACAAGGCTCAAATATTTTCGAAATAAAGTGAAAAATTCTACTCATTGTTTTCATTCAGTGCTATAATATCTCTTCTCATGAGCTCTTTAAACGAATCTAGTAATTACAATACTTGGAAATTGCTAAATAATAATTAATTTTATTGTAATTTACTCGTTTCAAGCTTCTGATGTAATGTTCATTTTAAAATAATTATTTTACTAATAAGGTTTTGTGAGTTGTTCTCCTATCTGTATAAAGAGATTTATAAACTAGATAGAACTACTAAAAATGAAGGATCAAAAAAGAAAAATTAACAATTTGGGCATAAATGAGGATTTCTTTATTTCCAGGTTAGATTTTTTCTTTTGGTTGACTCATCCCTATGTGAAGTCTTCCCTATTACTTATACCACTGCAACATTATTTGTTATAGATAAATGAAACACAGCTTTTCTCATAATGGATTTTTGTAATTTTACATTATATTATAAAATTAGACTTGATGAAAGGAACGAAAGGGAGGAGAGGCTATTAGATTTTTGCATGGAGCTCAAATTAGTAGGGCCAGAAACCTGGTTTAAGAATTATGAAAGAAGGCTCTACCCGTGGAAGAAGCAGGGGTACACGGGCAGATACTAATTGGATTACATAGACAGAGATCTAGAAATCGGGTACTGGACTGCAAAGCTTACCTACCCACAAACAGATATGAACCAGGTCCATAATCTGTTGACTATGAAATACAGGCTGAAAATGAAGAAACTCAATAAAGAATTTAAAGAAAGAGATGGGAATTAGAAAAACTGAAACAACAGGTGATGCTTCAGAGTTTCAAAGACGAAATCAACAGTAGGAAAAAGAAAAAAAGTTGGCACTCTTGAAAGAAGCGGACGAAAAAGTAGGAACAATAGCTCGGACCAATAAGGAAGCAAGGTTTACACATAAATAGGAAAAATTATTGATAAAAGGTGTAAATGTAAAAACGCAAGAGATAAGAATTGTAAAGAGCAGGACTGACGTCGGAATAATGGGATAGATAGGAAGTGCAAAGAGGCTCTAAGACGAATGCAAACCGGTTGAGATTTCCTAGTGAAAAGAAAAGGAAAATGGGCAAAGCTTATAGAGAAAAAATAATAATTCAGGCCGGGAAAAATATTGGGGAGACAGATCTGAGCAATGGTAAAGCACCAGAAATTGATAACATTCCATCAAAATTGATAAGATCATTGTGGACGAAGCAATATCATTTCTGTTCAGGATATATTGCGCTTTCTACGAAACAGAACTAATACTATAAGATTTTAGTAACAACATAATTATACGAAGAAGACTGGAGTTGATAAAAGCGAACAGCACATGACAATTAGTTTAGTATCCTACACATGCACAATATTTTCGAAAATATTACATAAGAGGATGGAACGTCAAATAGAATGTGAGTTAGATCAGTTTGGTGTTAGGAAGAATGTAAGAATGTAAGGCCTCTGCATCTTATTTTAGAAGACAAGATACGAAAACGTAGGCCCATGTTCATGGCATTCGTATATTTAGAAAATGCCTTTGATAAAGTAAACTGGAACACACTGATAAGGTTTTTGAAGAGGACAGGAATAAAATATCGAGAAAGAAGATTACCCAAAACCTCTACAGAAGGCAGTAAACAGTACTTCGAATTGGACAGCAGGAAAAGAAAGCAGAAATCAAGAGAGGAGTAAGACAATGATGCAGTCTGTCTCACATGCTCTTTAACTTATATACAGACCAGGTGATAAAGAAAGTTAAAAACGAATATGGAAAAGGAATCATACTGCAAGGAGAAGATCTAAGGTTTTCGGACGATATTGTGGCATTAGGGGAGGCAGAAGAAGATACCATAATAAATTACATGAACGTGGTCCTGGAGGAAGAGTACAACATGAGGTTTAATAGAGGGAAAACCAAGGTAATGGAAAATAATTGAATAACATTGCGAACGGATATTTTAAAGGTAGTTAAAAGAAGTTTTCTACTTGGGCAGCATAATAACTAGGGATGGTAGAAGCATATTAGACATATATATAATGTCAAGATTGTCTTTCGCAATAATCATATAAGTATGAGTATAGGGACTTCGTTACTAAATATATGCGCGTGGAGTGTTGTGTTATATTGGTGCGACAATAGGAGTCGCAGAAAGGTAAAGAATATAAACTTTTTAAATATGATGCTGTAGAAGAATGCTGGAAATCTGGTAGGTGTCTAAGGAAGTTCTAAGCAGAATAAGACAAGTAAGAAAAATACGGAGGAGCGATAAATTAATAGGCCACGTTTCGAGTCATGAGGGTCTTGTAAAATTAAAAGCAGAAGAAGTAGGCAAAGGATTAAAACGCTGACCAGATTAGGGAGCATTTGGTAGTAATGTATAAATGAAAGGAAAAGACTAGAACATTATAGGTTAGCATGGAGGGTTGCACCAGACCAGTCTAAGGACCAAATAATACAAGATAATAAAATAAAACTATATAATTTACATTTAGTGTAACTAAATTATTGCAACAAGATTGTCTATTCCATAAATTAATGTCTAAATGTGAACCTCTATTAACTTAAATATTTATCTGTTTATATTTCTCTTTAAATGTATATTTAAGAATGTTTTGTTTTCATTTAACTTGAACAGACGCTTGAAGAATGAGAGATAGGAAGTGCAAATCAGCCAAAGAGGCTTGACTATAAAGCGGTTGAAGATTTCATGGTGTAAGGGAAAATAGACGCAGCTTATAGGAAAATCAAAGAAACATTCGTCGAGAAGAAAAATATTAGCAAGAACATAAATTCTGGATAAAGAAGAAAAAGCAGAAAGATGGAAGGAATATCTAGAAGAGCTGTATCACATTGAAAATTTAGATCAGTCAGTAACAGAAGAAGAAGAGGAGGTGGATGAGGAAGAGTTTGGGGGACAAAATTATAAGGTCAGAGTTTGACAGGGCGCTGAGCAACTGTAAAGCGCTAGAAATTAATAAGATTACAGCAGAGTTGATAATATCATCGGGCGAAGAAGCAATATCATGGCTATTCGGGATAGTCTGCGAAATCTGCGAAACAGGAAGAATCCCAGAAGATTTTAGTAAAAACATAATTAAGCCCCTACCAAAGAAAAGTGGAGCTGATAGATGCGAACAGCACAGGACAATTTGTTTAGTATCCATGCGTGAAAAAAAAAAATTGGAGGGGGGGGAGGTTAACAGGCTTCCTGAGTGTGATCCTGAAACAGGCAACTCCCCTTTAAGAGCATTGGAAGGGAATTGAAAAGGGGGATGCGGAAGGTAGAGCAAGGTAGCCAAGGGTTGACTATGGCCACTGGACTGTGGGTTAAGGATCCTACCCAGTGTTTCACTTAAAGAGATACAGGGAAAACCTTAGAAAGCCTGCATAAGGTAGGTCAGGCACTGGGTACTATTCTTACGCCCTTCCGAATAACGGGAGACGAGTTTGCTGTGGGGTCGCAGGATTCCCTTCTCCATGTCTCCACCAGTTTTAGGAGGCAGTTGGCAGACTTATCCAATGGGATCAGCAAACAAGTCTTACCTTATGCCCAAGGTCTTCGACCCCCGTACATAAACCTCCCAAAAGAGGTGAAGGTGTCTTGGCATGTGAGAACTTTGATAAAAAAAACATGAAAAATATTAACTAAAATAGTATACAGGAGACTGGAACGTCAAATAGAATGCGAGTTAGGAGACAATCAGTTTAGCTTTAGGAAGAATGTAGGGACAAGGGATGCAATATTAACTTTGCGACTAATTTTAGAAGACAGGATAAGAAAAAAACGTGAACTGGAACACACTATTAAACATTTTGAAGAGCACTGGAATAAAATGTCGAGAAAGGAAGTTTATACATAACTCTACAGAAGACAGGCAGCAGTAATTAGAATACAAGATCAAGAAAAGAAAGCCGTAACCAAGAAAGGAGTAATACAAGAATGCAGTCTGTCGCCTATGCTGTTTAACGTATACATAGAACAGGAGATGAAGAATGGTAAAACACAATATGGAAAAGAAATCATACTGCAAGGAGAATAAATAAAATCCTTACGCTTTGCCGACGATATTGTAGTATTAGAGGAATCAAAAGAAGACTTGGAAACCACAACAAATCGCACGAAAGAGTTCAATGTGAGGATTAATAGAGGGAAAACCAAGGTAATAGAATGTAGTTTGGGAAACAGTGGAATAACAAAGGTGTTGTGTACATTCTTAGTCTATTGTTAAATGTAGTGTTCCATCAGTATTAAAGATAGCAGCAGTAGTAGTGTGACGATGTGTGTTTATTTGGTTCCTCGGTCATAATTTATACTTCACTGTGATAAGCACAAGGAAGCGTAATAACTAGGGATGGTAGAAGAATACTAGACATAAAGAGTAGGATAGCACAGGCAAGGAAGGCTTTCGCGAAAACGAGGAATTTACTTACGGGTAATATAAGTCTGAATATTAGGAAATCGTTGCTAAAATGTTTGTATGGACCGTGGCGTTGTATGAGTTCGAAACGTGGACGATAGGAGTTGGGGGAAGGAAAATAATAGAAGCCTTTGAAATGTGGTGCTATAGGGGAATGCTGAAAATCAGATGGGTGGATAAGTAACAAACGAGGAAGTTCTAAACAGAATAGGGGAAAAGACGTTGAATAAGAGAAGGGCTAGATTAATAAGCTACGTTTCAAGGCATGAGGGTCCTGTAAAATTAGCATTAGATGGAAGTGTGTGGGGTAAGAACAGAAGAGGGAGCCAATGGATAGAAAACGCTAAGTAGATTAGGGAAGATAAGGGTTTTGCTTGTAATGAGGAAATGAAAAGGCTTGCGCAAGATAGGTTAGCATGAAGGTTTGCAACAGACCAGTTTTAGGACTGAATACCACAACAACACCTTGAAAAAATCATGTACTAATATTTGCAATATCATTTACTATTTATCATAATACTTGACTTGTCCTGTTCTTGTTGCTCAAAATAGTTGGATTAAATAAGTACAATACAAGTAGTCGTTAATTAATTTTATGCAGATTTTGACACTGTCTATATTTTTGTAATATCTTTAATTAGCGTCTGCTTCACTCACTGGTTGTCTGCTGGGATATATTCATTCCAATTTTCATTGACGGAGTTTTCAGGACTTTAAATGTTTAATATTGAAAATCTTTGTCAGGTTGTTTTAGTAGAATTTAAATCCATAAATATGAAAAAGATGCTTTTCAGCATCCAAAACGCGACAACAAATTAAAATGGCTCTGAGGCTTTCGTATTTTTACACATTATTTTCTGATTCCATTGACAGTATATTGTATTCAAATATAATAAATGATTCTGCTAAATCCAAATTTTTTAACTTGAAATTCATTTAGAGTTCAACTGAGCTTTAATTTCATCTAAACTGGTTATATAGTATTAAATATACGAAAAACTATTTTAATCATGTCCTTAGAGCAGTTGAGTGCCAGATTACTGAAAGAAAGTCAGCAGACAAATAGCCCAGAGTTGAATGTTCTATTGGACCAGGTATCCTATCATGTATTTTTTTTTAATGTCACACTTACATTAGTCATGTGCTTCTAAGGTCAGATAATTAACATTTAATGATAAATTTCTTATCAGGACCAAATTTTTTTATATCATAGAAACTTATCAATATGTTCATTTTTTAAAAATCTTTTTACAATATTATAATTTAGAATTATTTGATAAAGCATATTGGCATTGTCCACATTATTGAGGTTATATATAGTTTTGATAGATAATAATAGGGACAAGAGGGAAAGTAATAGCTTATTACTACTGTCCACATGTCATGCTTCATTGAGGTTTCATCCTTAGGAGTGATCGAAAATAAATCTAAGATGGCAAACTGCACTTATATTGGCTTACGTGAAATTGAGGGCCGGTGTTGTTACATCTATCAAGAAGAACATTCTCAATTTTCAGGTCTCCCTTCAGGAGACTACTGCACTTTTTCATTAAAACACTTTAAACACCAGCCCCCAATTTTAGATAACCATTTATTTTCTTTCTCTTTACGATCTATATCAATTATATTAGAGCTGATAGCAGTATTGAAAAGGTCAAATAAACATGTAGGAGAGTTCTTTGGTAGATTATGTAAGTGGCATCTTAAGATAAACATATGAATATTCAAATTATGCACATATTTATTTTCGTAGTTATCAGAAGCTGTCAACACACCACAAGATTTAACATGTTTAATTGGTCCAGTAGTTAAACTGCTTCCAAATCACAATTTCAACATCAAGAAAAGAATTTATTCTGTTATTCCCAGGTATATTAAGCCAAGAATTAACATATTTTTTCGGTGCATTCATTTTATTAATGAATATAACCACAACTTTTTTTAAAAAATAGGATATGCAAATCTCATCCTGACTCGGCATTATTAGTTGTAAACTCCATCCTTAAAGACAGTCAAGACCCGAATCCTGCTGTCAAATGCATTGCAGTTTCTACTCTTTGCCAAATGCCATCATTATTAGCAGATCAAGTAGGGCCTGTCCTGGATGCTGCATTAAAAGACTCCCATCCACGTGTAAGAAGGGCTGCTGTTCTTGGGTGTAGTAAAATTTATAAGACTGCACCCTTATTGCTGCAAGAACTTGGATTTATTGACAGGTAAGAAACTACTTGTTTGAATACCTTAACATAAACATTGTCTGAATAAACTTACAGTTTAGTTGTTAAAGTTTGCATGGCAAGTGTTATATGGTATAGTAGGATCGCATAGATCTATGCTGTAACTATTGACTATACAACAATAATTAATGAATTGCTTAAGGTACAACTGTATGTAGGACATTATTTAGGTTGGCATTTATTTTGAAGTAGCTTATATTTTCAAAATCAAAATAGTATTTGTACATTTTGTGTAGTATTTTCATATCACTAACTGAAGTCATTTTAATGGAAAATAAATTTTATTGATAAAATCTACATATAATAACTCTTTCAAAAGTTTTACTGTCACATATATAACTCTTTAAATAACTTTTGAAATCTAATATTTGAGGACTCATTCGCATCCATATAAGTAACAGTTTTTGTAATGCTTTGAAACTGCCCTCTATTTGTAACACAGCCACCTAGAGGATACTGCTGGTGTAACATTTTCATGTCATATTGTATATTTAATATAATTTTCAGATGCCTATCAAATTTTCTTCAGGGTGTGTTGTAATTTTAGCAAATAATTTTTCATATTTTTAAGGCTGTACATGGGAATCAGAGATCCAGATGCTGTTGTAATGATAAACTGCTTACTCGTTCTTGATACTGTACTAGCATATGAAGGAGGTGTTGTAATAAACCGCAGCATATCACGTTATTTGCTGCAGAGGTTACAAGATCTCCCTGACCAACAACTGGCAACAGTTTTTCAATTTCTTGCAAAGTATAAACCACCTGAAGATGATGACTTGTTTCAAATATTGAGTGAGTGATTTTGCAATATTTATTTTTAAAGCAAGCTTTGGCTAAACAAAGTTTAGCAAAAATGTTCATCCCAAACTAGTTAGAATTAGTTGTATTTTTAATATAAAATATTCTTTCCTCATACACAGAATTAAGCAACACTTAAGGTTATCAATTTAATAATTATTTTAATGCGTGTTTTATCGTTTGCTGCATCTGCACATCAATATACATTTCATCCAGTTGAAGAAATTTCGAAGTTAATGTCAATTGGTAATTAAATATGCAGATTGAATATATAATTTATTATTATGTCACCATTTATGAAAAATCATTAAGTGAACTGAAATATTGTAGTTAATGGTTTTGACAGTTTGAAATTTGCTACAAGTAAGTAAAATTATCAAAGAAGCCAATTGCTTATTTTATGTAAGAAAAATAACTGGTAGGATTTAGTGTTTGAGAAGAATTTATTTATTTTGATAGTTTCCTACATTTATTGTCCCCTAACATACAATTTAGGTAAAGAGTAACATTCTTCCTCAAAATGAATCTTCTTTTTGGAAGAAATGTTTAAGGCATCTTTCTTGAAATTATATGTAAATATTTCAATGTTAGTATAACATAATCCTCCATCACATCTAATATTTAAGTACTCCTCCCACCCTAAACTGTTGTTAAAAAGATGAAGATATGAAGAAAAACTTTGTTTCACAATTGTGAGCTTATATTATTAAGCAACATAATTGAAAACTATGATTGTTGTGTGAATTAATTAATGTTTGTTAAATACTGTTAGTGTATTGCAGGTTTTTAATCATAGTGATCCTGAGCACTTGCCTATCCTGCATCTAAACAAATCTAGTTAGACAATTTTTTTCAGTTAGATTACGATTTATTTGTTCTTTTCATTTCCGAAAGTTAATTTTTTTGTTATGTACAAATGCTTAAACTTATTTTCACAGGTTTACTGGATCCTTATTTGATACATTCATCAAGTGCTGCAGTTGTCATCAATTGCACCAACCTATTTCTTCATTTGATTGAATCAAACTATTCTCACCTTCATTCTCAAGTGGTAGAGCGTGTAGTTCCCATAATAAAGAATTACCTCAATTCTGAGAAGACATCACACGATAGCCTGAATTATATTTTGGACTTTTTAATGAGTAAAAAATGTGACTTAATATGGATGAGGGCATTTGGAGATTGCCCAAATTTATTTTATTGTACACGTGGAGAAATAAATTTACAAAGAAAGAAGTTAAGTTTATTGCCTTATATATGCAACAATGAAAATGTGTCCATCATCATGGCAGCTATTCAAGAGAACTTTTGTTCTGACCCAAGGACAAACTTTGATGCAGTAGTGTGTTTGTGTAAAATTGCTGCTAATTTACCTTTGGTTGCTGGTAAACCTTCTCTCTCTCTATTAATGATGTTATTTGAAAGAAAAGACCATAAACTTTGTAATCATATACTCAAATCTCTGCAAGAAATTGATATTAGACAATTTGATCAGACAGAAATTCTGAGGATGTTCACAAAGTTTGAAGAATTTATTGATATTGATGTATATATTCCACCTATTATTCTTATCATACTGATAGAATTTGGAGAATGTCTAGGAGACAAAGCAGTGTATATGCTCGAAAATTTAGCTGCTAGATATGAAACATATGACGAATGTACTCAGAACTTGATATTTAGTGCTACTTTAAAACTTTTTCTAAAGATGCCTGCCAAGTACCAACATATTCTTGGGCAAATTATGGAAAAATCTGTAAATGTATGCCAGTCTTCAGAATTGAAATTGAGAGTTGTTGGATATTACTATTTACTCAAACATGATCCAAATTTGGTGAAGAAAATTCTTCATCCAAACTTATGAATGTGTGTTGTGTGGGAATCATTTGAGGGATACAAAAAAAGGTTTCAAATCTTTTACATTGGTAATCACTGTCTCAATTACCATGTAAAATTTGGAAAATAAAGTAAACTTTCATTTAAACCTTAATGTTGAAAAAATTCAATGAAATTATTTTTATTGAATAAATTAACAGTAGCTTACCGTTCCAAATCTGAACATCAAGATTGTGTGTCAATTAATGTACTGAATGTAGTAACATGCATATCAAATCATTATGAAAATACATCATTTAATGTAAAACTATAATTACAATAATGTAGAAAAGCAGATATGACCTTTTGGTCTGATAGCTATAATAATTTTTGAGATTAGGCTCATTACTAAGAACTAAATTAAGAAAGAAATACTGATATATATTTCAAATTTGTATATACATTTTTATCAGATGCTGTACAACTGTATGAACATTTTATACTTGTCGACAAAAAAATTACAGCCTAAAGCAAATTGTAACAAAAAAGGTGTTCGCTTATTTAAGGATCCTAAATTGAGATTGTGTTTACAAAAAAGTAAACCTCCCATGGTGGAATTTCATTAACAGTTTTTTGCATCCAAAATATGGTTTAAAGGACCCAACAAGGTCATTTTTTTAAACAAGCAATTAGTTTTTCCATAATAACAAATTCAAACTTGTCTCAAACGAGCAAGTCTCTGTGTCAATTCATCTTGTTCTTGAGATACTTGTGTTGAAGCTCCTATAGTTCCCATCTCACCTCCTGGCAGTTCCATATTAAGTTCCAAACTAGAACAAAATAACATAGCATATCACATTACGTATTTATATGTTTTCCAATATCCCACCACAAATATGGCATGAACTCGAAAAAAATTTACACTATGAAACCTATCAAATCAGATACATTACCAACAGTAAAAATAATTTGACTTTTTAAACGTGAAATTGTTAGACAATATATAAGAAAGAAAACCACGACTTTCTAAATATCTTTTTTTTTAAATCCGTTTATTAGCAGTTAATTATCTTGTGATTTATTTTGCCAAAATAAACAAGCATACAATCCAAATTGATTCAATACAAGAGAGAAGATGCCCAATAAAAAATATGTACAATGCTATCATCAAGTTTCAAGAAAAGAATTTGTAATGTACTAAAAAAGTGAGTTGAAACTTAAAGTCTGTGCATCTGTTTTTCCTAATTGTGTGTGGGCCTCACACACCTGAGGACAAAAGATTGATTGAGCATGTTTTTTTAGTTTCAGAGCCTGAAGATGACCATAACGGTCGCAAGGCAGCCTAATTTTCTTTGACAATAAAACTTTGAGGCCTATACAGTGGTTTTTTAATTATTTTAATATATAACAAAGTCCATTTTAATCTAAATCTACAGCTATGTTGTATGTAATCTGGATACATGAACTTTGGCCATATATCTATCTATGTAAGTAAATATTTGTGGGTCTAGGAGAAGCTTTCTACAATGTAATAAAATAACATTAATGAAACCATAGAAACTTTGTTCTATCAAAGCATGTCTGGCAAAGTTGCAAGTTCTTTGGTAATATTTCAATTTAAATCAGTGAAATTAATAAACTTTAAAAATCCATGATAACTGACAGAAAAGTGACTGCAGGAAAAATTACAAAAACAGAGCCTATAATGAACAAAAAGATAGAAACATCCATATTTTATACATTGTGATTCAAAAGCATAAAAAAAGGCACTTGATTCATACCCTGCCTCATCTGCTACTTGCTGCATAAGATGTTCAACATCATTTTGAGGTATAGCTGTTGTTGTCGTTTGTGACATAGCATTCTCCATATATGAGCTCTGAACATCCAAGTCCTCAAATTGTGATTCAAATTTGTCCATTAAGCCTGATATTTTTTCCAAGTTCATTGATTTCATTGCAGCATCCATTGCCTTTACTACACCAGCCATCGACTGAGTCACCTAAAAAAATTACATTTAACATGAAAGTTAATTATATGAGTAACCCATTAACAACAGCAAGTGCCATACTTTTATTGCTGTGTAAGTAACTGTTGTACTTTCAAATGGGTAAGAGTAGGCCTCAATGTATCAATGGTGTCATTAAAAAGTGATATCTACAAATTCAAGAATTACTCTTGCAGGAAATACACCATGATGGTTTCTCACTGATGAACAGATCATACAAACTGTTGAATATGGAAACTTAAGTTGAATTTGTAGGGATGGAATAATGGCTTTCTAGTGAAATACGGAATGCTGACATTTTTAGGCAGGCCTATGTAACGTTTAGACAGGATAGAGATGGTTGGGGAGATGGAGTATTCATATGCGTCAAACAAAATATAGCAAGTAGGGAAACTTTGGTAGATGATGAATATGAAATAATAACAGTCAAAAAACCACTCAGTTGCCCGGGGAAAATCTCTGAGGGTTTTTGGAGCTTACAGACCTCCAAATAACAGGCTTCAGGGTCTCATTAAATTGTGAAATGTAATAGCAAATTCAGTCGCAGAAAACTACATCATTGTCATGGGAGGGGATTTTAATCTGCCATTTGTTGAATAGCAATGCTCAGATGATAGTAAATTCCTTTGTTTGGGATATATGGTTTTTGCAAATGACATTAAAACCAACTAGATTGAGGTCATTACTTGATGTATTCTTAATAAGGCATGTGGAGATATTTCTAAATTCGGAAGTGGCGGGTGGCATAAGCGACCACCATGACCTTGGAGCTATTAAAGGTCAACGAGCAGGAAAAACAAGGAAAAAAGGTATTTCAGTTCCAGAAGGCAGATGGGGAAGGGTTTCTAAATTACTTACAAGAAAAATACACTGAGTGGGCTAGCTCTGGAGAACTGTTAACAACTGTTGGGAAACATTTAAAACAATAATTAGCAAAGGAATAAGGTACTATGTTCCACTTAAACATCTAATGGAAAACGCTGACCCAGAGTACTACAATCCTGAAATTAGTGAAAAGCATACAATAAAAGGAAAGTAAATATCTATCACAGGAACAAACTTCTTCATCTTAACAAAAAGTTAGTTGAAGCCAAGAAAACTGCCCAAGAATTTTATTTACAAACCTGCTTGAGGGGGAGGTAATGGATGGGGAAAATTCTATAAGTATATTCGAAGGTGTAAGAGTAATAAAAAGTGTAGTTCCACCACTGAAAGGAGTAGGAAATACACTAGAACTAGACGAAGCAATTATAGCCAACAGGTTTGCTAACTACTTTGCCACAGTATTCGGGGAAAAGATGGATTTACCCACTTGGGAAAACTGCCAATCTACATCTGTCTTCAATATGGCTCATAAGTCAGCTGGCCCGGTTGGGATTTCAGGAGAAGTGCTAAAATTAGGAGGGGAAGCCATGATTACGTACCTCATACGGCTATTTGAAATATCTATTAACAATTCTGATGTTCCAGACAATTGGAGGAAGGCAATTGTAGTTCCCATATTTAAATCAGGTGCGCGATCGGAAACAAGTAATTACAGGCCGGTTAACCTCACATCTGTGATATGTAAGCAATTTGAATGCTTGATAGCTGAATATTTGTGTAAGAATTGGGACAAAAGGAGGTGGATTTACAGTGGGCAACATGGCTTCAGACCTGGATTCTCTTGTGAGAGCCAACTGGTAACGGTCTACCAAGATCTGTCGGATGGGGTTGACAAGGGAGGGAGAATAGACACAATAATTATTGATTTTTCTAAAGCCTTCGACATTGTGCCGCATGATCTATTATTAAGTAAGTTAAAAAATACTGGTCTAGATTTTCAGCTACTGAAGTGGACTCGGGAATTTTTAAAAGATAATTCACTCAGAGTTGGCGTGAATGACAAATTGCCCAACTCAATAAAAATCACATCAGGGTCCCGCAAGGAAGTGTCATCATGTTCCTTGCATTCATAAATGACTTAACAATCGGTATAAAATCACAGATCAAACTTTTTGCCGATGATTGTATGGTTTATAGGGAAATCGTAAACGTTGAGGATGCACAGATTCTGCAGACTGATTTAGACAAAATTTACCAATGGTAAGTTAGAAATAAAATGCAAATAAATGCAACGAAGAGTAAGGCAGTCATTTTTACAAAAAAGAGAAATGTCCCTCCTACTAGATATAAAATGGGGAACGAAGTTGTAACGGAATCAAATAACTGTAAATATCTTGGGATCACAATTCATTGATTTAAATTGGGGTAGTCAGGTGAGCAAGGTCGCAGGTAAAGGGTGGATGGCGTTTCACTTTGTAAATGAGAAGGAAGAGAAAGTTCTTCAATTAGCAGTAGAATATACTGCTGTCAATGTTTTATTTTAAAGAAATGGAGAGGGTTTACCTTCATGAAACTGGAAAAGAAGTAATGGTCAAAGCTCAGATTTGTCTAAATTGTAAGAACAAAAACTCAATGCAAATCAATAGGCAGAACTACTGTAATAATATTATAAGTACAGAATTTTTTAACTAATATATTCTTTTAAGTGAAATATTTTAATTTTATAGCTGTAGTTTAATCTAACTTCAATTAACAAAATATTTGTGTTTCAATTAATTGTCTTGTGCACAGTAGCTGATTCTTATGTTTAACTTAAATATTCGCCAGTTTAATCAGTCGGGTACCCGGTTCCGTAGTGGCTAGTTCAGCGGGCTTTTCTTGTATATGGAAAGGTTTAATGACAATTAATAACTTACTCGGCGAGTTGTGAGGGCCGATTGCACCCTACTTGCTACAGCATCAATACGTGCACTCATTCGCAAGTAATTAAGTGATTGATTCTTCTGACGGATGGCGTTTTCAGCATGTATTCGCGCTCCTTCCATATTACCTTTCTGTATTGCCTTCTTACACTTTGCTTTCTCCACTCTTTCTTCCTTTTCACATTTCTTTGAATTTCTTTCTAATTCCTTAACTGCAAACTTCAGGTTAAAAAGATGTTCTAGTAAAATATATTAAGGAATCTATTATTTATTTATTTATTTATTCCACATATATATATAGTAAATGAAAACATTTTATATATATATATATATATATATATATATATATTTTTAAATTATCAAATTGACTTATGTAATTAACAAATACATTTCTTCACAAATTAGTAATGTTGTGGTGATAACAAATTAAGTTTTTGTTTAGATCTGTAAAAAATATATTTTTAATAAAACAAAGATTAATTTCATAATTACAAGTAAAAAATGACTCATACGTGAATAACTAAATTACGAAACCTGTTCTACCGATTAATGCCATAATAAGGTTATTACTATAAGACTTCTTAAGATATGTAGTAGACCCCATAGTAACACTGCAATGCAAATAAACCAAATTTAAAACATCAATATTTCTTAATAAAATAGCTAAATATATATTTTTGCATAATCAATGATGAAGAAATGCCAACTGTAGTAGTAGACCAATAATTATTTAATAAATACTTTCCAACCATATCTGCTATGACTTGGGTAAGCTTGAAAAAAAATAATCAAAGGAACATTTAATTTATTTCATGAGAATTATTATGTAATGGGTACTCCTTCCTGGCCTGGTGACACCAATTATGGATTTAAGGTAATATATACACATGTGTATACCCATAAATACATGTATTTAGTTGTGGGTTGTATGTGTATGGAAAATCAGATTTCACCACCCTTTCTTTAACAAAGTTCCCATTTTGCAAATATTCCCCACATTGCAAAATTTATTACTTGAAATCAAGAGAAAAAACATTGGCTTGGGTGGTGGCACAGATTGTTTCACAGCTGTCTGCTAGCCGTTCCAAAATATCCTGAGAAGGGAACTCTTCATAAAATTATAGCTACATAAACCTATGCAACATTGTAACAAATCTTCAATCTCTCATCTTATACAGCTAATTTTCTTATTATTCATATGCGTTAATTTACAATGTCACGTTAACGTTTCCACTTCTAGAGTCGATCCGATTTTCAATAAATAATGAAGCAGAACAAAAACAACATTGTATACCACAAACGTCAAAGGATACTTTCCATCGCCGATGACGACATTGTGACAGGCGCAAATAACTGACACAATATAAGACACAAATAGTTATTCTGTAAGAATAATCAAATCACTTATTAAGAAATTAACTTTTTAAATGACATTAACTTCTGATGATCTAATTTCATAAATATTCACGAATCACCAGACCAAACAGGATAGCCAACTTAAAGCAAAGATTGTATACCAAATCTGTCGCATAACTATAAAGAGGAGCCATCTTGGTTCCTATAACGGATCACTACAATGTGTCATGAGCGTAATAAGATAACATGACAGGCACTCTTTTTTGGACAACATCGGTTATTCTTTATTATAGATTACAAGAACTTCAGACACCATTTTAAAAAGTTTTACGAAGATCTGAAACACGCTTAAAGTAAACTTAAGTGACCTACCGGAATTGCCTCGTAACGGGTAAATTTATTAACACTGAAAATGTCTGTCCGTGTATTGTCATAGTAAAACGCAAATATGCTTTCTATTCCTTAACTTTATAATAATTGGGCTGGGCGCAAATTGAGACGCGTGGAGCAGAACTTTCTGTAGCGCGCGCGAATAAATGGATCAGTACATGTTGCAGACATGACGCGACGCAGCTACCTGCCCACTACGCGGTGCAGAAAGCCTGGTATAGAGATCGTGACGACTCAGCCACAGCTGATATGAAGCAAAAATCGAAGAATGCAATTACCTAAAAGTAATAACCTTTGAGCCTGATTTTCTCCAAACTGAATATTGTCAAGATACTGCTTCCCCAACTAATTCATTTGTAAAAATTCAAGAATCTTTATAATGAGTCAATATTTTATGTAATCGTAGCTTATGTGTCGTAGTTGGTGGAAATATTGCTAGATTTCCTGGTAAAGCTCTTAGAACTATTCAGAAGTTCAAACGAAACTAAAGTTACTCACCCCGGAAATTGGCCGTGAAATTTTAATGGAAGTTAATGGAGCACTTCACTATAACCTGAAACAAAATAAAATTATACAATAACAGCACCTAATTATTTTTTTACACCAAATTTCAATTATTTTATCTTTATTTAGATTCGCATCAACTACTAAGGTTATTATCGAATACAATTGGGGAAACTCGTGTTCTTGTTAACTGTAGTAGTTTTACAGTTTGAAGACACACACATAACATCCATACCCATGCCAGGATTCAGGAACTCTGTGATGCTGACCGCTACAACACTCAAGGTCGGCTAAATTTTCAAATTTATTTGAGCCTATTCTCAACTCATAAAAAATTGAGATTATTTCATGGGAAGAGGCAAAATCTATTTGTACGAAATTGAGGGCTAGCTATCGTGATTAACGAAGTCGACAGCAGTGATATGTGAAAAGTGAAGTCATCAAAACATGGAGGTTTCAAAAACAAATACGATTTTTAGATCTATTTATGGCAAATGGACCGCGACGACAGTGACGAGTCTCAACTTCCCTTTCCTAGAGAATAGACTCCTGAAATGGGAAATAAAGGTTAGAAGAGAACCATACCCTACAGAATGATGAAGTGAATCAAATAAAATTTATTAACGAGAATGGAAATAGATTAGGGGGCTACAGAACCTTTCCCACAAAATATACTTATCTGGGGTTTTTCTTTTCTCGTTACAAATCAACGAAATGAGTTACAGTTATGCTTGTCTATTACGGAGCAACCCATGGGAATGCCAGTACTGCTCCTCGGTTGTGTGAGGAAAGATATCCTAACAGCGATTTCCTAGCATATCAGCGTTCCCCAATGTTGATCGCCGAATGAGGGAAACTGGAACCGTGTTACCGATTCTGTCGCATAACCAAAGAGGCATATAAACGCCAAATAAAGGAAAGAACACAATTTCCCCTTATGGAGCCATCGTGGTTCCTAGATCGGATCGCTACATTGTGTCATAGAGCAAGGATACATACACTGACATTTTAACAATTATTACCTCATTACAAACAGTAAGATACATAGTACAAAAATTAATAAAATAATTACATTGATGATACAAAGTTTTCTTTCTATGCTATAATCAATATCAAGAAGTTTTATATCTAATATTAGTTGATTAATGTCTACATGTGAATACAGAAAACTTATTGTATGGTTTACATTGGGTTGGGTTTTATTATTGGTAATGATTTAGATTTATTATTATTCAATGCATTAGTCCTCGGTTGAGAAAATAGGATACGTCAAATATATATTACAAGAAATATACAAAATTTTACAACTAAGAATTGAATGACAAAAAGAGGAAAGATAAAATTCAATCTTCAATTTCCAGTCGACGGAGGAGGCAGCTTTGATAGGACACCAGTAAACCTATCTACGAACTCTTTCAGTGAATAATACGCTCCATTCATTAACAGAGATTTACAACTCTTTATAAATTATTTTTGAACCTTTAAAGCATTTATTTCTTCCGGGAGAGTATTGTATAGATTTATACCGGAATAGTGAATGCTTGTTTCAAAAATGCTTAGACGATATTTTTCAACACGGAGCTGAGAGCGATTTCTTGTGTTGTACGAATGGCTTGAACCGTTTAGAGCATATTGGTTGATGTTGCTCCATACAAATTTTTAAATTTCTAGAATATAAGTACAAGGTAAGGTTAAAATTCCAAGTTTGCAAGTGGTATTCCACTCTGCACCAAATACAGATACTATTCGTACGGCCCGCTTTTGTAGTTTAAAAATGTGAAGCGCGTGATGTGAATGACCCCAGTTTGCAATACCGTACCACATGACAGAATCAAAATATGCATGGTACATCATTTTTGATGTAGTTATGTCGGCTTCCCGAGCTAACAATCGTAATGTAAAGCAAATTTTGTAGTGTATTAGAGCCCTGTTAAGGTTGCGCCCTTTTTCCAATAAATCTATGAGACAGTGGAAATCACCTTTCCAGCTGACAAACCGATCTTCACCTTTTTCGGTGCGCTTTCACTAGCTTTAGTCCACTGTTTTTATTGTTTTTGTCTTTGGAGCGTAATGATGGATTACTACGGATACGAATCTGCGCAAAACGTCGTATGCGTCCAAACATTGCTATTCTGCGTTAAAAGGTTTTTCCGAATCCGTTTTTGGATCAATGTCAACAGTCGCAGAACCCATCGCGAACAATGCTTTTCATGAAGGATGATATACATTTGTTTAGTTGATATGTCTACGGCATCAGCTTTCTCACGCACCTTTAGACTGCGATCGTCCATTATGATATTGTTGACTTTTTCGATGAGCGGCGACCTTCTGTAACCTCGTTTAAACTCATTAATCAAGAAGAGAATGCTCTTCAATACTGGTAGAGACTGCATGAACTTCATCAAATTGGGTTTTCAATGACGCGCAAGTGAAAAATTTCCGGCTCTTTCATAAAAATGTATTAGACTTAACGAAAAATATCTAAAACTTCTAACAAAATATAAAAATCTAGTACACTTACTTTCTGAACGTGCCTCGTATTTGTGCATACATGTTTCAATTGTTGATAATAAAATATTTTATATGTTAATTTAAGATAAAGAATTTTTATCTTACTTGTTCCAGTGGAGTGGATTGGATTCAAAGTGTTAGTTGTGCTTGGATCACTCACTAAATCAAACAGCAAGTGGCTCTGGAATCAAGGACTGTGTGCTCTATTTCAAACGGAAGCTCTGGGATCAAGGACCATATGCTCAGATTCACTCGCTCATTAAAAGAGCTAGTTGTGTGCCCATCATACAGAACTGAAACAGAGTTCTGAAAAGAGCTACCACTATTTTCTTTGAAATCAGACCTCACTCACTCCATGGAGGATAGCAATTCTTTGAATGAGTTTTCAATCAGATCACCTACCTCTAGTGTGAAAGGGGCCTAATTCATAAACTAGTATCTGACCAAGGGAATTTGAGTCCCACAATCTCCAAGAACAGTGACCCATCATTTTCTTTGTTACTGTGGGTCTTTAAATTGTTTGTTATTTCAAAGTTCAATTGGCAACTCTAATGTATTGAATTATCACCTTCATGATAAACATTGTTACTTGTGTTTGGAAAAAAATTTTTTTTCTTCATTTCATAATTATAGCCAGCCACCTCAACAAAAACACTATGTAGATCAATTAGCAAAATCAAATGTAGTACAAATAGGTAAAGTACAGACCACTTATTATATATCTGCAGTTGGATGCAGATGGATAATAACTGCTATCACAATTATGCTCTGAACTGAATTTCCACCCTAAATACAGTTTCTCCAGTTCAACTTTCATTTCTTACACCGATAATCTATTATATTATTGTACTTATAGACATTCAACTCGATTTATCGAGATTTCTGTTACTGCCATGGCTCAAACATAGCTTCATAAACAATCATTTCACTCCTTTATACATAAGTAAAGGAGAACAATTATTATCCATAATTATGAGAATATTCTGCTTTCCTTGTAACATGACCAAAGATGCAAATAAAAAAAATAGTTTTAATGACATTTTATTTTCTACCCAAAGGATTAATATAATTTATGAAAGGATGACAAAGCAAATTTTTCATAATATATTTTCAAAATATTAATTACAATAACAGTCATTAACAGGAACATATTTGCTTAGAAGAAACTGCTGATTATGAATACAAGTAATAACATGATGTATATATAAACAATGATATACAGCTCTAAATACAAAAATATTGGCTAATATAAAATATACCTTTTGAAATATCCTTCACTATCTCTCTTAAAACAATTCAGATGTTAGTAATAAATTATTAAAGAATTAACTGGAAGTCTTTAATATGAATAAAAAAGACTAAGGCACAGTACATTATAGTAATCAAAGTGTTTCACCTACTAAGTTCAAATCCAGATTTTATCAAAAATTTCGTTGATTCTTTTAACATAACTGTCATTTAATATTTAATGGGAAACCTTTTGGAGTATTTTATATATAGCTTAAGAAAGGGACAGAAAACTGTCATTAGCTTAGCTTAAGTTTATAGTAGCCATCGACTGGCAGGCAAGTTCTTAAATATAAATTTAAAGAGTCTGAACTCACTTCTACAGACAATAAATTGGCTGCCAACGCGCCATTGTCTAAAGAAGTGAGTTTAGACTAAAAAATTCACATTTTTGTACTTAGCTGCAAGTCGACACATACTATCAATTTCATGTAAGTTAATACCTGTTATCTGATATCTTTCCAATCCAATTTATTATTATTATTATGGGATGGAGACAGGTTTTTTACCCTCATGTCAATAATAGGCATCACCAAGCTAAAATTTTCAAGTCTTCTTCAAGACCATGTCTGAATGGTGTGGTGGCCAGCTGTGCAATGCCAAATTCAAACTCCAGTATGCCAGCAACTCTCTAGAATATGTTACAACATACACACAAACAAGAGTTGGAACTAAATAGTGTGAATGTATGTTGAGTCAAAGACTATGTCTGGACTGTATGATGTGTTGAAAAAAGAGTTCACAATGTGGATTTGGGTATGAATGGGAAATAGGTTTTAGACAGCACTGTGATTATTAGAAACACATTCAGAAAGAGGTCATTTTGTTTGGCCTACATATAGGGTTTTGCAATAAGAGCAGGTTGATGTTGAAATGGAATATAACAAGCTGTATGTGAGGTATTAACAAAATTTTATCCATTTGAAAGGCCTATGTATGTCCTTAGACAGTTTGTAGAATGATAAATAATCATTTTTGACACTGTCATGTTATATTTATATGCTTCCTATATATTTGGACTTTGTCAGGTTAATTAAAACAAGTAATAAAGGCAGGAAAGAGAGAGAGAAAACTGGTGGCTTACCTGAGGTTCACAGATTCAACATGGTGCCTGTCAACTTTACACTTCAGGTGAGACACCAGCTCCCCCCCCCCCCCCTCTCTCTCTCTCTCTCTCTCTCTCTCTATATATATATATATATATATATATATATATATATAATCAATTAAGCATTAGATGCTAAAATTTAATAATAAACTTCAAATTTCAGATTTGAAAAAGAAATTTTAAATCATAGAACCAGCAAAAACTAATGTGGCAAAATTTAAAAAGCTGAATATGAGTATGGTAGTGCTCATATATTAAAAATATTGACTTAACAATACTTAAAAATTGATGTCAAGATTATTCATGTGAAAAGTATAAAATTTTTCAAGCAATAAACATAAAGCTACTAATTATTTAATTCAATATTTCTAAATATTTAGCGCAGGGATACATGGGAATCTTTATAAAATTATTCTTTAATTTTAACATGCCAATTTTCAAATACACTAAGTTAGTAAATGAACTATAATATTATAATATAAATATATTAAATATTCGCTATTTGAATGACAAAATTATAAAACCATATTGAAGTTAATTCCTACTTAAAAGTTCTGCTTAAGTTTATTTGTGTTATCATTTATATTCAATTATTATATATCAAGATTTGTTTAAAGCAACTATATTAAAATTTTGTTTTAGAAATGTGTGAAATATAAAAATGTAAGATATGGTAATGTGACCTTGCAGGTGCTGCAACACTTCTTCTCAAGAATGAACGTATATTACTTTTACAGGTATAAAGGAAATAAAGAATTATTCTTAATGTTAGGTGTGACATTCAACAAGGCTGTGGAAATATTTGGAATGTTGTTGATAAATTCATTTAACATTTCAAACAGTGAAAAAATATTGGATTATTTGCAAACTACAACATTCTAAATGAGACCTCTCTTAAGCATCTAGTACAATGACCACAGCTCATAAAAATTGTGTTTTGATTAAACTGTCTTCCTCATGTGAACTGAAGTCATCAAATTGTCATTTTCATAAGCTGCAATCAGTCAGAAATCTATGAATGTCCCATGTGATTAACAATGAGTTATGAAATTGAGTAAAGACAATAATTCATAGATGTAAGACTATTGGGTTATAGATTATTAAAATGTGATTACTGGTTATTGCCAAGCATCTTCTTTATTATATAAACATACTTAAATGTATTCTGGCCCTATAAAGTTAAAAATACTTTCTAATACCATTATGACCTGGTCTTACAGTGTGAATTTTTGCATGGGAGGTTCTTTCTCAATAAACTGATCATAAATCATTTTTATAAAACTAAGACTTAGAGACAGGAGTTAATTCATCTAAGGTCATAAAAGAGCATCAGTTTGCTGCTATTACATTATAAAATAATATTTCTGATTAAATCCAAGTCCACAGTACTTAAAGAAAACAAATAAACAGAGCAAAACTTGATATATAATTATAAAGTTAAAAGTGTGTGCCAGTCAAAATTCATAAATTGTATCCAATGTAGTTTTTTTTCTTTTACATTTTTATATACAGCTACAGTTGACTGCCACAAATTCTTACATTTTGCATTATTGTACAGCCTTACTGCATCACTCTATTCTTTTTCTGACATAAAATTGAAGTCACTTTTTAAATATGGCATCTTGTTTGAACAAAGCAGAATGAAGGCAGATAAGGCAAGCTAAGTGAAAGACAATCAAATTTTGCTTTCAAGAATGTCAATGTTACGACAAGCATTTTTCCAAACTCTTTCAACCACATATTTTATTTTAGTAAGTGTGACAAAAACTGACAACTCAAAATAATTGATCAAACAATTTAAAGAGTATTTTAATTACTGCATTATATTAAATACACTTCTCTGGCCTTCACACACATACACAACTTCAAAAATTACCCGTATCAATGCAGTAAAGTACAAAGTGCTGAGTGAAAGAACTTTATTTCTTTTTTAAAATGGAGTGAGAAAAATGATTGTAAAAATACTTGTGTTCATTGATATACAAATAATCTACCAAGCATATTTATATGGAATGATCTCCGAGCCAACATCCAGTTGTTATGCTTCACATAGAAGTTTTACACGAGTTCGGTGCTTTATTTATTTCAATAAAACAAATTGTTAACTAGATATTGAAATATCATATAATGATTTGTTAAAGAGATGAGATATTAAAATACATAACAGCACAATTTGTTTAAAGTTATATTATACCATACCACATTTTGGAACTGAATAAAAAAATTTATTTTTTTGGGTTAACAAATTAAAAAAATTCTCTGGACTATGTTTCAATGAATTACTATTAATATCAATCCAGCCCTCAAAAATAAATTATATTCTCAGGAAAACAACAGCACAGACTTCACCAACACTCCAATAAATATGCCAACCACCTTAATAGACGTTTCAATTTCTTTTTTTTTTTCAAAAAATTATTTATCTATAAATTTGATAAATTCAGAGAATAAAATACAATAAATAATTGAAAATATAAATACTTCTTATAATCAAAACCAATATTGTTTACATAACAATATAAATATAAAGCATATTGATAAAATGTTGCAGAAGAGCTTCAATCAAGGAAAAGAAACACACAATTTTTGTCATTCAAGTGAATGAAAAAACGAACTTTTTAAATTACCCGAATGTAAACATAAAAATAATCAACCAGAGCATTCAATTAGTGTAGGCTCATCCTGCATTTTGATATGTATTTTTTAAAAGTGTAAGAAAATAACAGTGACAATATCTCATTTGTACTTGCATGATCACAATCCTTCATTATATTCATAAGCATTTCATCTATGCATACAATATAAATTTATTGAACAATATTTATAAAAGTAAATTATTTTTTCTATGAACTTCAGTCTCTTCATATTATTTGTCTTCGTTCATCTGATTCTCATACAACAACTTGAAAGCCTAAAAATCGTTTCAAATTTTGGTTAAAATTTTCAATTTCATATCATTTACTAGAATTTCTATATGCAATTACCTGGTGTATTGCAGAAATCCATAAATTTGCAGCCTTGCGGTGTGGTTCTGGCCCACTAAATAATTTCAGCTTGGAATTACTATTATTTATATTGCAGCTTGCATACACTATATCAACACTGGATGCACCTAAAAAGTAAAAATAATTGTAGATTTACAAAATTTTCACAATTAGGAAATCACAATGATTTGACACAGTCCCCCACAAGATGCTGCTAGTAAAATGGCAAGCTGACAAGCTTACATAGTATTGCATTGCAGCTACTTGAGCCATATCTAGTTGACAGAAAATAGGTGGTGAAGAGTGGAATTCCATGTTCAACACACCAATTGTATGAAGTGACATCCCACAAGGCTCAGTACTTGGGCCTCTACTCTTTATAGTATACAAAACGAGTTCACAGCCAATGACAGTATAAACCAGTTCCAATGATGGTTCCAGACAAACGGACTCCTCCTAAAGTAAGAGAAACACAATGGATTGTGTTCTCCCTGATGAGGCTGCCTACAGCTGTGTCAGCACATTTGCTCTGACGGTGCTGTGTGTTTCGTAGCTCATATTATTGCTGGATCTTAGGCGAGCAGGGGGTGGAAATGATGATAATAATACGCATTTCTCATTCCAGACAAGATTCTCATGCTATGAAGAATGTAGCCAAGATATACACTAGAGGAAGCACACTGGAAGGCGGAGGAATTTAGATGTTGTTCCAGTTACTTCATAAACAGGATTGCATAAGAAGGGGCCATCTGGTTGCCCATGGCAGTGCCACTGATTTGAGGGTAAATTTTATCAAGGTGAGGACAAAGTGGGTGAGTGCAATCAAAAAGTGGGTGTTAGGGAGGGAATTTAAAGGCCTGCGAGATAGGCCACTGGCGTGGGGGATGTTATAGTACAACAGTTTGACACTTTCTTCACAATTGTATTGTTTTTGGCGATTAAAAGTCAGTTACTTACCATTTACTATTGCCATAAATTTGTGATTTTTTAAATAAATGTGTTTATTAATCGAGCGTCATGTGTTAGAGTTTTGATTTTATACTTTTTCACTCCAAATCTGATGGTCTCAATCATCTGACTAACTCAGCATGTGTTCAATGTGTAATGGTAAAACACAACTACATTGCAGGGAAGTTGAAGAAGGTTACAAACAGAGTTATAAAACCCCAACAAGTCAGCGTAGCCTGGGTCTTCCTAAAGTCTTTGAGATTCGATGACATCAGGTTGTGAATGAGGGGACATAGTGTTTTCACCAAAATATCGGTGGAACGGGATGAATAGATCCTCCACTGGCGGAAATGAAATTATAGAGTGGGGACAAGGAAAACTGAATTAAGAGTGAACATTGAGATTGAGTATTAGCTGACTAAGGATTCAGGACATTGAGAGTGGTGATTGAGCATTAGCATGCTAAGATTTTGGAGTGCAATATATTAATCATTAAGCAGTGTCCATGGCACCAAGGAAGAAATCTAAGTGGGCAAGAGGCTTATTAGAACAACAAGGAAGTTCAGTGGGCTGAATGGCAGGACCAGTACAACATGTCCAATTCCAGCAGCAAGTTCCAGGCTAAATTGAGAAGAAAGGGTAATTACACGGTTTGTAATCTCTAGTTTATAAGATATCTAACATGTGTAAATATTGTAAAGAATGTAAATTAAAATTTGTTCAATCATTGTATATTTTAAAGGGATTTTTCACATTTATATAATAATTCTGCATTTTAAAATAGTATATTCCCCTCATATACATTTCAAATCAGAAGCAAGAAGAGACCTTTGATATATCAATATACAATGGATCAGTTGCAAGTGTTAACATTCTAATTGTATGTAACCAGTGAGAATTCGGTGCAACAACCAAGTGTTTGAACTACTTGAAATTTTAATAAAGCAATTTAAATACATCTGTAAAACATTATTAAATTACTATAATTTCAAATTCATTTAAACCATTAATCCAATATCAGCTATTTTCATCAGTATTCTAAACAACAGAGATTTCTTATTAATTTTTTTCAACAAAATGAAGATAAGATTGTCCAGATATATATGATATATATATATTTCTATGCTCATGATAATACTTGTCCTCATTGAATATTGGACAAAAATGTCAGTAACCACAACTGACAACTCATGTTTCTTATTTAAAAAAAATACAATTGCATTAAGAGTTTTCCACTAAATTGTTTACTATTTTCAGATTCCATTAAAATGTAATTAGTGATTTTTAGTTTGTAGTCGTACTATGTAATAAAAACTCAGGATAGTTAATAAGACTTTATTACAAACACATACTTTATAGTTTTTCAATTACTGGTACTTCACATGAGCTAGGAATAAAATTATTTTACATTTATAAGATTTTAAATAAATTTCAATTTGAAAATTAGTTTAATTACTGATTCTTATTTTTACCTTTCACATCCTCCTCAGTGTTAGCTAAATCAGATAAAACTTCATCTTAAAATAAGTCAGTAAATTTAGGTCATTTTTAAAAATGTGTTACTATACATACCAGTATCTTGGTCCCGGCTAACTCCCAAAGATTTTATCTGACGTAGCTCTAATGGTTCAATGGTATTGTTTGTATCTCCCTCAAATAAAATAAGTCTGTAAGAAAAATATCAAAGTTTAAATTCGCAAATATAAAAGGTTTAAGATATTTATAGAACATTAAGTCCACAACAATGAATCCTGTGGCAAGAAATAAATTTAAAACTTAATTATACTTATTTTCTACACTTAGATACACATTAAACATGGCAAAATCTTAAAATAATCAAGGCTCGTCAACAAAGTATTATTTGGCTACAAAAACTTTAAAAACATACATTTATCCAAAATATTATTTTTCTACATAAGTGAAGCTTGCTTTGTTTCACCATATAATCAACACGCTCTATATTTAACATTTGTCATATCGAACAAAAAGCTTTAGAATTCCTGTATTATACTCGGCTGCTGCCAGACCTGTATCATGTGGATGCAGATGCCTTCCTTGATCAGATTGTTACTGGTAATGAGAGCTGTGTGTATCCATAGCATCCCACAGAGCAAGCACAAATCATTCAATTCTTGCCAACAAACACCTGCTGCAAACCGCAAAATGTGCTGATTGAACTGATATGTGAGGTTTCTGATCATCCACCCTACTGTCTGGACCTTGCTTCCAGTGACATTCATCTTTTCACTAAGCTAAAAGAGTTCCTGGGCAGAAAATATTTCAGAAGTGATGAAGACTTCAAGAGCATATTGAAGAACTGGCTTACGGGACTGACAGCAAGTGGGTACAACATAGGGATTGTAAAGCTAGAAGACATGAAAAACATCTAAATGTTGAGAGTAATTAAATATGTGGAGAGATAAAGTTATCTTTACTTATGTAGGGAAATGAATGTTAGTTTTTACAGCCAAATGGTTATTTCTTTGTGTATGACACCTCATATATAATAAATTAGGTAAAACAACAACAAATATATTACAAAGAAACTACACTTCTGCATCAATGGTAATTGACATTTTAAAGGCAGTTAAAACATCCATAAAAAGACTGCATAATAGATATACTTAGTACAAATTAATCTATGCTTACAACACACTAACTCTGTTCTCCACAAAGTTAACACTGGAACAAAATCTTAATTTAAAGATGCCAGACACCATTATCATGTATGGGATTTTCTTTGAATTGTCAGGAGATAAGTAAAAGCATTACATAATGCTTTTTATCTCTTGACAAAGAAGGCAGTTGCCTCTGAAAATTTGAAGAAAATCCCCAACCCATGATGGTGTCTGCCAGCTTTATACTTCAGGTAAGCCACCACCTTTCTTTTTCTCTTTCCTGTCCTTACTAATTGTGTGTTTATATATAGGGGATTTTGTGGTGAAATCCGGTGGCGGGGATATATATATATAGAGAGAGAGGAGGGGGAGAGAAGAGGGCAGTCAGATGAATCAGTTGGAGAGAGAGAGAGGGGAGAAGAGATCAGGGAGGGAGGGAGAGGGGGAGAGGGAGAGAAGAGGGCAGTCAGATGAATCAGTTGGAGAGAGAGAGGAGAAGAGATCAGTCAGAGAGAGCAGAGCAGGAGAGACAGTCAGAAGGGACAACGAGATCAGTCGGGGGAGAGAGAGCAGACGAGGAGTTTTGACCTAGATCACACTACATTTCTCGATGTAAAGCAGCTGCAAGGCGCACCTAAAGACAGAGAGACGCAGAAACATTCATGAGGTTGAATGTTTGTAGGCCCAGTTATTTTGGGTAAGTTCATCAAAGCTGTGAAACTTGCTTATTGTGTTGATTGTATAAATGTAAATGATTTTTTTCCCCAGGAACTGCGTACTTCATTTCTCAAGAGACCCAAAATCCCCTGAGATATTGTTTCATGTAAGCATAGTAAAGATGATATATATAAAAATTTCAAACCGTTCAAAATTAATTCATTAAATAAATTTTTATCCTATCCCATGAAGAGGATATTACTATATTATATATATATATATATAGACACACACACACATACAATTAATGGGGAAAGGACAGAGATAGAAAGAAGATGACTTACCTGAGGTTCATAGATGGTAGACACCTTGTGAGCTTTAGAGAACTTGAATTTTCGGAGGCACCACCCCCTTCATCAGAAAGTTTCTGACTAAGGGAGCGGTGCCTCCGATAATTCAAGTACTCTAAACTTCACAAGGTGTCTACCATCTATGAACCTCAGGTAAGTCATCTTTCTATCTCTCTGTCCTTTCCCCATTAATTGTTTTAATAAACATGACAATGTCATTTCCTGACTCATATTTTTATTTATATATTGTAATATACTTTTTGGGTATAAACATTTATTAATTAACAGAACAAATATGATCAATTTTAAAATTTTTCATTTATTAATTTAAGTGAATTCATTGGTTTAATCTCAGGGGATTTTGGGTCTCTCAAGAGATGGAGTATGCAGTAGCTGAAAATAGAAAGAAAAATCATTAAATATTATTTATCCAGAGCAATGAGCAAGTTTCACAATTTTTTTTATAGCTTACCCACAATTACTGGGCCAACAAACATCCACCTCTCGAATGTTTGTGCGTCTCTCTAGCATCTTGCAGGATTTGATCACGTCTGGACACGTCTGCTCACGTCCGTCCTCTCATCTGGCTTCTGGCTGCTCGGACCAAGTCTGTCCTCTGCTCCACTCGCCTGCCTTCGGGATATCTGCTCGGACAAAGTCTGTCCTCTCCTCCACTCGTTTCACTTCTGCTCGGTCCATGTCCGTCCTCTGCTCCACTCGCCTGCCTTCTGGGGTATCTGCTCGGACCAAGTCTGTCCTCTGCTCCACTCGCCTGCCTTCTGGGGGTCGGACCACGTCCTCTCCTCTCCTCCACTCGCCTGCCTTCTGGGGGCGAGCCACCCATCGGCTTCCCTTTTAAATCTTCCGACGGGAATTCCCCTATTTCACAAAATTTCGGGGTTCCCCGCCCTCATTTTTTACACTCGTTCGGCGGGGTTTTCCCTCGGGGGTTCACCATCGTCAGTTTTTTATACACGCTCGGCGGGAATTTCCCGCGGGGAATCACCATCTTTCAGCCGACTAGCCATTGTTGTTGGCCGAACTGCGCCTCATAAGGCCACAACCTCACAAAATCCGCCTTTTTTTCACTAAAACAATTAATGGGGAATGGGGAAAGGACAGAGAGATAGAAAGAAGATGACTTACCTGAGGTTCATAGATGGTAGACACCTTGTGAGTTTTGGAGAACTTGAATTTTCGGAGGCACCGCCCCCTTCATCAGAAGGTTAGGAAGACATTTCCAGTGATCGGCTAGCCGACGACTGAGCAGCCAAAATTTGCTGCTCTGCTAACTTGGGTCGTAAACAATTGACCCCACCAGGTCACCAACTTTCTCTCTCAATAAGGGTCTGGGAAGAGGCAAGGACTGGATGGGGGTTGGGGAGATGCATACTGACACCCCCATCTTGACACACATTCATTCAGACACATCCACCCTTAGAGGTGTCAATATTTAAATATTGATACACACTCTCATACATACATACATACATACATACATACAACCACCATTCAAACAAAAGGCAAGGTATACACACACACACACAGAAGGTTTTATTGTATGTACAATTCAATGAACTCGTGCTTTGGAGGGGGGGGGGGGGGAAGGTTGGAGATAAAGTTATAGGATATTGAGTCCAGGGCTTTGTCTAGACTGTAGGACATGCTGGAATGAAAGTTCCCACAGATGGAGTTCAGCTTCTGATGAGTCGGGAGGTAGGGTTTTGAGGGGGGTCAGTGTGAAGCACTGGTTGAAGATGTTGGTGTTGTGGCTATGGGCATGGGCGGCTATGGGGAATTGGGTTTTGAGGAGTTTTACTGTGCTGCGGTGGTTGGCAATCCGTTCGGGGAGGGGTCTCTTTGTCTGACCGATGTAAAAGGCTGGGCAGAGTGTGCAGTTTATTTTGTAGATAGTGTGGGAGGACAGACAGGTTATGTTTTCCTTAATTTTGTAGGTAGTGCTGTTGGTGGGGCTCTGGAAGGTTGTGGTAGGTGGGAGTATTGGGCAGACATGGCATCTGTTTCTGCCACACGGTCTGCAACCAATTGTGGGTGGAGGGTTGGGTGTGTGGGGTTTGCAGGGTCTGACCAGGATATTACGGAGGTTGGGAGGGCGCCTAAAGGCAACCCTTGGACAGGTGGGTAGTATGGTCGGGAGGATGTTTTTCATGTCCGGGTTGGATTGTAGTCCAGTGTAGGCAAGGCGGAGGAAAGAGTTCAGTTTACGTAGTCCGGGGAAGTAGGTGGTGGTTAGGGGGAGACTGCGTTCTGTATGATGGTTGGGGGTGGGACTGGCTATTTGGGAGGTGGAGAGGGCACGGGTAATTTGCTTTTGGAGGAGGTCTGTGGGGTAATTTCTGTTCCTGAAGGCATTAAATATTCGGTCGGTGTAGGTCGCCAGGCTGTCCAAAGTAGAGCATATGCGGGCTCCCCTAAGGGCAAGACTGTAGGGGAGGGATCGTTTGGTATGTTCAGGGTGGCAACTGGAAAAGTGGAGGTACTGGAGGGTGTTAGTTGGTTTTATGTGGACAGAGGTGTTAATGAGGCCTGAATTTAGTTGGATGTCCACATCGAGGAAGGTAATGTTGGTCGGGGAACAGTTCCAAGTGAACTTGACGGGGAATTTAGTGTTGAGGTCGTTGAGGAAGTCTGAGAGGGCATCTTGTCCATGCGTCCATAGCATGAAGATGTCATCTATGAACCGGAACCAGGTTAAGGGTTTCAGTGGAGAGGAATTTAGATGTTGTTGTTCCAGTTGACCCATAAACAGGTTGGCATAGGAAGGGGCCATCCGGGTGCCCATGGCAGTGCCGCTGATTTGGTGGTAAATTTTGTCTTGGAAGGAGAAGTAGTTTCTGGTGAGGACAAACTGGGTCAGTGATATCAAAAAGTGGGTGTTTGGGAGGGAATTTGGAGGCCTGCGAGACAGGAAGTGTTCGAGTGCCGACAGGCCACTGGTGTGTGGGATGTTGGTGTAAAGGGAGACAACATCTACGGTAACCAGTAGTGTGTCCTGCGGGAGTGGTGTGGGTAGTTCACGGAGGCGACGGAGAAAATGGTTGGTGTCTTGGATGAATGAGGGGAGATTTTCCACTATTGGCTGGAGGGAGTCATCCACCAAAGCGGAAATCCTTTCGGTAGGGGAACTGTAACCAGCGACAATTGGGCGGCCAGGGACCCCAGGTTTGTGTATTTTTGGGAGAAGGTAAAAACGTGGTGTGTTACTGGGGCTTTTTTGGTGGTGAGGAGCTCGATCGAGGCAGAGGATAATTTTTGAAGAGGGCCATGAGTCCTTAACAAACTTTTCTATTTCGTGGGTAATGGAGGGGTTGGGGATGGTTGGGTGGCAGTTTGGGATGGTGGCAATTTGGATGGGTTCATTTAAATTTAACCATCCCCTTCAGAATTTCACTAGTATTCTTGTAACCCACGTGACCTCGCCAACCTTCCTTAACTCTCTCCCCAAACAACCCAACCTAACCCGTGCCCAGCACCTAGCCATCCGCAACTTGAAAAACAACAGTGATATTGTCATCCTCCCAGCTGACAAGGGTTCCACCACTGTCGTCATGGATGCCGACAGTTACACGACAGAGGCACTCCGCCAGCTGCAGGATGACAAAATTTACAAACACTTGTCCCCTACCGACCCCAACCCCTCCATTACCACCACCTACTTCCCCGGACTACGTAAACTGAACTCTTTCCTCCGCCTTGCCTACACTGGACTACAATCCAACCCGGACATGAAAAACATCCTCCCGACCATACTACCCACCTGTCCAAGGGTTGCCTTTAGGCGCCCTCCCAACCTCCGTAATATCCTGGTCAGACCCTGCAAACCCCACACACCCAACCCTCCACCCACAATTGGTTGCAGACCGTGTGGCAGAAACAGATGCCATGTCTGCCCAATACTCCCACCTACCACAACCTTCCAGAGCCCCACCAACAGCACTACCTACAAAATTAAGGAAAACATAACCTGTCTGTCCTCCCACACTATCTACAAAATAAACTGCACACTCTGCCCAGCCTTTTACATCGGTCAGACAAAGAGACCCCTCCCCGAACGGATTGCCAACCACCGCAGCACAGTAAAACTCCTCAAAACCCAATTCCCCATAGCCGCCCATGCCCATAGCCACAACACCAACATCTTCAACCAGTGCTTCACACTGACCCCCCTCAAAACCCTACCTCCCGACTCATCAGAAGCTGAACTCCATCTGTGGGAACTTTCATTCCAGCATGTCCTACAGTCTAGACAAAGCCCTGGACTCAATATCCTATAACTTTATCTCCAACCTTCCCCCCCCCCCCCCCAAAGCACGAGTTCATTGAATTGTACATACAATAAAACCTTCTGTGTGTGTGTGTATACCTTGCCTTTTGTTTGAATGGTGGTTGTATGTATGTATGTATGTATGTATGTATGAGAGTGTGTATCAATATTTAAATATTGACACCTCTAAGGGTGGATGTGTCTGAATGAATGTGTGTCAAGATGGGGGTGTCAGTATGCATCTCCCCAACCCCCATCCAGTCCTTGCCTCTTCCCAGACCCTTATTGAGAGAGAAAGTTGGTGACCTGGTGGGGTCAATTGTTTACGACCCAAGTTAGCAGAGCAGCAAATTTTGGCTGCTCAGTCGTCGGCTAGCCGATCACTGGAAATGTCTTCCTAACCTTCTGATGAAGGGGGCGGTGCCTCCGAAAATTCAAGTTCTCCAAAACTCACAAGGTGTCTACCATCTATGAACCTCAGGTAAGTCATCTTCTTTCTATCTCTCTGTCCTTTCCCCATTAATTGTTTTAAACATGACAATGTCATTTCCTATCTCATATTTATATATATATATATATATATATATATATATATATATATATATAAACACACACACACATACATAAACACACACAATTAATAAGGAAAGGAAAGAGAGATAGAAAGTAGGTGACTTACCTGAGGTTCATAGATGGTAAACACCCCTTGATCAGAAAGTTAGGATCATTATGAAGAGGGCGGTGCCTCCGAAAATTCAAGAACTCCAAACCTCACAAGGTGTCTACAATCTATGAACTTCAGGTAAGTCACCTACTTTCTACCTCTCTTTCCATTCCTTATTAATTGTTTTAATTTACATGAAAATGTCATTTCCTGACTTATATAGACAGAAGGGAGCTTTACCCCCTTGGTCAAGATAGTAGGACTGAAATGACATGCTGGTAGCCATCACAGTGTCAAATTTAAACCCTGGTACATCAGCTGTTGTAACTATCTGTGTTATTTATTGGAACCATAAATAAATTTCTAATATTTAATCATTTATTGTAATTCATAATATTTAGTAAGTTATTAAAATAAGTTAAAAATTAATACAAGTGTTATTTGTTTTATAGTATTAACCAATGATATGAATTGAATTAATGTTATGTCTACCTGTGATCTGATGATAAACGACAGATTAGACTTTCCAATGGAGACCTGTCTTCACATGAACTTTCTACCCAAAATGTAGCACCTAAAAGATTACAGAAAAGTCTGTTACATATTGTTAAAATGTTTGGTTCATAAATCTTCTACATAACCATGAGAAAGTTAGAAAATTTAATGATAAAAGTTATTAATTCACACTCAGATAGGTAAAAAATTCAAGAATTGAAGTTGTGATTCTACAAAATACAAGAAACTGTTTGGCCAGCCAATACAAGGAGTGGTCGTGGTTGAGAAAGGGGGCTTAGACCCTAGAAAACTTGACATATTCCTTGTCTGGCCAATGTAGAAGCCTTCTAAATTAGCCAGACAAAGAGACCCCTGCCCGAACATATTGCCAACCACCGCAGTACAGTAAAACTCCACAAAACACAATTTCCCATAGTCACCCATGTCCATAGCCACAACACCAACAACTTCAACCAGTGCTTCACACTGACCCTCATCAAAGCCCTACCTCCCAATCCTTCAGAAGCTGAACTCCATCTATAGGAACTTTCATTTCAGCATGTCCTACAGTCCAGACAAATCCCTGGACTCAATATCCTATAGATCTTTACCTTCACCTTGCCCCCCCCCCCCCCCCACAGCACCTATAACAGCATGAGCTCATTGGAATTTGTATGTGTAATAAAAGCTGATGTGTGTATACTGTGTGTTTTAATATTTAAATATTAACACGTTTGAGGATGGATGTGTTTGAATGAGTGTGTGTCAATATGGAGGTGTTAGTATGCATCTCCCCAACCCTCATCAAGTCCTTGCCTCTTCCCAGACCATCATTGAGAGAGTAAGTTGGTGACCTGGTGGGATCAATTGTTTATGACCTAAGTTTGCAGCGCAGCAAATTTTGGCTACTCAGTCGTCGGCTAGCCGATCACTGGAAATGTCTTCCTAACTTTCTGAAGAAGGGGGTGGTGCCTCCGAAAATTCAAGAATTTCAAACCTCACAAGGTGTCTACCATCTATGAACCTCAGGTAAGTCACCTACTTTCGTTCTCTCTTTCCTTTCCTCATTATATTGACTTTATTACTTTCATTGACCTGTTCCATAAAATAGTCCTCAATCAGGTTTTCCTCAAGTCAATATGCGACTGTGAATAAACTGTGTAACTACAATAGAACATTGCATAATGCGCTCCTCACAAAACAAGTAATTCAGATAATGAGCAAAATAAATTATAAAAAACTGACTTGCTTAATGAACAACATTTCGAATGAGTGATGTGGATAAGGAAATCCCAGAACCTACATAATGACCTCCATGAAGAATACAATTTCATCAAGATCCAGATTCTTCCTCCCAATGCCACTCCGTGACCAGCAGGTTATTTCTAATTTTAAGAAGAAACTCTACACAAAAGCACTCTTCAAGTATTGTTTGGAGTTAACTGAAGGAACCAACCTCACTCTCACAGTGTTTTGGAAATATCACTTCTACATTGTTACCTGCCTCAAGATTATCAACAAAAAGGCATGGGAAGCAGTTACCAAGAGAACTCTTACTTCTGGTTGGAAAAAGCTTTGGCCAAGGATCATTATCGATGTGACATTGCGGGGTTTGAGACAGAGTCTGAGGAACTTGTATTCTGTAAAATTGTGTCTGGCCAGGATCTTGGGGCTGGAGGTGGATAATAATGATATCAATGAACTTGTGGAAGAACACTGCCAAGAGCTGACCACCGAAGAGCATATGGTGTTGCACCATTTTTCACAGCAAGAAAGAGTTTGTCAATGGAGGAGGGGGTAAAAGCAAAGCAACAATCTTCTGGAGAAATAAGAGAAATGCTGAAAGCATGGGAAACTGTTGCATCGTAAATTGAGAAGTATCACCCTAACAAGCTGGTGACCAAGCACACTATAAATTTATACAATGATAATGCAATGTCACATATTTACCAAATTTTGAAACTTCAGGAAAGACAAGTGTCTCTAGACAGCTTTCTAGAAAAAAGAATTATTATGAAATTATTTTGAATTTTTTGTTTTATGGAAATTGAATTCTCATTCCGGGTTGGATCATTCCATGATAGAAGAAAAGATGAATCATGTTCATCAGAAAGTAAGGAAGACATTTCCAGTGATCGGCTAGCCGATTTTAAATAAACATGACAATGTCATTTCCTGACTCATATTTATTTATTTGTGTATATATATATATATATATATATATATATATATATATATATATATATATATATCAATAAAAAGGCGACCAATAAGTAAGCATATAAATGTAATATTATTTAATTAACATAAATACGACATTTCATCTCCCTTTTGAGACTTCCTCAGGCATAAAATTTAGGGATTCGTATCATTTACTTCTTGACTCCCTCAGCTGGATAGATTATTAAAAGTATTTACATGTGAAAAATTTAGTGTCATCAACCATCTCCTTCGACAGTTATGGCTGAAATGATCTATAATTAAATACAAAATGCCATATTTAAGTTAATTGAATAATAATAAATTTATATGCTGACTTATTGGCCGTCTGTTTATTTATTGTAAATTTAAAGTCAGAAAATTATGTTTATATTTATATATAATTGAAATTTTCCTTGTTTTTATCAAATCCTCAAAGTCATACACAACAACAATAAAGTTGTATAAAACAATGACTGCAACTTTTTGTTGTTCTCTTATAATAATTTACAATATTTTGAAATTCTTAAGTATGAGAAAGAGAAATTGATCTAAAAATATAAGTAAATTAGATAATCTCAAAAATAGAAGTAAAAACCACATTTTAAATTGTCCAAAATAATATCACAATATGGATCTATACTACATTCACTAAAAATAAATGTTATATAACCAAATTGTAATTGTATTACAAAGGATGTAATAAACATTTATTTGTTTTAAAAACTTAATTTTTCAATTGCAGTTCACTTTCTCCATTAAATTTCTTCAAGAAAATGTTAAAATTGTTATTAAATTACGTATGGGCAATAATTATAGTAACTAACAAAATTTGATGAAGAATTTGAATTCCAGAAGTATGTAAATGATTAGTTTAAATTTGAAAATGTTCTTTGACATAAAAAAAAGTCGGTAAATTTAAAATAATGTAAATGGTAACTAACAAATTACCTGATAAGACATGAAAATAATAAAATCGTATTTGTGGATCAATTAGCACTGATCTAGAGAGACAAATTTGAATACAAAACACAGACCATATTTTTATATACTGTTTTTCATAATAAATTCAAAAGAAAATAATTTAAAACTACAGACAAACAAAGTAAACAACTGGTAACATTCTAAATTTACTCACCTGCCACTAATGTTTTAAGATGTCTATCAAAAAATTCACTCTCCCTTCCAGTGATGCCAGCACATTTAGTGCATAAACGAACTGGATCAACAAAACACATTCTAGGCAAACCCATTTTTGTACTGCAGCATGACCCACAATAAATATACCCACAGCGCCTACAATGATGCTGAAATTCAATCAATTTTAAACTCATTATAAATTAAATAATAAAATTAACTATATACAAATGCATAATTTCAAAAATAGAAGTGTGTATATGTATGTATGTATGTATATATATATTTTCAGGTTAATTAAAACAATTAATAAGGACAGGAAAGAGAGACATAAAGTTGATGACTTACCTGAAGTGGGAAGTAAAAAAAATTACAGACTGCCAATCATCGACTCTATATTATGATGCTCCAAATAAACACTGCTCAATTATATACTCAAATACTTAGTTACTTTCTTGTACTATTTCATTTCCGCTGATCTTTTAATTAAGTACTATTTCAACATGATGCCTACAAAATCTTATTGCCTTGCTTGTGTTACAATTTATTTTCATTTTGTTAACAAGTGCCCAATCTCTTATTGTATCTAAATCTTTTTGTGTAAATTCTTCATCGATCACAGTTTTATTTCCCAAGCAGCATAGATTTTGAAAGTTCCTGTCACTAGAACAACATGTCCAATGACTAGGTGAGTTATACAATTCTCCCTCCCCCCCAACCATCATGAGAGGAAGAAGGAAAATGATGATGAAATTCTGAAGGTTTTGTATCAGGATTTGAAGTAGACAGATGGGTTCCATCTGCTGGAACATGCATGTTGTAGTTAATGGGGTGCAGGATCTGAAGTAGTTGGAAATTTTGACCAGTTCAGACTGATAGGGCATCTGTATTTAAATATCTACAATATCTGTACCTAAATTGTGTAGTGAACAGATGTATTGGAGATTTTGTTAATGGCAGACGCATATGAGAATTCAACTTTGAATATTTAGTTGACAGACAATAGAATCCTGCAATAATTATTCATTACAATATTGGTTTCTGGGATATTTTATCTTGAGGGTTTGACTAGTGTAATTGGATGATCCTTCTGTATTGATCTGGTGGTGATGGGGCAGCATCCTGGGAAATTGTACTAGTCTGAAAATTTAATGCAATGTGCATGGTTTTGTAAAAATTAAATCATATCATAGCCTGATATTAATGGTAGTGAAAATATATTTGAAAGTATTGTGTTTCATGATAAAGAGACTTTGTTTGGAACAGAAATGAAAATTTTAAATACAGGCATTTATTGAAGTATGGAAATTATTAATAATGTACAATGGATGACATTTTGTCCCTAAATTTGAAGCCTCATCTGGTGAATTTTAACTATAAAAATTACAAAAGAAATATTTACAATATAATATGAATCACCCAATTGTTTGTGTGTATGTCATGCACTGAACTAATGTTAATTAATTAATTTTATATATATTTTTTAATAATATTATTAAGTTCTAAGCAGAATAGCGGAAAAGAGAACAATTTGGAGGACTATGACCAAGAGAAGGGATAGATTAATAGGCCACGTTTTGAGAGATGAGGGTCTTGTAAAATTAGCATTAAAGGAAAGTCTGTGGGTAAGAATAGAAGATGCAGAACAATGACTGAATAAGGTAAGCAGATTAGGGAGGATGTGGTAGCTATGAAGAAATGAAAAGGTTTGTGCAGGATAGGTTAGCATGGAAGGGTTGACTCAGACAAGTTTTAGGACTTATTAACAAAATATCACATATTAAATTTAATCTGATTTACTACTCAGAGAATAGTTTTCATTTTATAATAAAATTAATATTATCCCATTAAGCTGATGCAGTTTAACTAATTTTCCGTGTACTTTTCCTCAATCTTATTTTAATGTTGTTGTTTTTTTCGATTGCCGCAGTGTTTCCTCCTCAAACTTCCCAGTTTGATAAATAAGAGATTGTATTTAATTATTTTAAAATAATTTATTTAAATAATTCAATCTATTGGCAGAACCTTCAACAAACTCTTGTAGAGAATTAATATTAAAGAATAATTATATAAAGTCAAAATTTAAGTATATCTCAATAACTTCAAGAAATTATTCTAAACCTTAAATTATTTCAATGCGTTATACTAACCTTTCTCTTTATAAAATCGAACTTTGCCTTACATCCCTTGCAGTTGGGTGCCTGCAAATATACAATCATTATTTATTATGAAATTACTGAAGGTACTTTAACCCCTAAGAAAATAATATGTACCTCGTTATCGGGAACCCATTGGGGTTCGCATAAAGTAAATGGACTCCTGTAGTTGTCATCGGAGTTAACTATCTTTAAACCAGCTTTCGATCTAACAAGTTTTTTGGTCGTTGCCATTTACTAATAAAAGATAGGCTAGTTCACGGATGATTTAATTGTTGTTGACTAACAATTCATGACATCTGCGTACAACTTCCGACAAATCCATTAAAAGAGTGACAAATAGTCATGCAAGTTTTTACTATGCGTAATTAAAGTATTCATGAAAATAAGTTAATTTCAGCATTTAAATAACTAGTACTTGTGTAAGTAAAAGGAAATCAGAGAACATATCGATGTCGTAAGTCAATTATGTCACATTTATCTTTCCCAGATCAGAACATCGCAAATGTCATGAATTAACATTGCTGCCAACTCATAATAAGTTTGTGGTCAAAAATAATAATCTGGCTCAATTAATTCGTTTATTATTACTTTATCACTTAATTTTGGATGTTAATTCTCGTCTTATTATCTAATTCATTAATTTACAGCTGCAAATTAAGAGATTATTTAATCTAGGTTTTTTATTTAAATATCGCCAATCTACAATCTACTCTTAGTGCATATACAGTATTAAGTAATTGGCTTTGGAATTATTACTGAATGACTCCAGGACTTCTTCCGTGAGGTCTTCCTATTACAGGCTGTTGGGAGTAGATGTTGGCAAAGAGTTCGTGGACGTGCTTTAGCGCGCGTCTTTTGCTTTTATTGATGACATTTGTGGTGATTAATTAATTTATTTTAGTTTATCACACATTTTATTTATTTCATTTTACTCAGTATATAAAAAAATCGATTCTCCCAGTCACCAATTTCTCATTTAACATTAAACTCTCAATTATCCACGCGCGGTTTAACCGCTTTGCGGCTCACTCGCAGCAATGTAAATTTAACCAAAAATGACGCTGCAAGGCCAAATTCTGGCACCTGTTAAACTGTATTGGGAGAAAGAAGAGTCTGTCACTGAACTGTATTATTCAGTTGTTATTAATACAGTAGGGTAATTAAGAATTGGAAAAACTAGCCTATCTTCCGTACCTAGGCCGTACTACCTCTCGAATCAGAAGACTGCTAGTCAAACACGGCATAAAATCTCTTTCGGCGGCCACATTAAAACCCATGTTTCGGTTATTACCCAACTTTTGGAGTGTACTCGATTCTCTGCTAGTGCGGTTCGATATACCTAGGACAAATTACCAGAACGGTGGAAGAAAGGACGACGGAAATTTAAAATCAACAGAGCCATCGGCTATCAGACGAGCCACGCATGGAAGACACGCTTGTATCAAGTCTAAGACCACACATAGACCATGGCACTGTCGCCCTCCGGCCTAAAGCAGCCAATCGGTAGCTCGCAATAACATGGCCGTTCCAGACTAAACGTATAAAAAGACAGTTACTTTGAGATAATCTAGGACCAAGCAAGGCCCATAAAGAGGGTCAATAAGGAATGGGAAATAACCAAGTGGAGTTCTGTAAAGTCCATCAGGGCTGACTTTCTCCTTCTTGGGTTTACCCTTTCCTTACCCCCGTGGCACAAGGCCAAGGTATTCCAAGTGGAGTTCCGTAAAGTCCATCAGGGCTGACTTTCTCCTTCTTGGGTTTACCCTTTCCTTACCCCCGTGGCACAAGGCCAAGGTATTTAATTCAAGTCTCCTGCAAGCTGAGACGACCTAGAGCAGTTTCAGGGTTGCATGCATAGGGGGTCAAATACCTTCGGCGTACGGCAAGAGTTGTTCGATGTCGGCCAACTGCCCCTAAAATTTGGTCGAGGCATGGATTCGGGTTTGCTGTGTTCCCACAGAAATCTAGCCTGCCGTCATCAGAAGGGCGTTGGAGTAGTACCCAATAGGCAGACCTACTTGATGCAGATTTTCTAGGGTTTTCCCTAGGTACTTGCACTACAGCCCGGGGGCCCTATTCATCCCTTGGCTACCATACTCTATTTTCCACACATTCCCTTTATATGCTATCAAAGGAAAGTTGCTTGTTTCAGGATCACCCTCATGTAGCCTGTTACCCGCCAAAAATGAAAGGATCTAGACGAGTTCTGGAAAATCCGTTAAGGCGACTTCCTCCTAGTAGATTTTCCTCCCCTAGGTTTTTAAATTAAGTCTCCCACAAGCTGAGACGATCTTGAGCAATTTGAGTGGTGTACGTATGGGGGTCACAGACCTTCGGCAAGAATTGTTCACTAATCCCATTGGATCTGATGGCCAACTGCCCTTGAAAAGCTGTGAAGAACAAATATTGTATTTACATAATTGTATTGACATTTCCTTAATATACATAAATAACATTTAGGAAACAAGTTCAGTATTTAAAATTAATACAAGTTTGATAGTGTCCGTCGCAATTGACGCATTTTTGCAAAGGTCTCCTGAAATCTTCCATCACGTCACCTAACATTTTGTTGAGAAATGCTTTCTATTTCTTTCCGGATTGTTGTTTTGTGTTCAAACATTTTACTCTTGAGTAAATTGGACCACAACTCCAATTTTGTACGCGATTTATTTATCAAGAATCTTAGGTCGTTTTTTTTTATAGATGAGCGTGGACGAGCACAACCTGTTAATTCTGTTTTGGTATTCTTAAATACTGCGCTCGGTTTTCATTGCTCAGCTTCAGAATTATGAGGTCACTAGATTCCAAAAAAAATGGAGCTCGGGTAAAGTCGGCGCCACGCGATGCGATGAACGTTTGGCTCAAATGTTGGCCTGTAATATTGGAGTCAAATTCCGACGACTGGTATTGGCAAATGCCTTGTTACACGGTGGAGTGAATGTTTAATCCAAAACTTTCGATTCATACGTTGTTCAATTTTCTCTTAAGTGGGAATGTAATATGCAAGTTGACTGGGGGGTGATGAGGATCTTCTTATTGATACTGCCGCAATGGTAAAATAATTTTATTGTCTTGTTGCAAATTACTATTGACGACTTGTTATCCATTCTACAGTAAACTCACACATTTATAAAAATAAAACAATCAAATAATAGAAGATTTTTTAATATAAATGCTTTGTTTAAAACCGCGGAAAAATAAAATTATGTAAGGAAGATTAAAACATAGAAAAGTGATACAAAAACCCCTAATACTGACTAATTACATTGCTATAAAGTAATTAGATTACCTGATTTAACATTGTAAATAAAACGCAAAATGGTGCCCAAGAGTAAAAAATGGAAAAATAAAATTGTGTAAGGGAGATTAAAATATAGAAAAGTGATACAAAAACCCCTAATACTGACTAATTTCATTGCTATAAAGTAATTAGATTACCTGATTTAACATTGTAAATAAAACGAAAAATGGTGGCCAAGATTAAGAAATGGAAAACAATTAATTAGAACACGTTTCGTCCCCTAACTTTACGAATTTCCTCAGATATTTACATGAAAGAATACAAAAAGTTCTGGTTACTCCTGAAACGTCCCAGGGTGAAATTATATTTTAATTAATTTCGACCCCGGACATTGCAGGAACAACAAGAAGTTTTTATATATTTTTTTAAATAACTGAGGAGGTCCCTAAATTTGGGGGACGAAAAGTATTGTAATTTCATTGTTGTATATTAGCTTTACCTCAAGTCAAGTGTGCAATTTCAATCAAAACTTAATATTTTTAGGAAAAAATATTAATAAAACATTATTTTAAAAATTGCTAGTCAGAAAAATATTTTTTTTAATAAATATTATTCCACAATATATAAATTATTAATATATAAGTAATAAGAACATACGAGTCAAAGTACAAATCACTGATACTAATGATTAACAAAACTAGTCTAAGGAAGTAGAAATGCATTCACCCGAAGCTCAAGCAGGAGTTAGTTTTTTTTAAATAAACTTGATTAAACTGATCACTGAGTTGGACGAAAGGTGTGGCATTGTGTCAAATGATTTCCAAGTGAGTCGCCGAATGAGGCAACAGTCTGAACGTGTTCGAACGCCAACGTTGGACACTGGACACTCGTAGTTGGAGGATCGGCCACAAGATGTGTCCAACGTTGACGGGTTCGAAGAGATCTCGGTTTTCACTGTAGGTTATAACATTGGGGCACCCTCTGCCAGACAGTAATCGCCTGAATTTATGGAGGACCAAAACTGAATATCATTATATCTTCCGTATTTCCTTTTTCACTCATTTTATGTGTTGCTTACCAACTTCTCTCCTTGACTCCTATATATATATTTATTAGTAAACTTTCTTCCTGCACGAATGTTAATGAAAATACTTTCCCAATGCGTGAAAAATAGAATGTAAGGTGATGGGTTACTTAAAGCGATGCCTTCTTGATTTTCATGTTAAGTATTTAGCATACATTACTATTGTATACGTCTTGACTGTTGTGTACCGTTATTTACCATTTGACCTCAATATTACCATTTGTGGCAGTCGAAAGGAAACTGTAGGAGGATCTTTGCTATGAGTTAACAGATCTGTAAGTTTTTAAATTAGAGAATATCTTTGCACATGGGAGATTTGTAAATTTCGTAAAATAAATAAACGTTACTGGTATTAAATTGATCAAGTCATTCTTTTGAAACCAAGTTATTTGACGCTTCATCCCTAGGATATCTACACTGAACCATGTCATACACGGAAGACTATATTAAATCAAAATTATTGAAAGAATTGGAAGCGTCTTATGTTGTAAGTAAACTCGCGCGTTGCGTTCAGACTGTAGTAACTGACGTATAACATGTAGATCGTTGATGTGGCAAAAATGGTTTCCGGGCACAGGAGCATGTCATTATTTCTTATTTTGTCTTTTGGTGTACTTTTGAGGTGGTGTGTGTCATTTTCCTCATATTCTGGACAAAATCAACCACCTTTATTTGGAGATTACGAAGCACAGAGGCACTGGATGGAAGTAACCGTAAACTTGCCCGTAAAAGAATGGTATTTCAACACGACTGATAACGATTTGATGTACTGGGGACTGGATTACCCTCCGTTAACTGCATATCATAGTTTAGTTTGTGGTTATATTGCACGCTTAATAAATCCTGATTATGTTTCTCTGGCATCATCCCGAGGTTATGAAAGCTACGAGCATAAACTTTTTATGCGATTAACAGTGCTTGTGAGTGACATTTTTGTGATATTTCCAGCGTTGTGGTGGTTCTATTCGAGCAAAACAGTTATTCAACAATATAGACAAACTTTCATCAATAAAGTGTCTAAAGTTTCTTCTACAGATGAAACATTACCGCTTTTCGTGTCTCTGATTTACCCAGGACTTATTTTGATTGACTATGGACACTTCCAGTATAATGGTATATCGTTGGGTTTTTTTGTAGCAGCAGTAGGAGCGCTGTACAGAGAAAATCTGTATGTGGCTTCATTTCTGTTTTGTTTAGCATTGAATTTCAAACAAATGGAACTGTACCATGCCCTGCCATTTTTTTGTTATATTTTAGGAAAATGTATTAGAAAGGATAGCTTCAACATCAAGGGAATATTAAAAATATTTACCATCGGATTAGTAGTCATTAGTACATTTTCACTTGTTTGGTTCCCATTTTTATCTAATTTTAATGTGATAAACCAGGTAGTACATAGAATTTTTCCACTGTCTCGTGGTGTTTTCGAAGATAAAGTTGCTAACTTTTGGTGTGTATTAAACATTGTGTACAAACTAAAAACTTTCAGCAATACATCAATGGCTAAAATATGTCTTGCAGTAACTTCAATGACAGTTTTGCCAAGTAGTATTGACCTTTTTTTGCATCCAAATTTTAAAAAGTTTTCTCTGTCTGTAATCAACATATCATTGTCTTTCTTTTTATTTTCCTTCCAAGTTCATGAAAAAAGCATTTTACTTGTGGCTATTCCAACTCTCCTCTATTTCAATGTTGAGCCTTTTGTTGTTTTTTGGTTTTTATTGATTTCAACTTTCAGCATGTTGCCTCTGTTCATTAAAGATGGGCTTGTAATACCGTTTGCTGCATTGAATGTTATTTTCTTTGTTTCTGTTGTATTTGCATTGGATTTAAATTTTGTAGGTACTCTCAGAGCTGTTTATATGAAATCATCTTTTTTGAGGAAAACAAGGTTTGAGGAAAATGAAGTATGTAAAAATATGTCTCACAAGGTTTCCCACTCTCGACAATTTTATGTGAAATTTGCGTTTCTTTCATCCATTTTCATTTTTTGTGTTATTGCATTTTTCTCTCTCTTCATAGCTCCTCCAGAAAGATATCCACATTTGTTCTCTCTTGTTACTGCAATTTATTCATTTGTGCACTTTATGATGTTTCTTTTGTATTTCAATTTGCGACAAATCCTAAATTTTAATCAAGAGCATGTAAAATGTTGCTGATTTGTATGAATGTGTTACAATGGTATTACATAGAAATAATTTGTTGTGCAATCATTGTAGCTTGTGGAATAAGTATTTAATGTACATAACACAATTTATTCATTTTGATTTATATTATTGACTGGTAAGAGTAATTCATCTCTACAAAATTTGGGACCATAAGAACACTTTTTGAAATAAAATTTGCTCATTAATATCCTTTTTAATCTGCGGTATTAAAATCAAACATTTCATATGAAGGGAGATATTCAGCTTCAGTGTATAATTGTAGATGCTGAGTTCCTCTTATTGTTTTACTGCAAGACTTGTGTTCTTAATTTATACAAATAAGCCATTTAATAAATTAATTCAATTCTTACAGGGCTATTTTGTAATATTTTTTTATGAAATATAATTTACTATTTGGAAGTAATAATCTATGATTCTATAATTTGTCTTGAGTTATTTCTATTTCAATACAAAGTGTTTGTATTTTTTGTAATAAATTGGGTTCAAAAACTGTGAGCAAACAATGAAAGTATTACTGCTTGAAAATATATTTGATTCATTTTATTGTTTTATCTTATCATTTGACTAATGACTTTGTGAAAAGTTTATTTCAAATTATATTTTCTTCCCAAATTGATAGTAAAAATAATTAAGTAAATTATTTTCGTTAGTCAAAAAGACTGCAACATTTATTACATTTTTCACTACTTAAATATATAAATGTTAAATTAGTGGGAATACCCAATTTCATATAGTTAATTTTTAGAAGATAGACAAGAATGGAAAAATGTCAACCGGACCAGGGAATCGAACCCAGGACCTTGCGATATGTATAAATGTTTTAACAACTATGCAACACATTAGCTCTGTATGTTTACTGAGGGTTTGACTAAAGTTGAGTTTAGTACCTCCCTAAGTAAGTCACAACCTGGTGTTAATATAGGATTTTCTTTCATTTAAACCACTCTTCAAAATAAAAATCAGGAGGGACTAAACTTGTTCTGTTCCATAATTGTTTAAAAATTTGTATGACTTGCTGACAAATTAAGTTAAAAAACAATATTTTAAAGGATTCATATTTTCAGATCCTTATATCATTAACTAATTTTCTGAACATTTACTTTTCCTTAAAAGAAAAGCTTGTTTTCCCTGTTACTTTTATTTGACTAATTGTTGTACAAGAAACTATATAGGCAATTGTTGATATTATTATTACTATTGCAATCTTTCCATATTTTCAATATTTATGAAAGTAGGGACTGAATATTTCAATTATGTTGTCTTTTTTTATATTACTCTATAATGTGATAATTTATTATCCTTGATTTGTTTTAATTATCTTTGTTCTTGTTTCTATTTTTGTTATTTTGAGCTTGGACTAAAAACAAGCAGAAATACTGCATAAGGCATAGAATTTTTTTTGGTTAAAGAACAAATTGTATGCAAGTAAAATTGGAATATTCAGACTATTTCAATGAGTCATTATTATGCATCCTGAAAAGAACCCACGAGTGTGTGAATCTAAACAGTATCATTTACATCATTTGGAAGGGTGTGAGTAGTACCAAATAGCCCAATCTACCTGATAAAGGTTTCTAGGTTTTGCCCTACATCTCTAGTGTGTGAATAGCAGACAGGATCCTTAAATTATAAACCCAGGGCTAAGTCAGTCCTTGACTGCCTTCTCCCTTCTGCATTCCGCTATTCAAGTCTCCTTTCTATTCTATAGTTACTAGATCACCGTCATGTAGCCTGTAACACCCCACTCCCCCTTTCTCTACTTCTCCAAGTCCTTTCTTCAATTTCCATATATTGTGTTATTAAATGAGACTTGCTAGGCTTTCTGAAAGATCAGTTTTCTAGAGATATTAAAGCAATCAAAATGATACATTTTATTTGTCTATTTATTAGATTACTAAATTATGCTTTGGTCAAAGAGTATGAATAAATATGAGACACCTTTGCTGACCTTATATGGTGTAGGGGTTAGCGTTGCTGCCTCACATCCTAGAGGTGTCCCGGGTTCAAATCCTGGCATGGGCATGGATGTTGCGTATGTGTTTTCAAGCTGTGAAACTAATGTTAAATGAGTTCCCCCTACCGTAGTCGCTAATAACCATTAGCTGTTGATGCGACTTTAAATAAATATATATATATGACACACCTCTAAATGTAGATTAAATGTAAATGTTTCAAAATGTGAGTAATATTAAGTATGATAGAATTTCTTTAAATTCATAATTGTAATATTCTCCCTTTGTGATTGAAAACTTTTTCTGCATCATAGAAAAATAAGATGTACGGAAGCCAAGAGGAGTAGCCAATTCAAGAAATGTTACATATTGAGCTATACATACAAATAAATTATTAGTGAGGCTAATTTATTTTAAAATCAAAACAGACAATACACACAAAGAAGACAATTTTTACAGAACATTTAACAAGCATTTGTTGGAGTATCAGATGTGTTTAGAGGGCTCAATAGATGGTGTGACTTAAAATTACAGGGTCCATTACCCTTTGCCTTATTTTATTAACCTGCAGCTTTCATGTACTGGTGAAAATATATTTTTGTTGGAAGTGAAAAAAGTACTGTCTAGAATAGGGGTCACCAGAATAGTAGATTACTAGTAGTTTTCTGGTAGCTCATGAAAGCTTATCAGACAAAAAAGCAAATATGAAATCCCTGCTCATTAAGGTATCATATTTATTAAATTTGGTTTTGTCTGTATCAAGGTGTTTATTATAACAATACTTGGTGACAGTGATACATGTATTGTTCATACCTTTGGTATCACTTAAAAATAAATAATGGTCACATGTTAATACAGTTTCCTTATTATCAACGGTCAAGTTTGTGCTGCTGACTTTATAATTCAAATTTGTAGACAGGTCACGTTACAGAACAAGACATTTTTTGCTGCATTGAAATCTTTCATTTCCTTGATAGGTATCCCTATGGCCAGGCTTATAGGATAGGTTACCAACTACGATACCGACTATGGTTTATGGACTATACTGAAAAGCTGAACGTTATATACAGGGAAAGTAAATGGAGTTAGTGAATATGATATCAGACATACAGTCATTTTCAGCTAAATTGGAACTTTGGAAGACAAAATTTAGAAATGAAGACATGAAATATTTTCCTGTCTTGAAGAAGCATTTTCAACCCGAAAGGTGTTAGAAATTGTATCTGATTTAAAAGTGTAATTTCATCTTCACTTTCAGAAACCGTTATCAATACATTTAGTAATTATTCTGTTAGCCCTATTTAGCATTCATTATTTTTAAAAAGTCAGGTAATATAACTAATGAATGTAGAAGAATTTTCTACATGCGAGACAGTATTTTAATGAAGATGAATCGGAACTTTAATTAAAATGAATATATTTTCAAAATGATTTGACTATAAAATGAATTCCAATGGACCGTTGCTCTATTTTGACACAGGGAGTGAAGGCTTTTTTCAGCTCAACCTATCTGTGAAAGTCTACTTCTTTGAACATGAAATTTCTCAAAAACAAAAATAGAGAAGCAGAATGACTATGGCGGACAATCAGGTCAACAATTGTATCTGAAAATCACAGAGAAGGGAAGTGATTCTTCCAATTGAATTTTTTTATAATACTGTTGTGAATTTAATTTTGGAATTTGTAGAATTTAAAGTATTAAGTACAGTGCCAAATGTTTGGAAATATATTTAATTGAAGGTGGTTTGTAATATATCTTATAAATAAAATAAATCTTTTGTCAACTTGAATTTTGAGAAGGGGAGGAGGTTATCTCATCAAGGACTTAGACACATTCTTCATTACAATTTTGTAAAATTAAATTACATGGCCTGATTAGATACGCTGCTGACATGTTTATCAGGGAGATGAAACTGCTTATGTATGCATTTGTAAGAAAATTAATTGTATCAAGCATCTAGGCCCTGATTGCAAGATGTGAACTGGCATTTGAAATTTTTCAAAAGTTACACCCATGGCACAGCCATAGCGATTGTTTTGAGTATATAAAAACAGTATAGGTACTCTAATATAAAGCACATATTCAGACAGCACACAAAAGGAATTAAACATATGTGTCCTTTTCTTTAGGAAGTTGATGAATCAGATGGTTGTGGTGCCAAATTTAATGTTCTAATCGTATCTGATAAATTTGAAGGAAAACCACTTCTCCAGAGACACAGGTATGTTTTTAGAAGCTTCACAATTTTAATAGAAAATTTCCAATGTAATTTTAATTTTATTAGTTATTTTATACATTAAAATTTGACACACAGGTATGGTTTGTGCTACATAGATTTTGAAAATTGTTTGGAAGTTGTAAACTGTTATTAAATGTATTTATTTTGTTTGTTAAATTGCTTTATTTATTTACTTTTTGAAATTTCAGATTAGTCAACTCTGTTTTGTCAGAAGAGCTGAAAACAATTCATGCCTTTTCACAGAAAACATTGACGTTAAAAGAATGGGAACAACAAAACTCCCAGTAATCTTGTTTGATATCTAATTTATGGTTGACAATTAACCTTTGAATCTTTGCTTAAAAATACACATTTTTGCTAAGGCTCTTATTTGATTCAGTTTAGCATTTATATTTTCCATTGCAAATACACAGGTGTGAAAATAATTCATTATAATCTTATTTAAGTTAATGATGGCTGATTCTCTAACTGAAACCCTGAATGTCAGTGTGTCTGCCCCAGGGAAGGTTATTTTATTTGGCGAACATTCTGTAGTGTATGGGAAAACTGCTATTGCAGCTGCATTGAAACACAGAACTACAGCAGAAATTACTGAACATGGTTCAACTGAAAATTTGATAGAATTAAATTTTCTTTCCATAAACCTGCACCAATTATATAAAATTACTTCCATGCTTGAAGTGCTACATTCAGGACCAAATAATTTTTTACTAGGATCTAAATTAGAATTTAGCTTAAACACACCTGAGAAACTTAACCATTCAAATGTTTTAGAGTTTGTGAACAAGTTCATCGGTGAAATAGATAGAGAATTTAATTATTCTAATGCACAACTAAAAGCAACTCAATCATTTTTTGTTTTACTGATTGGTATGTTACTAAGTGTTAATATCAAAATTCATCACATGGTTGTGAAAGTGACAACGCAGTTACCTATTGGAGCAGGTTGTGGAAGCTCTGCATCATTTGGAGTGTCCCTAGCAGGGGCGCTGCTGTCGTTTATAAAATGCAAATCAAAAAATGAGAATATCTCTCGGCCTGATTTCCAACAATTTATGTTCCCAAATAACAATCAAGATGAGTTAGTATCACGATGGGCATTCCTTGGTGAAATAATTCAACATGGTCGACCATCTGGTATAGATAATATGGTATGCACAAAAGGTTCCATCATACAGTTCTGTAAAGGAGGGGATGGAAAATCGTTTTCAATTAACAAGTTGACACAATTACTTAATTTACGGATATTATTGGTAGATACTAGAGTACAAAGAAATACAGGCGATCTTGCTGCATCTGTACTAAATAAAAAGAAAAGGCACCCACAACTTATGGAAACAATTTTGGATGCTATGGATATTTTGGCTAGTGAAGCTGCTAAACTCATAAGTGAAATGAGTGAAAAAGAAGATTGTGAAAAATTTTCAAATTTGGAGGTATGTATATTGTTTTACTGACCATATCAAAAGTTGTTGTTTATATAAAGTTTTATAAAGCCTTACATACCACATACTAAGGAATAAAAGACATTTATAAGATAAAAACTGAAGAAACCACATACCACTGCTTGACTTAGTGTAAAACACTCAGAAATTGGAAAGGCATAGTGTCTCATTTGAATACCTGAAGCTTATCTTTATTTCATCTCCAGAATTATGTTTCATCCCCTAACTTTTGGAACCTCCTCAGTTCTTTAATTAAAACATCAGATAGCTTTTGACACAAAATTTTGTCTACAATGTATATATTACTGGTATAGATAGGGCTTGGGCACATCCTTTTCTAACTAAGTTATAATAAGAAATTCTCTTTAGCAATGTACAAAATGAAGTATTATTTGATTTGTATACACATTGTATACACATATTCTTACACTTGCATTAAAAAAAATATCAGCACTTATGCCCCTATATATATATATATATATATATATATATAATTAATGGGGAAAGGACAGAGAGATAGAAAGAAGATGACTTACCTGAGGTTCATAGATGGTAGACACCTTGTGAGTTTTGGAGAACTTGAATTTTCGGAGGCACCGCCCCCTTCATCAGAAGGTTAGGAAGACATTTCCAGTGATCGGCTAGCCAGCAATTTAGTCTGCTCAGTTGACGGCTGGCTGTCACTGGAAATGTTTTCCTAACCTTCTGATGAAGGGGGTGATGCCTCTGTTCAGTGATAATTGAAATCATGGTGTGCCATATGACAGATGGTAACAATTGACCCCCCCAGCAAAGCCACAAACTCTCAGGAATAGGTTGCAACAGTGGAAGAAAAAGTGAAAAAACACTTAAACATATAACTGCACTCACACACAAGTACAAGAGGAGGAAGCTAAATAGAAAGAACATAAAAGAAGAAAGCTAGAGGATGTTTTGCCTGGATTGAAGGATGTGTTAGAAAGATAGTTCCCAAAGGTAGTATTCAGTAAGTGATGAAACAAGGGGTAAGGGTTTGAGTAGGGTCAATGTGAAGCACAGGTCAAAATTATTATTGTTACAAATAAAGCACAAAGAATGATCTGAAGTCAGAAATGAAAAATTTTTTGAAAATGTTTCGTCCCCCAACTTTTGGGACCTCTTCAATTCTTAATTAAAATATAAAACAAAACATTATCGAATAAAATTATTTAATTTTTGACTTTGGGCCATTCTTTATGTTTTATTTATAACAATGAGATAGATTAATTAAAATACTTTATTTATTGTTAAGAATTTTGGCATTAGCAGCTGGGTTTTGGACTGTTTGACAGTACTTCAGTGGTTAGCAATATGTTCAGTATCGTCAATGTTGAAAGCAGAACATAGTTTGCATTTGATCTGCTAACTGATGTATGAGGACAGGCAGGTGATTATTTTTTAGGTGGCAATTTGAGAAGGATTATGGGAGGCACCTGTTCATGCCACAGGAATGAGACTTTGGTGGAGAAAGGAGCTTAGTCCATGAAAATAGGTTATTGTTGAGGATTGGCTATGGCAATATGTCTAGCTGTTCAGACATACTGTCTAAATAAGGGAGCCAAGGCTCTTGAAAATTCAAATTTTTGTACTTCCCTCCCTTATTATTTATGTAAACTCATACCTGTCTTTGTTTTTACAGGAACTAATTGATTTAAACCAGTCACTCTTGTGTGCATTAGGGGTGTCCCATCCGTTCCTCGACAAAATAGTTTCTGTTGCTTCCACATCAGAGCTACATGCTAAATTAACAGGAGCTGGTGGTGGAGGATGTGCCTTTGTACTACTGCCACACACACTAAATGACATCAAATTGACTGTTCTTAAGGAACAACTTTCAATTCTTGGCTTCAGTCATACAGAAGCACTTTTAGGTGGACCGGGAATAATTTATCATGAATAATTAGTTTTCAAAAGTTGGAAGATAGCTTTCTCATGTGGTTTCTGAAGGAAATGTTCTTGGTTTCCAACTTGGGTACAGCTGTAATTAAAGTGTGATGCTTTGGTGACATACATTGTTATCTTTGCCTAGTTGATGACAGTGCAATATGGTCATTTAAACGTCATAGTTTAATAACTATTGTTCACAAAATGGAAACCCGAGAACTTTCACTTCAATAATTGGATTTATATGATGTATTATTAATGTTGTTTATAATTGGTTAAAATCTTATTCTCATTATAAAATCTCTCTCTAAAATAATTCTCTCAGATGTAACATAAAACTGAAACCCAGAATTATGCAAATATTGTATTTAGCAGTGACATAATGATCTGCACTTTTGTTTTTTTTTTATCATTTATTGTGAACAAAAAAAAGTTCATGTTCTTAAGAATTCATATTATGGATAAGCACGTTAGCGGAGAATGTACTCTGTAACAGAGTAATATGACCAAATATATAAATTAGAACTGTGAGATTAAAGTTCACACTCTAGATTAAAATATATTGTAAAATACTTTTATTTACTATGTGCCTTACAAATTTGAGAAGTACAGTCTACATCTTATACATTTACTTAGTTCCCATAATTTATACTAATTATAGGATATTTCTCCATGAAGTACACATTCTTACAGCACAAAGTTTTTTGTGTGACTGACTGGGGATATGAGTGGAATGTATTACAAATATCTTTTTACCAATAAATTATTTGGTCAATGAAAAGCAATGTTTAGTTTTCAATCAACATTTAAAATACGGTTACAAAATAATACCAACCATACGTTCTATGATTCAAGAACAAAATTCATATGGACAGAAACTAGAAATGTAATCTGAAATTGATGACCAGTGTTGCCCTATCAAATAGGAAACACTTTCAGATAAATCATCTAATTTGTCTTATTCCTGTTATAAATTATTTTAACAATGTCACAATAACTTTTTAATAAATGTGTTTTAATAGGCGTTTACAGGAGTATTTTAGGTACAGCGAACATATTACAATTGTTTTGTTTTCATTTCATTGATGTAGATACATAAAAAAACTATAGTTAATAATACTATTTGTCACAATTGCTGCTAAATATTGAAAAAAAATTACTCTACTAACTTTGACATATATATATACCCACTAATCATATACTTAATGTATGTACACATTAGTAAGGTTGTGACATTGTCAAAGTAATTGGAATGGAAAGGAAAGAGACAAGGGGGTGGCTCTCCTGAAATTATTGAATGGGGTTGCCATTCAGGATTCAAGGGAGTTTTTCAAATTTTAGAGGACCTACACCCCTTTTCTCAGGGCAGATCCTAGAAAATTTGAAGAACTGCCTTCTGTCCTGAGTGGCAACTGAGCTTCAATATTTCTCTTTCCCTTTAATACCAATTATTTTAATTATATATATATAAATAATAAATTAAAATAGACAGGAAAGAGTGCCTGACTTTCCTTCAATTGAGACTAAATAAAGTGTTGTCTCTTTCTTCTGTCCATTAACTTGACAATGTCACTTCATATATAACATACATACACACACTTTTTGAGAATTTAACTAATAGTGTACAAATAATATGCACATGGCAATCTCATTATTCCCAACTCATATTTATCAGCAGTTTAAACTATGATGCACCTTTGATAGACTAACAGAAGTTACTTATAAAAGCAACATTTTTGCTGGGTATGAAATGCTACTAAAAATGTCACAAACTCAGCATGTAAGCTAGGAATATTCAATTTTATACTTCTTTGCTTTGTTGTTGTATAGTCCATGTGTTATTACTAATCAATTGTTCTACTGCAAAAGAGGTTTGATTTTCATGACATATTTAAGATTGGTTAATTATTTAGCTAATTGGCTAAAGCATAGTTACTTTCAGAATTTGTAAATCTTCTCATTCAAATCATAGTTTATGTAGTGTATGTAACGTTTCTTTTGAATAACAAATACGCCTTCTCACACAGTGCATTTCACTCAAATTGTCATTGCACTTAGCCTAGTTTGATCATTGAAAAGAAAAAAAAGTTTTTGAGTGATAATTATACTTTCTAAAGATAATTTTTGATAAGAATGGGAAAATTTAGTTGCAAATACAGCTGCAACTATCTTTGATATAAATAAGAAACTATTGGAACATTATTTGTTTGTTACTGATCTAAAATTATAAGAATCTTGTAGGCTCAAGGACTTGAAAATTCTTATATTGAATTTGTATTTGGACTTGGGAGCTTGGCAAGTATTGCTAGTAAATTTTACAATATATTATGTACAGTGTGTGTAAAAAAGGATCAGATCACTTGAATATCTCAACATAAAGAATTGAGGAAAACTTAAATAGTATGTGTTAATTATTTTGGCTGGTAGTGAATGGTGGTGCTGTCTTAAATGAACATTTTAATGCACATTCTGCAAGAAAAAGCAAGTTTAGTTTAAAACTTTCTTTTTGAAAGATGGTGGTATGAAAAATAGGGTCGAGGTCAAATGGGAATATTCTACAAATATTTGGTGTGAAAAGCTAAGAATATGTATCAAATAAGGAAGTTCCAAACTATAGGGGGAGAGCGAACAATATGGAGGACGTTGACTAAAAGAAGGGATAGACTAATTGGTCACATTTTAAGACATGAGGGGCTTGTAAATTAGCAATAGAGGGAAGTGTGCGTGGGAAAGAACAGAAGAGAGAGGCCAAGTATGAAATATACTAAGCAGATTATGGAGGATGTGGGAAGTGCTAGTTATGAAGAAATGAAAAGGCTTGCCCAAGGTAGGTTAGAATGGAGGGTTGAATCGGACCAGTCTTAGGACTGAATACCACAACAACAACACTGAAGTGCTAAATTTAGAAAAAGTTTGCCTAAAATCTTTATCAGCATTGAATATTGAGGATTTCGAATTAAGATTTCACATCCTGAAGACAGTTTATATTTGCATTATCAAATAGGATTAAACAAATTTATACATTCCTGCCAGTTTAGACGACATGTCTTCTTTTAGTCAATTTGTTCAATAATGTGTGGGCTTGACAACTCCACCATGTAAAGCAAACTGTTGTGAAGATATTAACCAATGAAGCTGGTTAGCTTACACGAAAACAACACTTGCAAAGAAAAGGGACAGTTTATGACATAAAATATAAGAATGATACTAAAAATGAACAGATTATAAGAACTATGAGAATAAGAGGCTGGAGGAGAATGACAATGGAAAGAGCAGACTGGAAGAAGTTGGTTAATAAGGCCAAAGCTCCACAGAAGAATAAGAGATTACCACTATTTACAGTGTTTTCTTATTATTTATCCATAGTGTATTTACTGAAATACCTGGGTGCCTTGTGTTATTTACACATCCTGTACATATCACATTCATATAATAAATAATATAGGTTATTTTATTAAATTTAATGAACAGTTAATAATGGAACTCTGTAATTGTAAGAACAGTCTTTACTAAAATACATGAGAACTAAAATATTAATAGTATGATAAAAATATAAAACTTGGTGCTAAAAGAACTATCACAGACACAGATCTATTAAAATAATGGACTAAAAAGATCTGGAAAATTTTTGTTCCAGTGAATATCGTCAACAGTTTCATAACATTCGAAGTAAATGCAATAAAAACAATTACTATGGTAACTTTACAAATTATGAAACTGATATAAGAAATAGTGATGTGCATTACATATTTTGTTTTACAAACTTACCAAATAATGAATACAGAAAATACATACAAATCATCATTAGTTGTCTCTCCGCTAATTAATTTTTAATATGAATATAATCAAATAAAGTATTTCCTGATGTGGTTGACAAGGTTTTCTGTCGAAATGTCTTGTAATAACTGTGTTTTCACCTGAACGGAAGCCTGAGAAAACGTCAATTTGAATATACATCAAATATATGACATACACAACAGCATCCAGTCAGTTTCCCCACATTATAGTCATTAGGACAGTAAATACATTAAGTATTTAGGCCTCTGCAAAAGTATTCACTTTTGTAGTATGTCTAGCTGATTGGTTAATCTTTAAAAAATATATTAATTATAATTATTACAGAAAACCTTTTAACAATTTCTTAATAATATTTATAACATAAATATAGTAAATGAAATTCAATTCAAGAAACTAAAATCAATGAGTATTTGAGTTGAATATACAGGAATAAGATTACACTAATCTCAACAGACAGAATAAGCACATATTTGCTTATGTCTTTCAAATTTTCATAATAATGTAAAAAAGTATTATATTCATTGGTAGGAATGTAAGACAATAAATGAACTTAAAAGTCAAGTCTAAAAGTGTATCACAGATAATTGTATCAATCGGTAAGTAAATAAATAAATAAATAGAACTATAATCATAATATAAATATGATAAAGTTATACCGTAACCAAACTTATAAGCATATTATAATGCTAATTAGCTCTTTACTTATAAATATAATTCCCAGAAGTATATATGTGCATATATTTGGTCAAGTTTCTATTCAATAATAATTGTTAATGGAAACATTCTGCTGATGTCCACTATGAACTGAACCCACTGGCTGAGCATATTATATGGGTAATTAGCTCTTTACTTATATATAATTTCCACAAGTATGTATGTGCATATATTTGGTTAAGTTTCTATTCAGCAATAATAATTATCCATTAATGGAAACATTACGTTGATATCCACTATGAACTGAACCCATTGACTGACTTTCTAATTCATCTATAGTACAGTCAATTGTTAAATGATCTTGTTCAGCTTGTTCTGCTTCACGCATCCACTCTTCAATTTCTGTTCGGTACATGCGTCTCTGTAAGACTTCCCGATTCCTTGGTCTGCAACCTATGTAAGTTGCTGTGCCCTGAGGAAAATTAATTTTATGTTATATAAGAAATGTCAATATATTTTATGTATAGGAAAACATTACATTATGGCAAAGAGCTAAGTAATTCTAATAATTTAAAAAAAACTAATAAATTTAAATCCGAATTAATACACTTTTTCTTTTTTCATTTTGGCATCCCACCCTGAGCACCCAAAAGAAATGAATTTTAAAAAATCTTTTAAATTAGATTTAATGTATATATTACCTATCAAATAAAGAAAAAATCCTTAATACCTCGTACACAACTTGTTTTATACCATTTCAACATCAACCTGCACTTATTAAAATCCCTATATTTTAAGCATTTACTTTGATCAGTTGAATATAACTTACAAGCTGATTTCCCAATGTTGCCCAGGATATTATTTATATTAGAACTGAAAAATAATTAACTGAGCAAAATCTTGCCTATGTATTTACTTATCCGAATCTTAAATTAGATTTGAAAATGTATTTATTTGACACTTAACCCCTTCTCACCCCACAGCATACAGATGGGAGCCTGACGCCAGACCTTAATTGCCATAACACCATTTCCTTAAGTCAGGGGCCAACTTCACTTATCCAAAACAGTGAATGTCCATAAACAACTCAGTGACTCTTAAAAGTATGGATTTGACACCAATCTCATTTGTTTTGTACCAGTTTGGTAGAAATTGCCCCATGTATTTAAGATTGTATGTGGAATATGCACACATTAAAAAATATATTTTTATTTATTACACAGATTATACTGAATTTAAACATAAATATTTAAGAAACAACTATCTATGGTCGAGATTTAATAGTCACAAATTTACACAATGTTTCATCAACAAAATTCTATATGAAGGCAATTTCATACAACTCTGTGGTAGAGTTGGCTAAACTCTCTTGTTTCAATATTCTTACTTTAAAAACAAAATCACTTTTACTAGTCATCTTTTATTTTTCAGGAAGACTTCCATTACCCACTAACTTAATTCACTCCCTCCTCTCTCTGACCACCCTAACATATTTAACATCCACTTTCTTACTGACTTATGTCTACAAATCCCTTCTACCTAAGGTTCTTGCTGATAATTTTCCACTCATCCTTAAGATGCAGACAAAAATATAATTTGGGTCAATTTTTTTCTGACCTACCTGTTATTGTTTAGCAATTTCTCACCAAAATTTTAAAGAACAAATAGAACTTTTTTAGCATGTAAGATCTTCTTAAATTGAATCTTTTCACTAACAGGGTTAAGCCAAAACTTTTGACAGCATACACTACCATCATTCTCAAGTGAAGTGCCACCTTGTAGTTTTCATGTTGCCTTTACACTCCATCTTTTGGCAGCATGGTGCAAGTCCTGTCCTGATTGGCCCTTGGTCTCAGGCAATATTGTCTTACCCTTATTGTTGGCTCTAGGCCGCTAGCTGATTTCAAACAATTACTTGCTCCGGTATCTGGTGTCGTAATTGTTGTACTCAGAGTTTGTTTGTCCTTGTGTCCAGGTTTCCTCAATTCAGGATCCTAGGCTTCACTAAGTTGAAATCCTCGGCCACGGGTCACGAGGTTGCAATTGCTGCTTTTAATTAAAAGTTGTTTCTATAATGTTACTGTTGGCAATTGAGTCAGTATTATAACTACTCTTCTCTGCCAAGAATAGTCCCATTTAAAAATACAAGTCATTAAAGATGGATATAAACATAGTTAACTAGTATTTATTATTAATATTTGACTACAAGATAAATTTTGACAACAATTTACTTGTAATAATGCATTTATTTTTATCAAGTTAAAGAAATGATAAATACTTACTCCAATTATAAGATCTGATCTCAACTTTTCTAGGAGCTGAAAATCTTGTACCCACGCTTGGAGCTCCTCCCATTTCAAGTCAACTTCTTCGTGTAACATCTTCTCCTCTTTACAGAAATATAAAACAATAAATAACACAGATAACAAAAAACTGTTTTTATCACTGGTACATTTTACATAAATGTACTCCATGACTGACTTTATAATACAACTAAATAATTATGGAAATAAATATTGAAGGATATATAACACCTTAAAACTAATAAACTGAATTTATATTAATGGGATACAATATAATTTACACTGCTATAAAATATGAAACATTTATAGTATCCCATAATTATATTATTACTCAATTATAAACAAGCATATGACAGTCTAGTTAGAAAGAAGGTATTCCAGATCGCAAGAGTTTAGAATCCCATCAAAATTAGTCAATTTGATGGAAATGACCATGTAGGTAACAGTTTGCAGGCTCATAGTGGGAATGGAGTTATCTGAGGAATTCCATGTAGGGAGGGGGCAGAGGCAGAGGGATGTGATGTCTACATTGCTATTTAAATTCACATTGGAAAAGGGTAATTTGGCAAACCCCAATAAATCCAGGAGGGGACAATATTCAATTTTACAAGTTGCAGTGGTGGCATACATGGATGATGAAGCAATCATCAAGAGTATAGGAGCACTGAAGGATAATTATGACACATTAGAAGGAACACAAAAAAAACTAGGACTGGAAGTGAATACAGATAAAACAGTATATTATGAGAGGACTTCCCAACAGACACAAACAAAAGATATCAATAAAAATGAGTGGGAAAGAATATCATAGAGTGGAAGAATTTCAATGTTTAGGTTTTGTAATAGCAAGATAATAAGATAGAAGAAAAGACTGCAGGTGAAAACCTTTGCAGAATATATTGATGTCTAGAAATATTAGTAGGAATCCAGTCACATCCTGTACATATGATGCCATCAGACACCACAATTTACAATGTCTTAACTTCCTCACGAATTGAGATTCTCGTAGCACCAATGAAGAACAGATTCAAATAAAAATACTTCACAATGAAGCAATTATTAGAATATTAAGGAAGCCATCTTATTTTTAATTAGCTGGGTATTGTTAGGGTATTTCTATATTTATTTTAGCTGGGTACAGAATTTAATTAAGACTTTATAAGATCAAAATTGGTCTAGGTACATTAAGAAAATGAAAATAACTACCAGTACCTTAAGGGAGTAAAAATATGTCTGGTAACCTAAACATTAAGAAATATTTATGGTTCCCATTTGTAATTGTATGTGGAATATACACACATAAATGCAATTTTGTTATAGAGAAGATTAAGGTAGTGAAGAATGACGACCAAACTAGGGATCCAACCAGATACCTTTTGCTGTTCAGGCCGAAACTATACTTCTGAGCTATCCAAGTAGCTTTGATTTGAATTAGCTCTTCTTTGTTTGCCTGGTGAATCTGAGGTCATGAGAAAGTGTCTGATATCAGATGTACAGAATGCAACTGGAATGGGGTCGATTTGGGTAGCATAGTGGTAGAGAGTCTGCTCAGACAATGGAAGGTAACGGGATAGACCCCCAGTCTTGATGACATTTTTCACATCCCTGATTAAATAAATAACAATAGTTTGCGTAATATTCTAGTTATGTCTTTCTTTTTATGTATGACTATATTAAGACCCAAGTAAAGTATCAAAAGTCAAATGTAGGGTTATGACAGCAAAGAAGGGAGGTTTGCTTTTGAGATGGAAATTAAATATATTGAGAAAGGTTTTTGGAACTATAGGAGAGGAAGGCTGGAGAGTAAGGACAACACAAAACTGAATACACCTTTGGAAAAATGAATGTTGAAGTTAAAATCAAGCAAGGAATTATACAACGGACCAGTCATCTACAGTGAGTGTTAAGAAAGTGTATTTAGGAAAGTCTGATAGCAGGAATAGGAGAAGAACAAGAGGAAGACCTAGGAAAAGGTGGCCAGATAATACAGAGGAGGACCTGAAAACAATGGGAATAATGAATTGGAAAAGGAATGTCATGGACAGAGATTAACAAATATTGGTGATAAAGGAAGACAGGGTTCTGCAAGATACATAGCATTGATCAAGAAGGTATAAAGCTAAGGAATTGATAATACAAGTATTAAATATCAGTTTCATTTTTAATTCAGTTTCTTGATTTAAAATCTTACTATCGTTTACTAAATTAAGTTAACATACCTTCTCGTTTGCTTGTTTGACGTTTATACTGGATACGGAATCTAAAGGCTTCCAATATTGATGCCACTACAATGGTTAGAACAATCATAGTTGATAAGTAAAATAGCATGAAGTATGCACGGCTCCATGGAGAGACCACAAATGCATAACTGTTCATCAAGATAAACCAATTGTTGACAATTGTCAGTTCAAACAACGTGATTGCACTGTTCATGAGATTTTCAAAATTGTTCAGGTAATAATATCCAAGAACATTACTGGCATTAATGCTGAACTTGTAAAAATCTTCTACTGTTGTATTTCTGAAATAAAAAGATTCCTCTCATAACAACATAAAATAAACTAAAATGTTAACTACAACATTTTGTTTTACTTAGTAGGTTCCAGTTTCTATAATAAGCATTTAAAGATGATTGTATATTAATAACCTGATAATTTGTATATTGATACACAACGGAAATTTATATTTGAGAGATCTGAAGAACCAAAGTGCTGAATTCTAGGAGTGCTCTAGTTCCTTGAAAATTGTTAAAGTAAATACAAGTATAGCATTTACAAAATGTTTAGTGATTCTAGCCTTAATTAAACTATAATCATTGCAAAATGAGTAAATGGCCAGAAGAAAACAAGGGAGACTACAGTTCAACCTTGACTGATAAATGTATTTTCTACATATATTTTAATTTAATGATATATTGCAACAAAAAAACAAAAACAGCTGTACTATTACATGATGTACCGCCAGTCCCCCACAATTTTACAAGTCTCATCATGTAATACAAATTCCGGATGGCTAATTAAGACAGTTGGGTCATATAAAACAATAAATATAATTTATAAGATAAAATAAAATATATCATTTAAGTCAGATTATAATTAAAATTATGTATTCAAATGGTAATTACTGTGGGTTTATATACCTGTCATAAAAACAGTCTGTATAAATGCTGTCATTAATAACTCAGAACATTAAATTAGTACATGAGTCAGGAAATGACATTGTCATGCTAATTAAAATAATTAATAGGGAAAGGACAGAGAGATAGAAAGAAGGTGACTTACCTGAGGTTCATAGATGTAGACACCTTGTGAGGTTTAGAGTACTTGAATTTTCGGAGGCACCGCCCCCTTCATCAGAAAGTTAGGAAGACATTTCCAGTGATCGGCTAGCCGACGACTGAGCAGCCAAAATTTGCTGTGCTGCTAGCTTAGGACATAAACAATTGACCCCACCAGGTCACCAACTTTCTCCCTCAATGAGGGTCTGGGAAGAGGCAAGGACTTGATGGGGGTTGGGGAGATGCATACTAACATCCCAATATTGACACACACTCACTCAAACACATCCATTCTCAATTGTGTTAATATTTAAATATTAACACACACACATAAACCACCCCTCAAACACATATCAGGGTATACACAACTTACACATACACACTCAGTACACACACATCAGGTTTCATTTCACATAAAAATTCCAATGAGCTTGTGCTGTTATAGGTGCTGTGGGAAGGGGGGGTGGTGGTGAAGGTAAAGATCTATACGATATGGAGTCCAGGGCTTTGTCTGGACTGTAGGGCGTGCTGAAATGAAAGATGGGAGTTCAGCTTCTGAAGAATCGGGAGGTAGGGCTTTGATGGGGGTCAGTGTGAAGCACTGGTTGAAGTTGTTGGTGTTGTGGCTATGGGGAATTGTGTTTTGTGGCCTTTTACTGTACTGTGGATGGCAATCTGTTTGGGGAAGGGTCTCTTCGTCTGGCCAATGTAAAAGGATGAGCAGAGTGTGCAGTTTGTTTTGTAGATGGTATGAGAGGACAGACAGGTTATGTTTTCCCTAATTTTGTATGTAGTGCTGTTGGTGGGATTCTGGAAGGTCATGGTAGGTGGGAGTATTGGGCAGACATGGCATCTGTTTCTACCACACAGTCTGCAGCCAATTGTGGGTGGGGAGTTGGGGGTGTGGGGTTTGTAGGGTCAGACCAGAATATTGCAGAGGTTAGGTGGGTGCCTAAAGGCAACCCTTGGACAGGTGGGTAATATGGTTGGAAGGATGTTTTTCATGTCAGGGTTGGATTGTAGTCCAGTGAAGGCAAAGTGGAGGAAAGGTTCAGTTTACGTAGTACAGGGAAGTAGGTAGTGGTTAGAGGATCAATGGAAATGTCTTCCTAACTTTCTGATGAAGGGGGCGGTGCCTCCGAAAATTCAAGTATTCTAAACCTCACAAGGTGTCTACCATCTATGAACCTCAGGTAAGTCACCTTCTTTCTATCTCTCTGTCCTTTCCCCATTAATTGTGTGTGTGTGTGTGTGTATATATATATATTATATATATATACACATACATACATACACATTAATTTATTTTACATTATTATTATTGTTAGCAGAACAAGAGGTACAAGTGTTCTATCTAGTCAAATCAAAAATAAGATGTAGTTATTTTATTAAACTTGATTTAAACTGTCCCTGATAACCCTTGGTTATATACACAAAGTGGAATATAAATATTTGAATATTGATTCCTTAGGGTGATTGTTTCAGAAACTGGCATTCCCAATATATTTCTCAATTTTTATATTAAATGTTAACAAAATACATTAAGAACAGACTTACACACAGCAGTTTTTCATATTGTATCCTGCAAATAATTCCATTCCAATTATTGCAAAAAAGTAATACAAGACCAGCATAACAATGGCTGTGGAACACATTAAAGGTATGAGCAATACTAATGTCCCAAAAACATCTCTATATCTTTTTTTCATCTTGAACAGCCTCAGCAAACGAAGTGGACGTATAACTACTACCACATAAAGTCCTGGGAAAATATGAAGAAGCATCACCCCAACAAGTGTGGCTAATGTAACAGAGAAATCAAACACATTCCAGCCAGATTTGAAGTATTGTGTGATACCCAATCCAAGAATCTTGAGCAGAGCTTCTACCACGCTCACTAAAACAAATTGAAAGAAAAATTGTTGAACTCAATGAATTCAATTCATACTTATAAATTTTGACAATTAAAAATAATAACCAGGGCTTCCAGACTATAAAAGACTTACAGAAATATTTGTTTATATATTTTGAAACAATAAAAGAAGCACATTTAATTTTTTTGTACCAATTTATTGAGTATGCACAGTAAACAAATGCTCAAACAATTGGCATATTTCCTATTGTAAATATTAAAATATTTTACTTACATCCAACAAATAGTATTGTATCCCATGAAGCACTGAAATTTTGAGCCAATTCTTCAAGGTTTTTGTTTGATTCAGCTATTCGAGCCACCATAGCAATGCCATTGCATAAAATAACTCCATCTAAGATGACATAAAAATCATATGAAAAAAGAAAAATTCTAAAGGAAATAAGGAAAACATGATACAATCAAAATAATTAACATATAGAAAGGAGATACAATGAACCATGGTGCCCATCATGGATAGAATATGTAATGAAGATTTTTGGTCTTATGTTCCTATCTAATGAGACACATTTTATGCTCCTCTGTTAGCAGACTGCATACTCTAGAAATTTGGGTGGAGCTGGCCAATAGTAACAATCCTTACCTAACCGAGACTATATCTTAAATTTTGGTTTTGTTCACAAACCACCGATTTCCTTCTTCAGCAGATGTCTACACCAACAACTAGTTTTTCAGCAAAAATTTCTACTATAATGAAGCTCCATTCTACACCATATGAAAAAGACTTCCAAATTAATACTTTTACTCAGGTTCATAGCAGATAAATTCATTACATGATATTGAAACTTTGCAGCCAGATAGTCAGTACGACATTCAGTTCTACTGTTCTAAAATCAATATTTTCTTGATCCCCAGCCCTGTCAATTTATGGTAAGTCAGCCTCTTCTACCTTTCTTTTCTATTAGATTAGTAAATTCTTTTGACAATGTCTCATTATTTTTAGTAAATATATATGTGACTGACTGCCATGCCACTCAGATCCTTTTGAAGAAGGCTCTTGAAAATTCACATTTTCATTTTCAGGTAAGTCTCTCTTTCCTATCCACACATCAATGGCTGGCCATCACTAGTAAGGACAAGAAAGAGAGATGGAAAGCTTACAAACATATATGAGGATGCTTATGGACATATATATTCACATTGGATCTGCAACAGTTATTCTCCAACTTTCCCAGTGCATGCATATTGATCCATCTATGCTAAATTTGGTGTGGTATGTTATTTATACACTTTAATGCCAAGTTGGTTGATGCATGGTAAAAAAAGAAGGAAACTTTTTTAAAGAGTCATAAAGGAACAATGTCCTTATTAGTATAATTTTGTCACTAATTGTGTAATTTTTTTTAATGAATCTTAGAAGTCTAATATAAATCAAACTACCTTCAGTATTTCAGTTTAAATTTTCGAAAAATTTCAATTTATTTTACATAAATGTCAATCTAACTAATACCTTGATAAAAGGAAAATATGCCAGGTTATTCAAATGGGATTCTACTGTATTATGCTTGAGACATTTTTACAATACTTACAAACAATGTGCTCAAAATATTTCCAAGTTACAAGATCATGACTAAGTTGACACAATTTCTGCAGTGGTGGCCATGTTGTGTGGAACCATGGTATCTGAGAAAACTGAGCTTCCCATTTCAAAAGAACAACATCATAGACCAAATAGAATTCTTCAAGGGAGAGATATCCATTATTTGATATGTTGAGTTGCTTAAACATTAAAACTACATCACGAATATCTAAAATTGAAAAATATTATAAATAATTTTACAAGTAAATTAAGGAATGATAACATAAACTTGTATTAAAATTTACTCAATCCTCAAAAAAATTGTTAAGTTTATGTTTCCTCTGTGTGTTTTTACGGGCATTTCTAGGATTCATTTATATTATAATATTAGTTGCAACTATGACATAAGGGTCAAATAAGTCAATTATGATTTTTCTTCATATGGAACAAATGTGTAATAACTATAACATTAACATTTAACTATATACATAGAAATACTAGCATTTGGAAACCATCACTATAACCTTAATATTTTGAGATATTCATGCTCAAGTTCTGATAATTAATCTCAGACAAATACCTATACAATATCTGAGAGCACTCAGAAATACAGGATTAAATACAATGACACAGATTACAATAGTATTTCAGGATAGTAAAAATTTAAGATTCATCAATATCATCTGAATTTTAAAAAACCTAAATTTTCCTTCCAAACTTTCCCAAAAATTATATACTCTTTAAAATTTTTTGAGTTAAGCATTTTGAATATAAATGCTTTAGAAGATTGTTTCTTTCATTGAAGTAATCGATTGTTGAACATGGCAAATTGACAAAATTATAATTTATTAGCCTTAAAGCTAAATTTTTTGCTGGCAATTGATACACTAATTCCAGTTTATTACATCTAAAAAATGTAATTTTAATTTTTTATGTTAAATTGATTTCAACTGAAATATGTATTATAAAGTTACAATTTTAAACATGCACAAAATATTATAGAATTTATCAACATACTTTTCTTAGGTGAATAATATCTCATTAATCCTTCAAATTGTCTGAATCTCATACGGTGTGGATTCTGTTTTGATACAAGTAATCTAAAGGCATGTTGACAAGCTTTTCTTTTATGCAAAAGCAATTTTCTAAATTTCTCTCTCTCAATACGAGTGAATGTTTCATACACCACAGCTAACATCTGTAAGAACAATAAGGAAATCTTCTTTACTTAAATAACAAATACTATTAATATTATTTCATTATACATTCTATAATTCAATTATATTTGATGAACACCTAGTTTCATATTTATGCTTACAATCAGAATTTCAACAAAACTTATAACATATTTAAATTTGGCTATATTTCATTCAAAAATTTGCGCCTCTTGAACCCTAATATTTTGAAATAGAAAAAATCTTATAACCGCAGAAAATCATTGTAGAAACTGAAAGTAAAATTAACAACTAATTTCTGATACATCACAGATAAAATAAAATTACAGACTTTTATCTTAATTTAGCTCTTCAGTTAATGTTAAAAGAAGCACAAAATTGCAGAAATATTTCTCGGTTGCCACCTGGGTCAAGTAATAATTGAGTGAGGTTTCGATATCCAAACGCACTGTTGTCATCTTTGCCCAGAAGATAATTGTAAATTTATTTGATTTAATTATTGTAAAAGACACACATTAATTGATTTTCTTTTTAGTTTTATTTCATTTTTTAAATTTACAACTACTTATTTTTAATTCTATAAGATTTAAATTCCCACCCACACAACTGGTAATTTATAGTGTTCCTGCTATGAAACATATACTCTACAAAATTATTACTGCAATACTTACCAAATTCATGAGGACGTACAGGACAATTGACAAATAAGAGATGAAAAAAATACAAAACCACTTTGATTTAGCATAAGCAGGCATCATCACATCAGGGAAACTGTAAAATAAATTTTGGTGATATATTTTAATTAATATCAGAAATAATAATACAGTAAATGTAGCCTTAATTAGTTTCATTTTCATCTATTTATCATCATTAATTGGAGCTTTGGCATATAGAATAATAATGTAAAAATGTTGTTTTGCCTTTTCTGACAATATGCAAATGAAGTTATCCAATTGTAATGGTATGCAAGAGAGAATGATAGCAAATGATAATATTTAGTGCATGCAAGTAACAGATATTATCTTTAAATTAAGATGTAATTGAGGCCAAAAATAAATAAAATTACAATAATCAATTTAATTTAACTGCAAAAAATGTTATATTGGTCAAACAAACAAGACTGAATGAACATAATAACAATTATAAAATGGCTCCATAATATAGTCACCACACACAGGCTCAGGGAGAAACATGAATTTGATGGGGAAAAGATTGGTTTAATTTTCTGTAAATATTTCCTTATAGGAAGAAAACCTAAAGAAGACATAAAAATATGCCACAATGTTATTACTAATTAAATGTAAAGAATAACACTGGTAAAAGGTCATTAATTGTTTAATTATATTTAACAAATGTTAAATTTAAACTTTTCAATTACATTAATATTGAACATATCCCAATATTTTGTTCATCAAGTCTACATTTTTTAAATAAATATAATGTACTGCTAGAAATGGTATATTAATTGTTGACTCAATTACTTCACTAGGGCTATATATAAAAAAAATGTGTTTAAATTATCTGAGCCCACTGATGAGGTCCCAAATTTGGGATAAAACTGGTATATTCTTTTCCCTTTATAGTATTAATGATAGGCCACTGTATTTATTTCTTGTGTTATTACATATCAGATCATTTTTTTCTCACTCAGTTAAATAGTAACTGCTTAGTATCAAAAAGGTAATATCAACCTACTGTGGTGTAGTGGTCAGTATCACTGTCTCATAAAGGTAATGGGTTTGAATCTATTGTTCGCTATTGGGGACAACAACCTTTTTATAAAATAAATTTTTGCACTTCTGTTTGGCATTTGATTGAAAATTATGGTTGTAATCTTAATTAAAAAGGAAAAATTAAATAGTAGAAACTATTTATTATTTTCCTTTTAATTGGTGCTAAACTTTTCATCTTACATTAAATGATTACAAAATACAGTGCATAGAAGCTAATTTATTTTAATTACTGTTTTTGTTATCTATTCAGTCCTAAGACTCGTCTAATGCAAGCCTCCATGCTAACCTATCTTGTGCAAGACTTTTCATTTCTGCATAACTAATACATCCCAGATATGCCCTAATTTGCTTAGTGCATTCCATTCTTGGCTTCCTTATTCTGTTCTTACCCCACACATTTCCCTTTAACGCTAATTTTACAAGACCCTCATATCTCAAAATGTGACCTATTAATCTATCGCTTCTCTTGGTCAACGTTCTACATATTGTTCGCTCTTCCCTTATTCTGCTTATAACTTCCTCCACTCATTTGATTTTCAGCGTTCTCCTATAGCACTACATTTCAAAGGCTTCTATTATTTTCCTCTATGCCAACTCCTATCTTCCATATTTCACACCCATATAATGCCACACTCCAAATGACCATTTTTTTGCAACAATCTCTTCATGTTCACACTTATATTACCCATAAGTAAATTCCTTTTTTATGCGAAAGCCTTCTTTGCCCATGCTATCCTACTTTTATGTCTACCAAACTTCTACTGTCCCCAGTTATTACGCTTCCCAAGTAGCAGAATTCCTCAACTTCCATGAAAATATTCCTTCTCAATATAACACCCTTTGTCATCAATTACTAATGTAATTGAGAAATCTGTTAACCAAGTTTGATTTCTCTCTTTTCCACAGCAAACCTGTTTTTAAAGGTGAATCTTAATAGGATTAAGCTTTGATAATACCTTAGAATCTGCATTGATCAGAAGGAGCTATTTTAAATGTTGGCTTTATTTCAATGTTTCTGAATTACTTTTGATTTTGCAGGCATCCTCAGAAAGGGCCACAGGTTCAGTGATGTCCTGATGAATGAAATGGGATACATGCAGGTTTTCTACCTCAATGGATAAATCTTGACATACTCTAAAATTGACTACTGTTTTTTCCCTATTTTCAGTAAATGTACAGTCAAATGCCACTTTGCTTGTACTAAAAATTCCCGCCTTCTTAAATCATAACATGTTCCACCTTTTTAAAAGCTGTCATAATCCAACAAAATTGCATTCAAAACAGATACCGATTTTGCCATCATAGAATTTTCAGGAGTTAATCTATGAAAGCACATCTTAGAAGCAGCTTTTTGTATCAAACTTTAAAGCTGCAGATAATTCATTGATCTAGTGGCTGTAGTGATGAAGTTGTGTTAAAAGGTAAGGAAACTAAATTAACATTTTTGAGCTTTAAATGAGAAGCAACACTGACCATGAACAGAATGATTTTTCTCTTTGGTTTTTTCATTTTGTTGTCTAACTAAAATGCATATGTTAACTTGACACACACTAAAGTGCAGAAGGTTCTTGTAAACAAAAACATACAGTAGCCTCATAACACACATAAGCATGTATATTTAGCTTGCTTGTTAGAATAATTTTGCCAAAATAATTGCAACTTTTTCAAATATATCTATCTGCTATTCTGAGTGACTATTATCCAGAGGAAATAACATTAATTGGAGGTGTTCGCAATTTAGGAGTGTCCATAAAGTAATTAGTACTCCAAAAAGTAATAAGAAATTGCGAATGACCCAAGAAGTTGATATGACTATGAATAAAATAAAGGCATTAAAATACAGACACAGTTTTTGAGCTTGCGCTCATTTATAAAAAGGGTAGATTTGAAAGGAAATAACGATCTTGAGAATGTGAAAACAAAGAACTACACAAGACATAGGAAAGAGAGTACTACACAAATTAAATGAAAAGCAACAAATTTTATGAGTCATGAAAAGGTAAACTAAATTGGCATGCACTACTGCTGTAGAAGAGGAATGATGCTACCAGATCCACTGGAATACGTGGTACCAGGAAGTACAGTAAAAGATAAAATACATCAGATTATACTCAATATAAAGGATAAAAAGCATATACTTATGATAGAAATGCATATGCTTTGGACAGAAGCTTTGAGAGTTGTAATGTGAATAACTGCATTTGGAAGAACACTAATTAATTTTACTCTTTCAGAAAATTCAAAACCACATAACCAATTCCAAGCAATTTAAACAAATCTTTTAACTTTTAAATATATTTCTAGCTTATCCTATCATGAGAGGTAATCCTTAAATTTCTCTGAGGACGTAGTAAAATTTAGTAGTATGCACTGTTACAAATAATTAAGATACTGATATATCTAGTTAATACAATACTTACTTGGCAGTCGTAAGAAGAACAAACATACTGACAAAACTGTCTTGTAATGTAGAAAAATGCTGATCTCTAGGATTGTCTGAGAAAAGAAAGTATCCCAGAAGGGCATAAGTTACTACAAAAAATAGTAGTAGTCCCAACATATCCAGAATAGGAGGCAGAGATTGAAGAATTTGCCTTATGAACCGTCGAACTCCTCCACAATGACGAGTGTCCACAAGAAAAATAGGGCGTAGAGCTCTAGTGGCACGAAAGTGTGAAGACTGCCGTACAATCACAGTCAAGGCTTCAATAAACATGATTCCAAGTGTAATACACTGAGAACAAAAGATAAACATACATAAAGTAAATATAATGTAACAATAAAAATAATTTATATGAGGTGTGGCTATAAAATAACAAAACTGATGCTTCCATGGAGAAATACGCATACATCAAACACTAATGACTGAATGTGTGAAGCCTCCTCTATAGAATGAGGAGCCTTCCATGTCTGTAAACAAATTAGTTTTGCCATAGCATTTGCTTGAATAAGAGGTGTTGCTTTTTCTTTGCTGGATAAATGACAAGTGTAATAATGAGACTTATATAATAACAAATTGTTGTGAACATGAAACTTGGATTCCTGAAAATTATCTTTTATTTATGGCAAAGAATTTTTATCACAAACCTGGGTTTCTGAGCATGTTACATGTTTTCAAGATGGCCAAGAAGATGTTGAAGATGTCACAACTTCTACATCAATAATGGATGGAAATATTGACAAAATTGGTAGTCTCATTGCAGAAAGTCAAAACTATTAATGAACACTACTACCCTGAGGTTATCACTCAACTCTGTGAAAGAATAAACCAAATCAACCTGAAATGTGGAAGAACAAGTCGTGCATTCTCCAAGACAATATGCTGGCTCATTGTACATTGACTGCCAAGATATTTATTGCCAAGTATAACATACCACTGTTAGACAATCTGCCTCATTCACATGACCTTGCACCTCATGACTTATCTGCCCACAGTCAAATCTTTTTTTTTTTTTAATTCAGTCATTGAAGCTGTGTTAGAAAAGTAGTATACATCTTGAGGAAGTTCACAGTAGAAGACTTCCACTATTGTTCCTACCAAAGAAAAATTCACGTGGAACACTGTATGGATAAAGGAGGAGTGTATACTGAAGGTAATAACAAAAAATGTATGAATTTGTTATAAAATATTTTGCAGCTATAGTCTCATAATTTTATAGCCACACCTCATATGCATAGGAAATAGATTCGCATGACTTAACAAACATGAAAACAAGACAATATCACACAGAATAATTAATATTATGCATCTCCCCAACCCCCATCAAGTCCTTGCCTCTTCCCAGACCCTCATTGAGAGAGAAAGTTGGTGACCTGGTGGGGTCAATTGTTTACGACCCAAGTTAGCAGAGCAGCAAATTTTGGCTGCTCAGTCGTCGGCTAGCCGATCACTGGAAATGTCTTCCTAACCTTCTGATGAAGGGGGCGGTGCCTCCGAAAATTCAAGTTCTCCAAAACTCACAAGATGTCTACCATCTATGAACCTCAGGTAAGTCATCTTCTTTCTATCTCTCTGTCCTTTCCCCATTAATTATATATATATATATATATATGAGTCAGGAAATGACATTGTCATGTTAATGAAAACAATTAATAGGAAAAGGACAGAGATAGAAAGAAGGTGACTTACCTGAGGTTCATAGACGGTAGGCACCTTGTGAAGTTCGGAGTTCTTTAAATTTTCGGAGGCTCCGCTCCCTTCAACAGAAAGTTAAGAAGACGTTTCCAGTGATCAGCTAGCCGACGACTGAGCAGCCAAAATTTGCTGCGCTGCTAGCTTAGGTCATAAGCAATTGACCCCACCAGGACACCAACTTTCTCTCTCAATGAGGTGTCAATATGTAAACACTAACACACTCACTCATACATACATACATACATACACCCACATGTCACTGCATAAATCACATACACACACATACCAAGGTATACACACATCAAGGCATACACACATCAAGGCATACACACACATACCTGACAAGCAGTCTAGAACAGAGTGTAAAAAGGTAATTAGAGAACAGTAAGATTTTAGATCTGGAAGATCAAAATAATGACCTTATATTTGCAGGGAAGTAGTTACAGGAGCACCATGATAAATTTGCCAAGGATTTAGGTACAGAAAAGCTTATGATAGTGTGAGTAGAAGAAAAGAGTGTCAATAGAAGATAAGGCAGTGTAAAAGAGGCTATAAACAGAGGGAGTGTGTTGTGGAAGAATTAGTTGCATGAAAGTGGGTGGTGAAAAAAATGTATTTGTTCCACCTAACAAATGGGTTGAAACAAAGCAGTGCACCGTCTTGACTTCTCTTTAACATGTTGAATGCCATGTCAGCCACCAGTGGCCTACACTGAGTCATTCTAATTGCACTGTGCTGGCCACCGGTGGCCGACACAGTACACCTGCCTTAGGCATTGCATATAAATTTCTATTTAGCTTGGCCAACATGGCCCTTCTAAGTATTTCTTCAACTTGGCCTTAGATTATATTCAAAGCAACAAAAGATATGGTAGTTGAAATAAAATTCATTTACATAAAAGTCACACTATTATCAAATAAAAATTAAAGTATATACAATTAAAGATATAAAACAAAAATTATTATATTCAGTCATGACAAAAAATAAGATACATTGACATGTCTGACATAGAAAGGATAGAGCAGTGGAGTGATGCTGGGAGGTAGATAACTGAAGAGGGTGGAAAATGTTAAGTACCTGGCAAGTGTACTGCATGAAAATGAGAGAAATAATATAGAAATTTGTGAACAAAGCAGAGAAGCAGATGAATTTTCAATTAATCTTAGAGGCATTGTGTGTAATAAAGAAATGATATACAGAAGCTTATATATCCCAATACGAATACATGCTTCCGAAACATGAGAACTGAAGAAGAAAAATAAAAGTAAAATCCAGATCTATGATATTCTTGTGAAGTAGGATACAAAAACAAGGACAGATAGGATCAGGGGGTCGACTTTGGTTAATGTAATTAGATGATTTGTAAAAGGCTGTGCTGACGTTATATGTGATGTAAGGTCTGGAGTTTCTGATATTAATTCTTATGGCGATAATGGGGGAGTAGGGGGAGGGGAACGAGCAATAGTTTATAATAAATTATACAACAATTAAATTTGCATTCTACAAATATTACATACCTTTATCATTGTGCGTTTATGTTTAAGTATAGTCTTCCAACCAATCCATCGTAATTTTAGCATCAATTCAACTCCAATAATGCCTAATGCAAGGAGTTCTATAGAGCCATGAACACCAACTGGAAGCTAATAAATATGATTAATGATTTAATACTTTAAGAAGTACATCTTACAGGATATTACATTAAATACCTTGAATACAGAAACTGCAGGTTCTTCTACAAATGCCAATGCAAGCAGTAATAATGATGTGATCAAGTCTAAACCATAGTACCAGTGATTGTGAACAAGCAAATAAGCTGGTAGAGCTTCAGAGTTGTGAGGATGAGAATCAAATTTCTCATTATTCTCTCCCTCCTAAAAATGTATTAGAAATTACAAGTTGCTCAATTCATTTAAAGTATCTGCATCATTAACAGGTACCTCCAGAAAAATTGCTGCTTCATGAAAATTCATTTCCCAATGCTGATCTGCATCCATACTTAAATCAGCAGATCTAGTTGATAGTTCTACAGAATTTTCAGACAGGGCTCTGTTCAAACTAGACGTACTGCCTATCTCATTGGGAAAGTCTTCGGTAGTTTGAACAGTGTGGTGTTCTAATAACGATGAAATGCGATTAGTATCATTAAATTGATCAAGTCAAATAAATAACATTTAATAATTAATTCTCAAAAGTTGACATGTTCGAAAATAAGTCATTTTAAAACTTACTGTTATTATTTGACTGATAGGATTCTCGAGAGTTATTAATGTCATCGTCAAATCTAGTATACCCATCAGCTGTCAAGTTTGTTCCTTTAACAGAAGCCATTTAATTATTACCAGAACAGGAAACCTATGGAATAATGATGTTCGATTACTCGTTTGTTTTATTAGTTAACAAAAATAGTAAACGACAAAAGTTTATTTGAATTTCATAGATTTACCTAGAGTATCTTGAAGGCATGTATGTTTTTAAATTATGATATGTATAGCTTTTTATACGATGTGCAATGTTATAATAATTTAATCTCTGATAAAGAAGGGTACGCTCTAGACTTTGTGCAAAGAACTTGATACTCGTCGTAAATGTTGGTTATATCTTTCATTATCTCTTTGTTACTTTCTTAAGGTATGAAGTGTTGAACGTGAGTATGTTTGTATCATTTTTGTTTAAAATATCAGTGTAATCCTATCTCTGTGTTCGTATAATCTGCAAGTTGTAAGTAGGTTTGGGTTATAATCTTTCGTGTTATATGAATCATTAACTTATTTTCCAGCTAATTTTGGCATATATTTTAATCCAGGCAAAAGCGTGTTTTATCATGTTAAGCGCACCATGTATTGTACCATGTTGCTAAATTTGATACAACCCCTTAGCATATTTTATTATTAATCCTAGGGTTTTGTTAAATCTGATGTTTGGATTTAATGTAATGTAGAATTTGAATTGTATATAAAGATAATTTCCTATACAATTATTGGATGACATATTCTAGAACCATGTAGAAGGTTCGATCTTTGAATAATACGCTTTATCTTAAATTTTATTTGTGAAAATATTTTACTAGTACTCTATTCATTATCTTCGCTTATTTATTGGTACAACTGTGCTATTTTATTTATTTAGATGGCCGATACCAAACCAAAGGTGGCCAAGGCACCGGCTCCCTCAAAGACTCCTGTTGTTAAGGATGAGAAGAAGCGAGGAAAGCCCAGAAATTATGATCTAGGAAATGGCGTGTATCGTTTCAGCAGGTCACGCATGTACCACAAGAAGGCCCTCTATAAATTTATGGGCAAGAAGACCGAAAAAAAGGTGACTATATAATTTTCAGTTTTGTTGTATATATTTCTGGATAGATTCGGAATTTTGAAATTATTAATCCATATAAAGTAAATGGTTTGCTAGTAAATATGTTGAGGCATTAGTAAGGGAATAAATATACGTAAATTTCCGTGTAGAATCATTAATCAGTCGAGCCCAAACATGTATGTCACTTCTGTTGATAAAATCAAATCTTTTAATTGTACATTACTATGTAGTTATTAGTGTCCTGTTAAACTGTTCATATTATGTCTGAATGTTCATATAATCAGAATTATTACGTTAATATCACTGGTCATTAGAGTACTGTCCTTTGTTGTCCTTTTTTCTTAAATCAGGTTTTATTATATTCTATAGCTAGTTATTTTTATGTTCAGGTGAAGCCCAAGAAACCTACACATATAGAGAAGCCTATAAGAGGTGAAAAAAATGGTGGAACAAGACTTGTTCTGATAAGGAAACGAAGGAATTACTATCCAACGGCAGATAAGTACGTGGTTATTTACTGTTGTTAATTTTAAAATTATGTAATGATGCATACTATAACACTTGATATGCTCTGATATATTTTGTTCGTCACTACCACTGATTATATTTGTAAATTTTGAATACTAATTATGTAAATAATTGTGTGTTGATCAAGTTTTTCTTTTAAGGATTGCTAAACGCCCAAGTAAGAAGCTCTTCAAGCAGCATAAGCGCTATACTCGTAAAACACTTACTCCTGGAACTATTTGCATCCTACTTGCTGGACCTCACAAGGGAAAGCGTGTTGTTCTTCTGAAAGTTCTGAAAAGTGGTCTTCTGCTAGTGAATGGTAGGTTTCTACTTTACTTTGGTAGCGCACACAGTAATCAGCATCAAATTTAATTGTGTGTTAATTTTAGGTCCGTTTAAGATAAATGGCTGCCCATTGCGTCGTGTTAGTCAGAACTACGTCATTGCCACAAGTACAAAACTTGATTTGACTGGTGTCAAGCTTCCAGAACATATTGGAGACGAATATTTTAAGAGGAACAGACAGAAAAGGGCCAAGAAAGAGGAAGGGGACATTTTCAGTACGAAGAAAGAGGTAATGCAATTAAGTAATATAAATAAAATAATTTATTTTTAAGATGATATTGCTGCTTTAGTTTGGAGATGTTTTACACTGTACAAACTTGTGCATTGAATGTAATATGCTGGTGTAAATGGCATGCCTCAATTTTATTTAACTACTTTGTGAATAGGTTATTTCAGTTAATATTCCTGTTTTCTAGGTGTACAAGCCATCAGAGCAAAGAAAAGATGATCAGAAGGTGGTGGACAAACTGGTTAATGATGCCATTAAAAAGAGCTCTGAGAAGAAGCTTCTTTTTGCATATTTGTCCTCTATGTTTGGCTTGAGGAGCAGTCAGTATCCTCATAGGCTCAAATTTTAATTTTTTTTAAACTGTAAGACATTGTGAATAAAGTTATGCTTGACCAAGTTTACCTGTTTGCTATCAATTTTGACTATCTGTGTTAGTATTTCTGAAACCACGAATGTGTTTTGCACTAGCATGTGAACGGCAAAATAAGATAAAGTAGCTAGTTAACAGACGATCAAATGATGAAATTAATACAACAGTGGGAAAATTAATTTACCATTGGCACATTCTGCTTAATTTTTTTTTCCAATTTTGTTGGTGGTATACATACATTATTGTATAACTGCTGAACAACTACCAAATAGGATAATTCTTTTTTTGTCGTGTTCATTGTTGTCAGGACGAGTTTTGTAGAAAAGAGAATAATACAGGAAAGTTTCAAATTCCTTTAATATGAAAAATATTCTATGGAAAAGGTGCATTATACATTTGAATCTCCAATGTGAATGTGGGTTGCTCTGAAATGTCTACAGATTTCAATGAAAACTTTGGGGATTGAAACAGGACTTTTAAACTTAGTGTACATTTTATTTAGATATCTTGCAGAGTTCAGAAGATATTGCTGTATATATTTATAAATCCATTGAACTTGTGTGAAAGGCGGTGTAAAAATCAACTGCTTTCTCATTGCATCGATTGAAAACAAGTAGTGATCATAAGCTAAACCATCGGATTGGATGGATGTATTCATAAAATATTGGTAGAAAAGCCTATTGCTGCTTGTGTCCAAAGCCAGAACACAATTTTTACCAATGCTTCAGTCTTGCCAACCCCCACTCCAAATGTATCATCTCTGATGTCAACACCTCTAACAGCAAAGTCAAATCCTCCAATTGCCTTTCTGGACATTGACAATTATTTCTTATTCTGGCTATTCAATTTTTTAATTCTCTATTTTCAAGGTATGTATGTAATTAATAACTTTAACAAATTATATTGTGTATTTAGAATTTGCAGAATGAGATTCCCATTTGAAGAAATTATTAAAACAATAATACTAATTCAAAATTTTTAATCTTTCTTGATTCACATTTTTATTATAAATGTTTGTACAAGGTTTAGTGCATGGATTGTCAGGTCTAGTGGCAAGAGAAAGCCATTGTGTCTATTTGTAGAAGCTCCACATTTACAGGAAGTTTTTGAAGCAGCTGAATGTTTTGCAAGAGTAAATTGTAAGAATTTTTGTACATTGTCAAAATATTTTTTGTGGTTTTATTTATAAGAATAGATATACAATGATTTTATTTGTTTTGATGGAATAGTTAGATAAGTCATTAAGTCCATTTCATGTGTTGGCTAGGTGTGGTAGACAGCGTGTATGAAAAGATATTGGAGGTGCTGTGCCAAGTTTCTTCACCCAAGCTGAATAGAAATTTATATTCAACACACAACCGACAACTCAAAAAATTCATTGTTCAAAGGTTTGTGTGTTATGTTGACCACCAGTGGCTGACACTGTGTAGGACTCTGGTAGTTTACCTGGCATTCCTGTCTGAATTCCTCCAATATTTTTATTATTTCCCATCATGCTGGAAGTTTATTTGAAGATTGGCCTGCAGTGTTGATGGATACTTAGTCCTTGTACTGTTTCACAGAATTTTAGGGTATCAAAGACAAGAAACAAAAGCTACCTTTGTTATGGGAGTAAGTATACAGTATATCTTCAGTTTCCTTTCAATCAGTTTTTGAATATCTTTCTTCAAAAAGGATAAGTACACATACTCCAAAATGTATAAATAACAGTACACAGAAGTGTTTCAATTTAAAGAAAGAAATTAAAAAAAGATTTTAATTGGTTCATATAATTTAAATGCATAATATTTACATATCTGGACAATAAAATTACATAATGCCATGCCCTTTATTTACATTTCAAGTGCAGAAAATATGGTCACAAATTGAACTCTGAAAATGGAAGGGTATTTTTTTATAAGAACAGTTTAAATGTATGATTGCCCTGTGATTCAAGTTGGTCAGTTCTTTACCATCTCTGCTCAATTTCCCTTCACATGAGTTTGACTCAATAAGCAACTTAAGCAATTGCGCCTTACCTATATGTCCTCACCTCCACTTCGTATCTCATAATACTAATAGTTACATTTCATATGTGGCAAGATTTATTTGTGTTGCAATAATTATTTAACATGCATATTTAGCTAAAAGGTGCTCTATTAGCAATGAAGTTGGGCAATACTTTTGAGAACTGATGAAAATAAGTTATAATAAAATTACTATTACTATTAAATCTTTTAAAAACTGAAATATGTCTACCTCTTATAGTAAAACTCAATATTGAATGAGGGATATGTATTTAGGATAACGGCTATTTATGTTTATAAATGTACTTATCAGCTCAATGAGTGCATTTAAAAGATTCAATAGGTAAAAATATAAGGCACTGCCTGGCTCAATGTATAATTTGATTATTTTTCAGATAATGGTTCTATTTTTTAAAATGTGGACTAAAATGCTGTTTAGAGCATAAAATCATGAATAGTTGATAAAAGTATGAGGAAATAATTGTACAGGTAAATGCTGATTATCTGAAGTTTCACTACAGAAAATAATTTTTAAGTGATGTGTTACTTTGGTTGATATGTGTACTGTACTTTTAAAACATACATAGGATTATTTTGTAATTTTATCAACTGGTGATGCATGCCATGAAATTACATATGTATCAAAATATGAATTTAAAGGCACAATTGCAAAGAGGCATACAATTAATCATCTGAACACTAAATATATATTGTTCAAGTGTCATAAACTGTAGAAAGTGTTTACGTTAAATTTACTTATCAGTGGCTTTCATCTTGATGTTTCAATTTTAAATACATACTGCATGAAATAGTTACTTTTAGTATTTTTTAAAATATACTTTTTTTGTCAATAGTATTGTAATCCATTTATGTCCTTTTTAAAATAATATTTACAAATGAATATTTGTAAGTTTCAATAAATAATGTGTCTTATATCTAGTGCTCCTATGGAAATGTAATTGATAATTATGTTCAGGTTGTTGACTCTGCATCTAAAATTTCATATTTCATTTCATCTTGTTGTGCGGATTCTAGAGTGTCGAGAAACATATCAATTTTTTCCAGCAAATTTGTTGCAACTCCTGCAAACTCTTCCCATTGTTGATATATTGCAGTTGTGAATTCAGAATCCAAGTTTTCATCCTCCCCAAACAATCGTTCTTCATCTACAACCCCAAAAAATCAATGACAATGATTAACTATTGTAAGTAGAAAATAATTCAGTTATAAATTATGAACAAGAAAATCAAAAGTTATGTGTACACACATCAGACACAAATGATTTATGCGTTGTTATAAACATTACATTATATGTAATGGTATTCAATATAATTACAAAAACCTTAATCAGTCACAGACAATGTGAATCTTTTTCTTTTTAGTTTACTCTTTTTTTTTATTTCTATCAAACTAGCCTTTCTCTAATCTCTTTAGTAATGTACACATTATTTATAACTGGTGGTATTAACAGTCGTGACATGAACAATAAAAATAATGGTGAACAAACTCTAGTTTACTATGAATTGAAAGTGTATCATCAGCCAACATAAATTTATTAATTGATGGCGACTGCCCTTGTTAACATCATTTACCACAACATCCTTACACACCGCTGACTGCTCATGCAATGCCCTCTTTACATCCACCCCTTTAAGAATACAGAACATTAAACAGAAATTCTAAATATCAAAAGTTATTAAAGTACGAGGTCGTTCCCGTTGAATGGCATGTATAAATTCCTCTTGGGTTTCCAACTGGGTCAAAGAGATTATCAGTGACGTTTCGATGGCTTGCTGTGCCATCATCTCACAGACACTTCAATACAGCTTTCAACCATATTTTATGTTCTGGTAAAGTCTGTGCATAGGAGAATATCATCCATATAAACTGTGACACACTCCAATCTGTCCAAATCAGACTTTTTCTCCTCTGAAAGCACTTGGGTGCAGCATTAATACCAATAGACAACTTATATATTTAAACTGATCAAATGAAATAAGATATGATGTTAAATCTCACGACTCCTTATCCAAATTGCATTGCCAAAACCCAAATAAAAGAAAATGCTTCGGGAAGTTGTGCCAATACTGTCTCAGAAACTGGCATTGGATGAAACTAACAATGGATAAATTCATTTGTTGAACATAGTCAATGCACATATAAATTTTTCCATTGGGTCTGGGTACTAAAACAAGTCTTGCACCCAATCAGTTTGCTTTTCACTGGTTCAATAAATCCCATTTTCTTCATATGTTCTAAATTATTCTTGATACCATCCACCAATGGCAAAGGAACATATCTTGCCTTTGTTATAGTGAATGGAACTACTTCACTTTTAAGTTTAATCTTATATGGGACTTTGACATTTCCCAATCCTTTAAATAAATTCGAAAACTCCACTACAGGATTTGAAATTTCTGTTTAAATGACCTAAATATTGTTTCTTGAAATTATTCCAAATTGTTTTACACATATTTGCATCAAATAATGTTCTCTCAAGTTTATCAACAACATATATCTGTGTTTCAATCTTAAAATATCCTAGGGACTGCATTTGTTGTTGATCCACATTACCGACAGTAATGGCCCTTGCTAACACCATTTTACAGAACATACACACACCACTGACATCACACCCAGTGCCCTCTTTACTAATAGAATGGTTTGGTACAAATAAAAATAACTTATGTTTGACGATTATGATCAGTCAAAAAGTTGAAAACTTCAGAAGTAGAGATTAGTATTTTCCATGACTGACAAAGGATTTTTAATTATATCAAATGATATTAATAATATGAACTATAGCACTTGTCAAATAAATATTAATTACATCATATATATTCATCTTTTTAATATAAAATGAAAATATCAAAAAAAGTTAGGTGTACAATTTTTAAAGAACAAAAACAGCATGGACACTTACCTGATGGTCATTACTGTGGGGGAAAAAAATTATACTGGCATGATATGAATTAAATTTTCTCAGAAAGTCTACTGTATTTATGCTTTTGAGACAAATGTGGCATATAAGGCAAATGAGCCATATTTATACTGGAGTTGACAAGTTTTAAGAAAATTCAGAAGCATTTGTTGACAATTTTTTCTGTTCATCTGACAGGCAATAAAAATGATTCCAAAATGAAACGGTATAAATTTCTTTGTGCTCCTCGCAGAATCTGAATTCTTGAAAATATTCACTGCACTCTGCTTTTAACACTTCACATTATTCCAATCTTGTTGTTCTACCCTCATGTACATGATATACATCAATCAACAACTGCTTATAACTTGTTATTAATTGTACACATATTAGCTCTCCAAGGAGATATGGAAACAACTTTAACATTTTCTAACTTTAAATTTTCACAGTCCCTCATTGGCACTGACTATGATATTTTGTGCAAACCTTGTCCACATCTCTCAAAAACTCACCTCCCTCTCAATGGACACAAGCTATTACTCATTAGAAGTGGTCATCTGCCCCCCATTTTCTGTTACCTCTCTGAAAGTCTTGAAATGTGTGAACAAGGATTAAATTTTAACTCTTTAAAATCTGATAATGCTGATTATTATATGATTTTTAATTCCTAGTAATAAGCATAATATTTATTTAATGTACAAATTGATTTTTTAATTATCAAGAACCAACTATTTTGACATGCATGCAACACAATTGCCATCATAAGAATAAATTAACTTTGTGTTACAAACCTAAAAATTCTGCCAGCATTGCAAGAAGTTCATTAGTTTCGCTTGGTCCCAGACAGGCATGCATATTATTGGAATCTGTGCAGAAATTCCATAAAGCTTGACAAATCAAAGTTGAAAGCTGCCAGTCTGTCTCACCTGATCTCTTTAAAATTCTGATCAACCTGAAAAATTTAATGTGGTTTATAGAGAATCCATTAAATGATAAAAATACTTCCATAACTTTACCAACTAAATTGTTTATCATTCATTATATATGCAATTGCTTACTAAATATATTCCCCATATATAACAGCATATATTAATAACCCTTATACAGATATGTACTTTACTGTATAAAGATTGTATGAACCTGTGGAGAATGTAATCCATTTTGCAGTTTGATGGAATGGACAATCAATTGTACATTAATTTTCAGAAGAATTATGTATGTATGGGCCAAAAAGTGATGGCCAACCACACTCCCTCTCTTAAGGAAAGGTCACAACAATTGAAAAATAGTAGAATAATATATACATACAAACTCCCATATTTACATCAAAATATACATACATACATATATATTTACACACAAACTTATGGAATTAGAGGTGGAGGCTGTAAAGTGAGGTGAGTAAGGGCGTAATTGGGGAAAGGTTGTTGAATCCAGAATTTTGCTTTAACTGTAGGATGTGTTGGATGAGTTACCAAAGATGCAGTTAAGCATTTAATGAATTAGGGGTTGAGCTTTAAGGTGTGAGGCATTGGCCTATAACTGGTCTGAACCAAGCAGGATCATGTCAAGATGAGTTTTTTGGATGTCTGCACACTGAATGACTTCTGCTCTGAATAATAAGTTTGGTTACTGCTTGAAACATTGCTATTCTAATTTTTCTTGCTATATTTTTGCCTTGGACCTATTTCTTTCTACTACTTTCAATTGATTGTTTACTAGGCATGTGAATATCAAATAAATATTCATATCATTATGAATTTATATCTGAGTCACATCTATAGCTGCTACAAAAATCTAAATTTATTTTGTGGTCATGACGTGTGCTCTATAAGTATACAATTCTTGCAAAAAAATAATATTACAGGTAAATAGATTACCTTCCTTGAAAAAAATCAGTTCACACATAAATTATTAGAAGGATTAAAGTTTTGAGATTTCAGGAGTAAATGCTTCCAGTTTTAATAAAGAGATTATACCAAATTGTTATCAATTTGTTTTCACTTAAAAGTTAATGCATAAAATTACCTACTAATACCACCACTTTCTTTTAATGCTATCCTCTTGTCCCAATCTGACATCATGTTAATAAGGACTCCTGCTGTGGCACATACCAGCTCATGATCCTCAGAAGACAATAGATCAAACAACCGCTGAAGTCCTAGAGGAAGAAGAATTAACAAGACCAAGCAATGCATAATGCTTATTAATAAATAATAAATCAGACTATAAGTAAGAACAAATTTAATATAAACTTTATTAACATTAATCTTTACTGGTGAATTTTGAAGACTCAATAAATTAAGGAAGATGAAAATTTAGAAGAGCACATTGCACAAGTGAAGAGATCCAAATGACAGTGATTATATTTCTATCTTACATAATTTATTGATTCTTTAAAATTCACCAAATGAGGTTTTCAATTTAGGAACAAAATGTTATTAAAATCTATGTTAAATTTGTAATCACTTATGGGTTTACTTACTATTTATTTGTGTAAAAGTTAGATAATGTAACTAATTATAATGCTTATTAAATATATCTATGATGTTTCAAATGGATAAGTTTGAGTAGCAGACTTTGACCTGTTCCGCAAAAATTCTGTATATATGATTTATAGTTAGCAGTATAATTGATACCAAAGCAAGACAAATTATGACTTTTTAAATTTTTCTCTTCAAATAAAGTATGACATTATTTCTGATGACAAAATGCATTGGTTTTCATGTTATCAAAGAGTCCAGTCTCAAACAAGAATCAGGGGACAGTGTTAGAAAGCAATGATTTTATGACAAACACAAACAAAAAATGAAACAATACAAATTAAGAATTTCAGATTAAATGCAATGGTTCACTTAAATATTTACTCATTGCAGTAAACAAAGAACACCTAGTGAGTGAGATTGAGTACCATTAAATGCACTGGAATAATTATATATCATATGCCAGCTTTCTTCCCAAAACCATAATATACTTTCCACAGTGTCTGATGTGAATGAACTATTGAACAAAGCAATAATTGTTAAGTCAGAACAAGTATGATAACAAATATGCACTTCAATCCCTACATCAGTGTTGAAATATTTACAAATAGAAAAAAACACTGTTGGGACTTTATCAGGTCAATACAATGATAATTGAAAAATAATAACTATTGTAATAAATTTATTCATGTTAATTAATTCCTGTATTAATTTAATTATAAAGTGCCAAGATCTTCAATTAGTAGATATGATGTAAAATAATACTGATTTAGATTCTTTGCCAGTTATAATGGAAAAACATACACACCATTCTCAAAAAATTTCAAAGCTGGGCACTTAAAGATGTAACAGATAAATTTTCAAAAAAGAAAATTAACTCATAAAAACCTAAGTAAATTAAGATCCATATACATTAAAAATCACTCTCTTCAACTTACCTAATTTTTCAATGATAATATTTCGAGAAACTTCTGAGCGTGTAAGGTTTCCAAAGACCCTCATTGTTTCAATAATACATTCCCTACTGTTTTTAGATAACACCAGTACCAAAGCTGTAAACACATATAATGGTTAATACAAATTATGATTTAATTGAAAAGTAGAAAATTTAATAGAAACTGGTCATGTTGGCTGGAACACTGGATTTCTTTCCTGAAGGTGGAGGCCAACAAGCGAATTGCTCGGCAATGCTGATATTTAATTTAAGACAAACCACCACCCACTTTTTTTTTATCCTTTCAACCAATTATTATAATTATTTTCACAATATCACATCCTTAATCAGTGAACAGGCTGCCACATTGTTCGGACACTGTCCCCATCTGCTATTGATTTAATGTAAGATCACTATTCCTTTTGCCTATCTAGGTGAATTATATATGTATAAAAGTGAACATAACTGTAGTTTTCTGATTAGGTTATGCATAAAATTGGAAGTGCAACTGGTCTGTGGCTCCTTAGAATGAAAATATCAACTATGAGCCAGAAGCAAGCTAAGAAGTTTAAGGAGAGAAGAATTTAAATCCAGGTGCTCATAGTGAAACATATTGTTTAGGAAGGAAAAGTTGGTTTTGATAATGACAAATGGGGTGAGGGCAATCAAAAAGTTGTGGATGGGAAGGAATTTGATGTTCTGTGAGGTATGGAGAATGCTTGTGCAAAGAGAAGGAACATCTATGGTAACAAGTTGTATTTCAGGAGGAAGCAGTTTTGGATGTTCTTGGAGAAGGCAGAGGAAAATGAAGGAAGGTTTTCCACTATTGGTAGAAGAGAAGCATCCTTCAAAGCATAAATCTTTTTAGCAGGAAATTGTAGCCAGCATCAGTTGGGAAACTACCCACAGGTTTATGGACTTTTGGAAGTAGGCGGAAGGTAGTTGTTCGTTTTTTTAGGAGTGAGTAGCTTCATAGAATTTGGTTTTAAATTTTTAAGAGGCAAAAGAGTTTGAGTAAACTTGTCAGTTTTGTCATCTGGCAAAGTGCCTCAACTGTATATTTGTCTGAGCTCATTGATAGGTTGACAGCTGGGAAGATGACAATATCATTATAGACGGCTAGGTGTTAGGAACAAGTTCGAATAGGTTGTTTGGGAAGTTACACAAGAGATAAGAATGCTGGTGAAGATTAGATGAGCATGGTTAAGTAGGAGTTTTGGGTAGTTTTTTTTTAAATTTAGACAAGCAAGAAGCAATGGTATTAAGAGGTTCAGGGTTGATAGAATTCATAATCCAATGAAGCTTTCACTGGAGAGATTTTAAGGGTGTCTTGGGTAAGTCTAAAACTGTTGGCAGGAAGTCTGGGAGTCTGAGCCAGGTTTTGTGGGAGGTGCCAGTGTGGCAGGTTTTGGGTGTCAACCAGGCAAGGATTGGATGAGATGAGGGGAAAGGAGAGGATGGCATTTCAAGAAAGCAACCCTTGAAAATTATTTGAATGATTGTGGCTACATTTTGGTCTAAAGAGGACAGAAGTTCTTTATGAATTAGGGAAATGATTTTGGAATTTGTGTGTACTGGGAGATCATATTCATTATTTATTAGTGAGAGATTGGTGGAATGAATGTACCTGTAATTTCAGACAAATCCAAGGATCACAACTGGAAAGAGGAAATTTTAAAGTCAATCCATTCGCAGGTAGGCAGTTGAGGAACACAACATTCAGACTTAATGCTTTAGCCATTTCAAAAGTTTAGAGGCAGACCTTATCATTGGGAGGTTGAACTGGAAAGGGTGGGAAATAAGAGAAAGAAATTGTGTGGAAGTGTAGGGCAAATGAAAAGTGAGACAGGGAAGTTAGATATAAAAGTAGTCAAATGGAAAAATGAAAGGCGGAAGTTCAGAAAGTGGGTAAAAACAGAAAGGAAGGATTAAATACAAAAGTGTGATTGAAAAAACAGGAGTAACCAAAGAGGTATAATACAAAATGAAATAAGGTGACAAAGTTGAAAAAATAAAAAAAATTGGACAGAAAAAAGGCAAAAAATGTTATCGACTGACAAAATCATTTTGTACCACTCTTTCCAATGAAATGACAGGATTTTATTAAGTGATGACATCATACATTAGATAATAGGATAATGATAGAACTATGGAAGAAAGATGGTGAATACACTAAACAAAACACATGCTCAGGTGTATAAATTCAATCTTAAATTTATTGGTTTATTCAATACAGCTGAACATCATTCAACTGAATGTCAGCTATTCGAAGTGTCAAATATTAGAACCTATATTTTCTTGACTTTAATTTTAATGATATTGCATTTTTTAATGCACTGCTCTGTACAAACCATTTTTTATCAATATAATATACTAAAAGGATCTTAACTGCCAAAGTATAAATATAGTAATTAAAGGTTTTTATTAAAAAAAAATTGTGGGCTTTTCTTAAATGGAAGCTACTTTTTGCTCTTCTGTTAAAAATTTGTTTTCAATACGTCTGCTCAGCAACATTTGGAAATAAGTTTTTTGACTCTTTCTTGGAAACGTTATAATTTGCAAATTCTATTAAGTAGTAACCTGAATTTTTAACACATTTTTGTATAATATTATTTTATATTTACTTTCAATATTTAAAAATTTTGTTTTCTGAACACAGATAATACCAATTAATTTGGACAATTGATGTTCAACTGTAAATGTCAACGTTTTACAATATATAATTCAAACAGAATGAATACCTGTGAGCAAGAAGCATACAAATATATTAACAAATTACTTATTTTGATAAAGATTCTACATCAAAACTTACCATTTGCTATTCCTTCTTCTATTTTGCCAAATCCTGATATTTGGTAGTATGAAAGATTATTTAAAGTGCACAGAACACTATGCAGTAACTCATCTCCATCTTCAAGATTGTCTAGATTTGCATCAGATTTACGTTCCAACACAACTAATAAAATGTTTAAGAATCTTCTTGATTCCTGTAAAACACAACATAAAATACTAGATAACATAAGTTCACATAATGGAGTGTCCCCCCCCCCCCCAAAAAAAAGAAAAGAAAAAGAAGAAGGTTATTAAAAGACAATGTAACAAAAATTATAGTTATATTTGAATTTAAGTACAATGTGCTCGGAAAGAAATTGAAAAATTATATTCTACCTGACATAACTTTGTAATATACAATTAAATTATAATATATTGTATTATTTTACTACTTTTTTCATCACAATTAGTTATTAATATTCTATTCCTGTCTAATAGATTGTATCATCCATCTTTTAGTCACTTCTCTATTCTTACCTTCAACATATCCATCCACCTCTTTCTAAGACTTCTGTGTTATTTTATTCCTATTATAGTATCTTGTTTTGAAACTATCTTCTGCCATTCTTATAATGTATTCACATCATTTTAGCTTAATGATCTAGTTATTAATGTTAAATGAAAATTAATTTGTAACATACCTCTGATCTGGTATCGTTATCCAGAGATTCTGTAACTGATAAACTCATTCCCACTGAAGGATTAATGCTAATGTTGGCTAAAATTCTGATAATCTGTAATAAAGATGTTGATAATTGATTTTTCACTTTGATTTGAGATTATATGTAATCTACATGCTATGTTTGATACCATTTCTTATATAATTTGGCCTGAGAAAATATAAAGTTTAGTTATGGTTACAAAATTAATGATTAAGATTTGTTAATGCTAAATATTTTAAAAATTACCAATTTAGTTGAAAGGTTAAAGCATTGATTCAATGTAGTTTGAGAAGTTGTGTTGGAAAAATTATTTACTTTTTTTATATCTCAGTTCTGAATACTGGCTAACTGAAGCTTACACAAAGCTCTCAGTTAAAAATTTATTCATTGACATTATATATAAATGTTAAAACAACTTTCCCTCATACAATTTTAGGATCTTAATATTATTTATATTTTTGCTATGCTTCAAGTGTCATACAATAAATCAGAATAAAAGAATAATCAGGTTTAACCAAGAACAGAAATTCTTAAAGCCACTAAGACAGTTGTGAGATTATACACAATATTTATTGTATACATGTTACTTTACTGTGTACTTCAATTTGAATTTGAACCTAAGTCAAGTTGGAATATCAACTTGTTCTTGCATATGCAGAAAATTGCAAGATTATCTTAATTTTAATTTGAGCTTTATTCAAGATGGCACATCTCCTTGTCCCTGCATATGGAGAAAAATACATGATTTCTAACCAATGGGCACTTTGTTGTGGTGAGTTTGTCCCAATTTGACACTCCTTATAAGATCTCTTCCTTGTGAAGATTCTGAATAAATTTGTTAATGTTTTTCAAGGCCATTATGATGTGAATTTGATGACTTATGTGGGATTCAATTCACAATGAAACCAATGTAGATCCTTAACAGAGCACATCAAGCACTCACATATGATACATTTCAGAAAACTATTTAGGTAGAATTTGACTTTTAAGCAGTGGCGACTTGTGAGTATTTAATGTAATGTGCTACATCACCCCAAGGAACAGTTTTTATGAGGATAATTTCTCGTACAACATCTACAAGTTGATAATGCTCCACAACCGTAATATACTACATTTATAATTTCATCTACATAATGTGTAATAGAAATGATTTTTTAAAATTGTAAAAATATAAAATCAAATTGGCACAAATTCCTAACACAAAAGTATTTTTACTTCTTACATATTTAAAATAAAGAAAGTTAATTTTAGAAGGAAACCACATATAATGGCAATATTTTATGTAAGATCGTGAGGTAATTTTCTCTGAATTATGAAAGTTGTCAAAATACCACCCATTAAACATTTTTTTAAAAAATTAACCTTTGATTAATTTAAATAAACCACAAGTACATAAACAATAATATTTTTATTAATTCGTAGAAAACATTAAAACTGTAGCCTGGTGAGGCCATCTACAGATGTGTCAGCAAACACAGCCCAGCACAGTGCTGTGTTTTTTGCAGCTCATATAATTGTTTGAGTGGGCAGGGGAAAAAAATACTGCACGTATGCATTTCTCATTCCAGTCAGAATTCTTGTGCTGTAAAGAATGTAGCCCAGATGTATGAGGAAAGGAGTGCGCTGGAAGGTGGCCAGTTCAAAGTCTTTGAAATTGAAGCAGAAATTCACACTTTTTAAATACTTTTAAATAACAAAATCAATCCCTAACTGTGTGTAATTTTCAATCAATCAACTTGGAGGAAAGTAAAATGAGAAAAAAAACTTTAAGAGAGATTCAAAAATTCTCTGATCTAGCAGAGAAGACAAATGCACCCAATATAAGTGATCTAAATATCAACAAAGTGGTCAATGATCTGTTATCACAGAAAAAATATCAGTAATAAAGAATGGTCTGAACTTTGCAATTGTTTCACACAGTATTCTGTGAAAGATATAGTCACTGGAATGGAACCCACAGAACAGTAGCACCAATTAGAATGGAAACTGTGCAAATATTGAAAAACATGACAAAACAGAAAATGAAGTTCTATGAGGTCTAAGGGATTGAAGGAGATTGTGATCTTACTAGCTGACAAAGGGAATTCCACAGCCATAATGAATATGGATGAGTATAGGGAATAAATAGGACAACATCTACAAAGTTATACAGATTTAGTTCCCAAGTACAAAATGGAATACAACTTGTTAATAAAAACCGCCAATCTACAACTGAAATTATGACCTTTACAACTAGACCTGAACATGTACAGATTTATCTAATAGGGCACACTATTCACCAATTGTTAACACTATTAGTTCAGCTACTAAAAAACTGGCTCAGTACCAGACTTTGACACTAAAACAAATTATAAACTAACATTCATCAAATACTCATTTGATTTCATAGAAAAAAAATAAAGGAATATTAGAGGACACCAGTTTATTAGTAAGTTTTTATGTAACATCATTATTCACAAAAGTGGTAAGAGATGTTATACACTTATTAAATAAGGAAGCTGCAATGAAATTGTGGAACTGTTGAGGCATTTCTTAGTCAATCTGTTTTAGATATTATAGGAAATACTGCAAATAAACTGACCAATTGGAGGATTTTACAATTCACATTAATCTTATTTGAATGCATATTTGGAAACCTAGCACACATTACTAATAAAATACTATAGGTTCTTGGTACACAGAATATACAAGAAACCAATACATACAGTCACATGAATGCCAGATCTCATTACCACCTGGCAAAGAAGTAGGGGACACATTTATAAAAACATTATTTTACAGAGATGAAAAGATCTGTGACCAAGAGAGCTGAGGAGGAAAAAGTAAGCCTGACACTGGCTCTAAACAAGAATGATTACAGCAATGCATCTTTAACAATTGATCTCAAACACCATAATTATGTATAGAATTAAATTATAGCAACAAGAGACTTTCTTCTGTATGTGGAAGGAATAACTAAGTGCATTAGAAGCACCCTATGTAAATATAATATTTATCAAAATTCAAGGTTTGTAAAATAACTTTTCAAAAAGCGTTTATAAAATATCTTGCAAATATGGCTTTTATTGATGAGACTGGTAGGTCGATATGTACCCAATTAATTTGACATTAGAGATATCTTTGGTAACACCAATTCTATAGTCTACTATCATGGAACATGTTACAATTACAAATCATAGCATAACTTAGATTAAGAAAGCTGTTATGGTCAAGGAAAACCTGTGCTGGTATCTGAAAATACTCTTACTTTCACACAGACATCTTGAATGGATCCTGTGGATCCCTGGGATTCAATATGGGTCAAAGTTTTCCTATTACCCATGTGTAAATCTTTTTCTAGGTAAAGTTCAAGCAAGTTTAATAAAGTGGATACAGCTTCTTTATACTTATACATCTGAAACAAAAATTGAGTCAAAATTATTAATAATGAAGTTCATTGTCTTACTTTCAAATAATATTAACCACAATTTCTTTAGTAGTGGGCAGAATTGGATAAAAAATCAACTAATAACATTTTCTTGTACATGCAACTTCATTTAGTTTTCTTTAATTTATTCCTCAGTCTCACAATAATCTAACAGTAATTATATATGTTTCTAAAAGTGAGATCAAACTGAACTCACTAACACCATTTACATAAGCATGGATTACATGAGAAATATGCTGTGAAATGTAATAAAATTTTATTTAATCAATTATACAGAGCATTCATAAAATAATGTCCCTGCTATAAAAGTTATTGGTATCAAATGTAAGCTATGTAGAGCATTGTTTCAATATCACAATTTTGGATAAGCACATATGCAAGTACTACTTTTTTGTTTTCTGCTTACAGCACAACATTCACAAAATGGCGACTCTGAAGTGTAAAGCACTTTGTATTCTGCAGTTTGCTAAGAGTGATTCTGTAATTTCAGTTCAATATGCACTTTGTTTAAAGTTTAATTGTGATTCTCGATTTGATAAAAGTGTATGCTGATGGTATAAAGAATTTGAAATTACCAGATGTATATGTTTAGAAAGAAAGTCTTGAACTTCTATTGCCAAGATGACAGTATGGAAAGTTTTAAGAATATGTTTGCACATGTGTCTATAACAGGCTTTAAAGCCCAAAGACTATGGTGTATACTATAAGTTTGTAAGTGAAGAGTGGAAGCAGGAAGACATACTACTTTCTTCATCACTTATATCACCCGTAAGTAAATCCATCTTTTTTGTAAAAGCCTTCCTTGCCTGTGCTATCCTACTTTTTATGTCTACTATACTTCTACTATCCCTAGATATTACGCTTCCCAAGTAGCAGCATTCCTTAACTTCCGTCAAAATATTCCTTCCTACCCTTTGTTATTCCACTGTTTCCCATACTACACTCCATCACTTAGGTTTAGCCTCCATTAATCTTCAAATTGAAATCTTTCTTTAGGATTATGTTCATGCCATTTATTATGGTTTCCAAGTCTTCTTCTGACTCCCCTAATACTACAATATTGTCAGCAAAGTGTAAAGTTTTTATTTCTTCTTGCAGTACGATTCTTTTTCCATATACCATTTTAACTTTCTTCATCGCCTGTTCTATATATAAATTAAACATGATGGGTGACAGACTGCATCCTTGCCTTACTCCTTTCTTGATTTCTGCTTTCTTTTCTTGATCCTCAATTCTAATTACTGTTGACTGCTTTCTGTAGAGGTTATGTATAAGCCTTCTTTCTGATATTTTATTCTTGTCCTCTTCAAAATCCTTAATAGTGTGTTCCAGTTTACATTATCAAAGGCATTTTCTAAATCTACAAATACCATGAACGTAGGCCTTTTTTTCTTATCCTGTCTTCTAAACTTAGACACAGAGTAAATATTGCTTCTCTTGTCCCCATATTCTTCCTAAAATCAAACCGATCTTCTCCTAACTCGCATTCTATTTGATGTTCCATTTTCCTATACACTATTTTCATTAATATTTTGCATGCATGGAATACTAAACTAATTGTTCTGTGCTGTTTGCGTCTATCAGCCCCAGCCACCTTCGGTATGGGTATAATTATGTTTTTACTAAAATCTTCTGGTATTCTTCCTGCTTCGTATATTTTGCAAACTATCCCGAACAGCTTTGATATTGCTTCTTCGCCCAATGCTCTTATCAACTCTGCTGGACTGTTATCAATTCCTGGCGCTTTACCATAAATCAGAAAGTTAGGAAGACATTTCCAGTGATCGGCTGATGAAGGGGGCGGTGCCTCCGAAAATTCAAGTACTCTAAACCTCACAAGGTGTCTACCATCTATGAACCTCAGGTAAGCCACCTTCTTTCTATCTCTCTGTCCTTTCCCCACACACACCACCAACAACAATTTTGACCCTTCTCAAAGCCTCACTCCCCGATTCATCACATAGCACTTTCCTTTAGACACATCTAGGTAAAGTCATGGGCACATCATCTAACTACTACATTTCTCTAACCACAAAGTCATCTACTTTTTACCTTTCAGCCATATAGAAACAAGTTTATGTTATATATGAAAATTTAAAGAAGTTTCTACTGTCTTGCATGGTTATGCAAATCTCAATTCTCTTTAATTTCTATACCAATTATTTGAATTGTTCTGACAATGCCACATTCTTACTCACTTTCATTATATTCCTATCCAAATTGATGTTTTACAAACAGAACTATAATGTTGGTGGTAACTTACGTTTTCCAAGAAACACTTACCATTAATCTGGCATTGTCACTCTTGGCCATTATGTTTCCTAACACATATGCTAATCGAACTACAATATCTTGACGACCTGGATACTTTTGAAGCAATTTCACAAATAATTGGAAGCAATCTTCAAATTCAAAAATAGCTTTGCAACAGTCATCATGAGTTGAAATTATGCTGCAAAATGAATTTTTATACAAATAATGATTCATGTCTATATAGTTTAAATTTGTAACGAGGCCAAAATGAGTCAATTAAATTATAATTTTATTAATCTGAATACAAGTTTTGGTTGTAATGTGATCCCTCACCAGCTTATAAATAGATATATTTGTTGTTTATAAACTTGATGGGTCTAATTAAGGACCAAACCATGTAGTTAAAGTATTTAAATTATAATGTAATATTGTATATTTTTGGCCTTATTACAAATGTATAAGTAAAACTTGAATAAAGATAATTATCAAGTGCATAATTTAGAAAATAAAATCAATACAACTGGGCTATTTAACTTGAAAAGTCAATTTAAACTTACATTGAATGTATTGATATTTTATGGATTAAGTAAATGTTAATTTGAGGATGGAAAAATGAGCATATTAATAAGTGAAAAAAATATCAAATCCATTTTATAACTAACATTACCAACTGTAATTCAAACCACATTTCATTAGTATAAGCTCACACTGATTCAAATCAAACTTTTCTTCAAGAACCAACAATTGAAATCTACCTTTACTTTACAATAATCCACAAAATCCACTTTAAATTCAAACTTTATGCTGCTACTATTAACCTCAAATATGGTTATAGTACTGGAGAATTGATATTATGGTAAATATGGCAGTGGGGGTTTTATAATGGTATTATAGCGGAGAATAACTTGTAACAGTAAAACACACCTGTTCGGACTTCAGCGGTGCCGAGTCAAAGGCAAGAGACATTATATTACCGACAAGGGTAATAAAAGTCAAGAGAAGGTGAGAAGTGGAGGCTAAGATTGGAAATGGTCCTGGCCATGGGCATTAGCAGTGGCAGTGAGGCGTGATTTGGAACAGAGCTAGGAGGAAGCGGCACAGGAAGGTCCAAATAAGCTGAGACAGTAAATACCTCTGTAACTTTTTGCTGATTTCCTGGTACTGCCAGGTCCGAGTATATTTTGTGTTAAATATTTCCACTTAATGAGAAGGCCTATATAACATGACCCTTAATGTAGAGATCTTGAATTTAGATTTAAGAAAATTAATTTGTATCATCTCTTGAATATATATAATTAATAATAACTTGAGATGGAAAGTAGGTGACTTACTTGAGGTTCACAGATGGCAGGCACCTTGTAAGGTTTGGAGTTCTTTTAAATTTTTGGAGGCACTGCTCCCTTTATCAGAAAGTTAGGAAGACATTTCCAGTGATCGTCTAATTTTCTGATGAAGGGGGTGGTGCCTCCAAAAATTTAAAACAGCTCCAAACCTTACAAGGTGCCTGCCATCTGTGAACCTCAGGAAAGTCACCTACTTGCTATATTTATTTCCTGTTTTTATTCATTGTTTTAATTAACCTGACAATGTCATTTCCTGACACACACACATATGAAAATAATTGCTGGTTGATAATGTTAAAATGGGCAAATTTCAAAATTTATGTAAAGTTATTAAGTATAAAGTAAATTTTTTTGTTATTATAAATGTAATTACATTATTAATATTTCATCATTAAAATAAATAATATCCCTCTCCCCATTCATTTCAATCTTCTATGAACATCAAAATGTTAATAATTTCATATTTATTTTAAAGCAACAGTTAGTTCTTCGAGAGGTTCTGATTTTAGAATGATATGTCTGTCATTTCTTGAATAATTTTTGGTAAAAGAAACTGTAATATTTTATTAAATTTTAATTTTATGACTATTACTGAGTTATCACCTCAGAGTACGAGATGCATTACTTATGACATCTAAATCTGATGAGAAAAGCTGCATGATGTGACACACTGCTGTTATAGCACCTGTTGAAACAAATTGAGGAAATACAATATCTTCTCCAGCTACATTTCGCAAAGCACCAGTCAGTTGAAATAATACATGGCTTGTCTGTTCAGGAATTTTTAGTCCCTCATTTCTCTGAAATGTTAAGAAAGAAGGTAAGAAACCATAACAAATGTTTGCAGTATTACTATAGATAAGTTACAACCATACGATAAATTTACATGTTTATTGGATATAAATATGAAAGTATATTCAAGTGTATATTTCAAATTCATGTTGCAGATTGTAAGTGTAAATCTAATAACAAATGGTTCATTATCTCAATTACTTAGATTGTAAAAATTAAATCAGACTAATACATTATTTATGAATAGGTTGAGAACATTTTTAATAAATATTGAATTGCTCACTGCAGATGCAATCATCTTCAAATGTAACACCATAAGTTCAAGAGCCCCAAAGTTCAAAACTTCTCTCAGTATATCCGAATTCATAGTAAGAAACTTCAATGCTCCATAACCATAAACACATGCTTCGGCATCCTCAAGAGGGCTTGCAGAACCTAATGCTTCCAAAATGAGCTCTGAAAAATAAATTCGAAGACATGGAAAACTTATAAAAAATGGAATATTTTCCCAATATCACACAACTACAAACCTAAGAAATATATTTTAATGTCTTTGTACTTTGACACATAAATTGAAGAAAAACTTTAATGACAGAAACAGGGAGGAATGCTATTTTTCAACTGTGAAGAAGCTATATTTAGAGATAGTGTAGAATAGTCTGAAATATTAAGCAGGAGTAGACTTCTTTAATTTGGTCAGACCTCTACTTGGACATTGATTCTGGTTGTCAGCTTCTGGTATGCCCCTAACATACTATTTCTCTTTCCTGTTATTATTTTCTTGACTCTCTAGCCCTTGAGGGTTTTGGACATCTGAGGTGACTGCAGACTTAACTTAATTTAGAGTTAATCATGGTTGGTGTATCAATTCTTTCTCAGTTTCTCTGGATTATGAAAAATACATCCATGCCCCCACCAGTACTCAAACCCAGACATTTGTGATGTTAGGCACAGAGTCTACCCACTACACCACAGGAGGTAAGCAGTTCTCTTTTCTAACCATATCAATAAATTTTCTTATGCAATATAATTCATATACAGTATATATAGTTGATAATGAAAGGAAAGAGAAAAAGTGAAAGGCTTATTAGAAATTGATATTTGGCATTGCTAGCAGAACAGGAGGAAGTTCTTAAAATCCTTAGTGATGGTAGCCTCCTTCCTTTCCATATCGATTATCTGCACAATTTTGGATGCTCCAAACTCTTTCATGCCACTTGGGCATTTCAATCCCACTTTTCTTTCTCAGTTTATTCATACTTTTGGATCCCACATGCCATTCCTACTATCCATGAATGACACCTCTGTCTCTTACACATGGCATCTTATGCCTTTCATTAGGCATTCTACACAACTATCCCTACCCCTCCAAAACCAACCAATCTACAGACTGAAAAGTAATTCCACATCAAACCTGAACATAAGATGTATTCGTCCTGAAGAAGGAGGCTAACATCTCCAAAATTTGAAAAACTTATTCACATTCTCAATGCTGGCATCAAACTTCAATTATAAGCAGTCACCACTTTGCCTTTGCCCTTACCATACTAATTTTTTGAAACTATGTCATATCCTTACGTATGTGCCAGACACACAATACACAAGGCTATCACCTTTCTCTCTTACCAATTATTTTAATTATATGCAGATATAATTAATTTGGATAGGAATGACAGGCAGAGAGCTGCAGCTAACCTACCCTAAATTGATAGTAGGAATTGCAGGCTGAGATGCAAGAATGTCAAATTTTCAAGAACCTGAACCCCTTCTTACCTTACTCAAGACACTATGTCTGAACAGTGTGGCAGCCTGCTGCTCAATCATATTATCTTTTAAGAGTACAATGTATGCTGAGTGGCTGGCAGTCATGTCATTAAGACTCTTTCTCTCTCAAGGAAAGATCACAAAAATGAAAAAATACAAATCATATTTGAATGCTGGACACACACATACAAAGAATTTACCTGCTAGGACATGTTGGAAGAGTTCCTAAAGATGAGTTCAGAATCTGATGAATTGGGGAAGTAAAGCTTTAAGGAGCATCAGCGGGAAGCATTGTTGAAATTGTTGATGTTGTGACTTTGGCCATGAGTAGCTATTTGGAATTGGGTTTTCAATACCCTACAAGGTGGACGATGCATGTTGCAGAGGTTGTGAGGGCACCTTAAGGCAACTATTGAGGTTGTTTTGTGGGGATGTACTTTTTAATATTTGGAATCAAGTTTTTCCAATCAAGTTGTTTGACAATATCACATCATATATCATTAGGAAAAAAGAGAAATATTTTAAGCTTATGTCAGTACACCCAACCAGCTTAAGGTCCATAGTTATCACCTAAAGTGCTTCTAAAAATTTAAATGATTTCCTGTATGAGATAGAAAATTATCTCTCTATATCGGTTAAGCCATTGATTTTTATCACTCTTTCCTGGTTATATATATTTATTTCCCCTGCCATCTATTACTTGTCACATTTTTTGTGATTTAATTGAATATAAGAGGGAAATAATACAAATCTGAAAGTTTGTGTAACAATAAACAAATGTAAGAAAACATACCAAGAATGCCATCTTCCAGAAAAAGTTTGTCATTTTTATCATTTCTTGCAATTTTAAAGACTAATTTACAAACACCGGATAAATTGTTGCCAGTCACTCGCATCTGAAATAAGTATCAAGGTTACACATCTATACAATCTGTCAATATGAATATATCTTTATTTTAAAAAATGTGGAAATGATCTGAGGCATGAATTTTAAACACATAATATTTAATAATAATTTATGTTAACAATGTGCTACAAGGAGCTAACACGTGAGTGGATATAGGAAACACGATTCTAGTTAATTTACATAGCAGATAATGAGTCAACACTACATGATCAAATCATATTGTAATATCTGAGGATTATAAGTAATATTTCAAACATGAGATAAATGTCAGTAAGAAAGGCTTGCCCAACTGTTCTTGTTGAAAAGTTAGAAATATTTTCATCTAAACTTACTTATAAAACTGGTATTTCCATACACTTTTACAAAATTGTACTTTACCCCTTTTAAATTTTATTGCCTCTAAATAAAATATAGATATATATGGAGACTAATGAAAGTTAAAGGGAAGTGAATATGTAATTATTTTTGACTCCTTTAAAACATGATTTAGTTATTCTTATGCCAATTTTAAATGATACTGTGCCAACTTATAAAATAATATTATTATTCATTTGCTAATTTACAATAAGTAAAGGTTTTAGTGTGATTGCTGCATGAGTAGGGCACCAGCCATAGGTAGGTCTACAGAAATTATTCAGTAGTGTCTTCTGCCACAGGTTATTCACTGTTCTCACTGTTAGCCTTGATAAATTCTGTGACAGCTGGGATTTTAAGTAGTGAAAAAGTTTGGTTACTGATGAACCAATTTTATCAAAAAACCACACAAGACAGTATTGAATGTGCTCAGTAGCCCAGAGTACAGAGAGAAGGTGGGGTGAGGGGAACTGAATACTGTGTGCAGGGCCGGATTTAGATGAAAAGAGGCCCTAGACCATTTCTCCCATTTTTAAGAACTTATTCAATCCAAGTATACATTTAAATCGAAATAGTAGATAAGAATAATTTCTTTCTTAGCTTTTTCACACAGAATTCTTCTATAAGTTCATCAAAATCTATTTTTCTGAAGGTCTCATTTTCGATGTGACAAAATACTCCATGAAGACCACCTCACCTGAGTCATTGTGCATCTCAATTGATTTTTGGTATTTTCAAGTATGGAAAATAACCTTTCTCCAGCACAATTAGTGACTATTAAACAGAGAAACAGCCACAAGATTGATTCCACACTGGGGAAGGCCACTTTATTATTTTATTTGAATATTGTTTGAAACAAGTCTGTATTCAACAATGTGGAATTTTTTGAAGGCTTATGAGTTTCTCTCACATATGTGTGGAAATGAAATAGTTCTGGGCATTCTTGCATCAACAGCTCAACACTTCTTTGAAGTTCTACCTTTGATAATGTAAGCAAGAAAGGAAAATATTTTCACTACATCATCATAAACAGAAGCTCTTCTTCCTAAATTTGATTCTAGTGCATCTAATATAGGCAGAAATGATTTAATTCTAAATTTATTTCTTGAAGAGAGTTCGTCTAAGGCATCAGGATCAGATGAATTTTCGTAATTCCCTTGCCTTTTACTTCTTATTATCCTTCTGGTAGTTCTATATTCAGTATTTGGCAATGTGTTTTTTACTTGTTGCTCAAGTGCATCAAAATATTCCCTAACTTCACATTAAGTATCCAAAAGTGACCTGTACCAATCTGCACAACTACTAAGTAAAATATATTACGGTTTTTAAGAATTTTATTTACTCTTGAAAGATGTCTCTGTGTTTTAGTGTTCACTGTTTTTAGAATAGTGTAATTTTAATTTTGCTAACAATTGGAATGTAAGCTCCTCTTGTTCTTGAGGCCCTAGGCTGAAGCCTAGTTAACCAATAGGAAAATCTGGCCCTGAGTGTTTGTGTACATTTCTCATTCCATAGAGATATTCTATGCTGAGTTGTGACTGACCACCAATTTTGAATGCATGTTCCTCGCAACATGGCATGGTGAGACATGTGAAAAAATTCCTTGTCAGTGATTCTATCCACCCATCTAATTTTCAGAATTCTCCTATAGGACCACATTTCAAAGGCTTCTAATCTTTTCCTTTCCACAACTCCTATCATTCACACTTCATACGAACATTTTTAGCAACGATTTCCTAATATTCACACTTATATTACCCATAAGTAAATCCCTCTTTTTCATGAAAGCCTTCCTTGCCTGTGCTATCCTACTCTTTATGTCTACTATACATCTACCATCCGTAGTTATTATGCTTCCCAAGTAGCAGAATTCTTTAACTTCCTTCAAAATATCCCTTCCCAATCTAATACCCTTTGTTATTCCACTGTTTCCCATACTGCACTCCGTTACCTTGGTTTTCCATCTATTAATCATCATATTGAACTCTTTTTCTAGGACTTCTTTCATGCCATTTATTATGGTTTCCAAGTCTTCTTCTGACTCCCCTAATACTACACTGTCATTGGCAATATATTTAATTGATGGAGCAATTTTGATAATGTTTTGTTCTCATGTTAATCATGATACAAACACAAGGCTGTCATAGGGGCAGAGGTGAGGGGAAGAAAATTTTAAATATGCAAAACCATTATATTTGTGTGGAGTTTTTTTGAGTCCTTTAGTACAATTTCCTGTGTATTATTGCAACCCCATTTAGTATTTTAGAGGAGTCTTCATAGAGGTGGGAATGGAGGGGCAGCACAAAAAATATATTAATCAAGATGGGTCTCATCAAGTTTAATTCTCTCAGTCAACATGCAATTTAAGTTGCAGTTCAGCTCCTAATAGTGAGGTTGAATGGGTTAAACAAAATGCTACATAGAATATTCAACAAGGGAAGCTACTCAGATTAAATTGTAAAAATATATTCCTTGAGACATGAAAACAAATACTGTAAGAGGAAGACATGACTACCACTTCCCACCTAGGGTGTGAATGGAGGGTACAGTAACATGCATAATGGCCTATATTTAAGTTAAATGAATATTTTTCATGATTAAATACTTCAATAGAAGTTTCCCTTAATGTTCTTCCTGTATAATTTCAATCCCAATTAGCATGGGAAGGATGCACCATGCATAGCTGTGGAGGATGTTACATGAATATACCACAAAACAACTGACATTAGTATAGAATTCAGTATTGTAGATGTCACTGAATTTATTTCTGATATTCACAGAACTGGTAAGCTGAAATTTATTTCCTAGGAGAGGATGTGTGCAAGGCGGTTCATGTAATTTTGACTGGATTATTTACACATGTTCCTGAAAACAAACATTGTCGGGAGGAAATACAACTACCACACCCAGGAATGAAAACTTTACTTGCAAAAACAACCAATATTTGTGTCCAATAATTATTATTGTACTCAATGAGATTGATAATGTTTCTCCTGATGTTGTTTGTGTATATTTTCAACTCCTTTCAGAGTGGGAGGGGAATATTAGTATCTAGATTGGGGATATAGTGAGTTTAATTCTGACATTCGACGTGCAACTTAAATTGTGGTGGGGAGTCACAAAGTTCAATTTTGACATTCAATGAGAGACTTAAAGCATACTCAGTCCCATAGAGAGTGGTATGGGAGATGGGAATCAACTAAGAATCACCTCTATTCCAGTTTAATTCTGTTAATATGCTCTTTGAAGTTGTAGTTCAGACCTTATTGAGTGGTGTTTTACAATTACAATTAGAAATATATAACTTATAATTGAGAAGAAACATAATTAAGAATAAGTTCATACATTAAATAGTAAGAATATTCTTACCGCCAAAATTGTCCTTGCTATCTGCAGTAAGAGGCATTCGTTAGACCTCTCAATGAATTTGTACAATACTTTAAGAACTTGGTTTTTTGTTTTTCCATTATGTGGAGAAGTTCCAAAAAGATGTTCTCTTTCAAGGGCTTTAAATAATTTGGATAATGTCGTTATAACTTCAGTGTCATTTTCATCTGTAAAAGCACATTCCAATGCAAAGTATAAAAAGATTCTGAATATGACTATAGTGTAAATACATAGATGCACATTCAATGTTTAACTGACACACCATTCAGACACATTATCTAGAAAAAAGGAGCTTAGGCTCTCAAAAATTTAATATTTTTCTATTCTACTATCAACTTAAGGTAAGTCAATTGCTGTTTTCTGTCTCTCTTTTCTACCAAATTTTATTATTTTTTATGACTTAGCCATTGTATCTTTCCTTACTTTATATATATAATGTAAGATGAAGTTATGGCTCTGTGTTATGGCTGCTTTGGATAACCCACCAGTATATTGCTGTATTGTGCTAGATGGGAGTAAGCTTGGTAGTCAAAAACAGTCCATGGCTAGCCATGGTTTGTGTGGTGGATTTGTGGCTGGAAGTGGAAGAGTCGGGCCTTGCAAATTTGGCATGCCACTGCTTTGCCTACTATTGACTCGCACTTTCTATCCAAATGAATGAATTATTTTGACTTTGTGACTTTATCTTTCTCATATATTATGACATGACAATTTGATATTGTTATGTGAGATTATTACTAAAATGATATATGCACTTAGTTTGCACCTTTGATCATTACTGTTGCCAGCTGTTAAGGAAAGCAATTGTCACAACAAATCCTGTTTGAAGTGAATTGGTTCAATACACATTGTTTTGGAATAATAATAATAATAATACAGGATAGTAGGCATCTCCAGCTGGGCAGCAGTAATGTGTCAAATTTTCAAGAGCCTCAGTCTTCAGGACGTCTGAATGGTATTGCAGCGTGTCAGTCAATCTCAATGCCCATTTATGACCAATATAAAAACATTGTCTGTGTCTAGGCCTAAGTATAACTTTATTGAAGTAGTCCTTTCTTTTTAACAAAAACTGAAATTAGTTGTTTGAATTTTAGGAATTATTACATATTTCCAAAAATATTTAACAATGAAATTAGTGATGTTTCCAAACTTGGAACTTATTTCACAGAAAATAAAGATATATAAATCATGTTTACTATTGATTAAGGTCTTTATGTACTAATTTTTAGGCTTCAAATGCCTCCAGTAACCAAGAATGTTGTGATAAACTTGCCAGTTATGTATAAAATTGATACAATGAAATGCAGTTATAATTCTTTACATCTTTTAAGGTAAAATCAAAACAAATATTAAAATTCAATAACATTTAGGAATTTAGTTATCTATATTACTTAAATAATATTTTTAAAATTTCAAAGTTTAAAATGCTCAGCAATGACTAATGTTTATGTAAAATGAAAAAAATAATTATTTAGCTGAAAATAGTGGTTAATAAGAAGTAGATTACTTGGCAAACTAACCTCTCTTTGCAAGAAGTGTTAACTGTTCTACTGCTGAAGAAACTGTATTAACAGATGGTGTAAAACTTTGTTGAAGGGCTTGATAAATTGGTCTTAATATTGGATCTTCTATAAGAATATCTTTTACTTTTGGATCACAATCTTGATGGAATGGTTTTGAAGGAATGTAATTTTGTGGTATCCACTGATAATCTTGCTTTCCTGGAGAAGATTTATTAATGTCAACATTCACAGTTTCTTTGTTGACATCAACTGAAGTTTTTGCGATATCTCCTTTATTATCTTCAGTATTTTCACCAAAAATATCTAAAACCCTAAGGGATTGATTTGTACAATCTTCCTTCTTAACAGTATCTTTATACTCACAATCAACCTTATTTAAAGATACATTTGGTTGTTCAACTGGAATCTGCAAAGTTTGGTCTGTTATTGAACACAATAAAAATGATACATTTATATAAATATACATTATGATTATACAAAGGAAGAAAGAAGTTGCTGTTTGGTTTAACAGTAATAAGGATTATTTAGTTCTTACTGGATCTTCACTTCATTTTAAATTGGCTGGATATAAATACTCTGTAAAACACTACACAGTTATCAGTAAAATTAATTTTTAATTCAATAGACTCAGCAACTTCAACCACTGCTACAAATGAATTTATTTATTTAGTTCCTACTACTTGAAATGAAAATGTTACATTTGTATGCCAATGGGAATTTGACTTTAACACTTTTGTGGACACTATGATTTTGATTCCACCAAAAAACATACCATTTGCAGACACGGCACTAGGAATAGCTTTTGATGTCTGCATATGCAGACATGTTCCTATTTATCAATGTAAAATTGACTGCATATGCAGTTCTCCCCACGAAAGTGTTCAGGTTATTGACAAATACATACGGAGAGCCGGGCCCATGAATCCACTACATTAAAATATCATGTATGAATCTGAACCAGAAGGATAATTTAAGTTTTATCAAGATGCATTATCAATAAGTCATCATAAATAAGTGCCAACACAAAGAATACCTAAATCAAAAGTTTTGAGTTAAAGTACATTGTTTGGCATCAACCTTAACTTGGGTAAACATGTAGGAGCTAGATGTTAAAAGGATTATGATTTTGACACCTAAGTTGCTAGATGATAGTTGACTTTAAGTGCGCGTCCCTCTGATCTTCTCTCTTTTTAATAAGATTCTTGTGGTTCATGTAATTATCAGGTAACATCCAGATAATTTGTTCCCTCAATTCTTTTTTATTATTATCTATAATTGTTTTCACACTGCAACTAAGTTTACTAATTTTTTCTACCATTCTGTTGAAGTCTTCATGTATTTGAAGTAATATTTCCTTTTCCTAAGAATTTACACAAATCTTCATATAATGTATCTACTTCCTTTGTAGTATTACAAAAATATATATAATGAAAAGCAATATAACCCTATCCATTATAAATACAGAATGCATTAACTGCATAGACAATGACATTTCAACTGTTGGCACTACCATTTTCTGCTAGAGGGTAGCAACAGTAAACATTATAGAGTCCTAGGAGAAGGCAGCTTCTATCACATTTTCAATGAATCATGTCATGTGCTATGGGCAGCACTGAGCATAGGTTTTGGAAAATCTTTCTGAATTATATTCTCCAGGATAGCCTTTGATCTTATTAAACCAACTCGTTTAGGGTAAGAGGTTATGTGAGGGTGATCTAATAAATGACAACTTCTCTTTAATAGCATAGGAAGGGAATTTGAAAGGCAAATGCAGAAGGGAGATCAAGGCAGCCAACAGTCAAGTAGGGTCCCGGGCTATAATTTAAGGATTTTAATATTAAATTAATATTATGAAACAAGTATCATGTTTTCCAATACTAATAAGAAATGTGAGGTATGCTATAAAACATTGAGGAAAATAAACTGTTTCAATACATTGTTAATGTAAAACCACTCATGGAATTAATAAAATTTTTTCTGTTGTATTTGATAATATTATGGTAAATATTAAAACAATTAAGTTTCATTGATAAATTTTACTATGACATAATATATTCAAAAATACAGTTCACAACTTACAATAAATATTTTTTTTGAATATGAGTGATTTTTTATATGAAGACTAATTTAAAAAACCAATAAAATTTTCAAAACTCATTGTAATTTCGTAGAAATGGACAGTGACATAAGAAAGAAGATAACCTGTATTTTGTCAAGTAACTCTGTTACTTTCTGTTTCTTCTTTACAGATATGTCTTCCCAAGCTGTTTGAGCAACTTGTGCATGACTCTTAATTTTAACATCTAAATTTTCCTTTTGATCAGTGCTTAAAGAACGTTTCCCTGGAGTTGGTGAAACAGTTATGGGTTTTGAACGCTGGACAGGGCTACTATAGGCTTTTCTGTTGGTATTCTTCTCTTCCTGAATTTCCCCTTCTTCAACCTCCAGAACATCAGGCACTATGGAAAAAGTATTTGTTATATATTATAAATTACATGAATTATTTAATTACTAACACCCAAAAACATGTTGATCAAATAGACTGTACGACGATGTAGAATAAGAAGAACAACCAGGACAATCTCAGAAAAATGTCTTTATTATGTTTAGAACATTTTAAGTAGCTTTTGACCTTGTGTCATATTCATCTCGTTAGCTTAATTTTGTTTATCAGACACACAGTGCATCGTCATTAACAATATTTATTTTAAAACTCAGTTTAATCTTTATATATTTGTACAGTGTCAAGGCAGTGATGAGACACTTATATCAGAAAATGACATTGTCAGGTTAATTAAAACAATTAATAAGGACAGTAAAGAGAGAGAGAAAGCCGTCAATGGTTGGCTGTCACTGGAAATATCTTCCTAACCTTCGGATGAAGGGGGCGGTGCCTCTGAAAATTTAAAAACTTAAAATTCTACATGGTGTCCTGCTATCTGTGAACCTCAGGTAAGTCACCAACTTTCTGTCTCTTTTTCCTGTCATAAGACAATAAGATCAAAAATAAATTGAATTAGCTATGAAAGGGGGAGGGGAGACATTCAGTCAATTATGAAAATATGAATTTTTGAGAGTCTGAACTTCCTTTTTCAGACAAAGAGTGTCTGAATAGTGTGGAAAATTTAAATTTTGTGTGATGGCATTAATTGACACTCTATCTAGAGTACATTGCAACAATGGAAAAGTCACAGGAGATTGAACCAAAAAGACATTCATAGAAAAAACAACATTCATACACAAGTACAAGAGGAGGAGGGTGAAAAGAACAAAAAAGAAAGAAGCTAGAGTTCAGAACATTGCCTGGATTTTGAACTGAAGCATGTACTGAAAGAAAGTTCCCATAAATGGAGGTCAGCAACTGATGAATCACGCTTTGTTAAGCATGGTCGAAATTTTTGTCATGGGTTATGGCATAAGCAACAGACAGTGCTGTGGTGGTTAGCAAAGTGTTAAGCGGGTGGTCAATATGGAATTTATCTGGTTAATGATGTGGGAGGACAGGCATCTGAAGTGCCCTTAACTTTGTAGGTTGCAATATTGGGAGGATTTTTGAGGATTGTGGTAGGTTCAACAATTGGACATAGGCGGCACTGGCTCCTACCACTGGTTGGGAAAACTGACTTAGGTGCTTGAGTGTGAGGTTGAGGTCTACAATGATGAACGTACAAGTAGGAGAGTTTAAGACGGTGCCAGAAGACACCCATTGGGCACATCATTTCCACAATACTCCCCACCTGCTCAGTCCCTCAAACCAATAGTAGAACTACCAGCTTCTTTCTGTGAAGGAAAACATAACCTCTGCTATCTCTGTGAACTACAAAAACCACTTCCGCCCAATAACCTGTTGGTTACTGTAGATATCTCTATATACACTAACATTCCTCATGGAAAAACCTGGTGGTCTTGTCTTGCAAGCCACAAAAGTAACTTCCTTCCACACCACTATTTTCTTTTTCATTGGCTTCACCCCATTTGTCCTCACCTGTAGCTTTTATTTTCAATACATCTACCACTATTAAGTAGCACAGCTATGGACACCTAAATGGCCCCCACCAATGCAAATCTGATTTTTATGGGGTTCCTAGAACAGGATGACTGAAATTCTTCCCCTATGAAACTCCTAATCTGGTTTTTATACTATGGTCCAGCTTTCCTATCTGAATTTCTCTATACCCTAGACTCAAAAAAGGAATATGTTTCACAATTGCACATTAAATATAAAAAATCAAGTATTACGAAGGAATTAAATTAATTTTAAAAATGTATCTGAATATAACTTACAGTTCTCAAGGGAAATAGTTGAACGGAATTGTTTCCGTCTACCAATTGATGGTAGTTTTAAACGTTGCACATGGTCATTAATATGGATGGAATCATTAACTGAAGCATTCAAAGGTGAATATGGAATAGGATTGAGACGGACTTTAGGTGGACTTTCAGGTTCTAACTCTTGAAACTGAAGATATTCCAGGCTGAAACAATAAGAAAAATTTATGACTTGGCATTTAGGAAAATTGTAAAATAAATTTATATACACAATTTTGACATATATGAATATAATTAATTCAAGGAATTCATTAAAATTTTGTTAAAAGACTGAACTTTAATTACTATGATAATAATTTTTTCCTATTATTTAGCAGGAGCTTTCGGCATTGCTATAGTCATATTCAAAATTTAAAAACAAATAGTACTTACAAACCACACAGAAATTTAGAAATTATATATACTAAATTACGTAAGCATATGTACAATATTTTTAACATTAAATCATTGAAAACACCAAATTTGTTTTATATTGTTATAATTTTAAACAAATTCCATAAATAATTTTTAGTTATGTTTTAAAAAAAATTGATTTTAATTTTGTAGATGACTATGGCAATGCCGAAAGCTCCTGATGAATAAATCTGAAATCAAAATTAAATCATAGTTTTGGTTATTATTTGACTGATTAAAATAAGAATAAATTATTGTCAATATAATTAATTTAGACAGGTAAGAGGGACAGGGAGCAACATTTAACTTAAATTGATAGTATGGTTAGAACATGTCAAATATTCTTAAGCCTGAGCCACTTTCTTCAAGATAGTGGGTATCCAAATGGCATCGCTAGCAGCTGGCTGCAACACCGTTTGGCCACTCATTTGAAAATATAAATTTTCATACTTCCTGGCCATTTGATGCCTACTATCATTTTAACGTGAGTCAATAGCTTTTTTCTATCTCTTTTGTATCCAATTTATCAATATTTTGAGTTTGTCATCTTAATATATAAATTGATGGTTGGTTGTAACTCAGAATGCTATTCATAATCTTCTAACAAAGAGGGCAGTTGCCTCCATAAATTCATAATCCTGAACTAATCATGGTGATTTCTATGCATCTCCTCAGTCCCCACCAAATCTTTGCCTTTTCCCTGACCCTCGCTGAGAGAGAAAGTTGGTGGCCTGCTGGGGTCTATTGTTTACTAGCAAAAGCTAGCCACAAAGCAATTTTTGACTGCTCAGTCGGCAACTGGCCGTCACTCCAAATGTTTTCCTAAACTTCTGATGAAGTGGGCGGAACCTCCAAAAATTCAAGAGTCTGAAGTTCTACATGGTGTCCGCGATCTATGATCTTCAGGTAAGCCATCATCTTTCTGTCTCTCTTTCCTGCATATATGTGCAATTGATATGTCAATGAAAGAGAGAATGGGAGTAGTTAAAATTAAATTTAAGCTTGGGGTCTCCATTGAGGTTTTTGAAGGTTTCTGCTTCCTTCTTCATGAGAAAATGAGACACAATCTGATGGATTGTCTATTTCTTGTCGACAGTGGTGATGCTGAGCATCAATTTTAGGTAAACTATCACCTTTATCTCATTCCTTTCTATATAAATTTCTTTATTATGACGATGTCACATAGAAACAAAACAATGAAATAAAATATACATATTTATAAATAAAATAATTGTTTTTCATACTGATTAAACATGTAAAGATAACATACTCTCACCTAAATGAACTAGATGGTCTCTTGTTTGCAAAAGGTCCAGAGTTTTTTATTGTTCCAAACAGAGTACGTTGTCTTTCTCGAGGAGTAAATGGACGTTTTGTATCAATTGGCCTTAAAGCACCTATTATCTCTTTGTCACCACTTGCTTTAAGAATTGCAGCCCGTGCTTCACTTATTATTTCTGCACTAGTCTTTCTACCACTGGAAGGAGGTGCGTAAAAAGGTACTGTGACTTTGGTAGATGTGGTCATTCCACTTGAAGTTCGCCGTGTATGGGAAGTCAATTCCATGTTTGTAAAATACACACCGAAATTTGTACGTCGGCTTAAAATTTAATAATCTGACACAAAATACACAATTAGTAAGTATGTTCAATAAACATAAATATATTTTATTTGGTTTCATATCTTGAAATAACGATGTAAACAAATTTAATTTCATTCAAATAAAACACTGATGGTAACAGTTAATACTATAAGAATGAATGAGCAGTGTTGAACTTAATTGTTCAATCTTTAACTTAAGATGAATGTTATGTCTTCCAAATTAATCATATCTAAGATAATATGAAAGATAAAGTTTATTTCATGCTATAGAGTCACAGCTAACCTCAAGACTGACAAGCACTGTCAATAAGATTATACATAACAATCACAAGATTGATAATATTTTTCTACAACAAACTTCACATCTACTATTGATCATCTGATTTATTTTGTTGAATGAGAGTGGCTGGGAAAATATGTTTAGCTTTAATGGTTGTACTCATCAATACAGTATCAACAATTTTCAACACACATTATCAAATTTATACACAGATCTAGTTTACTTGGACAAAACACTGGATTATCAACCATACTATTTTTTAAATAGCTCATAATAATAGTATCTTCAAAATGAATTGTTCTTTCACATTGATCACAAGTTGTTTTGGATCACAGAAACATTGTGCTGTTTGTTCATTAAAAGATTTTAAAATTAAGTTAAATGCATTTCATAAATTACAATATACTAGCCAAATGTCAGAAATTTATTAATGATTTAAATTATCATTAAACAAAACATTTCGTCTCCAAGTTAAATGGTATGTAATAAATATTTTAATTTCGGCGTTTTATACATTTTATGTTAAAAAAATTAATATTATTTTCAATAAAAACTTAAGCCGAATGTCATTAAAAATACATTAAATCAAACCATTTAGTTACTTACTTACCTTTTAGAAAATATTAACTACATGACAACAGTATCCGTAAATTGTATAATTAAAACCATGCTCAATTCTTCTAACTGAATTGTTACCGTCGCGGTGTTTTCACGTTGGAATGGAAAGTCACATGTATTGATTTCACAAATCCTGCGTACTAAGTTATAGTGGTAGCGCAGCCAACGAAACTAATCTAATAGTTTTTTCAATTTTTTCCGCAATAACAGTCCAACAGTTTTATCTTCACGAAGTTTAAGTGTGTGCAAAAATAAAGAACGCGTCAGTTCACATTACATTTCTTTTTATGGTTCGCTTGGCGCTTAGGCCGTCTACCAACAATACATACGACCTAAATAGTTTTAATTTATTTACAAAAGACGATAATTAATGGTGAAATCGATGAGTAATATCTTGACTTTTATCTTTCTTCCTTCAAATTCCCACTCTCACCTTTATATAGTCTTACAGCAACCTTACGACCAAAGAAAACCCATGATATTCGGTTTAAAGTAGATAATTAAAAAATGTCTCTCAATTATGCAATTACTTTCTGTAATAATAAAATATGCAGTAGCGAACTTTTTATAATTTCTTTTTGATTACAATTTGTAACGCCATTTTTTATGCTTCCAACAATAAAATATTTATTTTACGTTTAACATAAATAGCCAATATGAGTTGTAAGCAGAATAAAAACAATGAAAATATAAGCATTGATAGTGAAAATTAGGAATAATCTGTAGTAAAACTTAATTTTGGTATTTTTATTTGTACAGTACAGTGCACAGAACTGAACACTAATGAAGTTAACAATCATTTATAAAGTCATTGGCTAAGAGTTTGTATTAAATAAACGGAGAGAATTTACAAGTCACTTTTATTAAAGAACGTGTAATTCGTTTGCGAACTAGTAGAGAGGCATTGATTTAAACGTAACATTGAACTTGGATTTATTTGCGTTGAGACCATCTCGGGATCTCAGCCGAGTAATATGACGGTGGAAATGATTGTCGAAACGTCGTTTGAAATGTATACTCTCATTACGGTGTAATCCAGAGTAGTTATATATTTTAGGAAACACGTTACTTTCCAATACATACGTTAAACATTTTTTTAACAAAATAATCATTAATTTTATTTATGATTTAATAACGAGTTATATATTATTAAGGAAAATAAAAAATAGGAACAGTAGAGTGGAACAAATCGTTTCTTGAACACCGAGTCAGATTTAGACATTTTTGGTTCCATCATATTCAACAGTTCCACAACATATGTGAAGGACGTCGTCTCTCTCTAATCAATCTTCACTTAATGGAATTTTCTTCTGAAAGTAAACTCTTTAGCTTCATTTCTTAAATATCTTCGCTTGGAATTAAGTGGGCAGATAAACGTTAATTGCTCTTGAAAATTAGGGAATTTTCCAAATATGTTCAGGTTAATAGTACCCTTGAATATGAAGAAGTAGATATAACAGTCGCATGAAAAACGAGTTCGATATTGACAGGGAACTTCATTTTATGCAGATCAGGATGAAGGATCCAAAAAGAGTCGAAGGTTATAAATAAGATGAAAATAAATAACGACTGGTAATACAATTTGGGAAGAAAATCTTAGATCGATTGGTTGATAGTGCGAGAATTTTTCAGTGATAAATCACAATTTTTATTCTATGTTTTGAAGAATACGGCGATATTTTAGAGCGTTAAGCTATCGAAAATAAGTACTAATATGTATATTTCAACAAAACCTATCCAAAGAAGACATAAAATTAATCGGGACGGTAAAATCAAGCTTGTACCGCGTATGAAGCTGAAGATCTGAGTCGACTACCTGTCACGTGCAAAATTACTCATTCCGTTATATGGAACTAAATATAGACTCACAATTTACTAAATCATATTCTTACACGGTCTAAATTTGGTACTCAAAGAATACGTATTATGCCTGTATCGATCAATTTTGTTTACATAATATCTTTGCAAGAGCAGAATACATGCTTTCAACGAAGCCCAGCCGAAGAGGCTATCATATTGTATTAAAGACAAACTAGAACGTACCGGGCATCGAGCATCTTATGCCGATCCTATACTGAGGTATATATGTTGTATGGGTAAACCTCGCTCTTGACGGGGAAAGCTTAGTTGGCAAAGAGCACCACTACCTGGAAGGGAGAGGAAGGGAAGGAAGTGGGTGGTAACCTAATATATAAGAAAGAAGCGTGTGCATTGAAAAAATATTAATTTGCACACTGAAACCCATAGGTCAGTTATAATTTATAAGTAGTCATTTTCCATCCGGACCTTATCTTGAAGGAGTTATAGATTTAACTACATCGAGAATGACTTTGGGGAGGAAGAAATCCATTTATTTGACCCTAATACCGGTGGGTTTCCCGTTTTTTTTAATAGCTTAATCAGACTACTTCATTCAGCGTGCTTGATTCTGGATCATAGGTTACTTGTTTACAAAGTTTGGTTGAAATCGCTCAACGCAATAATTAATAACTTTATGTACAATAAAAATCACTTACAATTAAATAGTATATTAAGTGTTTTACTAAAATTATGCTTTATTTTGTTAAAACTCAACTTTCGGGAAAATTATCCTTTGGGATATGACTTGTCGGGAAAACGTCGATCAGGATAATTTCCTGTCAGACAAACGTCATTCTGGATATTGTCGTCGGGAAACGTGTATCGGGAAAGTGTCGTTCGGACAAATGATCTGATCCTATCGTAATGCCATCGTGAGCACGTTGGAAGTAATTAGTGTATTGACAGAAATAAAACAAGTAACAGGCAGGAATCAAAGTTAAGCTGAGAATACGATAAAATAATTGATTTCACTACAGAAAAATGCCAGTATTTATCCTGCTTAAGTTGGTTGGTTCCGTGCAGGCTGCGAGAATTGATACGCATCAAAGAAAGTACCGGATGTCCTGAACGTAGTTTCAACCACCTGGCGGCTATAACCGCTTTGTGCACAATACGAGTAACATCGTTTAATTATTTTTATTGAAGATATCTACCCAGACACCATTTACTAATATCGATTTTTGCGTATTACAGTATACTTGTTCGGTATTTAATTCTTCACGAATGGTGTCAGGAAATTAAACATGTAGGTGGTGTACGCCTCACTAAAGACAACGGAAGCTATCTGAAACTTAAAAAAATAGATTTAAGAGGGTTGCAAAGTGATCGAATGACTATTTAATCTATGTGAATTTTTCCATATTATTTTCGTAGTTTAATAATTTTAAGTTTTATAGTTTTAAGTATTGTTTTTCGAACCAAGTTGTGATAGATGATTTCAAAAACAAAGTCTATATTGCAACACAAATCACCTTAATTAAGATTACAAACTGGTGCAAAAAGCGAAAACAATAATTGATATCATCTCCATTCAGTTTTTGTGTAGCGATAATTTCAAAACTATGAGCTGTTGTAGTCCCAAAGGCGAAGACGAAACATAATAGTATTGAATTAATAGGCGATTATTCGTTTTTATTTATTTATTTATTATTTTTTTAATCGAAAAAATAGACGTTAAATGAAATATTGTTCTTGATTGTCATTACAGCCGTATTTACATCGACCGGGATGACTGCAGGCTGTCATCTTCCACAAGATTTGGAGTGGCAAGTTGTAAGCGTAGTGATTCTCCTTCAGTCGTGACTAAGATAAGGACAACTCCATGTCCATGCTGGGATTCGAACCTCTGCTGCATGAGGTGGTGGCGCTGACCAGCAGGTCGTCTAAGTGAAATAATACAGTAACTACTCGTATATAGTTCTGTACCACAACGGATTGCGAACATGTGTCAAGGGATTTTTACTATCCTGTGAAACATTTTACTGGACTGACGTACAGTTTGGGAATTGCTGTTCTCTTCTTAATTTCTTTGTGCTAGCACTCTAATGAATTCAGTAGGAACCACTTTCATCTTGGGTTCCAAAGTTAAAGGCGCGTGTCATTATAAATGTGTAAGTTATTGGTTTATAAACTTCTGAAAACGATTAATTTGTGTTTCAATCTAAAATAAATAGGTGTCCATGGAATGTTAACACAGGAAATTTACTTCCTGAATTATGACATTTATTTAGGATGTCTTTACGCCAAATTTAGTATTAGGAAATCATTACTACACGTGTTCGTTTGGAGTGTGGCGTTATATGGGAGCGAAACATGGACGGTAGGAGTTGCAGAGAGAAAAATAATAGAAGCATTTGAAATGTGGTTCTATAGGAGAATCCTGAAAATCAGATGGATGTATAGAATCACTAACGAGGAAGTTATAAGCAGAATAGGGGAAGAGCGAACAATATGGAGGAACTTTGACCAAGAGAACGGATACGTTTTAAGAAATAAGGGTCTTGTAAAATTAGCATTGGAGGGAAGTGTATGGTGTAAGAACAGAAGAGGGAGGTCAAGGATTTAATACGCTAAGCAGATTAGGGACGATGTGGGATGTGCTGGTTATGCGGAAGTCTTTCGGAAGATAGGTTAGCATGGAAGTGTGCATCAGTCCCGTCTTAGGAATGAATACCACAACAACAACAACATAATTTACTGTCATTCATTCAGTGATATTGTAACTATTTTGTTAATTGACGCCATGTAACCTGTGAAACTCGGTCTTCTATTGAATTAGAAGCACAAAAATCTAATAAAATCAACTTTCAGAAATGTTACTAGCGAAGGGACCTCACTTCCACCGTATATTTACTTGAGTTTAATATTACTGAAACTATAAAGCCATTTACTGTTATATGAAGTGAATGTGAAATGAAAGTTTGTTTCCCTTGACTTACCTGAGCGAACTACTAGGTCTGACATATGAAGCTCTCTTGATAAGATTCACCCAAAATGAAATCAGTGGTAGAGGACCAATTGATCTGAAGTAGTTGAAAAACCAAAGACAGAGCTCAAAATATTATCAATATTCATAAAATTTATTATGCTGAAATATTCTATTCTTACACTACTGGATATTACGAAACGAGTTGCCTGTGTCATAGCACCTATTCGCAAATCATCAGAATAAGTTATTATCTATCCATTATTAAGATCTATGTTTGGCATATTATTAACTTAGTTTATGTACAATAATGGTACTAATTTTTTTAAATTTCTGGTTTGGAATTATACAGTTTTTCGATTAATTTTGTTATTTGTTAGTTGCTTTATTGTACGGATTCATTAGACAAAGGGTTGCGTAGTTATTTCAAAACATTTCAGTTTTTTAAATTTAATTACTTACAGGTTGAAAGTTTCCAATTAATTTATTCTATATCGTGTTAATGAGAAATATTTTTTGTATTTCGTTCTCTTCTTAACGCCAAATTGATTGGAAATTAATATACTGTTTTTATTGTACACCAATTTTTAAGCCTCTCCCTAATTTGCGAAAGGATTAATTAGTAATGATTTACATACTTTCTTCCACGGGAGTATCCATCACCTGCTAATTTTGTTATTCAGTTTTTATACAGTTTTAGGTCACCTGCAGTAGCCTACCGGTATACTTGGTGAAGGATTATGATTTGGATAATATTACCTTCATATATTTAATTACTATAATTGTCTTCTCATATGGTAATTCATATATGTTAAATTGTAACTGCTATACGATTTCTGTTGAGACTTATATTTTCAATGTATTTTTTGTTTCGCTTTCTGTGATGAAATTAAAAATTTTTAATACAATAGTAATGTTCCAATATTATTTGGTTTATATATTTTTTGTTGCAAATAACTGATTCTTGTTTGTATATCGGAGACATTTCTGTTTGTATAAATCAGTTTAGACTTTGAGTATTTTATGTAGCCCTTAACATAATGTTGCATTTAGGACTAACGAGGATTTACATCCATTTTAGTCAGTGATTAGGATCTATTCATTAATGTTCTAAATTATAAAACAACGAAACATTTCCCCTGTATTGTTAAGCGTACCTTTTGGTACAATACTATCTAAATTTGAAATGCCGAGATTTTTACAAACATTTTTTTTTCTTCCGCTTGTGTTCCGTAATATGGCTTGGACAATCTTATTTGTAATTTAGATGCAACACTTATAAAAGTTGATATATATTTGGTATATTATGAAACTGGTAATGTCGAGATTTGTTGGTATTTATATTTATTGATACAGTTCATAGTACAAAATACAAATTAAATAATATGATGAATGTTGTGTGTTAATTCGAAGGCTTGAAGTATGCAATTAATTATTAAAATATGAGCAGTGATGGCAGTAGACTGCTGATAAGGCAATGGCTGCCAAATATGTACAAGAAATTATCTTAAAAATCACAACTATACATGTTGTTAGAAAAGCTATTTCTTGGATCACAGGTACCTTGGCGTAACTGAAGCTATTTGATTTTAGAAGTCACTGCGGTAGGGACTGGAATAGCCACCGTATGTACTACCGTAACCACGGTAGCCACCTCCATATCCGGGATAACGACTGCCATATCCACCGTAGCCACCTCTGTATCCATCGTAGCCGTAACCATTGCCATAACCTCCGTATCCACGGTATCCATCATAACCTCCGTAACCCCCATAGCCTCCATATCCGCCATAGCCCCTGTTTCCGCCGTATCCACCGTAGCCTCCATACCCTCCGTACCCTCTATTTCCTCCATATCCACCGTATCCACCATATCCCGAGTTTCCATAGCCTCCATATCCACCATAACCGCCATATCCTCCTCGGTTCCCATAGCCTCCGTAACCGCTGCTTAGTCCGTAGCCTCCGTAGCCACTGCCGCCATAGCCGCCTCCGTAGCCACCATATCCCCCATATCCACCATAGCGGTCTCTGTCAAGTCCGAAGTCGAAAACTGGAAAACAAACAAACCACGTTTATTTACAACATAATTTATTAATAGCAATAATAAAAAAATTACGAACGATGCAATATGGGCAAAAGTTTTCGTTTCTAACTAATTTCTTGTTATTCTGACCATCGAGATTGTTCCACTTAAATAACTCAGTGAATGAACAATTTAATAAAAGGATATTCTAGGAATTAGAAAAAAAATTGTGTTGTATTTGAAACTTATTAAGGTATTAGGCAGAACAGTCGCACGTCCTGAGAGTTAAACGTAGATGTGGGGAAGGAGTTGATTCTTATAAAAGAACCGTAATCTAAAACGACTCAGTATAACGAGTTACGGCTCACTGTTCGTGAGAAAATTGTGAGTCAGCATCGGCGTGAGCTGCTTGAGTCGTTGGGTTGAAGTAAGAGTCGACTAAGGCACTGAAGCGAAAACGTTATGAGCGGCAGTCTCCAAGAACGAATAAACAATAACACTCGTAACCAATTTTTAAGTGATAGGCTCAGCCACTTTTAAAACAGGCAGAACGTTAAGTCTAAATTTAGACTAAAATTATCATGACAGAAACTTAATTTTGATTTGTTATTCTTAAGACTTCTCTACATCCATGGTGGGATGAGAGAAAAAAAATCCTAATCTTCATCTCTTAGTGTTAAAACATCGGTTCCTTGTAAACGTATATTTTCAAAAGCCGGGCAGATCATGACTTAAAAAAAGGAGCAGGCTCACCAAATGCTTTATGTAAATAGCACTGTTAATTTTGTAAATACAGTAGTTATTAAGGTCTGTAAGTTTAAATTAATGTTTAAATGAGGTGAAAAACAGACGAAAATTGATAAAAGAAAACCAATAATAATTTAATGCAACTATATGTTTTGGCCCTGATCTGGACCCTCTTCCGTTCAAAGTGATCAGTTTAAATATTGTGTATATTGTTATAGAAATATATTTACAGTTTTTTATAAATAAATAACGTTATACCTATTACATATTTTGTTCTATAATTTTTGTGTGTGTTCATACTTCCTCCCCTCTTATTTCTCAAGTTATTAATGCTCAACGTTGATAAAAGAATCGGATGGGATTCGAAGAGCCGAAGAGTCGTTTAGAAGAATCAATTCGTAGCAATGAGTGAATCGACTCTGAACAACTCAAAAGGAGTCGGTCTGCCCATTACTAGTTAAAAGAACAGTGAATCGCATCTTTCTTAACTTTTAACATTCATAGGTATTAAATAGGTAACTCTTTCCCTTAAAAAAGACACCCTCAATATACCGTACTCCTGATTTAAGTTATTTTGAATTCAAATGATACATTTATAGGCATGGATTCCTTATCAAAACTTTATTCACTTAATCCCCTCTACAAATTCTTGATGTCTCTGTAATAGACATTTTGAAACACCCTGTACATACATTACAATAACCGATGCCCATACCCGTGATTAACCAACTAAAGAGCTCTCAATTGATCATACATTAATAACAAATATCCAAAAACATTTGACAAATACTAGTCCAGGGCTTGTCTACAAATGATCCTAAAGATAAACCACAGCCCTTTTGACCAGGACAAAAAACAAAATGTGATAACGAGGTCGACCAAGGTGAAACAACCAGAAAAGCACCGCGGAGTCGATCCAACAGCAGGTATTCATGTGTGCAGAGGGTATTGCTTCGAGGACACGAGATTTCCTCACTGTTTCTACGTTATCCCAGCTTGAAGTCCTGTATTCTCTGAGCACACTCTCTTCTGTCTCTTATTTATGATTCAGAAAACATATTAGAAAAAATGGCGATCAAGCCTAAAACTCCTTGCGGGGGACGATGATAACGTACCAAATACAGTACACATTACAGTTTAAACAGTAAATGATTTAAAACAAATAATATTATGCTTTTGAGACTCTGAGGAATAATTGCAGAATATTGTAGAGGAAAGTTTGACCTTTATAGGACTGTCAGATTCGCTTCGCAGAGCATAACTGACTGCTTCAGTGCTGACAACTTGACACTCGCTATCGGGACCGCGCGTTATTCTATAGTTTTTGCACATATAAGACTTTATGTGTGTTACGTGTAAATTTTGCGATTTTGATTGAACGTCATTTGAGTTACTGTGGTAAATTAATATTCATTTTAGTATTCTACTTACCTTTCATTAAAATAGTGCTCTAAGCAAAAAATGCGAAAGGTTTGGTGTTTGTTATTAAACACTACACATTTTCACGTTACTTTCAACGCCATTTATATAATTTAAGGTCATATTCCTGTTAATGAAAAGTCCAGCGTTTACCTAAATATTGTGTTACGTGTAAACGACGTCAGGAACTAACTAGATTTTAACAGTTTGTACCTTGCAAAGTCGAGAGAAGAACCTATTGATCCTATGTATTATTCGTGACACCGCAAACAGAGAATACAGTATAGAGTGGTGTAGGTCGGGTCACGCATGTGAGATACTACTAAGCTGAGGATATAAAAACGAATTTAATCGATTGATGTTACATTTATAAATGTAAAAACTCGTTGGAACCTTTGAGAATGTGGATTATCGGAGTTAAACATAAGTGGATTTTCAATTAACCAATTATATATATAATTAATATATATATTAATTTACGTTCTCTACTCTAAAACGATTTAAAATGTATATAAGCAATCAGTTACATTTTTAATTAAATTACGAATGAAAGCAATTTTCATTAATACTATCTTATCTATATTCTATTTGGAATAAAGAAGTATAATTTAGAACAGTACACTGAAAAGCGTAATGGATAGGATATTCTTATAAATAAACGAAAAGAGAAATATTTTTAACAATACTCTAAATTAATAAATAGTACACCAGGAAAATTAATATTAATTAGTAGCACTAGTAGGTTCCTAAATTTGTAATATCGTCTGGTATGATTTAAGCTCTAAACGTGCCAAAGAAATTTGCATTGTAATATGTTCAATACATTTATCACATAAATATAAAAATTATTTCCGGAATAAAAAAAATATACGTGCAACAGTTGAAACCAATGTCTCATAGGCCATTTGTTAATGTTCATAATAACATCATAAAAACTTTTAAAAATGAATGAATCAAAGTTTATAATAGTACATAATTATAAATTTCGTTTAAATTATTTGTCACTTAGAAGATTAATGGTCGAATTATTAGATCATAAATAAAGACTACCTTCAATATCTAAAATTGTAATATTTTGCCAATCAATTTATGGTTGTTTAAATATTTGTGCTTCGGCAAGACTGAATAATTTTGTACATTAAGTTTTTAAATAATTTTATGTTCATTAATACGGGTTTTTAATGAACGTTTAGTTAGACCAATGTAACAGTAATTGCAATCTAAACAGTTCATATAGTAATATTCCTTTTTATTTGTAAACCACTGTTTAATATGAGTTTATATTAATTTTTTATATCGTATAGGCTGTTCTAATATTTTTATTTATTTTTAAACAGTCAGATATTGTTAAAAGTAATACACAAATTGTATTAAACAATACCACGCAATATATTTTCTTATAACATCCAAATAATTCATTTTGAGAAATTGATTATTTTTAACTTTACTTCCTCAGTGGGGGAAATGAATTAGTTTTCGTTATGTATTTATTTTGATTCTTTTAGAATTATAACTTTCAAATCCATAAGGTGCGGAAGAAATTAGTTGCACTTTTAAGATTGTTTCTACTTTAGTCAGTTCCATAAATTTCAGAATGTCTTAAAAATATCTTTAATATATAATATACCCGTTTTACATATAAATGGGAAAAATGTTTCATATTTAAAATATAGTTACCCATATATATTTTTAAAATCGACGCTCTTGTATCTTAATGAGTCTTTCGGGAAAAAATTTGCATTATTAATATGGTCGTCAGCTGTGTCCAACTCTTATTATTACGGTCCTCAAATGTTAATCATATGTAGTTAAGTGTAGGAGTCTTAAATTCGTAACGTGGATTGTGAAATGATTTCCATTGCAAATGAGAGTGCACTCATACGATCGATTGATTTGGACTACCGCCTTAGTGGGTCACGGTGACTAATCGATTCAATTCTTTTATTACATTCGCGACAGTTTTTAGATTGCTGGGAGAGTTATTAACAATTAAACTTAGCCTCATGATCTTTCAATAAGATAAGAAAATAAGGTTTGCAAAGTTTTCATCTTGGTAGGAAATAATAAACGGTATTTACATTTCCCCGGATATATGCCATTTAAAAAGTATAAACACTATCTTGACAAAAACAACGGGATCGAACTAAATTATTTAAGTAAGTATTCTTCTAAGAAATGCTTTCAGTGGTTGCATTCAGAATGAGAAGGTAGAAAGTGGAATCACAGCTCTGTCAGAGACCTTAATTTGTTTTACTTTCAATTGTCTGTTTCAGAGAAATAAATTGAATAAGGCCAATTTGAGGTGAAGAGGTTGTAATAGAAATGGCAGTTTTAGTTAAAATTAATAGTAAGAAACTCCTGGATCATTGAAGTACGTGAAACGTAGGTTGTCAAGGCTTTATCCACGTTCATTGCTAGATTACTTAGATTCCCGATAAAATGAAACCAAGACCACACTAAATCAAATTCAGAGTATATTTATTTGGAATCTACTTTTGTTAAAAACATCATATTTTATCTATTATTTTCTCTAGTTTTGGTATCGTTGTTGTGGTATTTAGTCCTAAGACTGGTCTGATGCAACCCTCCATGCAAACCTATCTTGCGCTAACCTTTTCATTTCCGCATAGCTACCTCATCACACATCTTCCATAATCTGCTTAGCGTATTCCTCCCTCTTCTTATCCTACACACTTCCCTCTTATGATAATTTTACAAGCCCATCATGTCTTAATCTATCCCTTCTCTCGGTCTACGTTCTCCTTATTGTTCACTCATCCCCTATTATGCTTAGAACTTTCTCGTTAGTGATTCTATCCCCCCATCTCATTGTCAGCATTCTCATATAGCACCACATTTCAAAGGCTTCTATTCTTTTTCTTTCTGCAATTCCTACCGTCTAATTTTCGCATACATATTATGCCACACTCCATGCGAACATTTTTAGCAATTATTTCCCAATAATCACACTTATTTACCCGTAAGTAAGTACCTCTTTTTTGCTAAAACCTTCTTCGCCTTTTCTATCCTACTCAAGTCTACTATACTTCTACCATCCCTCGTTATTATACAGAAGCAGAATTCCTTAACTTCCTTCAAAATATCACTTCCCATTCTAACACCCTGTTTCCCATACTAAACTCCATTACCTTGGTTTTCCCTCTATTAATCATCATATTGAACTCTTTCTCCAGGACCACGTTCATGCCATTTATTCTTCTTTTGTCTCCCCTAATATTGCAATATTAAAGCGTAGGGTTTCCATTTCTTCTCCTTGCAGTATGATTCCTTTTCCGTCTTTCGTTTCAACTTTCTTCATAACATGTTCTATTAAACAGCATGGGCGTCAGACGCATTCTTTTCTTTTCTTGTTCTTCAATTCTAATTAGTGCTGAATGCCTTCCTTCTCGATATTTTATTCCTGTCCTCGAAGCCATTTAAGCTAAAAGTATTTGACGTTTAGGTGAATACTTGTTCACCATAGTACCAAGTAATTATGAATATGTCATCTCAATAATATTTTCGTTCGAAAATATTGGAAATTTATGTCATTTATGATTTTATTCACAAAAGAAATGCTGCAGACAACGCGCAACTAGTCTCAAAATAAATCACCGAAAGCGTTAGCGGAACCGATTTTTCTATTTTTTAAAAATCAAATAGAAGCATATATTGTGTGATATATGAGTCTATTGTTTTCATTGGAGCGAAATATGCCCTTACTGCAGCTTTAAAAACAATGAAAATTTTATGAGCGTCATCAGTTTAATGCGATATTTTATACGAGTATAGTCATAAGAATATGAAACTACGCATATATGCTCGGAATGCTGCGGTTGTTGAGCTTTTACCAGGTTTCTGTCCTTGCCTGTCCACAAAGCATTACTTCCTGTCCCCATTTATTCAGCTAAGAACATGAGGTCGTTATACACACACACAACTAACAAGTACATAAGTCGTGACTAACCTTTTATTGAAACTAAGGAAATATAAAAAGAGAATGATTTTTATAGTTATATATATATATTTATTTATTTATTTATTATAATACAATCAGATAATTATTAACGCTTTTGTCAGGAATTGTATAAACTCCATTAGTAAACAAAATGAAGGTCCATGGAGATTCTTAAAGGTAAAGTAGTCGTAGTGTTTTCTAATATATAGATTTCAACTAAGTTTTACGAATCACAAATTAATTGCGGTGTTCTTTCTAATGAGGTTTAAGTTTATCTGACTTTATTGAAATGAATGAATAACACAGGCAATTTAGTCAATTATTCGGCTGCAATGAGTGTTCATTAAGCACACTTAAATAAAACTTCTATTTACATTTATAAGATTATTTATAAAGATGCATTTGATGGATTGCTGAGAAAGGAACGAGACGTGCTATTTTTATTGTGATTTATTTACTTATTTTCATTAAAATTTAATTCTGTATATATTGGATGTATTATTAGTTTCTCTCAAAATGCTTTGATTATTTAATGATCTAACAAACTACAGAAGAAATAAAAAATACAGCCGAATAGTACGATTATAAGTAAACTGTTAAGTAGAAAACATTAATCTCCCATGTTAAAAGTATCCTAATTGCAAGCAACAGGAATTTTAGAAAATTGTATGAAGTCTGAAGTTCAGACGTTGATAAATCTATTCTAGTTATATAAGAGGGTCTTTTTAAAGCAAGAACAGTTTTAAATATTTTGCCGGTTCAGTTGCTATTTTAAGCATGCGCAATCAAATTCCCCATTCATTAGAGTCATACGCTGTTAGAGAGTTTATAAATGTTCAAACAATTGAACGATCTGGCGTCTGTGAAGTCAGCTCGGTGATTCCTGAATCAGCAAGTGCTGATTTGTATTTCATCACAGGCGGCATCTTTCTTTCTTTGACGTAAGCGTACAAAGTTTCCCGTTCAAAGTAGCTATATGGAGCTATATGGAGAAGTAGTGTGAGCTGTACGGTAAGGGTTGATAAAAAGTATCTGGCAAATAATGTCATTATATTTTTAAAATACATATCTGTACTTAAACGAATAGAAGGAACTCCAGAACTGCTTATATGAAGCTCTGTCATGAAGCATACGAAACTTGAATTGGAAGTGGAAGGTCCGGACGAGATGATTCCGTCTTGTTCTAATTCAAGGTTCATAGCCTTTATGGCGGAGTTTCAGGTAAGTAATTCTTGTGTTTCTTCTTTTCCTGATTGTAAGACATTGCACTTAAGATCGATTCACATATAACGTCCAGTATCTCGTCATCCTATTTCCTCAACCGAGGACTAATGGACTGAATAATAATAAATATAAATGTCCACAGCGACAGTGCCGGCTCGTGGGTATTTAAAGTTGTGTGCAACATCACCCTAATACAAATTTTAGGAGGATAAAGATATGAATAATGCTACAACATCTACAGGGTTGTTAATGTTCCACGACCCGTAATATGCAACATTTGTAATTTCGTCTCCATCACGTGTAATAGAAACGAAATTTTAAAATTGTAAAAGTATAAAACCTTATTGGCGCAAAATCCTAACATGACAGTATTTTGACTTTTACATATTTTAAAAAAAGAAAGTTAATTTTCGGAAAAAAGTCACATATTATGGAATATTGTATGCGGATGGTAGAGTAATTTTCTCACAATTATGAAAGTCTTCGAAATTCCACCTGTTATACGTATTTTATTATTAATAAACTTTGATTAAATCAAATAAACGACAAGTGCATAAAAAGTAATCTTTTTGGTAGCACATATTATTGCTGGATCTTAGGCGAGCAGGGGTTGAAACGGTAATAATGCGCATGCGCATTTCTCATTCCAGACTAGATTCTCGCGCTCTAAAGAATGTAGGCACGATATATACGAGAGGGGACGCGCTGGAAGGCGGACAGTTTGAAGTCTTCGAAATCGAAGCAGAAATTCATACTCTTAAAATGCTATTATTTTAGTTTCTTAAAATTACGAAACAAATAATTCCTCCTAAATTAGTTCATGTGCTGTAGCACATATGCACCAGCCGCCACTGTACAGTGAGTTGTAGCGAATTTAAGCCTTCAACGTGTCTAGCAGGTAGTCTATCCAGATAGCTCTGTTGGATAGTTACCGGGTTTGATTCCCATTCCGTAGATATTGTTTAGTCCTGAAGTTCTAATTAAAATTGTTTCTTAATTTTAATACAATACTCATATAAGCATATAATTAAAGTATCAGAATGGTAAAATCTTAACCGGACTGGGAAGCAAACCCGCGTTTCTCGCTTGGTACCCGGCAGCTCTAGCAACTAAGCTACTCGTGTTGACTCTGCCAAGTACGAGACTTCTCTATCCCTTATAAAGCTTGAACCCAGGCTAACCTTCTGTTCTTGAAATTTAATTTTATAATAAGAATGCGTAGAACAAAACTATAAACTGCTAAATACACATGCAAGTTGCATTAGCATATCAATTCCTGTAACTCGATTAGCAGACCAATAAAAAGAGATGATACTGAAATCACAATAATGTAGATGACACATTTCTGAAAGGATTAATGATCTTAATGGAAATGACGAAGACATATATTTTGGAGAACATATGTACAGAACAGTAATAGTGAAAACAGGTAAATAGGATTGCGGATTTATGGATGATGATATTTTAAGAAAGCACGGAGAAAAGAAAAGTTTGCTACAATGTAATGAAACGTCAAATTGGAACATAACCTGTTCAGAATCTGTGTTGAATGCTGAATGAAGTACGAATTTATATATATGAAGCCGATTTTGGCGTATTCTCAAAATATGATAATTTAGGAATCCAATTATATTCCTTAGTGAAATTTAAGAATTTATTTAATTATTTGTGGTACTTAAAATTGTGCATAATTCAATGTCAGGAAAGGCATTTTGTATTCCCAAAACGTCACGCTACCTAACGTGAAGTGAATGAACAACAAACGAGGTTATGCTTAGCATGAGAATGTTGGAAATTTTAAATGTACAGCAATTTATTTACCGTAGCCTTGGGGATTTTGTGAATACTTACTGCGTCCAGTGGCGTCAGCCTTGAGGTCGCTCGTGGGAAGATCTTCCTTCTCAGGCGTCGCCTTTGTCTCCACAGCATCATCCGCCGTCGCGAACGTCAAGGCGACCAGCACGATCAGTCCCTGGATATATATACTCATAATATTAGCTTATTTTAGAAAACATAGAAAAAGAACACATTTTTAAGCTAAGCCAGAGCTGTGATCCGGCCCAGGAAGACACGGGCGACAACAACCAATTTTCTGTTACGACACTAAAGTTGACGTTTTGCAAAACTTATTCGCGTAAACGAACCATTTTTTCATTGGAAATACCAGATTTGGAGTTAACTTAATTGCTATTGACAATCCTCATAGTTGTGCTGAGGTAATCTAACCTTTTCATCCCTTACCACAGTTGTATACAACCTATCGAAATAACTTGCTAAACGGAATCAATCTTGATCAATATTGACCAAACGTATGTGGTTGTTACTCGTATTACTCTACACTCATACATAATTTTATACTAAAAATAATGTCATGAAATAATAGTTTCAATTTTTAATATATTAAAAATGTGTCAATTTTATTTATTTTCCATGGACTAACAGATAAAATTGCAATGTGAAATTCGGGAGGAATGCACAAATAAACGCGCAAGGAACTAAGTGATAGCTTTCTCAGCTTTTCCAAACCCAAATTCGCAATTATTTAACTTACAAGTAAGTTCCCACTAAAGTCTAGTTGCTATAATCTGTTTTATTTATTCAGGACCAGTATAAAATAAAAAACTTACACCAGTAGCTTTTTGGTTACTCTGAATATTCAACATGATTGAAATCAAACTGTATGGTCTATTCTTTTTCGAACTGATTCCTCTTGGTTTGTTATTCCCACTTAAATAAACTATTAATCTTTTTTTATTTTCAGTTTCAATTCCTATAGAACTTCTCTAGTACCTGTCACGTGATGAAAAATCCTAATAGCAATTTCCTAACGCATTTTACGAAAGTTTTCTCGCAAAAGACTGAAGAAAAACTTTATACCATTCTCCTTGTTAAAAGCCTTTATCCATATGACAACGAACTAGATTTCTTTTATGTATATTATTAAATATCTGTATTATTAAAAACACTGAAATACATGATCAGCATTAAAAAAGGTGGAACCAAATTTCCAATATACGTATCTGTTTTGGATATCTTAAAAACACAATAAAATCTATCTATATTAATATGTAAATATATAAATAAGTAAGGATGATGTCACATTATCCAAATAATTGATGTAGTTAAGAAAGAGAATGGAGGTTAAATGGATTACATGAAATTAAGATCCGATGTTGTCATGTCAGGTAGGGACTAATCCATATGTATAAGTATATATACCATGGCATCGAAAGCAATTATTTACCTAGGTTTCCAAAAACTGTAGCATCTCGCTCGTAGCACTCCTATTCACTCGATATAATTCGACCCTCAAATGACTTCCTAGAATTTCATTTTTTAGTGATCGAATTCTCCTATGTAATCTCTTTTTGTTTAAGAAGGGATAAGAAAGTAAATGAGCTAGAAAGAGAATTTATTTCTTCGTACTATGCAAACGCATTCAGTTTATTGCCAGCATTGCCTAACAACACAAAGTATCAGTTTCCTATTTTACAAGGTTGAGACCTTCAGTGAGAACTTCAGAACAGCCCCCGGTGTGGTCTGAACGGAACTAATACCATTAAACACTAAAATCTCTGATCCAGAGATAGCCACCGTAGTGAACTTTTTTCAGCATCAAAGTTAAATCAATTGGACGGGTAACCAAATAAATCATGTTGTAAATTTAGTCACTTAATGAGAGAATGAGAGAAAGTAGAAATCATTCATAATAGCGCAGTAGTGTAGTTCCGCACGTTCGGCAGGGAGATTTAACTCACTAATAGACAGGTGGTGGAAAAGTGAGTATCCAGAAATATAAAACTATAAAATTCTACTGCAGCTAAAGCTGATTACTATTTTTTATCGTAATCTACGACAAAAAATTCCGTCAAAATAGCCATTTTTTTTAGAGTCAAAGAAGTGTGATAACGGACAACAAAAGAAATATGAAACAAAATAGTTGTGAAAGAAACACAAAAGTGGCTGATTCAGAAGGAAGTATCATATGCGTAGCGTGGCGGGGGCGGTGGAGTGACTCGTCCTGGGCGGCACTTTTTGGAGGTGGTTAACTTTCACAAAAAATAATAACTTGTAAGTTGAGCTAAAAATTTGAACCCTGTAAAATACACAATAACAAATTAATTTTTGCCGAATGTTGTTTAGAATTTCGGTAACTATTGGAGCCTTTTGTATTTAAATACCTAAATAAGGGGGTGACAATTTGGCCTATGTCCCGGGTGGCCTAGACTAACTCTACGCCACTGGGAGTATAAAGCTTTAAAAGAGCTAGGGGATGGAATATCTCACAAGAAAATTAGAATATTATACAGACTACGAAATTAGTACAGTGGGACTTACGGTGGCAAGATACAACAAGCGGACAGTCAATCTGAAAACTTAATTTGCTAAAATGTGAATAAAAAATGAGTACAATTTCCCTGGAAAATATACATATATAATGGGTTTATAAAGGAATAGACTAAATGCTGAAAGAGAAAAGGATGCTATAGGAGGGTATCAGAGGTAGCTGATGTAGAATGGGTGACGTACCTGTGTGAGTAGTCCCATGTCTGCGAGTGCGGCGCGACCAGACGTACCTGTCTTTATACACACGCGGCACGCAGGGTGTGACGTAACCAAACAGCAACGCCCTCGCGTCTTCGGGAAAAGTAAAAGTGCCCCAGCCCCTTGAGAGCACGGCGATTACCGCGCAAACAGTCATTTCCTGCGAGGGGCATTCCGTTTGACAAGGAGATGGACTCGGAACGGGGCCAAGGCTGCAGACCTGACTTCCAAGGAAAAACAATAAAAATGACAGCCAGTCCAAACACAGGCGTATAATGTCTGCCGAAACGCTTTTCACAGATTTGTTGTCGCTGCTTACAAAACAGTCTCACACGGCAGCACGTGGAGCTTGACGGTCGCATTGTGTTCCGCGGCTTTCGCCACCATCGGCGTCTTTGTAAATATTCTTTTAATTCGGGGCAGGAAGTGAGGCCATCGCCTTCGAAGGTAAGCTTCCGTTCTCACCAATGACAAGTGGCAATTATATGATTTCGCAGATTAACATCACAAGGCATAAATTCCTTCAAAAAACTATACATATATTACATGTCATACAAATAAAATGAGTTGAAAACAATAAACCTGAATAATTTTTTCAGTTTTCTGATTAAATTAAAATATGGTGATGTACTATAATAACATCCTAATTTAGAAATAAAGGTGTCTATAAACAAACTTTACAACTTTAGACTCAAATAACTGTAAAGCTATACGCGATAATAATAACTTCTCACAAGATAACTCAAAGTATTTTTATGCTCCAGGTGGCTCAGATTTGACGTAAAATATGGACACCACAGGAGAAAACCCAGTGGATTGTTCTGGATGGTTCCTTTCGGTGTCCGCCACGATTACCTGACCTCGCACCACCAGCGTTCTTCCTGTGGGGTTTTGTATAGGATCTGGGGAACATAACCAAGATTTCAGACCTACATAACTTGAAGACATGCATTCTAAGACAATTTATGGGCACCTTGTACATTTTCTCAACTTCCGGATAAGTTTTACACCTCTTCTTCGTAAAAAGGAAGTCATTCGCCCACAAACCTATCGACAGCATGGTAGTCGTCAAAACGTCGTTCTTCAAGTATATTTTTCAAGAGTCAGAGCAGGTAATAGACTAAGCGTGACACTGCGGCGGTGTACTTAAGAAGTCCTCGTTTCCTCGTTTTTGTTGAGTTATGACTGCTGTAAGTGAACGAGGATTGAGGTGAAATGAACGTAAGAATCGCAACAGTTTTTTGAACGTAATGGCATTTTGAACAGCGGCTTCCTTCATGTACGTCGTGCCGTGAATGCTGCCCAACTGTCAGCTTTTGGATGAAGAGAAACTTGTTTGCGGAATAGAAGAGGCTAGTTATCATATGAGAAGAGTACCGCTTCTGCCCGACAATTCACAAAGGAGGGATAGAAAACCAGTACAGACGACGGGAAAATGTATTTCTATTTAAGAGGTTATGTTACAATAAGAATATTACGTAACCATTTTGTTATTTTATTAAATAAATTTATACTTAGAGATCGTAGATTTTTCCCGGCGTAGCTGTTGAATGAAGTGTTCTCGGTATTCCACTCGGGTATCGATGTTTCGATGGCTGTCTCCGTCATCTTCTGCTGGAGATGTGACTTTACCTGAAGAAGATAGCGCTGACAGCCATCGAAACGTTGTGGCAAATAAACGTCAATATCCGAGTGGAATATTGTGGACACTTCATTAAAATATATACTTGATCGATTTCATACATATAAAACAAGGAATATACAGGATGTTGCAAAGGTTTCAGATTGGAAGTAAAAGTGAAGAGAAGCAAAAAATACCAATAAACAGGGGCTCGGAAATTAACAATTTATGAGATAATGTCATTTATTAATAAAGCATTCAGACAAAAACACGGATAATTTTCTTTTATCTACGGATATATAGAGAAAAAATATTCATAATTATGGCTTCATCTCCACATCAAGATAAAATACAGGAATATAAACTTTTTATTTTAAATGGTGTTTGTGGACAAACAAGACAGTTATTTGATCAATTTTAGAGTAGGATTTCAAAATTCTGACCAGTCACTTGAATGCATCCATCGATTCTATTCCGCAATCCTGGAACATTCTTCATTTGCTTGAATGCATGTGCTGTCCGATGATGCAGTTCTTCAGGTACGGCAATGTGTATTGTACTGTAACCTAGGACTTATGCATAGCGATACACAAATATCCAAGGGATTTAAATCCAATGATCTGGGAGGCGTATCCACCGTTGAACATATCGTCTGTTCAGATATCTTGTTACACTTGCAAGACAATGTGCTGGTGCACCGTCATTAATAAACCACATCTGCTGATAGATGTTTATAGCGACTTTTTTATTTCCGAATAATTTTTAATAATAGCTTCTTAAATATAACTGGTGCTTTGTTTATCAATAATGCACATGTATGTTTAAATGGCAGAAAATAAGTAACAATGTGTTACGTATGAGAAATGGAGAAAATATGCTCTAAACGAAGTTGAACAAAACGATATATTCAGAAAAATCAACCGACGATTATTGCCTGCCTTCTCTGAAAGAGATTATGTATTCAGCTAAACAATCTTCGTCATACAATGATGGGGTGCGTTTGAATCCCAGATATAATATACACTTGGTACTTTGATTACTATATTTTTCAAAGACACTAACATATGCATTATTTAGGTAACAATTTTCAAAGTATAATGATATTGACATTAAAACCGCAAGAAATCAAAAAATTGTTATGGACATAATAAGATATGCTTAATCACAAATTTATTTAAATTAGCATAAAATATTTAACCTAGCAAACTTTGAAAATTTATAATTAGACTTGGAAGAGAATGAAGGCGCCAGACAATTTAACTAACTAAGAAGATACAGCATATCTACACCACTCTCATTAAAAAAAATGAAAATAATGTTATACGATGCTCTTATGTATTTTTAGGAATAGAAAATATTTATTGCCGAATAAAATTATTTGAAATCACACAAATTTTGTCTTATAAATTTTCCTTGAAATAAAGTTAATTTTTGTAATGTCGAATTGTAAAAAACATAATTTTTCACCTACACACGGAAAAACAAGTGAATACACAAGAATACAAACAGGAGGGACTTTTGAATGCTGCGAATTAAATACGTTTTTCGTTAAGTGATTGAGAGAGAGGGGAGAGAGACTGTGGGGGAATTCACGATAACAACTATGAAATTTTGGGCTTTCAACTGATTTAAAGTAGAAAAAATTATTTAAAATGTAAATGGTTTTATCAATAGTTGTAGAGAATTTATAATTTCAGTGTTTCACTCAACTCGATTACAGACAATAGATTGGCATTATGAATCCCTACGTTGAAACCCAACGACATACTCGTGAGACCTTTATATCGCATAAGGTCATTGCAAAGATCAATAAACCTCGGGAGATTAGTTTGCTAGCATACGTTTAAAGAAACGTGGGAATTTGTATGGAACATTAATTTCAGGATCCAGCTTTTATTTTTGGTATTCAGTAATTATTATACTTGTTCTTATATTTTATGAATTATTATTTATTAACAAATTAATTTATAAGCTTAATGCGTTAAAATTATTGGAACATAAATTCATGTTCAATAGATAAGTTTAGTGGTTAGTGAAAGTAGTAAAAACTGCTATTGTGTGTAATCCTTGTACATTTGAACGTTTAATTACTTTTAGGCCTAAATTCAGCGTGTTTTCATTGTCATTAGAAAATAATTTTCTTGTAATTACTTTTAAATCTGACAAAGTTATCGCTCTGATCCTTGGGGAAGGAAAACTTGATGGGAAAGATAAACGTAACAAGCGTTTATCAAGATTCCTCAACATGTTTACGATGACAGCAGGGACGAAGCAGAAGTAATTAGCACGTTTAGATTGTCCTGTAACTGACTGATTTTTGGGTGTAATGAATAAGAATAAACGTATTTAATTATAATAGATATAAAACCTAACGGATAATTATGAAAAAAATATTTGGTGAAACTATTTATGAAAATATATTAATTATAACTAATATGAAATCCAATACTGTAGCTTAGAGATACTTCGAATAAAATGAGTGACGATAAAACTCTCACGAATGGCCCATTCATATTTGACTGTTGCTCGTATCATGAATATAATAAGATAACCAACATAATAGGTATTTTGTTAATATTACACTTAATTAAATTAATGTGAACGCCATGTTCGGGAAAATAACTTCGGGATATTGAGTAGTCCAGATAATGTTGCCCGGAAAACTTTCGTCGGGTAAGTGTATTTAGGGATTTTGACCTTGACCCAAAATGTGCGTTCCTCTCCTTTCCAAGACCAGTTCCGTGCCACTTTCGTCCAATAAATTCGCTGTGTATGTCTTCAGACGTCGAATTCATGTATAATTTTCTCAGATCAATTAATTCTTATTCAATGGATACTACTTGATATTGCCAACGCTTTTGTAACATTACTCGGACAAGCTGTTTCCTACCAATAGATATTGGTGTAATGTAAAAGAATTTATTAGAAAATAGTTACAAAGTATAGTATACCATGCTCAGTTTTTTGAGATTACAGAAATATAACAATAATTTCAAAATACACAACATCTAAAGTATTACAAAATTTATATTTTCAAATACTTACATGAATTTTTGCTTTGAAAATTTGTATTCATGTCAATGTATTGATTTTCACCAACATGAATAATGTAATACTAAAATACTATTTTTGTGTGTGAGACGGTGACCTTATTGTAAGATTGTCGGTTGATATTAAAATGTTTATTAATTCAAAATAGATGAATTTATTTGAGATGATATTGTATGAAAGTTTAAATAAATCTAATATTGTTAATCTTCTTAACTAATTTATTAAGTTAATGTAGAAGTTCCGTAACCATTTCCAGACTACCTAAACGTTCGTAATTTCAAGTTATGCTAACTTTAGTACACACAAGCTGAAGATGGTACAAATAGATAAACTATTATTTTGCGTTAAATTTAGGTTCCAATTTATAGCAAATTTAAGCATAAACGTTGGCACTATCTAGCAGGAATAACAAAAAATTGAAAAACTAAAAAAGGTTGAATGAATTTAATTATAATAAAAGATTCTCGATATATCAACGGAGTGGAGTCAGCGTTTGAACACGTTTCGGCGAAATTCTTTTCCGCTTCTTCCGATATGTTGATGATACATGTTATTTAGCCACACGGTCTCCAGGCAAAGAATGAATTCCTACAACATTCGAATGGTTTACACAGTGATATCCAGTTTACTGTGGAATTGGAAAAAAAATGGCCGTTTGCCATTTTTCGATATTATGATTTACAAGAAAATACGTGGGAAATTAGGACACACACTTTTTAGGAAGCCTGCACATACCGATTTATATCTTCATGCAAAGAGCTATCACCATCCAGCTCAGAAAAATATGGTAATGGCCACCCTTCTACATAGAGCCAGTGCCATATCAGATTATGATAACGTGGCGGCATACTTAAATAATCTCAAGAGAATATTCCAGATGAACGGATATACTGATGCACAGATAAGGAAGGCATTCCGGAAAGCAAATAATAATAAAGCTACCTTGTAACATATACTGATGACAGGACACAAGATGATTTTTGAAGGCACTAAGATTGAAAGCTCACGAGATGATGGCTGGATAGTATTTTGATGGAAGTTATCGCAATTAAGGGACATAAGAATCTTTTGAACAAAGATTCAGGTTTCCAAATTAGCACGGGATGGGTCCGATCATTACCGGCCGTCACATCGGATCTGCCCGACATCTGACAGAAAGAGCGGTGGTGAATAATTTGACCAATCAGGACACGGAAAGTGGAAATTTATGCAGTACTTTAGCAATTTCATTGGACGGCTCCTGCACTACACTACCTATATAATGAGGAAAACTGGGGAAAACTGTCTCGACAGTATGCACACGATTAAACGTCCAGATTGTACAAAGCAAGATGCTTAAATCATCGTCAAGGCACCCTGGGGGACACTCACTAAAGACGTCCATCCCGAATTGAATATTCTGCCACTAATAGAGGTTATCAAAAAACATACTGTACGATTGTACAGAAAGACACAATTCTCACATAACACTATCATAAAGCGTCTGGGCAACTATGATCGTACCAGCGGTACTGAACACAAACGCCACAAGCATCTCCTCCTCCAACCCGACACCCCCATTATTGAACATATTTTAGTGACCACGCTTTTTAATGGATTTTTTCATAATATGCTCAGCGATCCGGACGTGACGGTGAAGAAGGGGTTCGACGCGCATGATACCGAAGCCCAACTACTTACTATATCCAACTAATACTATCCAATCGCAGGTTGCTGTTGCACAAGAGCAGTATCCTAGCTTATCGGTACTTTTTCTGTCAGCCCTACGATCTTCATCCAGTGTCTCCCACAATCTATCTCTGTTAACGATCGTATTATAGGGTATTATAGGATCGCAGTTCCTATTCCTTGTGCTCCAAGTTGACTGACAGCATGTGCAGAGGGTGGTCCACATCCCCCGTTTTAATTCACTTCCTATGCTATTAAAAAGGGGAGTTGTCTGTTTCAGAATCACCCTCATGTAGTAGTCCCCCCCCCCCGCACACAAAACAAGTCTGTGTCTAGTCACGTTCCTAGATGTTTTTACGGAAGCGGGGCCATCTTACTTGGGTGCTACTTCTGGACGGTTTTTAAACGAGAAATTCTTCACCACGGCCAGTTTAAACGAGCGAAAATTAAAACGCTGTCAAAATTTAAAAGCCGTATTTAATACCATAATTTAACAACATGGCGTTATCCCCACAGCTAACTCACCTCCCGTTATTCGGAAGGGCGTGAGAATAGTACCCAATAGCCCGACCTACCTGATTTTATAGGGTTTTTCCTGAATCTCTTTAGGTGAAACACCGGGTAGGATTCTTAAACTTTAGCCCGTTTGCCCTAGTCAACCCTTAACTACCTATCTCTACCTATCTCTCCTTTTCAATTCCCTTCCTATACTATTAAAGGGGAGGTGCCTCTTGCAGCCTGTTATGCCCCCTCCCTTCGCCCCAAAAATATCGCGTTATTTCAGCGTTTAAAGAAAAGTGCCATATACTATCTGTATCTCATAGTATACACAATTTATATCTTGATTTCGAATACTGAAAAGATGAAAGCAGTGAATCTCATATTAAGATTAGATAGTTAACAGCCAGCTCTCAGGATATGTTTTGCTAGTTCATTTTCTCAGGAAATATCACCATGAATCATTTCCTTGAAAAGAGTGATGCAAAACCTAAAAAATTGTAGTTACTCAGGTTGCTCTCTAGTTCTCATTCAAGGTATGTATTATCTAATCAATTGCATAACTTGAAAAATAAACTGGTTAGTGTCATGCTTGAATTGGATGTAATTATTTCACAAGGTGGTCAGAATACCATAAAGCATGCACACTAAATTGTGTTTTATTTGCGCCTCAGAAAAAAAGGTTGTTATCCTTGACTTCTAGAGTGGTCTGTAGTCAGTAGCAAAGTTGTAAGGAAATTGTAACTTCTACACGAAAGGTCTTATCCGTGTTCAGTAGACATGCGACGAAGAAAACCATTAAAAATCAATTTTGTGACGAGCCGTAACATCAGTAAATGGTTTTACATATTTCATACATTTTCTCTAAATTTATTTTGTTTTAGTTTCTCTAATTAGTCGGTTATCAGTGATTTACTTTCTGGGAAATAGTTTTGAAACAACCTGTACCACATTCCCGCGTATTATACTACTTCTAGTCACCTCCTGTGTAGCTTTTTCTTTTTTTTTGTTAAGGAGGGGGAGAATTCACTTACGCATACCTCCGGAGAAGTTATGTAGGACTCTAAACTCTAAACTGCCACCCCCGTCAGTCTTGTTTCTTACTCCCTCGCGGCCACCGTCAGGGGGTAATGGTGTACACACCTAACTACCTTCCTTACCTAACGCTTGACGATTACTTTACACTTGTGACACTTATCTCCTCTCCTTTTCACTACATTCACTACATTTGTGTTACTTAATCTAGGTTTAACTATTTACATGTATTTTACTTTACCCATTAGACTACTATTTACAGTGCGTCTTCATGCCGCTCTCCCTCTAGCAGGTGCAACGTTTTTACGATATTACTGATGAACCCAGCCACCAAGTCCCAGTTTGTCTGAGTTTGGGGCATGAAACTCACGGTGTTTTCCGGCGTCAAAATTTCCCCACACATCGACTCTAATCCTTGCTCTATGAGCAATGAACCGCGGGATGCGTTCTCGGAATGTCCAGGGCAAACCGGGCATTCAGGACTATCGTCTAGCGTAAAGCGGTGGAGATACTCCCTGAAACACCCATGTCCGCTAAGAAACTGTGGTGTAGAGAACCTCCGTGCTTTGTCTACACCACTTCTCTTGTCTTGTACGAAGCGGTTCGTCCACCTGCCTTTGGTGGTTACGTCCCAACGTGACTGCCACTCTTGGTGACTGATCGTCCTTTCTTCCAGCTTGACGGATCTTTGTGTGCCTTCATTATCCGTGTGCCACTGGTTGATTCTTAGCCTTTCTTTGGGGGCACCATGCCTGCTATCACGCATGCTGCGTCGTAGGATACCGTCCGGTACGCACAGCATACACGAATGGCGCTAATGCGTACGTCCTCTTCTCCATCGCACAGACCCATATTGGTGCGACATAAAGCAGGCTAGCACTGAACCCTGGGGAACACCGCCCGTCACCCTGTACTCCACTATTCCGTCGTCGGTTGAGTAGTCCAAGGTTCTCTCAGTGAGGTAGTCTCCTATTATTTCCAGGATATACTGAGGGACGTTTAGTCTCTTTAGTCCGTCCTGGATGGAATACCATCTCGCTGAGTTGAACGCATTTTTTACATCCAACGAAATTATGGCACAGTACTTTTTCGCGCCTCTCTTCCATCTTTTCCCTGTAACGGTTTCCCTCGCAGTGTCAACGTCCCGCTTGATGGCGTCTATCGTCGAGTACATTCGGAATGCACTTGAATCTTAAGTCCGGTAATCGATTTGTTTCAAGACCTACAGTATTAGACGAAGCCGATCGTGGTGGCAGAATAGACGCCATTGCTATTGATTGTAGTTCCTATCGACATCTTGATCCAAAAGTTAGATGGGACGGGCATTGACAAAAGATGGGGAAACGGTGATCCAGGAGACAAACTGTAAATATTTCAACAGTAAGCTGGGGTGGGCGGGGCAGATAAGCTATGCTACAAGTTAAGCGAGGAACACTTTGCACTTGTAATTAGAACACTCACGAAGGATAATGAGACATCTAAGGAAGTAGCATGTTTGTCATTAGTACGCCCACTTATGGAATATGGTGCAGCATGCTGGGACCCGTACAGGAAAAATCAAATAGAATCCTTAGAAAGGGTGCAATAAAGGCCGCAAAATTCGTACCAATAGGACCTGTACATGGGAACGAAATATTAAAGCTACTAGGATGGGATACGCTAAAGACGAGACGAGAAAGAACTAGGCTACACATTTTCTACCGAGCCTTTGCAGGTCAGAAAGTTTGGCAGGGAATCCAAGATAGAATGACAAAAATGGAGTCGGTACCGGAGGAGTGATCACATGTTCAAATTAAATGCGAGGCAGCAAAAAAACAGATGTTGGAAAATACACATTCTTAAATAGGACAATTAATGGCTGGAACAATTTGCCTGAAAGTGTGTTTGGAAAATGTCTTCGAACAGAAAGACAATTTAAACTTAATCTAAATTCTGTAGTGAATGTAGTTTAGTGTAGTGTTATACAGTGAATTGAAGTGATCAGTGCTCCAAAATCTCCAACATTATACTAAAGTGAAATAGTAAAATAGTTTCCATGTTTTCGGGTATATTTCCAGCGTTTTTTTCAAGTAAAATCAATATTATTCCTTTTTCAAAATTTATCTTACAATAATATCATTCCATGCAAATTTATATGATATATGATTGATATTGAAGTAATATAATTATATTAATTATTTATAGTTTAAATATGGTCCTTACGACCAACTTTTTAATTATTGTGAGCTAATTTTAAGTCCTATGTATCTGCCACCGGGCATCTGCCCATTTTTAGATGAAATAAATACATACATACACAACTGAAAATATTTAAACATTTCTATTAATCAAAACTGACACATTTATGCGTTATAGCCTGCTCTTGAGTCCGCAACAACAATCGAAAGACAGTCCAGAACATAATATCGAGTGGCAATAGCATGGTTCGGAGGATCTTGCTAGGTAAATTCTTCTGGAGAAATTAAAATTGTAGTTCTACTGGTCAAGTTAATTGATATTTGTGACAAGTAGTTTATACTACCCAAACTATTCATTTATCTAATTACGTATCCAATTTCTCACTTGAGGACTGATGGAAACAATAAATATAAATCAATAATGCACGTTGTAAGAAAGAGTCTTTCCATCAATTTCACGTAAGTCGGTAGTTATCTGTGAATATAAATTATTGTGAAAAATAATACGTTTTAGTTACAACTCCATACCAAGAATAAATGCATTCTGGGGAAGCCAACGCTTGAGCAGCAGCATTAATTAATCAACGGAAAGAACATGTCAATCACAAACCGTAGCTGAGGCTTGTTGAATGTGGCTGATGTAAGTTATATCGGAATTTCCAATCACTTAGGGCTGAATATGAGTGAGTGGTATCCAAATGTTAAAATGGTTTCTCCCGCTCCCTTTTCTATTAGAATTACCTGAATGCCATTTATGGACTTCTATTTGAGTAGAATAGAGCTAAAATCTTTTATGTATTAAATAAATTTATTTCTATATTTCATTAATATACCAAATCTATATTCAATATTTTTACTTTCAAGTAATAAATAATTTTATTAATGAATATCATTCTGCTATCTTATATTAACTCATACGCATTTTACCACGATAGTTTGCCTGCGATACATGCTCGTTTTTATGTTTCTGTTTCGTTTTTATTACGGAAAGTTTTACTGACAGTTCTTGTTCAGTGAACAGTAGCGATTCAATCGGGTTTATTTTTTGGTTTACTTAGTTATTTTTCTTTCATTGATGTGTAACTGACTATGTGAGGGTGATTCTAAAGCAGACAACTCCCCATTATATCACAGGAAGGGAATTGAAAAGGGGGGATGTGGAGGGTAGAGCAAGGTAGCCAAGGGTTAACTAGGGCCCCCGGGCTGTAGTGTAAGGGTTCTACCCTGTGTTTCACCTCAAGGTTAAGCAGGGAAAACCTAAAAAAACATCAGGTAGGCCACTTGTGGGAGACATAATTTAAAATGTTTGACCTGGGGCTCTGGATCTCTTATCCCCCATGCAGGTCCTTCTCGTCCTTCTTTCATTGGCGCTATCGACCAATTTAGAGAGTTCGCCTACCGAAACGATTGCAGACTGTCATCTTTTATGACACATTACGAATTTGAAGTGGTACATGGTACATTCTCCATCAGTCTTAACCACAGTTCTCTTGACCACGAACACAAATATTCATGCCCATACCGCGAACCCGGGATCTCTGTGGTGGGAAACTGTGACGCTGACCGATACACCACAGCGGTCGGTAAATGTTATGATAATATCAACATTGAAATAACTACATGATTATTTTTAAACGTATATGACGATATTATGTACACTCTAATTATTTCTTTTCACACTGAAATTCCCAGGAGGAGAATTTTCTTGTGGGAGATACTGCATGCACTCCCACGTTAAACTGGAAGAGGGGACTTATTCATAGAGTGGAAAAAGATAGAGGAAAGAATGCGGAGTAAGTCAGAGCACTATCCGTCGTCAATCGTCTAGACATGAAAGCTGTGTTCACCAGCAATTTTGTGCGCTGTCACAGAATCTATTAGCAATTTGAATAGTAGCGTAGTCCGAATATTTAGAAACGAAATTAGCGTTAATATTGGCCCGGGTTATAGAATCAGCTCACTACGTCGAAGGTCTTTCAGCGTGAAATATGAACTTAAAAAGTTCTATGCAATTTTTAAATACGAAGAGATTAAAAATTATCGATGGAGGTATCATACAAAGAATTCACGGCAATATGGTTGAAGTTAATATCGATTTTACAGTCAACAACACGTTCTTGTAAAATTATTTCTTGTTTTGTGAATTTTTTTCTTTGTGGCTTACAAGATACATGGTTGCAATTACCCTTTAATACAATGGGAACGGATTGGAAAGGGGGAAGTGGAAAGGAGAACAAGGCACCCAAGAATTAACTAGGGCCACCTGGCTCCTGGAGTCTGGCTTTGCCTAAAAGTGATGCAGGGCAACAGCTAGAAAACATGCATCGGGTAGTTCGGGTTCCTGCCTTCCAATAAAGAGAGATGAGTTTTCAGTGATGACGCAATATTATTTTCTCCGATACTCGGCCAATTTAGGAATCAGCTGACCGACTATTCCAATAGGAATGGATGACAGTTCTCTACCATGCCCCAGGTCAGAAATCCCGAAGCAAACACCTCTCAAACTGACCGAGGCCTCTCAAATTGTGAAAAACTTAGGTCTAACTCAAAGAAGATTCACTTGAAAAAGCTGAGACCTGTTTCTACGAATCATTTGGAATTGTGATTTTTATTTCTTCTGAAGATATGGTACAGTGAGGTAATCCACAAAACTCTTCTCTATAAGTATTTGAAACGGGGGTGCGAAAGGGAGAGCAAGCCAGCCAAGGGCTGACTTAGGCTCCCGGGCTATGATTTGAGGATACTATCTAAAAATTTTGAGGGTGATCCTGAAACAGGCAACTCCCCTTCCCTTTAATAGCATACGAAGGGAGTTGAAAGGGGGGATGTGGAAGGTAAAGCAAGATAGCGAAGGGTTGTCTCGCGGCCATTCTCGAGGCCTAATGATTTCGTGGAATCCAACTAAGAATTCTCAACAATCTCAACCTAATCTTCCTGCAATGTTTCTTACCCACTGCCATTTCACGCGCTTCACATTAGTACTTTATTCGTGCCTTTTCACTAGAGTGATATTTCTGTGAGCTTCTTGCATTTTGAACCTTCAGTACAATTCTCTTGATTGAACTCGTTCTAGCATTAAAATACAAGTTATATAAAATCGCTGCAATAAAAGAAACATTAATTTTTGAAATTCCTTGGCCATTATAGAAAACACAATAATTTTATGCACTGTTTAGATGGTTTAGCTTCAGTCAAATCGGCTGTATTGATTCCAGACCTGACATCAATAATATGGACAGTGCAGTGTACGGAATCTTTGATGACGGAGCAACGACCTTGTATAAGAGCGTAATCTCACCTCGCTCCGCCTGCACTAATTGCTGTATGTGAGAACACTGCTTGCTAACTGCGGTCAACAATGAACAACTCTCAGCGACGTACTTAGGCCTTTCCCACGAAACCAACACGGTGAGGTCATTATTAGTGTTTTGCCTTGGACAGTAGTAATGAGCTACTGGAAGCCATGGATTAGGCGCCCTGCTGTCTGAAAACCCTTGCTTATGCAAATCGGTCAAGTCGTAACGAACCGGAACGGTAAATGAACAAACTTCATAAAATTATTTTTAATAGCCATTACGATTTTAATGTACACTAACAATTTGAGTCGAAGTTCATCCAACAACAAAATCTGGAGACGAATATATATTTAATAGTTCTTTGCCAACCTTGACCTGGTATTTACCTATTTAATCCAAATTTCAATTACAAATGAAAGGGAATGAATTCTACCTACAGCATAAAATCGAATTAATTCTAAATATTTAAGAGGTTAAGTAAAAATACATCTTATAAAATATTTGTCAAATTGACTAAAAGCTAATAACTCTATATTTTATTATAAACATTTTCACGTCCAAATATTATTGGAAAAGTTATCGGGATTCCAACCGGGTGGCGTTGTAAAGACACGATGTTTTGTCGACAATCACCGTCATTTATGTACACCAGAGAACTTTTTCAGCAACTAATTCACCGGGAAAGCCGGCGAAAGTTAATAAATAAATTGTTGAATAAGCCTTTCGGAGATAAATGGCTATCTCAAGCTCACTCCACAATAAATTGATTCAGTGACCAATTAATCGCGGTCTCTGGAAAAATGAATATCTTAAAGGTTAAAATGGAGTGAGTGAAGTCTATGCTATATAAACTGTGTGGAACTATCGCCTTCGTGTTTGGATGTCGTTTATATTTCATTACATGCCATCTTCTTTACACACAGTGATCTAGAATAGTTTTATTCTTCTAAGTTTGTGTATAAATATCGACAATTAGCATAGATACTCCGAAAACGTTGGATCCGACACTAATTTCGGTCATTTTTAACAATTTATATTTCATTCTAGCTAATCCTGGACGCCATAGAAGTATAGACACACATATCTGTCGTTGTCTACCATCCCTACCCTTATAGCAAAATTATCTCCAATTCAAATTCGACCAGTTCTGTCTGGAGATATTCGCATTACTGACAGTAATTATTCCAGAACAGACTCAGCGTCGCGGAAACTTTATTACCTTTCCTTTCGGTAAAATCAGCGTGCGGTTGATATTTAAATGCCAAATACATGTCAAAGAAAGTAGAAATGCTTCAATTGAAGCTCAAGTAAAGAGCGTATAGCTAAATTTAAAAGAAAAACAAAAATGGAAACATGTCGATATGTGTACAGAGGTGGAGGGATGTTGAGTCAGCCCTCAGTACGTTGACTCGGACTAGCTCAGTGGTAGGGTTACCCGTCCGGAAAGCGAGAGGTCCTGGGTTCGAGTCCTGGGTCCTGCCGACCATTCTCCATCCTTGTCTTTCTTGTAAAATACATTCTACAGTTATCTTTTTAGTAGACATAAAATATAATATCTGTTAAGGGTTCTAAGCTTATGAAGACCTAGACTTAATGACACATTCACACACACACATACACGAATATATATTAATAATATTCAAGATAAAATTCATAGATCTTGAGGAGCCGCTAAAAAAGTTATTTTAAGCGAGAAGGAAAAGCAAATAAATTTGCAAAATATTTTGCATTTGTATTTGGGAAGATAACAGATTTTACAATATTTACTATCTGGATAGTAGGACAGTTTTCAAACCGGGGTCACTACGCAAACACATTAAAAACATTAAGTCACACAAATCGGTTGGACCAGATGAAATTGCAGGAGAAGCACTCAAATTAGGAGGGGAAGCCATGATAACGTACCTCCTGCGGTTATTTGAAATGTCAATTAACAATAATGAAGTCCCGGACGATTGTAGAAATGCGATCGTAGTACCTATATACAAAGCAGGTACCTAGTAACTACAGGCCAGTTATTCTCACTTCAGTGGTATGCAAAGTGTTGCAGAGATTATTAGCGGAGTATTTACGTAGTGGTTACACAGTGGGCAGCACGGTTTTAGGCCAGGATATTCTTGCGAGAGTCAGTTAGTGACTGTATGTCAAGATATATCTGATGTGATGGATGTGGGGGGAAGAATTGTTGCTGTTGTAATTGACTTTTCAAAGGTTTTTGACCTTGTACCGCATCATATTCTTTTAATGAAATTGGGAAAATCGGGCATTGAGAAACGAGTTTTAAACTGGATTCGCGAGTTTCTGGATAACAGAAAGCTCAGTGTTCTGAGCCAGTTGAAGTCACGTCAGGGGTGCCCCAGGAAAGCGTAATTGGGGCACTAGTGTTTTTAGCATTTATAATTGATTTGGCGATAGGTATTGAGTCTCAGATAAGATTATTTGCCAATGACTGTATCATTTACCGAAAAATTGTAAACGTCCAAGATGCAAATATTCTTCAATCTGATCTAAACAAAATTCATCGTTGGTCGGACGAAAATGGAATGAAAGTAAACGTGGCAAAAAGTAAATCGATTGTATTTACAAAAATGAGAAACGTTTTTCAAGTTGAATTTAAATTAGGGGATGAAAATAAATTACAAGTAGACATTTGTAAATATCTTAGCGTAACTTTGAGCAAAGACTTAAATTGGGGAGAACACATCAATTCAGTAAGTGGGAAAGGGTGGAGGGCACTTCACCAAGTCAATAGAATACTGCGGAAAAGTACCCGGAAGACCTACCCTCGATATAAATAAAAAAAAGACCAAAGACATGCTTATAGGTGTTTGGTTCGGCCTATCCTCGAGTATGGGGCGGTGTGTTGGGATCAGATACACGCGTTGGACAGACTTCAAAACAGGACAGGAAAAGCAAATATTTCTGGAGGCACGTGTATGGTAATCTGGAGGAGAAAGAGGGCCAGGCTTTGTGCACTGTACAAAGCGTATACAGACGAACCGGCCTGGAGTCATATCAAAACTCGTATTCATTTATCGACATATGTAGCGAGAAATGATTATTCATTTAAAATTAATCAGAGAAGACAACGAACGGACGTGGGTAAATACTCCTTAGTAAATAGAACCGTAAAAGACTGGAATAATTTGCCTGCAAATCTACTAACGACTTTTCCGAAAAGTGTAAAATTATTTAGGGACAGAATTAGGTTTAACTTAATTTACTCAGGCTTATAATTAGTGTTAAAGTATTTGTATATTGAATGTTTATATTAATATTTTTTTCTTTAACTTATATTCCTTTATTGGAATAATAAATTTGTGTTGCCACCGGCTCAGCCAATTGTAACATAATAAATCTATCCATCGAAGTCAATTGTTGTTATCTACCATTAATAAAAACTCTAGATTTGGACACTTCTATGTATATATTTCACCAGCCTTCAGTCAACGTTCAAGATATAAACTGGAAGTTGGAAGTAGTAATATATAGAACACGAAAGAAAATGTTCAAAACAACTATTCTGAAAAAATAACTTTGCTGATAGTTCACTGGTTATATGAACTGGCGCCAGTTCTTGAACTATTAGCAGTTTGTGAACTAGGCCAATTTGCGAACTGTGGAGTTCCTTTGGGTCCAACTATCACGCTGAGCCGTGTCCGGGTCGTTTCCAGTGGCGGCTGGAGCATATGTGCTACAGCACATAAATTAATTTAGAAAGAATTATTATTTTCTTCATTTTAAGAACATTTACAACTATTGTGTTTCTAACAATGAGAATTTCTGCTTCGACTTGCACGATGCGCTCGCTTCCCGCTAAGGTAGCCACTGGCCACTGTCGGAGCTACAGAGCGCGCAGCGCACAAAATCTGTCAGGAACGTGAAATACGCATGCGCAGTACTCGCAAGCATCATCAAAACTGCTTCTAACTCGCGCTGTGAACGGAATAGGCAATAGCTCACAGAAGTCCCGTGCTGTGGCAAAGAGAGGCGGCTCCTCACAGGGGACTGCATAAGCAGCGAAATCAAATTGAAACAATTCAGGAGTTTAAAATATTACTCTAAAGTACTTTATATTTCACATATTTTCATATCTATTCACGTTTTATAGGTTTTTTAATGCTATAAAACGTCGTCATAGCTACCAGTGAAAAATGTTAACTCCAGCTACGAGCCGAATAAAGTTTTATTCGGCAGAGGACTACTGCTATTTTAGCTGAAATCTTCAGAGTTTAAATCATATGATGTTGCTGAATGAATTATACTGCAGAAATTTTAGTGACGATGTTTTATTGGATTAAAATGCCTATCAGAGTTTATATTTTATAAACAAATATAGTATTCGTACTTTGTACGTTGTATGTTTTTTTTAAAAACATAATCAAATAATATTTTCGAGAAATTACATTATTTTGAGAAGATCTACCTCACGACCCTGCATATAAATACGACATTCATGCGTGAGATGGTACGCAATGAAACATTTTAGAGTTATAAATTTCTATTAATTTGGTATTTAATTATTCTGCCTTTTAAAATTTACACGCTATTGGAAACTATATGGACGGAATTAGAAATGTAGCGTGTCACGAGGGGGTTCACTTGCCTCTGAGTGTTGGTAACACCGTCGCTATTGTTGGAGAACTAACTTTGGTAGTTATCGTTAGTGTTATTTATCTGAGGTGAGTGGGGAGACTGTACTTTTAAAGATGAAACTGGGCAAGCCTATGCCTGACGTTAACATAAACCATAAAGCAAAAGTGGACGGGAATCGAGAATATATAAGGCACTTTGATAAAAAAATTATAACTGTAACTGGATTTGTGGTTGTGACGTTAGAAATTCTCTCTTCTGTTTTTCCTGTCTTATTTTTGGCAACAACGACGCACTCAGTAAGACAGGTGTTAAAGATATTGCTCATCTCGGTTCATTACAAAAAGCAAACAGTGAAAATAGGAGACACATTAATATTGTTTTAGATCTTTGCATGCTTGTAAAATCATACCCGTTGCATGATCGAAAAAGACTAAGTAAATAGTTAAGTAATTTGTATTCTCTGTCTGACTTCCGAAACCACGCAGGTGCGGTTGCACTGCTACCACTTATTACAAGCCAAAATTTAGCAACAGATGCTTTTATTGAAATGAGCAAACTTTTGAATATTCTGGTAACGACAAGTGAACCGCAGAGGTGCTCCTGAACCCTGAAAAGAATAAAAACTTTTTTGTGGTATTCTATGACTCATGATAGTCTGACAGCCCTAGCAATGTTTTCCATAGAAAAGAGGCTAATCCTACTAACAGAAGGATTTAACATGAAGGTAAATGAGAAGTTCACCAGAAGTAAAGAAATAAAAATGGACTTCTAATACAAACATTTCTGTGAGTAATTATTGCTAGAGTAATGCTGTTGTTTGGGGTAAAGTAGTACATAACTTAAAAAACTCACGATCTCTACCTTCCACATCCCCCCTTTTCAAGCCCCTTCCTATGCTATTAAAGGGGAGTTGCCTGCTTCAGGATCACCCTCATGTAGCCTGTTCCCCCCCACATGCCGAGACACCTTCACCTATTTTAGGAGGTATATGTACTGGGGTCGAAGACCTTGGGCATATGGCAATAGTTGTCCGCTGATTCAATTGGATCAGACGGCCAACTGCCTCCTGAAAGTAGTAGATCATGGAGACCCCACAGCAAACTCATCCCCCGTCATTCGGAAGGGCGTGAGAATAGTACCCAATGCCCAATCTACATGATGCAGATTTTCTAGGGTTTTCCCTGCATATCATCAGGTGAAATACCGGGTTGGATCCTTAAACTACACCCCGGGGGCCCTACTCAACCCTTGACTACCTTTGTTCTACCTTCCACATATCCCCTTTTCAATTCCCTTCCTATGTTATAAAAGGGGAGTTGCCTGTCTCAGGATTAGCCTCATGCATCCTGTTAACCAAAAAAAGAAAGTTTCGAGTTGTTCCTTTATTGAGTTTAAGTTGTCACTGGATTGTATGTCTTGTTATCCGTTTGATTAGCATTGTTTTTCCTCATTTAGACGCTGGAAATTGTGTAATCTGTATAAACTCTTTCGCGTGAAGTGAATTATTTAATTATTTTTGCAACATTTAATTATTTAAGGAACCAGGTTATTATATATTTATTTATTTAGAAGTCAACTATTGCCTATATCATTATATTTACTTATTTATTTCTTCTTATTTAAAACTTAACAGAGTAATAATATATCCCTGTTTCTCATAATTAGTAAAGTACAAGAGTTCTGTAATCCTATTTAAGTTTTATTCTTAATTTGGCTCTTAATTTTTATCGATCTATATTATTTTTATTTACAATTTTGAATGTTAAAAGTGATTACATTTAAATATTGAGAATGAGGTCACCAAGACTGGATTTATTCTCAGCACATCCGCCGAAGGACGAAATTCCGGAAGTTCCGAGTGATGTCATCGCAGGTTGAAGTGAAACTTTTACAGTCCCTGAAGTAACGTATTCGGAGTGTGTTGTAGGGACTAGGCTTTTCCCAGAAGTTGATATCCCTCAAGGCAGTGCAGTCCAAGGTTAAAGAGCCAATCAGCCAGCCCATCTATTCAAATGGAAAGAGTGAGGAGAACAGTGAAACCTATTTGGTAACCGTTAATACGAACGAGTATTTTTGAGAAACTTGGAAAAACCAAAGAAAGTCAAGGTGAGTTACAGACAGAACCACTAATTACCGGCTTTACAAAATCTTATTATCATGACAGCAGAAAAATATATAACACATCAGATTGTTGGCATAAAGTAATTGTTTTTTCAATTAACACGCTGATGTACAAATTTGTTGCTACAAAACTAAATGAAAGATTATGAAACTAACGTTTAGGGTTTTGTGAGAAGAAATTATACTACAACTTTGTCTAAGTCAGTAGTAAACCTATAATTTAGAGTTACTCTTTAACAATTGTATCTTTGATTGAGGTTGTCAAAATTATGAAAAATATTTAAGTTACAGTCTAACAGCTAGTTTTATAGCTATAATGACCAATTTAATTTATTATACATTTAAATGCGTTATCCTTCTATAATCACGCAATGCAAACAATAAATAAGAATCGTTTTGGAAAAACAGAACCTCTACAGTTCATAAAACGAAGAAATTATTTCCAATTTCGGTGGTAATCTACATCAGTCAGTAATTGAAGAAGAAAAGGAAGTGGATGATGAAGAGTTGGGGGAAAAATTTGATGGTCGAAGCTTGTAGGGCGCTGACAGATCTGAGCAATTATAAAGCGCCAGGAGATGATAAGATCATCGGGTGAGAAAGAATATCACGGCTGTTCAGGATAGTTTGTGAAATTTACGAAAGAGGAAAAATACCAGAGGATTTTAGTAAAAACATAATTATATCCATACCGAAGAAGACAGGGGCTGATAGATGCGAACAGCACAAGACAATTAGTTTAGTATTTCGTGCATGTAAAATATTAACAAAAATAGTATATAGAAGGATGGAACGACAAGTAGAATACGAGTTAGGAAAGATCAGTTTCGTTTTAGGAAGAATGTAGGGACAAGAGAAGCAATATTGACTCTGCGTCTAATTTTAGAAGACAGGATAAGAAAAAAGAGGCCTACGTTCATGGTATTTGTAGACTTAGAAAAAGCCTTTAATAATGTAAACTGGAACACACTATTAAGGATTTTGAAGAGGACAAGAAAAAAATATCAGAAAGAAGACTTAAACATAACCTCTACAGAAAGTAGTCAACTGTAATTAGAATTGAGGATCAAGAAAGAAGTAAGACAAGGATGCAGTCTGTCACTCATCCTGTTTAACTTATAACGGAATATGGAAAATGAATCATACTGCAAGAAGAAGAAATAAAAATCCTACGTTTTGCCGAACATATTGCAGTATTAGGGAAGTCAGAAAAAGACTTGGAAACCGTAATAACAATATGAGGATTAATAGAGGGAAAACCAAGGTGATGGAGTGTAGTATGGGAAACAGTGGAATAACTAAGGGTGTTAGGATTGGGCAGGGATATTTTGAAGGAAGTTACGGAATTCTGCTATTTTGGAAGCGTAATAATTAGGGATGGTAGAAGTATAGTAGACATAAAGAGTAGGATAGCACAGGCACAAAAAAGGCTTTCGCGAAAAATAGGAATTTACATATGGGTAAATGAGTATGAATATTAGGAAATCATCACTAAAAATGAACGTGTGGAGTTATATGGACGCGAAACGTGGATGATAGGAGTTGTAGAAATGAAAAGCCTTTGAAATGTAGTGCTATATGAGAATGCTGATAATCAGATGGGTGGATAGAATCGCTAACGAGGAAGTTCTAAGCATAATAGGGGATGCGTGAACAATAAGGAGGAAGTTGACCGAGAGAAGGGATAAATTAAGACATGAGGTTCTTGTAAAATTAGCATTAGAGGGAAATTGTGTGGGGTAAGAACAGAAGAGGGTTGACAAGGTGGAATACGCTAAACAGTTCAGGGAGGATGTGGGATGTGGTAGTTGTGAGGAAATGAAAGGCTTATGCAAGCCAGGTAAGCATGGATGGTTGCATCAGACCTGTCATAGGGCTGAATACCACAACATTTCCAAATTCTTTTCCGTTCCCCATAATTCCATATTACTTTTTTAATTCCTAAAATATTAAAAACTCAGTTTACCATAGACGAACCTTTATTTTTAAATACAATTAAATAAGTGGAACGCTCCTATTATCAGATATGAATGATTTGATTTCAGGTTACGAGTTCTGCAGAAATAGAATTTATCGGAAAAAAATTGTTGGTTTATCTCACAGCAAAGCGAGTCGTCTGATTTTAATAAGTATGTTGCTTTAAAATGATATAAAACCAAATTACAATGTTTCCCAAATAATGTCGATTAAAACATACAATATTATTATGATACAAATTCTAGGCCTGCGATACAATTGTTTCTCCATTCGTCACGAAGAATCCGATTATTACAATTCATTGTGAACACATTTTTCTATATAGGTTGCGGTAAATGTGATATGAATCACATTTTAATCAGTATACCTACAGACATAATAAAAACACATTTAATATAAACTTAGGTTTGTAATGCTTCAATGAAATAACGTTGAGTATTTAAAGTAAGTAAATAATTCTGGTACTGAACACATTTATTCACTAAATTATCAAAATACGAAATTGTAGCAAGAGAAAGAAAAGATTGCTAGACGGACGGGATGGAAAAATCTCGACCGAATCGGGAATCGAAACTGGGTGAGCACTCTTCCAACTGAGCTATCCGAGTCGAGACACCAAACTACTGCGATCTTTCTCCATCCATAGACTTAGGCTCAGACTTGCATATATTATTCACGGTATAATTTTTAGGTAAAGAATGTATATTGAAGGAAATATATCATAGGTGCAATGATGTTCATTCAAGAACAGGACAAATTCTTACATTGAAGCTCGGCCATGAAGGCTATGAAACCGGATTAGATCAGGATGGAAACATCTCAACCTTATCTTCTAATTTAGTTTCATAGCCTTCATTCCTGAGCTTCATTGTTTGCATTTCCTCTGTTCTCCAATAAAAAGTTGTTTGTATTTCCTGGTTTGGAATAAAATCTTGATCAACACAGAGAAATTAAGTATTCTAGCATTAATATCGTTTCTTGTTTAACAACATTCACATTGAATTATAATTATTATAAATTATTATTTGAATAATTATATTAATAAAAATAATTATATATTCACAATTGTATGCATTGTATATTAAGAATATCATTACACCCGATATTCGCAAGTCGCCCTCGAAATGCGAACTATTGTCAGCTTGAGTAATGAATTAAATATGTCTAATGATCGAGTGAAGGCTTTCTCGGTGTAAGTAATGTAAAAAGTTTTCTTGGGCTTCCAACCGGGTGAAAACACCGTTTCGGCAGGTGTCATTGCTACCATCTTCTGGTGAAACGTCGTGGAACTCCTGTGTTTTCACTCGGTTGGAAGGCCGAGAAAACTTTATATATATATATATATATATTTTAATTAATATTATGTTTGCGAAAAATTTTATATTGCGAAAGGAATTTGTTATGATTCGATGTAGCGATGCTCTAGGAAGTAAGAAAATTATTACGAATAATAATTATAATAATTTGGAATGATTTAACTTATCAACATTGCTTATCTCTGGGGATTTAAATAGTAGTTTTGATCCTGAGAATTATTACTATAAAGAAATCATTTCGTGCTATTTATGTTAGACATACAAAAAGATTTCTTAAGAGTAAATTCAGCCGACCTCCTGTGGGGTAGTAGCTAACGTTGCTGTCTCACAACTCAGGGGTCCCGGGTTCGAATCCTGGCATGGGCTTGGATGCCATGGTCGCGAGGATCGGGATTAAGGTTTATGGTGAGTTGAAACACAGGCCACGTATCACCCCAAATTCGGAATGTGTCACTCCAGATGACAGTCCGTAACCGCCTCGGCCCTCAAGACGACTGTTGAAGGAGAATAGTAAATTCAACTTCACTTCTCGTAAGTCAAACAACACGTGTCTGCAAATGCCTCATGCTTCTGGGTTTGAATGTTGGTCAGCCTTAGAGAGACAGCGCCTGCGGTGGAGTAGCCTAGTTTTTCTGCGCGGGGGTCTGGAGACCTTGCGCAGTTTCTCTTCGCCCCCTCAGTTCTTTGCCACCAATCCAGGACACGGAATTGCATCACGCGACAACATTCCCTATATCGCAGCTTCTCCCATGTCACGGCCACCTAGTTCGGCGGGAACGACTGCCCTCTCATTTTAATGCGTCGATGATGAAAATAATACTGGCAAACGAACATTGTGAAATGTGGCTATGTTATGCAAAATTGGCCTAGTTGTAATGAGAGATTTTAATAAAACGGAGAAAGTTACTCAGGCCGTAGGAAGTACACAGAGAAAAACTAATAGTTAAAAGTTCGAAGCGACGATGAAAACGGAAACATCAAATCTGGCTGAGCGACGATTAGATTTTAGATTTCTTTTTGTTTCCATTACTTCTCGGTTGAGGAAATAGGATAAGTCGACTAACAAATAATTAGAAGCACAAAATAAAGTAACATAATTAACTACAAATAATCTTTAAATAAATAACTAAAATAAACAGGATATAGTCTAAAATCATTGGAAACACTACACGTACAATAGTGAGCACAAACGCACATTGGGAAACACAGACACACCCATAAGCATTCTGAGTTAACCATCAACCTCCATATGAAAAAAACTCTATCCCTAGATTTTGGGCTGTTTCTTAACCATCTTACCTTATTTTCCGTTCTCCAATAAGTTGGCTCCTAATTTGATAGTATCTAATGAGGTTTGTAAACGTTTAAAAGCGATTTTGATTTGCTTTAAATTAAATTAAATTATGGCAAGGGGATTAAATAATAAGAAACTTTTACAATTTTAAAATTATATTAAACACTAGAAAACAACACATGAAATAAAATAAAACGTATCTCCGAACTCTTTAATATATATATATATATATCTTTGAAAATATATTTACTTTATGAATTAAAATTAGGAAGCAATACGATTCTGTCTCTCAGGGGAAGGTGGGCTTAAATACTTTGATCTTTATGTTCTGAACAAAGGTGGCAGTTGCTACTATGGTTCTCAGTAGACAGTCTTGAAGGATTTATGGTACGTTACCGACACCGGAACTCGTTGGTACATCTGGCTGGAACCATTGAAGACATTTAAGTGGCATCTTCTGTAATTGACTGCTACAACTGGCCTTTCAGTCTCTTCTGACGGTCTCGTCTCTGCGACCCCTTGGCTATTCCGTCCTATCAACAACCACTCTCCAAATCCCGTTCAATGACCGGTCTAAAACTCCATCACCCCCCAACTAACTCCTTCCTCAATCTTTTAATAACCGCAAAAGCTCTGATTTCCCCTTCTCGTTCAAATTTTGGCCAATAAGAAACATTTTTATATTTTCTAGTTCACAGAAGTCGCAAAATAACATGCACCAGAGGTTATTGAACTTCTGTGGGAACGTCTGAAACTTGGTTAAATATTGAGACCTTAGATTATTTCATCCGACACATTTATGACTTTTGCTGGGTAGCGTCTTCTCAATCCCTCAAAATATTACTTCTATAGATGTTTTGATGCCTCGAAGGCCAGCCAGCCCTTCGGGACATTTACCTGAAAGGACAACGAACCCTCGAGTTCCGCCCCTCGTAAAATTTAGTATAATAAAATTTTATATAATTTAAAATAAAAAACCTCTTTAATAATCTAGAAAGCATGTATTGTATACAATACAGGTTAAGCTTAAACATTTATTGACTTTATTTATGAACACACTATTTGTTATTTTTGAATATATATGTCATCATAAACTTCCCACTGTACTGATATTTGTACTTATTAGGTGTCTGAAGTAAGGAATCACTAAAACCTATTTTCCAACAGTTACCTTAACCACTTAAGGACGTAATGCAACTGAGATTGACAGCACAATAACATTGGCTATGTAGCCAGATGGGGATGGTTTCCTAGGAAGCGTTGGCTATAAAACTACCTGCACCACCAGTTGCACAACGTCCGTCATAGCCCTGACAAACAGTTCTCCAACGTTTATCTGCAGTGTACGGACGTCACTTGAAAGTAGGTGCTTCTAGAAACCTCTAACCACAGTGATTTAATGTTTTATTGTTTACGATGCCATTCAACACCCCTGGTCCGTTGAAGTAATTATTATAAATTTCTCTAATATGAATTTTCAGTCTGTAATTGAAGTGCATTATCGACATACTTTGACCTGTAACTAATAGGCTACTTCTCCTTCACATAGAATGTTATATAATATATAGGAATATCATATATTGCCTGTAGTTTTGTGGTAGCAGCCATACGTAAGAAAAACATTCTGAAGTAACCCCATAAAATTCGAAAAATATTTTTACTGCTCATTGGATCTCGAAATATTTGATACTTACATATAACTTTTGGTCGATAGTGTAGAATTTCATATTTTGGATAAATTTACATCAATTTTCATGTATAACAAAAGCTTCGTCTTCAACAACTACATATGGTACAATAATATTCGTTTTAAGCAGTGCTTTTGGGGTTTGTGTATTGAATTAATTATTTTTAGCTTTTACCCTATTCATGTAACTTCTATGAAAAAAAACTGAAATAGCAACAATTGTTTGCACCTGCGGATTTCTTGCATCTTGATGAGTAGACGCTATTGCCGACATGCTTTATTTGTGTTTTGTACTAAAAATTGTTAACTAGTGTGTTTTTGAATCAGAAGTGAATTTAATTCTTAAATTGCTGGAATAACAATTCTGTTACCACACACCACTTATTTATTTGTCAGATTCGTTTTTACGTTCTTCACGTTATAACTTTTGATATCCCTAGAATGTGTAGCGCGATAGTTGATTTTTTAGTATTTATTTAAAGTTAGAGAGGATTGTAAACTTGGAATTGGTGTTAGCATGTCGGGGCATGGTGCCGTCTCTAATCCCCTGGAATGGCTTTTGGGCACGTAGGAATATGACTTGGGAATTTCGTAAACATGGCCCTGTGGGAATCGAGACCCACGAAGGCAACGGAATATTTAAATACCTAGTGGGGTTTTGTGGTCTAACGAAAATTCTATTATTAAAGATAGATTTCGAGGCTTTTCCATACGGCAGTGAAGCTATGTGAATTATCATTCTGCTCTTAAAAGTTGACGAGGACGGATGGGAACCGACGCTTGGTCCCGAACGTTTATGAAGGAGGTCAACAGTCGACGCTGAAGAAGGCGCCCTTACAGAGAAGCTGGCGGAGAGGCGACGCCACACCACAAAGGAGGTACGCTGTCAGGTTTCCAATCCTTGACGTCTAGGGAGGGTTTCGCTCACAGTTTTTATCTTGAGATTAGTAAAAGATCATATTGCTTCGCCGAACCACCAAAATTTGTAAATATTTCCTTCATTAATGTTTTTACTAGTTAAGTTCTTTTTTTAAATAAATTTCCGATTAACTTTTTATTACCCTTTTAATGTTATCCTATACCCCACCCTACAAATAAACGCTACTGCTCTTATTTGCCATTGAACCAAAGTTATAGAGAATTGAATTTTCTTTTTAACGCACTATTTGGATCAAAGAATAATCGATAATTTTCGAAAATACAGCTAAATTCAACGACATGTCTAAGTGAAGCGAATGTTCCTCTTCCATGGGAAATTCTTGCCAGCGGTGGTTTCCCGTTGTCTTCTGCCGGTTTCCCCCTGGCGGGATTTGAATCTGTTAAAACTGGGATGGTGAGTCCTAGAGGATGATGATGTATGCTATCACACCCTTGCCGGGGATCGGACCTGGGACCTCTGTGTTGTGAGGCAACGACGCTACCATCACTCCACAGGAGGTCGGCATAAATTTATCAACCTGACAATATTATTATTTATTATTTCTACCCAGTATGCACGTCCCTTTGTTATGGTATGCAACGCTTTCATGAAACAGTATGCACCGATACGACATGGACACCAAACGCGACTGCTGAACTATTGAAATTAATTTGTTAATCAATTGGAGGAATTATTAATTGAAACAGTCAGGAAACATGAGTATATGTAAAATGTTGAGTCATTGGCAGAGACAGTTTCTTGTTCTTCTTCTCATTCCGAAGAACTAGTTGAACTAACACAATTCATATTGAACAAAAAATGCGGTTAGCTGCATACCGCTGTCACACGTAAATGCAGTATGTTTTCTGTAAGCATGATGAAGGCAGTGAACCCACGTGATGTAACGTACCGTGACGGCAGAAGCGACTACCTGCTACAATTTTATGGCCGGCAAGTCACGTGACAGCTAAACATTTAATATAATTAAATTTGTGCGATCAAATCATTTCAAAATAAATGATAATATTTTATACGTGAATTTGTAAATGTTGTTCGTTTCAATTTGATAATAACTTTTAAACATATTTTTCCGCTAATTTCTCACGCGGAATCGAAGTTGCACTTTGAGACATTGGCGTAGGCAGAACAGATCAGTGCAGTTCAGTTCAGCTTCAGAGACTCGCACTTCGCAGAGGAGGATCGCAGTGCTACACTTCACTTTTGAATCTGATCAAATAACTGTGTGATTTCTCCCGCTTACTCCACCATAATACTTTTGCGGAAATATGAATTAAGGCAAAGCTGTTGCCAATACTAATTGCCATCAGTTTGTTATTTGGCGTTATTGAGAAACATTTCTGTGGTTAAGTAAGCATGGCAATTTCCATTCTACGGCCCAAATGATATATTAGCAGTCTTGTATCTCCATATTTGAAAGTAGCGGGTCAAAATGAACGTGGGCAGAAAATGATCTCAATATACTCGAACAGGATATTGGTTTACCATTCTTCGATGCTTAAGATGTGGCAACTAAACAGTTTCAGGAAAAAAACTGCTTATTGTATTTACCAATGGCTGCTCGTGAGTTTTTAAAGTTACTTCCTACATCACTCCAGGCAACAATTTTTACGAGGATAATTTCATAATAATAACTAAAGTGTTGATAATACTCCACGACCCGTAATATGCTAATTTAGTCTACATAACGCCTAATAGTGACGAATTTTTAATGGTGTAGAAACATAAAATCAAATTGGCACAAATTCCTAACACGAAAGTATTTTTACTTAGTACATATTTTTAATAAAGAAAGTTAATTTCAGAAGAAGCTACATATTATGGCAATATTTGTGAGCTGGATAGTGCTGTAATATTTTCAGCTTTGAAACGTTTTTTCTCTTAAATAACTTTTGATTAATTTAAAAAAACACAAGTCTATAAAACAGTAATCTTATCCTCAAACCCATTTAAAAACTGTACCATGATGAGGTTGCTCCTGTGCTGTTTTCTTTTTAGCACATATAATTGTTAGTTCTTGGACGGTCAGGATTGTGAAAAGAAATACTGCGAATTTATTATTCCAGACAGAAATATTGCGCTCATCACAGGATAGCACAAAGTTAATGTTGTTTCAGCGGGAGGGATTGTGACGGCAAACTTTAAAGTCTTAGAAACTGGACCAGAAATTCGCACTCTTTAAATACAGCGATTGTAAATTTTCATAAAATGATGAAACAAATAATTCTTCCTAAATTAATTCGTATGTTGTAGCACATGAGCACATATGCACTGATATTCAGTCTAGTGTCTAGGGCGATTCGGCGCCGCCACTTCGACGCAGGCCAGTTTGGAGCGAGGTTGGACACGGGGACATTACGTGGCGATAAACGACAATATCGTGGACACTTGTTTCAAATAAGTTATTTTATACAAATACACATATTAATATTAATATAATGAATAACAGCCTAAATTTTAGAACCTCATCTTGAACGATCATAATGAAAATGAATATTTACAATATATATATGTGTAATACAATTATGTTATAAACTGAAAAATTATTCACGGAAACAAGAAATTAAAATGGATAAAACTTTTGTTGTGCATGTGTCGCACTAGCAACGAGGCTGAAATAACAGTTACAAAGAATAACTCAAAAGCGTATTGTTAGTTCCGGAATTACAATGGAAAACTTTAGCAATGAGTTAATTCTGTATAGAAAATAATCATAAGTTGTGCAAAACACCTAAAGATTTAGATTTATTGTTGTTTCCATTAATTCTCGATTGAGGAAATAGGATACGTCATACATTAAAAATTAAAAATGAATAAATAAAGTACATAATTAAAGACAAATAATCTTAAAATAAATTAATAAAAGAAAATGTATATAGACAAAAGTCAATATAAACACAACACGGACACACGATGTCACACACACACACACTGGGAAACACAAACAAGCACACACTGAGGAACACGCAATGGAGTTTTAACTACTTGGAGCTCTGCGACCAGGAAACTGCCCTTCCCTCTGTCGTAGCTCCAGGCAATACATGAAACAAACAAACAAAAGAGCAGAAAAAACTGATAAGAAATTTTAAACATATGTGATGTGCTATTTTACAAGGCAGCTCAATCAACACTTTTTGCAGGAACCTTGATTTAAATACTAGAAGGACGATTAAGAAAATCCTGTACCGAGTAAAACGCGCCATTTAAAAGAATTGTTTTACTCTGCTTCACGAAGCTTTTGTAGGTACTATTTTTAACCTCTGGCGGAAGGCTGTTGTATAAAATTATCCCGGTATTGTGAATACTTTTCTGGTGTAGAGCAAGGCGATGCTTGTCCGACCTTAGAGCTGAACGATTTCTGGTCGCGTATTCGCCATTTGTTTGAAACAAATTAGTGTTCCGCTTTACAAACTTTAATATTTCATAAATATATACGCTTGGTAAAGTAACTATTTGCAAACTTTTGAAGAAAGGTTTGCAACTCGATCTAGAATTCGTGCTAGAAAGTATTCTAATTGCACGCTTTTGCAACTTAAATATTTCATTAGTCCTGGAGCAGTTTCCCGAATTAGAGATGCCATAGCTCATAATTGAATGAAAATACGCGAAGTAAACCATTTTGACGTACTTTTTGTCAACGTGTTGCATAAGTGTTCTGTGAGAATAACAAGCTGAACTTAGTTTTCCGGCAAGCAGATCTATATGGTCATTCCACTTTAATTCATCGTCAATCCGAAGGCCGAGGAAAGGTGCATTAGCTGAGAAGTTGTCTACGGGTCTATTACTAGCATCAGCACTAAACTGAACTAACTTAGTCTTATCTAGATTGAGGGATAATTTATTCACGTTAAACCAAATATTTACACCATTCAGAGCGTTGTCTACTTTCTTAATCAGATAATCGAAGTTTTTATCTGCAATGCACATTTATAATAATCCTGATGTAATCTTTAGTGGATCTGCCAAAGTTTTTTTCATATTAGATAAGGTTCCAACTTTAGGAACGAAACGTCTTGTATGAACTACTGCTACTAAACATTACTTACTTATAACTTGTACTAATTACTGATTTCCAAAACCTCGGGTATTGTAACTGATGATATTTATATTATAACTTATGTTAGGAAGGTAACTGTTTTACAATAAAAGGTTAAATAAAAGTGGTGTTAATTTCTTTACTTCAAAATTTATTTTATTGATATTTGTAAGTTAAATTATTTTTATGTTAATTATGCAGCATATAATTATATGTTATACCGCGTAAATAGTCTACAATATCACGGTCACCATAATGTCTCACTATTGACAAAATTCTTTTGTCTGCGTCGCGATATATTTTTTTAACTTAAGTAATGGTTCGTGACCAGCAACTAGTTGCTGCAAATATATGTCTGCACTTTACGAAGGCCGTCTATTAATTTCCAAATGGTCGGATGTTCCCTGTCTAACATTAACTCTAACTGAATTCTTCTATGGTGTGATGCTCACCGTTGATTGTCCTGCCATAAACGTTCCACGTGGATTGCGAAAAGATTGGTGACCGCCGGCCATTTCCCCTTTGATTTGGTCTACCAACGTAAAAATCTTCAAACCACTGCAGAAGCGTTTGATGTTGTGGAGGCAAGTAGGCGCCTATGGCGTCTATTACTTCCTCCAAGTCGTCAATTGGAACAAAAGCCAAAGACGTAATCATCCTGGCTTTCAAAGAAAAGTCGGGATCATTATTATAATAGTGGCTCAAGTCAGGGGCTGCTACATGTTTTTTTTTAAATTTTACACAAGTGGAAGAAACATCCATGGATTTCGGCATTTGGAAATACATCCTGTACAGCTCTAAATGCAGCTATTTCAAAATCGCACTATATTGTTTCAGGATTCACATTGGGATGCAAATTTTTTATCAATTGAAACATTTTTGTGTAAGTTGCATATTGTTTGTTGGGGAGTAGTGCATACAAAATTGGATGAACGCCACCAAATCGTTTCACCAAATTACATAAATTTGAGCAAATAATTTCGGTGCCATTTTAAAAGCTCCGTCGTCATACCATTTTGATGCCTCACTCAGAGTTGTCACACGACTTTGCCTGCCAAATATCAAAACACGGCTTTCTTCAGGTCCACTGTCAGTCAATGGAAAGTTTTCCTCAACTCTTTCACTTTGGCTGTAAATTCTGTACTCACTTGGAATTACAAGTTCCTGCACTGAGTCCGGGTTAGACGGCGCTGAAGCACCTTCCATTCTCTTTCGCCGCACACTTTTGCGCAAAGCTCCAAACTTCGGCATAAGCCCTTCTGCAGCTTGCGACAAACCAACTGTACATTCATAAATGACTTGAACAGTTGATTCCACAGTGTCTTCGGCCGCTTTACGTCTAGTAATGTTATGCGAGTTTCAATCTGAACTGGCTCGCGCCGAAACGTCCGCGCCGAATGGTTCCATCCGGTTCAGTCTAATATGTGCTATGGAGTAACACATTGAGAGCAATGCGATCGCAGTTGTGAAATTTTCATACTTCAAAAATGAGACAGAAGATTGTAAACTCCTCATTAGAAATCCCAACATTTCCCTACTTCTACATCTTAGATATTTCGAAATATTTAATATGTGCCAACCTATTCCTAACCAACGATGTATATCATAAACACAGATCCAAAAACCAATAGTTATTAGATGAGATAGTCATTGTCTTCATTTTTATGAGGAAAGTATCCATTAAAATAAAACTATGTAATTTTAAAAGAGATATAAAACATGAAAAGTATTCTTGTGTATCAAAGCTTGTAATTCTCTTCTACTACAAGGTGTTTAATATTCTGTTATTGAATTCAGCCACCAATAAAAGCCCATTTTTTATTTGCTCCAAATCTGATTTGACCTTTGTTCTTGGATAAGTTTGCACAGGTTCATATGGTTCAAGTCGCTGTAGAAGGTTAGTTTAATTTATTTTCTTCATATTTTCATGATAGTCATACAGTTTATTCTTGTACCTGATCCTACAGCTGCTTTAAAAAAGTTGATTAATGAAGTAGAAAGCACAAAATTCCAAGGTATTTCACAAAGGAACAAACTTAACTGGAAAGATATATTAATAAATACGTTCTGCTCAGCAGCTTATACAATTAGAAATATATCAAATTACAGTAACACAAAAACTGCAAAACTAGTTTTTATGGCATACTTACATTCTTTAATGTCATTCAGAATTATATTTTGGTGTAACTCTACAGATAATGTCTTTCTATTTCAAGAGTTTGTAATTATGGTATTGTGGGAAAGATATTAATAAAATTAGCTTAATTAATTTACTGGCTATTTGTAATAAATAACTTGGATATGTATTTATTTAATACAAATAATATGCATAACAGTGATATACCTGTCAATTGCACAAAAAGGGGTGTAATAAACAGGAATATCAATTTTAACAAACTTCCTAATGCCATTTAAGAATTATAAATAGTCTGTTTTAATAAAAAGTGAACTTAAAAATTCTACTTTGTCAATCATACTCTATTAATGAGTTTTAGGAAAACAATTTTATTTATTAACAAATTTGAAATCTTTGTAATTTAGAGCACATTTCAAATTTGTATGAGTGGCTGAAGTAGCAGCTGGAGGGTTCATTTATTCTTCAAGCACACATGTTTCTGTCCATGAAATCAGTGGGGCTACTGCTTGTCTGCCACACAGTCCAGAAATAAACCGAGGAATGGTTTATGTGGTCAATAAGTTTTTCTTTATGTGTCTTTGGGGACACTGTACCCCAATTATCTGTGAGAGACCAGTAGCCAAGGACAGGAAAGACAGACAGAAAATTGGTGGCTTACCTGAAGTGTACATATGGCAGGCAGCAGTAGGGTATCAAAATCTTGAATTTATGGAGGCACCGCCCACTCCATCAGAAGATTAGGAAAACGTTCCGAGTGATGGCCAGCTGTCAACTGACTGGCCATTACTTGGAACAATTTCCTTGCATGGTAGTGAGGCAGTTTATTCCCTGATAAACTTCTCTAGAACTCAGGTGAAGAGGAGACAAGACAGTTTGTCATCCTGTCTTCAGATGGGTGAATGATCTTAGAGATGGTGCTCCTCAGAGTGGCTTGGCTTAGTCTGGTGATCTTCTGATTCAGCCCCAGTGCCTGCAGGGTGAAGACAAGGTGGCCAATACCCAATTGAGCAACTGGTATATCCAACAACTTTGGGCAGATTAGAATAACCTTGACACACAAATTATCTCTTCTGCTACGTTTATAGTGGTAGTGAAGGCGCCGAAGAACAACTTCAGTACATTCTGATTGTGTGTGGTACACACGCATTAGCTCTTTCTGTGAGAGAATTGGAAATGAAGCACCTGCTCCTGTGTGATGTATGTGCACTATCTCTTTGAGTGAGTCAATCAGAATCGGAACTCCAGATCCTGTATGATGCACATTAAATTAGCCCTTTGAATCAATTTTGCTACACTGATCCAAATTGAACCACTAGAGTCTGTTGTAAGGTTGGTAGTACTGTATTGACGTTTCCCATTCTACTATTGTTGTACAGCTTGGTCTTTAGAAGTGTGCATGTGTTGTGTGCAAGCCATGAGCAAGCACAAACCTGTATTATAAACATGTCAGTGTAGACTTAATTGCTAAATAAAACTGTATTATGTCATCTCCACATAATAACAAAGTCACAACATGGTGTCAGACATGATGAAATAGTGCAATAAATCAGTTAAGTGTAATGAGAATGTTGGCCCAACCATGTGACCACAGCTATAAAGGAAAATGCCGCTGAAGAATCCAATAAACTTGCAGTTTAATTGTGGTGCTCTAGTTATAACTGGCAATGCTATGAACATTTTTTTTTAAATTGAACCAGTGGATCAAACATTTTAATTTGTCTCAAAAGCGAATAATACAAACACAGGGTATTATTAGCATTAATAGGACAACAATCACTGAAAATATTCAATTAATTTAATGTGGAAGCTGAAGCCATTAGGTATGATGATTTGGTGAAAATGTTCAATGAACATTTCATGCTTAAAAAGAACAAAACAGTGGAGTAACACAAGTTTCTAAAATGTTGTCCATAGGCAACCAAGTCTTTGGATGACTTCATCACAGAATTAAACATCCTTAGTCTCACATGTGATTGTCAATGCTACACAAAAGTTTTGTTAAAGATGTGCTACAATGTGGACTTATTCAAATTGGTTAATAAAAGAAAGATTTCTGCAGGAAACTGACACAAATCTGTAACTGACAATTCAAATTTGAAAATCTCTATAAATATTGCAGGGCTGTTTTAAACAGAGCTCAGGAGTTAAACTTTAAATTCAATATGTCAAAATGTAAATTTGGGGTAAGTCAAGTAAGGTATTGACAAAAATGGAATGTCTCCTGACCAGGATAGGATTGTGGCTGTTTGCTGTATCACAGTAATAAAAAAGCATTACAGTGTTTTCTAGGTATGTCTACATATGTTTCTAGTTACATTCCAAATTTAGCTTCTAAAACAGAGTGCCTGTGCCAACTGATTAAGAAAAATGTACAGTGGCATTGGGAGTCTAATCATCAACATCACAAAGGTCTGTAAAAGGTCATCAATTGTTTAATTATATACAACAGAAGTTAAATTGAAACCTTTACTTATATATATTGTAACCGCCCGATCCATATTTGGAACGATTTCCATATTCCTTTACCATATTTTTTAACAATTTTTGTGTTTTCCATTTAACTACTTAGTCAGTTTAGTAAAATCATATTGTTAAATCAGATCTATTAATACTATACAATAATAATTACGAAATTAAAATTTATTTAAAACTACTTTAAAGTTATTGCCACACTAATATCATATTTAAATGAAATAAAATAGACCATAAACATCATTCAAAATAAACATTTTAAAGATAAATTTTAATAATTATTTCATTATTACATCTAAATTGAAACTCATAAAACTTTTGAGTAAAATATAATCTGTAAATTTGGTTTACACCTTAATGTAGGTCACAATACATGTTTTATTTCACAGTTTCTAAACCCACTGCATTACTTTGCAGTGTCACATAATTTTGTCCATACAGCAGCTCAACAGTAAGGGTTTTTCATTTATTATTGCTTTGTAACTTGTGGAAAGATTTGTCTGTTTCTGTGTTCTCATTTGCTGAAGGCCAGAATGACACACATTTGGAAGCTTTTACTTAACGAAGCCAAGAAGTAAATCATAGTAAACCAATTGTGAAGAGAGAAGGTATTTAGAAAAAATCAGAATAAATAGAAATAAATATTACTTGCAGAAAGTGTGAAAAGAATTGGAAAATGAAAGTTAAAGGTTAAAATGAGTTAAGATAATAGAAATTATATTTAAGTTCAAGATAAGCCAGTTTAGAAACCATTGATTTAAAAATATTCCTTAGTAACCCATACAAAGGTGTTTTATGAACATGAGAATCAAAATGAGATAATGAATTTGTTCAACTAAAATTATAAGTTAAATAAGTTTCTCAGAAAAAAGAACAGATTATACTTTGTGCTACTGAACATGGAATGAAATGGTTTTAGTTATTATACTTGATGAATCACTAATTATAAGATGTTAAAAGTTTTTTAATTTAGTAGTGACACTTGTTATTTGAAAGTTTTAATTAAGTAAACTTAAGTAAAATTTACATTCGGAATTGAGACAGCCATTAACAATAGTTCATAAAAATGAAATTAATAGATATGAAAACAGAAAAAGAAAAACACTGTTACTAGTAATTCAAAATAAATACAGGGAGAATGGGTTAATGTCAAAAGATGTGGGGCATGAAATTAATGAAGAAAAGTTGGTTGTGTTGTGGTTTTCATTCCTAAGACAGCTCTGATGCAACCCTCCATGCTTGTTCTTTAATCATCAGCAATAAATTGAAAAAACACACTAAATTAATCTCTAACTGCTCCTTCTATTCAGTAAAATAATTTACAGGGACATTCCAACAATAAAAATATATTCTCGACATCTCCAGTTTAGATTTTGATGGATTTTGTATTGAGCAAACACATAATAAGGTAAGTAATTCTGCCAATTTTCAGATTTTGATTTCTAAAATTTTCTAGAACACATATAATTAAAATTTTAGTAAATACATAATTACATACAAATGGCCAAAACTTTTCCCCTAATAAGAATACAGCAAAAATGCAATAGACATGGAAAAGGTAATGAATAGAACTTCCAAACAATATTGTACAGAACCTTCTTACAGTACATTACAGTTTACAGGTTGTTAATTATTCACTTTGACCTTGAAAATCCCAAAACCCAATTAGAAAATATTATGGAAAAATATATTGTAGCATACTTGTGCTAAATAAGTAGGGTGGCACTTCAATGGCAAGGCAGTGCAAAATTAACTAGAATGATATGGTGCACAATTTTGTAGGTAGGGCATAGATGTTTTATGCTATAAATATTTTGTACTCGAGGCTTTGGATTTATCATTTGTGTGTATACTTTACAAAACTCAACAAACCTATCAAAATATGCTTCTGTGTGACATCAGCTGACATAATGAATATTTTTATCAGTGTTTATCAAAATCTAAGAGATCAGCTGAAATTTAAACTTCAACCTTCTTAACCGATAGCAGAACTTATGTTAATCAATGATAGGCTTTTTTAATAGTAATAGTAGGACTTCTTGTGAATAAGCTTGTTGCTGATGCAGCATATTTAGTGAGCTTGACTGTTTCTTATTATTTCCATTCTAATTTTGTGCTCTAAGTTGAAACTAAATGTATCTGCTACAGTCAATCAAAATTGACTTTAAAATCAATCCTATGGGCAAGAGTGGGCACTCAGATGAAGAAAAAACCCTGAAAAAAATAGCATAGTTCTATTCAGGTTTCAGTCAGGGTCTTAGTTTGTTTACACAATATTTTGACCACAAGCTCCACCATCATTGTCATCTTCATCAGTCTGCCTGATGACAAACTTTGACCCGTTTGAAACCGTAATCTGTTATGCTTTTTAGAGAAAAACTTCAAGAAATTGACTCTACCAGTCTAGGACCAAACATTACTACCCAAACATGGAGCATACCTATAATTCAGGAAGAATTTACTGTAAGAAATTATATGACACGAAACTCTAAATTCCTTGCAGCAGATCATGGTACCTTAACTTCTCAATCCTAGTACTGGGAAGACTGTCAGTGATGACTCAATGAAATGCTTGTATTAAATACTATAAAACTGATTAAATAAGCACTTGTTTACCAAGTACGAGTTTTCAAAGTTCTGTTACATACTCCTAAAAAATGTGAGCTGACTGACACAAATGGAACACACTGTGTTTGTGTGTTAAATTCATTAAATGTGGAGTCAGACTAATACTTGACACATGGGTGCAATTATGTTAAGACAATAAAATATAATTGGTTAAAGATGACTTTGAGGTCCATTCATCATTCACACTCTCCGAACAAGTCACAGTCATTATTAATAGTGACGTCACAATTTTAAAAGCATCATTTGCTGGGAATAGTCCCTAATTCACAGTATTTGCAACCATTCCAATTTTTCCTTCTTTCTGGCCACTATTTGAATTTAGAAAAAATATTTATAATTTATCAAAGATTTTCATTAATTCCAACCACACTATTGAATTAAATTAAAAAAAATTATATTTAAATTTTCACAAAGATTTTCTTTCATTCAAGCCACGCTATCTATACCAGAAATAAAATTGAAATGTCACTCTCTCTGTCTGTACGTTTGTCTTCGAAATGGCTCAACGGATTACAAATAAAATTTGAGGATTTAAAAACAGGAGATTTAACTTAAATATTCGTGCATTTCATTTCAATATATTGCAGGAAATAATATATATATATATATAATATAAATACAAATGTATCTTTGCATACCTGCATTAAAGTCTCCAAAAATTTATTACAATCGGATTCCACCAACGTGGAGATTAAGTAATTAATCATAATAATTAACCCCATCCGACCTTAATTATTAATATCCCAAGAAGAGGCATAAGTGTTTTTCATATTAAGAATCATATTAAGGACCACACACGTGTGTGTAAATAAAAGTCCATATGGCTGTAATGTAACTCCTCTTATAAATTTGTAAGATATTTTAAAAATAATATTCTAGATAGTCTAGATTCAGACTGTCAAGATGCACCATACGAAAACAATACTTGGTATTTCCGTAACGGTAGCAGATTTACTTTTCCTGCAATATACGGGTAATAGATATTGTAATATATATAAAATACGCGAGTTGAAATTTTAAGTAAAATGCATCTGTTTCTTGGTTTTCTGCGTGAGTCTGCGACTCACTTTCCTCCGTTGCTTGTGAAAGCGAAGGCCCATTCAAGAAGAGGGATCGCCCGTAAATATTTTGGGACGACCTGCTACCAGACATTAGAAATTGCCGTGAATAATTAGGAAACTGCTGGCAAAAACGGAAGTTCCGTGAAAAATTCGGAATATCACGGAAAGATGCATAACACGTGAAATATTTAGTCCCAGAAGTGAAAATTTTCCTATTGCCTGCAATTGTCCAACAGCAAGCCAATAGAATACTTTGTTTAATTAAAATTATGTAGCCGCCCACCGAGCTTTCGTCAGTAGTTGGTGTAGAGAAGCGAGACAGATCATAATGGGGAGACGGGAAAGAGAAGTATTGAGAGAAGTTGTTTCCAGAGAATATTTAGTTGGGAGACGGAAGATTGATATAGAGAGGCCGAAACTGAACTGGTAGCCGTCGGAAGAAGATAATGGGAGCCTCCGCGAGATTGGTCTACGAGACCCAGCCACCGCCATACATCGACGCAGACGTAGATGCTTCGCGGGTGTCGTAGTTTTATTGAATTGTAAACAGTTCACATTTGCCACTAGAGAACCAAATAATCTTCTTAATTCACCCCACTGAGAACCCTGACTTAAAAACTTATGCTAATTAATTATTTTTATAATGTTATCTTTAAAAATTTGTAAATAAATTTTATGCTCTTACTAAAATATTTTATTAAGATTAAATTCGGAGTTTTAAACAAAGTTATTGTTATTCTTTTGAATAATAAATCCCCATTAAAACTAGATTATTATAATTAAATTAATAACTTAAGTTCACCCCACCCAATAAATATTTATTTCAAGATGTAAACTATTATATTTCGTTCAGCGCTGCTTAGAAATACGCTGCAGACACAAAATTCTTTTAATTAATTTTTCTAATCAAATGGATGAGTTATCAATTGAAAAAATGAGTTTTTAGTTTCCTTTACATTCTGTCGACTAGTCGAGCCAGCACATTGATAAACGAAATGCTGTAATCTACACACCGCAGTATTTTCTTTTAGAACACTTGAAAACATTTGCTGCTAAACCCATGAGATAAATTGTACGTGTTGTTCCAAATATAATTGTATTATTAAAAATATGCATGTAAAAACTCGTTACTTTGACTTTTTAGACTTGTAATAGATAAGCATGAAGTGTGCGACGCAGCGTGCAGTCACGCTAGAATTTTGTTGCCGGTAACTCACGAGCGCGACGACGGCATGTTTCTAGCTTAAATTTCTTAATTTTTTTGGGTGTTTTAGTGAATAGAATATACGTCGGTACTTAACATATAAATAAATAAATATTTATTTTAATGATCGTGGGTTCTCCCGGTGTAGTTGTTGTATGAAGTCTTCTCGGGATATCAACCGGATGGTATCATTGAATCGGCACGACGTTTCAGCAACTAGCACCGTTGTCATATTCAGTTGAAGTACGTGCTGTGATTCCTACATATTATATACGCTCTCAGGTGTATTTGTTGTTTCCTGATTGGTTCTCATCTCAACCTTAATTTTTAGTGGGGGCGTCGGCATTGTGTGCTCCCTAATCGGATCGGTGCCGCAGTGTCGCGGTTGGAACTCGTCGGGCGGTCGTCATTAGCCGTCTGCCTACTGGCTGGCCGAGCTGCTAGTCGTAGCTGTTTAAGGCTTCACTCAATTGGTAACCTGAGTCCCGTTTGTCAAATACACCTGACCAGACTGAGAGTGACTGAGAATGTAGGAATCACAGCAGGTACTTTCATCTGAAGATGGCAAGAGTGCTAGTTGCTGAAACGTCGTGCCGATTCAATGATACCATCCGGTTGATATCCCAATAAATATGCATTTATTTATAGAGTATCAGATTCGCACCAATTAAATATGTATTTATCTATTTATATAGTATCAGATTCGCACCAATTAAATATGTATTTATAGAGTATCAGATTCGCACCAATTAAATATGTAATTATTTATATAGTATCAGAGTCGCACCAATTAAATATGTATTTATTTATAGAGTATCAGGTTCGCAACACATTCGCAGAGGTAACGACCAATTAAATGTGAGAGTGGAGACATGCGGGGATATGGAGGCACTCCGGGAGCGCTGCGGGAGTTTTATCGCAGGTGCTTCACCCCACAGTGACTGCGGGGCTTACCTGATCTTGTCGGGAATGCCTCGCACTCTCTCTGGGTATTTTTTTTTATCAAAGTTCTCATATGCCGAGACACCTTCACCTATTTTAGGAGGTATATGTACTGGGGTCGAAGACCTTGGGCATATGGCAAGAGTTGTCCGCTGATCCCATTGGATCAGTCGGCCATCTGCCTCCTGAAACTGGTGAAGACACGGAGAAGGGAATGCTGCGACCCCACAGCAGACTCGTCTCCCGTCATTCGGAAGGGCGTGAGAATAGTACCCAATGCCCGACCTACCTGATGCAGGTTTTCGAGGGTTTTCCCTGCATCTCTTTAGGTGAAACACCGGGTAGGATCCTTAAACCATAGCCCGGGGGCCCTAGTTAACCTTGCTCTACCTTCCGCATCCCCCTTTTCAATTCCCTTCCTATGCTATTAAAGGGGACTGGCCTGTTTCAGGATCACCCTCATGTAGCCTGTTACCCCCCCCCCCCAAAAAAAAAAGTCTAGTTCCATAAATTTTTCAATATTTTCTTTTTACGACGGCATTATTTGAGATTTTCCAAGATCAAAGATTAGAGTTAATGACCTTCAAACTGTAAACTGTAAGGAGATTATGCATGATATTGTTGGAATTTTCTATTCGTTAGCTTTTCAGTGATGTTTCATTTTTTTTTGTTGTATTCCAATTAAGGAAAAAGTTACGACCATTCGTACATGTTTTTGTGTCACTTTTAATAAAATTTTCATTATATAAACAGAAATCCAACTATTGGCACAATTATTTACCTCGTTATATGCTACTTCATACCAAACTGCTTGAAAATCTAAACTTGTGAGATCAAAAAGAATAAGAGATTTAATATTATGTAACATTGTAAATAGTCGGCATGAACTATTAATCATCATGTGGACTTGCAATAGATATTGCTAATATAACAGGGCTGCAAATAACCAGTATGAACTATTAAAGAATATAATTAGTTCTAAATAAAAATGATTGTAAAACCTATTATCTATGGAACATGACTATTATTATTAAATAACAATAGTGAAAATTTTCTATAATAATGTTACAGATGTCGGGGACTTCAGCAATTCAGTCTCAGGAATAATTATTAAATCAATTAGTATAATAATCGTTTGTGTTCCCTTATAAACTAAAGGATATCTAGTTTGGGCGAATACTTATAATTAATTGTGCATCAATTGTTTATCAAAATCAAGTAAGTGTTCAGATACATTATTTTCATACAAAAATGATGAGTGAAAATTTACATGGTTCAAAAATCAAATAATCGGACTTTCAGAGGCAAAAGTATTGCTTCAGGATCATTTGAGAAGGTGAATTATCAGAATTACATATTTTATTCAGTATAACTCATTTAATTCACTAAAGATTGGCATTGTGTACAATAAGAACAGGACGGAAATTGTTCAACAGTATGTTGCTTTGTTTTATGATCAATGGTTTCACTTCATTCCTTGAAAAATCTGTTTTAGTCCATTAAAGTATAAATGGAAAATAAAGAAGTGTGCTTACATGGCTTATAAGTCCTGTCATAAATTTTAAATGCAAATAATTAATGTGCTAATGTGTTATTTATGTGGAAATATTGAAATTATGACTGATTCCTGCATAATAGCATTGGGTTGGTGCATTAGACGGTGCAGTTTTATTAATATTTTTGTACTTGACATTCCTTACAGATTAGCTTTAGAAATATATAAAGAGAGCTTTTAACAACAAACAAGGATCCGTTCCCTACAACTGAACACGAAACAGCAGAAAATTAATATCCAATGAAGAACGGCACGGACCTACATTTACGCACAATACTAAGTTTTTTAAACAAATAATATACGCCGTCATGTTTGTAGTAGTAATTTGAATTTCATTATTCTTCACTTAATAATATATCTAGAATAAGAAAAACGATAAACATAATACAGACATTAGACTTCAGTTTATGGTTTTATTGAAACAAAGTTTCTACATAGATAAATACTTGCAAAACAAAGTATTTTGATTGTATAAAAATAATATTTAAAGAGTTCTCTTTCCTTACAATTATAAAATGATAAATATTCCTATATTAAATATCATGAGAATAAGGATGGATTTGTGCATGTGTATTTGAGATAGTTTTCTCCCTAGGAGTCTCGATGAAGTTAACGTTTACTGTATTGAGAACTGACAGAGTAACGATTGAATTTACTTTATTGCGACTCCTATCAGACGCCCAGACCCATCCACGTGTATATGATATCAATATGAGAAAAGACAACCAACAGAAACGGAGATATATACATGTTACCACAATATGCATTTAAGTTTTCCATAAATTCCACTTGACTTTAAAACTTTTCCTCTACCAATTTAATTATTGATGTAGCTGCGAGTGTGTGGGATTAAAGAAAACTATTACCTTTACTCAAAAAAAATTATTTCATTTTACAATGCTGGGGCAGGGTTATTGAATATACGTTGCCTCCTCTTCATAATTTTACGATGAGGAGCTCGTGCCACTGAAGTAATGGGAATATTCGCAATGTCTAATACTCTACCAAAACTATTCGCACTATTTAGATAACGAATTGAAGGTTGATTTTGTTGGCATTGCCCACACGGATAAGGCACTGGATAGGCAGTCGGAAACATGGGCTGCAAAATTTCTTGATTAACAGTACCGTTTCCAGGACAATAAGGATAGAATATTACGGGTATAAAACCTATAAATGCGTTTGGCGGTAGTCCAGACACTTGAGATACTCCAGAAGGTTGCGTTATGATGGGTGACTCTGTCGGATTTGTGTTGTTCGTGCTAGGTTGTACAAGGTAACACGGGCACAATCCTGGAACCGGGACTATTGGCAGTGGATATGGAACAACTTGCACTGGAGGTTTATTATCCACACCTAAAACAAAAAAATAATTAAAATGCTAGTTACGAAATAAAAGTCAATATCTGAAAAACAGGTGCAGAATATTACAAACCTGGTCCTCCAGGTTGTCCCGGTAAACCCGGTTCTCCTGACCCTCCCGGCTGCCCTGGTTGCCCTGGAATTCCTGGCTGCCCTGGACTGCCTGGTTGCCCCGGTCCTCCGGGCTGTCCTGGTTGACCTGGATACCCTGGTTGTCCTGGTTTATCGGGTTGCCCTGGCTCTCCTGGCTGACCGGGATACCCTGGCTGCCCTGGTTGTCCCGGCAATCCCGGTTGTCCAGGTCCGCCGGGCTGACCTGGTTGTCCTGGTTGTCCAGGTTGACCAGGTTGACCTTGGGATCCCGGTTGTCCTGGTTCTCCTGGCTGCCCGGGATATCCTGGCTGACCTGGATACCCTGGCTGTCCTGGTTGTCCAGGCTGTCCCGGTAGTCCTGGTTGTCCTGGTCCTCCGGGCTGTCCTGGCTGACCCGGATAACCTGGCTGTCCTGGTTGACCGGGTTGGCCTGGTTGTCCTGGTAATCCTGGCTGGCCTGGTCCACCTGGCTGCCCAGGATGCCCTGGATAGCCCGGATATCCTGGCTGTCCTGGTTCACCGGGTTGGCCTGGTTGTCCCGGATACCCTGGCTGCCCTGGTTGACCGGGTTGGCCTGGTTGTCCCGGATACCCTGGCTGTCCTGGTTGACCGGGTTGGCTGGGTTGTCCTGGTAATCCTGGTTGGCCTGGTCCACCTGGCTGCCCAGGATGCCCTGGCTGACCCGGATATCCTGGCTGTCCCGGTTGACCGGGTTGGCCTGGTTGGCCCGGAAATCCTGGTTGTCCTGGTCCACCTGGCTGTCCAGGATGCCCTGGCTGTCCTGGTTGACCGGGTTGTCCTGGTAATCCTGGTTGGCCTGGTTGGCCCGGAAATCCTGGTTGTCCTGGTTGACCTGGCTGTCCAGGATGCCCTGGCTGTCCTGGTTGTCCTGGCTGCCCTGGTTGACCGGGTTGGCCTGGTTGTCCCGGATACCCTGGCTGCCCTGGTTGACCGGGTTGGCCTGGTTGTGCCGGATACCCTGGCTGACCTGGTTGACCGGGTTGGCTGGGTTGTCCTGGTAATCCTGGTTGGCCTGGTCCACCTGGCTGCCCAGGATGCCCTGGCTGACCCGGATATCCTGGCTGTCCCGGTTGACCAGGTTGGCCTGGTTGGCCCGGAAATCCTGGTTGTCCTGGTCCACCTGGCTGTCCAGGATGCCCTGGCTGTCCTGGTTGACCGGGTTGTCCTGGTAATCCTGGTTGACCTGGTCCACCTGGCTGCCCAGGATGCCCTGGCTGACCCGGATACCCTGGCTGTCCTGGTTCACCGGGTTGGCCTGGTTGTCCCGGATACCCTGGCTGTCCTGGTTGACCGGGTTGGCCGGGTTGTCCTGGTAACCCTGGTTGGCCTGGTCCACCTGGCTGCCCAGGATGCCCTGGCTGACCCGGATATCCTGGCTGTCCTGGTTGACCGGGTTGTCCTGGTCCTCCGGGCTGTCCTGGATGTCCTGGATACCCCGGCTGTCCTGGTTGTCCTGGTTGTCCGGGTTGTCCCGGTAATCCTGGTTGACCTGGTCCTCCTGGCTGTCCAGGATGCCCTGGCTGACCGGGATACCCTGGCTGTCCTGGTTGACCGGGTTGGCTGGGTTGTCCTGGTAATCCTGGTTGGCCTGGTCCACCTGGCTGCCCAGGATGCCCTGGCTGACCCGGATATCCTGGCTGTCCTGGTTGACCGGGTTGGCCTGGTTGTCCTGGTAATCCTGGTTGGCCTGGTTGGCCCGGAAATCCTGGTTGTCCTGGTCCACCTGGCTGTCCAGGATGCCCTGGCTGTCCTGGTTGACCGGGTTGGCCTGGTTGTCCCGGATACCCTGGCTGCCCTGGTTGACCGGGTTGTCCTGGTAATCCTGGTTGACCTGGTCCACCTGGCTGCACAGGATGCCCTGGCTGACTCGGATACCCTGGCTGTCCTGGTTCACCGGGTTGGCCTGGTTGTCCCGGATACCCTGGCTGTCCTGGTTGACCGGGTTGGCCGGGTTGTCCTGGTAACCCTGGTTGGCCTGGTCCACCTGGCTGCCCAGGATGCCCTGGCTGACCCGGATATCCTGGCTGTCCTGGTTGACCGGGTTGTCCTGGTCCTCCGGGCTGTCCTGGATGTCCTGGATACCCCGGCTGTCCTGGTTGTCCGGGTTGTCCCGGTAATCCTGGTTGGCCTGGTCCTCCCGGCTGTCCAGGATGCCCTGGCTGACCCGGATACCCTGGCTGTCCTGGTTGACCGGGTTGGCCTGGTTGTCCCGGATACCCTGGCTCTCCTGGTTGACCGGGTTGGCCTGGTTGTCCTGGTAATCCTGGTTGGCCTGGTCCACCTGGCTGCCCAGGATGCCCTGGCTGACCCGGATATCCTGGCTGTCCTGGTTGACCGGGTTGTCCTGGTCCTCCGGGCTGTCCTGGATGTCCTGGATACCCCGGCTGTCCTGGTTGTCCGGGTTGTCCCGGTAATCCTGGTTGACCTGGTTCTCCCGGCTGTCCAGGATGCCCTGGCTGACCCGGATACCCTGGCTGTCCTGGTTGACCTGGTTGGCCTGGTTGTCCCGGATACCCTGGCTGTCCTGGTTCACCGGGTTGGCCTGGTTGTCCTGGTAATCCTGGCTGGCCTGGTCCACCTGGCTGCCCAGGATGCCCTGGATGGCCCGGATACCCTGGCTGTCCTGGTTGTCCAGGCTGTCCCGGTAGTCCTGGTTGTCCTGGTCCTCCGGGCTGTCCTGGCTGACCCGGATAACCTGGCTGTCCTGGTTGACCGGGTTGGCCTGGTTGGCCTGGTAATCCTGGCTGGCCTGGTCCACCTGGCTGCCCAGGATGCCCTGGATGGCCCGGATACCCTGGCTGTCCTGGTTCACCGGGTTGGCCTGGTTGTCCCGGATACCCTGGCTGCCCTGGTTGACCGGGTTGGCCTGGTTGTCCTGGTAATCCTGGTTGGCCTGGTCCACCTGGCTGCCCAGGATGCCCTGGCTGACCCGGATACCCTGGCTGTCCTGGTTGACCTGGTTGGCCTGGTTGTTCTGGATACCCTGGCTGTCCTGGTTGACCGGGTTGGCCGGGTTGTCCTGGTAATCCTGGTTGACCTGGTCCACCTGGCTGCCCAGGATGCCCTGGCTGACCCGGATATCCTGGCTGTCCTGGTTGACCGGGTTGTCCTGGTCCTCCGGGCTGTCCGGGATGTCCTGGCTGTCCCGGATGTCCTGGTTCTCCTGGTTGCCCAGGTTGTCCAGGTTGACCCGGATATCCTGGCTGTCCTGGTTGACCTGGATATCCTGGGTGACCTGGTTTTGAAGGTTGTCCAGATCCTCCAGGCTGACCAGGCTGCCCTGGAGTTCCTGGTAATCCTGGCTGTCCAGGGTATCCAGGTTTTGTTGGATACCCGGGTTGTTCTGTTGGTTGCCCTGCTTAATGATGCAACCTCTGATTAGTAATGTCTTCATGTATAGAGGAATGATGTTTAATATGTATTTAATCAGAATTTCTTTCATATTATGTATTCATGGCATTTTTAATACAGATTTCTGAATAATTTATATTTATATTATATTCCGACAGATCCTATCTGCGAAACTTGAACCATGTTTCTGATTGTTATATTTGTAGCATTAAGCTATCGTTGGATTATAGACTGTTAAATGGTTTACAAAGCATAAACGGTTAAGAAATAAATTTTAAAATTCTATAGGAAAAATATTTTATCTTTTTCTGAATACAGTTTTCTGAGTCTTTAAGTTTTTCCAGAATTACTTACGAGCAATGAGATAATTATAAAGTATGGATATTGAATGTATAATAGTGCAGGCAATTCTATAAGATAATTGTTGTATACATATATTGCTTATGTACAATATATACTTGAAATTGCTTAACAATTGGTTCCTTACCCGTTTTGTCTTTCACTAAATATAAAATAATTGTATTATATTACTATTAATAAAGTGCTATCGGTTTTCTGTCCCTTCATTAATTGTTGTATCAGTAAGTGGTAGTAAAATGTGCAGTAACCGAACATTAATGCCGGAGAGATTGTACATAGAGCATAACAATGATAATAAATAATTAAAGAAAATGAATAATTATTTGATTGATATCAATAAAACTAATTGAGTTAAACTGTGAAATGTGGTGTTGTTTAATCAGTAAAAGTGGGTGGTTTGTACCGTTTCAAATAATTGTTTTTGAATAAGTTATTTAATGAAAATCAATTTAAAGAGCTATGTGTAATAATATTTTTGAAGAAGTGAATATATTAGGTACGTTGAAGATCTAGTATCCCCGATTAATGTTTTTCACAGAATTATATGCAATTTGAAACTTCTGTCATTTTTCCGTGCTGTAGTTTACTCTTTTTCTGCTCTAATATTGCATCAGCACGTTTCATTTTTTAATGCGTTAATTACAGTAAGCTAGGGAAAAGTATGAGGGAAAACTGCAAATGAAATAATAACACACCAAATTTAATGTAATCGAAAATGCGGAAAAGATTAATGAAAACTATCAGAGAATCCCAATCGTTGATATACGAAAGAGATAAGCTCAAAACCAAACAAGAAGCTTATAAATTTCATAAACACACCAGGACGCCAGAGGACGCCAACCGCTTCCAGCGAAAACTAGCAATAAGGCTAAAAGATCAAAATAGACCTGTAAACACAACACGACCTCGAATGAAGACAAACCAATTATGAGTAGTGCAACATACTTCTAATCACTGAAGCACTGTATTTAAAAAATTGATAAATCCATGAGCGAGGCTATATTGGTGAAATAGAGGGATAATGGTCGACAATACCAAGATACCGGTCCTCTTTCATTTGTTCATAGTAAATTCAAATTAATGTTATAAGTCATCATATTAAAAGATTGTGACATCAAACATAAATATTTATGGCAGTTAACTAATTCGTTTGCAATTATATCAAATAGCAACTTTTTATCAAACTTATGAGATTATTTAAAATTTAGAAGGAAATATTTACTTAAAACAGAATAAATACAAGATTCTAAAGCCTATATAACGCAATAATTAATTATATGCTAATTTGCCCTGGCGTAAAGATGATAACCAAGAGAAATTTATGGAGTCGTAGTGAAACTGAATGAAAAACAATAAGGAGAGTGACTAGAAGATTCAATGAAATAAAATATATTGAATATTCCCATAAAATTTAAATGACAAATTAATTATATACGACATACAAATATCACCAACAAACTTTCCCCTTACCTTCGGATCCACCTGGTCTACTTGGTCCTCCAGGCCCTCCTGGCCCACCTGGTCCTCCTGGATATCCAGGACTTCCGGGATATCCTGGTCTGGGTGGTTGTCCTCCCGGTCCTCCTGGTCCGCTAGGTCCGCCTGGACCTCCTGGTCCTCCAGGTCCACCTGGGCCTCCTGGTTGTCCGGGACTACCGGGGTATCCAGGTCTTGGTGGTTGTCCTCCCGGTCCTCCTGGTCCGCTGGGTCCGCCTGGACCTCCTGGACCTCCAGGTCCACCTGGGCCTCCTGGATATCCAGGACTTCCGGGATATCCTGGTCTGGGTGGTTGTCCTCCCGGTCCTCCTGGTCCGCTGGGTCCGCCTGGACCTCCTGGACCTCCAGGTCCACCTGGGCCTCCTGGATATCCAGGACTTCCGGGATATCCTGGTCTGGGTGGTTGTCCTCCCGGTCCTCCTGGTCCGCTGGGTCCGCCTGGACCTCCTGGACCTCCAGGTCCACCTGGGCCTCCTGGATATCCAGGACTTCCGGGATATCCTGGTCTGGGTGGTTGTCCTCCCGGTCCTCCTGGTCCGCTGGGTCCGCCTGGACCTCCTGGACCTCCAGGTCCACCTGGGCCTCCTGGATATCCAGGACTTCCGGGATATCCTGGTCTGGGTGGTTGTCCTCCCGGTCCTCCTGGTCCGCTAGGTCCGCCTGGACCTCCTGGTCCTCCAGGTCCACCAGGGCCTCCTGGTTGACCGGGACTGCCGGGGTATCCAGGTCTTGGTGGTGGACTGCCGGGGTATCCAGGTCTTGGTGGTTGCCCTCCCGGTCCTCCTGGTCCGCTAGGTCCACCTGGACCTCCTGGTCCTCCAGGTCCACCTGGGCCTCCTGGATATCCTGGACTTCCGGGATATCCTGGTCTGGGTGGTTGTCCTCCCGGTCCTCCTGGTCCTCCAGGTCCACCTGGGCCTCCTGGTTGACCGGGACTGCCGGGGTATCCAGGTCTTGGTGGTTGTCCTCCCGGTCCTCCTGGTCCGCTGGGTCCGCCTGGACCACCTGGTCCTCCAGGTCCGCCAGGGCCTCCTGGTTGACCGGGACTGCCGGGGTATCCAGGTCTTGGTGGTTGTCCTCCCGGTCCTCCTGGTCCGCTAGGTCCGCCTGGACCTCCTGGTCCTCCAGGTCCACCTGGGCCTCCTGGATATCCAGGACTGCCGGGATATCCAGGTCTTGGTGGTTGTCCTCCCGGTCCTCCTGGTCCGCTGGGTCCGCCTGGACCTCCTGGTCCTCCAGGTCCACCTGGGCCTCCTGGTTGACCGGGACTGCCGGGGTATCCAGGTCTCGGTGGTTGTCCTCCCGGTCCTCCTGGTCCGCTGGGTCCGCCTGGACCACCTGGTCCTCCAGGTCCGCCAGGGCCTCCTGGTTGACCGGGACTGCCGGGGTATCCAGGTCTGGGTTGTCCTCCGGTCCTCCTGGTCCGTGGTCCGCTGGACCCTGGTCCTCCAGGTCCCAGGCCTCTGGTTACCGGACTGCCGGGTTATCCAGGTCTTGGTGGTTGTCCTCCCGGTCCTCCTGGTCCGCTAGGTCCGCCTGGACCTCCTGGTCCTCCAGGTCCACCTGGGCCTCCTGGATATCCAGGACTGCCGGGATATCCAGGTCTTGGTGGTTGTCCTCCCGGTCCTCCTGGTCCGCTGGGTCCGCCTGGACCTCCTGGACCTCCAGGTCCACCTGGGCCTCCTGGATATCCAGGACTGCCGGGGTATCCAGGTCTTGGGGGTTGTCCTCCCGGTCCTCCTGGTCCGCTAGGTCCGCCTGGACCTCCTGGACCTCCAGGTCCACCTGGGCCTCCTGGATATCCAGGACTGCCGGGGTATCCAGGTCTTGGGGGTTGTCCTCCCGGTCCTCCTGGTCCGCTAGGTCCGCCTGGACCTCCTGGACCTCCAGGTCCACCTGGGCCTCCTGGATATCCAGGACTTCCGGGATATCCTGGTCTGGGTGGTTGTTCTCCCGGTCCTCCTGGTCCACTAGGACCACCTGGACCTCCTGGTCCTCCAGGTCCACCTGGGCCTCCTGGTTGACCGGGGCTGCCGGGGTATCCAGGTCTTGGTGGTTGTCCTCCTGGTCCGCTAGGTCCGCCTGGTCCTCCTGGTCCTCCAGGTCCACCTGGGCCTCCTGGATATCCAGGACTGCCGGGGTATCCAGGTCTTGGTGGTTGTCCTCCCGGTCCTCCTGGTCCGCTAGGTCCGCCTGGACCTCCTGGTCCTCCAGGTCCACCAGGGCCACCTGGTTGACCTGGACTGCCGGGGTATCCAGGTCTTGGTGGTTGTCCTCCTGGTCCGCTAGGTCCGCCTGGTCCTCCTGGTCCTCCAGGTCCACCTGGGCCTCCTGGATATCCAGGACTGCCGGGGTATCCAGGTCTTGGTGGTTGTCCTCCCGGTCCTCCTGGTCCGCTAGGTCCGCCTGGTCCTCCAGGTCCACCAGGTCCACCTGGGCCTCCTGGTTGACCGGGACTGCCGGGGTATCCTGGTTGTCCACCTGGTCCGCTAGGACCGCCTGGTCCTCCAGGGCCTCCTGGCCCGCCTGGATATCCTGGTTGTCCTCCTTGTCCTCCAGGTCCAAAGGGTCCACTTGGGCCGCTAGGTCCTCCTGGCCCACCAGGACTTCCAGGTCCTCCAGGGTATCCGGGGCTTCCAGGATATCCCGGTCCTCCTGGACTCCCTGGTCCACCTGGGGAACCAGGTGTACCTGGCGTTCCTGGAGTACCGGGTGTTCCTGGCTGCCCTGGTTGTGAGGGTCCTGTTGGCTGTCCTGGTATTTGTACACTTCCTGTTCCACTCCCCGATCCATCTATACCTCCTGGTTGTGATGGTCTCGTTCCCCCGCAACCCTTAGGGAAATATAGGTCTTTCCACGGTTTCACCTCCCCATGATGTTTGTGTTCCTTATCGCCACTGTCTTCTGATGACGGTTCATGAGGATGTAAGAAAAGTTCTACTGGTTTTCCTGGTTGTACTACTCGGTATCCCCATGCGTCAGAAACGTAATGAGTTGCACGTGGTTTTCCTTCTGGATCGATATATCCATAGCACCCGTAGACAACGCCATCTGGTCCTCTATTTTCATGGTGAAACTGTCCGTCAGGTCCCACCTCATAACCAAACTCGTAAGAACCTGCAATTAAACGTATCGTTTAACAAGATATTATATTATGTTTTAGGTCTATGGAAATCAGTTGGGAGGGAAAGTATAGATTCTCCTTAACTGAAATTCCATTGTTCTGACAGTTTTCTATTACAATAGGAAAGATGAGTAATGACACTCCTACAAGGAATAACATAGTATCAAAATTGTAAATCATTATATCAGAATCAGATATTTTTTATTCCGTTACTCTTATCAACATTGAATACTGGAATATAAATTAATTCTTTAAAAATTAAAAAATGTCATTCAATTGAGTTTTATATGTATAATTGATAGTAATACTATCCTATACTTGGGTTTAAATCGCTAGAAAATAAAATCATTCTTTATTTTAAGTTTTTATTTAATATTTTGGATGATTATCTATATTGACTTACTTGTGTTAAAGTTTTGCTCTAAGTATTGCGTTTTTTCTTCGTTTTCGATGTCTACGATGACTTCTTTGTCGCCGTCCCTGAGGCGGTCCTGCGAGTGCGCTACCGACAGCGCGATCGCTGCCAGGGCCTGAAACAAAAACAATTAAAATAACGGATTATCTTCAGTTTCAAAAACGGAATATGTAAGTTGATAATTAAATATAAAACAAATCGTCACGCAGCTTATAATTATAAGTCTGAGAATTATTTATTTTTCCTCCTTTTCCAAATTACTTTCTAACTTTCTTCATCACCTGTTCCACATATTAGTTAAAAATCATAAGCGATAGTCTGCATCCTTGTCTTCCTCCCTTCCTGATTTCTGCTTTCTTTTCTTGCCCTTCATTTCTAAATCCTTCTGTAAAGGATATGGATAACACTCCTTTCCCGATATTTTATTCCTGTCATCTTCAAAATCCGAAGTAGTGTGTTCCAGTTTAAATTATCAAAGGCTTTTTCTAAATCTGCAAATGCCATAAACGTATGCCTTTTTTATCGCGCCTTCTGAACTTAGACGCTGAGTGAATATTGCTTGTCTTGTCCCTACATTACTCCTCAAACAAAACTGATAATCTCTTAACTTGCATTACACGTGACGTTCCATCCTCCTATATGCTATATATAGGTTTTGCACGTTATTCGCATTTATCAAGTCCAGTCTTATTCGTTAAGGTTATAATAGTGTTGTTACCAAAATATTGTGGTATTTTCCTGTTTCGTAGATTTCGGAAACTATCCTGAACAAACATGATATTGTTTCTTCGCTCTATGATCTTATCAACTCCTCTGGTATGTTATCAATTTCTGGCCCTTTACTATCAGATCTGTCAGCGCCCTGTAAATTTCCGACCTAAAACTTTTATTCCCCAACTCTTCCTCATCTACCTCCTCTTCTTCTACTATTTCTGATTGATCTAGATTTCCAGCTACAACTCTCCTTGATATTACATCCATCTTTTCGCCTTTTCTTCTTTATCTATAATTGGCTTCCCATCTCATCTCCTGATATTATTACTAATATTTTTCCTCTCTCCGAATGATTCTTTGATTTTCCTATATGCTGCGTTTATTTTGTCTTTCATCATTAAAACTTCAAACGCTTTGCATTTCTCGTAGAGCGACGCCACTTTGTTTGCTTTGCACTTGCTATCTTTCTCATTATTCAGGCATCTGTACTGCTCTTTACCATTTTCATCTCTTTCGTTTAAATATTTAAGCTTTTTATCAATCATTTTTATTACTTCTTGTGTTATCCAAGCTTTCCTATTAGTCTGAGACATTATTCCTATTTTATTCGGCTGTTATAGTCATTTATTCCTTCAAGAGCGCCCATTTATTTCTCTTCTATATTGTTTCTTTCTACTTTATTCATAAATCTGCTATTGATTTCTTCTTTGAATGTATGAAGCACTTTTTGTTTTTTGTTTTTCAGTTTCCATCTCTTTGTTTCAATTCCTTTCTTCAGTTTCTTAATTTTTCACCTTAATTTCATAATCAACAAATTAGACTCCGAGTGCACATTTGCCCCTGGGTTGGTTTTACACCTGATTCTTATATATCTGTCTCACGACCATTATGTTGTCCAGTTGGTACCTGTCCGTATCCCCCGACTTTTTCCACGTGCAGAGTCTTCTTTCATGATTATTGAACCAGGTATTTGTCACTTATAATTTGTGGTCCATGCATAATTCTACTTGCCTGTGTCCCCTTTGATTCCTTTCACCAAGTCCATAGTCATAAACTACATAACTTTCTCTTCACTTTTCTATTACTGCGTTCCAATCACCCATTATTATCAAATTATCGTTTCCTTTGACATTTTTCATTATTTCTTCGTATATTTTATGAATAACTTCGTTCTCTGCGGCACTTGTGAACTTGTATTTTGTCGTCGGTGGCTGTGCTTTTGCATCTAACTTTATGGTAGCTAACCTTTCACTATATTATTTACAATAACTTATACGTTGCCTCAGCCTTTTATTCTGCATTCTCCCTATTCGTTTTTGTGCTAAACAGCCTATATTCATCCGACCAAAATTTTGCTCTTCCTACCATCTAAATTCACAAATTCCTACTATATATAACTTAAACCTTTCCATTCAGTAAACTAACTAGTTTAAACTTCTGACATTCCACGCTCTGATTCGTGACAGTTACATTCAGTAAATGTCCAGGCACAGATTGCTGGATAATCCGGGCGCAACTCTGCAGATGGTAGATTTACAGGGCATCCTGGCAGACATTCTCGAAATTAGAAACCGAAATTAAAAAGATTATTTACTTGTTATCGGATTGTCTGAGAAGCCAGCCTTATCTCGGAAAACAAAGGCATTGTAAGTAACTACGTCCAGGGTTAACGCAATAAATCATATGTGACTTGACAGCTGTCGATTCTTCAAGAAGACCGACATTGTAGTCGTATCAGACTGCAGTATAGTCAGTATAGTGAAACAATGCCACCCGATCCGCGAGTACCACGTTTGGTCGTAGAGTTCCAGTCCTTGGCACACAAACATTTAACAAGTGTGATGTTCTGAACGTACTTGTCATCCCACGCACTCGATCTTATGATAGAACACCGACCCGTTGAGTAGCCTTTTCTCCTGCAGAACGTAAAGAGTTAATATATGATGTAAACCTCGAGTCTCGCAATATGGCGGTTAGGACTCAATTTAGTTAATATCTCTATCAAAAGTCCGAAGAAAGTATTTAAAATGCTGAACTTAAATCAGGTCCTCATCTTCCACGAATGGTAAAATGAGGCGTAATATCGCATAATTAAAGATGACTGATTTTCTAATTATAATACTGCGTCTTCATAAAAACATCGTGACACATATAAAAATATATTATATTTCTTAAATTTAAAAATATACGTGCTTTAAATGCCAAGAAAGTGTCAACAGACTAAAAAAATATTTTATACTTTCAAATATATTTTGGGTTCGAGTATTCACGTAAGAATCACTTGAATAGCGTACAAAGAAATATGAATACTACTGAATATATTATTTAATAAATTATTCTTACTGTAAAAAAATGTACCTATACGATCGGAAGAAACTTCTCGTAATAATTGCCAGGATTGTTTTCAAAACTTTGAAAATGCAATTAAATGAGTTGCCTAACTACTTGATAATATTGATGAATTACGATTCATGAGATTTACATTTTCAGTTATTCTATATTTTTAAAGAAGACGATTAAATATTACTTACAGCATGTAAAAGTGGATTTAATATAATGTTTAAAAGTGAGAATAAAGCGGTGCGTAATTTAAAAAGGGAGGTATAGGCTGATATAGGCCAACGTCACTCTCATGGTACTTTCATAATTGGACGAACGTCTGTATAGTACCTACAAGTAAATAACGAGTACAAATGTATTTTGTATGTTTTTCATTCAGATTGGTTACTTCACTTTATTATTTAAAATTGTCGCTAAGTTTTTTATGAGCTAACCTGAATATTTGAACTTAATATATATATTTTTCAGTGATATAGATATTTCGTAATCGAATCTGAACAATTCGTTCTCGCATAGCTTGTGACGCGCTCAAGACCTTGGCACAAAAATCTGCAGAAGCAACACGCCTGGGGCAGGATTCCATTTACGACGTTCTATTTTAACCATTACTGTTAAAACGATTCATGCAAATGGCTTGGAGAACGTCGTTTCAAAACTTGACGTATGTATTAGTTGTGTGGCAGTTCACGACACGGAATAGTGTTTAACACCGTGAACTATTTTGCAATACACAGCTTAAAAACCTTATAAAATAATGTACGTTAGGACTACATTTTCATTTAATTTGAGACATCAAATTTCTTACTAAGTAAATATTACTTAACGACTTGCACGTCGTCTCTTAATTCACGAATATTAAGATTTTTTAAATGAAATATAAGACTTTATCAATGTATGACAGTATTATTTTTCTACTTTACAGGTTATATATTCTGTGAAATCAAAGCTAATTTGTCAATGGATTCTAGATAAAATTATTATTTATATTCATCTAATCTTGATCGTAGATCTCTGTTTCTCTTAGTTATCAGCAATTAGTCATTATTTCTCGTTTTAGCATCACAATCACCTTTAAGGTGTGTATATGACGGTTAGATAAATTAGCAACCACAAATTTATACTTTTCACTATAAATAAGTAGTCAACACCATCGAATTAAAATTGTATTTAGAGTTATAACTATTAAATTAAAATTAATTTATTATTAATTATGAATGTAACTTATTATAGCGCTTGATCTATTCAAAATAGACGCGTTTATAAATAAATGACACATTTCTAAATTAATTTACAATATAGAATCACAAAGATAATTTAGTGTTCGTGGATACATAAATGGACACTATTGTACACAACTATAATAACTTTTTTCTTGTAATAATTCTCGGCTTACTGGAGTATAACTTATTTAACAGTTAATAATAATAGATTTATAGAAATATTAATGCTGTGCGGTGTGACATATGCACTGAATTTGATTCGTTCATATGAAATAAATACTTCGGTATTGTATTTAAAATGCTAATTTGAAAATAATATTGTAGTAAACAATTCTAAATTAGTTATAGACATTAATAGAAATGAAATATTTCCCACCAGAGTATATCTGGTAATATGTACGTTTTGAGTTGGGGCAAACTGGATGGACAGATTATTGAAGGGCCGGTGATGGCACGAACTTTTTTGACTTCCGACGACTTTTCTGGTTGACGATACAAATGTTGGTGTCTCCATTCCCTGAGAGATTTCCGTGTAAGAGAGCCCGGACTTTCCCGGTGTAATTATGAACAATTTTTGTAAGTACCCACTGTTATTTCTCAATAAAACTTTTATTTACACTAAAGGTTGCCACATCCAGACGAGGTGACTTCATACATCTATGTTTTTATGACGAATAATTTCTGTTTTTTTTTTCTAAAAGAAACTCGTGTTTTTGACGTATCAATTGTATGAACTAGAGCAGGAGTGGGAAAATTGCGCCCCGCCACTGAGTTTCTTGTGGTCCGCCGAAACAAACAGAAAAATCAGCCTTTAACAAAGATTTCCTACCCATGCGTCATCAACCATATTGTCTTGATGTGAGAAGTGAACTTGGGAGTATTATCTCAATTAATTAACAGTTGAGGTCTGAAAACAATGATTTTGTTGGATATCTTTGACGACCTACTTCTCATGAAATGTGGAAGTTTGTAAAATCATTCAAAGCCAAACTATTTATTTAGAAGGCAAATGAAATTTATGTATTTTCTCTTTATTAGGAAAACCGAAAGTGTCTGAAAGTGTTTATACAAAGATTGGGTATTATCTGAAGAGTTTGCTTCAGTAAAATTGAGCCTAAATTCAATTATCTCACATACCATTACTGCTGATCTTGTTACAACACCTGAAGCGTTGCGGCTAGAACTTATTGACATGCAGTCAGATCACTGTGTGATACAAATGTTCAATATCGTAGCATTAGTCAATCTTTGCACATCTTCAGAACTTTCCATATACGAAGAAATTTACAGGGAAAATGTTCTTTATATTTGGGTCTGCATATATTTGCAATTTCCTTTTACATGAAGATCAACTAGAGAGAATACAGATGCTCTTTTACAGACATTACCTTGCAGGGTGAGATGAAAATGTTACGAAGCAAAGTCAATCCTGAATTCAAAAAAATTGTAAAGCTGTATGGTAGGGTAGCTTTGTCTCATTAAACTAATTTCTAAATTAAATAGATAAATTGAATAAAATAATACTATTGAGTTTAATTTATATTTATTGATGATTATGGTACAAATGATTTCTTTTCCGAAATGAAAAATTACGTAATGAGTAGAATTTAAATGGTATGATCCACCGCTTACTCCGCTCCAATAAATGGGCCCCCAAGTAAAAATAATTGCCCACCCCTGACCTAGAGTATGATGAAATTGACACTTTGGAATCCATAGGTCAATGGATTCCTTAAGTGTGCATTAAAAACATTTATGAATAAAAAGTGTCGGTGAAATATATAATGCTTTATTCATATTATATATACTTTAAAAGGTTTTAATTACATTTATTATGAATAATTAAAGCAATTTATGACATTTAAGACACACTTTATTTATTTAATTTGGAAAATAAAAACTTTTTGGTTTTCTGAACCTAAAGAATGTGCGCATATGTACCAAAATGTTGTTACTTTCTAAATTTAATTAGTGTACGTAAAATGTCATAAATTGCTTTATTATTTTATTTTGTCTATTGTCTTTTGCGAACGTAAATATTTAGTATAATTACAAGATATTACAGTAAATAACTAATAGAAGTGCATTGTGGGAGCTTCTCTCCCGTTATTTAAATTTGTGTCTGTCTTTGTCATGTTGCATAGGCCTTCGAAGCTATCCGAGGATTGCCTCTCGACCTTGAGGCTGCGGACGGCCTTGTGCGGCGTGCGAACCCCTGACAGCCACGCAACCAGGATACCACGATTCTTTACCACGGAAATACAGTTGACGTAAACAAGTGTCAAATAAGAAAGTAGCCCATAGGACGCTTAAAAATCGAAAGCATTTATTTTCTGAGCTTAACGGCACCAAAATAATAAGGATTCATAGGTGAGATTATATACTCAGAATAATTTTATTATGGTAACTAATATTCGGTATTTATTATACGAATCAGTATGATTTTAGGTTGGGAATCAAGCTAGAATTAATTTCAATCTTGTAATTTTTTTAAAGTGTAGTGACATCAATTGGCCCAGGGTCTGTTACATTTCCTCAGAATGTAGATTTTATAAATGTCTAACATATATGTACACATAGTAGCAGTTGAACTATCGCACGGAGAAGAGACATATTGATCACTATAGAAGTTTTTCATATTAGAGTTCTTTTTATTTAATTCAAATGAAGTAGAAATGCTTCGATTGAAGCTCAGATAAGAGCGTATAGCTCAATTTCGAAGAAAGACAAGAATGGAAGAATGTCGACCGGGCCCAGGACCTTCCGCTTTCCTGGCAAGAATTCTACCACTCAGTTAGTCCGAGTCGACGTCCCCAGGACCGATTCAACATCCCTTCACTCCTGTAAATATAAGCTAGGCTCATCTACAATTTACTAATCACGTTGTAGGTGAGCCTAGATTAGTTTTACAGGAGTGGAGGGATGTTGAATCGGTCCTCGGGACGTCGACTCGGACTAGCTCAGTGGACGAGTACTCGTCCCAGAGTATTGAGTCCGGTCGAAATTCTTCCATTCTTATCTTTTTTAATTTGATTTATACTTTTCGTTTAGTTAAATTCTCTAGTACTAAAAATTGTACTAACGTCATAAGATCTTAAGAGTGGAACTATGATCTTCAATTAAGATCTAAATTTAAAAATTTTGTGTTTTATAGTTATGAGGATTATTTCAAAAGTAATGGACACTATTTTTGCCAACATTTGTTTCCATTCTACTTCTTTACTATTTTTACAGTGTATAGATATATCCCACAGGAACAAAATCACATTTTTCGATGAAATACCCAACCCGTTCAACTAGTAACTAAAGCATGTATACTTTCAGTGTAAAAGTTTGGACCAGCACGTTTGAGCCATTGTTTCACAGGGTTCAGGAGAAAGTCGCCATCTACCCTCTCCCGTACTGATACAAAAGTTCGATATACACTATTTTTAGAGTTTATTTGTGACTTTCTGCAGAAGCCTTGGAAGCCAGCTGGCCAAAACCCTTTTAAAACCCAATGATTCCGATATTCTGCAAACACTTGCTTCTCCTACTCGAACTGGGAAGACAGCATTTTTAACTATGATGCGATTGTCTTTAACTCTCTGCATATTGTCAGGAGTTGGTGCAGTACAGAGTCTGCCGCTGCGACGAGTATCCCGAATATTGGCGTGGCCTCTATCACCACGTAGTATGCTTGCTCACCGATTAACAAGTTCTTCGATCGAAATCAGCATATCCATTTACCTTTTTCAACCTTTTGTGGATTTTTTCCGCTGTCTTGTTCTCATAGCACAGAATTTCTATAATAGCACGTTGCTATTGACGAATGCTAAATGAAGCAGCCATCTTGAATACGTGCTGTGACGGCGCCTCTCTCGGGAACGGGTTGAAATAAATTTTTTAACACATGCGGGAATGAAATGTCTATGTACATCATAAATTGCAAATATGTAAACTTAAAATAAATTTAAATAAAAATGTATTACTTCTGGAGTGATCTGCGTAAAGCAGCAACAACTTCTCTATAGTTTCTGTAGTTAACAATTATACATTCATAAACTACGGATTAGTAACAGCCAACCATCCCGATGAGCGCTCATTAATGAATTCTGAAAATTATCGTCACACTGAATTATTGAAATATTGTTTACTATACATCTACTTTTTGTGACGCGTGATTCCAAACTTATTTATCAATACAGAATGGAACAATTCTGGAAAGTAAATCAGTGATAATTATAAATTGTGGTATGTTTTCGACTTCCGCAGTCTTGCAGGAAACGCGCGAACTGAACGACCTTCTTGACCCAGAGACAGCCTGTTCAAGTTCAGTAACAAGGTTGTTGCGTGATCCAAGGAGTGAAATTCCTGTTCCTCAAGACTCAGTCGTTATTACATGAATTTGGATACTTAAACAAAAACAACTGACAACAACCTCCAGCGCTTTCGATGATAGCTGATGAGGCAGATGAATCTGTATATTTTGAACGAATAAAAAATATTTTTTACTGATTCATTTACTAATGAAATTGAGAAAAAGACTTACATAAATATAAAAACGATAGCCTGAACAATATTCGCACTTCAAGACAAGCTGAAATGTAAGGTTACGTGATATTTGGCTTTCTCTTCGTGAGCAAACTGGTAATTTAGCCACTCTTGGAAAAGAAGAAGAGTTCTATTGCACAATACTGTCACTACTAGAATAGTCTGTAATGCAAAAGTTTCAAGCACGTAAAGGACAAATTCTATTTCAATATTGTCCGAGCTGATGTAATCTTCACTTTCGCAAGCATCTCTACTCAATTAGCCTGTTATTTGTGTAATTATGGGGAACCGTCGCTCTCGTGACATTTTTCACGCCGACTGCGTTCATTAAATAACACAGCCTTCAGCTTCAAATTTTAATTGAAAGTGTTACGCATTTTTTATGCTAATATTCGAACGCATGTAAATAGTTTTCACCTCTATTTTTCTTTCATAGTAATTAAATATCTAGGAACCAATTTTTATTGTTCTTCAAGGGCCTGCGTTATTCTCCGTTATAGGGCCGCGGATACTTTTCAGAATGAGATCAGTTGTAACACAACAGAGGAAAGATTAAATAATACATCCCATTTGTAATAAAGTATATTTGGACAATTAAGATCTATTTTTAAAAAAATGTTATCAAGAGGAGCCCCAATGAATCTTTATTGGACTATCATAAGGCCAGTTGGAACATATATTAGTGACACTTGGGTTACCAAAGAAACCATTAAATCTAAAATTACTGGAAGTTACACTATCTGAATGTTTGTAAATTAATAAATAACATACTATGCGTCAGAAAAAAATATTTATTTTTATTCAAATAAAGAAACAATCTATATACAGACTATTTAGTAAGATTAATGAAATGTACTCCCTAGATAATAAAAGCTAATATAAATAAATAAAACAATCAAACTTTTAGTAAGCCGTAGTAAACGACGTTGAGTTCTTTAAATTTGTAACCTCATGCGGTGCGATTTAAAATGGAATAGATTAAATGGACGAAAATATGGAACCCACAAGATAAGGGACCGAAATTATTTTATTTTAAATCATACTTGATGAGGTTACAAACTTACACAGCGACGTACTACGGTTTATTAAAAAATAAAAGATAAATTAGGACGACTAGGCTGTTGTATTATCTAGAAAAGCCATATAATGAAAAGCAATATAATGAAAAGCCATATAATGAATAAACAAATAAAATAAATTAAAGATTTGTTTTTACAGACAAAGTTTTTATTTAGTGAAAATGAAGTTTCATCACCACGTTTGGGACTCATTCAGGTATTTAAGCTAAATAAAAGTGTCTGTAAAAACTTGTTAATTTATTTCATTAGTCTTTCTTTGAAAAACAGACGTTAATTGACTTAGTATTTATAATGAATCAAATATAATTGCAGAATACATAAACGTAAAAATATTATCAGATTAAAAAATTCATACTTTAAATAGGATTTGAAAAGTATTTCGGATGGAACACAACAGAATAGTTAAAAAGATATACGAAAGAAAGAAAATAAAAACGGAAAAAGAAGGATAATAAACAATCAGACTTATTAAAAATAAAAACTAGAGGACTTTTACCCATGAGAGATAGAAATGGAAGTCAATAGTTGGAAACATTTTAAAAATAATGTTGCAGCGGCCGAAGAAGAAGACTTTCACAAAACTTTAATACAGAAGTCTTAATTTTCGTGCCCTGACAACGAATAATAACTCAATGCTTCTTTTCTGTCATAGAACTGTCAGGCCAATAATTTTATTTTAGAAAATTGAGAAAGAATTTATCAGTAGAGTCTCAGAAACCTGTTAAGATGACGACCAAAAATTACTTTAAACCAAGCACTTCTTTCACTATTGAGGAGGAAAACTACATTTTATTCTATACATATTTAATGTTATTATTGATTTAATTTTAAAGTGAAAGAAAAATTTGTTATTGAGACGATGGTTTCATGGAACTTCTTTGTTCAAATAGCGATATCGATTGGTAGCTTTTATATAATTAGACTAACGTATGAAGTATTCACGAAATAGATCTAAGTAAACATTGTATTTGCAGCATCCTATTGAATTTTTCGGGGATCAAGGAGAGTGATGGTGTTAGAAGGTCGTGCGTGCCTCCAGTCGGTTAGTGTTACGAAACTGAATCACCAGTGGGCAAGACGTGGCCTTGAGCATCCTCCGATGACGTCACGCCTTACGGACAGCTAACCGTAAACGAAGCTGTGACTTCTTACCAACTGAATATATATATATATATATATATATATATATATATATATATATATCACTATGCATATTTAACAAATAATGCCTTGATAATATAATTACTGATTCAATTTAACATCACAGATTAAATAATAAATATAATTTTAAATGTATTAGAATAGCGGAAGGTTACATTTAATACATGAATGAAGTATTTATAAGTAAAAAATACATTCTTGTTCAGTAAACTACAAGCAGTAAAACACCGGAAAAACTTCTCTACAAGTGTCACCACACCAAAGCCAGTTAATTGAAAGTGCAGACTAATTTCAAACAAAACTTTAGCAGTGTATAAAGGATGTAAATAATGAAAGCGTACGTGGCGTGAACTGTTTCTTGGAAGTGTGACTGCGAGGGCGACAAACGTTACTTTCACTTTCCGTGGGTGGAGAATCTGCCCGATTTAGCATAGTAACGAGCAGAGCGACGATGTTGACCTTTTCTGCATGTGGATGAGGTAAGTCACGGAGCCCAGATCTGTGGCCCGGACGTGAGCAAGGATAACCACATTCGGCTCCCCTTCTTTCGAAATACCCGATTCCAGACACGTTGAATTATCACGATGAACAGCTGATGCCAAGTGTGTCTAATAACCTGTGCCACGGTTTGTCCTTAATGCCACATAACATTTCGTTAAGCATAATATACTAACGTTTCCTATGTAAACGTATATCACCTAATTTTTAAGTACCACCCGGGTTTCATTGTTACATTTGCTCTTTTTTTTTCAAGAAACGTAATTTGTGCGGGCTATCCAATAAATAGAGGCAAATTTATGTAGAGAAAAAATATTTGTAGGTGTTGGGCACTTTCATTATTTTAGGTTGACATCACTGGGATGAACAGAGAACACCTGACGGTTAGGAAATGTTTTTTTTGTAACCTCAACAATGTATTTGACGATTGTGGGTTCACTTGCAGTTCGTATATTAGTTGACCAACGTTCAGTGATCCGGTTTTTACATTCTGAAGGTAAAACAAAAATATTCTCGAATGATTTTACAGTTTGGTGAAAGTTATATGAACCGTGAAAATTTTTATTACTGGGATGAACAGTTCAAAAGAGGCCGAACGTCAGTGACTGACGTGCTACGTCCTGGCCCGGTCAGATTAGGTGTCGACTCCTTCGCTTGAAACCCTCATTGAGTCATTATTCGTGAAGACTGACGTATTGCTATTGAAGTAATGGCAAAGAAGTTGCAACAAGTGTTGGTACAGTTCATAGCGCTATTGCTAACAAGCTCCAGTACAGAAAAACAAGTGCAAGGTTAGTCCCGAAGGAGCTAACGCATCAACACAAGGGCAGTCATGAAAAAACGTTATGAAAGGGAAGGTGAATCTTTTCTAAACACGATTGAAGATGAAACCTGAGTTCCTTGCTTTGAAACAGAGTCCAAAAAACGTTCAACAATAACAAGAAGATCGAATAATTGGTGAAAAATAGATCAAACAACAAGACCTCTTTCCATAAAGTATAAAAAGTAGTTCTTCATTTGGGCAAGTGCATTAATATTGGTTAATCGTTTCGACAAGTTTATCAATATTCGTGTGGATTGTGTTGAGAATTAGTAAAGGTATAACTTTTTAAAAATACAGTGATTTTTAATGATTAGTTTATCCATTAAATTAAAAAACTACATAGTAATAGACTTATTATATCAAATTTGAAGTAAGAAAATTTATACTTTGAATCGTATTATTTACATGAAAATTCTTTCATTTGAAAATAGTACAATTAAAACAGCTTGAAATTAAAATATGTTGCAATAGTATAAAGAACATATATACCAACATGATTGTATAGTAAATAGGAATCTATGGTTCCTTTAGATGTCCTGGTATTTAATTTGACCAATCGGATTACTATTTTTCAGTCTAATTTCAAAGTATGAGGCTTTGGTTTGCAGAGCATTTTTTCGAGTGAAAAAATGGTGAAAAAAAAATGCTGAATAATTTTCAAGGGCTAATTATCAATGATAAATGTATGACTCCGCTTACCCTCCCTTACATGGCGCTGACAGAGTTGATTAATGGTAAAGCGCCAGGAATTGATAACATTCCAGAGGGGTTGATGAGATCATCGTGTGAAGAATCAATATCATGTTTGTTCAGTAATAGTTTGCGAAATCTACGAAACAGGAAGAATACCAGAAGAATTTAGTAACAACATAATTGCACCGATACCAAAGAAGAATGGGGCTGATAGATGCGAACAGCACAAGACAATTGGTTTAGTATCTCTATGAAAACTACGGCTTGCCGACGATATTATTATAGTATTAGGCGAGTCAGAACAAGGCTTGGAAACCATAATAAATGACATGAACTTAGTTCTGGAGAAAGAGTTTAATATGAGGATTAATAGAGGGAAAACAAGGTAATGGAAAGGAACATGGGAGACAGTGGAATAACAAAGAGTGTTAGATTGGAAAGGAATATTTTGAAGGAAGTTAATTATGCTACTTGGGAAGCATAATAGAGAAGGGATAGATTAATAGGCCACATTTTAAGAGATGAGAGCCTTGTAAAATTATAATTAGAGGGAAGTGTGTGTGGGGTAAGAACAGAAAAGGGAGACATGGATGGAATAGCTAAGTAGATAGCGAGGCTGTGGTTGCATCAGACCAGTCTTAGGACTGAATAACACAACACGCAAATTGGATTCGGCAATATGAAAACTGAACCGAAGTTTCACACAGTAATACTATAAATACAGTTTTTTTTTAATTATTTCAAACTTTTAACCGAATTTATTACAGTTTTTCTGACATGTTATATAAATATTTATTTGCAGAATAAATAATTGACATGAATGCTTGTATAAATTGAAAATCCATTGACTATCAATTTAAAAGTGAGAGAAACGACAGACCTGTGGACGTAACAAGTTATTGCAGTTTATAATATTTGATTGGCAAGTGTTTTACGGTGAGTATTATTAGAGTTTAGGGTAGGAGGGGGATCAGATTAAAATAAGTAAAGGAATAGTTGGTTTAAGAACGGAGAATGAGGTGAGGTGCCAGATAACTGAGAGAGAAATTATTGTTAGGATATGCCGGAGTGGGAGAGTGGAAGGATGTAGTCTATAAGTAATTTTCTTTTGAGTCTGCGGTTTTGTGGAGGAGGGCTATGAACAGTGTCATTGGAGTGATTGGTGGAGCTTTTGATTAAGGAGAAGATACATGTTTTTATTGTGGTGGAGATGAGTGGAATTTGGATGCCATTGTGTATTACAGAGTTTCGAAGGTACCAGGGGGAGTTGGAAATGATTCTCAGGATTCTGGTTTGTTTGGTTTGGATTTTATTTGTATTGGAGTTGGCAGTAGAGCCCCAAATGGAGCATGCATATGACCATATGGGGCGGATTAGGGAGCGTTACTGTTGAAGAGTGGATATAGTAGTTTATCTTGGTGTTGATTTTGGATGCAAGATGGATGAGATGGGATTTACAGGAAAGTTTGGAGTCTAGCACAAGTCCGAGGTAAGTGATGGAGTTTTTAATTCGGATATGGGAACCAAAAAGAGAATGAGCGAGTAAGGTGATGTATAAATAGAGTGAGTGAAAATTCACCTAAGAAGAGAAGACAGTTTCTGGAGATTACGTTTTTTTGATTAGCCTTTGCCAGTGAGATAAGCCTAAATTCCTTTATTTATTTTTTCACGGCCAATTACGTAAGAAAAAGATCCGGCCCGGCAAGTCTATTTTGCACTCGAGTAAGCATTTTTACGACCTACGATGTAGTAATAAAACTGTTCTTCAAATTGATATTGAGTCCATTAAGTGCGCGACTTGATACCAGCTGCTGTTCGAACAAGGTTGACCTTCTGCAGAAGTTGGAGTGAGGAGACTCGTCTTCACTTTCCTCGGCTTTCACTTTCAGAGGCCGCCGCAAGATCACGCTGCTGACAAGACAACGTGGAGCGGCGTGGTGCGCGCGTGGGAGTGCGAGGGCTTTCCCAGTGGGCGAGGGCGAGAGCCCACAAATGCGTCACCGCGACCTGTGATATATCCCAGGACTCGCCACGGACACAAGACCACATACCCATTAAAATAATAAAAATGTGCATAATGAATTTTATCAAGTATTAAATTACAACAGTAGCATGTAAATTATTAATTATATAATTTAGGTAAATTTAGGATCTCAACAGCCAAGTTGCATACGTAAACTAATGTATTTATTGTATAATTAGGATAAACAGTTCATCTCTAATAAGTCAACATTTTCATTAATTTAATTAAGATTTGACTTGTTTTTAACTGTTTAGAATGTGTGATATGGCCATAAGATAATTTAAATACACCGAATTTCGTGTTATTAGCTACAATATTCACTTCAACAACCCAATTTAATCATCTGAAACTCTTACGAGCGGCTAGGGATATAATAAATTTGATTATCTGTTAAAAAACAATTCCAATCAAATTTACCCTATTTCATTAGCTGACGAGGCAGTACAACGAACGGGCGGCACTTGAAAGATCGGAGGAAGAATCATACGCCTTGACAAAATTTGATTGGGAACAGTACGGGAAACTACGCGGACCTTAGCCTCGACTTGGGTGTAATTCGAGTGAACGTCCAGTCGGAAGAAATGTAACACAATTTTAATTTGTTGAATGCTTTGTAAAGTTCACTTTGAACTGAGACGAAAAGGAATATTGTGTTTAAATCCAATATCAGGATAAGACAGCAATTATGTGACCAAATTTTGCTTTATTCAGGGGAAAATAGCAACGTTGAGGTGCGTAATTGAATCTCTTTTAAAACATGTATCGTTCATGTTATCTTACCATTTCCCTATTCTGTGGAGCTATTTATGCTGCAAATTGTACTCTTTTACGACCAAATATGTGATTACGTATATCTCACGCTAAAGTTTTAAACTTGGTCAACTAAAAGCATTAATTTTCTAATATTTCAATATATAATTGAGGAATGGCAATAATCGGTGAAACCATGACCCGGTTCTCTAGTCCTACGTAAAATTTTTTAAAAACGCTCTCCCTTCCTTTAATCCAGTCAATAAGAGTCAATAGCTTGGCAAGGACCCTATCGTACTTATTTCCCACAAAGGTAAAGTCACTTGAGTCTGAATTGATTAAATGAACAAGGCCGAAGTTCTGCAGTCATGTATTGAGGCAGTGCAATTGCAGGTGAAGTATTGCAGCGGCTGTGTAGACTGAGCATATGACTGGACGCGACGGTTGCGCCCAACGCCTTTCTTCACAGCCATTAGCCGCCAATTAACGCGACCGCGTTGCAGAGAAATTCCATCAGCTTAAAAAAAACAGGCAACAGTCTATTTCATTGACATCTACATTTCAAAGATCTTCCTTCAGTGGAAACGAATAACAAGGTTGTTCATTCACTTTCTATTAATATATACTAGGAACATATTTTGTTGGAGATTTGGCTCCACAATGGCCAATTTCACCTTCGGAAGTATTATTCGTGCACATTAAAAATTGAGTTAATGGCAATTTAAGATAAAATGTTTACGAAATTTAATATTTATTAGTATAACCGATTAGCAGACAAACTTAAAGAGGTAAAACAAATACCACATCAAGTTTCTGCAACCCTTTGTCAGGTGTTTCAAAATCTCAACAGCCGCAAGAACGACTCAGCGCACGAACCATATGCAAAATTGAAAATACTTTTAATTTACCTTTGGATGTTGTAATTATAATAAGTCCACATTTTAAACTACCATATTTACCGACTAATATAATACAGAAAAACGCTGCATTACAGAATTCTATTTACCTTCAAAACGTAATTATGATCAATACTTATCGGTTCAGCTCGAGGAATAAGAATCAGTAATTACTGAATTCCCCCCTCTGACCAAACATCAAAGTTATCAACTACATCTAACGTAAAAGTCTACACCTGAGACTTCATCATTCATGTTAAAAGGATAATCGCTTCAATTTAATTTCCATGCTTGCTATTTATACCGACACTTCTAGAAGGTTCTACAGAATTGTATTAGACTAATTTTTAGTATAAATGTAATCCGTACTGTCAACGATCGCATTGATATTTATCATGTTTTTTATTACCCCAATTTCATTCCCACTATGGGCACATAAACACACATCGAGAGAATAACTGTTCATCTCACCGGGGCAGAATGGAGTGGAATCAACCAAATGATGGTATTTAGGACATTTTGTTTCAGTTCTACCAATTTTATCCACGCTGTCTCATGTTCACGGGAATTAAATATATATTTAAGAAAAAACACCGGGTCTGTCACCAGTCAACATGCAGTGATCTCCAAAAGTAAATTTGGCATAGGATATTATATTTTACTATTAAACTCATTTCTCTTGGCACTTTGGGTTTGAAGTGATTTAGAAAAGGTTTGATTAAATACTTCTTCGTCAGTTATCCGGAATTTTTATTCATAAACAACTCATCACTTAGTTTCGAATAAATTTAATTATAAGTTGAGGTGAGTTTAGTGTCTTCGTCTCTGGCTCCTCGCCATCAATGAGTTAAAAATTTACTTCTACATCGGGACGATTTGAACAAACTAAAATGAAGAAAACTGAGTAAGATTACGAAGAGTAGGCTGATTATGCTCTTCCGAATTTGACTTATAAATAAACAAAACCTTTTCTTAGAAAGAAGTATATAGAAAGGTAAATATGTTTAGAGTATTCATTTTATGTTTTGCAAATTTGTTCCCAGATTTTAGAGACTTATTAATTAGTTTCACAGCACATGCCAGTATTAAGTAAAATAAAACATTTTTTAATAAATAGTAATAACCTTCTGGTATTTTATACGTATTAGAAAAATAGCTCGAATTTTGAATGAAACAGAGAGCCATAAATGATAAATATGAATAATGAATATTTGTAAAACAAGATAAGCAGTATTTATGTTGATAACCGGTTGATCAAGTTGGGTGTGGCCATGAATTTCGATTGATGGAAATTGTACCAGAAGATTCATTAGTATCACTGCTTCAAGCACAAGGCAAACGACAATTTATACAAAGTTTCCGAATTACTCTATATATTTGAACCTTCTGCTCTTCGTTTTCAACCATTAACTCAAGAATTTGTTGTATTTTCATGATACAATGATACTAGACGAGACATTTGATTACAGAACGTTTTACAGTAACAAAGCTAATAGAAAAACGCATATCGTAGATTGTGATTTTTGAAGAAGAGAGGTGAATATAATCCCATTTTTATCACAAATGAATTTTTTTATATAAATACAGAAATAAAAGTAACAGGTTTCATTACTGTACCGCTAAACACGATTGTTTTGATATTCATGAATAACACTTTGTTGAAGTTTATCGTTATAGATTTGTAATTGGAAATGAAGTAATACAAAATAAAATTATTTTGTAGCAGCACGAAAAAATGATTAATTGAGCAAATTTTTATTGAATAATACTGGTCAGTCGATGTTGAGTGTGGCAGTCGTTTCTGTAACCCGATGAATTCATGCAGAGCAGAAATAATCAAAATAGAAGTTCACATGAACTCAGTAATCATAATTGCGGGACAACTATTAACACGTTGTTCTGCATATTGGATCGAATGTATTATCTAGTTCCTCATATTGAATTTATTATCACTACAGTGTGTTTTGGAACACGTATAACATTATTCCTTTGAACCTGCTGTTTGCAAAAATTGTTTGCTTACTGCGTTACCAATTATGGAATTGTTAAGTTGTTAGTATTCCAGAACGCTACCAATCATTTGCTCATCCGTTAGACGGAAGGTGCTAGCTCAAAATAGATAGACAGAGATTGAGAAAGCTTAGTGAATACGGTAAGAATTATAGACAAAATTTGAACGATTTGAGAAGAAGGAAGTCTATAAGTTACTACCACAGCTTCCAATCAATGATTGTTCATTTTTTATCCTGTGTCACGTCAGGGTCCATGCAATTGAAATTGTATATGGCGACACGAATCTATGACTGAAATTTAATTGAAATTTGTTTCAAAATATTTTTTATCGGATACTTGTGGTTATCATATAAGTGCTGCTTACGTAAAAAAAGTAAATTTTTGACGATAAGCCTGCGATTGGATTTCTATAATCGTCAAGTTCCCGTGCGTGGAACAGTTTTCAACTTCGACTTTTAATAGCATGATAAATAATGTGTCTTAAATTAGAACTAAATGTAATTTTTGAAGATTCTTAGTATTTAACCACTAAAAATTGACAGTTTATTGTACATCAAAAAAATAAATATTCACTGTCTCTTAGTTTGCATGTTCCCCCCCCCTTTCCCATTACTTGGGACAAGTAACATCTTGAATTCTGTTTCATGTATGGAACATTGGGATAACCATTGTGTTAGAAGAGTATATTTTATAATTATTCACTTTACCAATATTTATTTTCTTCGGAACTTTTTCTTTCTTCTTATTTTGAAAACTTTCATTACCAGCCCGCTTTAATGATTTCCACTCACACTTTTACCAATCGTAATACTTATTTTCTTCTATCTCGGAATAGTTAAGGTTTTTCTTATCCATGATTGCTTTTAGGTATTCAGAAATGGATCAGGAAGCTGATTTTTCAGCAAATTATTGAACAGAATCTTCATTTTGGTGTTGGGGCGGCCAACATGATCCCTATCATAAGGAAACATCCAATGTTTTAAATACAGTTGTTCGGTATGCAGTAATATTTTTGCTGTATGGATATCGAATCTATTTTTATCTTCGAAATTCTTGGAAATTGATATTTTTGATAGAAGCTTTATTTCTACTTTTAACTTGGATAAATGATGTGTCCAAGCAGTTTTCAAAGGACTGAAAGAGGCAATACTCATGAATTGTCACGTTTTGGTGGCAAAAAGATAAATCGAATATCGGTCCTAGTACACAGCTTTAAGATGTTTGATGAGTCTTTCTATATCATCGCTTATTATAACAGAGTGTTCTCATTTTTTATACCTCTTTTTTGTTTAGTCATATATTAGTACTACAAAATATGTTAAATTGTTTTGGGTTTTCATGATAACGCGTGGTTTATTGATATTTCTCCACAGGATGATACCTGAAGAAGGTACAAATAAGTAGCGAAACTTTATGTGTTTCCTCTTAGGAAATTGTTATAAATAAAAAATAGTCTGAAATTTTATTTATTTTAAGAGAAATTGTTTGAAACCAGTCGTGAAGAATGGGTCCAACCAGATTTACGTCTATTGTACCTGGTACCTTGAGCTCCTCCTTCTTTCCATGTGTGATACATGTTGTCTGCTTTATAAAATATAAACGACGGCAGTGACAACCCCACTTCAAACACCGAAAATATCACAAATTTTGATCATATACACTTTTTTTCTTCAAATTTATAAATAATTAAACTAAATAAGTTCAGTAGAAATGTATTTTCACAAGTGTTGCACAACTACATTAGTGAGACTGAGTGTGAAAACGTTCAAACAAATAGTGTTCAATTAATCTAGATACTCAAAGTTATTTCGATACTTAAAAATGGCGCATTTTGTTACAAATTTAGAAATAACCAAGTACGAGCACGTGATGTGTGATGTTCCGATAGCACGCGGCGTGATATCTGAGCATCGTGGGCACCTGTGCGAAGTGAAGAAATTTTGGCAAAGTTTTCTGTGGAGCCTGTCATACTCGTCGTATCTTTGCGTAACGGTGGGTGCTCCCGCGCTTTGAAAGGTGCGAAGTTGCGCCATGCAGCAGAATGCAGCGCAGGTTTGTGCTACAAATGTCGCAGACTTCCTCGTGAGAACGTGTTGTGAATACGACACGGTGCTTGTCAATATTCAATGAACAGAGTGCGATTCGACTTGAAAAGTACGCTACAGTTACGTGTAACCGACCGGAGCCTTCGCAATCCTCTGGACGTTGCGCTCTGACGGATTGGTAAAGAACCGTGTAAGCAGAGCAACTGCTTTGCTAATTATTACAACGTTTTTGAACGGCAAGGTTAACATGAGAGGAACTGAATCACGCTTCGTGATCTTTACGACGTGACGCTACAGGTGCCTTTTAACATACAATGGTCTGAACGGAAATAACACTGTTTTTGGTTGTTATTTCATAAGTTCCTCCTTTAGTTTAGGATCTTGGCAACAATGAGGGCATGGGAATGTATCAGCAATCAATTTCAGCATTTAAGCGAAGGATTAAGCAGTACTTTCTGATATCAGAAAACCTATTGAAAAAAAGTTGAGCACACATTAGGTTTACCACAGTTACCTAATTGAATGCAGTGACATAATATGCGATAAAAAATTGAGATATTGATCTCAGGACTTTTGAGAAGAAACAACTGCTTTGTCGGTTCATTTTTCCTATAAACTTTGTAAAATATGTTCATACTATAATTATGTATTAAACTTTAAATATTCGAAATTGAACCAAGAGCATAAAGATATAAACCATCGAAGTTTCCACTTCTTGCAAATCTCTGATGAAAAACCAAATTATAGCCGACGCAATCGGACAACGTCGTTGAAACAGGCTGAGTTCATTATACTTTATTGTGCATCACCTCATTAACGGTAATAAGTTGCATAATCCTCTTCAAAGTCTTTATTAAAGGATAATTACAAAAAACCTTTAAAATTAGGGCTCGTGTATAATTGACGTTACAGGCTGAAAGATTATGGGCGGAGAAAAAAAAAGTAACATAATATTCCACCTATAAATATTATAGTGACTTATGGGTAATATTTTTAAAATACTTAAGAATTGTGAATTATGTCCATAGGTTCTGTCAAAAGGCGTTGATAGTTGTAAAGGATTGGTTCTAAGTTTATCTCTGTTTCAGCCTGTAATATTGGTTAATTATCCCCAGAAAAGAGATTTTGGGATCTAACATATTCTTTGATCACTGTAATCTATTTTTTTACTTAATTGTGAGTTTTGGGATTATCAGGAAACATTCAGATAAGAAATAAATTTATCTTAATAGAATCTAAAATTAGAAAACTTTGGTAACATTTATACATTTGGTTGTAATAGAATACACACACAATATGCCGTTAGTAATAAAATTAATTGAGATTAATGGAAGATTCTATGTGATGACATTACCATTTATTCTCTTGACTATATGGAAATGGTTCAAAAGCTTGAGGAAGAAATGTAATCAAGTGTTTAAATATTTTTCCAATAATCAGAGCTCGGCACATGTCCCAGAAATATTTGAGTATATATTTCAAATAGTGCGCTATCAAAGCTAAATGTTTGATTTGTGTAACCCCCCCCCCCTTTTTTTTGGCAACCCAAATTTATCACTTAATAAATTTCTTGAAATAAAATCCACATGAGAGTACTAAGGATTGAAGCTTAGAAGATATTGAATTCTTTATAAATTGCAAGCGCTCAGCCGTAAAGATCATCTCGGGGTCGCGTTTCAACATTCGGCGGCCATACAAGGTTCTTTAATAAGTCGTGATCCGCATAAAAGTGAACTTTGCCGTCTCCGTGTACAGGCTACTCACGGATGCGGGATTTCCTGCAGATGCTAAGGACGAAGAATGCGGACCTGAATGTATTTGTTTCGGTTAGCCGTCTAGACGTGCGTTCAGGTCTCTGGAGAAAATCATTTTGCCGATATGAATAATATAAAACTTTATCTTATCAAAATTTAATGAAGTTCAAAACTTATTTACTTACCATTCTACCAGAAAAATAGCCTGGTTTCTGATAAAATTGACTGAGTTAAAGAAATAATAACATGTTGAATGATGGTATGTAATCTATTTTCTTGGTGACATGATTCAGTAATGTTAATAAACGAATTCTCTGTCTGTCTTACAAACAATGAAAATAGTTTTCTTTAATTATCCTTAAATTACAGACTGATTTTCTAACGTCTGGATAGGCTACTTCATTTCAATATAACATTTGGCATTCAGAGAACCTAAAATATTAATATACGTTTGAAAAAAACTTTTTTATTTTTTGGTGAAAATACTGTAATGTTGCAACATATAAAAATTAAATATAAAAACTGACAATATAAAAAAATTAATAGTTAAGTAAAATCAGTATTTTCAGATATAAAATTGCTAAAAACATTCTGTTCATTTGTATGAAGCAGATATGTTTTAGAGAATTCAAATTGAAATTATAAATTTAACCATTTCTGGCACTGGTCCGAGCAATTCGGGCATCCGTTTTTGCAAATCGTCCGAAGCTGAAGGTCAGACAGTATCTTCTGCAGCGCCTGTGGGCGACGGAGAAAGCGTGGTCCTTGCATCACACAGAGTTTGCGTGGTGATCTTTCCCTATGTGTTAACGGTAACACATCTCCGATGAACTGGAGACTAGCTAACAAATGATTGCCAGCCAGAAATTCTCTCTGCTAGTTTCGTCGACATTATTATGATACTAACGACTTAGAGATCGATCGTGCTGACGTAGGCATCCGTCATTGTCCTCATAATAACGCAGAACGACATTGATTCCAGACAAAAGAAATCGGACTTGACTTACTACATTGAAAATAAAATTTTGGTGAAGGACACACCTGTTTAAAATCAGCCACGAGGAATAGGTTCCTGCTATTAAAAGAGCCAACAGTAATGCGAGCCACCCAGTCCGACAAAATTACGTATTCTTAATTGGGAATCGTATAACTGGACGATATGAAGTATATTGGTTATTGGTAACAGTAGAAAATTTGTATCATGGGTAGCTGATCAACAATTGCAATATAATTTTAATAGTGTCTTTTATTTAGAATAAAACTTATTTATTAATTTAGTCTGGATTATAATAGATGTTATAATAGAAACTATTTTAAAATATATTATTTTCAGACCAGTATCTTGAAATGTTTTAAATTCACTAAAATCATTTCATTGTAAATATATAATATCGATATAACAAACAGAAATTGTAGTATAATGATAATAAGGTCCAGTGTCTGTTATATACATATTTGTAGGTGTATGCAAGTACAGGTTTAAATATAGGCATGATCTTTACTCTTACGATCCTCCTTACTTATGCAATGTATTTACTCGACAACAGTTGTTTAGCGTATCTTTGTGTAACTGTTATTGTGTCTTTACCGTTCATATATATCTATATCTATATATACAGCCTAACGAAACAGTAACTAATTTTGAAAAAATCTTGCCGTTCGACGATAAAATCCTAAATATAAATTATAACTTTCTTGCGTTAACACGATTTTTAAAATTTATTACAGAATGAGAATGGATTGCTTTTACAACCGTTTCGTCTGGAAATTTCTGAATGATTTTTCTGAACGTGCATAAATTTGTGGATGGTTATAAACGGGATAACATGGAAATGAGCATTTTCAAGTTTGATTTAAGTCACCTTGTTAGTTTATAAAACAAAAATAGTTTTTACTTTTTTGATAAGAGAACTTGGTAAATGGGCAATAGCGAATGTCTCTCCTGAAATTCTGCAAAGACATTGTGTCACAGAAATTTTAAAATAGATGATATTAATTTACAAAATCCGCTATAAGATTAAATAAATGTATCTGTTAATTCGTGTAATTGGCTAATAATATAAAGAAGAATATTGATGAAGATAAGTTTTGTAAAATTGAACATGAGCTGGAATAGTGAATAGAAATTTGTTTACTGTAGTTGAAAGAGTGATACTCACGATTCGCAGCAGCCACATGGTATGTTCTGGCGTACGAGATCACGGAGCCATGCCTCGTCGCTCGTCGCCGCGCCTGAGCGTCACACTGGAGAAGAGCGTACTGAAGAGTCCCGCTGCAGAGAGATCTCTCTTTATAAGACGCGCCCGCGCCTCTGTGATTGGCCGAAGTCCGCAGCATCCTCAAAACTTCTAGTTCAAGGTCGCGGATCCTCCGCAGGGTGGCACTGCAACGACCGGAAAGGTCACCAAGCGCCTTGGCTCCGGGCTCCAGGAAAGAAACTTCGCTAACGGATGTTTTATGAGGGCAATTGACTTAAATTCGCATCTATGATTCATTCACCTTTACTAATTGTGAAAGCCCAGAGTTCCTATACAATATGCTCTCATTACTGAAGGAAGAGACTGATTTGAAAATGGGGTTGAATTCCGAGTGATTCTCTATAATTTAAATTCTTTATTTAACGTCACCATATAACAATTATTTTAGGTAACTTTCAACTGAGTATGAATGAATCAGACCACTATATAAATGCAAATATTGGAGACATAAAATATTGTTCCAAAATAGGAGAATAATATATTGAAGTCCCTACATTTAAATTGTTAGATTTATTTTATTTGCATAGATGTTTCAAAACAAAAATTACCTTCATTATACTATAAAATGTTTGTTCATACTGTAAGTTTGAAAGGACTATTATGTGTAGGAAAATTAGTTTTAATTATTTAATAATAATAATTTTAGATAACAGAGGTCAACACTTTTTTGAGACTATTATTTACAGTATACTTTCTGACTGTCTACATCGAAAAATAACCAAAAACATAATTAATGAATGAGTCACATCAACCTCTTTGTCCGTTTTTTAAATTTAAATATTTAATTTAAACATTACAACGTTTCGCCTCTCATTTGAGACTTCTTCAGGTAAATATTCAAATGAGAGATGAAACGTTATAATGTTTAAATATAATATTTAAATTAAAAAACTGAAAAAAGGGCTGATTTAACTCATTTATTGTACATTTATTTGTTAGATAAACTATTTAATTACTTAATTCATAAAGTTTGTTTATATATTTTATGCAATGAAAAATAAATATTTAAAGTTTTGGTAAATTGTGTAAGGGGTTTTGTAGTAATATCCAGTCCTGACACTGGTCTCATGCAACCCTCAATGATAACCTATTCTGCGCAAGCCTTTTCATTTCTACACAACTACTATATGCTACATTTACTCTAATCTGCTTAGCGTAACCCCTTTTGGCCTCCCTCTTCCTTTCTTGCCCCACACACTTCCCTCTAATGCCAATTTTACAAGACCCTCATGTTTCAAAACGTGGCCTATTAATCCCTTCTTTGGGTTAAGTCCTCCATATTCTTCTCTCTTCTCTGATTATATTTATAACTTCCTGGTTCTATTTTCCTATCTGATTTTCAGCATTCTTCTATACCACCATATTTCAAAAGCTTCTATTCTTTTCCTTTCTGCAACTCCTGCCGTCCACGTCAAGCACCCGTACGAATTTTTTTAGTAATTCATTCTTTTGAGGTAACGGCTTTTATCACAGCCTTAAATAATAGATCCATGGATTTCTTGTAAATAAGAATAACAAATAACTTATTTCCACTCTACTTGATATCTTCAAACTCATGGATTGCACAATGCCCCTTAAAGTACACATGCTACGTGCGAACTCAGACCAATTTAAAGATAGCTTGGTGGCATATTCAGAAGAGCAAAGGAAACATTTTCATCAATAAATGATTCACAATATAATGAGAGCATGATGGGTGATCACATTTGGGGGCTAACACGAGAAAGTTAGTACTCACAAAGAAAAAGTAAATTATTAAAGCTTATTTGTATTCTCTTCTTCCGTTTGTAGATATTTTTACTTTGTTTTGTAAATAAAAGCGATGTAAGTGCTTAAAGTAAAGTTTGTTTTCTTTTTATATACAATAAAATTTATAAAAATTAATATTTTTCTTAAAAATTTAAATTTTGCTCTGTCGTTACAAATGCAAACTTTAATAGATAAAAATATTTTTTCTTCCATTTGTTATGCATAAGAAATCAAAATCAGACATGAAGAACTCAGACTCAAAATTCGCGTTGACTTGTGCGTTTAATGCTAATCTAAAATACATCTATGCATAGAGACAGGCTACACGTGGGTAATTGACGTGATGCCAACTCCCTTTTAAGGATTGAAAGGGGTGTTGCGGAGGGGATAGCAAAGCAGTCATAGGTTAACTATGACTATGGAACTATAGTTTCAGGACACTATCTGTTATTCGTCCGCAAGTGATGCAGGGCAAACCATCGCATCAGGCAGGTCCGGTTCTTGGTATTTGTTCCACGCCCTTTCGATGACTGGAGGGCGGTTTTACATTCTTTGAGACATTTGACCGACATATCTTGCCATATTGCCAACATTTTCTACCCAGGAGCATACACCTCTTAAAAGTGATGAGATTACTCAGTTTTAACCTTAGTTAAAAATTCGAGAGAGAAGAAGGCATCCCCGAAGGTAACCCCCCAAAAATCTAGGAAGATAGGTTTCTATTATCTTAATTCTTGTAGCTGAATCTTTTGCTATTGCACTTTTCCAGTGATTACTAGTTGTACACAACCGTAGGTTTTAATGTTCATTAATTCATTTTGCCCGTCATATTTTAAAATATCGGCGTAATGTATAAAATATTAAAATTGATTAACGCAGGTAACTGAAAAAGGCGTAAAATTCACAACAAACGATTTACATTATTGCATGTAAAATAACATGAAGATTTCGTCTCAAACTGGTCATCATCAGCTAGGAATGAATCAGGGTTGAGTAATTAGAAGAAATTAAAAACTGAAACATGAAGATTTAATTAAGTATAAAACATGCTGTCTTCGCTTTCCATTGTCGAAACTACTACGAATAATGTTTACATTACTCCCGATTGTCTTTATTTCGAGTGTATTGTATGTGACATGCAATAATATATTTTTGTTCTTGAGAATTTGAAGACTTCTTTCGGTTACCTGTGTTAAACAAATTTAGAAATATTTCACGTTCCATTTCATTACAATCCACTCTGAGCAAAGCAACAGTAAGTATAACATATTTTTAAAATGGTTCCGTCATATTGTGAATACCACTTCCCATCAAATTTGTTTTTAAAATATTAAATATAGTCCTAATAAATTGGAAGATGTGAGTCTTCGAATCAGGCTAGGTTTCCCAAATTTTCGGTTCAATGAAATGAACAACACAGTAATCATTGGCATAGTATAATTGGAGGTTGATAACAAAGCAATATGAAAACCAAGAAAGTGGTAGCTAAAAAGAGAAGGATTCACTGTTCCAGAAACTTGTACGAAGGGTTTGGCCGAGCGTGATTATTCAGTAAGATTAGTGACGTATGTAGACGAGAAGGAGAAGAACGGACAACATATTTTATGTCAGCCTCCGTTCGAGTCAGGCTTGAAGACACGTTGGCCTCCAGACTGGTTAGAGCTCTAGATCTAAGGCAAAGTCATCTTAACACTACCTTCGCGCCGACCTGTCAAGGTGCTCGCTGTTTCCGCCCGTCTTATCTAATTTGTATAAGGTCTTCGACCTCGTTTCCGCACTACACGAAGCGAGTTATTTAACATGTGAAATAGTATTGACTCTTTAATCTACAATGGGAATATCTGTTCAGCATACGTCTACTTTGCTACTTTTACGCTGAGAAGAATCATATTTTTCGTTCCATTCGTATTTTTACTCGAATATTTCTAGTGTAGTGGCCACTTACAAAGTTGTTTCCTAATAAGACCCATAATCAATATACGTGGTCATTATGACTTAATTTGTGATTATACTTAAAATTGAAATAGATATAAATTATTGATTTTGATAAAAATAATTTATTTGCCATAATATCATAATTTACGTAATAATAAGGTGTCTGCCTAAGATTGACGAGGAAGTTATAGTTTAATTAAAAATATGATTATTTTATATACGGTAAATCTATGTTACGGCAATTTTTTAATTCTATATACAAATTTAAACTAGTCGACAGGTTACAACAAAACTTGAACACACATTCTTAAAACCCCGAGGGTGAGAAACCATAACAGACACTTGGATGAATTTTTTAAGGCTTTATTTCGCATCAACCCAGTGGTTATGGTAGAAATTATATTTAAACAAAATTGTCGTATGCGCGTCAACACGTGAAAGTTTATAGCTATTGAAACAGGGAACGCTGGAGAATATTGAATTCAAGTAAGATGGCTACTTTGTTTACTTTTTGATATGTCCAAACTAGAATTTTGCCCAATAATGTCTTGGAATACAAATTTTAGAAACTATCGAAGGTTGATATAAATCATGTGTATAATAAAATAGATTTGTAATATTATTATTACAACATAGTTTTAGCCAATCAAAATGAAATTTGCAAGTTATTTTAAAGAAAAGTTTGTGATTAGAGGTTACTTTTTTAAATAGGTTTGTAATGTTTATAATTTATAGATTTGTTGTCAATTGAGATTTTTTTATAAACTTGATTATGTGTGTATTTTGAATGAAGTGGATGTTTCAATTGTAAAGTCCCTGAAACATGATAATTTCATAAAATAAAAAATATAACATTTTTAACTGTTATAAAAAGGTTTAGTGACAAGCCAATATTATTACAACATAATTTTAGAATATGAGAATGAAATTTTAAAGTTATTTAAAAGAAGATTTTTGAGGTTAGATTTTATTTTCTTAAATACGTTGGTTGTATGTGATTCAACTAATTACAGCTGTATTGTTTTGTACGAAACGAATAACACGCTTATTCAAAAATGAAACGGTGATTAATTGCAAGTAGAAATTTGAAATATCTTCTTTACGCTTATTAGAATCGTCTTGAGTATTCACAAATGGCAAAAAAATCGGGTTGATGGAGCGATATGACGTCATAGATTCATAAAGTCCAATTAAATACATCTCCGCTATAAGAGTAGGCCTTAATAATCTATATACTTAAAGAAACTTTGGCAGTGCGCAAATATGTATGTCACAACTACTGGTCCGAATTTGACCAAATTTTGCACACGTGTTTTTCAGTACCTGAAACTGACCACGATTTTTAAATTATTTTATACTGAATTGTGAAAAATGTGAGTATGTTACCAAACCTCTTTTTTTGGTTGCTCTAGGGTTGGCTGAAGTAAAAGTCTTTTTGTTTACGCAGAGAATGGTAGAACTATGAATGTAGTGTACCGTCATGTTCTAATAAACTTTTCTTTAATTACATTCCTGTTTTATTATTTACGTGAACCCGAGCAACGCTGGGCATTTCAGCTAGTTCTTTCTAAAATCGTTCTTAGAACCGTGGAAAAGGAACACCTCAGAACGTGTGTTAAAAAACTAACGTTAAATAAAGTTAGTGTCGAATTAAATATCATATAAGACCATTACAATAAGTTTCGGGAAATGCCGGGCACCCAGGTAGGAAATAAATAATATAACCAAACAGACAGATAAGGTTAATAAATTAAAAATGCAATTAAAGCAGGTAAAATAATTTCCCCCAAGTTTCGTACTTAATTTGTGACTTCGTCAGGTCTTCCACTGAAAATGAGATTAATTAATATTGAAATTTAAAATTTATTCAAATGCCTTGACTGTTCTGTTTCAAAATTATGTTTATAATTTTATATAATTTTTGGAACCTAATAAGTAAAAATATTAGTAGAGTATACAATCAAATTTATCAGAATTTTGAGCGATCAACAATTAAGATCTCGTCTTATTTTTACTGATGAAGTCGAAATTAGGAACGAAAGTAACTGTAATTGTACTTATTACATTGTTAAATAGTAAACTTTTTCTGAATGTACTTATTTGACAGTTACCAGATAATTTGGTTGTCATGCGTAGTGACTCAAAAAATCGACCTTTGAAATTCTCCCTGCTCTCATAATGATTCTTTTAATGCTTCTGGGCAAGCGACGACAAGTGTTTTGGTCGTGCTGATCACTACCTTAAATATGTAATAAAATATTTTGTATTTTTAGCGTTTTATTTGTTTTACAATGTATCAAATATTGTGATTTATTCAATGTATAACGGAAGTAAGTTCACAAACTTAAAGGGGGATCAATACAAATCTTTTCCCTCTCAAAATTATTGCCGGAGACGCTTCGTTATTACGTAATTTGAGAAATGAAAATATAGAAGTAGAATTCGAAAAGCGAACCTCCCTCCTCACCGCTGCCATCAGACATATACCTCATTGTTTAAATACATAAATGGCAATAATAATGATCCAACTAGAACGTCTCCGACAATAGCAGACAACTCGTTAAATAAAAATGTCTCTTGGAAATAGAGCGCGTGTGACAGGCGGGTTTGCATAAGCCCAGACTTTCTGCTTGTTAACATTCAACAGCCCCTCGCGTAAAACTGTCACATAGTCGGAAAAAGTCAAGCTTCCGAATTCCGGGTTGTTCGACTGTTGCTTTCATTATTATTATTATTCATATAAAAACTTTTATCGTAATGATCGACTGTTGCTAAAGAAACATTTCTCAAATTGCGCAGCAACGAAGCGTTCGTCTCTGAACAAAAATGCCAATAGCGAATAATGTTTATTTTCACACTCTTTATCCCCTCATTTAAGTTTGTTTATTTCTGTTATACCCTGCATATTGAATACTTTTATTTTCAGTGTTTTTATCATTTAGGTTTGAAAAATTATGTACAGAAATTTCTCATTTAAGCAATAATTGCTTCTCTTTGAGAAATTTAAAATTATTTTAACTTTCTTATGTTTTACTATGTTCATAATTTTCCATTTCTTTTTATATTTTTCTGGACCTTTCGGTAATATTGGCATAATAAGTTTCCGAAAGCGCCAGAAAAGTTAAATGAGAATTATGTAATAGTGCTTTTTAAAATTTGGAAGTTCGGGATGCAATACAAATACAATAGTTAATTATTATTTTTTTATAATATACACCTAAGCTTTTTATTTGTGTATAAATTAAGTTTATTGTTCATCCCATTTCCTTACTAGGAGGAGTAAACACTTTCACCTAGAGTGTAATTGTTCTTTGTAGTTCACCTTTCTGACGTTTTGCGAGAGTGTGTCAGTCCGTGTGTGGCGTGTTGGCGTGTGACAAGGACTGTCCCTGTTGCGCAGAGTGGAGAATCCGTTTAGGGTTGGGTCACTGACTAACGGGCACCGGGAAAATATAGCTTGTCCTTTCCGCATCGTAGGCGTTGCACGGTTGTGAATAGCTAACATTTTACCGGCGTGTCCTCATGCTTATCGTCTTCGTTTTGGTCAGGTTTGCTCATCTCGCCAGGTTGCCTGTGTAGGTAGGATTAGGTCTCCGGTTGCTCTTCGCAAATCCCCAAGATTAGTTACACTCTGTTACATTTGATTGGTACATTTTAATACGTATGACTTGGTGTAATCTTAAAATATATGTAAATTATCTGGCATCATATTTATTCTGCTTTTATGCTGAATGTGAAGTATTTGGTTCAATAATTATAGAGAATAACTCTTTAAATTAAAATTAATAAACCCTTGATATGCTCAGTATCATATTTTCTATAATCATATGCAGGCGGAAGAGACTCCATGATTCGATTGACTAAAGAAGGCGATAAAAATAATAACTAAATAAATGTAGTCACAGGAAACAAAAACTGGTTTCGGGCAGGTAGTGAATTGTACAGGATGCACATTCATTGTCAATTAAACCTTTTAGTGTTTACTATACTCTTCGAGGACATAACTGTACAGTCCTAGGACAAAAAGTTAAATAAAATTTACAAAAGAAAATAAGCAGTAGTACATTTTTTTTAAAAAGAACATCGAACATCAAATTAGCGAGTTCTGTTGAAGAGAAATATTTGAATAGACTCAATACACAATATCAGTTTTATAATTACCAGACCTTATTGTTTAGTTATCCAATAGTACTTAAAAACCATTTCCACACGTAAGTTTTCCTCATAAAGTGGAACATATAAAGGCGTTATCACCAGACCTGTAGTAATTTTTCTGAATAATCATTTAATTTTATTCTTGTTGGCTTACATTTATGAAGCAGCATTGTGACCTGTTACCATCGACCTCGAATTTGGATTAATTTATTTTAATTGCATATAATTTTAACACTGAAGCTTTTATGAAATCAAAGGAAGTAGAAATGCTTCGATTTAAGCTCAGGTATAGAGCGTATAAAAAATTAGTAGAATGGAAACATGTCGAACGGTCCCAGAGCCACCCGCTTTCAATAATCACATTATTTGGTTTACAGGACTGGAGGCATGTTTAATCGGTCCTAGAGGATCAACCCGGAAGGTGGAAGGTTCTGGGTTCGAGTCCTGGGTAAGGTCAACATGTTTCTATACTTGTCTTCCTTCTAAATTTAGCTACAGGAACTTATCTAATTGTAACGTCATGAAATTGTCTTAAATCGTTTTAACGAGACACATTTTCAACTTAGTGAGAACGTCAGAAAAAATAATTCGTTTAAATAGCGTGGATTTCTTGGGAAAGACGATAGAAATAACATAATCGAATAAATTTATTTTTACTTTTCGGATCCGTCCCCGATATAGTTCGCGCTGATCGAACAGCCTGACTGAATTCGTTTAAACCTTTATCGTTGTTATAAGAATGTCTCAGAATTCCTATTACAGGATTTGTAGATGGGTACTGAGTTCGGAAATATACCATGTGAAATTTTTGTGAAAGTTTGATTATCGAATCAATGAGTTATTCCACAAGATGTTTCTGTGGGGCATTTTCTCATTACTACTGAAGTTATTTTAGAATATTCAAATGCAGGCGATCGTCGCAACCGTTTTTGTGTGCTAACAAATGTGGTATGTAATGGGAAAGCGTTTGTGATAGATACAGCTCGATCATTACGCCCAACTTCACCGTAAACTATTAAACATGTCAGTATAATTTTCAAATATGTATTCTACCAACGTGCACTGTCCGCTTCCTGTACTGCTAAACGACTGAACGACTACTGATGTGAAGCGTACTACAAGTCTAGCTGGAGATAAGAAATCGTTTCGATCTTCAAACATTTCTTGCATCCATTTACGAACAAGGATTCAGCATCAAGCTTTATCTACTATACTCCCTCTGCAACCCCTAAAAGTCTGTAATAGTAATTCCAAAAGACCTTGCTTATTGACGTAAGGGCTACAAGAGTCGATCAATTCGCCAAATCATCCTCTACAGGACACCCAATAAAGTCCCCTTCAAACTCAACCAACACTTTCCAAGACGTTTGGAATCTAATGAAAGAGAAATCGTAAACTAACAGAACGAAAACTGGTAAAAATAAAAAATTGTATTCACACATCAAACCATCACAAATGTTTATAAATTGTGGTGCGCAGATTGACCTCTTGGTTTCCCAATTATTATACTTTGTTATCTTTTAACGCATTCACCACATCAAATTTTGGATAGGGTTCAACGTAATGAAAATATCAAATTTGATTCATTTTCATCATAAATATATTCTCCATAATTTATATAATCAAACTATTTACAACATTTCTGTTAGTTAATATTTTATACAAAAATAAAAAAGGAAAACTATTTACACAAATTACAATCTTTACACATTAACTTGCTCCGACTAGCCGTATGGATGACAGATTGACCATGGTGGTTGGGAAAATTACACCGAATTAAATATGGAAATAAATAAAATAACATACCACTACGTTAAATTATACTCCAATTAAATTATGCAAAAGATATTTTATTTATATGGAATTTTAAAAGTATCTAAAACCAAAACCCCCGTAATTACCGTGTTAACGTGAGAACATTGGGCATATAATGTGGTTGTGCTGTTATTATGTGATGACTTTTTGATGCTCCGTATCGGATGGTCGTGCGTTGGTGACTGTAGACGACGGCGCAGTCGGCACCTGAGCTCCTAGACCACTGGAATCGGCAACTAATTACCGAGCTAAAAGTGGATTGCTGGCTTCCAATTCGAATCTCCTGACAACTAAGTACTACTACCCAGGAGAATGTTAGCAGGCACTGGACTTAGACTGTCCAAACTCCAGAGAGAACTCTTCTCTCTTCCACTTCTCTACACGAACTGTTTGGAGACTATGGACGCTGATCGTCTACGCTTCAGAGAGAACGCCTCGCTTCTCTGATTCTCTATTCCGACTGTGTTCTCCTCTCCTTACTATTACCAAACAATTTCTTGGTCTTATCTGGGGTCACCAATCACTTTTTTTAATTTTGGAAGGAACATGCCCTCAAACACCCGCAAATTTAGCGAATCCTCGCCATTTTTTCCCTTGACGGGGAGAATTTTATGCGGGGACACGTCCTTCCAGGCCTACGAAACACTTCGCACCTCTTTGCCATCGCAAAATTTGCACTTATAGTGCTAAAAGCCCACCTCTCCTTCCGATCAAATTTTATTCCCCCGTTCTCATGTTTGTATCCTACCAGCGCATATGGAACAAACAACGTATCTTTCCATGCGGTCAGTCGGTTACTAAAAATAATCTAACTATGCTGAAATTTTCACTTAGTCTAAATTAATATCAGCCTAATATCTTACTGTCTAGCACATGTAGTTTACATTAATTTCTACTCAATATCTAATTTCTTAGTGTCTACTACGTGTGGTTTACTACAAACTCCTATCTAAATCGCAGAGAGCAAATCGGCATCTCACAAATTATACTGGGCACACCAAATTAAGTAATATTCATTTAATAGAAAAGAAACCTCCACCAGTCTGCAATTCTAGAAACGTAGCAATATGAATGCAGCACATGCACTAACACCATGAAAGGAATATACTAAGAGGAACAGAAATCTACGAAATAGTGAATTCTACAAAGTTACAAGTTAAAATGTTGCAATTTATGAATAACTTAATTTTGTAATTTATTGTAAACAATTTTGATTAACTGTAAATATTTAGTCGCAAATAACCGTCTATTTTAATACGAATCTAAAAAAATTGTTTTAGAAAAAAGGTTTCCAGAAATATCAGTTTGGCTTTGCCACTAAGTTATAAATTGGTATTGGAAATTTTGTACAATGTCGAGTTCATGAAGTGATATCTGTTTTTTCTTCAAGAATTTACATGCATTGTATACAGCTGTTTTTCAAAACGCCAACTTTAGTAATTAAACAGCAATTTAACTTAATGAGTAATTAACTTTTGAGAATATTATTTCAGAGTAAATAATAACAAAGTAACAAATTGAAGTGTGTCAGGTCCTTCGTAACGTTAACAATTAGATGGAACATAAAGTGATGTTACGTGTTCCGAATCTACAACCACTGACTTCAGAGATCGTGAGTAACGCAACAGCATGAGTGTAACCATCATCAGGGCGCTAACCTACGTTTCACTCTTAGGCAATTAAATTTCAGTCCCTCGTGACCGACGTGTGACATCAATATGAGGTCAGCTCAAAATTGAAATTAAGTACAGACAAAGAGTTGTTGATCACGATTTAGACAGGAGAGTTAACAAGAAATTCTTGCGTAATAGGGTTCCTCTTCAATCTAGTAGGATCAGCAGTACACCAACTTTGCTCGTGCTAGTTCAGTCTTCCTAAAGATCACTTGTAATATGGCCGACTCTCTGAAAGGGAAAGTAACTATTGCCTAGCTAGCGATGGGCTGTTTCTATATTCATCTTATTAAGACAAGTTATAGCCCCTTTTTTGTGTACTCTACATTTTTTAGAATACACTCATGAAATAAATTTAAGTACTTGGAAATATTTACTGCCTCAATTTTTTTATTTCAGCAAACCGCTCTGTTAGGACGATTCATTTTAATACAATAAGGCTTTAAAACATAGGAACAGTGTTAAATATTTATGAAAAATTAATTTTTTTAACGTGCAGTGTTTTGGGAACTTGCGTGATTTCTTTTCATAGATAACCATTTGTGCATTACAGAAAAAATATAAAAAATATGTGTTATAAGTAAATAATATAGATAAGGTAGTGCTCAATGAACAGACCTAATTAATCGATAAAAAGTATCTCACAACGTTACATTCATCAGGTACTTCAAAGACGTAAGAGCCGCCTGAACAATATATGACTGGTACCAGGTGACGTGATGCTCTGAAAGGCAAATACAGAATAAAAGCAAAGAAGTTAGCCTAGCGGTTGAGTTTCATAGTATCCGTTTTTAAGTTGATTTATTACGATTTATTACGAAACACTTAAGACATATATATGTATAAATAGATTGATTTGTTTGTATATTATAGATTTTTTGTCACTGCGTCTCTTAATATTGGACATATTTTCTTTGATACAGGCATTTAGTGACTTTTTAGTTAGCTCAATGTTGCAGGAATTACAATTTAATTTTGTCAACTCCGCAAAGTTGTTTTAGGTGTCAGATAGGTCCTTATGTTTCTTTTTATAAAGAAAGGAAGTGTAGTAGTAGATCTGCAAACGATTGATAATTGATATAATTTAAAAATTTAGCCGCACTTAATAAGGAGAACGAGAAATAAATTGGATTAAAATGATTGGAGGCAGGCATATGATTTTTTTCTATATTTATATGATTAATGTATTTAAAAAAATTAAAAGGTACTCATTATAAATTAAAATGTTAAGTTGTGAGCTTATTGGCTCTATCTAATGTGTGTAAATTTATTCGTTATATTGTTGGAGAAGTTTTATATAGGAGTGAAAGTGAAATTTATAAATAGTAGAATGTTAATTGTTATTAATATCACTATTTACAATCTGTGTTTCTTAGGAATAATTATCTATTCGTGGTGTATATGGATTCTTCGTATTACAGTCAGAAAAAAACTGTATAATAATCTCATAAAACGTTCTTATTCAGTATGTGGGGTTTTATTTGTCAGGTTCTGAGAGGCATTGCGAATGTTTGGTGGACTTGAAGCGACTCCTATTCATCTTAATATTTTCTGTATTGTCAATTTATCTTATTGAAAGTTTCTTCAAACGGTTTTTAACGCTATTGATCTACGGGAATTTTCGTTATTATAAGAGGAGAATTAGTTTTAACGCTACAACAAACATTAATTTTACCTGAATCATTACTATTTTCTGAAATACTTTAGTGTACTAATGAGATAAATTGTGATATTACTCAACGCGCCTCGGTGTAATACATTTCTTTTTAGCAAGCACGACTGAGTAATCCTCCCACACACAGCTTCAAGAGATATTTGCTAATGCAAATAGCGGAAAATATGGTAAGGAATATTACATTAACATAATACATTGTTGAAATTTGCATAATCTAATTTACTAGCCAAAAGTTTCGCGTGTTTTCAACGCGTATTTTTAATCGCCTCGTTGAATTCAATTTCTTTGGTTGTGAGTCACATTTCATAGCTAGAACTACAGTTAAATTGTTTTCCATTAAATTAAAATTTCAGTCCATGTCAACTCTCATATTAAACCGTAATAATCTAATCAACATTTGGAGAGGTCTTCGTTGGATTTATCTTGAAATAAAATTATAAGCCACTCGACCGTGAGGCGTGTGACGCATCTACAAATCAGAACGTTTAAATTAAAGGTCAGGACAAGCAGCGTTGCTGAACATTTGCAGAGTATTCTCTAGCTTTTACCGAGTTATTTACGAAGTCCATTTACGATTACGTATACGTGGCATCTGCACCTCCCTCTACACGGAAACTTCAAGTGCCTCCAAATTTAACTCGCTCTATATAAATTGATTTCAATTATATTATAAAGAATCCATAAACTAGTTTGGGGAGACTGCCTGTTATAGTTTTCTGTCTCAGGTCTTTCTCCTCAGAATGCCTTCTGGCATGCTACGTTCTCTCTCTGGAATACGGGAAGAGTTGACCTCTGATCCCATTGGGATCAGTCGGCCAACTGCTCACTAAAACTGGTAAAAATACGGAGCAAACTCCTCTCTCGTCATTCGAAAGGGCGCGAGAATAGTACCCAATAAACCTACCTGCTGCAGGTTTTCTAGGGTTTTCCAGCATCTCTTTCAGATGAGACACTGGGTAGGATCCTTAACCTATAGTTCGGGGACCCTAGTTAATCCGTATCCTCCCTTTTCAATTACCTTCATATGCTATTAAAGGGGACTTACCAGTTTCTGGATCATCCTAACGTAACCTGTCTCCCCCCCTCCCCCCAAAAACGATTATGTTCTCCTAAATTTTCTCACGAAAAATTCATCTGGCTCATGTTACAATGGAGATTATTTGTTAGATTAAATTGATAACATTCAAATTCACAATTTATCATACATTAATATAAGTGGTTTATTTTTTGGGGGGTTATTTGAATGTAATGATGCGTGCGATATGCACAGAATTCCTCGAAAACTAATGAAATTGCGTTGTTTGTAGTCTTTTTGAGGTTTCGTTTTAGATGATTCAAAATTTCCAGAAGTATGAAACTTTTACAATAATCTAATACTTTTAGTTCAAAACACCATAAAAATTTTCTATATCATCTCATACTTTTTTAATCCAATTTCCTGGTAGTGCCCCTTCTGAGATTATGATTAATAATTAATTTTAAGGAAAATAGTTTGAATAATTTTCCAATATTCCTCGTTGTAAGTTAAGTAGCGCGAAATAGCATGGCGTACAACAGTCGAAGAGGAAGAAGGAAGAAAAAATTGAGGGGGAGTACTGTCGTGAGTGAGGAACAGTCTTTGCATGAAGTTTCTACAACATTGAAATATATTAATTATACAGACAGATATGCATACAGCGCTCAAGTCCTTTTACCAAACATTGTACGTATCATTCCATAACTTTTAAGATATAATTTATTGTCATACAGCGTATCCTAAACTCAAACAATTTGTTTCCATCAGTCAATATTATCAAGAACTTAAACATAACTGAAAATTGAGATATTGAAATAAGTACTTCGATTAAATTATAGATAGCATATCGTTTCTTCATTGTAGAAATAAAAATTGACTAAAAATGTTCCGAATAATAATACGTCGGTCGTTGTTTTTTGTTATATGGACAGTTTTTTTGTTCTTAATCCATTAAATTTATAAATTATACAGATATGAAATCCCTCATGTCGGCAAAGAATTGCTCTATACTAGAAAATATAGATTTGTATTTTCGGATAACAATTGCAATATTGTTTGGCATTCTGCTAACGATGTTCATTATAATTACGTAATACTGACTATTGTGAGATATTAATTATGTGAACAAAGTGACAGGGTTCAAATAAACTGAAATGATTTAGAGTTGGCTTAATTAATTATTATACTAATCAAATATAAATCTTAGAAAATTGTTCTCTTTTGAATAACTGGTTAAATAGAGCTTCTACTGACTACCACAGCAATAAGAGAATAGTGGATCATCGAATTTTGACACGACTTGGCTATTTTTCTTCAATAAATGACGTGTCTGAACGAGAAAAAGGTACATACGAACTTTATTATTATTATAATTGAATCTTAAATAGAATTAATAAAGTTTATTTCAGATGTTTGTCTTTCACATTAATTTTGGTACGGAAACCTTCAAGTAAGGCGACTTAACTGTTTCCAGATTATTATACATTATATTTTAACGCATGCAAATAAAAATGCATAATATGTTATTACGTTGATAAATTTTTATAATTTAAGGTATATTGATAGACCAGTTGTCTTCTATCCACTGTAAATTACAGGAATGAACGACCAAGAACGTTCGACGATTTTACCTTCTGGGGATCTTAACACTGACTATTTTCCTTTTAGGTACGCTAATGATGTCTGGACGAATTATTGTTTCAAAAGATCGTACATTGACTGCTTTTATTGCATCATTATGAAAATTCATAGTTGCAACTAAAGGGTGGGTTTCGCAGGCTTACATTTTAAATACCATCGTTTCGTTCTTGCTTTAGCATACTTATGACGTTAATTACTATTGCTCTTGCCTAATTATTGCAGAAAAACTCGTCGATTAGCAGTTTATTTGAAGTATATCGCCGCGATAATGTTAATGAGATCGTAACAGAGGAGATAGCCGCACTAATTTTAATTCCTCAAGTCTTTAAATTGGATACATTTCGCAGAGAACGAACAACATGTCCGTTATTTCCAAGAACGTGTAAGCAACTCCGAAGAGTTGCTAATAAAGATAACTCCAAATGGAATGGCTCCATAGCGGCCTTAAAAAGTAAAACGGCGTATTTTCTCAACCCCATTCACACAAAATGCAATTGACAGATACGACATAATGACGCAGCATACTTTCTCGGTTATTGTGCGCTTCCATACGAAATGAAAAAATCGTAAAAAGTGTTCAACAAAGCTTTGCACACCGCCCTCTAACCACACAAATGAAACAAGAAACAAATTTAAAAAATTATTTTTAAAAATCAAGAAATTCTTTCCTTTAATGATGTTTCCAATATGAAACACTCAGAAGTAAATACGTCTCTCATATTTGATCATTTTTTGATAATTTGGATCACCAAAAACCAAAGAAGATCCTATTTCTAAGGCGGTTCTATGCACGAACTAATTAAAAAAATTCCTGGAACGACACAACTGTGTACATTTAAGCATAGTATTGGTTGTTGTTACGTGTTCTTTCATTCGCGCTTTAGTGGCCTCTTAGTTTGCCTAATATACTGTGGTTAAAAGTATACACTGGGTGACCAAATTATTATGACCACCTGGAAGCGTCACAGTGTTGCCGCAAGAGGGCGAGATAAAAATCTATTCATTTTTAAATATTATTGAAAATTTTTACCGAATCAACCGCTAATGACCACATAAGTTAATGGGACTATAAATTTAATTTAATTTTAAGTCCTTTCTAAAGAAGAAAATTATTTTTTTATAAATATCACAGTCTTTATTCATAAATAATTTAAGAAGCTTTCGGCGTTTTTATGCCGTAATCTTCTACATAACATAAAATATATATGAATTTATATACAAATACCATATTTTGATAATTAAAGTCAATATAATACAAGACAAGAATTTTTCACAAACCAAAACAGATACATCCATGTTAATCCATTTTCTTGTCTCATCAATAATATTCATAATAAAATTATATCTTGTACGTTCTTCGTACGTGTCACTTATATTTAATAGCATTTATAGCATAAATCTTTTAGTGTCACATGTAAAATTTGAATTTTACTATTTAAAACATTTTATATATTACTCTTCACTTTATTTACGTTCAGAATTTACCTATACTGTTTTCTTTGAAAAATATTCTAATTTATGTCATAATTACTTCTTTATCTTTACACATTTCTTTTAATTTATATTTATTCTTCACTTATATTATTAGTAATAATTACCATTTACACTATGATAAATATTTACATACATTGAAATAAGATAATACAGTTGTTTTAATTAAAGAATTAATTAATAAAATTGATTAAATTCACTAAAATATGTAGAAATATGTGAAACTGAAACAAAAACTACCCAAAACGCATTAATAGTAGGAGAATAACTATCATAATAATAATAATTATGGACTAGTGTTGATTGAACATCCTAGGTACATATTAACGTAGCATTAATATATTTCAATACGGAAATGTATCGGCACTATATTTTTCACAGTTGCTGTTGTCATCAGAGTAGCGTTTATTGATGATGTGAGGGTGAACGAAAAACTGGCGACTCAACTTGCATAGAAAGAGAATTTGAAGTGGGGGACGCGGAAGGAAGAGAAAGGCAATCAAGGGTTGACCAGGGCCTCCGGGCTATAGTTTAAGGATCCTACCTGATATTCAGCTGAAAGAGATGCAGGACATAACCGTAGAAAACCTGAATCAGGTAGTATGGGGCATTGGGTACTTTGCTCACGCCATTCCGAATGACCAGAGAGGAGTTTGCTGTGGCGTCGCAGCCTTGGCCAGTTTAGGAGGCATGTGGCTGGTTGATCCAATAGAATCAGCGGACAACTCTTACCATATGCCCAAGGTCTTCGACTCCGTGCATACACCTCCCAAAAGAGATGAAGGCGCTTCGGTATATGAGAACCTTGAAACCAGATAGGTATCCCCGAAAGTAAGCTCCATCATCACTCAGAGGAGGAGACACTTGTAAGAACTAAGATAAGTTCCCATTATCTCCGTTTTACGCAGAGTACCGGTGCTAAGAAAGACAATTTATTTCAAGCAATTCCCGTAGCTTTATGAGCATTAAGTGTGGGTTATTACAAATTAATGTTAAAATTGTAAATTGTTTGACAGGTTGTGTGAATTTCGTAGCTTACCAGAATATGGTACCATCTTCAAAGCAGTTGTAGTATATTAATGATTCAAGAAGAAAGAACGCCTGAATATTAGCCAATGCTATGATAAAAGTGTTTCAGTGTGGACGACACGGAAACAAGATTTATAGGCCTTACGCAAACTATGAGTATATGGTTTTTCTTGACATAAATGTCAGTGAGGGAAGAAAATGACTCAGAATGAAAAGTCATACACATTACCAGGTATTTCCAGACGAAATTACTTTATATTTTATTCATCACTTATATTTGTCATAAACTTAACTTTTTCCCCGTTTGCATATTGTGTGTTTTTATCAATATTTCTCTTTATAACTTTGTCACGACTGAAAATATTGTGCGTAGTAATACATTTCCTTTATTACTGATCTAGTTAATTTAATAACGTTGTATTTCTTTTAACATGATATACTCAAAACCTTAAGTTTTAATTAAGCGGAAATCCTGTCAGAGCCCATATTAATGTTGAATTAGTCAAGAAAATTTAAAATCCATAAAATTTGTGGAGCAAAGCGCCACATAAAATTTATTATTTATAACAAACTCCAGTTATTTGATGACCCTTAAGGAAGAAAATGTCTTTGTCAAGTATTATGAGACCCGATTTATTCCTAAAATGTTCATGGGAATTATGCATATTTAAAATGACTGTACTCGTGTTAATAACACACAAACCTAACTTTGCTCCGGGTGCATATATTTTTTTTATACCTGATAAGCCAGTTGAACCTTTGTGTAAATAATAGGCAATTATTAATGATTGCAGTTGAAATACGTATCAGAGGTCGTTGTGCAACCTGCAAAACAAAACTAAAACGTTTATTGGCAAATGAAGTAAAAATTTTCTCATTAATTTATAGCCAAGTATTAATTTATAAAATTAAACTAAATGCGTGAAATATTATCATACCCTATGCGGATTGCATGAAATTTTACTTATTGCACAATTTATGCTAGGTTAACATTTATTCGTAATCGTGTTATTAATCTAGAGTTACGAAGAAGTATTTTTATATTTATAAGCTTTGCGAGAAGAAATAGTTATTATTCTCAAGAAGATGATAAATATACAACGGTTATTCAACAACTAAAGATACAAATTGATGTAGAAAAAATAGTTTTGTGGGAGGTGTTTAGTACTTTCAGGACTTTAGGTTGGTGTCATGGTATGAGCCGAGAACACCTGACTAATATAAATGAATTTATTTATAACCTCAAAATTAAATTATACAAGGCCTGTTCCTTTTAAGTGTGTACATCACTTTAACAACGTTCAGGGATCCGATTTCTTTTTTCTGAAGATAAAAAACAGCGTAAAATCTTTTCTGGAATGATTTTCCAGTATGTTGTATGAACCGCAAATTTTTATTATTTGGTGCAGCAGCACAAAAACGGTTGAACCTCAGTGACTGACGCGCAACGTCCTGGCCGATCAGTTGAAGTGTCTATTTCTTATTTTGAAACCCGCATTCACGATATTGTTCTGGAATACCGATTTATTACGGTTGTACTTATAGGAAAGAAGATGCAACAAGTGTTGGACAGTTCATAATGTTATCAGCAACAAGCTAAGGTTCAGCAAAACAAGTGAAAGGTTAGTCCCAAATGAGTTAACGCATCAACAATAGGAAAGCAAGACTCATTGCGTTGGCAGCCTTGGAAAAACGCTATTAAAGGGAAGGTGGCCCTTTTTTAAACATGATTGTAGATGAAAAATGAGTTCTCTACTTGAACAAGTCCAAGAAAAGTCCAGCAACAACGAGGAGGTCAAATAACTTGTGCAAAAGAGCTCAAACAGCAAGACATCTTTGCATAAAATTTTGACAAGAGTATTAATATTTGTAGGGATAATGTTGATAGGCGGTAAGACTTATTTTTATAAAAAGATGCACTTCTTCGAGAAGTATTTATTTAATTATTGAATATATTACACAGCTCTGCGACGGTAAATTCTATTAAATATATTAGTATTAATATAAACTATACTATGTATTCGTTTCTCCAATAGCCGAGTCGAGGCGCAACGATCGATAGTTTTGATAAAATAATACTTTGTAATACGTATATTCTTTTTGAAACACCCTGTATATTGTAATATAAGACCATCTTCAATAGATACTCAATTATTAATAATAAGGAAAATTGCTGTAACATTTGTTGGCCGATATATTGTCACGTGTTGACCTCAGTTGTAGATCTTCAGGGAGACGTAAACAGGAAAGGTAGGGATCCTTTGCCAGGATTTCGATGTAGCAGAGTCTGGTCTTGACTTTGCTATCGAAGCTGGTTTGGAACGTGAAAAGTAACTGAGATATAAGGATTATCCCGAATGATTGTAAATATTCAATGAACTATTAGAACGGTTTTGGTAGTGTGAATGAGTTCGCCTGAGTCTGATCAGGTAAGAATCGGAAGGTTGAAGTGTTTACCCATTAAACACAGATATGCGGTTTAGATATGTATATAATTACAGTTATGCACTGTAAGGAAGTAGTAAAGGAATAGAAGTCTGTTAGGCGTCTACCAGGAAATCAGACCTAACCTGCTGGCAGCTAGAGTGTGTGCAAAATGTCATTGTTCCGAAATATCGAGGATAGCTGCTGACATATCCACATTGTGTCAGAATTCCTGCGTCACTGCCAGTTTTAAAAACCTAAATTGCAAACGTCTTACGGAATGCGTCCATCCACAAAGACAAATGACTTATGTGGTATTCGCGATAACGACGATCCGTTACAATCTAACAATATTAACTAATGATAGATTATGATTGGGTACACAATTGACACGCTACAATAAAGGTTTGTATAAAAATAGAAGGAAGGATACGTCGATGTTTTAAGCTAATTTAAAGTCAATTGATAAATAAAATTTTCCATTTTTTTTCATGAGATAAAATGTAGCAGTGGGGTAGTGATTAGCGTTGCTGCCTCGCATAACAGAGGTCCTGGGTTAGAATCCTGGCATGGGCATGGATGCTGTGTGTGTGTTTTCGCACCACGAAACTAGAGAAAAACGAGTTCCCCTACCGTAGTCACTAATACCTAAAGCGGCTCTAAAGAAATAATTGTAGCTTATGACCTTTTCTGATGGCAGCCGATTTGACCTTAAGCTGTTCCTTGCTCCATTCATCAAATTTTGCGGTGGTGTTCACGCAGCTCAAGTGACGGATTGTTGAGGTGTAAGTGAGACGAGGTGGCAACGTTTGTCTATTTCTCTGATGTCACTTGCTGAACGCCCGAACGGCTCCCATTTAAAAAGAGATGTAGACGAATATAAGAGTGCCAGCTGTTCATGGACGTAACACAGGTGCAGTTATGAGAGGTTATCTTTACTATATTTACGGAAACGCCTTCGAACTTTAATATCACACAGTTTATTTTAAAAGTTTGATTTAAAATAACAACGTTTCGCTACATGTTTGTACCTTCTTCAGATTGTGATTGAAAAGTTATGTAGTAAAACAGTTGAAACTCAAAATTATTAACATTCAGCCTAGCAATAAAGGAAACTTGTTTTGATTCAAAATATTAATTAAATTTTTTTAGCCCTTGAAATAAAGTTCTCAAAATTTGAAACGTGTACGTTCAGTAATTGTTGACCTGAGCCAACTACATTAACCGTAAGTCAATTTGAACACCGGTCACCACTTAAAACCTATCATTAAGAGAGACTATCTCTGATAGGACGTACGTCTAATGAATAACAAATTACGAGCTTTTAATGCAGTGTTCGTTAATTATAGACTCCTTCTATATTTTATTTTATTTAGAAGCTAAAAGTTGCATTACAGATCAGGTTAAGATTGCTATCTTGTTAGTTGCCCACAGGATAGAAAAATGAAAATAAATGTTATAAATATAAATAATTATTCAAACCGCACATTTAGCGATCGCCTCATAAGCTCCGTTGATTCGATTCATATCTGTCTCCCAGGTGTCGCTATCAGTTAGCAGACGATGCAAAATAGGAACCGGTTTGCCATAATCCGTTCCTTATTGCGACGTATCTGTTAGGATTACACATAGCCATGACCTGAGCAAGGCATTCCAGAAAGAAGGCGTTTCCGTTTGGCGTAGATCTGGAAGTTTAGGTTCAACGTCCTGGTTTCAAATTCCACATGTGTAGAATACACAAACAGGCGGGGACGTGCTGTACAGCAGGAATACGTCACTACATAGGACTTCTTGACCCAGGCCGGGTCATGCCTGCAAAAAAATACAGGTTTAAAATAATTTTCAAAAAGTTTTAGAACCGATTCTAAACTTAAAATCAATTTTATATTTTCAATTAAGGTTTTTTTCACAAAATTGTATAATATTTTCGGGTAATAACAGAAATAAAGAAATTTCATATCTTAAATTAATATACTACCTTTGTCATGACTTAAATTATAAATAAGCACATAAAAAATTACTAATCCCTATACTAGCCTTTCATGTTTCGCACATAACGTATTTTCTGGTAGGCTGCTATCATTCTGACATTCCACCTTCCCTTGTATCTCCTTTAAATTTCCTTCACTCTCGATGATTTCAATCATCTTTCTTATCGCTTACAGCTCTTAAATTTACGTGCGAATGAATTAAAATGAACTTTTGAACTGATATTACACAATAATGTCTTTAAATTTTCAAACACATCTTGAACAATAGATACGTAATAGGGTATCTTTGTTATCCAAGGAAGTTCGATTCTATTAGACAGGATAACAGGCTTTTAAACCGGAGACCCTACTGTCACGTCACGTAATGCCACGTGACTTGCCAGCCATAACATTCTTGCACAGTATTTCCATATTTTTTGGCTCCCGACGTCCTTAATATATCATAATTTTTCCACAACGCCTTAAGTCAAAACATTAGTCTATTAAACGTATGTGAAGTCCGTTGATAATGCAGTTACGGTACATTAAAAATATAGCAATGAATGAAACATATATTTTCAATTCACAAACAATTTATTCAAGAGAAATAATTCAACAATTAATTAAACGGCATTTTAGTATAATACACATAAACTATATAATAAATATTTTTGTATCACAACGTATCGCAAACAGAAGTCAAGTTATTTTTAATAATTGTGTTCAATATTATACCGAGCAGAATGTGTCTTATGTTGAAATATTTTTGCGGTGTCCCTGTAACGTGCACATTTTGTGATTCACTTCTCTTGCAGTGTGACAGAGACGTGTCGCTTAGAGGCTGCTTGGCGAAAATGTGTTGATCACGTTACTGAAACGACTTAACAATATATATGTTCTGACTTTTTAAATTAATAAATCCTCCATTTGGTTAAAAATTGGATTTCAATCTTTCAGTAGTGGCGTTGGGCGTCTACAGCGTATTTAAAAGCCGTGATGAATGAAATATACTAGTCTACGTCTATCAGCATCTCTTACAGGAATAGTAAATCCAATACCGTTACGCTAAGTATTGCTTCCGTTGGTGCAGCCTGAAACTAGATATAATGACATGTAATATATAATATATTGCAGAATCTGTTTGTTTTATAGGAATAATGTTGTATTGTACTGTTGAAGATGGTCTTATATTACAACTCTCTCTCTCTCTCTCTCTATATATATATATACATACACACTTGTGTGTGATCCTAAATAAAATACTTACGATAAAAAAATTAAGTCCGTGTACTTGTGCTTATTTTTTTAATTGGGATGACTGTATTAATTATAATGACATCCTGAAGGGCTCTGCAGTAAATCCATGAAACTCTTCTACGCGACAGCAGTTCCAAAGCAGAATAACGATGACGTTAATATATACAAATAAATAAAATTGTTTGTTTGTCTGTCCGTATGCTTGTCTCGAATAGACTCCGAAATGTCTCAACGGATATCAACCAAAATTTGAGGGTTTTAAAAAAGGCAATATAACTTAAATATTAGTGCATATTTCATTTAGATAGTAATATAAATATATATTAATTCTACGTGAAGGTTGATTTTCCATACGTGCGTTAAAATCTACAAATGGATGCGGGTAGCCTATATTCTCGATCTGTTTATGCTTAGAAACGACTTAACGGGTTTCAGTGAAAATGTCACGATTGAAATAGAAATTTTAACTCAAATTTTCGTGTACGATTAATTTCGATGTCTTGAAGAGTTCAGAAGATATTTATGTAAATATTTATAATTCCATTGAATTGCCGCGCGAATAGATCTTTTTTTGGGGAGGGGGGGTTCTCAGGCTACATGACATCGGCACCGAAACCAACTGCGAGTTATAAGGTTTGCCCTGAAGAGGTCATAAATAGATGATATCGTACTTTTTATATATTCCATGAATTCAACTTTATCACAAATCTGTACCTGTTGTTTCGTTTTTAGGGCAAAATAAAAAGAACTATTTCCGCGTGAACGATGTAGCTAGTGAAGAAATATACTTAAATATGAGCCCTGAACTAATTTTTTATGTTTTTGAACTCTACTGTGTTTGTCACTGCCGACTTTTTGTCAATATGATCCGCGAATAAAGTCTAAATTAAATAGTGGAAACATTCTTTATTCACTTATCGTCCTGTCGGTGCTTCGTTATGACAAATGAATGTTCAAAATTAATATTAGTTATAACCTTAACGATCTGATCACATGATAGCTTTCAGCACCTGGGAAGCTAGAAACTATGACCATCAGCAAAAAATAAATTTCGGGGGTTTAGGATGTTTCCGACGGCCGCAGGTATCAACTGCAGTAACAGAAAAGTGTCGCAACTATCGTAAGTGATGACAACACACATCTTGTTTTCACGAAGATTCCTACACTAAATGCCTCATAAAGTAATAAACTGACATTTCAACATAACCGTAGTGTTACTGGGATTTACGTTGGAATTTCCGCGTGCAAAAATTCCAGTAAACTGGGAATGTGTGCAATGAATGTGAACATAATTTTATTCTACAACTATATGTACCATATACCTTTTACATAATTACGTGATTGCTTTATATATATATATATATATATATATATATATATATATATATATGCCCGTAATTTACTTATAGTAGCCAGCTCTAGTATTTAATTTGTCAGTAATTTACTTGTCAAGGAGAATGGAACGTCAAATAGAAAGGGAGTTAGGAGAAGATCAGTTTGCTATTAGACAGAATATAGGGACAAGAGAAGCAATATTAACTTTGGGTCTAATTTAGAAGACAGGATAAAAACAGGCCTACGTTCGTAGTATTTATAGATTTAGAAAAAGCGTTTGATAATGTAAACTGGAACCTACTATTAATGATTTTGAAGAGCACAGGAATAAAATATTGAGAAAGATGGCTTATACATAACTTCTACAAAAAGCAGTCAACAGTAATTAGAATTGAAAATCAAGAAAAGAATCAGAAATAAAGAAAGTAGTAAGCCAAGGGTGCAGTCTGTCGTCCGTACTGTTTAACTTATACATAGAAAGGGTGATGAAGAAAGTTAAAACGGAATATGGAAAAGGAATCATTCTGCAATGTAGAAGAAGTAGAAACCCTACGCTTTGCCGATGGCATTGTAGTATTAGGGCAGTCAGAAGAAGGCTTGGAAACCATAATAAATGACATTAACGTGATCCTGGAGAACGAGTTCAATATGAGGATTAAGAGGGAAAACCAACGTAATGGAATGTAGTGTGGAGAGCAGTGGAATAACAAGGGGTGTTGTATTGGGAAGCTATTTTTAGTCGGAATTTAAGGCTTTCGCGAAAAAGAGGAATATTAAGAAATCGTTGCTAAAATGTTCTTATGGAGCGTGGCGTTATATGGATGCGAAACGTGGACGATAGGAGTGGCGGAAAGAATAGAAGACGTTGAAATGAGGTGCTATAAGAGAATGCTGAAAATTAGATGGGTGGATGGAATCACTAACGAGGAAGTTTTAAATAGAATAGGGGAAGAGCGAACAATATAAAAGACGTTACCCAAGAGAAGGGATAGATTAATAGGCCACGTGTTTAAGACATGAGGGAAGTGCGTGGGGTGAGAACAGAAGAGAGATAGGACAAGCATGGAATATGCTAAGCAGATTAGGAGATTTGTGGAATGTACTAGTTATGTTTAAAAGAAAAGACTTGCGCCCGACAGGTTAGCATGGAGGGTTCTATCAGACCAGTCTTAGGACTGAATACCACAAAAAACAATAACAACTACTTGTAAACACTGCGAGAGCGTCTCATTTTTGAAAATTTTCCTTCCCACGCTCCTACTTAATGAGAGCTGAATTTCATAACTGCCGAGATGACTCAGTACGTTAATTGAGTCAGGAAATCTATTGCTACCTTAAATAAGCAAATACATACAGAAAAATTTGCAGGAACAGTCAATTACTTTTATAAGGAGAAGATATTTGAACCATTTCTTCAGTCTGATTAACGTAAAATAAAATTGAGTGCGTCTTTAGGTAAGGTTCCTCAATCATTCGCTGTGCGACTTAATTTTTTTTCATATTTATTAGACTTACTACAATTTGTCTCTTTTGACAGGGTCTTCTAAAGGCCGATAGAAACCTTCTCTGCGCTTTAGGTTATAGTGCATAAAAATTTAATAGTAATCGAATTGAATTGCATAAAGGACAAACATGAAGTAACAGAGCAGGTGATAGACGTGGGACCTTTTGTCATGAAAGGTGGTGAATAATTAACCGTAATCTTTTAAAGATCGGCAGAATACTTCTCTGGGGTGATAATCGTTAAAAAATAAAATTTTCCCGTAAACCGAGGAATGGCGTAGCAATGCATAATAAGAAAACTTATATGTCGCTGTGATTTCGAATGAAGCCTAGAGGCACAGCACATTAGAGGAAAAATACATGGAAATAAGTGAAAGCCAGTGGAGTTCTGGTTAGTCCGTTAGGGCTAACTTCCTCATTCCTGCTTTTCCTCTCTCCCCCCACCCCACCCTTTGGTCCACGACCAAGGGAATTAAATTAAGACTCCTGCATACTGAGACGACCTCGAGCAGATTGAGAGGTGTATATACGGGGGTCAAAGATCTTCGGAATACGGCGAGATTTGTTCTCTGATCCCATTGTACTAGTCGGGTAACTGCCCCTGAATACTGTTCAAGGCATGGAGGTGGGCTTATTACGTTCCCTAAACAATCCAGCCTCCCGTCATCAGAAGGGCGTAGGAGTAGTTCTCAATCTGTATCTCGGATACAGATTTTCTAGAGGTTACCCTGCATGGCCTTTAGTTGAAACACCGAGTAGGATCCTTACACTACAGCCCGAGGGCCCTAGTAAACGCTGGGCTACCTTGCTCTACCTTCCACATCCCCCATTTTCAATTTCCTTCCTATGCTATTAAAGGGGAGTTGCCTGCTTCTGGATCACCCTCATATAGCCTGTTACCCGCCAAAAAAGGCACATTCGAGTTGGAAACTTATTTTTTATCTTTAATTCGTGTTTTCTTTGATAACATTATTTGTTAGTGATTTTTTATTATTATCACGAAACGTTAATGAGTTATCTACCTACCTCAAATACCACGCTGATCGCCATATTAAATTGTATTCACGATTATTCGCAAGTAGAGCGAAAATTATAACAAATGTGCTGATATTTCATCTAAAGTACCCGTAAATTGAGATTGAAATTAAATTAGTTATATGTTCTATAACAAATGGTGTTATTTATTAGTACTAAATAAAATGTTTTAAAGTACAAGGAATTAATCTCGGTTCGTCACCGAGGTAAAATAACTGTTAGAAGGAAACGCTTCTACTATTATCATAATTGCCGTCGTGAGATAGACCTGAACGGTTGTAGTTTAAGTATAACGAAAATGTTTCAGTAATCAAGTACACCTGACGACAAAGATGATGATATTCGTGTACACGCTGTGTTCTGTCTCGATTTATAAACCAAGAACAAATTATTAAATTATATCTAAATAAAGTGAGAATTTATGGCAGTTGTTAACAATTATTTACATTCACACGCCCCTTTCATCCCGATTAAAACCAATCCTATGTTCACATTTAAATTTAAAAAATGATGAAACTGTAAGATTGGGACGACCTAGGCCCGTGAAAAAATAATAAAAGGTTCGTAAAAACCACAGAAAAGCATACACATGATCACAATTAATATTAGACATACACGATTATGAAATATATGAAATTTCATTAAATTTAACTAAATAGTTGACCGGAATAATATTTATTTTTAAATAAATGAAACAATAACAATAAAATGTAAGATAGATTAAAGAAATAATTTGAGGTAATAAAAAACTTTCAGCTCTCCAAATAAAGTTCAATCTCAGTTGATGAATTAATTACAATTAATAGAAAAACAATTGTTACGTTTACAATTTACTTCAATATTAAATGGTTAAATAAAAACTTAGAACATAGTTTCTTAATTCTCAATTAATGTCTCACTTACAGATTTTAATACTGAAAATGAACTCGAGTCGAATAAATTTACGACCAAATAAAGATTTAATTTAATTACTGTGAAAAACAGGCGTTAATTGATTTATTAAACAAAATGAAGATAATTATTATAGGGGGTTAACGGCAAACAATACAATTTTATCACTATGAAGTTTCCTGTAATGAACAAAACATTGGTTAGTCACAGAGCATTAAAATTTCAGTGTTGAACTCAAACTCGTCGTCTATAATTCATCAGTAACGTTAGTGGAGTCGTCACTGGAGTATTTATGTCGTATCTCACTCTCAAGCTGTTTATCTTTTAGTACGCACCACATTAATTGCTGTACCTGATTATTGAAGCTCTTTGCTAATACACTCACTTATGATTTACATAGTTCCAAAATTTTGAACACGACTTATTGATAATTTCAGAGCTTTCATTTTGTTTGTTCTACTCCATAATCTATACAATTCAACTCTGGTTGACATTTTTACATTATTGCCTTTCTTCTAAATTAGCTGTATGTTTTACCGAGCTTTATTTGAAGTATTTCTACTTCCTTATACTAGTAATAAGACATTACAGTTGGTCCCCATATGAGGAGCATGATAAATACCAAAAATGGTAAAATGTAACTATGTATACACCGTGCGTTTGAAAAGTATCGAGACTGAATTAATAGAACACAGAGAATCTAGTGTTCTGTATTGTCTCCTCACACTTGAGTATAACGCGCAGGACGTTCATACAACCACACGAAGCTGTCAAAGAAGTCCTTGTTTAGTATGTTCAAGAGCTCTTGTTTCACAGTGGATTGAATAGCAAAAATGTTTATTTTCAAGCTCTACACTAATCTACCAGCGCTCCGATTACAGAACGGTGAAATGTCATGGGATCCAAAGACTCAGCCATAAAGTACCTAGGAGTCCGCCTAGACGCAAAGCTCAGCAGCAGGTACCACTTTCATAAAAAAAATTGAACGAGTGCTCTACCTCCTGATCCACTGTAAATCTCACCGAGCTGAATACTCGCTCCTAATTTAGAAATCCATTCTCCGACCAATTCTTGCGTGTCCACTTTGGAGCAACGTACCTCAAATATGATTGATGAAACTAAGCCATGCAGAATAAAATGTTTCTTATCGCAATTAACTACACTTGGTTCATACGAAACAGTCTAGTTCGTCAAGAGTTAAAGGTTCCACTAATCACAGACCACATCCATTAGCTAATCTTATAATTTTAGTGTTAAACTGGATGAATACGAAGGGTGGGTGAGCATTGGTACTTGTTTTTTTGCTCGACTACTACTTTAGCCATGTGAGCTGGAGCATTGTTATGCTGCAAGAAGGAATCCCTCTTCTCCCACTGTTGCGGGTGAACCCTCTGAATCGTCGTGCACGACACCCAGAAAATAATGGGAATTTACAGTAATACCGGTGGGAATTAATTCCCCATGGGTAATGGCATGAACGTCAAAATGCAATGAGCACTGTCCAGCATGTTGGATGAGATAATTTACCTCAGTGACTTTCACATTCCTGAAAAAAGTCACCAATCTATGTTTATTTCATGCTATCGCCTTTCATACCCTTCCCTACTCCACCCTCATCCTAGAATTGAACTCAGCGACTCCCTCAACTCCGGAATAGATAACATTCGCGGTTATTTTCTCATTAATTTTATTTAACGCCCGTCAACCCCACCTCTAAGTGTGTTCCCTCCCTCCGTTATGGAATGTAGTAGAAGTAAAAATAAAAACAATGTTGTTATAAACACTATCATTTTCATACACCCCGAAAAACTTTTATCCAGCGCATATATCGACCCTTTTTTGCATATTGTAAAATTTCCGTACTCCACACCTCCACCTCTAAAGTTTGCAGTCATATCTTTTGCCGAAAGTGTTTGTTTCCAGGTTGCAAAATTTGGCAGAAATTGCACCATGCGTTGAGATTTGTTTCCAGAACATAATAAATGATCAATTTTATTATTGCCAAAAAAACTGTTGTGTTTTCATATTTTGTAACTTCGATAAATATTTAGCACGTTTAGAACTAAAATCGAATGTAATTTTTGGAAATATACGATAATCTAAAATAATATTTTCCAGGTAGCAATATTTAAATTTGGCATTTATAAAAGAAACTCTTAACCAATATGGAATCTCACGGAAAACCTTCAACTGAGACTTTGTTTGTAATATATTTTGCACCTGCTTTAAGTATCTATGATATTTGCGGTAATAAAACTAATAAAATGGGATTTCAATCCTTTAATATAGTATAATGCTTTATTCGGTATTCAAAATTATAATAGTTTTTTATAATTTGACTAGTTACCTTAGGAGGTCCACAAAAATGGACGAAACGTCGTTGGTATCTTCAATATTTATTAATATTGTTTGCTGACAAATTGAATGACTTTTTATTTATAATAGAGTTGATAGATTTTGTTTTTTTTAATAACCAAAAATTATAAGCCTAGCAATGCAAATTTCTAGACACTTGTTTTAAAACGTTATAAGCGTGTGACAAATTAGCGTCGTCCTTCCGCTGAGTAAGAGTGACCAGCCGTACAAATTACCGTGTTTAAGGAATTAAGGTTGTTGTATAATTTTCTGCATCGTTGTTGCGTCACAAGGACGGTGTTTTAGACGCCGAAAAATGACTGTGCAATGCTTGTACTGTCCCTCTGACAGGGATAATTACATACGCATACTAGATGAATACGAGCCTTATTAAGTGAGGGACAATTTACATACAGGACAATCTCACCTTTGAAATGCGGAAGCACGTTCTTCACATTGTAACCAATTATCCCAAATTGCAGGATTCTCTAAAAGTTGGTTACATATTTATCGTCATTTTTTGTCACGACTAATTTGACGAACGCAACCGAACTTTGTGAAACATTCAGTTCATAGATGGCGGTGTATGAACTACACTTTTTCGGATATATAAGTAAATCAGAATATGTTAGAAATGTTAACTATATAAATAGAAGTAAGGGAAAACAGAAAAATGTACGGTTAAACTTATAAGCTGGTCACATTTTTATGATAAATACTATATATATTTACAAAAATTATACAAAAAATTTCCTTACTACTAAATCCAAGAGCTCTACACTAAGGGTCGTTTTAAACGGGCAAAAGAATATAAACAATGGCATTAACTGTGTCGTCTCAGCTTACCTGGACCATCCAGTTGCCACTTTCTCGTTGCTCCGGCCTGGATCACTCCTTAGTGCCGTTGTTAATGTACGTGATCAGGACAATGCCCATTCTTTTACTTTCCAATCTTAACCTACGATCATAAACTCCACGTCCGTAATCATGAAATCATCATCTCCTTAAGGTTCGAAGCATAAACGCCTTCACGTCCTTAATGTCCAACGTCGGTGGCCGGGATCGATATTGTCCAATCAAAATTATTGTCTGTCCTCTCTGGGATGAGCCGTTTGCTCCCCCCCCTCTCACCGAAGAATTTGGGGAAAAACACCAACCTCCTTACTATCCGCTGTTCCCAGCAGGACGTGGGAAAACCCCAATCGCGTCGATTTGTTTAACTTTAATAACCTCGTCTGTAACCCTCACGTAGCTTGCCTTTGATCCGTACCGCTAAATTTCGAGTCAATATGTTTTATTGTTAACAAAATCTTGAAAATTCGCCGTATTGCTTCCATATTAAAAATACTCAACCTATCGTGATTCCCTGTATCCAGTTCCAATCATATACCTGTAAATTAAATTACACATGAAATACATTCCTCTCGTTATAACAACCTAAAATGTTTTTATCAATTTCCCTTGAAAGTTATGCTGTACCAGATTAAGACTGTTAGAGACTATTAAGAGTTATGTGTTATTTGAGGGAATATTTCATGATAAACTGTGTAATTAAATAGTTTTTATTTACAGTTGCGGTTAACATTTTACAGAGGTTAAATATAAATAATTCTATCGCGGCAAGCAAAGGCAGGTTGCTTCCGGGCAGTTTTGAGACAGAACAGAACTTGAAACTAAAAGGTCGTATACAACATATGCTTACTCCGACAGGTGGCTCGAACTTTTTTCTTGTTATAAAAATTACCTAAAATCGGTTTATGAAACTTCATCTGGTGTAAAGTGCGAAGTTCACGGGAAGGCGGCGATGTTAAAATCTGCACAGAGGAGAGACGTTTTAAAACATCTTGCACGGAAGGCAGAAACTAGGTCATAATTAGTTGTTATCATCCAGACGGGATGCTATGACACACGGTAAAAGATGGCCGTGTCTGTGAATTTTTTTAAGTTTTATTTAGATTATATATTGATTTAAATTATGTCAAGAACTCTAAATAAGTTTTACAAAATTTTGATAAATATTATGTTACGTATGAAATTGAGTGTTTGGCCTGCTATGTTGGTTAAACAAAGCTTCAAACCACATTTACAGAACCTTTTTAAAATTTTAGATATAGAAAGTAGTTATTATTCTTGGTTGATGGCTTAAACGCTACATATTAGATCAAATATTAAGTCAATAAGTGTAAAAACTTATACACAAAATTTTAAATCCAGTATTCACTTTTACCAAGAGTTCTGCTTACAAAACGCTGGTCAGGCCAATTTTAGAATATGGGGTAACGTGCTGGGAACCATATTGAAATGAACACACTCTAGCATTCAAAAAAATACAAAAAAAACTGGCTGAAAAGATGTGTCGGGGTCGATTCGCAAACAATCCTCACGAGAATTTAGAAGCCTTCAGTAATAGAAGGGAACATGCGAGGTTGTGCGCAATATATAAAGCTTATAAGGGTGAACCACAGGGCCTGGAAAGGAATAACAAATCATCTTACGGCGCCGAATTATATTTCCAAAAATGACAACTTGTTCGAAATTAAAGAAAAAGGGCAACGCACAGACGTAGAAGAATTTTCATTTGTAAATAGATCGATACGCGATTGGAATTCCTTGCCTGCAGAAATACTGACGGCTTTTCCGGTAGCTTAAATCAGTTTAGGAATAGGCTAAGGAAACTAAAGCGAGTAGTATTTTTTAGAATCGGTGAAGTGATAATAGTGAAGTGCAGTGAAGTGATTTCTGTGTGACTCCTGACTTCTATTTTCTTTTTTAGATCAAAATCTACACTTCAAAATTCTTCCTTATCGTAAATTGTATTTTCTTTTTGTATTTGTATTTTCTTTGTATATAGCTGTCACCAGGCACTTAGCTGATATTGGGCATAATAATAATATTATTATTTTTATGATCTGAAATTTCATATTTGAAGAACTGACGTTTAATTCATGTATTTTAAAAAACAACAGGTTCAATATATGTAATTTTTGTGATCTGTTTCCCACATTGTGGTCCTGGAAGTTGTGAAAGCAGCCTATATTTTTTATTGATATATTTTATAATTCTTTTCACATTTTTAATAATAATGTACCATTTTATACATATTTATTTGTTTGTAAAACAACTATTTGCTGTCATTGTATTTAACTATTTCATTTGAAAAGGAATACACGTTTTGTTTAATTTTGATTTAAAATTGAATATAGTATTAGACTCAGGCCTGAATACTCAAATTTGTATAATAGATTGGTCACATTCACAACTATGTGGGAACCCAGCGTTGCCCTGGCATTTATTTATATTATTCCGGCACATTATTTAATTCCTTGTCAACACATGTTTAAATCGGCATCGAAAACGTCACAATATGAACCCCAAATATACTCCCAATATCTCGTGATAGTCAAAAATACTCCCGGTACAATAGCAGTCCTAAACATATTTTCAGTAATATAACAGAATAAAAATCCTCCCCCACTTAAAGGATGAATTTTTTACTTAAATCACATATTAAAGGCCATAATGTAACACAGCGACTCGCATTACACCGACAGCAAACTCGATAGTTTCTTATTATTTTTATATGAGTCATTTCAATCCACACACCTAACATGCTGAAAGGGGTTGAAATCATACACACATATTTTCGGGGAAACACTATGAAATTAATTGATCTCAATAATTTTTTCGATTCAAATGTAAGCCTTTATTACATATAAAAATTCTGCTCATTTCATCCCCTTCTTCTAGGGGTGGTAGCCGTGTTTTAACTCCAAAGTGTACATTTTTGCGTCGCGAGGAATATGGAAACAACATTTTATCAAAGTTGTTCTGTCCTTTCAATGTATTACGCAAAGGTGTGTTTTACCCCGCCCCACACTCCTGTTAGGGGCTGATATGCAATTAAATTCGCATTATAAATGCCAGAATCAAACTCAAAGACTAACATACCAACGATTTTGATACCAAACTTGACTGATTTATTTTTATTTTCAAATGACGCCCCTTACACATGCATGATGAATGTGGTTGAAATTATACGCAAACAAATTTACCGAAAATGCTATTAAATTAATTGACCAAAAAATATATATTAGCATAACGGCAGAATATGGATTTTTAAAAATTACAGCCCCTCCACACCAGCTTCAATTGGTCATAACCGTGCATTACCCTAATTGCGTTGAGTTCGGTTCGCCAAAAATACCTATTCATAATTTGGTCGAAATTGTTCCATGCGTTAAAAAGTATGCGGAAAACTTTTTTACCTCCCTCCAACCTCTCTTAGGGGATGAACTGTAATTTAAACTGCATTTTTTGTGTCAGAAATAAACTCATACCTGCCAATCTTGATTGTTTTCTGGTTATGTTTATATGATGCTCCTTCACCACTTCCCCTAAGCATACTCCCGTTTGATTAGGGATGTGGTTAAAATTATACGCTACCAGTATCGGAGGACACACTATCAAATTAATTGATCCAAGAATGCATTTATATTTTTGATTAGGGATGGGGTTAAAATTATACGCTACCAGTATCGGAGGACATACAATCAAATTAATTGATCCAAGAATGCATTTATACGATAAAATATTGGCTATGTTTGCTTATTTAAAGTTTTCCACCCCCGTCCCTAGGGATGCTAACCGAGTCTTATCCCAAGAGTGGTGATTTCCGGGTCCCAACGAACTCGTGTATCAAATTTGGTCTAAATTGTTCCTCTGGTTTAGATTTGTATGTGGAACATACATACACACAGACACACCCGCATACACATATACAGGTACTTTTACTATAGAGAATGTAGTGTAAATCTTTGTCACACGGCACCATTCACGCGTGTGACAATACTGAGTGACTGAGTGGCAACAATAGAAGCAAATTGGCATGCAATAAAGCGATAAAAATTGACAACAATAACGAACAGAACTTGCAACAAATAAAACGACCTGGTCACCACTTATCAAGATAGTGAGAACCGAACGAAATCCTTGGTTCACGAACTATAGTACACATAAACAGTGAACTATCTGTACCATTCTGTTTCAGAATCATTCTCTTGAAATAGTTTGTTTGCAAACTGCACATCACTAAACACAAATAATATTTGTCTCCACTTTTCGCTTCTTATTCTGAAACCTATTGTGCTTATTATTTCATTTACTTTAATGCTCTTAGCCCCTGTGTTATAAGTAAAACAATTGGTAGTTTTTATCAAATATTTGAATTAAAATTAAACAATTCATTAATAAATTTAATCACAGAGATTATTAGGTATTTAGCCGAAAGATCCTCGAATGTTTTTAAGTTGGAATAAATACTTCCTGAAAGTTAAGTACAAGTCTTTAATTGTAGACTGATAAACCAGTGTTGTGATAATTATTGTAATTAAAGCGGTGAAATAGTGAAAACAAACAATGTTTGCGCTTCTGTAAGTAATATGTTAATAAGAACAGTAAAATACTAAATTAAAGCTCCAATTCAATATATTTTAGGTTTTCAGCATGTATCTAGCGACGTTTTTTACTTTCCCGTTTATGCATACACTATTTTACTTGCGACAAAAAAGAATGAGGAGTTAATTACTTTACTATGATGAATGAATTAAAAAACACCACAGTGGGACGTCAATTGTGATCCTGAGCGTTTAACTTATTGGGAAAATGAATAAATTTTATAGGGTTCAAAGATAAATGTAAAGGCTTAATTAATGACTGTATTAAAAAAGAATAAAATTAAAATTTGATATGCAAACAATACGACACTTGAATAAAATTATTTATAAATTAAAACGGTAGATCATTGATAATATTATATTGAAACTCATTAAAATCAGGTTATCTGTAGAGTGAACGAAAATAAGCAAAGCTTCTATGACAAATAGGACTGGCAATGTGAACTTAAACTGCAGCTGTTTTCTTTGGTGGCGATTCATTCTCCTGGTTGACAAATTTGGAGACGCCTCTCGTTGACTGCATCGGGATGATCTGGTTGCATGGATGACGCCTTGGGCCAAAATAGTGAAAATTTCTACCAAAATTCTACATTTTTTCATAACTCAAGAGCTCTGATGTGTTCTAGGCCAGCGGCCCGCAATTAGTGAATCTCTCTGCAGCAAACTTCTGTTCATGTCACCTAGTATGGCCCCGAATTTTCCTCCTACCTTTTCCAATAGCTGCAATTTCTAATAGCATTCATTAGTCGGTATTTACTAAATTACAGCCAGTAGGAAAACTTTTAGCTGTCGGATGTGAACGAGTGTCGTGACATATGTATTGCATTAGTTACACAGTATGATCTTTCCAATTATCTTCGCGTAGCTTCCGACTTGACGGAAGCAAAATTTTCTTTTACTAGGAACGACTGGCACCCATTGCCTGTAAATGCTTTCTTCCGTATTGTGTGAAGAAGGGATTGTTTCATTGTTCGGGGGAGGGTGTAGCGCTGACCACTACAAACGATTCGACGCACGCACAAAAATATTTCGCAGGTCTTTAGATTTTACTCGTGCACTTTCGATGTACTAAACACTTTTGTTATTTTCAAATTTAATATTGTATATGTTTACAGTTATTGTATTTTCGTGATATATAGTTCATAAGTTTTGTTTTTACTAGCACATATAATATTTTTTAGTGGCACTATTTCATCGGAAGAGGACAAATTAAATGATAAGTAAAAATAATATAGCTAGATTTATTTACATAATTCACCTATTGTCTTTCTAACATGGATTTTACTATATTATATAATTATCTTGGTTGTGAAAGAAAATTAAATACAATAAATTGGCAGATTCATTTGTAAATTCTGTATTGTGCATGACTTGGACGATATCGGTGGGTAGAAAAAGGTTCTGGTGTATCAGAATCAGATGGTGAGATACCTAAATATGTTTATGTTGGGTTTGTGCGTCTTCAGGAACACCGGTTCAAACCTCGCGAGGCACGTAATTTAGTGTCAAGGATACTCGTTTTTCTCGCAGAAACATGCCGGGTAAACCCCTGCCGCTGCTGATGGTAGATATTGCAAGGAACTACACGTGGACTGGGTGTTGATTCATAGCAGGTTGAAGGTCGGATGGGGACAACGAACCAAGACAGTAAATATGGCATTTCATATGAAGCTTTTCTGGGAACTGGATTTCTGCTGACAATATTTTCTGTTGGAGGAAAGGCCACTTAAACACTCTGTGTGCATCTCAAATTTCAACAGAAAACAGTACTTAACTTCGTTTTAAGTTCCAGTTAAAATGGTTGCGAGGAAAAGTTATGGTGGTCACACGTGGTGGCTTAAGTAATTCTGAGATGCACAAAAGCATGGCATTAAGAAAACATCTGTCGAAAGACATACCAAATTATTTTATTTGGCAATAAAGGGATACAAGCACAAAATATTCTTTACCTGCATGCCCGGTGTTGCCCGGATATTTATTTATATATTAGCTCACTACATAGTCCACTAACTACGGTGTATAATACATCTTAGCGCGAATTTTTCTTTTCCATTTAAAAATGATGTTTAATTAAATAAAATGTTAGTCAAAATTTATAATTATTTCACTCTTAACAGATGTACGAAGTATAATCATATCGCCTAACAGACTATCACGGGAAGACTATCACTCCTGTTGCACTCCTATATAGCCTGCCTCGTTGAATGTACTCGTGAGATGCCTGGCGAAGATTATTCGAAAATTAGGTTGGGATCCGCAAAAATCTTTTGATCAGTTTTTTAAACTTTCTTGAGGCCATTTAGAAATAACAAATGGAGTAAAGTAAGCGACAATTTTTATACTCGTGCTGGATTCAGTAATGAGAAGGAAACTCGGAATATAATGGGATTAAAGGACAGACTAGTAGACCTAGATTTTGCACATGAAATTTGTCTCCTAAACTCAAGATATTAAGATATGTCCATTAAAGTAAAAAGACTACAAGAAGAGCAAAGTCTGTCGGGCTCGATATAAATTGAAAGAAAACTAAAGAAATGAGAATAAACACAAAAGTAAATGATAAATTAACTATACACCAAAAATAAAAAAACAAACTGAATCCTTTACATACTTAAGTAGTATTGTTACGAAAGAAGGTGGAACATATGAAGACATAACAGAATAAACAAATCAAATGGAGCATTTATGCATTTATATTCTATCTGTAAATCCAAAAATATCTCGAAAGGAACAAAAATCCGAATCCTTAAGACAAATGTAAAGTCTATTTAGTTTTATACATGCGAAACACGAAGGGAAACACAGTAAAACATGAAAGGAAAATAGACCTTTATAAACTGTTGCTTACGGAGGATTATTCAAGTCAGAAAACATTTAAAACGAATAACTATGGAAGCCAATGCCCAACCTACCCGATGCAGGTTTTCTAGGGTTTTTCCCTGCATCTCTTTAGGTGATACACCGGGTAGGATCCTTAAACCACAGCCCGGGGGCCCTAGTCAACCCTTGGCTACCTTGCTCTACCTACCGCATCCCCCATTTTCAATTCCCTTCCTATGCTATTAAAGGGGAGTTACCTGTTTCAGGATCATCCTCATGTAGCCTATTAACCCAAAGAAAAAGCTAACAAATCAAGAACCAATTGAGATACAAATAGAAACTAGGACTTGACCACAGATTAGGAAGCTATATGGCGCAATTGAAAAAGATGCATTCGATTGCAATCCACAGACTTGTAGGAGATCAGTAGAAGAGAAAAGTAGCAGCAAAATGAAAACTTGAAAAGAAGCCAAAGCGTTGGCGACCCGGAGAGAAAGATGCAAATGTTTAGAGAGGGAGAAACAGGGATTAACTCAAAGTCAAGTCCAATCCTGAGGTGGTACCTGTATTGCCTGAACGGGAGGAATGAAGAAGCCAAAATATTCGAAAGACCGATGGAAATCTTCTTTGGCGGGAGCACTGCGACTCACCGAAATATCATCTTAATCCGATAAATGGAATAGGAAAAGCATGCAGAAGAGACATACAAAAATACATTTTAATTTATACATATATATAGCTATCAAGTAAATTAACTATTACAAATTATTTAATTTGCTAACAGTCCAAAGACAATTGAAATCTTGTTCACCACTCATAAATTTTTGATATGGCAATCAACAGGAAAAACTACTTCTAAAAATTAATTTAATGATAATTTGTAACACAAAAATTTATTTATTTATTACTTTTCATATTGGACAATTATCTTTGGTCTAAAGATACGCTGGGGCTTTCTCATTAACACTGAGTTTATTTCCCAAGTCGTTAAGAATATGTGTACCAAATATTATTCCAATTTGTCCAAGAATTTAAAATTTTTATAAAGAACATGCAGTCATAGCCACATCAAGTACTGATATGTTGAAGATTTTTAATAGCATTGGTTTAAGTACGAAAAATACTACAAATGAGTATGGAATTATATGAGTATATGGAGTATCCCCAGTGCGAGTCCCGGTCCGACTTTTCCATCCTGATCTTCTAAATTCAATTTAATTGCCTTCATACCGGAGCTTCGATTGTAACCAATCCTTCTGTATTTGAAAAATAATCACTAACCGACGCAGTATGCTTCCATTATTAATCAATGAATCTGAAGTGTCTCCGGGCAAAAAATTAAATTTTGTTAGGATTGCATTTATAATAAAGCCATAAAGTTTGAGAAAGGACGGAATTAGTAACTGGAAAAATTTCGCGATTTTCAGATAATGAAACATGAAACTGGAAATTCAGATCTCACGTTTTTTTTTCCGATCGTGACTCTCGCCTAACTTACATCAAGGATCAGGATTATTTTTGTCTCCCTATCAATTTAGAGGGCTGAGCTCTAGGAATGCTGGAAAGAAAGACGGTGGAAACGTCGTGACGAAGTACTTCAAGTATTGATTACAATTAAACAAATGGATTTACGAATAGGAAAATTGAAGTTTTAAAAAAAGGAAAAGATGGCGCTACGAATTTTAAGTGTATATGTTTCTCTTTTTTAATACCCATAATTTTAATAAATCTTGGAACTGAGACTTAACAATACGATAATTTTAGACTACTTCACTTATGAATTTCAATAAACGTCTTAGCAAATTAGGTTTAATTGAAGTATCAATTTATGAAATGTGTTTAATGTATTTTTAACAAGAACTTTGTTTGACGAATACGTCGATCTGCATTTATATCTAGAGTGTATCAAATGTAATTTATCCAAAATCCGTTCAATTTATTCCAACCGCAAATGAATCCAGGTGTGCCAATACGCACCATTCACTGTTTTGGGCTGTTGCAGTTACGATTGCCCAAGAGTATGGCATGCAAATGCCATGCTAATCCTTAACACAAGTCGTTTGTATTTGAATAGAATAACATTGGCCCAGAGATGTATCACTTTCTCCGGTCACTAACATGGCTGTCCTATTGTCGACCAGGTTGCTATCTGAAAAATGATCTTAATGAACGTACTTAGTATTCGACGTGGTAGAGTTTTTATTGATACCACTCCGGGGCAGACTCAGGACTGTAACTAGGACAAAACACACTTCGTCAAAGATATTCAACAGTTGTCATGACTCGAGTTTAATTACCATGTTATATGTGTGAATTATGTATGATCAATGATGACATTTTCTCATATTTACCGTATATTAAAGAATAGTGTATAAGATGAACATTAAATTGATAAAAATGACCTCTTTAACTGACAATTCTGTTACTTATCCAATGATTTTAAATAAAATTAATTCAGTCAGATCTATCTAATCGATATGACAGGGAATCCCATTTTCTAGTACTCACTCATGGTGCACCACAAGGCTCAATATTAGGACCTATTCTTTTTATAATATGTATAAATGATCTGCCGTACAGTATCTCTGAACCATATGTAAAACCATATCTGTTTTCAGATGACCTCAGCGTCTGTCTCTACTATGGTTGAGAATTTGAATATGATTTCTCTAAATATCTTGAAGAAAATCCAAGACTGGTATTATGCTAACTTACTGGGTCTTAGCAAAGATAAAAACCCAAGATTTTGATCTCACGTCAGGCATACGTGGTAAAAATAAAGTTCCCGCCCAGGTCAATTTTATGGGTTTTACTATACATGGAAGTCTAGAATGGGAACCAACATATTATGAATTTTGGATCAAAGATAAGTAGAGGTATACTTGTATTGTGGCACCTAAATCACATGTTAGTCCCCATGTATTAAGAGTTATTTACTTTGCCCAAGTCAATAACCATCTGTCCTGTGGGGGCGCAGGTTATCTTCTAAAAGGCCGTTTCGACTACAGAAAGAGGCGATCAGGCTAATCTGTGGTCTTTCATATCTAAGCCCCTGTAGGACACATTTTGTAAAACTTGGCAACTTGCCCTTACCTGCCTTGTACATTTGTACATATTACTTTATATTATCAAGAATCAAACAAATTATTATCAAATATAATTTTCTGACTTTAAGTTTAAAATAAATGAAAAGACAGCCAATAATTCAGCAAATAATTTTATTACTATTTAATTAATACAAATGTCATTTCGGCCGTAACTGTGGTCGCGACACCAAATTCCTCTAACGTAAGTAGTTCGTTCATTTAATAATTTTCCTGAGAAATTCCACAAAGTTGGATGAAACGTAGTATTTGTATAAGTTAAATAGTAATCAAATTATTTGATGACTTATCGGCCGTCTTTTTATTTTTTCAAATGACTATAACTTGGGAGGCTATTATCAATATTTTACTAGAAATAGAAGTGAATTAGGTCTATTTAGCTGTAATTATGCTAAGATTAAAAAAAGTCATTATATGAGAATCAAAATTTCCGTTTTCCTACCTCATAACATTCATATATTACACCTCTGCATGTTTAAGACTAAAGTTATGACTGCTCACACACAACTGTATAGAATCAATTTCTGTGTACTTTGAAATGTGCATAAGGTCTTTGAATACGTGTGGCTTTTTTTAAATCTATAAGGTTGTGTTCTGTTTATACATTTTGAACACAATTGTATAAATCTTTATATTATTTATGCACGCTTTGTATAAAGCTTTTAGTTTCAAGTTAACTTTAGCAACGTAACTATTGCCCTTCAACAACTGTTGTACTTCAGCAATAGAATTATTTTTATTGACACAAATTGCACTGTTTTAAAAACGCTAATGTCGTAAATTGCAAATGCGATGACGAAACTTTGTGGTAATTGAATGGTCTATATAATAAATGTGAAGTATTTAAAAAATGTTTTCTGGATATAATTATATATATATATATATATAGTAACTAATTTTAACTTGCTGAAAATTTTAAATTAAACAAAACAATTAATATTGCTCTTTCGTACGATTTTCAGCGTATGTACACTTCTCACTTAACTCACTACGACACAAAGAGACTATCATTTATTCCTAATATCATTGATATTTCCTTCATTTACATTGTAATCAGAAATGCTACCGGCTGATCTGGTTTTGCAAATGAATGTGGCTTAGCCGTAATTTGTTTTGATTCCCTATCATTTAAAAGCAAATTAGTAACATAGCTTCAAATGCAAATTCTTCCGAAGCTTAGCCACGAGCAAATAAGACTACTGCAATTTGGTGAATGAGGAATTTGCATCAATTTTCCTCACTCAACTACAGCGTGCGAAATATCTTTCTAAGGTAGCTCATCTTACTTAATATTCTGTCACACCCCTCTCTACTCTCTCTGTCTATATAAGAAAAAATGGTTTAAACTTGTGAACAGACTGAAACTAAACTTGGTACACGTATTATTAAAAGCCCCGAAGGGGAGGGTTGAGAACCCCAAGCACCAACTTGGAAGGAATATCAATTTAAAATATAGGACAATGTGTTTGCTCACGAAAGTCTTTGTCGTCACCAAGTAATTGACACAGATTACTGGAATATACGCTTCGGATTAATTATATCCTGAAAATTATAAACACACGAAAGGATGATAGTAAACAGCACAAAGTTTATTAAAATACATATGTTAGAATTATTCGTTTCAGAACCGCCTTTTAACAGTATATATATATTCAGGTACACACGGCAGATTTCAAACTCTACTTTTCCCGGTTATATCCTTTAATACAAACTGTAGAAATACCAAAGGGTGTTAAAAATTAAGAGTAATAATTCATAATTGTAATAGTTTAATAGATTTTTATTAATTAAAATGAAAGACGCATACGTTTAAGTGGTAGTAGCCGAGAATTTTATGTTATGTGTGCATATTAAATTTTGCATATTTATTACTGCAAAGCATGACGTAATAAATTTAATGGAGAATTTCAAGTAATGAACGACATTCCGACAATGGAAGAGTTGGCGGACGGAATGCCTCGTACCGTCTCTGGTTTTTTTTAAGCTTCTCACATTCCGAGGCACCTTCATCTATTTGGAAGGTGTATCTGCTGGTGTCGAAGGCCTTGGGCATACGCTAAGAGTTGTTCGCAGATTCCATGGGATCAGTCGGTCAACTGCCTCCTAAAACTGATGGAAACACTGTACAACAGACTAGCCTCCCGTCATTCGGAGGGGCGTGAGAATAGTACCCAATAGCCCGACCTACTGATGCAGTTTTTTCTAGTGTTTTCCCTGCATCTCTTTAGGTGAAAGACCGGGTAGGATCCTTAAACTATAGTCGGGAGGCTTAAGCCAATCCTTTGATACCTTGCTCCTTGCTCTATTTTCATCAACCCCCCCCCCCTTTTTCAATTCAATTCCTATGCTATTAAAGGGGAGTTGCCTGTTCATCTTCATCCTCATGTAGCCTTTACCAAAATGAAAAATAAATTGACGAGACAATATTTTTCAAATTTTTTAGAAAGGCCTTTTTAAATTGGTGGATAGTATTCCGTAAATAACAGACATGATTGGATATTCTCATTATCGTGTAAATATAATATAAATAACAGAAAATTATTAATTGATTGACTGGAGGCATAGGTGCTGGACAGTTGGGAAACCATTAAGGCACCGGGAGAAATTTTACTTCCTTAAGGAACAGAGAATATTTTCTTGACTCCGTCAGTATACCGGCAGGATTTTTAACTCCATTAAAGTAATGTGATGAAATAAAAATTCAGTAGTTGTGAAAAGATAAGAGTTAAAAAACAAACGCACTCTATGCCCATTATTTTACCTTTGACAAAGAGATGTCTCGAATTATGTACAATTGAGTCATGTCTTTCTGGTATATATAGCATATTTAATAATAAATGAAAATATGTAATTTTCATGTATGAAAGTTCAGTGTTTATTAGCGTAATTAAGTAAGAAAAAATAAATTAGAAATAAATTCGTAATTCTGAGATTTTTTTTTCATTTTAACAGAATACTACCAGGAACCTAAACGTAATTATTTAGTTGTTTCCAGTATTACTCAGGAAATATTTTAAAGTTAACCCTCAAAGTTATTAATCAGCAATATAAATGAGTAGCTTTTTAAATCGTTGATTAAATTTTTAATTGATGAAGCTGTCTTTATAAGAATATATTCACATTTTTTATAATTTAACGTTGTAATAATTTCGTATTATTTCTGATTTTTTAATAAATACGCGGTAGCAGACGCATTTTTTAAAATATTTAACGTTGAAAACTTCAAGATCATAATTTTATTTGTGAATAGAGTACATTAAAAATATATGTTTCATTAGCATATCTACGTGTATTACCAACAGTTTGAAGGTTTTTTTTCTGTAAAAGCACTTCCGCGATTAAACAAGCATCAAAAGTAAACTGATCTGGTCTTAAGGAGTATGAGGATCGTGCCACTTAAAGGCCAAGCACTCTTGATCACATAAATGATGTTATTCCTTGGGCGTGTACTTTATTAACTTGTCCTACAGACGAACAAGACGGTGCATAATCATACATTCGCTGTAGCTTCATGCTAATCTGTTTAATTCTTGTTATTTTCCACTGTGCATGACAACATTCAGGTACAGCACAGTGCATCGACGCAGACTTGTACCACAATGTGTGCGGCAACTTTGACGGATGATAATAAAACTGCATATGAATTATTTTCAGGAAGAAAAATCAGGTGAAATTTTTAATTAAACTGTCTTAATGCTCATAATACCAGCTTATTCCATCTCGTCTATTTTTACACTTTGTAGGAATTTTTAGTGTCAGTTGTTGTCTTTTTCCGTATATTCCTTCATGGGTTAAAATTATGACAACAATAAATTTTTGATATTCTATTTCATTCTTAATATTCAAGTGGCTAAATTAATTCATCGCCCGTCCGAACTCTCGGACATCATGTCCCTGGTTTACTACCCGCTACTCTCACACGGAATGTGAATGAGTCTGGAATTGAGTTCTCCATATTAGGAAAGTAGTCTCACGGTTGCCCGGTGTCCACTTAATCTGCTCTTTGCAAATTATCCGGTGAATAAGTCAACGACCACTACCTGCATAAAATTTCAAAATTATTAGGTCACTATCAACGACAATTACGTTCTAGATTCTAAGAAATAACGCTTCAATAAATGAATATTTTAAACTGAAATCGAGGCTCAAATTTGTCAGTAATGACTTTTATGGAAAGGCAGGAGAACTTGGCCAGCTTCACAATTAAAAAGCACGACGTTTGGAAATATATCTGGCAATCGAATAATCAGAAATCATTGGCCCAGTGGGAGAAGAATACATGATTATGTACACAACACGTATGCTCAAAGTTATCTATACCAATAAATAAAATTGAAGTGTCTGTCTATCTGTCTGTCCGTATGTTTGTCTAGAAACAGACTCTGAAACAGCTCAACGGATTTCAAGGAAAATTTGAGGGTTTAAAAATAGGAGATTTAATTTAAATATTCGTGCATTTTTAATTTAGACATATTGCAGAAGATATTAATATACTATATGTATATTAATTCTGCGGGAAGATTTCTTGGAGTTGCCGCGTTGTGTAAACCATCTGCGAGTTATAAGTCCTATTATACGTTCCTATATCATTCATCCCACTTACTATCTATTGTTGCACAAGGCTGAGAAAAAATTAACTTCTTTGGGTCGTCGATACGATGTATACATAAATCGATAAATTGGTTTTATTTCTCGCGTCAGCTAAATTTTAAAATTTATAATTGCTTATATGAAAATTAAAAGCAAACTATCGATTTTGGTGTTGAAACCGACGTAATGCAAGTCGCTGTGTTACATTATGACCTTTAATGTGCGGTTTAAAAACAATTAACCATTAAGTGGGGGAGAATTTTTGTTCTGTTAGAATACTGAAAATATATCGGAAGGGGTATTTTGGACTCTCGAGATACTGGGTGCATATTTGAGGTTCATATTGTGACGTTCTCGATGTCGGTTTAGTTATGTATTGACTAGGATACTATAAATAAATACTCTGCAAAATCCGAGTCCCCAGGCAGTTATAAAAATTCTGGCGTCTCGGAAGACTAGAAAAAATGCTTTCGTTCGTCCAATACACAAATCAGGTTTGATATAGGTGATTAACAACTTCAAGCCGGTAGGTTTAACCCCTGTAACATGCAAGGTAATGGAGGGAAATAAGTGATAAACTACGGAAAAGATGTGGGAAGGGGAGAAGAGCCTTATTCACAGTAGTTAACACGGATTCAGAAGTCAATAAATATCTCTATGTCAAGATCTCTCAATTCATAATGGCGGTCGAATTTTTGTGATCATAATAGAATTTAGGAAAGCATTTAATGTCACACCTCACGAAATTTTCTTGCCAAAACTAAACGGAATGGGAGTAAATATTTTATTTTTGCAATAGTTAAGGGAGTTTCTGAGAAAACTACAGCTTTAAGTGTGGCTAAAATAAACTCTCAGAATCAGTAGAAGTAATTTCGGGGGTACCACATAGAAGTGTTAATAGATCATTGTGGTTCGTAGCTTATATAAATGACGCGACAGAAGGCATTAGCTGGTTATAAAGAGTTTTGCTGAATCTATATTATTTATAAGGAAATAAACCATCGTGAAGATGAAGTTACTCTACAGGAGCATTAAAACAAAATATGTTGATGATCGCAATTTGACAAATTCTTCTATGAATAAGGCGATTTCATTTACAAAAATTAGAAACTTTCTGACAAAAAATACAGATTAGGAGTCAATAAAATACCGAAAGATAAAATCTGTACATATCTGGAAGCCGCAATTATTAAAAATTTCAACTTAGGTGATTAAATAAATGCAGTAGCAAAGAAGCACTGGAGAACTTAACACGTTATAAATAGAGTATTAAAGGAAAGTACTGGAAATTCTAAGCTAATGGCTTATAAATGATAAGTCCGACCATTACTAGAGAATGGAGTGGTGTATTCGGGCTCATATAGCTCGAAGTATACAAGCATCGAAAAAAATCGTACAGATAGGAGCCCGCCTGAAGAGAAATCACAAATCGACTTAAGACACCAAACTTTATTTTACGTAAAACCCACGTGTATAAAATTTAAAAAGGACGTCAGAGAACTTATATAGGATTTTTAAAGCAGAACCATTAACATTGGAGATTGTCCTTGCTATTGAGTTTTAATTACGGGAGAAAGGCGTGCTCGAGGCTGGAGCAACAAGGTGCTCATGATAACAACGAGGAAGAGCACCATGACCAACTCCAGCAGCAAGTTCCATGTCAAGCTGAAAAAAAAGGGTAATTAGACTGTTTGTAATACTTTGCCTATCCTACTCCGCGCAGGATTTGGGTTGCTCCATGAGAACGCCCGTTTAGACGACCCTTAGAATAAAACTCATGTCTCTAGTTATACATCTAAAGTGAGTGAATATTGTGAATATATAGTGGTAATCGTTAAAAAAATTCCGGCTATGTAAATTAAAATTTATTCAATCAGTGTATATTGTCATCAATAAATGTTAAATGTAATATTGTTCACATTTTTATAGTAATTATTGCTTCTAAAATAGTAAATACCCCCATATTCACCTTACATCGAATTATTGTATTTTATGTGTTACATTTCACTCATTATTCTAGAACAAAATGGTTTATTATTTTGTCAATAATATTTATCATTATTTAAATAAATGTGTTTGGACATGACTGAATATATTTGAACTTTGAATTTCACTGGTACGAATTTTGAAATATCGTTTAGTTGACCAAGGTACAAACTTTATAACGCAAGGAATTAATAATGTATTGTCATTATTAAATGTTAAATATAATATTTACCACATTTTATAATAATTCCTCATTTAAAAATAATATATATCCCGCATATTCATTGCACCTTGTATATTTATAAATACGCCTGCCTATTATGTAAAATGAAACCAAAGAAAAGATGAACTATTAAATTATTTCAAAATCTCTAATTGAAGTCAAGCAAAGGTAAACGGGCTACGTTTTACAAAATTTGTACAATGACGATGTAGGTGCATTTCTATCATTCTTCACGAAAACATTGTAAGTACCTTTTATACTTATCTGTAATATAACGATTTCACTTAATTAACTGCTAACCATTTAGAGGCTAAACGCTTTTCGTGACTAGTTTGTTTCTGTACGACCCTCTATTAAGCGGATGTTGGTAAAGCTTTTAGCAATGAAGCGAAGAATATTACTGTGCTGTACTCTGATTTCACAGGCCGACCTTTTGCGTGCGTTGAATTGCGTTAGACAGCGAAGAAGCCACGCTACTGTAATCCATCAGCCACGCAGAGACTAACAAAACCCAGTGACCCACCAACCTCCGTTTCACTACCAACGTTTCGTAACTACTATTCACATTTCGCTAACAGACGACGAACTTTGTATTAATAAAGAAAAGCAAAATTATTTCAGCAAAATCCTCAGTATTAATGGAAAGAAACTTGATATATCGGATAATAGCAATTATTATGAACTTTGTAATGTAGTAATTACAATAAATTGTAATTTTATATTAACGGGGTATTTCTTAAATAATTTCGGCTGCCTGCAGTTTGCGCGGGTCAAAAATGGCAGATGTCGTTGTGTCGTGTTTTGGGTCTCTGCCTTTCCACGCGTGGTCAGGCATAAATTAAAGAGACTGACCAGTTGATGAAATTATTAAACATTGAGAAATAAATATATGAAATTGTATTGTTATTATTAATGGTCTACAATTGGGCGCAAGTCCGGTGGCAGATACATAATGAAATTACTTGTACATAATACTCCAAATCTAAAAAATAATCATAGTGCTTTAAAATGTCTATACACCTGAAAGAAAGAAAAGAGAAACACTACAAGAATTCGCACTTCACTTCACTTTGGTTTTATCATTTAAATTTATATTATTCAAACTAACCAGTTCACATCACGCGCTTCCTGAGATTTGTCCTGATTTTATTTTCCTGACGAGGATTTCCGCCAAACACTTGTACAGGTAAAATCATTCCAGTCGTTGATATTCCACGCTCTCACCTGTTCCTCCCACGCAAGACTATTTTTGAAATATATCCCCACATATTTGCAGCTCGTTTCCCTTGTAATTAGTTCCCTACCCGCCTATTATATATTCTGTCTCATTTTACAAGGTGCGTTTTTAAACGAGATTGATCTGCTTTCCTTTCCATTAATTTTCATTTTATTTTCCTGAGCCCAGCTATTGACTTTGTCTATATCTTCTGTAATACTATTGCTTGTTCGTTATCTTTCTGTAGATGATGCAGTCGTCTGCGAAAAGTCTGACCCCTGACTTTAAATAGTTTGTTAAGTCATTACAGAGCCTTGAAGAACTGCCGACGTTACAATGCCAGAATACGAAAATTGTTCTCCAATTTTGACTTTTTATGATCTGTCACTTAAAAACTTTTCTACCCAAATAGTACCTGTTCATAAATTTTAATTATATAGAAATGTAAATTGTATGTTATGTTAACTGTACTTCACAATATCAAATGAAGATATAAAGAAACAGCAAGTGTTATGAGTTTCTTCTAATTGAAGCTTAACCAAAGGCTATGAAAATGAATTTATAAGATCAGAATGGAAAATCTCGGTCGGACCTGGAGTCTTTTACCTTTTAATTAAAGTCATTTTACCTCTGATTAATTTCCACAATGTCCATCCTTCATTGTGACCTCGAAATTACGCTATGAAGAATGTGATTAATTAAATTGTAGGTATACCTGAGCTTCAGGTATACAAAGGATTGACGTTTATCTTAGCGGTTCGTGAATCGACTCAGATAGTAGAGCATCCGCCCGGAAAGTGGGAGGTCCTGAATCCGTTCGAAATTTTTTCCATTCTGGTCTTTTAAATTAATTATATTTTTATTAATTTACGTTGATAGTATGTTTACTAATTATCAAGCATTTGAATCTATATTTAACAAGTACGATTATTTTGCACTCGGTATTGTTCTTGCATCAGAAAATTTCTGGTATATCTTACTTAATTAAAATTTGAAGCGGAAGATGTACTTTTGATGTGCTTTCCGTTTAAATAATGTCTACTTCGTCTGTGTGCAATCCTCTACTGGTTGATGCTCTCACGCGATTCATTTTTTCTTCTCTACTTTCGTAGTGTCTTGTTAATTAACTAATACTCATTCATTTCTCCGTGCTCACTTGCTCACTTGAACCCATTTATGCAATCTTTCTTTGCAAGATTTCACATGTTTTAGACGAGTGCAGTGTTCTCAATTTGCCACTAAATTTTCAATAAGTTCAGTCACGGTCATGGGAATCATTGGAATATGTTTTCATTGATTGGGTTTCAGGCAAGTTGTCACCACTTCTGAATGAAAACTGACGAAGCAGAACTACATTATATGTTTCTCCGTTATAACGGCAAGTGATTCCGACGTGAGCGTAGGAAACCGTCACGGAGGCGGGAATTAAGTCATTCGTTGCAGAAACTATCGGTCGTTGGGCAAACGCGATCTCCCCGCCCAGATCGTAAATCAAAGTGGATTCTGGTGCGCTGGAAATTGCTCCCTATGGAGAACGTGGGCAGGCGGAGGCAGGCCTGAAGCCTCACAATGCTCTTGAACCTCCACGCCTCGCCCTTGCAGGGGCCGTTACTCGCTCCTGGCCTGCTCTGACCCCTTGCGACATTCCAATTTTATACGCCAGACGACACTTCCACTTCTCAAAGTGGGACAAACACTAAAGATAATGAAGCTTACAACAGACTTTTACCTCGATTCTTCTGGCTGCCGTCGAATACGTAATGCACACATTAAACAACAAATATACACCTTTTCTTTTGTGACGTACACTCGCTTCAAACTGAAATATTGTTAGAGTTTCAGTCCTCAGAATGGTTTGCGGTAAGTCCTCAAATTCCTCCAAAATATATGAGAACATTAATTATTTTCAGAGAAATAATGAAGAAGTGATTTTCCATTTCATGTCACAAGTTAGATGATATGAACTGAAAGCGTCGTTTAATTCTGCGAACGCGGTAACGAAGTCTACACTTGTCCTAATTTATCAGGACTTTGACAGAAAAAAAAATACAAACAGTCATGCTCAATCGGGTATTTGAAGCCAAACCTTAGTGACTGAATATCACTGAAACAGGAAAGGCAAGTTAATGCAACAGTTACATAAATTTACCACCAGCCTAGTTCAATTTATTCTCAATGCTGTAATCAATGGGATAGAGCCGTTTCATTTGAGACAAAACTTTACGTTGGTAAGTTAATATTATCAAGTGGAACAAATAATTACTATCACAGGGTTTAACAGATATTGAATGCCTCAGTTACGTAGATTCCTCGTCATGCAGCTCCTAACAATATAGGTCGAGGGTGGATGTGTTTTGCTTTCTGTAATCAAGCTTTGATGGTCCATGCTACTTAATTAGGTAGTCGACAAAACAAATACTTAAAAACGTACGAATAGAACCGTTGTGATGACGTTTTTTTTTCGTTTTTTCATTACAGTTTTGGGAAACGTTCCTATGTGTGAGTTATAGCACTTAGATATATGCCTTTGCTTCTTTAACAAGTGGGCTATTTTTCTTTTTTTATATTGATAAATGCACGATGACAGCTATCTTGATTATTTGCGATTAAGTGTGGTTAATTCTGGAGGAGACTCGTCCTTTCTTACGTAACGACCACAACAATCAAACTTTATAGCTATGCTACAGTTAGTCGTCAACCTGGCAAAATTTACAACATTGGATGGCTTCTCCGAATGTCAACACGGATTTACCACCATTATCAAAGGCAATTATAATGTCCAAATATATGCTCCTCAAGAGGTTAATAATAATCATAATCACAGAAGTTTGTGAGTAAATGTAAAGTTGATCTATTAAATGGCGCGTTTTACTCTGTACAGGTGTTTCCTCTAATAGCTGAAATTAATGTTCCTCCAAAAGTGTTGAATGTGTTGCTTTGTAAAAATTTATATTACGAAAATTTAAAACTTTCTGTATAGATTTTTCTGCTCCGTTTTTTTTTGTTTCATGTATTGCCTAGAGCTCCTACGAAAGGTCAGATTCCTCGTCATGCAGCTCCAATAAGTTAAATTTCTATAGTTTACGCGTGTTTGTTCGTCTGGATTCTGTTTGTGCTATCTGTTGTGCGTGTTGTGTTTCCCATGATTTTATACTTTATATTTTTCATTCTAGTTATATATTTAAAGATTTTTTGTATTTAATTTATTTTCTTCTGTTAACTTCTGTTACTTAATGTAGTGTATGACGTATCCTATATCTTCAGCCGGGGGCTAATGGAACCAGAAAATAAATTTATACCTTTGCCTATCAGTATCACGATTTTTTGTTTTTAATATTTATTTATAATTGTTATACAAGTTACGCAGTATCCATATCTAAGAAAAGTAGTTCACAATTTTAAATTGATAATAATTAACTATTTTACTTGTAGTCTTATTAAAACACATAAACATGAATAAAATGATGGTATCTTTTAAAAAACCCAATAATATAAGTTGAGTCTTAGTTATTACAAGCCATTAAGACACATTTCCTCGTCTATATTCCCCTTTCTATATTCTTCAGAAGTAACTTATTATATTTCCTAGATTTTAACATAAATTGTTCTCTATAGCTACTTAAACTTTGAAAATTATTCGGTAATCTAAATATCACATCAGAGTTAATTTTAATATTTACAGGGACAGTACCCAGAATTCACCTTACCGTAGCTTTAGTTGTGCTTTCACAGTATTTATATCAAAATTAGCCTGATGCATTTTTAATTTATTTAAGTTTCCCACAATGCTGTTCATTCGTCTTCTAAGCTACGATGTTGTCTTTAGATCCTGAATTTTTAATTATGGTCCTGTTGAAAACTGTTTAATTTATTTCATTCTTTCAACATGTAGATGATGTACTTAGTGCGTACCTGGTACCATTTCGTAAACAATATTTGCAGTCTACGTTTTACTTTTATAGTGAAAATCCTTAAAATTGTCAAACTGCCTTATAACTGTGCGATGTTCAAAATTGCAAACATTAGATTCGAATTGACAATTTCAAATTTTTATTTCAGAGCCACCCTAACAATTACCGTGTAAAATTTCTATTCAGTTCTATTGTTGTTAAGTGTTACGGAGTAAAAATTGTTTCATAATGCACTTTTTTTCTTGAATTCAATTTATTTTCTCAAAGTTTATTTTTATTTCACATTAAGTAGTTTTAGAAACTTCTCATTTTAATTTGCCTTCACATTACTTTGTTTCTTTTCCAAGTTTTCATAATACATTTGGGAGGAAAATCCATCAAAAACCATTAGTTATTAACCTATAAAAGTTCCACTTAAGTAAATAGTGATTTTGTGAATGCAACTTTCTAAGAAGAGTGACTAAGTGACAGGTTCAGAAATAATCCAGAAAGTTTCCAGGCTCTTTAATATTTGGTGCCAATGGTTGAGAAAGGTCTCTCCAGGTTTGGCAGCCTGTTGGGTCTCCACCCACGCATTCTTACTGTATTCTCCTCACCAACGGTGCTCAGAGCTCTTCGCAAACTCTTTGTATGGAGGCGGCGTGGGAGAGAAGGGCAACAAGCATGCAACTCAAACACACATGAAAATTGTATGCTTATACGTAGTTAAATATTTTCGTATGTCAGATATTTCACTGAAGTTTTAAAACTTAATCGAAAAGAAAAAACAAAGTAATACAGAAAAAATCAGGCATAAAAGTTTTTAGAAGTAAATATTTATAATTATATTTATCTGACTTTATTGAAAACTAAATAAATCAGAAATATATTTTAATAAAATAAAATATTACAAGATATATATTAATAAAACTATCGTATGCAGTGTATGGGTAATTTTCACACGTAGAAATTTTCTTCATTAAAATTCATGAAAATATTTATAAAAAAATTATATTTGCACATGAAGAGGTCCAAAAAAAGTTTTATTAATATGATGGAATTTTTTGTTTTATTAAAACATAATGTAGCTTTTGAAATTATTCAGTAAATGTTATGTTAGTCTGAGATGCATTTTACTCACGTACGAGGCAAAATGTGTAATATATTTTATATAAAACATGTATGGGAACACTGGTGCATGTTTTTTTATGCCCTCTTCGAAGAACTCTCCCACTAGTTCATTTCCCCACTTCAGAACCTCTTTCTGCGCCCGCTATTCTGTCTAAAATGTAATTCTATCCATGCGTTTAGTGAGGTGAAAGATGTTAATCTGAAATAGCCAAGTCACGGGAATACGGAGGGTGGTTCAAAAAATCCCAACCAAATAAGTCCAAAATCGCTTTGGTGTCTAAGGCAGTATGAGGACGGGCGATGTGGTGCAACAAACCCACTCCTCGCATAAAGATCCCTCTACTTTTGTTTTAATGCTCCTTTTGAGTTTTCAGGATCTTAAAATACCGTTATGCAATTATGGCCTTGATTTTTTTACCCTAAATTTAACGACTGTCTTTTCGACTGGGGCGTTTAATGAAACACCCACGAATCACCTCCAGTCACAATAGAGTTCAAAAAATTCAATTCCAGTCACTATTGACCCTATTTTTACTGTAAGTGACTAATAGAAAGTAATATTGGGCAATACTGTATTCCAGTACTAAGGAGTTTAATATTTTAAAACTATTAATAGTATTATTTAAGACGAAAAACTACATTATGTATTAAATGTAAGTGCTAATTCTCCGAAAAAAGAATTCAAACACAACAAAAGTAAATTTAATACATTGAAACTAGAAACCGTTGATAATATTTTATCTTTTTATGAATAATGGAATAATCGTGGAATTGATAGACGTGAAGATGAACAAACTATACAGTAGTATCATTTAATAAAGAAAGAAAATTCTTAATATTTACTCAACCGTCAAAGCATATTAACAAACTAACAGAGTAATAAAAGAATTTTCTTCTGCCTTTTGTCCAACCGTGTCTTTGAATAAAGGACCCTATTGGACGTAGAGTATAAGGAGAAAGCAAAGGTACGAGTAAACTATACAAAAGTTTTAAAGAGAAGGTTTACAACGAGGTCTCCAACCAGCAGAGACTTTAGTGTCACTTTTGTAGTTTAAGTGTATATTAGAGACGTGACTGGAACGACCGGACCTTGTTAATCAGCAACACACAACCGACGGTTTCTCGGCATAATTTCATATACACTCGTTTTCATTCATATTCTTCGCAAGATTTCTATCTATTCACAATGTTATTGTCTCCTATAAATTGTCTGGTGTGTCTCAACGTTCGTTTGTCATCCATTGTTTATGTGGATAACGATTACTAGGCTACTGTGGTACTGCGGTTTGCGTTGTATATATAGTCGTGTTGCGGGTGATCAAGTCTTGAGGATGGCATGCAACTGTCGTCATCGCATTGCTTCGTGAAAAAAAACTAAACTAAGATTCTACCTGTAATACAGGTTACAGAATTAATGGAATTAGCTAGACGTTTAGACGTTGACAAACTGAATTAAAAAACGCTCATGGAATAGGAATTCTAGCTATTATGGAAGACAATACTACATGTATACTTTCAACTGGTCTTGAAAATATTCAAAAATTGAGGCTGGTGAATAAACCCGTACCGTTTTATTAGTATAAAATACAGTTAATTACATTACAATAAAATACTGATACACAAATCACTCACACTTTCACCCATGCATCTCCCGTAGAACTGGTATGATATCGGACTGAGTAAATATGTAATTCAGTTGTTCGTTAAGATATGTTTCATCATGAAAAACGTATTCCTGAATAATGTTAGACTGACAGACCCTTCCATTCTGCCAGTAATGGTATCAGTTCGACATCCACAATCCACATTTCTGCCAACACTGCTTTTTACTCCCTTTGACTTCTTTCTTTGTTTTTTTCCGAGGTTTTCCCTCCAGTCGAATGAGACTTAATAAAACAATTCCTGCTATTATTGGTTAATATTATGGACAGTAAGATTAGAATAAATTATAAAAAAAACTTTCTGCAACAAAAGTTGAATCACATTATGCCACTACATTAATGTTTGCTATTTTATCTCCCTAAGATAAATCTCCATGCGATTTTATTTTATACTAGCTATGCCCTTGACTTCGCTCGAACTGAAATAGATCTTTTGATTTTCACCGTAGAAACGAAACAAACCGGTACAGTATTTTGATAAGGTTGAATTCATTGAATATATAAAAAGTATAATTTATTTATGTTCGATTCAGGTAAACCTTATAACTCGCAATAGGTTTAGAATATGCAGCATTCACACGATTCAGTGCCAATTCGATACAAATTTTCATACAGACAGAAACTTCAATTATATATTTATTTTATTTGCTTTTAAAAATAAGTAATTAGTAAATATTAAAATTTACCGGACGCGAAAAATAAATCCAATTTACGTATAAATCGTATCGACGATCCAAAGAAGTTTATTATTTCTCAGGGAGTTAGCTCTCTGTCAAAAATTGGCTAATTACGGCGTGAATCCTGCAGCAACAATAGAGAGATTACTCACCCTCCCTCACTCTCTTTCTCATGCAGCCAAACTTACGCTTATAATAAAACAGTAATTAGGATTAATAGTATAGGACCGCCTAATAACTTATAACTCGCTGATAGTTTTCACGCCAGTTTTCGCGTGACAATTCAATGGATTTATAATTATTTCTATTAATATCTTCTAAATTCTGGAAGATATGTAAATGAAACATACACGAAAATTTAAAGTAAAATTCCTGTTTCAACATCTCAAATTTTCATTGAATACCGTTAAGCAGTTTCGGAGTATAAACAGGTCAAGAGTATAAGCAACCTGTATTTTTTGGAGATTTTAATGCGCGTATGCCACGAAACCTTTCCTGCACAATGTTTTATATTAATATTTATTTCACATTATATTAATATATTCTGTAATATATCTAAATGAAACTTGCACGAATATGTAAGTAAAATCTTCTGTTTTTAAACCATAAAATTTTCATTGAAATCTTTTGAGCCGTAACTGGGTCTATTCGAGGCAAACGTCCAGACAGACACTTCAATTTTATTTATTGGTATAGATTATCTGGGTGCCCGGCAATGCTTTGGATATTAATTCCATAAATATAACTAACATTTTATAATACTTATAGTTTATAGTTTTTCGCGAACGTCGTCGTCGCTACCTGCGCGCACCTACACACGGGGCTTAATGTATTATGTAGTAAGTTCTATGTGTCCCTACGGTAGAACGGATGCAAATAGTGTCTCCGGAAACACTGTAAAAGTAATTCACCCCGAAAAGTATTTATTCGACGGAAATATTGACCGATTATGCGTATTTTAAAATTTCGACCCCCACCCCTATAGGTAGTAGCCGTTTCTTACCCCATAAGTGCTGATTTTTGAGTCGTGTGAAAATTTTGGTTGAAATTGTTCCACGCGTTGAGATTTGTTTGCGGAAGATACATTGAAACACGCGTACGAAATTTGAGCTCCTTTTACACATATACAATTTACTTTAAGTATTTAAAAATATACAATAATATTTATATCTCGAGTGCGGTACACACGCTGCGCCATATTTATACGACACGTTGGGCCACTCAGATACTATTTTATTTTGTTTAATATGATAGCTCTACCTACCTGATGCAGGTTTAATAGGGTTTTATTGCATCTCTTTTAAGTGAAACACCGGGTAGGATTTATAATGTGTTGTCCGGGGGTCCTTGTCAAGCCTTGTCTATCTTGCTCTAGCTTCCACATCCTTTCTTTTCAATTCCCTTTCTATGTTGCCTGTTTCAGAATCACCCTCATGTAACCTGTTACCCCCTCCCCCAAAATGTATATGTCTTATTTCAATATAATAAAAAAATTTAAAACTATATCCTTGTTGTTATTTGTTACACATTTAAGAAGTTTAAAATACGTGATATTGCTCTATCTCATATTCAACATTTAATGTTGAAAGTGAACTGTGTTGGCTTTTATAGTTCCAGACCTTAAGGTACATGTAACCGATGTAATGAAGTTGAAATTTATTTTACGCGAGCTTTCGTAATGCCTATCAGCAGTACTATGGCTAGAGTGGAATATTGACACATTGTTAACTTTCTCCAATGATATCAGACGGCATTGCTGTAACGAGTATGAGAACTGCTGAAGTAAGATGAGTAATTAGTTGCCGGAGAAAACTGAGCTTCATTTCCTATCACGACCGCAGGTCACGATACTGTCTTCTCTCCTTGTGTTATATTGCTTAACCATCGGGATGACTTCAACTTGATTAGCCAAATTTGAAATGTTGATTGTTCTACAGCAATCCTCTGTTTAATTTCAATTCTCCAGCTTCCAGATCACTTGAATGTAAAAATGGGCGGATTCGTTAATTTAGTTTGCGCTGCTGATTAGAAACATTTTAAAGTTGATTCCCGGTCAATAATGAATTATATTTTAACGATTAGTGGCTAATAAGCAGACAAAGTCAACAATAGATTGGCTGCGGGGATAGATTGATTGCGGGCCTCACCTGGATCCGTTGGGAATGCCTCGTACTCTCTCTGCTTTTATTTTTCAAAGTTCTCATTTGCCGAGGGCAAAAGGCAAAATATGTCCGTTGATCCCAATTCATCAGTAGGGCAACTGTCGTCTAAAACTGGCAGACACGAAGAAGGGAATGCTGCGACCCCACAGAAAAGTCGTCTCTCGTCATTCGGAAGGGCGTGACAATAGTACCCAATGCCCGACATACCTGATATTGGTTTTCTAGGGTTTTCCCTGTATTTCTTTAGATGAAACACCGGGTAGGATCCTTAAACTATAGCACGGGGGCCCTAGTCAACCCTTGGCTACCTTGCTCTACCTTCCACATCCACTCTTTTCAATTTCCTTCCCACGCTATTAAATGTGAGTTGCCTGTTTCAGGATCATACTCATGTAGCTTGCCCCCCCCCCTAAAAAAAAGACGAAGGCAAAGGATAAAATAAATACCACATTAATTTTCTGCAACTCTTGTCGATTTTGTCAGGTTTTGAAAATCTGAAATATGAGAACGAAAATCATTTTGGAAACTTTTCGAAATGTATTGTAGTATACCTCTGTGTCATATATCGAAGATTTTAATTTAAAGTATTTTGAGTAGTTGTAAAGTTCTATAACCATGGTTTAAATGCCAATTCAAGTGAATCGATTTCATTTTAAGAAGTGTGGCTAAATTATTTATAACCGCATCCGTTCAGTGTGAATATTTCCTGTCCCTGAATGCAAATACTCATTTCAGTTCCCATTGTAATAGTTACTCTTGACAGGCATAAACAGAAGAATACGTCATATTAACGGGAACACTGTCTCTTACATCATTGTTGGTTAGCTACCAAGGTCTTTTCCACACAGAACACACTTTATGATAATTTGATACTAGCAGAATTCTTATCTGATTCTAATTCTCTTTACGACTTTATTAAACAATTATAACAACTTAGTTTGAAAAAGCCAGCGGCAATATACATAATAAGCTATTACTAATTCTGTAAGTGACATATTGTTACAAATGTTTTGATGATTCCGTATCTTTATTCCTATTAGTCACATCTGTTTCTACTTAGAGCCCAGATGTAAGTGTTTAACTACTACTTATAAAGACGTCAATGATGATGAGATTTATTTTATCAAAGTATTTGTTGCTTCATATCTATAATTACTTATTTAATTCTATTGCTACAGGATTAAGAATTTCTCACCAGGAGTACGTGCCATGAGAAGTAGTAGTAGAAAGGGTTATTTTATTTTGACGCATATCGTATCCAAGTCAAAGATTAAGGTAAACACCTTTCCTTTTAAAATGAGTGTATATTGTTTGCAATATTCTATTACTTAAAATCTCTGTTACTTTCTATTAAAATGTATTTTCTCCTCACAATAGTATGAACGCTGATAATGTTATAAAATATTGAAGTCAAACGTAATTGTTTATAATATTCAATCACCATTCAAATCGCTTTATTCCCTACAAGTGTTATTACTTGAGTTATAAAATATTCTCTCGGGGTATTTTAACCACTATTTTACAGCAGAAAATATAACTTATGGGATAGGGACGTTAAAACCTTATTAATCAGGCGATGTTTTTCTGGTTATCAAAGCTTACAAATCGACAGCTGTCGACTTTTTAGTCATATTGAAACTAAAATCCAAAGAAAACTCTCCCCCAAGAACACAGTTGTTGTGGAATTCAGGCCTAAGACTGGTTAGATACGACCCTCCTTGATAACCAATCCTGCGCAAGCCTTTACATGTATACACAGCTACCACATCCCACATCCTCCCTAATCTGCTTAGTGTATTGCATCCTTTCCTCCCTCTTTTATTCTTACCCCACAAACTTCCCTTTAATATCCCTCGTGTTTCAAAACGTGACCTATTATTCTATTTCTTCTCTTGGTAAAAGTCTTCCAAATTGTTCTTTCTTCCCAAATTCTCCTTAAAACTTCCTGGTTAGTAATCCTGTCCACCCATCTGAGTTTCAGCATTCTGTGTTCCAAAGCACTAGTACTGTCAAACACAATCATTTCTTCTTCTTACTTTTCATTATTCTAAGTGTAAACAACTATTACAAACAGTAAGGTTTCTATGGTGCTTAACAAGTTTTAAGAGAATACCTTTCTTATATAGATGTATTTAAAAATATTTTAAAGTTGCGTTGAGGTATGTCTATTCAACAGTTTATTAAATTATTGTCTACTACTTACTGTCTGATGCACTATGTAACAGTCCGGATGCGTACGATGTTATTTAACTGTATTGTTAATATTCTTATGAGGTTGATTTTAGAATAAATATGACTGAAAAGTCGAAAGCTTTCTATTTGTAACTTTTAAAAATTAACAAATCGTGAAGTGATTAATATCGATTATTATCAGTCTAATACACTTTCACATGGTAAGATTTTCAAAATGTTCACGTTTTCTTATGGCCTTTATAATTACATTTTCAGAAAACTTCTGTACTTTCATCGAATTGTTTTTTACAAGATCATGTACAACGTTGACAAGGTCAGAAGCGTGTTCATTGAAGAAATTGTGTACATATTTGTTTATATATTAAAATACTATACCTAAGTAACCTATAGGGACCGATTTCTTTTGATGGACATTCATGCTCTTACGCCGCATAGTTTATAGTTTTATAAAATTGGAATCACAAAATAGTCATATATTTGCTGAATATCTATGAAGTTCCGGCTTTACAAAGATTAAATGCTATTTTTGGTATGTAATGTAAAGAATAATGTGTCATGTCTGTTACGATTAGGAAAAGTTAAATTGAAAATAGATATTTTTCTAAACTTTTAGGTACAGTTTCTAAAATATTGCTGCTCATAATTATAGGAAGAACTCTGACTAGTACCACCGCATTCCAGCATTTTGAGCAAACAAACGTCAGTATTAGCTGCTGTATGTGAAGGTCGGGTGTTGGGTTGGTACTCCAAGGACACTGTTACGTTGCAGATTCGGGTTTGGTCTTAATCAGTGAGCAAATACTCAGCACAGACCAGGGCTTTCCCGTCTTCCTGGTACTCTTATGCTCTCAATGTTCCATTAACCGATGCATTTAGTACTACTTAGAAAGGCTAGCAGATATCCAATCCACCAAATCAGTGTTATACGTATGACTGAAACGAGGAATACTGAATTTTGAACAATAAGATATATACGAGGCATAGTCATAAATACATGTTTCAATAAAATATGTACAATGAAATTTAAAGCATTTCAGCACTCTTTAAAATACTCCTCATTACGTTCAATGCAGCTGTGCCAGTTTCTGGATTCCAGGAGAAAAAATTATTCGGATTGGTTGCGAAAAAAACTCGTACACCGCATTTTTTTATCTCATTCTCAGTTCGGAATTCAGGGGTCCGAAAACACCCGGTGAATATGTAGGATTTGATTAACACTCAAAACGAAGATCCAGCTTCTTTTTTTTTTACTTTTGCATGAGGGGTTTGTGCTATTGTGTTATCATGATGAAAGAGCGCACTGGTGTTGAAAAAACTGCTACATTTTGCCCAGATTGTAGGCTTTAAACGATTAACACGGAGTGTTGGCATGTTATAATGCTCCAAGAGTCCTATAAGAGTTCTATGGAACATTTTTGGTCCTGACGGTGATGAATGTCGCACCTACTTTCTGATTCGCTTAGTTTTCCGCCAGAGGTTAAAAATAGTACCTACAAAAGCTTCGTGAAGCAGAGTAAAACTATTCTTTTAAATGGCGCGTTTTACTCGGTACAGGATTTTCTTATTCGTCCTTCTAGTATTTAAATCAAGGTTCCTGCAAAAAGTGTTGAATGAGCTACCTTGCAAAATAGCACATCACATATCATTAAAATTTCTATTCAGTTTTTTCTGCTCTTTTGTTTGTTTGTTTCATGTATTGCCTGGAGCTACGACAGAGGGAAGGACAGTTTCCTGGTCGCAGAGCTCCAAGTAGTTAAAACTCCATTGCGTGTTCCTCAGTGTGTGCTTGTTTGTGTTTCCCAGTGTGTGTGTGACATCGTGTGTCCGTGTTGTGTTTATATTGACTTTTGTCTTTATACATTTTCTTTTATTAATTTATTTTAAGATTATTTGTCTTTAATTATGTACTTTATTTTGTTCATTTTTAATGTGTGACGTATTCTATTTCCTCAATCGAGGATTAATGGAAACAACAATAAATCTAAATCTGCAGTGAAGGAGTGAAACCAACATTTACCATCAGGGCTATAAGTTTTATTATTCTATCATAACGTCACATCAGTGTTCCATAGATATTCAAACGTTGTTCTGTCAATTCGGGTGTGAGATGTTTTGATATTCATCTACCGGAGTACTTTCAACTGTTAGTGAGTGATATGGTGCTTAGAGTTAAATTATACAGCCATTTCGCCTACTGTCACCTGCGATTCTCTCGGATCACTCGGTCCGTTGCAGCGATAGAGTCTGACGTAATGACAGCGCGCGGTCGAGTGGATCGAATTGCGGCACTCAGAGTTAAAATGTCAGTTTGAAACTTCCTTTGCCACTGAAAAACCCGCTGAAACGACACACAGGAACCACCATACTGCATCCCCATCCTCCGATGTACGTTTGTTGGTCCTCAATACCAAAAAAATCGCTGCTCCTTTCTGGACCAAGTCTCTGCTACTGTCACTGACGTCAGATTTTACAACATACCGCGCATGGCAGGGTACGTATACTTCTTATTTATGCGTATGGAATAAATTTCTTCTAAAAGACAACGACTCTGACTCGTAAAAGGTTTTATTATAAGTAAAACTACATAAAAATGAATGATATTTAGAAATTTTGATTTGTAACAAAACTATGTCCTTCGTTATTAGACCGTATATACTTCATAACTCACGTCCACCTTCTAATGTGTTCCATTCTGCGTGAGGTCCTGAGCGACACGAATGTACAGAATTTTGAGACAAAAGTTTTCTTATCTCATTTGTTCTCTAATGAGCATGCTTCTTATCTGCTCTTGCTGTATGTCGTTAGTCCTCTGCGTGTATCTTCCTCTGGCTGTGCAGCTATTTAATGGTCTCCGAATAGTATCACGTATTTCTCATATCTACAAATTTAATGCTATTACCCCTCTGATATTTACATGAATAATCTTTCTCGTTGCATTTCATTATATCACCACCTCCCATTAGAAATTTATTTATTTTACTATTATTTAGTATACCATACTGTTGCTGATGTACTGTTGCGTTGCTGTCATATCACAGACGTTCTGGGTTCGAATCCCGTTACGAGCATTGATGTTTGTGCTCGTCATGGTCAAGGAAACTGGGGTTGAGACTGAAGAAGAATGTGCCACACCAAAAAAGAGCCAAAATGTGTCACAGAAGATGACAAAGTGGTAGGCGTGTCGGTAGGTCAAGGCCCTAAATCAGCTGTTGCTCCAAGAAGAATGAATGGGATCCCGTCATGTCTGTTCTACAATCACATATATTTGATTTCAGGCGATTAAATTTATTATTATGAGACTATCATCCCTAGAATCAGTTAAGAATCTTTTTGCCGTTGTTGCCTCTACGGATCCAAAATCGTCTCAGTCTTCTACACAAATTCCTATGTAGAGAAATGAACATTTTTACTTTTATCACAGATAATGCTAGTCGAATGGTGATTTTCTCTTTGTCCTTCTACCTGTCGACTACTTTCTCAAACTACACACTTGCAGACCACAAATTTAATTTAGTATATAACCCATTATAGAATTCGGTGATATAATATAAGACATTATCACTTAGTACAGTTCGAACCATTACTTTAACGCGTTCTTTTTTATAACATTAGTTATAATTTAGATTAATACATTACCAAACCATTTTATTATTCACTAGACTGTATAAATTTACTGTTACATTTGACTTTCTAGCAAAATAAACAGACCTGGTAACAATCATTACATTTTAATTTTAAATAAAATCAGGCCTACTTTTAAACCTGAATGTTGTAAAAGGAGAGAATTGCGTTAGCTTTGTGACAACGTAATGACAATGAGCGCACAAAGCAAGCTAAAGTTCATGTAGGATATACAGATTCGTAAAACAATGGAACTTTACGAGCATACAGTTTGACATTTCCTTGTTTACAGCTCAGTAACATAGTTCATGCAATGCTGTGGAAAGTCGTTAGCGTTACCATGACAAAGTGGTGGTGAGTAATGACTATTTTATTCAGTCAAGGCAAACGAAGAAAAAGTTTACCAGAATTTGTATGAGTTAAGTCTTTTTCGATTTGTGCTCGTTGCAGCATCAAATCTCTGTTTACCCCAATGCTAGCTGCTATATGATATATTTGTTAAGTATTTAAGGCTCTCATCTAATTCGATGAAACAAGTAACCAGACATAATCTTCGTTTTCTATTCCGTTCTATTTATGTCTGAAATCGGTATTACTCAAGTTCTTTAAATAATATGCTTATTTACGTAATTTTTCCTTCAATTAATTTTAAATATTGACAGATAAAATTATTAAAAGTAAAATTGCTAAAAAATAATAATTTAAGATTGCCACTTCTTTTTTAAGACTTTTTTCAATTTTACTGTTTTTAAGTCAAAGTGTTTTATCTTTGATTTACTTTATTTCACAGAACGTATTAAATTTTGAAAATGGTACATTTCATTTATGCGGTGTTAAACTATGTCTAAAATTATATAAAAATAATAAAGAATTTATTTAACAAATAACTACTACAGTTTATATTTCATAAACTCAAATGTTTAAAAAACCAATCTTAAATTTACTAACAGTCTTATATTCTCTAATTTCTATTGGTTACTCGTTAAATTCTTTTATGCTTATAATAAATATTCTATTTTGTTTTAAATCTAACCTAGCTCTAGTTATGTCTAATTCTACTTTACTTCTAAAAATGTATGGGTTTCTCTCATACTTATAAGCTAAATACATATTAAAATAGGACGGTAATTATTGATACATTTGTACAAAAATATCATGGTTTGAAATTTTACAAAGTCCTTGAACCAAAGCCAATGCACTTCTTTTAACATCATTGTGACACTAAATTTTTTATTCTTACATAAGTAAAGACAGTTTTAGATTCCTTAGTTAAAAATTTTCTTATTCTATACAAAAACCCAACCTTCTACTTATGTTTCTATCTACAAAATGTATATGACCATCCATTTTCAGGTTTTTATCCAACATGAAACCTAAATATTTAAAATATAACATCATCTTTTTTTATTACACCTTTCTTAAATGCTTATTGGGGCATGATGAATACTACAATAACCTAGCTTTTCTTTGGATGTTTCAGATATTCCCTCAAAGCTACCTTAGTCATTATTGTCCGATCTTTTAATCGTTAACATTATTCTGTTCCATCACATCTCAACTGCTAGCAAATACTTAAACATACATTACTTATTTCTTAATTCTGTTTAGAGTCGCATTAACAGCAAGGCCTTTAGTGGCTTGCGAATTAGGGAACATATTTCCTTTCACCAAGTGTACTAGGTACAGCTAAGTACAGCTGTACGAATTACCGAAATTAAATCTATGTTACACCCTTCAGATATAATAAAACCTATTCGTATTCGCTTTGCATCTAATTAAACCTCGCGTTGCGAGTACAGGTTGTGGACGATTTTTAATCTCTGTACTTGATTTTAATTTTTATATATTTACAAGATTAATTTTTCAGTTAAGAATTTTTATACATGTTGATACTGATTTATCACCCGAAGACCACTCTTTCCATTTCTGGTGACTGAATATGAACTGAATTATTTTAAAGTCACTATGAAACCAGTTAAACATATTGTGAAACAATTAACAAAACTAAAAGACAGTATTGATTTACACAATGAAACAACCGCGGTGAAAAAATTCCTTTAATACCGAACAAAAATATAAAAAAACGCTTAAACAACTACAGACGTAAAACAAGGATTTATAACTATAAACAGACAGTAAAACCGAAATCAAAAAACAATTATCGTGTGTTGTTGTGGTAATCAGTGCTAAGACTAGTCTGTGCAAACCTCCATGCTAAACTATCCTGCGTAGGACTTTTTATTTCTACATAGCTACCACATCCAATATCCTCCCTAATCTTCTAAGCGTATTCCATCCTTGGTATATCTCTTTTGATAAAAACCCCTCACACTTCCCTCCAATACTAATTTTACAAGCAATATGTATCAAAACGTGGCTTACAGTCCTCCAAATTGCTCTCCTTTCCCCTATTCTGCTTAAAGCTTCCTGGTTGGTTAACCTATCCATCCATCTGATTCCTAGCATTATCCTATAACACCACATTTCGAAAGAGTCTATTCTTTTCCTTTCTGCAACTCCTATTTTTCACTTTTCGCCCCCATATAACTCCATACTCCATACGAACATATTTAATAATGATTTCCTAATATTCATTGCTAATTTTATAAGACCCTCGTGTCTTAATAGGTGGACTATTAATATATCCCTTCTCTTAGTCAATGTCATCCATATTTTCCGGTCTTCCCCTATTCTGGTTAGAATTTCCACGTTAATGATTCTATATACCCATCTGATTTTCATCATTCTCCTATAGCACCACATTTCAAAGGCTTCTATTCTTTTTTCTTCTGCAACTCCTACCGTCCATGTTTCGCACCCAGTAATATGTACAGTTATATTTCTCTAAAATATGTGAAACGTTACCATACGTTTTATTGTATGGGCCACTATTAGTGAAGTTAAAATAATTAAACACATTAAATCCAATCATGCAGTATTAATGAAGGGTAGATCTATATTTTTACAATGCGACGTAAATCTATAATACAGGCAGTATCAGCATGAAGTTAATTATGTTATTTGAACAAAGTAAAACGTTGTAAAATCTTTTAGTATACAATAGTATTTTTATTAAATATTAGGAGCGTATAAAATCAATTTTACATAACTATAAACCATAAATTAGTTTTGCGGAAGAAATGTTTTAACAGACACCGTAAATTTGGAATTTGAAGAAGCTGAATTGAATTCAATGTAAATGTAAGCCTTTTAAACCGTTAATTATATATAACCAGGGAGGATATAGATGAAAATGGTCGACTGTAGACCGAAAGCTTCCAATGAAATACATTATTTAACAATACCAGTGACAATTATAACAACTACAACTTCTGTCAGATTCACCTCCAGTAATTAGTAATTCGTTTGGCAGAGTTTCATAAGCATGTACCTGACAATAATATTGGTGAAAAGGTGATTTTAGTTCCCTTGTACAACAGAAAAGTGGAGAATATCAGAGCAACGGAGTATGATGTTTTAGTGAAGATATGCGTAAACATCTCGCGTCATGTTCGTATTTGCGCTGTCACATGAACGGTGCTCAGATGTTCCGTGGGTTCCTGCTAATCCGGATGGACTGAGTGCGCTAATGCGGCCTCGAAACCATTTGAGCCCCTGGACCTTGGCTGTCCAGTTCCGTGTTTGCCAACATTTGCTGTTTGTGATCACTTCGAAAATAATTTTGTAACAGGAAACCATTTATGGCGAAACTGCGCAAAACGTTTTTTTGATTCTTGACGGATAAAATACAGTTGGAAATTATCAAAATAATGGAATAATCAAGAAAATGAACAGGTTTGGTATACAATATTGAATTTCATGAAGATAATATGTAAGATATTTATAGTTAATGTTAATATGAAATTTATCTAGTTATAATAATGTGACGGATCAATGATTGCCACTGCGTCTTATGTTTTACTTTGGTAATTTTTCCTATCCTTTCTTGACCCAAGAATAGAATTTCTTCATTAATAATCAAATTTCTATCTCTAATTGTCTAAAATTACCCTCCACTTTCAATATTTATTTTCCGAATTCTTTCTTTAAAAAGATAGAAAAATTATCCTGATTTTTCCAATTTTTTTGTTTATCCAAAAATTTTCTCTTACTTTTCATTGTAATTATCTCTTTCGGTACATCCAATTGTCGCGATAAACAGATGGCCGGAGTTATAGATGAATAGCAGCTTTATATTTTTTCATATTGCTGATTTCTGTATCACAAGAATTATTTTGATTAATTTTCTACGCAGTTGATTTGTAATTATTGACATCTGTCCAGATTCTTCAAACATAGAACCCCAATTTATATTTCAATGCCCTCAATTTATTATTTTCTTAAACGTTATTTTAATTATCTAACCATCTTTTTATACCACTCGACGTAGGAAACTATTTCATACTTCACTGTCGATTTTAATTTCTTTGAATTCGTTCTATTCTCTTAGAAAATCCAGTTTTAGAAGTTTAATCATTCCCTCTACTTTTTAATCCCCCACTTTTTTAATCTGAGGAGATCATTTCTCTGACTGAGAAATAGCACTTCATCTCGAAGCGCCGGAGGCGAGAGACGTTGGTCGTTACATTTCAAAAACTCGCTAGTGAGTAGTCCGAGCTGGACTTTTTGTCCAAGTCAGCCGTGGTCAACGCGTATCAGCGGATACGAGTATCGCAAGCGATCAGCTGTTCGATTTTGAAGGGTGTAAATAGTAACACCATTTTCACTATTGCTTTTATCATAGACTATCGCGCATTTTTTTTGGTTAACAGGCTACATGAGGGTGATCCTGAAGCAGGCAACTCCCCTTTAATAGCATAGGAAGGGAATTGAAAAGGGGGGATGCGGAAGGTAGAGCAAGGTAGCCAAGGGTTAACTAGGGCCCCCGGGCTATGGTTTAAGGATCCTACCCGGTGTTTCACCTAAAGAGATGCAGGGAAAACCCTAGAAAACCTGCATCAGGTAGGTCGGGCATTGGGTACTATTCTCACGCCCTTCCGAATGACGGGAGACGAGTCTGCTGTGGGGACGCAGCATTCCCTTCTCCGTGTCTCCACCAGTTTCAGGAGTCAGTTGGCCGACTGATCGAATGGGATCAGCGGACAGCTCTTGCCATATGCCCAAGGTCTTAGACCCCAGTACATATACCTCCTAAAATAGGTGAAGGTATCTCGGCATATGAGAACTTTGATAAAAAGTGCCCAGAGAGAGTGCGAGGCATTCCCGACATGATCAGGTGAGCCCCGCAGTCACTCTGGGCTGAAGCGCCTGCGAGAAAAGGCATTTTTTTTGGTTAGTTGTAATTTAAATCAACTTAAAAATTTCTTATTTCACGTGCGAGAGAAGAGTGTATTTCTAAAGAACATTATGTTACGTAAATTCTCCCTCACTGAAAATTTTCATTTTATGTAAATATTAAATAAGTTTAAGTTATTCGTGTCATGATAAATTCATATCACTGTACATAAAATGTTTCTTTTTAATAATTTTGCATTGTGTAAAGTGCGCAGAAGGACAATGTCCCTAAACTTTCATGTTGTATAATTTTACGAATTCAATTTCGTGTTAATAAATTTATTATTTTTGTTGTTGAATTCCACTATTTTATCGCAGCCAAGCTGTGATCAGTGCGCCTTTAAGTGTCTCCTGACCAATTGCTTGAATTTTGGGGTTAGTTTTTACTGTTTATGTTCGGCATGTAATACCCGTCGACCCAGAGTTAAGGATCGCTACTACCTGTCTAAAAATGGAAACTTAAACCTTATTTAATTACGTTAATAAAAGAAATATAGTAACCAATAATACAGAAAATAGATATTTAAGGTATTTGTAAGTTAAATAAATACAATTACAGTTGAAATATGTTTACAAAGAAGATACATAAAGTTTCGTTCCTACTTTGGGATTCAAAAACAGATATTTATACATTAATTGAAATAAGAAAACTACCTTAATATATTTATAGAATAAAAAAAGTATTATTGATGCCATTGAAGTGATGTTATCTAGTGTAGTCATGAAAAATTAAAAACCGCTGTAATTTATCGCGACGTGACATCCGGAGGGTTAGTAAACAATTACGTTTATTATGAAATTTCCACAAAATCATTATAACACGATACGGTAGACTGCATGGAAATATCAGTTGATTGATGCAAACTATATAAGTTTTTAGTACTTAGTATAGAAAATGATACATTCTGCTCAATCTAGAATATTATCGTAAGATCTCCCCCCGCGGCGCACCAACAGTAGTGGCGTTGCCTTCTTCCGTAACAATTACACCTCCAATAAATCGGTTTATTAGGCCACTCATCTCTTCCGAAATTAATAAAACGCTTAAATATATAATGAACCTCCTTCAGAAATAAAAATGCTATCCATATCTTTACGCTCCTCTCACAGAATTAACAATGACGAAGTTAAATTCGCTTACGTCCTTCTGAATTAACAGTGACTACCAATTCGCTTAGAGTGCAAAAAATATATCTAGCTGCTTCACTCTACACTCAGAAAGTTTCATAACAGCAGCGATTAGTTCCGTCTCAAGAGGACAGGAGAACCGACCGCCGCGCAACCTTTATTCAGCACATTACAACTTAGCTGTACACGTAAATGGTTAGTTGGCTTTCAAAAGATCGGACATGCCCCACATCAAGCTGCCACATAATTCATTGGACCTTCCTAAAGATATTTCTTTTCGCCACTGCAAAGGACAAGCAGTAACTCATGCACCCAACCCTATTGTGGTCAAAATAAGAAACAAAACATTAGAGTGCAGCACAGTGCTTTCACCGTGGATTTGTTGAGCGAAGTGATTGGGAGGGGATGGTGGGTGGAGGGGCGGTAAAATTCACTAACATTTGTACATCTACATTAGGAGCGCTCAGACTTTGACTATCAGAGCTCGACCGCAAAACGAAATGTGGGAAGTGATAGACAAAATAAAAGTTAGACGGGACAGGGTTACAACTTAGTTGGAACAGGAGCGTATTCCTCTTTCACCACATTTATTTAAAAGTGTGACCTAGAGAAATATTTTATGTTAAACGAGCCATGTTTTATGCCAATTATATAGGTGATATCATTGAAAATCTCCCTGTAAATGTAGCTGTGAGCATTTTAGCTTGTAGAATTGTTTTCTGATTGCTAAATAAATTATGATAGTAATAAAAAAAGTTTGATTTATTTCGGTTACTTGGCCATCAAGAACTGAAGTCTTCTACTGGGGGAAAAATTGAATGTCAGCAAAATTATATAATAATTATAATTATGCGTAGTCTGTCACATTTATCTTTGTATGTCGAAGTGTTATATAATAAAAAAATACTAGCTGAAGTACCCGGCGTTGCTCATATTCACGTAAGTAATGTAATGTATGTGGGGGGTATTAATTAATGAATTTAATAATTGAGTTTAAATATATACATTTATTAATTGTAAACACAATAATTTTTAATATGGGTAGTGCGTAGATGTATTAAGTTCAAAATAATTATTTAAAAATGGGATTATATTAAAGATCTCAGGGTATTAATGGTTTGGGTCACCACGTGTAGCAGATCTGTTCGTTGACGAACCTGAGTTGTCTTCATAGGCGTCTCGCTGTAATTTCCGTGTTGTGGAACTTGAAGCGGCTGGTCGACAATAACACGAAATCTTTCTTCCCTTGTTGCTAAGACCTTTCTTCCCCCTGCTTCCTGGACTGATCAAAGCATGGTCCACCTCTCCGCTGCCACCTCACAAAATCTGTCTCCACCACTCTCCTTCAATATCCTCTCACCATCACCTTGTATCACTTACAAAAATCTGTCAAATCTGTCTTCAAATTATATACGCCAGCCTCTTTAAAGCCTTGTCCCCACTTATCCGACACCTATTACTAAGGTGGCAGGGATGGATATCCTCCAATCATATCCCTTGTTTCATTTGGGGAACACACGCCACCCGGTCACCAAATTCCCAGGCAGATTAAGACATTCCGAAACGGCGACGAGGTGTCCAAGCTTTATGGTCCAGGTGTCAGCCGCAGTCCCTTTGTTATTATTCCGAGCCGCCAAGACGACGCGCGGAAAAACCCCTTCTTCCTGACAAGCGACTTTCTCATGCCGGAATATTTGGTATTTAAGTTCCCGTAAATTATAATAAAAATTTGGACGCGGGTTCTACTGCGCTACAGTAATAAATGAAGAATGAAATTAAAAATAAAGTTTATTACAGTATTTCAGGACACACTACAATCTATTTCTGTTATCAAATCACTAAATCATCAAACCGGTAGTTTTTACACTGAGGCGTCATTTTGACCCATTCATGGTGGTCTGAGAAGAAACTGTCTTATGACCAAAATTGTAGAGAATCGAATTTTCAATCGACTATGTGTCTTCAAAATTTTTCTAAAATCCTCAGTTTTCAAACAATAATACTTTACTCGTTTCTTTGTGTTAATAACGGAATTTTTTGAGGCCGTAAACCATAGAAAATACATTGAAAACGTGGAAAAAAGAGGTTTGTTGACAATTACACTTTTTTCACATATAAACAGTATTCTTGTAATTAAAGTTGAATTAATACATTTATCTGTGATAAATGCCGCTGTCAAATGCGTAATATTTTATTTTATAAATGAGGAATTACTAAATATTAAAATAGAATAGGGGAAAAGCGAACCATATGAAGGACGTTGACTAAGAGAAGGGATAGATTAATAGGCCACGTTTTAAGACACGAGGGTCTTGTAAAATTAGCATTAGAGGGAAGTGTGTGGGGTAAGAACAGAAGAGGGAGGCTAACGATGGAATGCGCGAAGCAGATTAGGGAGTATGTGGGGTGTGCTAGTTATAAGGAAATGAGAAGGCTTGCGCAAGATAGGTTAGCATGGAGGGTTGCATCAAACCAGTCTTAGGACTGAATACCACAACAACCCGACACGAAAAATAGAACAAATTTATCTACCATCCAAAGAAGTTTATTATCTTTTAGTGTTAGCTCTCTACCAACTATAGGTTAATTACTACGCGACATGTTTTGAGACATGTTAAAAGAAATATAGTGGCGTAGAACAAGAATATTAGTAACTCGCATCCACTTTAGGAGATCTTGATGCGCGTAAAGGACAAGAAACCTTCTACATATATTTTTCTCTCTTTTTTCACATATATAATTTCAACATATTTGAAACGTGTAAAGATTATGAGCAGCTTCGTGCGCCAATTTGAACCAGAAGTATGGACGCCTGTAGCTGGGACATATATACTAACGCCATGACAAAAAATTCTCGCTGAATTTATAGTATTTTTATAATTCATTTTTATAATTAATACACTGTCGTACGAGAAAGGCCCATGCATGCCCTTACAAATAAAAAACAATTTCTTTAATACCTCACACACAACTTGTTTTATTCCATTTTAACATCGACCTGCCGTTATTACCATTATAAACGTTTAAAATAGTGAAACTGCAATTAAGGCTTATACAATCAGAGATAATGTCGTTTATAACTTTCCAAATTGTTTATGGTTGAAGACACAAACGTTTAAAGCAATGGATTCATTATTATTAATTTTTTTTAAAAATTATTAGAACCGCTTATTTATTCCATAATATGTCCAAATATTTTACGGAGTGTCCTAATGAATTAGCATTACTTACACTGAGCTGGTAGGAATATTATGAGAGAGCAATTAGATGAAGGGCTTGAGCTTATTTGTACCGCGATCACGCATCCGCGATAATAAATTCAGCGAGGTTCATAAACTCGGGTGACCCGCTAATTCTAGGTGTGAGCCCGTGACGAATGAGGGATCTCGTCCTCACGCATTCTCCGCGTACTTAAGCTGTAATTAATTGCATTGTCGGGCGCTTTGCGAGTCTTGGCGACCATGGCCTATGTCTCTGCCAAATGCTTACAGTTGCCCATTACCAGCCACCATTGCGCTCTTCATTGCCTTATTTGATCAGCAAAATGTTTTAACCGCTATATTAATTTCCCTTTATTTTTTGGAATTTATTTAAATTAATCTTTGAAAATAGACGATTAATAGAATCTTAGATGTAATAAAATAAATTAAAATACGCGTACTTGGTAAAGAAGTAGGTAGAAACAAATTTTGAAACTTCCGTTTATGAGAATGTAGAAATGCTGGCCGGTTCTCTTGATATATGCCTGATTTTTACATGATACCCTATCGGTTATAATGTATTCATGTACGAAGATTGAAACTACGTACCGTTGTAAACGTAAACTGATAACGTTGAACTATTTCAATTTTTATATTATAATTTAACGATCGTGACAACGGCCAGAAAATATTTTTTTTATCGTTTAATATCAACAGCAAGCTTGTACAGTCATCAGGCTTGATTAGCTGTCATCATACTGCCTATTTTTTGTTTCTAAGATCACAAAATACCGATTGACGTGAGTTATTTTACGCATTTTAGATAACGTGACTATTTAGCTATATGTAACCATAAACCATGCAAGAATCCAAAGACAGTTCGACAATAAAGCATTTAAAACTACAAATTTATATAAAAATATATAAATAATTGATAAACAAAATACACAGCAATTTATTCGTATGAGAAACAAGTGGACCAACATATATTATTTCAAGACATAAATTTATGTGTTTTTTTTAAAAAATTGTATTAAAAGTAAAACCAACAATGATTTTCTATTTATACGCTATGAGGAACAAAAAAGTGTAATATAATATTTTAAATCAAATCATATTTTTCAAAATTCTTTCAATTTAATAATAAAACTACCATCATAAAATAATTATGAACCAATTTTTTTAAAACTAAGATTTAAAATTTGTTTGTACCAATTTTGACATTTGAAGTACAGGATTACTTTTTTATTAAATTTTTATTGTAAGTCGCATTAACAACTCTTTAGCGACTATACATTTACGTTACATTAAATTGCATATGCTATAAAACTAGATAATTGTATAATGTCAAAGATATGAAACTAAATAATTTTTTTTGGTACGTCGTTGATTTGGTGATTTTTCCCAGTACATAATGTCTGTATTGATCGTATTTTTGCAGTCCGGTATAATTTGAAATTAAAGTCGCGTAATAATGAAAGTTCTTAGCGACTACAAAAAAATATTTACAATAAGAAAAATAAATTTGCATAGAAATTGCGAATAACACAATGCAAGGAGTGAGAAGAAGCAGACACATTTATAAGAGAGAGAAGACGATCACAAAGGCACATATAGACTACTTATATTCCTTCCGAAACAACAATTTCTCAATGAAATGAAGAAGACTGTGAATCGCTATTGGCGAGGCACACAGTTCACGCCTGGAATGATTAGTCATCGTGGACCTTCTGATGGTGTCATAACCAGGGGGCAATCAAAAAGGATGTGCGGACAGTCAGGGTGGTGTACACTAGGCTGAATAGACCTAGAAAAGAGAAATGAATGCGTAAGGTGGAATGGAAAGATCTCAGTCTTGCAACGACGATCTGCTGTATTCTCTTTTCATCTATTGTTGCAATAGGATTTGCGCAGTAATAAACATATTGTTGGCAGAGACCTAACTCCCTGAGAAATAATAAACTTATTTCGATACGATGAATACGTAAATGGGTTTTATTTGTCGCGTCAGGTAAATTTTAATTACGGACTGTTTTCGGGTGAGGGCGTACCTCATTTAAATTTAAGTTCCGGGCTGATGCCCATGACTTTATATTACATTTTACTCTTTATTATTTATTTCTCTTTTACAAGTTTTTGCGGGATTGGGTTTTTTTTGGGGGGGGGGGGGTAACAGGCTACATGAGGGTGATCCTGAAACAGGCAACTCCCCTTTAATAGCATAGGAAGGGAATTGAAAAGGGGGGATGCGGAAGGTAGAGCAAGGTAGCCAAGGGTTAACTAGGGCCCCCGGGCTATGGTTTAAGGATCCTACCCGGTGTTTCACCTAAAGAGACGCAGGGAAAACCCTATAAAACCTGCATCAGGTAGGTCCGACATTTCGTATTAGCTCATTTTTATTGGCTCCGAAAAGTTCTAAAGCAACAGCGAGTTATAAGGTTTGCCCTGTAATGATCATTTATAAATGATACCGTACTTTTTATATATTCAATGAATTCAATTTTATCAAAATTCTATTTCTGTTGTTTCGTTTTCAGGGCAAAATAAAAAGAACTGTTTCCGCGCGAATGAAGCCGTGGGCATGGCAAGTAGTAAATAATAATCTCCGAGTAAACTACTTTATCCAAACTTTCATCATAGTAATTTTAAAATATCTAAAAAATGTAAAATATCGAATAGTACAGGGTTTTTCAATAACGGTGGATCTATGTTGAAACGGAATAAAGTAAGCTGTGCACTAATAAAATTCCTTTTTATTTGGAAGGTCCATTCATGCAATTTCAAATATACACACAACCTGGTTTATTTTATTTCAAAAGTTCCACATTCGCCTTCTCTTATTGAAAAAACCTATATTTAATTGCGTAAACGAATCTACCGATTATTTACGTTTTAAATTTCAATACTCTTTAACCCCGCCACCAGGGGTGATACTAATCTCTTGCCCCTACAACCCCTGCTTGCTTTCGAGTCGTAAGGAACGAACGTACAATATTTGTTAGAACTGCCACACGTGTTTAAAAACGCGACCTATATATACAAAAAAAAATGTTAGACGCTTCTCAGCCCAGAGTGACTGCGGGGCTTACCTGATCATGTCGGGGATGCCTCGCACTCTCTCTGGGTATTTTATCAAAGTTCTCATATGCCGAGACACCTTCACCTATTTTAGGAGGTATATGTACTGGGGTCAAAGACCTTGGGCATATGGCAAGAGTTGCCCGCTGATCCCATTGGATCAGTCGGCCAATTGCCTCCTGAAATTGGTGGAGACACGGAGAAGGGAATGCTGCGTCCCCACAGCAAACTCGTCTCCCGTCATTCGGAAGGGCGTGAGAATAGTACCCAATGCCCGACCTACCTGATGCAGGTTTTCTAGGGTTTTCCCTGCATCTCTTTAGGTGAAACACCGGATAGGATCCTTAAACCATAGCCCGGGGGCCCTAGTTAACCCTTGGCTACCTTGCTCTACCTTCCGCATCCCCCCTTTTCAATTCCCTTCCTATGCTATTAAAGGGGAGTTGCCTGTTTCAGGATCACCCTCATGTAGCCTGTTACCCAAAAAAAATCACTGCAACAGTCAATTATATTTATAAAGAAAATAACTCTTCGGTCTGATTATCTTGGCATAATGTGTATATTTATATATCTACGAAAATTTGTTTATTTGTATTTAAAAAGCTGAATTACTTAAATACGATGTTACTTAAACCTAAAAATTGTGCTTAACAGCAATTTAACAATAATTGTGCTTAACAGCAATTTAACTATCTGGTTTGAAAATGGGGAAGCAAGGAATCTAAATATTCAAAATTCGACCAAGAACGTCAGTAGGATGGTCAGCGCTAAACACAAAACTTTCATAGCAATCTGATGAATGGTATAGGAACGTCTAAAGGCAAACTTTATAAGTCGCAGTTGGTTTTTAAAAGGTTGGCACGGTAATTTAATGTGTTTACAAAAATTTAAATTCACATTTCTTGAACCCTGAAAGAAATCAAAATGAAACATTCACGAAAATTTAAATTAAAATTTTTGTTTTAATCCCTAAAATTTTCATTGAAATCTGTTGAGCCGTTTCGGAACCTATCGCAGACAAACTTTCATACAGAAACTTCCACTTTATTTATTGGCATAGATGAGATACCAATATTTTTTCCATTCTTATAACTAAAATCATATTAGACGGTTGGTTTTTGAAATCTAGATAAACTCTTTTTATAATTTCCCCCAAGAACAATCAAATTGCACCCCTGTGAAGCGTGGGACCAACGTTGGGAAACATCAACCTACACCATATTGCGGCTTTTATTACTGTGACCGCAAGCTGGGTAACATTTCTTGAAGTGTATTCACAAATCAAGTACCGCCCACTCGCTTAAACAAACGACACGACGCGACGCGACGTAACGTAACGTAAATATGGAGACCGAACGTGCAGTGTATATATTCTCTGCGTAACACTATTTGCGTATGTAGACGGGGAATTGTTCTCAAAAACAGTGATATATAAATAAAGCGGATGTCAAATTCTTCCTACTTTTTTAACCGTTTTAAAACGAATTGTTGACTCTTTTACTATTGAAAGTCGCAATAATACAATTACACCTAATTTGATTCGAATTAAAAATCAAAAGTATCTAATGAAATGTGGAATAAAGCTCTATTTCGTCGACATTTTTAAAATTAAAAATATAACCCCTTAAAATCAAATTTGGGGCTTTCAGAATTTATAAAATATTAAAGTTGATATCAAAATCTCAAGCTGTCATCTTGCGTGTATAAGATTTCAGCTCAATTAAACACTTCCAACGAACTAGAGAGGTTTCAAGCAACTCTATAATGAGGAGCGAAGGCTTTCCCGGTGAATTTGATTCAAATATAATTCTCGGGTTTCAATCCGGGTAAAAGTTTGTACACACAACGTTTCGACGGCAAGCTCCGCCATCGTCATCAGGTAGACTGTCGAAACGTTGTGTGTACAAACTTTTACCCGGGTTGAAACACGAGAATTATATTTGAAAACTCTATAATGGATTAAGGTTAGTTGAAGGGTACGCAACGTTTTATTAACTGGAAGTCAGAATTTCAATCATGCGAGCATTCATGAGAAAGAAATGTACGTGTAAGTCCACCACCAAGGGAAAATAGTTTTATTGTTCTCGGGATTAAACACGGGTGTGTTTCTAAGATAATCTATATGGATGGCAAGTATTTTATTCCGTACGACAGGATGTCGATAATAGGTGATGAGCTATGAAGCACAAATTAGCAAGCGATAATGAGGCCATATCATCTTAGTATTTGTGATGTGCCTTATAACTCAAAAGAAACACTAATATAAAAAGAGATGTATACACCTATTGCTAGATTTTGAAACCGGAGGGACAATCGTTCTCGAAACCTGAGGCTCTGTGAAGAAGACAGTAACTAGCTACTATGAGGATCGTCAATTCGGAGCTGCATAGAAACACCAAACTCATCGTTGTGTATGCAATTTTAGATAGGTTTTCCCGGTCCTAGTTTTACACACTATTTATTCGGACAAATTTTTCATCTCTGGCTAGTCATGAACATAATAGCTAATGTATGGTTATATAGTCAGGCCAAGTTCTATTTAAAATAAATTGAATGCAAAATTGTGAGTGACGTTACTTAATCTGTGATATTATCAAGAGTAGAGATCTAAAAGTGTTATTAGAGAAATAATTCAAGTATATGATCCAATAATATAATGCAATACTATGTCTACGGTATGAAAAAATCGGTTGAAAAATGCTACAATCATTATGATTGAGAGGAGCTGTTACCGTCCTAAACAGTCTATTAAAGAACCCGTCCAAAGTTTTCTAAAAACTGCGATTACAAAAAATTAGTAACTATGATTATAGAATTTAATTATAAAATAAAAGAGGATATATGCATATTTGTCTTCTTGTGTATTCGTATGTCTGTAATTCTATATACAAATATACGCGTGGACAGATTGTAACAAAATTTAGTAGCTCTGTAATTTGTTAAAATATGTGAAATAAACTTTAAGTCCTGCGACGCATTTCTGGCTGCGTGTGGCCATAGCGTCCCAGGAAATTCTTTAAAATGAAATGACGACCCTTTTGGCTGAAGGGAAATGAGGGATCACCCGTTGATAATTTGGAAGGGTTTGCTTTAGGAATACGCTTTTTGTTATTCGATTAATTACAAAGGTATTGCTCAAGGCAATATTATCACAACATAGTTTATCTCTGTCCAGTGGTTTTAAAAAAACAATTTTGAGGTTAGAAAGTATTTTATAAATACTTCAGTTTATAAGCCATAGATACGTTTTTAATAAATTAATATATTTGTTTTCAATTACATACGTTAGAATGTTCATTAAACTTTGTTATAAAATTTGTGTTTTTTTTTCAATTGTAAGTTTTGTACGCCAGAATAAAATTGCCAAATTTTTTTTGAGGTTAGAGGTTTTTCAATGGGTTGAGTTCGTATCATGATACGGCGACAGTAGCAGGGTGATTGCTGACGTCACAGTGACGAACGCTATTTGCAGATATCTCCGTAATTACGTGTTGGATTTGTAAAAATTATTATTAAGCATATTAGAATCATCATGAATATTTACAAACGGCGAAAAGGAAATTAATTTCGGATGCACTGTTCTTCTTCTTCTTTGGCTTTACAGTCCGTTTAGGGACTGGACCTACCGGGGCGACTGCGGACTGTCATCTTGCATGACACATTCCGAATTTGGAGTGACACGAGGTCAGGCTATCAATTCTCCAACACTCTTACTCCCAGACTTCGTGACCATTCAGATGCACTCTTATGCTGGTTTATTCACGTTGGAGTCGAATTAAATACTGTACCGGGCTAATGCAAATAAGTTCCCGGGAAATGCCGGGCGCTCAGCTAGTATAGTAATATACCCAATAATAGAGAAAATTTATAGAATAATAGATCGGATTATTAAATTCTTCGAAGATAAAAAGTATTTCTCAGCAGTAATCCTAAATGTTGTACTTTGATAAGAACTGGCACGAAGGTTTATATGGAGAAAGCATATGATTAATTGTCAGTTTGATTTATTGCTTTTTTTATATTTGGCCTTAGAATTTACATCTAACTTTGTCAACCTTTTATAATGTAGTGAATTTACATAAAAATTTATTGTTATTTTGACATACGTGTTATTCGTTTAAAATTTACCTTACGAAGTACACAAATATTGACTAAATGTCAAATACAAAATTGTTTGCTGACAAATTGATGGATCGTTTATTTATTAACCAAATGTTTTTTGTTATTCATATTAAAAATAGGCTAAAATATGCCCCAGTACACGAATTTTAAGTATTTAACATTCGTATCCATTAAATAGATGAAAGAAAATTTATATTTTAACACTGAGAGAAAGTTGAAAGGTGTTTAGTGAAATGAATATTTTGATGCGAATCATGATACAGCTGATGATTTATTTTCATAGTTCTCTTCGATGTAAGTTGAGTCCTGTGATTTATTCCCTTTCGATAATTAAATCGCGTAAGAGACTCTGGTTCAAATAAGATACAAGAAAATAATATATAAGGAAAGTCATTAATTTTCTGGAAGAGTTGAGAAAGATGACTACCGCTGAGAACTGTATATATTGTATCAGTATGATTTACGCAAGATATAATGCTATTATATAAATCTTATTAATGTTTTCATTAAGATGAATCAGATTCCTCGATACACAAACTGCAATAAATCGCTCAGCTTACTTTTATAATCTTCTGTTGAGTCATTCATATTTCCTTCCCCTTAACCGCTAAATATTCTTTATTGCTGCGTGGAATATCTTGTGCGCATTTGATACATTGACTTCTCACACATGGCGAAAACTATTTACATAAAAGAAGAGTAATAAATATCCACAGCTCTCCAGTGAGAGTATTGCGTCCGTAAAAGTCACTAGTTGTTGGGTGACCGTAATTCTTCCTTCATGTATTAAGATTGCAGAGGTTTTGTTCCTTCACGGCTGATGATTTTTCTTAATCTACTTTCTTTATACTATTTTAAACAAAATAAGTTATAAATGAAATTATGAATTCAATCAGACTTACATTAAAAATTAAAATATAATGTCCAAAAGACAGAATTTATTTAAATTTAAAATACACACAACGTTTCACACTCTATTTTCAGGGACATATTCAGTTGTATCGAGAAATAAACAATTACATAAAATGAAGGAGACAACAGTAGAATACCGAAAATAAGTAAATACCTTTAGTTTAACATTGTGACTTACATAATAAACACAACGTGATATGAATGGAAATAAAACCTTTTATTAGAAAAAATTAAGCTTCTTCCATGGCCGAAATGAAAGTAAAAAATGTCATTAAATAGATGATAAATTTTCATTGTTGTCACTGATTTTTATAAACGCAATATTAACCTTTGAAAGTCTCAAGTACAGATATTTTAAATAATAATACTGGATCATATACGGAGTTTAAATTTTGTGTATATGCTTTTACAGTTATTGAATTTATATTGGAAATAAGATGCACCTATTTCGATCATCAAACGAAAATAATAATTAGATTCAACATACAAAATTTTTATATTGTTCCAATTAATACCGTGGTTCACGAATACATGTTTTGCTAAACCAGATTGTTTATCCAAATATTTTAAATTCACTTAGTGTTTTTTAAAATACTGGTTTAAAACTTATGCAACGTTTGAACGATACAGCTGGTTATGAAGTCCAAAAAACTTAATTCCGTATACGACATTATGTTTGTAGAGCGGTGTTAGGGAATTAAATTAAAAGGGTACTTAAAAATAATAGGAAATTTATTTACAAAAGAAATTAACTGGGAAAAACATTAATGAAGGAAATATTTACAAATTTTGAGGATCGTCGTAACAATCTGATCTCTTACTAAACCCATGCTAAAATACGTGGGCGATACCCTACCTAGACGTCAAAGATTATAAAACTTACAATGTACTACACTTGTAGAGTAGCGTCGCCTCACCGCTGTGTGTAGAAGCATCAAAATCGATATTTGACAATTGATTGTCTTTATACCACGAAACCCATTGGTTTAGGCAACCACAAGGTATTTAAATATTTCGTTGCCTTCATGGGTCTCTAACCATGTTTACGGAATTTTCAGGTCTGATTCCTATGTGCCCAAGGAATTAGAGGTGGCACCAGACCCCGACATTCTGGCACCAATTCCTAATTTTCAATCCTTGCTAACTTTACATTCAAAATAAATAATAAAATACTATCACGCTACATGTTTATCCAAATTAAGTAAAACATCTTTAGAATTCTTGACACATTTTTGGGGGGTTAACAGGCTACATGGAAGCAGTGACGCTAGGCACTAGACCGCAGGAGGTCGACAAATTTAATTATTATATGATTTAAATATTACTTTAGCACTGTAACGGTCAATCACATCTGCTCGGATTTTGGTGGTGCGGAGTCAAAAAAAAGGAGACAGTATTTGAGCCAAGGCAAATAAAACCAGACATTCGGACGTCAGCGGGGATTCTCCCGCGACTGCTGGAATGTGGAGTTCGAGGCTAGGAAACAAATGTGGATTTTTCCCAAAAACCGTGGCGGAGAGGGGTAAAATTTTCTTCCCAGAGAAGAATAACGATCAATCTGATTGGTTAATATCCATCCCTGCCACCTTCGGGGTATGAATTAAAGTGGGGAAGAGGTATTAAAACCCTTGCAGACGAGGACATGGGAGATTTAGGGCAGAAGATTGGAAATTAGGCACGGGAGATTGAGGTGACGAGAGCGGTTGATCAGATGAGATTAGAGGTAGACTGCGTAGACGAGCAGATGATCACATTATCGGACAGGTAGTTCGGGGAGACGAGGATAAAAATGGAAATTGTCCTGTACCAGGAAGAATAGCAGTAGCGGCTCTGAGATTTTCGAGTACGACCCATATAGGAAGAAATTGCAACGAGGAAGGCGCTGGAAGATTCACTAAGCTGACATTTTCAATACCTCTGTAATCTTTCTGTTGATTTCCTATACTGCCAGGTCCGAGTAGATTTTGTGTGAAATATTTTGCTCTATGAGAAGGCCGTATGATACAACCCTGAGTGTAGAGATTTAGAATTTAGTCATACGAAATTTATTTGTAGATATATCTATAGTGTTTAAGTAAGAAAGAATTGCCGGCTTAAAATTTGAAAATGAGCAAATTGTAATATTGATGTAAAGTTGTTTCGTACAAAGTTATTTTTTTCTATTATAAACGGAAGTACATTCATAATATATATTAATATTTCATTAAACTAAATAATATCCAACATTATTCGTTTCAGCACCATAATTGGCAAACAAATTGATTAATTTAAATTGCTAATTACATTAAGTAGTTTTATAAAATCTTCCTGGATAACACGGCTTTTGCAAATCTCATTACTCTCTTGTCAGAGTTTCGGATGTTCTTTAAATTAGTTCTTACAAAGCTCTTTAACGTAAAACCCAGTAAAATCCCTTTAGCTTCATAAAATTCTCGAATGGTATTCCTTAGAATGAAAACGCCAATAGAGTTTGTTAATAGTAAAACAATAAGTAACAGCCCAGAATAAAATGTTTTTGTTAACTTTGCAGTAGGTACGGATTTTTGACTACGCAATGAAAAATAATCACTAGGGATTTTACCATTAGAAAATATTCTAGCATTATCAAAGAAAGTTTGTGGGCTGTATTTCAGTTACGAGTTGTTGGAATCGTATTTAAGGAGTTTCCTTCGACTTGAAGGCAATTTTAGTAATTCTTCTATTTCAATTGGATTCAGATGATTATTTATAACGTATTTCTGGGATGTTGGTTTGAGGACAGGAACTGATGTGTTGAATGTGTCGCGACCGCGGTGAAGCCAATGTCAATGACTCATATTCCTACGCTTCAATTTTTTACGTCATGCCAACATTGTTTCGCCCATTGTTTCGACGGTTAGCGGTGTTTTAGACAAGAAAGGACATATTAATTAAAGCTTCCTTTTTATTTTTGAAATTTGAATAGATGATGGCAGAATACAATGACGCTTGGCAAATGGGTGTATGATTGAATATGCTTATGAGTAGGTGCAACGTCGCAGATTTTTTCAAGCCATCTTCATTTATTATTCTCGTCGCAGCAGTCGTTCATCATACTCTAGCTGCTTTCCGACGTTTAATATTATTGTACAAACGGTTGTTTGCAAAATATGCATTCCCCTCTCCTCCCAGTTGAGATGCTCAGAGTGCTTTATAATATTCTTCGCAAACTATCGCGAAAAGATGTCTTCACGATCTCCGCTGGCACAACAATAGGGTAACAACGTACGTGCTATCTGAAAATCAGGACGGAGAATTTCTTTCTGTTCTGGCGTGCCTCCATAAACATAGTCACATGAGCCACGTGAGGTAGTAAATTAGCGAGATTCCGAGAAAGCGAATGCTAAACGTTTGCATCAAGCACAGAAAAAAAAGCAACTCAATGTTTTGGACAGATTTCAATGCCATACCTATGACCTTTATCGAAATTACACGTTACAATTTTAAGCAATCAGACGATTAAAACTAGTCTAGTTATTTACACCTTTAACGGAGGTTTATACAAGTTGGGTGTGAGGCTTGGTAGTGACTAAATGGTAACGACATATGTGAAACTAATCTGTAATTATTACAATATACGAATGATAATTCATTCATATTATACTTCATTTTATTCCTTAAAAATTAATATATATTAAAACATAGCACAGGCGTAAAAGAGGAATTTACTTTTGGGTAATATAAGTGTGAATATTAGGAAATCGTTGCTATAAATGTTCGTATGGAGCGTGGCTTTATATGGGTGAGATACGTGGACGGTAAGAGTTGCGGAGATGAAAAGAATAGAAGCCTTTGAAATGTGGTGCTATAGGCGAATTCTAAATAGAATAGGGGAAGAGCGAACAATATAAAAGACGTTGCCCAAGAGAAGGGATATATTAATAGGCCACGTTTTAAGACACGAGGGTCTTGTAAAATTAGCATTAGAGGGAATTGTGTGGGGTAAGAACAGAAGTGATAGACCAATCATGGATTACGCTAAGCAGATTAGGAAATATGTGGAATGTGCTAGTTATAAGGAAATGAAGATAGGTTAGCATGGAGGGTTGCATCAGACCAGTCTTAGGACTGAAAACCACAACAACACATAGATGACAATAAAGCTCGTGTACAAAACAGAGCATCAAGCGATAACACATTCAGTCTGCAAGTCACTTTGTATTGAAGACGTAACTTATGACGTAAGCTATTTGTCTTACCTTTATATGCAACTTTATATCTAATCGTTGTCAAGTGGAAAGTAGAAAGCTAACAATATATAGAATTCTTGGCCTTACAATACAAGAGTTTGTAGCACAACGACCTGACAAAGGTGACTGGCGATAATATACTTGAACCATAACTGTAACTATACATACATAATTTAACATTTAATTAATAACGCTAAAAGTGTATATATTTATTAAGTGAACACACACACTTACTCAGTAAGTATCATATAATTACACAAGTTTGTTGAGTGTATCCAACAGCTGTTGTATAAAATTCTTTGGTTTATCTTTAAATTATTAATTTTACACATAAAGTTAAGAAAAATTTATTTGCTTCCCTAATGTACTAAATTTTCTTATTTTAATATTTAACTAGCTGAATTACTCGGCGTTCCTCGGGATCACGTAAATAATAAAGCAGGAATGTAATTAAATATAAGTTTATTACAGAAATTGAGGGTGGACTACAATCTACTTCTGTTGTCTAATCCAACCTATTTTCTAACGTAGGCTGTGTAAATGGCTAAAAATTGTCAAATTGGTAGTTTTTTTATAGTGAGGTGTCATTTTGATCCATTTCCGGTGGTCTGAATAAAAGTCATTTGACCAAAATTGTAGAGGATCTAATTTAAAATCGTGGAAGTGTTCTCAGAATTTTTCTAAAATCCTCAGTTTTCGAACTACAGGAGTGTTAAGTTGGAGGGCTTCCAAAATGGAGATTTTTTATTGTGATGGAAATAAAGATATCTACCAATAAGTCTCGCTGAGACAAAACGAATAAGCGCTTAACCGTTTCTTCAAGTTGTGTATGGACTTTGCTCGAGACGAAAAAGAATTGAAAATAATAGGAAAACGGTAGTTTGTTGACATTTTCACATTTTAAACATACATACAGTACTGTTGTGTTAAAGTTGACTTAATTCGACACTTTTACCTGTGATGAATGTGACTATCAAATGCTTAATATTTAATTTGCTTTTATGAAGGTGAAGTTACTAGATATTAAAATTTACGTGACGCGATAAACAAAATTAATTTACGTATACATCGTTTCTATGATCCAAATAAGTTTATTATTTCTCAGGGAGTTAGCTCTCTGCCAACGATAGGTTCATTATGACGCTAAATGTTTATAATTTAATAATTATATTGTATTATAGATGAAGAATATATGTAATCCGGATTCACTTTAGGACATCTCGATGCGCATATGAGACGTGAAAAAAAACTTTTCATGTAAAATGCTTTTCATCTTTTTCGTATTTATAACACTGAGCCAGCCCGAGTCGACTTCAGGACTCGATGCGAGATCCTTCCACCCCTGTATATCTGAAGCTCAGACTCGCGTACATTGAGCTTCAGATAAATAGGGGTGGAAAAAATCTCACTTCGAATTCTGTCGTCGACTCGGACTGGCTCTGTGGTTTAAGCAGCCGCCCGGCTGACATTTTTCCATTCTGTTCTCCTATATTTACTGTTATTTTTCTGTTAATTTATTTTTTAATCTTTTTCCAATTTTATAAAATATCTTTCAGCCAGAAAATTTGCCATAACTATCCATAAAAGGAATAAATTTTGTATATATTCATTTCATTAAATATTTCAATGTGTTACATAAATGTGAGCACTCGATATCCTTCTTTTGCTTATTTTCTTTTAGTATTAACATGTTTTCAATCTATATATTATTTGCGTAATAGGTTTTTTAAAGTGTATTTCACGAAATATATTTTCAGTTATGGCGCAATAGAGATAACTAGTAGTTCTGAATCAAAATATCTCGTACTTCAGATCCATAAAATTGAGAGCCCTTTGCAGAATGCATCGTGCATTACACCTTTCGTTTGTTATTTTCACTTCTTAATTGCTAGTACAAGGATACTTTGGTATAAGACACTTAGGTATAAGACAATTTAGGTTGTCATTAATGTCGAAAAATGGTTGTAAGAGGCTAGGCTATTAACTGACTTATTGTGCCATTGTTTCTCAAAACTTATATAATTAAAATTTGATGGTATTGGGTTGTTCCAAAATATAATAGATGACTAGATGTGAATTTTGTTGACAATGGCACGATAAAACTGGTAAATATGTTACTGGTATCTTCGTTAAATAAGGTTGTACGTAACGTCCAGTCCCACATTTCCTGAAACACTTTCTCGACAGCTGACTAGTAAATACACATAATTTAGTTACTTATTTAGATTAGGAGTGTTCGGACTCGTAGGCCCCTGTTCTTGATTCTTAACGGTTCTTTGCTTGAAGACTAAGAGTGATAACAGGTTTATTGTTGGAACTACCTCTTCCTTACATCATCACTTTCATTTAGTCTTTATATTTATCTCTTCTCTAACATAGGAAATGGACTACCGGGATAACGTTTTGACCAGTTTTGTCACACCTTATCGAACGCTGTATTTTAAAAATCAAATGTTAAAAAAATTATTGAAGTATAAAACTCATAGAAAGTTATATGTGATGTATACAGGAAACACTTATAGTGAGAATTGTTCTGAGAGAGATGCACTTCGTTGTACTGAGTTATGCCAGAATTATCTCCTTTTGCGGTTCATTAAAGAAAGCTGCCAATGAAACACAGACAAGTATAAAATACATTAAATAATTACACCGGAAACTTTAAATGAAATGTGACTCAATCTCACTGTCAAATGTTAATGCTGAACATTTCATGTTATGTTATGAAAAAAATATTTATTAATTTTGAACTTAATGTAATTGTAATGACTAACAGTATACATTAGCCTTATTATCCAACTTACTAAGCCCACGATTTCGTTCGCGCGGAAACAGCTCTTTTTATTTGGTTCTAAAAACGAAAGTACGGTATCATTTATTTATAATCGCTACAAGGCAAACCTTATAACTCCCAATTGGTTTTGAACAGGTCCCGCTTTTATACGTTTACAAAAATAGACGGAATGAGAATGCTCGTCATCCCTCTCTCTCGCCCTCTATCTCATTTCCTGCTAAAATTACACTGATAATAACACAGTAAGTGGGTTGAATGGTATAGGACTTATAACTTGCAGTTGGTTTTCACGCCTTTCGCGCAGCAATTCAATTATTTTATAAATATTTAGAATAATATCTTCTGACCTCTGAAATATATAAAATGATACATACACGAAAATTTAAATTAAAAATTGTTAGTTACATTATATTAATATCATTATCATAATGAAATATGCACGAATATTGGAATCCATTCTGCCGTTCCGGAGCCTATCGAGACAAACATACGGACAGACAGTCAAACAGTTTGACAGATAGACACTTGAAATTTATTTATGGGTATATATTAATACTTTTATATAGTCTATACCCCACTCATTTTCTCCATTTTATCTCAATTACGTACATTCCTCACATGCCTCACGAGTGCGTACCCCAATCACCACGTGAAATGGGATTAATTTGATAGAGATTACTTGATGCTCTTTAAAAACTAAACATTCTGCCCGGGTTCTACGGATAAATGATAGTTACCGCAGTAAATTCACTATCATTATTACTCTGCCGTAATCATGATAATAAAAAATACATGAATATATGAAATCAGGATGGAAAAATATCGAAAGAGACTGGAATCGAACACTGGGCCTTCATTTGTTCCAAGGTGCTTTAACCATCCGAGCTGTCCGAGTCGACACTCTGTGAGATACTAACATAAGAAAAGAAATGTATTTTTTTAAAAAATTAATTGATTTTGTGGAACAAGTGATATTTTAAAAGAAAACTAGCAGCTTTCGTGATTGATTAATTTTGTTTTCATTATTAGTCATACCTGAAGATGGGGGTTTAAGGTATTACAATAAAATTATATATAGCGTATCGTTTCATCGATGTTGATACAAAGATAAATTAAAAATGTTTCATTGGTATATCACAATATTCTAGCTATATGGACCACACTTTGGTACTTAATCCATTAAATTTAAAAATCACTCAGACATGAAAACTCTCACGAAGACAATATAAATTTGTATCTTCAGATAACATTTGTTATGTTGTTTGGAATTGTCTACGCGATGTTCACTTTAATTACGTTATGCTAATTATTGTTAAATAAATCAGTTATTAAAAATCATTATTATGTAATACAAAGTAACATATATAAAATAAAAAGTATGATTTAGTGTTGTATTAATTATAAAACAAATCAAATATAAATTTAAGAAAATTGACACCATCGCCCCCAAAATAAACCGCCAATGGTAGAAGAAATGTCTGAGATATAAAAATAAAGCTAGTCTAAGTAGAATAAATGACTGCTAAATAAAAACTTAATTAAATTATATATGACGTATTACTCGTTTGAGCGCTCAGTAACCTAAATCCTTTTTGTGACGCGTATGGATTCCTGTTTTAGGTTCGGCATACCCGTCAGATAGTGTCTGTTGACTGAGGTCTAGGTATTATGTAAATTGTCAGACGGGTAGTGGAAAGCTGGCATGACTTGTCCTCTGTGAGCCTTGGAGTAGACAAGAAATCCTGACAAGCAGAAGTTCCCTCTCCACACTGAATAATAAAATGTTATTCACTCCGCTGGTTTGTAGCCAACAAAAAGTTCATATTCTGTTGTTTTGATTAAAATCTCTTCAATTTGGTTGAATTTTTGTATTGATATAATTGTTTAAAATGACAAGGTCTTCTATTATACGATTCTAAGGAATATTTAATGTGCCATAAATAATCAATTTTTTTTCTAATTTGGGGTTTATGGAATTAAATATTTGTGGAAATAAATAATTGAAGATCTTGGCACTTTGAGAACTCAAATTAAAATAAAAAATTCAATGTTGTTGTGGCATGACTGGTCTGATGCAACCCTCCACGCCAACCTATATTGCGCAAGCCTTTTCATTTCCTTATAACTAGCACAACCACATCCTCCCTAATATGCTTAGCGCATTCCATCTTTGTTTTCCATCTTCTGTTCTTACCCACACACTTCCCTCTAATGCTGATTTAATAAGACCTTCGTGTCTTAAAAGGTGGCCTATTAATCTATCCCGTCTCGTAGTCAACGCTTTGAGACATGAGGGTCTTGTAAAGTTAGCATTTGATGGAAGCGAATTGGGTAAGAACAGAAGAGGGAGGCCAAGTATGGAATAAGCTAAGCAGATTAGGGAGTGCGTGGGATGTGGTAGCTATGCGGTAATGAAAAGGCTTGCGCAAGATAGGTTGCATCAGGCCAGTCTTAAGAATGAATATCACATAAAACGTAATGAAGTCCCAGGGACGAAAAGTGTTTGGATTTTCTGTTTTTGTATTAATTTTATTGGCATTGTAACGAATGAAATAGAAATATTACAAATCTTCTGACGTATTGGGCATTATGAGACTTATTGAAAAAGAGATAAAAAGTTACTTAGCGGAAGAAATACTGAATCGTAAATTAATAAAAGGAAAGAAATTCAGAATCTATATGAATAAAGTAGAAAATAAAATTGCTATTTATTATTCTTATATTATTTAATCAAGTGATAATACATGCAAATGATTATAATAAATAAAAATTTTACTCAGAGTCAGAACAATTGTACTTAATAACCATGACCAATTTAGAAATATAATGCTATACTGTCATAGGATAGTTTAATAACATAATATTGACTAAGTTATAGGTCGTAATAAATTTCTTAGCGTGTTGGGTGCACTATAGAAAAAGAGAGAAGATGGATGGAAGTATTATTGTCAAAGAGGAACAGTTTTTGTACAGAAGTTACTACCTCTTTTAAAAATATATATTAATTGTAATTTTACGAACGGGATATACATACAGCGGCAAGATTCTTTTACCACGTCCTGTTCTTAACTTTTACATCTGAATTTCTTGACGTTCATCATATAATGAACAAAACACATTATGTTTCCTTCCTTCCATTTTCACACCACCAAATTTCTGTAACAAAGCTTCGTCTTAAAGTGATTTCCGCCCTACCACAGCTCCGATTGAAGGGGAGTTGACCACTGCGCATAGAATTTTTAAAAACATGCTGTTTATTTCCAGCTATACTTTGATTATAGCTTTATTACATCCATTACCATGTCAAACATTTACGATCTTTCTACATTAAAATGAACAATCCTAAATTATAGTCTATTTCCAAAACAAGTAACAAATATTTTATTTTATTGATTTAGAAAAACTTGATCAATTTGTCTTGATTGATATGATCTGAATTTCCACCTTTTCAAGTTTTTATATATATTTGGGAGCATTTTAGTAACAGAGTAAACATGCAAATATCTGAGTATGCATTAAAAATAAGAACTAAATATTCGAAAACCTGTAGGCAGCCTAAATAATGATTATTGCTAAGCTTCAAAGTTTCGCATCTTCAACTCAAATATTTTTAAATATTAAAATGCTATTTGGTGAGTTGTATTTAAGAATGCAGTAAGGGTGTCAAAGGCGAAGAAAACAAATCAATTCAGTGCCTCATTAATCAAAAACGTTTGAATTTTGTTCATGTGATTTTTTTATCGAAATTTCTGATATAGATCAACAACAACTACTTCCACTTACTGCAATGTGCAGTTAATTTTTTGTTAATGTTATAGCGTTATGCTCGATGACTAGTTTGTAATACTGTGCATCGAAAATGTAATGATTTATAAATCTAAAATACTCATTTTGATTTAAAACGTATTGATTGTATTTTATATTAATTATTAATACATTATATAATTCATTCATTCTACTATAGCAATATTTTCTCAGTTTGGTATGCAAGAAGTACTTGATAGTTAATGAGTGGTATTTACTTTATTCTACGTGGAAAGAAAATCTATACCATCAAATAAAACTGAAGCGTCTGTCTGACTGTATGATGTTTGTCTCGAATAGGCTCCGAAATGACTCAACGGATTTCAATGAAGATTTGAGGGTTTAAAAACAGGAGATTTATCTTAAATATTCGTACATATTTCTTTTAGATATATTGCAGAAGAAATTATATATATGAATAATGTTTTCTTTCACCTGTAAGTGCATTCAAGTCTCCAAAACGAATGCGGTTAGCCTATACTCTTGATCTGTTTATGCTCCGAAACGGCTTAACGGATTTCAATGAAAATTTCAGGGATTGATACAGGAATTTTAAGTTAAATTTCGTGTATGTTTCATTTTGATAACTCGTAGAGTTCAGAAGATATTATTCTAAATATCCACTGAATTGCCGCGCGAAAGGCGACGTGAAAAACAACTGCAAGTTATAAGTCCTGTACCATTTATCCTACTTACTGTGATGTTATAAGCCTAATTTGGCCAGTATAAGATAGAGAGAGAGCGGGGGTGAGGGCGAATATTCTCAATCCATCTATTGTTGCAGTAGGATTCGCGCCGAAATTAACCTATTGTTGGCAGGGAGCTAACTCCCTGAGAAACAATAAACTTCTTTGGATCGTCGATGCGATATATACGTAAATTGATTATTTGTTGCGTTAGGTAAATGGCATAGCTATTCGTAAATAAAAGTTACATATACTAAACAACGCATTTAACTATTTTTATTATTTCTATTGGAATAACGTCAACTATTTTTATCCGTATTCTATGCAAAGTAGTGATCCTGCTATCGGAAAATCATAAAATTATTTTTTGAATGGGAATTTCTTTCGTTTTCCTCACTTTACTACACTCCGTTGTTACTTTACTGGGTTGCGTGATGCATTTATTAAGCTTCGGCAGTTTCAGGCTAATATATGAGATCATTAGAATACGCATGAAGGCAATAAAGTAGGAGGAGAACGTTTGTGTATATGTACGCATTCACGTTTTGTTCTTTTTGTGCCGTGATGCTCCAAGTGCATTTATTTATGGTAGCTACAATTCACTTGCACGTAAAAGAAATATTTGTCTCTGGAATTCTTTTCCAGCACAGGTCAACGTTCTCTACGAACGCTGGGAAAGATATCTCCCATAGGCGCGTTGAGGTAATTACCGACCTCACTGCCGCGTATTATTAAACATGCCATTATGTAGGGGCTACGTAGCTTGCCTGCAAATCACGGTGCCTCTGTCCCGCATTACGTGTCTGCTTTTCACATCTCCCGTTGCTCTGTAATTGAATCTCCAAATACGTCCTAAGGAGTATGGAAATGGGGAGCCAGAACACGGCGTGGCACAGATTAAGTTCATTTGGAAGTGCCTACATTAATATCAAGTGGAAACACAAGTTTCGTTGCAGTTTTATGCCCCGAGCCCTGCTCTTGTACAACTCGCTAGGTTACCATCGTTTTTTATTTTATTATAGGGAGACATGAGTATTTAATGTGTATAACTTCATTTGAAGGACAGTTGTGTTCCTTTCTCGTATGACAGTTGAGAAATATAAATCAATTGCAATGTAATTAAATTTAATTAATATTTGATCTGTTTTTATATCGTTCTACAAATGAATTAGGGATTATAAAAATTAATAATTGGTTACATATGTAATGAGGCAAAAATTAAAAAGTCCCAAGATAATTTTTCGTATTTAAAGTCTGAGCAGAGGGTTGTTCGAAGGTCGAAAGGGGAGGTAATTTATGGTGGTGGACCCTTTTGAGGAGTGGAAACTAAAAGCGAGAACAGTAACTGGATGTGGACAGGACGTGCTAGAAGGAAGAGTGAACAGAGCAAGCGATGTGATCACATTTAAGTCAAATGAAACAAAAGGTTAATTCTCCGTAGCCCCCGGTGAGATTTTAAACCAGTAGAAACTTATAAACAGCCGTAATAGATCTCGACGCTATAAGTGCTACCAAATAGAAAAGTGAAGTGAAATATTAGTGATTCCATAAAGCAGAGTATAGTGAATATTTTCAAGAAGGGGACGTGATAGTGGAGATAAATTTGGCGAGAAGCACAGAGACATCACCGCGGCCACATTCTGGACAAGATAAACATTTAATTTCTTCTGAAAATTCTATCACAGTAATATTAACGCATATAGCCAACAAAATCTTTGCCTATATCTCCCCACGAGATTGTACCCAGGGAGAAAGATATCATTCCATTTAATTAAAAACTGTCCTTAATTTTGTAAAACAATTTAGTCTCAAAATAAACTTCAAAAATATATAAACCAATTGAATAGTATAAAAATTTATAAAAAAAGAGTCCTAAATCACAATCATACCATTACACATCCTTCTTGAAGTGCATTCCGACAACAAAAGCCATTGAATCTTTGCGTTAGGAACGTAATGGGCATGGCAAATAAAACTTTTCAGTTAACTAATAGAAATATGAAAATCCTATAATGGATCAGGTTGACCACTAAAATGTATGATGACAATGTGATAAACATTCGTGGCAGAAAGCCAAGAGTTGAATGCGTTATAGAATGTTCCTTTCCAACGCCAAGATCCAGTGTTGGAGATACATTTTGCTGTTTGAGAACTGTTGAGGTCCAATGGACCTTCATTGACACAAGTGTAGCTTACGGGAGAGTCCATACTTGTTTCCGTACAGAATGAAGATGAATTTGTTTCCACCAACTAATGTTCTTGAGACGCTTATATCACTTGGAAAATAGCATTACGTAAATTTGTACACGTACCTGGAGATGTAATCTCATAGCAACAGGCCAACAAACAAGAGGAGATGCAGCTTATTGAAAAGGCTTCACTTCGTTGTCCGCAGTTGTCAACAAAGCCAAGGGTTATGAAAGCGGATAAATAATTTGATTTTTTCCATCTATAGGTGTTACAATTTTAATAAATAAGTATATATTTATGGTAAGAACGGCGTTGACAGCTCTCCTGCATTGTTTCAACTGTCTTAATTATAGCTAATTGTCGCGCGATAAACAAGTTATTAATAATGTCATCCACGTTTTACACATTGTCGAAGTGGAATAAAAGGCATTTGTTATAATGCCTCTTTTATACTTTTTATATTATTCCAATATCGAGCGTATGTTTTTTCCAGAAGACCCAGAAATTAATCTAACATATGACTTACTTTGTAATGTTATTTCCGATTCACGATTTTTTCGAAGAATTTTAACATTTCTCTAATACTGAGCAGTAAGAAATTTCTCATTTTACTGTAGAAATAGTTTTTATTTATCTTTCCCCTTTGTTTAGAATTTACATTTTTCTGGTGTCGATTTATCGAGTCTTCGTCTGCTAACTGCCAGTTTTTTTCCCCACTCCTTGGATCGCAATGTTTCCTGTGACCAGGGAACACTTCTTGAATCGTCATTGTATTGTTCTAACTATTCTACATAAGAACAACGACGATCACGCATATTTTACGGAAGTGGATTATACTGTGTTAAAACCCTATCTCTCTCTCTTTCTCTCTCTCTCTCTCTCTCTCTCGTCCTATATAATATAATATATAATATATATTTCTTTAACATTTCCACCAAATAGTAAACCTTATATATTGAATGTTAAATTCGGCGACTTGGAGAAATATTTCAACTAGTAATAACATCCACCCATCCGATTTTCTTATAGCACCACATTTCAAAGACTTCTATTTTTTTCCTTTCTGTAACTCCTACCGTCCACGTTTCGCACCCATATAACGCTACACTCTATACCAATATTTTTAGCAATGATTTCCTAATACTCACACTTATATTACCCGTAAGTAAATTCCTCTTCTTTTACGAAAGCCTTCCTTGCCAGTGCTATACTAATTTTTCGTCTACTATACTTCTACCACCCCTAGTTATTATGCTGCCCAAGTAGCAGAATTCTTTAACCTTCTCCAAAATATTTCTTCCCAATCTAACACCCTGTGTTATTCCACTGTTTCCCATACTACACTTCATTACCTTGGTTTATCCCTATTAAATCTCAAGTTGTACTTTCCCCCAGGACCAAGTCTTCTAATGACTCGCCTAATACTACAATATCATCGGCAAAGCGTAGGGGTCTTATTTCTTCTCCTTGCAGTATGATTCCGTTAATAACCAATGTATAGGAGTTCAAGATAAAATCATTTTCCTTATCTGTGGAAGATATCGTCTCCACTAATTCTTTTGTCAGCTAACAGCATATGTAACACAAATATTCATATTTTGAATTGTAATGTTGCCGAAATAGCTTCAAGGTAAAAGGTAAATAACTCGCTTGAGTGTATGCCCCAAAGACGTTACTTTGCATACTATTATAAGAAATGAATACCTAAATGACACCAGTTCTCGTTGTCTTCTGAGTCTGTCTGTCTTCCAGTTCTATTGTAACGAGACCTCTCAAGCTGGTTTATGTAATGGGTTGCCAATAGTATCATATATTCATGTTTCAGTAACGTTTCTGTATCATTAATTTCACACATTTTTCCTATAATGGCGCCTTTTCTTATAGAACAGAATTTCTCAATTATTTCATATTTTCTTTTTTATATTTAATTAACGTCTTTATTCTAATTACGACTCTTAAGTGACTTATGTTTTACCTTGTCTCAAATTCAGAACCACGGTAAACTGGACCCTAGCCATAACAGACACAATATTTCGGGGAACGAGGGTATTATTACATTTATTACGTCCTTTCAATTTTTGAATGAGATGGTTTGCACGATGTCAATGCCGTCACTTTGACATAAAAACGCTTCATTTGAACACAGATGCGACACCTATGGCGAACCTACACCAAAGATTGAAATCTTTCATTCCATTCGCTTTTGTTGATCTAGTGGTATTACTCTTTCCGCTTCTAAGATTTAGATTAATTGAAGAAGAATATATTCCTGACTGTAGGAATAATATCTTCCCGATTAAATTTCAAGTCATGAGCATATATAAAAATTTTGATTAATTTAACGGTTTTGTAATCGAAAAAATCGGGATACAATTAGTTATATTACCCGTGCTAAATCACTAAGCCGATACGGACAAGAGACCTATAATGTCTAAATATCAGTATTTATGAAACCATGTGAAACTTGACTACAGGGCATGGAAAAGTAATTTTATTTCCTAGTTGTGGTCCGCGATTGTGTATCAGATCTTAATTCAATACAGTTTGTATATTAAATATATTTAGATCCATGCTAGACGAAGTCGAGACAAAGAATTAACTCGATTGGTTAATCATTTTACGAATAACGAGTAATTTTCTTGGCCAGAAGAGAAACATGAAAGTTTGAGCGCTATTTCAGGGGACGTGGCTAAAAAATCCATAACTTTCGTCGATGAAGACGACCGAAAGAAACTACTGAACATCTATCTTGTCATCCCCAAAAACAAAAGACCTGACCTGAAAGCCCAGAGGTTTTTGTTTTGAGATAATCTCTCAGGACAGAATATCTATGTGGAACGATATTCCATTTTGCATCCCTAAAAACTCAACAAACAGCTTCCTTCCATGCTTAACAAAAGGGAACGGCATAAGCAGCAAAATAAATCTCAAACTTTCAATTTAATTTTAAAGAAATATATATTTTCAAAACAAAAGTAGTATTCGTGCATTTTAAGTACTATTTTGAAGAAGAACAAATTTTTAACACCTGCATACTGAAAATAACTATCGCAAACCCTGAATACAATGTTGCTATTATGTGTGGCTTTCTAACAATTTAATATATTATTTAATTAGCCCCTTTGTCAGTATTTTTATCATTTAAATATTAAAAGTACGACGTTGAGTCTCAGGTAAAAATTTAGCTGTACACCGTGACATCGGCCGAAGGAGTCGAGGAGTGAGGTTTCATGTGCAGCTCAATTTTTACTTGAAGTCTCAAATGAGAGACGAAACGTTGTAATTTTCATATTTATATTATAAAAATACTGACAAAGAGGCTAATTAAATCATTTATTTTATATTAATTGTCAGAATAATTATTTAATTTGAACAATTTACTTTCAATCATCTCACATTGGATTATTCTTAGAATTTAATTGTCCCATTTTTATGATATAATTATTTATCTACTTTAATTATCTGGCATTTATTAATTTTATAATTTAGTTCAAATTCAGTACACATTATATTTTATTTAAATTTATAATTATCTTTTTAATTTTTTGTAGCTAACGTCTGTTGCAAATTTATTATTTCTTTACCTGAGGAACTCCAAATTATGGGAGATATGTGAAAACATTAATAGATTGTGTTAAATAAAAACTGACATATTGTCTGCTTTCTTTGTGTACCACTGAAATATAATTTCATGACACAAATTAGAGAGAATTGGAAACTATGTAAACGGAATTATAAATGTAGCTTAATTCGGTTAGGGTCATTTGACAGAGATTATTGGTAACTTTATTTCGGTTGTAGTTTTATTAGTATTTTATATAAAACCTCTTTAGATTTAGATTTATTGTTGTTTTCATTAGTCCTCAATTGACGAAATAGGATACGTCACACATTACAAATAACAAATAATTTTAAGAACAAAATAATGTACATAATTAATAACAAATAATCTCCAAATATATATATAAAATAAAAAGTATATGTCTGAAGTTATTAAAAACAGTACATGCACACAAGAGATCACTAACACGTAATGGAGTTTTCACTACTTGGATCTGCACGACCAGGAATCTGGCCTTCCGTAGTAACTCCTGGCAAAACAAACAAACGAAAGAGGAGAAAAACAGTATAGAAAGTTTAAAGCTATGTAGTAGATGATTTTACAATGCAACACATTCAACACGTTTTCAGGAACCTTAGGGGGAGTATTAAGAAAATCTTGTAAAGAGGAAAACCCGCCATTTAATAGAATAGTTTTACTCTGTTTCACGAAATTTTTGTCATTGTTATTCTTAACCTCTGGAGGAAGGCTGTTGTATAAAATTATCCCGGTATTGTGAATATTTTTCTGGTGTAGAGCAAGGCGGTGCTTGTCCAACCTTAGAGCTGAACGATTTCTGGTCACGTATTCATGAAATTCGCCATTCGTATGAAACAAATTTACGTTCCGTTACAAACTTTAAGATTTCATGAATATATACGCTGAGTAAAGTAAGTATTTGAAAACTTTTGAAGACTGGTTTGCAACTCGTTCTAAACTTTGTACTAGAAAGTATTCTACTGGCACTCTTTTGAAACTTAAATACTTCATTGCTCCTGGAGCAGTTTCCCCAATTGGTGCCACAGCACATAACTGAATGAGAATACGCAAAGTAAGTCATTTTTACGTATCTATTGTCAACGTATTGCATTAGTGTTTTGAGAGGATAACAAGCTGAACTTGGTTTCCCAGCATGTAGATGTATGCGGTCATTGCCCTTTAATTTCTCATACATATCTATTGCTTATAGTGGTGTAAATAACTCACTTCACTCGCCACTAGTGTAAGTTAAATTCATCGAGAACCTTCTGGTAGGTGTGACCCAATAAAACTGGAAATAAAAATGCACAATCCATAGAAGAGGTGCCAAATGACCTTTCACATTTCCAAAGTTGCATAGCGCGGAGTAACCAGTCTGATGGAGTGGGCGAAGTCCGCTGGCCAAGGTCACCCCTGTGACCTTCAAGGGCTGGGAGTCGATGACCCGTGTTCGCCAGATGAGATAGACACCTGCAGCCGCGGGTATTGCTAAATATAGCTCAAGCTGGCTATTTACTACAGAGAGGCGGCCCGTGGTCCAGGCACGTGGAGGACCCTGCAATCTTGTGCGTCCAATTTCCCACGCAACAACGCTCCGAGTTGCAATCCTGGCGACTCAAACGTTCCGAAGCTGCTCCATTACCTCTATTTTGAACGGATGTTTCCCTTGTTAATGAAGGCAATGAATTGAAAGGAATGAGATGATATTTAGTTGAATACGTGTCGTTGATATCGTCAATGGCTTGCTTGTGGTAAAACCAGATGGGCTGTAGAAACAGGTTGTTTCCTAGCTCACATCTTCTTGACACATGAATGGTTTTGCTGTAAAATCCAAGATATGTTTCACATCAGAAAGCCAGTGGGAAGTGAGCGTCAGAATTGCACGAAAAGAACGGTGTTTAAAGTAAAATCTAATAAAAATTAAGATAATTCCAAGGTCGATCATTCGTTAATTAGCAATGCATTAAAATTTTGATACGCAACTTGTTGTGGTATTCAGTCCTAAGACTGGTCTATGCAACATCCACGCTAACCTAACTTACGCAATAAGCATATCCAACATACTCCCTAGTCTACTTAGTGTATTTCACTATTTTCCTCCCTTTTATGATAAAAACCCAAACCAACTTCCCTCTAATGCTAATTTTACAAGACTCTCATGTCTCAAAACGTGGCATATTAATCTATTCTTTTTCAAAGTTCTACATATTGTACGCTCTTCCCCTATTCTGCCTTAAACTTCCTCGTTAGTGATTATATCCACCCATCTGATTTTCAGAATTCGTCTATAACACCACACTTCAAAGGCTTCTATTCTTTTCTTTCCGCAATTCCTATCGTCCATGCTCCATATGAACATTTTTTGCAAAGATTTCCTAATATTCACACTCGCATTTCCCGTAAGTAAATTCCTCTTGTTCGCGAAAACCTGTGCTATCCTACTCTTTATGTTTACTATTCTTTTACCATCCCTAGTTATTACGCTTCCCAAGTAGGGAACTTAGAACTTATCAACTAACAATTGCGGCTGGGCTGTCGTAGACTCGGGTAGCAAGTATGCAGGATTAAGAAAGGTCTCATTACTTACGCAGTAATATCAGCTGGGTACATGACATTGCCCGTTAATTAATTTATATTAGCCTGCCACAGTAAATAATTAGTCAGTAATCTCTTTGTCAACCCGTTTTCGAAATTTTACTTATGAGAGCTGACGAAAAATTAATTTCAGTGCGATGATTACTGTATCTAAATCGAGTCAAGAAATTATCGGAACCTTAAATAAGCAGAATTCTAAGAAAATAAGGGTTTGCTATTTTTTCCTTCTATTTTGAAATACGGGCTACGTGAGGGTTATCCGCTTTGTAGGTTCTCCCTTTAATAGCATAGTAGGGGATAGAAACTGGGGATTTTGGAAGGTATATTAGAGTCTCCCGGTGTTTTTTATTCATATAAAAGTGAGGAAAGGAAACCGTAGAAAACAATGGCATAATCTCCCTTCCCCTCCCGCGCCCTTCCGATACCTGAAGACTCCGTTTGTTTTGGGGTGTAGCTGATGGAAACAGCAGAAAACTCTTATCGTATGTCCGACGTCTCCGAGCTCGAAACATGCACCCCACAAAGCTGACGTATGTCTCGGTTTGCCGGATACTTAATTTAATATTCTTTTTTTTTGAGATGAAGGAAAGGTAAAACCATGAGGAAGAAGTTAGCCATTATGGCATTCCTTGTACTGCTCGTGGTTCCTTTTACGCATGTGGCCGTTGTCCTTGCTTTAAATAAGAAACCTTAATCATCTGCACTGCATCTTATAATACTTTTTGCATATTTATTATCTAATTAAAAAGTATTATTACTTAAATAAAATGTTAGTTTAGTTTATAAATTATTTCACGCTTAACAGATATATAATCATTTCGCATGACAGGCTAATGAGGACTATAATCTCTCCTGTTGCTAGTTCTATATATCTTGTGTCGTTGAATTATCTCGCTAGAAGTAGTAAGAAAATATTTTGAAAATTTCGTGGGAATCGTGAGGCTTCTGTTGAGCAGTTTCTGAAACTGTCTTAAGGGAGGAAGGAAAAACTGTCTTAAGCAGATCAACAGAAGCATGGGGTGAGCTCTACAACTCACCATATTCTCATGGTAATAAAGGACAAACATATACGTACACTCTATTCTACTTACATGTTTATCTACTTATTATATAACTCGTCTACAAACCTTGACATAAAATTATGCCAAACAATGTATTACTTATACATTCAAGATTTACGTACTGTATAAGTAAAATAATATAACGATTAATGAATTTATTATTTATGTAAATAATGTAAAGAATATTACGTGTTTGCTCAAATATAGAATAATGGCATTTAACGTTTTTGAAAGCAATATAACGGCATCAAACAAAGCTGATTATTACATTGTCATATATTATTTTTCCTGTAAAGTCCTTAGATTTCATACATATTAAGTATTTTAAAATGTAGAGTCAAATAAAATAAGCCTGATTTTTATTAAAAGAATTCCACTAGGAACTAATAAGGTGTGAATATGGTCTTTTCTCATCATCTGTACCTGTTGGGTACAATATACCTCGGCCTATGACAGCCCAGCTGCACTCTATAGTTGGTAAAACCAAATAAATAAACGACCGACATATACCTATTTGATAAAAAGCAATTAAAAGTATAATTTGAAATTCTTACACCCTCAATCGTAAAACAATAGTTATACAGCACATTGAAAGTGTCCCGTTAATGAAAAAACACGCTCACTTCCTACAGCGACAAAATTGATTCCATCTTCGGTATTTTATATTTGGAAAAACTGGGTTTTAACCCTTCATTACTCCAATCACAAAAACTTCATGCATACGCGATTATCTGCAAAACTATTGAAGGCTTACAGTTACAGAGTTAAATACGGGAAACCGGATCAGTAATAGTCTCTGGAAGCGTTTTCGCGAAACAAGTTTAATTACGGCAGGCCAGCAAGAGTTGAATATTAATCGAATCTTATTTTGCTCACACAATTCTATACAACAAAATGATTACATATGTCAGCTTGAAAATTTTAATGAAGTTGTTATCTATCTCAAAGAATTATTTCCTGCATGTTTATTTTTACATCTACTCAGTTGTAGGTACAAAGATAATTGTACCTAGGATGCTCTTATAAAAATGTAAGTATTCAGTTCTTGATTTGAAGCTAGATTTATAAGATATTTAATATCTCAAATGAAATACTTCCAGTCGGGGTGACAAGTTGCAAACAAATTTGTTTTACATTTTTCAAGACATGTTTCAATATGACAGTAAATCACGAATGACATGTTTTGAATGATAAAATTTGAATAAAAATTTCCTCGATGCAGTAAAATGTTTTTCAAGTCTATTTAAATAAAAGTTATCACTGCAGTTTCGTTCAGCGTTTGAAGTATAACTATTATGGACATGATAAATTTGATTCATGAGAACGCATCTTTAGCAAGTATACACCGTGTGATAAATGAGCTGTAGAAGGGCGAGGTGTCGTTAAATAGAAACTTCTGTTGGACGGAAGCTGATATTGTACCTAAAATAATGGACTTCTGTTGAGAAGTCTGTCAATCTCGGTCGTGACGAAATCACACTAATCCGCATTTTTTAAACTTCATTGTTACAAAACTGAAGCAAATAAGAACCTTATGATTTTTATTCCCTCAGGATTTTTTGCACTGAATAACAAACACGTAATTTGACCGGAGATATCTCTGTGTATGTTCCAAAACTTACACGATAGTGTCTGATAAAATATGAAGTGGAAAATTTATCCGGTTTTCAGTTAGACCACTTAGTATGGAATGACACGGTAACTAAGCAATCATAACAATCTCTGACTCGTTCACATCCTTGGTTCAATGGAATATGATTTAATACGAACCGTCTTCCAAATTTCCTCTGTCTATAACGTTATGACGCCTACAGACTATCGCTGATAGTATTAATAGTTTCACTACGTATCTTGGTACCGCTTTACTTAATGTACTATTAAATTTCCTTGTTCCTGTCTTTTTACATCTAATTAGTAGCGGACAACGTAGAGAGAAGTATCAATCACGATAGTGGTAGTGATTAACTTCAGTACGTATAGATCACGTACTTCGGACTTTCATTATGCGTCACTCCAATTTTAATTCAGTTGCACATCTGAAGTCTTTCCTTGCTGCTTAATGTTTGTGCCCAGCCGTATAATTGTTCCCCTAACAATACAGGAAAAGATAACGAAAAATTTACATTTCAGTATGATAATAGCGTGTAAACATATGAATATTTTACCATAGCGGCGTGGAAAGAAAATGTCTACTTAAATTAGCCTCAGCGACACGGAAAAATGATAGTCACATTCATGTAATATATTTACCGAAGTGCAAATATTATTTATGCAAATTTCTTTCTTATACCACAAATCACATTGTTTGTTTGAAGAAGTATTTATAAATTAAATGCAACCGGAAGGCGGATTTATGCTTCGGATACCTGTTCCTGCAAGAGGACTTGACTAATGATCTTACCTGACGTACCATCCTTGGGTCGTTGGTCTCTTGGATTCGGAATGTGTTGCAATTCCTTGTTAACGGCCTCTGTGTCGTGTCGCTGTAACCTAACTCTTGTCTTCGCGGGATACTCAATAAATTACGCCTCGAAAGATCCAAAGTTCATTAACCGATTGATTCTCACATCAAAGATTTAATGGACAAGGTTATACTTCTATTATAATAAACTCAAACATACTGCTTTTTAATGTATCACTAAAAATTGCAAATTAATTTATTTGTTAGCATCAAAGAAATTTATTCTTTAATTTCTATAATCGGTATGAATAAATTAGCAATGTACCGCAATGTATTTTTTAAAACATGTGTAAAATGAGGAAGTCTCTATGCGAGCGGCTGAAGTCGTTAGTGTGATTTACGATTTGTGCGACGGGTCTGACAAACAGCAGTGTTGGACACAGACGCTCGTGTCACGGATTGACACATGACAAATTTGCGGTTGAAAAATATTACATTGCATTTAACAGTAACCCCTCACTGTCCAGTTGTTGAATTTAAATTTTAAAATTTATTAGCTTATACGATACTCAATTTTACATGATAATTTACTAATTACCGGTTTTAATTTTTCTCATTAAGGTTCATCAAACTTGGGAAAAATTTGATGAAACCTTTTGTTAGCATATACTAAAAATCAAATGAATCAACCAATAAAATAAGAATAATTTGAATTAGATACAATTCAGTTACACAATTAGATGTCATAAAATTGCCAAAATTTGTGAAATATAACGGAAAATTTTCTTGACCTTATTGAGTCCAAATTTGGTTTGAAAGTGGTAAAAAATAATTGTCAAGTTCAAAACATTAACAAACTAGCTATGCCCGCGACTTCGTGCGGAAAAAGATTTTTTTTCCTTAAAGTTCATTTATTTATGATCGCTTCACGGCAAACCTTATAACTCGCAGATGGTTTTGAACAGGTCCCGCTTTCTCAAGTTTACAACAATAGATGGAGTGATTCCTGCCCCCTCCCCCTCTCATGCTGCCAAAATTACCCTTATAATGCAACAGTAAGTGGGATGAATGGTATAGGGGTGCCAAATAGGACTTTTAACTCGCGGTTGGTTTTCAAGTTGCCTTTCGCGTGGCAATTCTGTGGACTTATAAATATTTACCTTAATATATTCTGAGCACTGCAATATATCAAAATGAAACATACACTAAAATTGAAGTTAAAATTCCTGTTTCAATCCCTGAAATTTTCATTTAAATCTGTTGAGCTGCATCTGAGCCTATTCGAAACAAACATTCGGACAGACAGTCAGACAGATAGAAAGACACTTCAATTTTAAGTATTGGTATAGGTATTAATTTTACCCTTCGTGCGTGTTGAGTTAGAAAATACGAAGAATGCTGACTTTATTGGTTGACCTATCTATTTAATTTATACAGAACGTCAAAAAATATTAATTTTATTTTTATCAAGAGTAATCAAGTTGGTCCGGACAACCTTCACTTAACACACTGAATAATTTAACGCAATTAAATACTTGAGTAGGAAATTTACTGTTTGAATGCTAATTAGTAGTGGTTTTAAATGTCTCTGTGATTAATTACATGATGTGGCGTGCGTGTGAGTCTCTCTGTCTTTTGCTTTAGCAAAACGCAGACAACAATGAGAATTATGAAAAAGTTTTGATTGGTTGCTATTAAAAACTGTGTCTAGAGGGATCTGTGGACAGACGGAAGACGCCGAAATTGGTGTTTTAAATATATCATTAGAATATGAGAAAAAGTAAGACCACATCATATTACTTTAATAGCTGCTTACAATACAAACTTTTTTATATATTTTCAAAATATTCTGCATGGTTACTTGAAATATATTTTGAATTAGTTTATTTACACCATACACCAGGGGTGCATACCAAGCAATCAATTCAGTAACATGCTCAAGTGACTCAAGCACATTTTATAGAGTCATATGTTCATGATTAGGGGTTGTAAGTAGATACGAGGATAGATCATGCTTCACTTAGGGGACGAAAAGAAATAACTTTGACTCAGTTAAATTAATTGTTTTTTTTATTCATTTCCACGAAGTGTCAATTTACAAAACTTAATAATGATGTTCCTGTACTAGAGGGTAGTAGCTTCATGATATTTGTTTGGTGAATATAACTCTGGACTACAGTTTTTGGCACTGAAAGCGAGATCGGCTTGGGACTTGGAATAGGCTGTTCTCTCTGTTTGCCAGAAGAACTGTTACTAAATTCTACTATTTATCACTTTTGGACATCAATGTATTTATTTATGATACATGTCTAACATGCGCCACCTCTGCCATACACTATCTTTCAGGATGCAGCATAAAATTGTCGGCGCGAGTGAATTTGCGATGGAAACTCCTCAATACATACAATATTACACACGTGACACATAAAATGTGATCGAAAATGCAAGTTTGAAGGAAAGTGAGCCGAAATGAGTGGTATCTGAGTCGCATCTAACATAACTAAATTAGATCTCATCTTTTATAATTAATATGCAAATATTGATTTAAATTTAAATATGATAAATTAGAAAAAATAAACATAGTATGTATATCAACCCCCAGTTTGATTTTAAAAACACTGAGATTTTAGAAATGATTTCGGAAATAATTCACATAAAATCAACAAGAACACAATCATTGCCCGAAATGATACCAAAGAGCTGAGCAATATATATATATATATATATATGTTATACTAATTTTCGGTTAAAATATTGTAATATACTCGTCTCTTTTAATTAATACACATAAATAAATGAGGACTTTTGAAATAACAAAAAATAAATAAAACAAATTACTGAGTACAGCAAATTTATTGACTCTTAAAATTACAATTTATTGAAAGAAAGAAAATACTTTTAATAAATTATAATTTGTGAAGTTAATAAAAATTGAGCGATTTGGTTAAATTTAAAACATCGCCACGGCTTTACTCAATCTCATGGGAATCCTTCTCACCTGCGAAGTAATATGGTGAGAATTACAAGTGAAAAATTGAAGTGCCAAAAGTTTTAAAGGGGGTTGGAAACGCTTTACAGATAACTATTTTGTATCTCTTACTGTAGATGTCTTACAAGGGTTCGAACATGCGGCTAGCTGGTTGGAAGCAGGTTGAAGAATGGCGATGGCGATGGATGGGCGAAGCAGCAGCGTCGAAGCATCGTAAGTAGATCTACCAGAAAATTTCTATAAGCCGTAGATTTACAGACTGCCGTGGATTAGTTGGCTCGTCTTTTCAGTTCCGCGTTAATTTTTCAAGCGTGTTTTCTTCGTGGCTTCCACATATTCGTCCTCGCCAATACAGACTTTTAGTCAATTGAACTTTCGAAATTAAACTACGCCGCAAATTTAGGTCCAATCACTGACGCGCTTATATTTCAGTCCGCGACAATGACCGATGTAAATTATGGGCTCATCCCTAAATGCAGTTCATGACAGCAACAATCAAGCTTCTCTCGCAGACGCTACGACAACGTACGGACCCACACATTGCTCACCTTTCACATGCGTCAGATAAACTTCTCAATGTTATTTTGGACTGTTTGTATGTAATTCACTTGAAGATGTCTACGCAAAAATTGTGGTGGACTGCCGTGAATTGGTAATGTAATTATTTAGTCTAAATTATTGTCTGATTGTGGCCATTATTCAGTTATATTATCGTATATATTGTAACATGAAAAGTTACGATGAACAATGCAGGCCAGCTTGCGAGTTGCACGTGTTGAGGGACGGACGCAACCCGGGCCAACATGTGGCCGGGAAAGACGTTGGGTGGTCCGCAAAGGGAGGGGGGCAGTCTCAGGGGGTGATGTCAGCGGGACGACGAGAGAATAACCACGCCCTGCTGATGTAATTTTTTTCCTGCTCTGATTGAACTTAAAACTATTAAAATCAATTTTTGGTGTTTTTAAGAAAAATACCTAGCGCCCTAAAGGAATTATAAATCACGAATACAGAGGAACGACGGATCTGCTGCATTTGACGCCGCAACGTTGGGGCATCGTACAACGAACATTGCATGATTTTGGTGAATGTGCTGACGGACATTGAACAGTGAAGAATTAATCTGCTATATTCGGCGAGTCATCGAATGGCCTAGAACAACGAACCTTGGCGAGACATCTGTAAGGCTCAGGACATGGAAGTTTTGTGAGGATACGACGACTGAAAGTGTGGAGGACGACGAACGTGGTACCCGAGAATTATTCGAGAGAAGTGGAGGCGCTGCAGAAGGAACGCTGTGGAAGAGAGCTGATCTACGCATAGCTGAGGGGTCAAGTGTTCCAGTGACCACTACGTGGATATCTTCGAGAGGTGTGTGTGTGTGTCTGTGTAAAAAAGCAGAGTACGGCGTCTGCGGAGAAGTGAAGTACGAGTAAGAAGACAGGTTCCACAGGTTGGTGGCAAATAAATGTATTTTGCGTAATATTTTGGTTGGGGGTTTGTCCGCAAAGGGAGGAGGGCAGTCATCAGGGGGTGATGGTAGAAACAGGTTGTGTCTGCGGGACGACGAGAGAATGACCACGTCCTGCTGATGTAATTTTTTTTTCTTGCTCTGATTGAACTTAAAACTATTAAAATCAATTTTTGGTGTCTTTATGAAAAATACCTGGCGCCCTAAAGGAATTATAAAACACGAATACAGAGGAACGAAGGATCTGCAACAATATATATATATATATATTAACAACGCTGCCTGATCCACTTAACGTGTTGGAAGTATGGGTCTCCAGCAATAAAAACAAACCGAGGTACGCAACAGAGTTCTCAATTTCGTATAAAGTGTTGACGGTCCGTTGGTTGAGGATTATAATACGCAAAGCGTTCGTTGCTTTTACTTATGTCCATCCCTATGATCATTTAGTTTCCACGAAGCATACTCTAATCTTTTGCCATCTGTAGGAAAGGTACAGTCATTATAAACACACGACTTTACGCTTCTGCAAATCTTGAAATCTGTGTAACACCTGAGAATTAAGAAAAAGAAAATAATTCTGAGACCAGTGTCTAGATTCCACCTTAGCTTTTGTGCAGCCATAATTACGTTCAAGTATGAACGCTGATATGAATATTACATGAGCGACAGGAGTGTCATGATTATTTTTGGCATGAGTGAGGCAAAAAAGTAATATTGTAAAGAACGATTGACATAGTTTTACTTTTTTGATAACGATCAGTCTTCTCACAAAGTAGAATGTTCTAAGTCATAGGATGATAGCTCTTACTAACATTGGCCCATAAAATATGTAATAAATATTTCTCTACACGATTTTTACTTTTTACGAAACATTTTTCTGGAAAACTTTAATGTGAAACATCTCTGGAAATGTAATAAATGCTTAAAATGGTACTCAATATGAACATTTGCAAAATATCGTGCCATATAGATTTTTTGTTGCAGAGAAATTGGCCCCCAAACTGGGGTCCAAATTTGCCGCGACAAAATTTTGTGGAGAATTTGTCATGGTTATATTTCAAAACTGACGAGTCCTCTACATTTTTGGTCATATCAGTACACCAACGTAGACGTTGTAACGATAAGCCAAGTTTCATATTTATCTGGCCGCTAAATTTGATTCAGCAGCTCACGGGCAATATCGTAACGACATACATTACTTTGAGAGGTCTATGATTGTCCTAAACCCCCAGATCCCAACTTCAATAAACATTTTTCGTGTACAGAAAAGCCTGATCTCTGTAATGGTGTCGTTTAAATAAAATTTGAGAATGATATATTTTGAGATATTTTAGCCTGAAGTTTTGCTACTTTCCCATGCAAAATCATTTTGTGAAACTTTATGTGGAACATCTCTGGACATATGAGTAATATACTTTTCTGTTTCAGCACTTCTTATTATGTTCTTGTTCTGCTCAATTACAAAATATTTGGGTATATATGCCGTGTAATTTTCCTCCGAAGATCCAAGGTTGCAGCAACGTTTTGCGGTGACTGGCATGGATAGATATCTGACCGGCCAACTGTTAACTATCCTTATAAAAAATATATATGTTTTTTCTTTATTTCTCCATGGCTCTAAAGCCCATTGAGGGCCTGGGCCTGCCGAGTCGACTGCGGACTGTCATCTTGCATGACACATTCCTAATTTTGAGTGACATGTGGTCAGCGTATCGATCCTCCAACAGTCTTAATCCCGGTCTTCTCGACCATGACAACACAAACATCCAAGTCCATGCCAGGATTCGAACCCGGTATCTCTGGGTTGTGACGCAACCAAAAAATTATTACAGAACAAAAATTATTCATTACAATTTAACAAAACATAAAATTATATCTTAATCACAGGTTATCAGAGTGCTGTTTTAAGTTTCAGAAAAATTGTAGTACATTCTTGACATGCTAGCCAGTGGTTCAGAAACAAACAACGATCATTTTCTTGTAAAAAGTTCCCGTTTCTTAAGTTGGTGTCTTCCTTATCAGGAGTCGAACAACACGTGGCCGTTAGCATTGATTCAAATTGATAAGCTCCTTTTCGGCGTCCTGGCGCTCATTTCCATAAATTTCTGCATCTTATTTCTTTACTTCTACTTTCAGTTCAGTAATTTTTCTCTGGTATCTCCAGCATCTCCCGTTCAAACCTGGAAATCGCGGAGGTGACTCCCTAAACCCCTCTCTCTTTGGGCTCATGTCTAATCAGAGTTCAAATATTCAGATTGTTTCAGAACAGGGTTTTACATCCAGCCTTCGCTGACTCGTTTCCTCGCGCAAGTGGTTCTGTTGTTCGCTGAACACTGACCCTGAAACTTCGCATCTTATTGTAAGTCACGTACCGATTCTCGACATCGTCTATTCAGACTCAGGTCAGGTCAGATAAAGTTTTCGAATCGAGACAAACAACTTCATAAACACTGTAGTTCTATTGAACAAATGTGATGTGTCATTCTTATCACGTATCTTATGTACGAGGGTTGTTTAATAAGTCTGGTAAAAATTTAACAACAAGATATTTCTCAGACAACTTATTTTATTTCTCAACATAGTCTTCTTCCTAGGATAATCACTTGTCTAGCAAGTTTCCAAATTTTTCAACCCATCAAAAAAAATATATTTCGTCAAACTCAGCAAAATATTCCGCCACGGTCTCGATCACTTCCTCATTTGATGAATATTTCTTCCTTCAAAGTCAAATTGTCAAGTTCTGGAAGAACAAGAAGTCACTTGGTGCTAGGCCTGGGGAAAAGGGGTGGATGAGGAACAAATTCGAACTTGTACACTTTCGCCATTGAGACTGCTCTTGTATGCACTGGCGCATTGTCCTAATGAAACAGAACTTTCTTGCACGCCAATCTTTGACGTTTCCCAATCTGTACCCTTTATGACCATCCAACAGGGTAGCAACCTATGAAAATTATACTCTGAGAATTACAACAGAACTTTCCATCTGACAGAACGGTCTACACCATTTTCGGCGTACTTTCACCAGCTTTTGTTCACTGTTTTGATTGTTTTTGGTCTCTGGAGTGTAGTGATGCATACAAGTTTCATCGGCGGTTACAAATCGGCGAAGAAGTCTCGTGAGTTACGCCTAAACATTGTTACATCTATGTTGAAATGACTTTGAGAATCCGATTTTTGACCAATACCAATAGTCGCGGCATCCATCGCACACAAAGCTTTCTCATGGCCAGTTTTCCATGGAGGATGAAATGCTCTTTTTTTAGATAAGAACCCTACATCATCGGTTACCTCGGGTGTTTTCTATCTGAGATCTTTCATTGCAATATCTTGAAATTTTTCAATTGGGCGGCCGGAACGATTTTTATCTTCTGTGCTTCTGCGACCTCGTTTAAACTTATTTATCAAGAAGTAAATGATCTTTAACGCTGACGAAAAGTCCGCATGATCTTTTTTCAATTCGTTTTCGATTTGTGGAACTGTCCAACCCTTAAAATAAATGTGTTTATGAGAGCGTGAAATTCGTTTCTTTCATTGTATGCACCTGACCACAGCTAACGCCAGAGAAGGCTGCCAACAAGAAAATACGCCTGGAATACCTTTAAAACAAATGAATATCATTAAAAGGATCATGTTTACCGAAAATTGTGCGAAAGTGAATAATTTCTCGCTTTTTTATAAAACTTTACCAGGCATATAGAACAACCCTTGTTGTTTAATTTAGAGAAGGTATATATATATGTTTTACTTACATGAAAAATTACAAATAAGTACAATAATTAGGAAAAGCTATAAATCAATTTATTTTACAATTCATAATAATAAACGCCAACGAAATTCATTCAGTTTATTTTCTTGTTTTCAATAACATTAAATTTTTAGTCCCATGAATTGCTAATGGCCATAATTGACTATCTATGAAACAAGGAACTCTCTTAGTGGGTCTGCCACGGTATGGAACCTAACACACACACACACATATTTCCTTGCCAGAATTCGAACCCGGGAACTTTGTGATACGAGACCAGGACGACTACCACAGTAGTTGGAATATTTATTTTTTATTACAGTAAGCTTCCGTTTCATCTCATTACTTTCATTATTAAGGTGGAATGAAAATACAGTAATGATAGTTTTCCGGTGATAGTAAAAACCGAAGTACCACACGTTTCTGCCAGTTTTTCTCTAGATATCAAGCACGATCAAGGGAGAAAATATTGATACACATCAGAACTTAGAAGTTTATAATATATTCTTGATAATTGTTGCTTGTATTAAATATTTAACATCCGTAAAACAAATTTAGGAATAATACAGGTGATAAATTAGTCAGAAGTAATATTAATTAACTACAATATATATAACACAACGTTTCGTTCATATCGTTGAAACTTCTTTATGTGTGAACAATCTATAAATAACAATGAGTATAACTGAAGTAATAATATAATTGAAGTACTAATATAACTGAAAAATAATATGCTTATATAAACATATATAAGATAAGTATAGCGTGTCAGCTGTTTCCAATTCTTTACGCGTAGCTTCCAACTTGACGGAAGCAAAATTTTCCTGATTTATAAACGGATGCGATTTATTCAAGAGACTCAGCTCTTGTTAATAAAACCCTCATCATTAATGTGTGAAGAATAGGGAGTAGTTTGACCACCACGAAGGATACCAGGGATACACAAAAAATACTTTTCAGACCTTCAGATTTTTTCTCGAATACTTTTAATGTGTAAGAAATCCATAAAATTAAAACTGATATTGAAGTGTAATATGCAATTTGGAAATAGACTTTTATGTATGTTGATTGCATTCAGTTATCTGTTTCAATCTCTTGTTGATCACATACAGTCGCGAACAAATTTGTCTGACACAATGGTTAAGAGGGGAAGAAAATTTTGGTTATGATCCATGCTGGGCCCCTCGTAGAACATTTGGTGACAGGTGAGGCTGGAGGAATATTTAAAAGTGACTCACATTTGACATACAAATAGAATATTGGGAAGTAGAACAGATTATTGAGCAAAGTCAATAAATTGCTAGGTGTGATGTTCCAAATTGCGAAGGTTTCATCGTTGATCACCGAGGAGTGTTCGAGTGACTACGCGGGAAAGTACAAAACGTAACGTTACGTCAAACGTTAAGTCGAAAAAAAATTATTTTGGACCTTAACTTCATTTGTACAATAAATGAATATTGTAATACCAGTTTTAATCCAATTATATTGTGACATTTCACATCATTTGCGGTTGTACTTATGAAATCCTTCTCTAAATCATCCCCCGCCCTTAAGCGAACTTCATAATAAGTAACTGAAACAGCAAATATTGGTCGAAGCGAGCTGAACAAAAAAAAATTCTGTGGCTTTTATTCTGTAAGGTTACACTACACACCATTTATCGAACGAACACATCAACCTTGTAGGATAAGCAAAATGAGAATATGCAAATTATAGTTTAATGGAGAGAAATAATTGTCAGAGTATATAATTATTAACAGAAATTATTAAACAAGTTCCTTAATTACGAATAAAAATCGGCAAAATAGGCGAGGGAGTGGCCGTATGATTCAAGACTTGAGTGTTTTAAGGAAGGGGAAGTAAATTATTCTGTAATTTGTTATAATTCTTCTCAAGTAGTTATTAATAAATGTATATTCATGAGCAAATTGAGAGAAGTTGATTATTATATTTAAAAATGATACAGTTGGCAAAGGCCATCAGAACCATCGGACGATTCGAGGGAGGACAAGGTCGCCCAATTGTAATCTACAGGACTAGAAAGGAAGGCGGAACAAAGTCCTTCAGATGCGACAAAATCTGACTTTGCACTTTCACTTTAGAGGGAAGATCCCCGAACCCGGATCTTCTAGTCAAATGCCATCTCAGACATGTGGTACCATTACGGTTTATTGAGTTGCATAACCACTCCCCGACTAGAAATATATAACACTGCATAACTTTGGCCAGAAGTATCAACATCATCGAGAGGAAATGGATTTTTAAATATAACGGGATACTAGAATATACATTGAATGCTATGAGTACGTCTTTTCAGTCACTCAGCTTTTGATAATAGTGAAACAAAATTCTTACCGTTATGAAACATAATTGTTTTAATAATTATTAAAATCTGTATATTTTACATCAAGTATCTAATAAGACCAAAAATGACTATAGACATTATAATTAATTTAATTTTTCCACACGTCAATAAAGATAATAAAACTTATAGATGTAACAGTCCAATGGCATTAGAAAATAGTCAAAGATAAAAAATTAACGAAGTTAAAGCAGAAATAAAGGTAAAATTATACCCAAATTTCAATTAAAATACATCACAGAAAAGAAAAATATATATTAAAAAGTTTCCGTTCCTCACTGGTATCAATGTATTTTTAATTGGTAATGCATTTCCATTGTTTAAGGGTGAGTCGGAAGGCCATGTTCATCTAAAGACTTTTTTTTCGGAAATTTTGCACAGTACGAAAGTTTCCACAACTTATTGTATGCGAGTGAAAGATCACTATAGTATTTGAATTATTTAATTTTCCTTAAAAATATGATATTGATAAATAAATTAATGGTGTTAATAATAATTTCAGTAAGTAATTTATCCCACACACCATAAGGTTCAAAATAATCTTTGAAAATTTCAGTGCTGTATCTATAATGATTTCCGTACAAAAGGTACCTAAAGTCATTATTTTAAATTGGTTATATAGGGTTTTCCTACTCCGCATAAGGCACTTAACTCCACTTAACTCCACAATACATTAATAACATGGGTTTTAGAATGAATATGTAATCTTAATTTCGTTCAACATCATTTCATTATTACAAAATTAAACAGCACTAAAATGTCTATTATACTTACCTCTTAAAACGATTTGTCCAAACTAACCATCTTTAGTCTTTTACTCTTTTTAGGTAGAGTAATAAGTATGTTTCGAAAAAAAAATCGTCCTAATCCTTAAACGATCTGTTACGAAACTAGAGCTTCCCATATCCATGCAACGTTTCCTTTGATTAAGTTTTAACGAGTTTTTCCCAATATATTCAGTTTAGTTTATTAAAATGCGTATTTCATTTCAGGGTGGTTGATTCTGTTAAATATTAAACAACACTCAAATTATGGCCTTCTTTCTTAGTTAAGAAATTGATTCCCATACTTGAGGTCCGTTTTCCAAAGTTCTACGACATATTTTTTGCTCTATTCAATGCCGTAATATGTTCCTGTCTGATCACAGAACACATCTTCGTATTTCACTATTAGTCTAACGAAGGATCGGTACGCTATTGCTTTGGCTACTTTCACATTTTTATAAAAATAAGTATGTAGCGACCTTCATCCCTTTACCCAACACTTGTTTTGATTGTTTCACTTTTAACACGACTCTTCTACAACTAATATAATGAAGTGATTTACATGATAAAAATTATTATTCATCTGATTTAATGTAATGATAAAGAACACTATTGCTCAATAAAGTTAACTAAAAACTTATTGTCTGATTTAAAAAATGAATAAATTTCCTACAGCCTAAAATTATTTCAGTGTTCAATATTTAATGATATTATTATTACTTGATGCATGTGTAAAGATCGCTTACCCTGGCGTGGATTGTAGACATTCGATGCTCAAGGTAATGGCGTCGCGACGACTGCCTGTCGTTTAAGAACTTTGGATCCCAGAACTGGAAGTAGAAGGCGACATTCTCAGTATATATACGAAAGAGACAGAGCAGGACATGAATCTTAATAATGACCCACCATCCCCTGTTTGTAAAGGCCACTCAGGCACAGAGTTCAAATAAATAAAAAAGATGTAAAATGTTAAATTAATTTAAAACAAATTAGTAAATCTAATTCTTTTATTGTATTAATTATACTGTCACTGTCCCTGTGGTATCCAATGGGGACCATTTATAGGCTGGACATATAGATTTTGATGAGGATTTGTGTCTTTTGTCTGAGGCACGTGATGAAATACAAGAAAAGCTAGGAGACTTGTTAAAAGAAGGGAATAGAATGTGGGACTAACGATTTACTCAAATAAGACCAAGACTCTAAGGATAAACACCAACCAACTAGACTCATTTGTCCTAGACAGTGAATACATAGCGTATGTGGATAGATTCACTTACTTGGGTAAAGTAGTTACCAATGCTGGAGAAGCTGCTCATTAAAAAAACAAATGGCTCTATTCGGTGAGGAAGAACAACAAAATATCTATGTGGACCAAGCTCCACATCTCTCAAAGTAATGTCAAGTCTCTTCTACTACATGAGTTCGAGACTTGGAAAGTGACTAAAGAAATTATCTAAAAGTTACTGACCTTTGTCAAACGCTGGTTAAGAAATCTTCTGAACATCTATTGGCCGGAAGTAGTCTCCAACCACGAACTATGGCGATGGACGGGAGAAACTGAGATGGGCGTACAGTTAAAGCTGCAAAAGTGAAAATGGATCAGACATACACTGAGGAAGGGAAATGAAGCCATTGAGAGAGAGAGGCACTGGACTGGAACCCGGAGGGTAAAGGGAAGAGAGGCCAAAACAAACATGGCGAAGATCTGTTGTCATGGAAGCAAATGGAAGAAGGCACGATCTAGAGAGAAGTGAAGACGTTGGCTGTCAAGAGAACGAGATGGAGATGCTTGGTTGATGCCCTATGTTCCATGAGGAACAACATGAAATTATGATGATATATTAGACAAGGTCGCAAAAATTTTAATGTATGAGTTTATTCCCGCCATGACACCGTTTATGCGGGGTAGAATCATAAGTGGGCTGAATACGCTTTCTTGTGACACCTTTGATGCAATTCATACTTGATTTTTATATATTTCGTATTATTCATATTCTATTACTCTATCTTTATTAATGCATACTATGCATAACATCTGCCGTCAGTTATTCCAATTGAACGAGTTTTTAGTACACAGTGAGAACAGAGCAAAGGAAATAGTTGAAATATTAAAAGGTCAGTTGTTAAAGTAGCTTAAAATGGAATTGAAAGCACTTCTCCATAGTGTGGTTGCACCAGAGTCACAAGTCTAAGAACACGATTGACGAAAGGCCAGGGGGAAAGTGCTCCATTGAGGAACTCTGCCTGCGTTGCTGCTTGTGCCAGTCAGCTTACGCACGGAGCTGACTCACGGCCAAATTACGTTCTATCACGGGGTTAATGAATATTCTCAGAATGAACATTGCCGATTTTCATGTCGGCAAACACTACCGCTATTATTCAGCGAAATATGAAACCATAAATAACAGTGATACGTGTCACACTGACGTCAGTTGGTATTTGAGCAAGGTCGACCGAGACGCTCGCTAATAGAAGGCAGCGCAAACGACCGCAAACGTCACAATAACCCTGTCTGCTTGTACTTCCCAACGTACGCCATTTGACTCCTCTCCTCAAGAAACTTGCAGCCTGCTGCAGCACCTCAAAAATTGATTTCTTTCAAACGACTGCATCTAATCAGCAGACGTCTTAAGGACCATCATAGATAGACAATTTTTTTTTTTTTTTTTGGTTAACAGGCTACATGAGGGTGATCCTGAAACAGGCAACTCCCCTTTAATAGCATAGGAAGGGAATTGAAAAAGGGGGGATGCGGAAGGTAGAGCAAGGTAGCCAAGGGTTGACTAGGGCCCCCGGGCTATGGTTTAAGGATCCTACCCGGTGTTTCACCTAAAGAGATGCAGGGAAAACCCTAGAAAACCTGCATCAGGTAGGTCGGGCATTGGGTACTATTCTCACGCCCTTCCGAATGACGGGAGACGAGTTTGCTGTGGGGACGCAGCATTCCCTTCTCCGTGTCTCCACCAATTTCAGGAGGCAATTGGCCGACTGATCCAATGGGATCAGCGGACAACTCTTGCCATATGCCCAAGGTCTTTGACCCCAGTACATATACCTCCTAAAATAGGTGAAGGTGTCTCGGCATATGAGAACTTTGATAAAAAATACCCAGAGAGAGTGCGAGGCATCCCCGACATGATCAGGTAAGCCCCGCAGTCACTCTGGGCTGAAGCGCCTGCGAGAAACTCCCGCAGCGCCCTATCCTGTATATAGATAGACAATTACACTATTTACAATTCTAAAAACTCATTTTGTTGGGTAACTGCGAGTTATTTTATGGAAAGTTTGATGCCAATGACTAATAAAAATTTTCCCATATTTACTCTCCGCTATTGTCCATACTATGTAATACACAGTTGTGAGTTTTACTATACTCGTGAACTAAGCTTTAGAGAATTATCAACCCAAAAATTTATTGTCAAATAATTGTAAATAACGTTGTAAAATAATTAGAAATTATACCTTACTGTTTGAAAATCAATAAATAGTACAACAGCCCATACGTTAGAAAATATTTTAATATTTAATAGAAGGTTCATCAATTAGGTTGGGATATGTTCGAAAAACGACGACAAAATTTAGGTCTCAGGGCTCTTTTTAAAGCGTACGCAGGCCAACGATGCAGGGAGGATATTGCGTCAAAGGTTTTACAAGTAAATTATTACAGTAGAGGGGATCATAATTGTGAAATTGGGCAGAGCAGCTTTAAAACTGACGTTGCGAAATGTTCATTTTTAAATCGGACTATAAGGAATTGGAACAATTTACCTGCAGAAGTTTTTGAAACATTCCCTCCCATTAGCAACGTTTTTCAAGGAAGCGCTAGGAAGTGTAAGTGATCGTGAATTGGCGACGAAAAAACCTTCTGAACAATGGGTACTTTTTATCTTATTTTAAGATGTAATTTATATTATTATTATTATTTGTAACTATTCACATTCCTTATTTTAACCTTATTTATTGTAATTGCCGATGAGTGTAACTCAATTGCAGTATCAATAAATTCATTCATAAACTATTATTTAACCACAGTGCCCTTCCCACTGTTAAACCTAAGATTCTATTAATTTTTTTTAATGAGATGTATGCTGTTGTACTATGATTTTTTAAAGAATAATATATTTTATTATTGTGTTGTGACACGCAATTTAATTAGGCATTTTTTTTCTCCAGAACTATTAAAGTTACTCCTTAGGCAGTGTCTACGAAAAAGGCAGAACTCAGGTTTTATTATAATTGTCTGCCAAATGTAAATATGACGATAGTTAGTATTCGTAAGAATTATAACTTTTTGGAAAGTTAAAATTCACATAACCATGCAATGAGAACAAAAGAAAACTGTAATAAATAAATAATACAACCAATCGGTTAGCAAAAAATTTTAGCCGTAACCCTCGCTCGACACAGACCACGACACAAAATTATACATACATCTGTAACAGTTTTATCCATTTTACCTGATGAAGTCCCCAAAGATGGAAGAAACGTCGTAATTATATTAGCGAAACATTAATTAATTTTTTTGCTGACAAATAGGCTGTTTTTATTAATTATACTTAATTCAACATAGTTCTTTGACTTTAAATTTACAATAAATAAACAGACGGCCAATAAGTCAGCATATATATTTATCACTATTTAATCAAATACGACGTTTCGTCTCCATTTTGAGACCTCCTCATGCATACTACACACATAATATTACAAGAAATTAAATATGAGTTCTATGTTACAATTTTTAATATATATATAAACATGATACAAAACTTACAAATTTAGGAATTTTTACTTCTTGACTACCTCAGCCGAAAAGAAATGAATTGAATTGCTAATATTTTGTTTTGAACCATGTTTACATACATATTAAATATAGATATCTTCAAAATTGTAACATAGAACCGAAATTTAATTTTTGTAATATTTTGTTTGTAGTATGCTTGAGGAAGTCTCAAAGGGGAGACAAAACGTCGTATTTAATTAAATAGTAATTAATATGTATGCTGATTTATTAGCCGTATTTTTATTTATTGTAAATTATACTTAGTGTCTAATAATTGATTTTCGAAAAAAGAACAATGTATCTAACTTCAAATGAGTTTGAGATACTTTTATTTTTTTATGTTACACTGCTCATGTAATGCTATAGTCCTGAATAAAGATTTACCTAATGAAATGCTTCTCACGCAATAATGATACTCAAAGAAATTACTTTTATTTTATATGACAATTATTTTGTGTGATGATAACTCCTTAAATCTTGCTTCACTAGTATCTTAATATACATAATTGGGCTTTAAACGGTGACAAAAATAGAGGATAGTCAAAATGGGTCATTTTTCACTGTATCACAGGAACTTCGGCCGCCCATCTCCTCTGAATAAAACCAATTTTTATTTAATTAACAACTAAAAAACTTAACAGTCAAATACAAAATCTATTTCTTGTTGAACACGTTAACCTCATCCCTTAGCGTACTTGCACTGCTTCTTCGAACCGACGTAGCACCGTAAGAAAATATATTAAATTTAACAAGAATTTACCATAGAAACAAATTTTCCAGCATACAGATATTTTCCTCATGACACAGCTGTATGTCCTGTTCTTCGTTTTTGTTTTGGGTAACAGGCTACATGAGGGTGATCCTGAAACAGGCAACTCCCCTTTAATAGCATAGGAAGGGAATTGAAAAGGGGGGATGCGGAAGGTAGAGCAAGGTAGCCCAGGGTTAACTAGGGCCCCCGGGCTATGGTTTAAGGATCCTACCCGGTGTTTCACCTAAAGAGATGCAGGGAAAACCCTAGAAAACCTGCATCAGGTAGGTCGGCCATTGGGTACTATTCTCACGCCCTTCCGAATGACGGGAGACGAGTTTGCTGTGGGGACGCAGCATTCCCTTCTCCGTGTCTCCACCAGTTTCAGGAGGCAATTGGCCGACTGATCCAATGGGATCAGCGGACAACTCTTGCCATATGCCCAAGGTCTTTGACCCCAGTACATATACCTCCTAAAATAGGTGAAGGTGTCTCGGCATATGAGAACTTTGATAAAAAATACCCAGAGAGAGTGCTAGGCATCCCCGACATGATCAGGTAAGCCCCACAGTCACTCTGGGCTGAAGCGTCTACGAGAAACTCCCGCAGCCCTGTTCTTCGTAACCATTAGCAGTATTTGACTGAAGTGTTTAAAATTTGTTGTATGAGTAAACCTCATGTCAGCTAAATAAAAACGCGGAAGGAAAAAGTCACACGGTTGTGACAGTTATACCAACTTCTACAACACAGAAGTCACAATAAATACTCCAAACTACAGACATCTACATGTAATAAGGTATAATTCTCTAAATAATCAAAGTTTTCTATTGTAACTTTTGCACACTAAAAGCACAAATGACAGCCGTAATTACGTACTTCTAAATACTTCCACTTATAATTATAGCCACAACGTAAATTCTCAGAATTTTGAAGAGAATTTTACTATTCAAAGAAACAAAAATTACATTTTTTAAATTCATTTACGAGAGAAACAAATCGTCACTACGTAAAGCGTGAAAGGAGATACGAAAACGTGAAATGAATCGAACATTTCTTTTGGAGTAAAGTTATGGATTCAGAATTAAAAATAATAATTAACTGTTTAATAAAAGTTATCTTATTAAATAATTCATATCCCAATTAAATATTTACTGTTAGTAGAAATTACATATAGTATTTAATGAATTACACGTACACTGAACGTTTTAATATCAATAAATCACGAAACGTTTCATCCCTACATTTACTACCTTATCAGCTGTAAAATAACAATTCACAAATAATAACGGGAAACTAAATGTGTTGCAAGACTGTGAGACATTCAGAAATATATAAAAGGAGGTTTTTGAGATGCTTAAAAATATTTTAATGCTGTATAGTTATTTAATTACAGTTTTTAAGAAACGTTGAAGATTTGTTTTTATTGAAATGTAAATGCACTCATTAAATGTTTAATTTCTATTGATTAACTTATATTTTTTCTAACAAAACGGCCTTGAATTATCATAACTCTCTCCTATTCATAAATCAATATTTAAGATCATTTCCTCCGATACAAACTGACTTTTGAGCTCACTTTTAATGTAACACGTTGAAGATAATGTTCAGTGATAGTTTAATTCGATGTTTTGATTTTTGTGACGACATTATGTTTGCATCCGACAAGAGAGATAACCCAATTATTGTAATTTTCATCAGGTAATTATTAGCGTCATTATACGAAGGCCAAACGTGTCAAATAGCACAGGGATTTACTGTATTTTGCTTCTGGGACGTCCAGGTTTAGTTTACAATATTATTTAATATTTCATAGTGTACAAAATTTATAAATTATAGTCCATTCCGTAATAGGAATGAAGAGACTTCAAATCAGTTGATGGACGTAATTTTCTAATAACAATCAAACTAAATGAAAAATTCATTTCAAAAATATAATTTTCGGAACTTTACTTGGCGGCTATCTATAGGGCAACTCTGCGTATACGGAATTAATTCATTTAAATACGACATTAGGCCATAATTTAACAAAGCAGGTATCTGATAAAGGAATCGCCATAACCGCGCAACGAGTTGAGTCGAGCATGACCAAGGAATCAAGAGACCTGGATGCAATAGCACGTAATGATGACTGCTGTGATCCTAAAGATCTTTGACCTCACCTCTAACGTTACATGCTATAGAGTTTACAACATTATAAAAGCGACGTAGTCTTTAAGAGCGGAATTAGAGTTGTTAAAGTCGTATCCACATATCATAAACCCACGTTACCGTTTAGTTGCACAGAAATTAGTCTTATGATACGACTAGATGGGAGCCCGGCGTTGCCCGGAAATAAATTTATATTAACCCGACACAGTATTTTATTCGACAATAATCTTTTGTCAGCACGTGATACTTATCACGTCACATTTTTGTAAATTTACCTGTTTACGCCCCATGCTTTATGCCGTCATATCCTTAGCAATGAATACGTATATAATCGTGTCAAGAAATGTACTGATACCTTTACCTTAAATGAACACATACACACACAAATATATATATATATATATATATATATATATATAAGTACGGTATCTATTTTGTTTTTAGTATCGAAGCTACAGGGTAAACCTTATAACTCGCAGTTGGTTTTTAACAGGCCCCATTGTCAACGATGGGTTAATGGCGGCGCAAAATGGGGAGGGACGGTTATACGAGTTTTCTCTCGCAGGTAATTTCTCCCCGGGCTCACGTGACTTCGTCGGGAATATCTCGTACTCTCTCTGTTTTCTTTCAAAGTTGTCACACGCCAAGGCATCTTCACATATTTTAGGAGGTGTATGTACTGGAGTCGAGTCCTTGGGCATACGGTAAGAGTTGTTCGCTGATCGCTTTGGATCAGTTGGCCAACTGCCTCGTAAAATTGGTGGAGACACGGATAACTCCACTGCAGACTCTTCTCCCGCCATTCAGAAGGGCAGGTTTTGTAGGTTTTTCCCTGCATCTCTTTTGGCAGTACACTGGGTAGGATCCTTAAACTATACGCCGGGGGCCGTAGTCAAACCTTGGCTACCTTGCTCTACCTTCCACATCTCCCTTTTCAATTCCCTGTATATACTACTATAGGGTAGTTGCCTGTTTCAGAATTATCCCCAAACATAACGGCGCGAAATGAACGTAATTTTAAAAATATATACTATTATAGGCAACCGCAATTCACTTATGTACTTTTTTACTTTACGTTATGTACTTGTTTCTTGTATTGTTTGAGATGATAATTATGTTATAATCAAATTATTCTGACTTAATTGGCCGATTCATTTATTTTATTTATAAAAATCCGGGGAAATATTAATTATATAAATAGTATAATTTTTAAGGTATGTAAGTTGCAGACATGTGTGGGAAGGAGGTTAGCGGCTTCACAAAAATAATGAAGGATCATTTCAACAAACTCATATATATAACGTTTGCCATGTAGCGGGTAAATTAAGGTTTCTTTGTCAAAAGTAGAAAGGCATGCATTTAAGAAATGAATTTCTGTCAAATACAATTTTATTGATTATCTTAGAAAATATTATAAAAAATATATAAAAGAAACTACCCTCTGAAATACAGAGATTAGTCAGTAAATGACAAAGTAGAATATTTTAGTCTTCTGCTCACCTACGTATAACCAAATAAGTCGGATTGTTAAATCTCACTTCATTATGATTACTCTTCCGAAATGTCTTAAAACCCCTATTAGTGCTATTCTAGGTGGCGACAATTTTGTAGAATATTAACTGGACAGTACCGCAGTTATATTTATAGAAGACTAGTCATTTTCATGGATCGCTGATCGATTGTCGGAGTTTTCTGAAAACCTTTGATTCCTTGTAAGGCCTGAATTGCTCTTGCACTTCTCTGAATGTGTAATGTGTGTTGGGAAAGAAGCTTCAGATGTGGGCGGTTGGCCTTGGCTCGGAGCAAATCAGATGAGCTCCAGCTAGTGGGCCAAGGCCGAAGCAACACCTCGGCATGAGTAATTACGCGGGCTATTGTTGTGTCTGCCGCGGCAAGAATGGCTCATTTGGCAAGTATGGCTCCAGTCCGGCGGAAGTTGCACCTGCCAAACAAAAGCGTACTTCATTTCACTTATCTGGTGTTACAAATATAGAACACTTCGTTGTTATATTAGTAAAATAATAGTTAAATATTTAAAAACTTCATATCAATAAGGGAAAACCTTACGGCTGCCAATTGGTATTATATTGTTACAATATATATATAATATTTTTTATGATAAATACATTCAATTATGCTTTCTCTTTCTGTTTATCAGCTCTTTCACTCCACCACTGAACACGTTCAATGTCGATGTTTTTAAAGATACTGTAACACTGAAGGGAAACAAACTTGTATTTACGATAACAAAATGTAATTGAAATATAATATTTTGTATATATATATATATATATATATATATATATATAATCACGAAGAAAAACACAAATACTGTTGCAACAAATGCGTTGGGCTTCAGTAGATCATTTCTGCAAAATTGACGATTATATGTATATATAAGTTCAGAAGAAAGACAAGAATGGAAAAAATGTTAATTGGACCAGGGACTCGAACCCTGGACCTCCCGATATCCAGCCGGGTGCTCTACCAAAGGAGCTAATTCTCGTAAACCTAAGTTAGGCTCACGTACCAATTCATTAATCACACTGTTCGCACCATAATTCTAGGAAATACGTGAAGAATGGACAATGCGTAAATTGATTACAGATGCGTAGAATTCTTGTCTATGGAAGTGGAAATGCTTCAAATGAAGCTCAGTAAGGTAATTTTAGAAGAAAGACAAGACTGGAAGAATGTCAACTTGGCTTAGGTTTACGAGAATGGAGAGATGTTGGATCGGGCGTTGGACGTCGACTCGGATTAGCTCGGTTGGTAGAGCACCCGGCAGGATATCGGTAGATCCTGGGTTCGAGTCCCTGGTCCGGTTGGGGCGTAAATTGTAAAACATACATGAACGATATTTTAATGTTTCATTATATTTTAGATGACCGAAGGTTTTCTCGGTGTAAATACTCTATGAATTTCTCTCGGGCTTCCAATCGGGTGACCTGGAGAATTTCATCCAGTATCTGAACCGGGAAAAAAATCGGCCAACAATTAGTAACTTATATGGAGAGTCAACTTTAAATCTCAACCATTATATATTTTTGACCATCTTTTAATATTTTGGAAAGATATAATATCAGTTTTAACACGCAATATTCAGCTTGCTGCATAAACGATAATTCCATGGAGTAAGGAATAAGCAATGTTCCATCACTAATCCTTTAAACAACTGAGCAATAGATTTAATTACACACAGTTTGATCATAAACTTCACAAAATTTCTTGATGATCTTATGATCTGATCATAAAAAATTCACACAAAAACTACAAGTAATAAGTCAAGACTGGGCTTGATATTGTCATTCAGCAAGAGATTCCGTCTCGTCAGGGATTTAGTTTGGCATCAACATATCGCAATAAAAATTGTATTGGGCCGGTGTACCATTAAGAAAGCATTTCCAAGTGTACTGAACAAGATTGAGCTGTCTTACTCTTTTAAAAGAAAATGGTCGGCTGCTCGTGCTTGCGGTCCACACTACTGCTTGTAAGCTGAATCTGCGTCGTTTGCTGGACCGTTTTCGTAGGTATTTAATTTCAACAACCCAAAATACCTTCACACAATAGTTATTTAGTTCTAAAGAGCCCAAATAAATTAAATAATAAATCTTTATCACAATAAATAACTCATTCTATATTCAAAATATGGCGTTAAAATTGTTATTATTTTAGTTATGAAACACAATTTCATTTACATCTGTACAATATATAAGTCGAATAAATGTCTTTCGGTGTCATTTACTTTGATAGTAATTCCCTCGGTGTTCTGGGTGTATAGTTTCAATTCCATTCAACATTGGAGGGGTGCACCCATAGAGGTGGCGCTGAAGGGAAGTTTCATAAAAATAACGTGAAAATAACTTTGCTTGGTGTCTATTCAGGAGATGTAAAAGTCCTTGAGAATTCAATACTTCACCGAAATGTTATAAATAAATACCCATGCAACGCCGGGCTCCCAACGAGTTAACAAAAATTAAAATAATAAAGATTGTAATATATACAAATTATCTGAATTAGGGCTGGTGACAGAATCGTCTTGTATGGCATACAGAAAAAGATCACAAAAAAAATCTGTATAAATGCATAGGATATTATGACGACTGACAAAACGACATTTCGTTTGTAATTCGTTTGGAATCATTTCAATTCTGTGAGGCTTGAAAATATTCAGTTGTCAATAAATGAATTCGCAAACTATTCCGCGGCACGCATCATAATTTGTGTGCCTAATATAAGAAATTCGCGGCTAGACAAAGATATTTGAATGTGTCTAAGCAGTCAATTAGCACTGATCAATTATCTATTCCTTATTTAATTTTTTCCCTTGATATTTGTCACGCGTTTCAAATTGCGAACATTGGATGTAAAAACTGTTCTATGGAGAATTTAACTCTCAGTTTCGGTGATCTGTTAAACGTCGCTCGCCATTTTTTTTCCAAACAATATATTTTTATTTATTTAGATTAGCATTAACTGCTAATAGTCATTAGCGTATAAACAATATGTTGAAGTGGTAGTCATTCCACTGACTGGTTTGATAATAATGCTGCCCATAGTAATCCATCCTTTGCTAATTGCAGCCCACAAACAGCCTGATTTGCCTAACATACTCCACTCTTCATCTTCCTCTTCTCTTTCTTTCTCACACACTTTCCTCTAATTCTAATTTAACCAGTCAATCGCATATTTAAATGTGGTCTTTTAGCCCGTGTCATCCATAATGATCTCTCCTCAACAATTGAATTGAAGACTTCCTGTTTTTTTAAACCCGATCTACCTCATATTATTTTCTGTTTTGATTCCATACAACTCTACGCTCAACACAAGCAAATGATTTCGTCGTCACCAAATTCGTATTTGATGTATGCAAAAGCTTTCTTTTTTTACCCATGCTCTCCTTCCTTGTGATACCCGACTTTTCATATCTTCGGTTATTCTATTGTGCAAATAACATAATTAATTTATTCACGCAATAGTATCATTTCCTAATCTGATATAGTTTGCATCACATCATTTTACTACGCTTCATTATTTTAGTTTTGTCTCTATTAACTTTCATATTGTACTTGGTTTTAAAGATGGTGATCATACCATTTATCAAGTTTTCCAAATCTTCTGCTGTATTTTATAAAATTACAATACCGTTAGTGTCTTAAATTCTTTTTCATGGACTGTGACATCTCTCCTTCATTGTTTGTTCAATGTTAAGTTTAAGTAGTATAGGTGATAGATTGGAATCCTTTCTTATTCATTTCTTCATTGTTCTTCCTTTTAATGTCCATAAATTCAAACTACTACTGTCTAGCTTCTGTTCTACGTAGCCATTCGCCCTCTGTATTATATCCCAACCAAGGATTCTTCCTGACTTGTTTGCTCTTATTGAAAGCTCTTTCCAGAGCCAATAATAACGTAATTTTGATTTGGAAACATAGTTTTAATGCTATGATTTAATTATATTTTTATTTAATCTCTTTTTTTAATTCCTCTGATTGTCAACCATCAGAAAAAATAACCATTGTGAGACAAGCCCAGGAGGCCTATTCATCCCAATGCTGCCATCCTAACCATTCCGCATCCCCCTTCCTAAACTATTAAAGGGGAGTTGCCAGTTTCTGAATCACCCTCATGTAGCCTGCTAACCCCACCCCCACCTCCCCCACACCACCACAAAAAAATACTTTCAAATCAAATTTTCGGGATTGTATGTTTTGCCAAATTACGACGCTGTCGATAAATTACAGATTTAGGTGAGGAATGACGTGTCCGGGTAGGACGAGGTTCACGGGCGTACTCGTAGTTCTGGGACGGACACCGTGAACTTTGGCTCCCGCGCTCGAGAAAGTGGCACCTATATTAAGTCAGAGCAGTGAGGCAACATCACCCCAACACTTTCCCTATCCTCAGGCTTACTCAGAAAGAGAGGGCGAACTTAAATTTCTCACGGACATTCCTGCGCCGCTTTCAAGAACTAATTGCACAAAGTGTGAAACCTTTACTGTACGAGATTATATTTCACCTTAAATGAGTAGAAGAATTATTTAACTAAATTATTAATTAATTAAATGCATATATTTATTAATAGACATGTGTTCTTATTTTCTAACTTATTAATTACTAGGCCTTTATATATACACAATAATTATTAGACATTTAAATAGAGGATTTGACTAATATTCCCTGTTAGTTTGCGCAAGTTATTTTGAATTGCGTTATGTAGGGATATATTGATAACTAGCTGGGTCCCCGGTGTTTCCCGTATATAGGCTACATTAATTTAAACCCGGAGAAGGTAATTAATTCGATATTCTCTAGGTCAATAAATGATTTAATTGTATATCGAGACGGGCAAATTTATTTGGACCATTATCTCGTTGGGCCCACAATAATTTATGCCGATTGGACAGTTAGCTTAAAATTAACGGAAAAATGACTTTCGGTGACTTAAGCACGCCATGAACTCTCCTGGAACATTAAATGAGCGAAGTACCTTAAGAGAACCGAAAAAGACCAAAACATCTCGGCTTTAACACATTGAAAATATTCCTTGTCGTTTAATGACAACGGCAAAATCCACTTTAAGGAAGTGTTCTCCCAGCACAGTTCGGGGGACATGAATATTAAGTGGTTGAATAATGTATAGAATGTACCTCTTTCCTTCATCATATGAAACTTAATTTATATAATATTAGAACCTTGTAGGTATTTTATCATTGATTTTTCTGGATATTTACATTTTTTACATGATTTAATTTTTTTTATCTATAAACACATTTAAAAGTCTGTTGGAAAATTTAAGTCTCTTCCCAAATTTAAATAAAATTATAAATAATAGCAAAATTATGACAAAAATGTCAAAATTTTCTTGAATAACTGGGCAACATATACTATTTTCACTAATAGAATACAAAGTAACGCATTTAACAATATAATCTCTAACCTCAAATATTCTTTTAAAAACCTTTGGTATAATAATATTTTCTCGTTACTCTTTATTATTGTTTCTTAATGCGGCGAAAATATGTCACATATTAAGAGCTTTAGGATAATGTTTATGGTTAAGGTACGAATAATAGTCAGTGCATAAAATAAATGTAACAAATAAGAAAATCCATCTACTCTTCAGTAGAAAACGTATTAATTAAGTGTGATGTCGTTAAATATTTTGAATTCTCATTTGAAAATATCTCCTCAGACTTCCAATTAACATTTCTCAGTTGCAATGGACGTTAATGAGGTAAGCTGATATGTGTTTACACATAGAAAACACACAATCACAGAGTTATAATGAATACCGTCTTTATTGTTTGTGTGTGTCCTTCATATAATTAGCCGATTTGACAATAAAAATGTTGTGTAAATTAATAAACTCATCCTTATTCCGAATAAATAAATAATATTGAAAATAATAACTCTGATATTATAATTCCAATCTTACAACATATATGTAACATTTAAACGAAATTAACGAAGCTCATAACACTCTCAAATATCTGAACTTCTGAAGTGACGTAAATTCGGTTAAAATACATTTATATAAAGAAGATATACAGCATTCATTTATAACACAAATTAGTTACATTTTGTGGCGCCAGAAGATTTAATCTGTAAAATTTCACAATAAAACATAACTTTTATTAGGTTTATTAGGTCGCATCAACAAAATTCTGTCATTAACCACCCTTACAAAAGTTTACTTAAATAGGGCGACTGGGTATGGAATCCTAAATTCAGGGTTCATAACAATTCAATTAGCTAACTTGACTTGATTGGAGAAATCCAGAAGGTTGCTGATAACCCTAACGTCCGTGCAGAAGTCCATTGCTGAGAATTGATCAGTGGTCTCCTCTCTGATTGCAAAGTAGCGGCAAGTTGCATATTTCACAGCTTGGTTGCGGAAATCTACAAAACAGAAACGAATGAGTGAGGTTTAAATGTAGGGGTTTTAGGCTGCACTTACATTATGTTGTGTAAACCGTGGGAGTCAAATTAGATGCTTTAGTATTGAGTAATTGCTTATTTCTTGATAGAATAGGCCATTGCTTTTACATATCCTGTTTTCATGCCAATTGTTTCCAGTCTGTTGGATATTTTTAATTACACGTTTTGCAGCGCATATGGGGAGGGTTTCCTGGGTATGTTGAGAGACCACCGCATGGACTCTCCTATGCCTGACATGTTTTTCGTGAGTCTGGTATTGTTATATAAGTTTTCTCTGATTAGGTTGATGTTCCCCCTTCTGATTCTAGGGTTCTGTATGTCGTTGATCGCTGCTAAAGAGTCCGTGAGGATGATCAAGTTGTTATAACATGAGTCAATTTTGTAAGTTCCTCTGTTATTGCTAGCGTGGAAGTAATCGCACATTCAACCTCTGCTTCCGATTTAGACGCATCCCTGTATTCTGGAAGCGGGTTATCTTATTTCGATTTTGGATACTAATTGATAGAAAACAAAATGTTACGAGGTTCTCTCTCTCGACAGTGTATTTAGGGCCAATATCAGTAATTCAACGAAGCTAATTTTATATTAAAGTGTCATTAATACTTATGCTAAAATATTTCCTACATAAGGTACCTGTACCAAATAAGGCCCACCCTCATTTTCTGACCTCAAAAATATGACAATAGCGCCAATTGTCTTTGGTAATGAAAGCTTATGACATCTAATGCTTATAAATATAATTACATCTTTAGCCGTTCTTGTGTCAGCCATTTTATGTTTTTTGTAATATGCAGTTTCTTTCAAAACTATTAAATCACACGTGTTTTAAAGCAGTTGCTCCTATTAAGGCCCTTCCCTGGCGTTTCAAACAAGGCCCGGGTGTTTGTGCTTTCAATAGAGCATTATTTAAGTATTTACTTTGTTATGTGCGACGCCAAAGTATATTTAACTGTGGAACATTCACATGTGACATGTATTTTTAATATACAAGTTAAATTTATTAATTTTTGAGAATTTTTACATTGCTGTTAGTTGGTTGCTACGAGAAAAGTCAAAACAAAAAATTTAAAGTATATATTCATTATTTTTATCTTAAGACTTATAGATGAAGGTCATTTATTTTTTAATAATTTTATTTCAAGCATTTAAAAAATTAAATCCGGGAATTTTAAACTTGAACTTAATAGCGCGTGGTTTAAGGAAAATGTTTATTTTTATATGAACCCAGAAAAGAGCAACATGGACTGAGGATGTTTTAAAGAGAGCGATGGTAGCTGTTAGCGTAGGGATGTCTGTCAGATGTACAGGACCCCCCCCCCCCCCGATGTACGTTACGCAATCACATAACTTTTGGAGTACCAACCAAAAATTTAGGACGGAGGCCTTGCTTAGACTAGGGTCACGAAAAAGAGCTTTGCCGAAGAGTTTTTAGACTTGCTGAAGTTTGGTATCCAAGAACAGCTTAAGTTCTCCAAAGATGCGTATTTTTATACTGTGAGAAGAATAATTTGCAGAATCCATTCAATCAGACGAAATGATTGTCTGGACTATTCCTATATTTTATATATATTATTCCTATGACAACGAAAATTACTGTTATCAAAACAATTTAGAATATTGTGTAATAACCTTAAAAATGGAAAAATAAGACACTAATCTTCGCGTACAATTAATTAAGAATCTTTTGACTGAAAATAGAAGTATACAGATCTCAGTAGTATCTCATTCCACTTATTATTCATATAAAAGAGTGTTCAAATTTAAATGCTCCATAAATGAAATATGAACCGGATTTGGCCAAGTGTCATATTTGGAAATGGGGTTCCTAACAAGGCCCAGAAGCAAGAGTTTTACTTTAATGTGATGATATTAATTAACTTTCCTCTCTGTTAACATTTATTATTTAACTGCATACAGTTGGGGGATGTTAAGTGTATATTTATCCTCTAACACACTGAATAAACAAATCTTAATCGTTAGGTGGGCCTTGTTTGGTGCATGTAACTTACAATTCATACAGTTGAATATAACGAAACAAAGTGTTCTATGAGCAATAAGAACAAAGGTATTTAACAGGAGGGTCTTACGGGTTTCCTCATCACTCTTCAAAGATTGAGCACTGTTTCTCTGTACAGATCAGGTGCAAGGAAGAATCTGGTATACGACCACTGTAGACCAATGCAGCAAAGTGAAGCTGTTTCAAGGAAAAGCAGTCGTTCACGTATGCAAGGAGATATTGCTCGAATCCACCTCACGCCGAATTCAAAATTGTTCGCTGGAAATAAGAATCTGGTCCTATACGATAACTTCAGTCCGTTCGCCTCGCTTAGAAACTTTCCAGTTTTCAACCTGTGACTCAAAGCTTTTCTCAAAATTTGTATTGCTGCATTCAGCTTATCCGATGAAGGCCACATTTCCAGAAATCATTACTGTAGTTTTAGTGAGTACTGTTTCTGACTAGTTCCGACTCAGAATCAGTGTCCCAGCTCCATGATTCTCAACACTTCACTAATCAGTTTCTTTCCCTCTACCGAGACATAAAAAAGTGTTTCACAATCAAAGCGTTCGTTTCCACAAGTGCAAGTATTTAACCATTGGAAAATATTTTTCAGCTCTTTAAAGTTTTAAATGTTCTTTGTAATTAACTATGGTGGTATAGTTTCAAAGACAAATATTAAATGTATTCCCAGGATGCGTCAAATCACGTCAACAAAATCATTGCCAGAAAATATTTTTTCTTGACAATTCCGTACCACGGAAATTACTCATACACTGACGGAAGAGTTAAGCCATATAAAAATGGTTCCGTAAAATACTATATAGAATGTACTCGTTAGAAGGTGGCATGGCATATTAATGTGACGGTTGAGCGTGAGTACTCGCACCTTGAGCACGCTGCCCTTTCACGGGAGACGGGAGAAGATACATTAGCCTAGCGGTAGTTTATGCAAGCAAATACTGATAAGCTGGCGTCATCCGCCGAATTCATCTTCAACACTTCAATTACTTGCTTACGCGGGATTCGTGTTATTAGAACCTGAAATTTAAATACATCACAGAGTTGTTAGCGGTAACGAGTACCTTAAACCCTTCATTAGTATTAGATTAGTAGCTGATCCGGTCTTAAACGTTTAATACGTACAACCTTGACCAAAACTCGCAATTTTTTATGTATTTTATATATTTTTATTATTTAATTATGTACTAAATATTGCAGTCCCTTCTCAACCCTGCGACGTATGTAACCTTCAAATAATGAATATGGATACTCATTGTATAAATTGAGATCTCGGGAACACTCACGTATTTGAAACAGCATTTACATTCGACTTAAACGTAATTACATACTCCGTCTGCATTATATTTGAAGACTTAATACTTCTGTTGTTGTGGCAGTAGTAAATATTTAATTAAAACTTAAAATATGACAGAAGATAAACATAAAAATTGAAAGTCGAAAACCTTCTCCATAAAACTGAATTACGTTGTACTAGAGTTTGCTGTAAGAAGATTTATGAGGCGCACACAGGTATTTCTTAAATTACTCCTAGATATATTCATATCAGATGAAATATTTTTACTACTTGTGAAGTTTCAAGTAAATGAAGAGTTCAGATCAGTAAATATAAGAAGTGATACTGTTTCTAAATGAAGTAACATGTATTTTTTAAAAACTATTTCAATTAATATTTCCAGTACTACTTTCTTACATTTCTCACGTACACTACTAATCTTTACTTTTCCGGTCCTGTATAAAATACTTGTGCGTGACTTGTCGCTTATACTTTAACAGATACGAATCCTTTCTCCATGTCTCTGAATGAAAAATCATGATTTTACTACGATTTGCTTATTACTGTTTTAATTCCAGGGTATTTGTATAATATTTTCTAATATCACTCTGAATACATAGTTTACAGCGGGAAGAATTTTTGAGTGGCCCTAATATTTTAAAATTGCTCACTCCGTTCCTCCAAGCCTCGTAAAATACAAGGCATTTAAAAGATTTTAGCATAAAGTATAAAACAAAATTATGGAGTCGAAAGAAATTTGTTACAAATTAGACCGAAATGAAAGAAATTCTATAAATTTTGGAAAAAAATTCAAGGAATTCCGAAAATTAATTATAACAGATGAATATGGTCCTGAAAATAAACAATTAATCGATTAATGTTCAGAATATACGGTTAATTATAGACCAGAAATTGAATCAATACGAAAATCAGATTGGAAAAAATCTCGGCCGGTCGGAATATCGAACCCGGATCTTCGGATTATCAGGCACGAAATCTATAAACAATGAATGGAGAAAACTCACGACGGGCTGAGTCAACTCGGATAGCTAAAATTGTAGAATGCCCGCCGATTATAGAAATTCAATCAATTTAATCATTTTTTGAAAAAAACTTGTCGAAATATACGATAAAGCCAATACATTCTAGAATTTCAAGTAACGTCACAAATACATTAAATTAAAGAAATTCCTTAAATATTTCTGTTGTATTCATTATTAAAATTCAACTCCTAATATTTGCACTTCTCACTGCTTTAAGTGATTACTTTTCCAACACTCCACAGTGTTTTATATCGTTAGACAATCTGACTTACACACATGTCCGATAAATTAGTCGCTCTCCATTTTTTAGCGGAACATATAATTATTAGGAGCCATCTATAATCCCCCCCCCCCGAACCAATATTATATTATTGTCAGTACGCATTGTTGAATAAACGTTTGATGTAATCTGTATTTAATTCCTTGTCGTCATTGCTCTTTTTTATTTCTTCACTCAAGATGAATTCATCTTCAATTAGGTCAATACGTACGTTTGCTGGAGCAAAAAACCATTTTAAATCCTAAAATTAAAAATTTCAATTTATATTCGTAATAATATGCAAAGTAGCTCTCTGTGAATGTACTAGATTTGGTGTTGAAAATAATCAGAAAAATGTATATTCTCGATATAGTGAATACTCTGCGATACCACATAACATGGATCATAAGTCATCTTTTATTTAAATTTACAGCGCTTTATTATCTGATGTTCCATTAGCTCCATGATAAATAATGTTTATAGTGTTTGAAATGCACTACTCAGCCGATTGATTTTTATGCTACATATTAATTAAAGATAATGTGGCAATAAATTGTTGCGCTTCATTTACGTTTAATATATTTAACGGTCTTCTCAAGATATAAGCATGCACATGGTTGATTAAAATTATTTCTCATAAATACTTATTTGCGGTCATGGATGCGGTTTATATAAGTCCGGAGGTAATGAGGAGGTAAATACGGATCGGAAATTAATGGGTCGAAGAGTTTGCTTCTTAATTTGCCGTAATATATTATTACAGATTCAGAATGCTTTGGAAGCACTGGCAGATCTCCGAATATTATCCAGAATTATTAATTCAATTGTTGAATTATAATCTTCATAATGTCTTGCATTTTAGGTACTTTTAGCACCACAAGCAACAATTTTGAGAAGGATAACTATATTAAACATTAATAATACTATAACAGTGATAGTGTTACCGTTACTCAGCAACAAATCTGATTCTGTCTGATTAATATTCAATGGTGTCTAATTTTTAAAAACAGAAAAATTTCGATTATCTTTGACACACATTAGTAATACGAAAGTATCTTTCCTTCACACATATTATAAATATTGGCAATTTAAATTATCAATTAACGTCCAATTATAGATGAAATTTTTATTCAATTCAACCGACCTTTCTTCACCATATTTGCTGAATAAGAAACAAGTAAGAACTTAATTTTTCTCAATAACTCATCAATGCAATCGCTGTGATTTAAGACTCCATGAGAGTTATTCAACCAAAAATATTGTGTATAATTACGTCTTCAAATTTAGATAGTGCACGATATGTTTTGAATTTAGCATAGAAATCGATATTTGAGAGCACTTCGCCTTGTATTCTTTGTGAAACGGTTGGTAGAAGAATGTCACAATAGAACAATAAAGAATGTAAACGAGTCACACAGACTCTTGGGGCGCCAATGTAGATCACGATTCGTGAATAGAATAAGTGCCGTTACTCCGCAATTTATATTTAACTACATGAAGTGAAGGATACTTCTCTACCTTCTGCATCATACCGAGAGAACTAAAAGATTAACGACCAGAAGGCAGGCACACGTAATGAGGCTTATAAGTACGTAACCCAATATCAATAAGTCTACACTTGTTTTACAATAATGGCAGCTTTTAATCAACTACCCGTACTTATAAACTTGCCGAAACACCAATTAAAATTTTATTTTTCTAATTTTTTGTTTTGCTTAAGTTAATGTTAATTTTGTGTATTCAAAAATAAGATTTAGTATCTTTACATATTTTCGTATTCTTAAAGAAATCATTAATTACGATAAGCATAATAGTATAAATAGCTAGACAACAAGCAATCATTTGTCGCATAGAAATTTTTACTCACTAACTTTTTCTTTTCAATTTTACCAAGTAATCGTTTCTTATTTTACATTTCTATTATCTATAAATACCTACTGTATCTTATCCTCACGAGTTAAGTAAAACCTCATTTACAATTGTACTACCGCAAGATATTATGAGGTATGAAGTAAGATCTGAATTTGCACACAAGCCAGTTTTTGACACGTCACAGAAACACTTCTCCCGTGGAAATATTTATGTCAATTTTTTCAAAACTATGTAATATAAATACGAACTGGTGAATGTTATTATGAACGACACCCATTACTGATTTTAATTTGATAAATAAAAATTAAATGAAGTTAATATCATATAACGAACTTATTATATTGTTATTGTTGTTGTGGTATTCAGTCCTAAGACTGGTCTGATGCAACTCTCCATCTTGCGCAAGTCTCTTCATTTCTTCATAAGTAGCACAACCCACATCCTCCGTAATCTGCTTAGCGTGCCTTAGAACGTGGCCTATTAATCTATCCCTTCTCTTGGTCAACGTCCTCCATATTGTTCGCTTTTCCCATATTCTGTTAAGAACTTCCAGTTATATATAGCACAGAGAAATAGTTGCCATTTAATTCATTATTTACAATTAAATTTTCCTACAATTATAAGAAAATATATTCAGGTACGGAAAGAGGTAAGCGACGGGGCTGTGGAATTTCCCGTCTTTGTCTGAAGATGTAGTGTCCCGTTTCAAATCGCAAGTTTCCCTACAGGTTTGAGGAATAAATCTTGTCAGCGACCCGGGGAAAACCACCCCAGGAAAAATCTCAACCACCGATATAGCGGATCCCATGATCTTGGAAAATTCATTGTGATTGGCGCAGACACGTCACGTGGAGTGATGCTTTACCCCGTAGTGGAGGTCATACAGATAAGAGGACAGGTACGACTGGACTTGGAAGTAAAATGAAGTCAGAAAGAAGGGGAGGGGAAAGAAGGAAGATAAAATAAGAAGAGTTTTCTACAAGACTTAGAGAAAGAATGCTCGTGGAGACGGACAACTGGTTTTCCTCGACGTATTTCGCCTGTTGAGATCACGGCTGCCTGTGAAGGAGGAAGACATGTTTCACGAGCTGTACCTGCTGGATGCTACTCGAGTCGCGCCGGATACTCAAAAGTCACCTAATACCTGATAAAGTTTTCGAGCCGCCAGCTCATAACAAAATAGGTTCGTTTTCCGGCTCATCGTAATAAGCGAGATCTCTGCTGCATGTTCTTTTGTCTGTTTTTAAATTAAAATTTGATAATTAAATGTTGAAATCATCATTTCCCTTTACATAATATATAATGCCTCTGTACCTACTTTTGTTAAATCGGGCACTATTTATTGACTTTCGAGGTTCCATTATTTACTCCAGCACGTTGAGTAAGGCATAGGAGCAGCACATCACGTTGTCCAGTTGTGAGTTAATACAGGAAAGGGTTATAAATGGAAACACATACTACTTTATTAAAGTACGAGGTGTTTCCGGGGAATGGCATTTATAATTTCCTCTCGGGTTTCCATCCGGGTCAATGATTTTAACAGTGACGTTTCGATCTTTAGACTGAAGATGATGACAGAGAAAGCCAACGAAACGTCACTGTTAAAATCTTTGACCCGGATGGAAACCCGAGAAGAATTTATACACATACTACTTTCCTTGCAGAATGCATTTAAGTCCAGAAATGTTAGTAGGAATGCACAAATAAAAATGCAACTTATTAAAGACCTATAATAAAGTTTGTATCGGAAGATTCGTTGTTGGTAGCAAAGAAGGAAGGCTGTGTATTGAGTTGGGAAAGAAAGGTATTGGAAAAAATTTGGGAGAGTTAGAGAGGAAGAATTCTGGAGAGCAGGGGCAAACACAAAACTGCAGAAACCTGGACAGATGGATATTGTAGTTAAAATAATACAGGAATGATAATAATAGCCTGTGATGTACAGAGAATTCCAGAAACTCTGAATGTTAAGAAAGTGTTTTGAGGAAAGGACTAGAGGAAGACCTTGGAAAAGGTGACTGGATGATGTGGATTATGACCTGAAAACAATGAAAATTGGGAATTCAAAAGGAAGGCTATTCCACAGAGTTGGAATTAGGCAGGTGATAAAGAAGGGGGCGGAAGCGAAATAGAAATTACAAGAACTTTGCAACACCTCACACAAAGAAAGTAATTTTTAAGGTAAAAAGGAGATGAAAAACATTTTTCATTCTATTGGGTACCTGTTTACAAAATCGGTAATTACTTTTGGGACATCAATATAGCCAGTCAGTTAGTACACGAGTAAACATATTGATCCATTTTTGATCAGCATTTTCCATTCTTATGCAACTGGAAAAGATTTTTTTAGCTAATAAGATGTCGTACAAGCCAAAGAATTTTGGCACGGTTGTTGCTAAGCAACTTTCTCTTTGGTTCTCTGTTCCTGTATTATAACATTTTTTGACGAAAGATAGCAATTTGAGTTTGGAATGAAGGCATCCCTAAGGAAGATGTCAGAAAATTCTGAACATTTCCTCAGAAGATTAAATAGCATTTTATTTACAATTAGGACATATTATAAACACAAACACGTTTAGATAATATTCCACTATGTAAGTGTTCTCATTTAACGTCTTCCAAAGTTTCTGCTACGATTGTTATTATCATAAAACTTTATTTCCTTCGTACCTGATTTAATCTTATTGTTTGTAGAGATTAATGTGTTCAATAGGGTTTGCAAATATGACTGATATTTTATAATTTAATATACATCTCTTTTACAAATTTTGAAAATGTTCCATCAACTTGCTTTACTGAAAAGAAAACTATACTTTACTGTTTAATTAAGGAAAATATGAATTAGTTTTAACTATGGCGATAGAAAATTGTATTTTTAGATTCAATTGAAGCAAGAATAAATCAATTTTGATGTGTACCCATCTTAAAAAATATTAAATTAAGTTGTCCATGGCAGATCACAGATGCAGTTTACTTAAAGGAATGTCTGTTTTTGCTGATTCAGATCTATAGAAAAAGTCTCTTTACGATAAAAGGGAAAGAGTGGTTTATGAGATTTAAACGGCCTTTCAACATCTCACTTTCCACTCTATTACATTTCACTGCATCGTACTTTCGTACTCTCTGCACGAGTATTGTTCTGTTTGACTTACCATAACTAGTGTCAAGGAAACAGTCGTCGCTGCGCCACTAATGTAGGTCACTTAGAATATTATATTACTAACACAATCTCTTCCTTCTCTCATGCCGACATAGGTCTCAATCAGTTGCACTTAAATCGTACGAGGAAAATAGGCTCAAGCTCATTAATACATTTGATTTTCCTCTAATAACATAGTATTTTATAATTAATTTACGTCACTCCACCGCTTAAGGTTCAAGGTGGATTTTATTCTCTCAGCCTTTTACTCATATTATGGACCAAACTTGGTTGAAACTGCTCCACGGAAAAGGAATTATTTGACTCTACTCTCCTAATCATAGCAAATATTAATCAAGAGCGTCACTTAAACCGAATTAAGTTTTATTTTCAACTGTTTCTCTCCTCGTCCATTTCACCACACTTAAACTGTGATGGGCTGAATGTCAACCGGTGGTATGAAAATCACTTTCCACCTCAATGAACTATAAAACTCAGAATATACGACAATATTGGTTCTTCTGGACATTTTAAATAGTTTCTTCTCACTCTCCGTCACAATTATGACAGGAACTGTTCATGATATTTACCCTTAACAACTCCAAACGACATATTTTCAAATCGATTTGCCTGCTTAACCAATAATATATATAATATATTTAACTATGTATACATTTAACTATATGTATAATATTTATACATATATACATGTAAACATGTATACATTTAACTATATATATATATAATATATTTAACTATCATCCAGTCCTTAATCTCCACAATTAAGCAAACAAAAATTTTCTAGAAACTCCTTGTTTTCTATTAATTAAATTCTGGTTGAAATATGTCAGAAGAACCAACATAATAAATGTCTCCATTAATACTTCAATATCGTCAGCAAAGCGTAAGGTTTTTATTTCTTCTCCTTGCAGTATGATTCCTTTTCCATATTACGTTTAAACTTTCTTCATCACCATTTCTATATATAAGTTAAAAAGCATGGACGACAGACTGCATCCTTGTCCTACTCGTTTCTTGATTTCTGTATATAAAAAATATTCAATTAACTAAAAGCTGTAAAATTGGCCAAAGACATCTGCCAACAAATTAATTTTTTTGTGTATTTTCTTTTTATTTATTACTTCATTCCCATTATTTAATACGAAAGAAGAAATGTGTTATTGTACTTTTGTCCCTTGTGTTCACTCAATAAAGCAATGGCGCCTGTACTTATTCTAAATTTTTATCAATGCCAAAACCTGCAACCGTGTTTGTCAGAAAGCAGACGTTTAAATTTCTCTAAACCCGTGAATCCACACACTTTAACCGACTTACTAGCCTGGTAAAAATCCTTTGTTTATTTGGTTACCTAAGCTAACAGTTGGTAACCGAATATAGGGATTATTATTTCCGCTGATTCTTAGTGGACAAAACCTATTGAGAACAGTCGGACTTGATAATATAGCGCCAGCGCAGGAATTGCCAAGTTAACCTAAACTATGGTTTAAGATTCTGATCGTATATTTCCGAGACGAGTCCACAATTGTGAAAATCAGAGTCCTTGTTGAGAGACATTTGTAAAGTAATCCCAAGATGGAAGCAACCCTGGAATTGTTTCACATAGTTGACCAATTCATAACTACTCTCCAGATTGGGAATATTGTCTAACAACGCATTGTAACGTTTTTTTTCAGGTTCTGCTACTAAAGGAGAACCAGCGAACGTTCTTTGAAACGGTATCAGCGTATAAGGCCAAGTTTCAAGTTGCAAATACGGAAATGATTACAAGGTTTGTGAGGTTTTTGCTTTATGGCGCTCGTACTTCAGCTGGTGCTCTGTCGTCACAAACAAGACGCGGGATGAACTGTTACACTTGCTTCTAGGAATCATTCCTATGGCGATCGTCACATGTCAAGATTGCAACCTCAACCCGTATTACTAACAATGGTTAGTCAGACATATAAGGAATCGAACTCTATTCGTTGCATTCGTATTTCTATTGTGAAGCTACATAATTTAACGATTAGCAACTTTCAGTAATGTGAATCTTGGAAAATTACTCTGGCGTCGTCCTAGTAAAGTTGGCAAATTTTATCCTAAAAACGATATGTCATTTTGTATTGTAATAGAGAAGGACCACCAATTGGTGAAAAAATCCTCGTAGTTTAAGTTTACCTTTCCATCAGCATCATAAAAAAAATTGTCCAAATTTACTATGAAATATATTGAAAAGCAAACGTAAACTAAATGCATTGCACTGTAATCGGTCTAATACGTCGTGGGGCTTCTAATTTAACATTTTATTCTCAAAGTAGCAGAAATATTTTTTTTTAATACTGGTTACAATCATGACGCGTTCTTAAATTTTAGGCTAATCGGACTAATAAAAAAAGAGGCACCTTTGGTTGTACTTTAGCAACAAGAGCCAATGGCGAAAAATATTGATTGTAATTATACTTATAGTCAAAAGGTTTACCATATTCCATGTTTTTTTTATCAACGCAAACGAAGCAGTTACAATATAAAATAAAGTAAATACGAAATTGTCAGTATTATGTTACTAACACAGTGATCGCTAGTAACTATGTAGTAGAAGCAACCTTTATAATTAAAAGGAAAAAATATGGAACCGAGGATTGATACATCGATAGCAGCGTACCAGGTTCATCCTTCTCATTAGGACTATTTTTAATGTTAAATAATTATTCGGACAATTAAATATATAATAAATGATTTAATTAGCCTCTTTTTATCAAAGTTCTCTTATGCCGAGACACCTTCACCTATTTTAGGAGGTATATGTACCGGGGTCAAAGACCTTGGGCATATGGCAAGAGCTGTCCGCTGATCCCATTGGATCAGTCGGCCAACTGCCTCCTGAAACTGGTGGAGACACGGAGAAGGGAATGCTGCGTCCCCACAGCAGACTCGTCTCCCGTCATTCGGAAGGGCGTGAGAATAGTACCCAATGCCCGACCTACCTGATGCAGGTTTTCTAGGGTTTTCCCTGCATCTCTTTAGGTAAAACACCGGGTAGGATCCTTAAACCATAGCCCGGGGGCCCTAGTTAACCCTTGGCTACCTTGCTCTACCTTCCGCATCCCCCCTTTTCAATTCCCTTCCTATGCTATTAAAGGGGAGTTGCCTGTTTCAGGATCACCCTCATGTAGCCTGTTAACCAAAAAAAAACTCACTGCATGACTTTCCAGATAAATTTTTACCTAAAGAAATCTCAAATGAGAGACGAAACGTCGTAATATTTCATATTTAAATTATGAAAATACTGAAAAATAGGCTAATTAAATCATTTATTTTTAATGTTATTCGTCAATTTTATTTTCATATTATTATTCGTTAAATTGTTTTTCTGTGATTTAGTAATTAATTCTACAATATTCTTTATTTACTCGCTTGAAGAATGTAAATTTCCAGGGAGCGCTAAGTAATTTTCTTTCCGAAAAATTTGGGAACGGGCCGTTTAAACAAATTTTGAAAAGCGAAATCCACGTTACTAGTAGAAAAAATGTAAATTACGTGTAATTGTTTGGAATTTTCAATTTAATTATTTTCTCAGTATTTAAACATCGTCATATCTTGTAAATTAAGAATTTATTTAATAAATGTGGCATATTTTCCTGTCTTCTGTTTCTGTGGCTTTATAGACCTAGAATTAGAATTAGATTTATTTATTGGTTCATTAACCCTCCATTGAGGAAATAGGACGACTCAAAATACATGCACAGTTAACAGGTATGTTAATAAAATATATAATCTTGAAAATAATACATAAATGTAACAAATGTACAATACATTAATAAACAATAAACAAAGACACCATATACAAAACAAGAACAAGACATGTGGAACTCATACACTAAAGAAAATACAAGAAACAATTACACAAATATATAAAGGGTTAATATTCATACATAAACGTGGAAAGAAGAAACCGGTACATATAATTATAAAAACTATAAAATATCATCGTTAATAATTTTAATGGAATAAATACTAATCTTATTATTCACTTGTTTCTACGGAAGCACAAGGACACTCATTTATTTTACCACAGAAAGCTGACAGTATAATTAATCATTTTTCACAGAAAACACCATTATTCGCATATATTTGAACAATAATTCATTTTGCGATAGAGATAATACATTATTTTATTATTTTAGATTTATTGTTATTTATTTTCTCGTAAAACGACGATGAGTTTAAATGTCTTTCCTTAGAAGCAGGATTGTGCGCCATTTTAAACTAAAGATATAAAGAAATTCCATAAAAATCACTAACATTGTTGCTTGTTAGTAATATTGTTTCTTTCCTCAAATTTATTTTTTGTACCAACATCTTTAAATAATATATCAAGATTCTCGAATATATCGAATGGGCTAATTAATTATGTTATTTTTACTGTACTATTATTTCTCATGTGTTGATTCCTCCCGCAACCGCGCATTTCTCAATCAGTACGGTCACGACTTTCCATTGCATGACCTTACAATTCAATATTTGTGCTTGTTATTCTGTTCCCTCAGTAATCCCCCAGGCAATACCCTCATACAAACAAATTTCCTACATTCCTTTCCGTTATAACTGCATTACAGATTGCTTAAATTCTTGTTTACTCCGGCTACTAATATTCTGTGTTGGACATTTCTTTTGCATACAAATTTTAAAGATATCTTCTATCTTATTATAAGCGGTTTGTGAATATTTAAGTTATCTATGAAGTTCAGGAAAAATCTCCGTCTTAAAATAGTGGAGATTGTAGTGACAGATAATTATAATTGTACATTTATTTTACGGGAAACAGAATTAGCTCCTGTGAAATACGATGAATGATAAGAAGTCAGAAACAGAAAATTTTAATTTACAATAAGATGTTTCGTCCCCAAATTTCGAGACCACTACAGTTCTTTGATAAAAATTTAGTGCTGCTACCGCAAAATGTAAATTCTATAAATGTAAAAACAATTACGGAAAATTTGAATTACAAATAAAATTAGACTGACTTAATATTAAAAATGAAATACAATTAATGTCCAAAAGTAGTAAAAATAAAATTCTCATATTAAATAATACGTTTCGTCCCCAACTTTCAGAATCTGTTAAGTTCTTTATCGAAAATATTATTGAAATTTAGTGTTGCTACCACAACATACGGGGCCGAAACGTATTTAATGAAAATTAAATCAAATTAAAATTTTTCTGTTTATGACTTTCGGTCATTCATTGTATTTTATTTTTAATACCAAACCAGAGTAATTTCATTTTTTATTTATGGTTCCGATTTTAGTTTCTCGCTGTACATCATTAGTTATTTATGAAATTTGATTTGAGCCAGCGTTAATTCGGTCTTCGTAGATGTATGAAATGATTCTGAAATGGCTGTGAACCAAAAAATCGTGTCAGACAGTAGGAAATAATTTGTCCTTTTTCATTTACGTAAAGGTAAACAGGTGCTAAATAATTATTAGTATATTATTTGAAACAAAATTGAAGTAATATTTTAACACAGAAAAATATTGACGTGAAATAATTACAATAATTGAACTGAAATCCACTATTCGTCTATTAATAAATAATGAGTTCCTTGTTAAATGTAATAAGAAATTTAAATTCATAATTCATCTCTACATTTATGAATCCCGAAGTGAATGTTATTGAAATTAACAGACATTTGCGATGATTTTACATTATTACGTGTTTATTTTTTCTAGTAAATTCTACTGGAAATAAAGCAAAATGCTTAATAACGCCAGTTGATAATGGACCAAGATTAAGTTTTCTAAAATAATATTTATATATAAATTATTTCTGATAATATGTCGGAGAAAATCATAATCTTGTTACAACAAACTTTTCTGACTTCCAAATTAACAATAAATAAAAGAGACGGCCACAAGTCAGCATTAAATAAGTCACTATTTATTAACAGAAGCGACGTTTCATCTCCATTTTGAGACTTCCACAGGCTTAAAATTTAGCAATATCCTATTTACTCCTTCACTCCCTCAGCCGAAAAGATTATATAATTTACACGTGAAGAATTTGGAGCCGCGCTGGACCATCTTCAGCGACGGTTACTGCCGAAAAAAAACGTCGCTTCTGTTAATAAATAGTGATTTATTTAATGCTGACTTGTGGCCGTCTTTTTTATTCATAATATTGTTAATTACACATTATTTTGGGAAATGGATTAAATGAGACCATATCTCATAAAATAACAGTAATAGTATGTACATAACTCTTTTCGACTCATTTCAATTAGTCAATTGTGTTGTATAAATCATCATATGACAATGGCAAAATTTATCCGGTTTGGAAACAAGTCTGAGATCGTCAGATGCAGTCAAGTCCTTGAAAATTTATTGACCAACGGCACATTCTTTTATAAAGGAAGGAAGTCTGTTGCTTGAATGTAACGGTATTCGCTACATCACCATCTAGGAATTGGTTCCACGCCCAAAGTGAATCACAGCAGTGGCCGGTTTTAATTTCGTAAATAGCCTTTAAACGTCTTGCGGAACAGTTTTCAATCTTGTACACTGCCGAAACATTCGCAGGAAATACATTGCGTAACATTAGATTCACCTACTAATATATGAATCATGCCTCATTTCATTCCATGAAATAACTTTCTTGAGTATCGTAAATTCTTTTATTAATAACAGAAAATTCGTAATTTCTTTTATAATAGTGTAGTATTTATATACATATTTTTAACTCAGCTGCACCGATCTTGCTGGCGTCACGAAGAGTTGATTTATGTTTACAGTGGTACCTCCGAAAAACTGACAGTCAGAGGGCCGAAAGTTTTGTCCGCTATTGGGGAGCACAACGTTAATTTTAAAAATATTAATGGATTAATATTGGATTTTCTTTTAAGTTAGATGATTAAAATCCAAAACATAGCCCTCCGAAACTTGTATTGTCACCACAAAGCTACCTTACATCAGGCTGAAAACAATAACATGTTCAATAAAAGCTTTAGTCATTCAATATGAACACATAATGTCAGAAAGTTTGTGAGGGCTATGTTTTGGTTATTAAAAAATTAAATTATATTTTGAGCTACTTTTTGACATTTGATAGAAAATTACGGCAGCTATTTAAATAAGGAAGGAAAATAAATTAGTTAAGGAAAGAATAACTATTTACTACTTAACCTTTTTAATTATAAGCTATTCATTTTATCTCGCATTATTTATATCCAAAATATAATGCATAGAAGCTAAATTATTTTAATTACTTTTTCTTTATAAACCTGTTAACAAATTTTACCATCGCCAGAATTTTTATTGAACAATACCGAACCCAGCCACCAACGGAATATGAAATAAGAAAGTAAGGACAAATTATTAAAAACCCACTAAAAAGGATATTGGACATAATTATTGGAGGACGTTGACTTTCTATAGTTATTTATGACGTGGAGTTTGAGAACATTATTAAGGAGTGGTTAAGAACGTGGTGGTCGATTTAATGAATGGGTCGTTAAGCAGTTATATTCTGAAATAAATTCGTGATTATCCTAGCTGAGAACATTTAAATAACGGAAGAAAGATGTGGTCCAGTCCGAAGTCCAAAAGGGCTCTTCATCACTCAACAAGGAAGTCCAGATGGGGTCCAGCGACAAGGTCCAGGCAAGTTGAGACGACACAGTAAATACCACTGTAACCTTTTACCTATTTCGTGGTACTGCCAGTTCCAAGTACGATTTTTGGTAGTGATTATTTTTTATGGGAAGACCCGTTTAGAGGACTCTAAGTTAGAACTCATTTATTTAGTTGTAAGAAATTTAATTTGTATAAATTGTGTAAATATGTATAGGGTTTAATCGTAAAAAAGCCGTCTATGTAAATTAAAAATTTATTAAATTCATGTATGTTGCCACAAATAAATGTTAAAATTAATATTATTCACATTTTTATAAATAACTCCTTCATTATATAATAGTATATACTCTCTCTTCATTTCAGTACTTTAGAGCTGCGCATAATTTCCTGATCAAGAGGATGTAGCATCAAAGGAGGCAAGAAAACTAAATTATCATTTTTGAGCTTTAAATCATCAGGATTGGAAGCATAATTGTCCATGAACAGAATGAATTTTTCCTTTTGTTTTTCATTTTCAACTCAAACCAATCGCTCATTATCTCAGTGATCTTCCATTCTTTCTTATTTTACTTCTGTGAAGATTTCGTTTATCAGTGTTCTTGAAACATTTAGACTTCTTAGCTTTTCTAATAACTGCAAATTTGTGGTCTACCAGCTAAACGCAACAGCAAAGGAGTGATCCGCTCTTTATAAATTTTCCCGGTACCACATTTTTAACCGTCAAAACATAAAGTCTTGTCCGTAAATACACGGTAAAAGAGATCAGTATCATCGGCTTTGAAAATGTCTCTGTCGTTATTTCCTTTGAACAACGATTTAAGTTTTCGAATCCAATCTACTACTTCATTTGAATTTACAGATTTCTCTTTTCCACGAATAAGTTGTGGCTCTAAAGAATTTTTCCACCCATCCCAATCCTTAACTTTCGCAAAATTATCTGTCGATTTCTTGGAGCAAATTAGCAATGTTCTTTGCACGAGTAGATCGGAACCATTTCATCAACACTCCGTAAATTTCACTTTCTCCTGTCTTTTAAATATTTCAAATTTTCGTTGGAATTCATAACTCACAGTTTTCCAATTCCTTCTCTATTCCTCAAACGTTTACTAATCTGCGTTTAACCAAGTTGTAAACATTCGGCAAGGCTACGAACGCTCAGCTTCTTCTTTTCAGCAAGTTCCGAAACATCTATTTTTTTTTCAAATTCAATCTCTTCCTTTTCGACACCATTTAACATATGTAAATCAGTTAATACTGTAGCACTAAACTGAAAAAATAAGTACACCATCGGCCTGTGGAAAGACATGTTCTGCAAGAAACATGCGTTCCTCAGTTGGAAGCACCATAATGTGAAAACTAATTGAGCTCTAAACATTACACACCGCATTCAAAAGCACAGTCGCTTATTTAAGAAAAATCAATTCTGCTAAATTATATGCTGACTACTTTGTTTGGAACCCAATCGTTGATTTACATCAGTAGTTTTCCGCAGTTCAGGGCACAACGACTTTCGCAACGCACTGTGTGCAACACATTAAACAGTTTTGAAATAAAAACATTGCATTGTTAGTGAAAAAAAGAAGAAAATCTTGTACGAAGTATATTTCATTTGATAATTAAACGCTGTTTACGTGGTAAAGCCAACTTTGTGTGTTCCCAAGCGCAGGGCGATGGAAGAGTGGATAAGGCATGGGAGAGTTATGCGACATTTATCCGAATGAAGCAAAACTCCTCTGTGCAAACTGCAACATGTGCGAATCTAGACCTTTATCGAGGCTTGTTACTCCATCACGAGACTGTTTTTCTCAAGATTCACAAGCTGATTTCTATACCGTCTCAGCTCGAAAGTAGTGCGGGACTTTATTATGAAATGCTCAATTTCACTTTTTATTTGTGCTTCTTATATTACGAAATAATAAGGTGAATACATTCCGACAGATTAGACTCCTAAGAAATAAAATGTAGTTCAATCACAAAATATTTCTGAAGATATTAAAATTTTACATGCATTTTTAAACTTCAAATATTATTTAAAAGTGCGCCTTAATTATAAAAAATCACTTACCAGAATCGAGTTTTATTTTAAATTTCACATTAATTACATAGGATAAAATTACCAACTTCTGTGGTTTTAAATTAATTAATACAATTGAGTTCCTTTGCATAATTTTATTCATAATGGTGTCTCCTATTTCGGGTAATTCTTCTGAAAAGCGTCTTTTTCTTGGGATATTGGTTGCGTATAGTGTGTTGAAGACAAGTTCTAAGGACCAATATAAAGAATCATCCAGAAGATTAAAATACTGTCGTTAATTTAGCCGGTGATAACCAATTATACAAATAAGTAATAATTATTAAAAAATTACTGAATTTTAGTCATCAAGAAATTGTAATATAGCATCACATTTTGTAGGTGAATTTATAAACTGATATAACGGAGAATATATCACCGTAAAAAGAACCGAATACAGTTTGTTTATTATAATACTAATCTTCTTTATTATAAAATTTATTATTTGAATGTGTTGTTCCACATAGAGATCTAAACTCATTATGTAATTTTGACCCAATTTCGTTTATCTTTTAATTGCGACCCGGGAAAACTCACTGTTGGGGAAAGGTATGAGCGCACACCTCTTGGGGCGGGGGTGAGTGGGTCGGAGATTTTTTTAAATTATATATTTTCCTCTATTTAATTTTTAATTTGTTATTAAATTTTAAACAATATCTGAAGAAATCTCTAAAAGAGTGACAATTTGGTCCTATATTTAATTGTAGAGAAAAACAGACGTTAATTAATTTATTACAACTTTTGATAAAACTGTGGAAAATGAGTATGGACATAAGTTTTAGTTGAATTAAACGTAATATACGATGAGAAATAGATTGGCGAAGGGAGTGATGGAAAGTTTCAAATAATAATAATAATAAATGCAACAAAAGTAAGTTAATAATAATTAAATAACGTTAACATTAATATGGTAGGGATAATATCAGTACATAACTATCATAGCATAGATATTTCAAGTAGCACTAAACCTTAAAATGTTATTAACTTTATTTACTTTCGAGAATAAGTGCCATAATTCATTGTTAAACATCATATATGTAATTCACTTACTAATTAGACCAACAATGTGTATATAGACTAGGTTTAAGGGAAGAGGGACGAGGTCATTACTATTTCCTTTCTACCTGTTCGTTGTGTGCCCCATTTAACAGAGGTCCGTGTGAAGACGGTCGCTCTGAACCCGACACCCAAATTAACCGCATTGTGACTAATTACAGAATATTTCCTATAAATAGGAAGGCTTTATTTTAAGCATTAACGTTTTCAAATAATGGATTACAGTGTAAGGTAGTCACAAAGTTATTAGCGGACTAAAAACCTGTTCAAAGTGTTCAAATGTTGGGCATTTAGTCTGTAATTGGAGGATAATAATCCTATATTGCTAGCAGCCATCTTACCACTCAGTATTAGGCAATAAAAGCTTTAATAGAAATTCGTACTATTTTTGAAAGGGAAGAAAATTAACGTTATAAACAAGGTTTCAGGTGACGTACTTAATAAATGCTAAAATTGCTCGAATTTAAATCATGCTCAGAAGAAACGATCGATTTGCGTATACCAAGTGTACCATTGTTTCTATTTTCATGGAAACATGATCTGTAACGTCCTGAAGTAACACATGGCCACGTTTGAGGATTAATAGAATTAATAAAGCTCAAATATAAACTAATTTGAAGAAACACTACTTTCGAATTAATTCTAATTTTATGAGTGAATTGGGAATAAAAATAGTTTTAAATATACTTACCCGTTATGATGAATTTCCTAAAGAACATTATTATACAGTCAAATTTTTTTGTAATTCATAGTCAAACAAGTATAAAAAATTGATTAAAAGGAAATGAGAAAATTCTCAGCATTGAAATATTGTAAATATACCAAAATTATTTTAAGCATATCATGGTTTTCAGAAACTTTGGTACACTTTTATTTTATTTTCAGCTAGTTTAAAGTTCTCTTTAAATATAGTTACATATTAATTCAATGCAAGATTTGTACTCATTTGGTTGTTTCATTAATAATGGAAAGAGGAAAGGGGTATATGCATTATTAAAGACAAAACTTTTTTTTTTAATTAAATTAAAATTATAGTTCTGTTTAACTTATATATATAACTGGCGGTAAAGAAATTAAACGAATCATACTGCTAAGAAAAGAAATGAAAACCCTAACATTTGCCGATGATATTGTAGTATTAGTGGAGTCAGAAGACTTGGAAAACATAATAAAAGGCATGAACGTGGTCTTGGAGAAAGAGTTATATTTACGGATTAACAGAGGGAAAGCCAAGGTAATGGAGTGCAGTGGAATAACAAACGGTGTTAGTTTGGGAAGGGATATTTGAGGAAAGTTAAGGAATTCTGCTACTTGGGAAGCGCAATAACTAGGGATGTTAGAAGTGTAGTAGACATAAAGAGTAGGATAGCTCAGGCAACGAAGGCTATCGCAAATAAGAGGAATTTACTTACGGGTAATATAAGTGTGAGTATTAGAAAATCATTGCTAAAATATTCTTATGGACTCGGATGAAATCTTCACGGTTAACCAACCGGGTCAGGTATTTAAAAGAACACAACGTTTCTGCGGCTATAGCCTGAAGACGACGGCAGAAGATGGCCGCAGAAAAGTTGTGTTCTTTTAAATACCTGACCCGGTTGATTAACCGTGAAGATTTCATCCGAATTATTCACCGGGAAAGTCTACATTCATTCTTATGGACTGTGGCGTTAAATGGGTGCAAAACGTTGACGGTAGGAGTTACAGAGAGGAAAATAACAGAAGCCTTTGAAATGTGGTGTATGGGAGAATACTGAAAATCAGATGGGTGGAAAGAATCATTAATGAGGTATTTCTAAGCAGAATACGGGAAGAGCGAACAATATGGAGGACGTTATCCAAGAGAAGGCATAGATTAATAGGCCACGTTTTAAGACACGAGGGTCTTGTAAAAGTATCATTAGAGGGAAGTGTGTGAGGCAAGAACAGAAGAGAGCACGAGGATGGAATACGTTGTGTAGATTAGGGAAGATGTGGTAGTTACGCGGAAATGAAAAGGCTAGCGTCAGGTAAGTTAGCATGGAGTGTTGCATCAGACCAGTCTTAGGACTGATTACCACTACAACATTGTTCTACGTTCTAATGAATTTGTATTACAGGCAACTTAGTACAAAATAAAATAACAGAATTCATCTTTGAAATCAAATATTCATTCCTAAACATAATTTAGGTTTAAACTAGCTACTTATTATATCATCAACGATCACTGATTTTGTTTCCAACCACTATAATCTTCAATGACAGTTGTTTTGTTTATTCATGCATGCATGTCTGAAAAAAACTATAAGACAGCATAATTCAATTAAAGGACAGGATTTTATATGTTTAATGGCTAATTACAGAATTACAGCAAACTTCTACTCTGGTACATTTTTATATCATTTGTGTGTAATAATTTTTTCAATGGAGCTTACTCAATGCTTTTATACTCGTAGTTGGGAACGTTTTCTCTTATCGTTGATATGATTTCTGCCGATTATTGCAAATGAGTCGATTTTATGCCAAAAGAACTTACATATTTCGAGAACATAATAACTAGAAATGGTTGAATTACCGTCGTTTCCGAGTAGAGGTTTTAGGTTTGCATTCCAATTTGCAGAAGCTATTATTCTCCCGGTTCGCTTTTTCAGTTCAAATATTTGCAATTCGTGACTGGACAGACCCCAGTACGCTAATCCGTAAGACATTGACGAATGGAAACAAGCGTTGTACGAGGTTAGTCCCAGATGTAACCAACCTAACAAATAAAAAGTAAAGAAAATGGGAAAATTATCTTCATTTTTCAAAATAGTCTTTATTTAGATTGTTATACTTTTCTCATCAATGTTCAGTGCCTTCGATTTCCTGGTTAATGTAAGAATCGTCACACTCCTCAAAATAGCCATCAACACGTTCTCATTGCTGTAAAACCTATTTCTCGTGTTTGTAAAGAAAATAATCCGAGGTAGCAAGATCTGGCGAATAATAAGCATAACGAAGAAATCGAACTTTAACTCATTGTTGGGTTTAACTGTCTATACTATATTGTTTCTCTGTATTTTTGTATCACAGTTCGTGTGAAGCTGCCCTTGTCTAGGTTAGATTTTTACACACTTGGGATAATTTTTTTCAGAAAAATTACAAAATTGTATCATTATTATTACTGATAATTAATATTTTGATATTTCAATAATTTTTAATGTAACTATTTTCTATAAATTTGTATTAACATCTGAAGAAGTCCCAAATATGGTGACAAAACGTCGTTTAATATAAATCGAAACTGTATCTGTAAAGACTCCTCGTTAACTTATTTTAATTCATTGATAATGGATGTGTGAAAGGGTGCACTGTCGTAATGAAACAACACTTTCATTTTCCTCAAATGCGACCGTTTGTTCTTGGTTTCACCAATCACTGCAATAAGTTCGAAAACAATCGCCGATGAACCTGTTTAAAGACTGTAATGATAAAACACAACTCCATGAGGAATTTGGCGGTACGGAACCAAAGGAAAGCGGTGTGAGGGAAGTTGGACGTCACAGACAAGAGTAAAAACTCCGACATGATGGCACGATGTGGGTTTTCCCAATTCTTTGGGATTTGGTGGCATCGTGTGGTGAACGAGGATGGTGTTTTTCTCCTAATACATCGATAGAATGGGGCAAACGGTTCCATCCTCAGAGGATAGAAAAGCAACTTGCTACGATAATTTATCTAGATACACGTCTTTTTTGAGTGTGGAGCCAGATGATAAATTAAAATGGATCCTGTATATCTCTAAACTTTAGCCAAGCATCAGCTACGTTGAATCTCAAGATCCTGTTATTTGACAGGATCGAATATCGCCACCGACGGAAAATGAAAAGTATTAAAAGACCAAGAAAGATGGGGTTTGCACATTAAGGACGTGATTAAGTCGGGCCAGGAAGGAGAATTATGATCTGGACGTGGAGACAAGACTGAACATTTATTTTTGAGCATTTACAGCAAACAGTTATAAATTGACATTTGAACAACGGGAGATAGACGTAATCCAGTCCGGGGCGCCGAGTACTAACAACGAAAAAGCGGCAGGGCTGACTTTAGCGGCAAGTTCCAGGCTAAGATGATAAGAAAAGGTAATGACCACTGTTTGTAACTTTTTGCCAATTTCTTAGTACTGAAAATTACGATTATGATTTGTGTTTGTGTTCTGCTCCTTCTGAAGAAATTTAATTTATGTAAATATTGTAAATATATATATTATTAATCATTAAAATAACAATTCGTGTAAATGTAATACCTGTCAAATTTAATATTATTCACATTTTTTAATAATTCTTTATTTAAAAATAATATTACTCCTATTCATTTCAAGATAGTCAATTAAAAAATACCAAAAACTTCTAGGTAGCCTAATTTCCACATACGGTTCATTGTTTTCTTCGTATCAGGTGTGAAGTGAAGGGCCAGTGTTTCATTCAAGGTAATAGATCGACGAAAAGACTCAATTTTGCTGCTGTGAAACGTCGCCAGATACTGTACTGAAACTTCCTCACGACGATGTTTTGGACCACTATGCAAACGCGACACCCATCGTGCGTACAACCTTCTCATGTCCAATTCTCAGACAATATGCGATGTACAATACTTTTGAAATACTTACTTTGCATGTTTGTGCGCGCGATTAAAGTCGTCTAATACTATTTTGCTGTTTCACGTCTCTATTCAAATACGTAGACGACTGGGTTGTTCGTTTTAGCAGCTCGTACGGCCTCGTTTAAATCTCAATATTTTACCGTTGTACACCAAGGAACAGATTGTCCCACGATTCTTCACGATCACGTAAGACGATTTATTTCACGTTGTGTTTGTGTGAGGTGAAATAAATACGTCGTCAAATAATTACTGGGATATTGAAATAAAATAGGTCATTTTTTTCCAAGCTCACATTTTCACTGAGAGCGATCACTATTGATGCCTGTCAAACAGACACTATACGGTATAAGGTTCGTACTTTACACCACTTTTGTTTTTCAAATAACAACCCGCCATCATCTATACGTCGTAAACGTCTTTTACGGTATTAATGTGCTTCTTTTGCACCAATACTCTTAACAAATGCAAATAGCAAACCTAGCTGAGATTTGGCGAAAGTTTAGTGATATGCAAGATCCATTTTAATTTATCGTCTGGCTCCACACTCAGAAAAGACGTATATTGCGATATATTATCGTAATAAGTTAGATTATAGAAAAGTAGAAAAGTTTTTAATTTAGTTTTCTGTGGATGAATACAGAAATATCGGTAGTTCTAATAATAATAGACTTTCCCCTTAAAATCTTCTGGGTTTGTATCCTTTATGACGAAATTAATATCATCTGCATAAAGAAATTACTGTATCAAATGTAAATAAGTGACTAGATTATTTATGTATGGAATAAAAAGTAATGGGCCCTGTGGAACGTTTCAGTTATTGTTCCACACCCTACAAATACTTATTTCAGTCTCAATTTTCTACCACAATTTTATTCTTCCTGTTTTACAAGTACGAAGCACGTTCTCTTTTTTTCGTAATTTGTTAACCCTTAAAGAGCCGGAACAGAGTATATTCTTTCCCCACGGCAACTTGTCAAAACGCCGGAGCCGTATGTATATATATTCGGTTGATTAATCTTCGAAAAAATCTGAACCGAGTATTCTCGGGAATACCAGGTGTAATTAACGTCGTTGATAACCCCCTAACGAATAATTTAGCAGCAGCGACGTTTGAGTCAGTTGTCGCACCAGCGGCACAATACCATTCGCTCAGAGACTTCTGGACTGAATCTCGCTTAGTGAATTAGAAATTTTAGCGTGTTTTTTACATTCTTTTGTGCTTTCATTCATTTCATCTTAAATTTTTTTATGATCAACTTTTTATAGATTCAAGAAGATAATAGTTTAACAGACTTCTAATTTACATATAATAAACATTGTTCTGTACTCATAAATACTTTGTGTTATAGTTCTTTAGCAGTTCAACTAGTTCATATTTAAGTAATTGTCATTTATGCTCGATGCATGAAAAAATATGTTTCTCGTGAGAATTTTACGTTTTATAGTTGAAAGAGGAGGTTTCCTTCCCAATTTAAGAAAAAAAAGTATTTGACACTCGGGTTACATACACCTCCTATTTCACGGGTTAAGGTTTAAGTAAGATATCGTAATCTACTGCATCGAGACTCTAACCCTATAAATTTTGGTTACAAATGCATTGACTCGATCTTGTTTCGTTGCTGCGATAAATGTAAAGTGTACACAGGAGTTAGCAAACTTTACCTGAAGGTCGAATGCATTCCTGCAGGTATAACACAGACCTTGTGTTCCTAAGCCATTAGCGGTCATCAATGCTTAGAAGCACAGCTTCCTAACTATATTACCGACGCAATGCGACTGTTTTCAATTATACTGTTACGAAATGAAAGGGAAACCCATTTGTAAGCCGCTGATGAAACAATTGAATCGAAAATATGCTCAACAATTACATTGTAACATCCTTCGAAAATCATCGTTCACGGTCACGTAAGCCGATCTATTCCACGTTGTGTGTTTGTGTGCTGCGAAAGAAATAAGTTTTAAAATAATTACTGGGATATTTATTATCTGACCAAACCTTCCATTTCTCTTTATAGTACCCAACAAGTATGATTTTTAGTTTGATTACTTGCTGAAGTACCCGGCGTTGCTCTGGTTTACGAAAATAAGGATGTAATTACAGATAACTTTATTACAGCACTTGAGGGTACACTACAAACATAGTTCTTCTCCAGAGGGATCAATTTTTCCTAGAGGAGCGTGTAAACACTAAATTTATTTGTTTTCAAATCCAACTTTTTATGTATCCTAGGTTGTATAAATGGCGAACAATCGACAAAATGTTTTTATTTCAATGAGGTGTCATTTTTACCCATTTCCGGTGGTCATAAGAGCAATATTGTAGAGAATAGAATTTCCAAATCGACTATGTCCCCTCATAAATTTACTAAAATCATCAATTTTCGAACTACAGGAGTCTTAGGTTTGAGGGATTCCAAAATTGAGGGGCGGGGGGTTGTCCGCCTTGGAAATAAAGAGATCTACTGATGGGGGTGAGAAAAAGAGTATAAGCCCTTACTTTACTCGTTTCTTCAAGTCGAGCACGGACTTTGCTAACCTTCATCGTACTTGTTATCTAAAACAGACTTTACTTCAAAACACGTTATGAATAAGTAGTATCAACTTCTACGTGTTTTTTGACGAAACAATTCCTATGTGCGCGAGGAAAATTATAAATGTATATTCATAACTATATGTGTTCATATTGGGTCCCGTGTCGTATAAAGAACTTTAACGTCGTTTTAATTTTGTTTTGACGCTCAATATTTTGACCTGAAATCACGTTCTTCGTTGGCATTGAAATTGTCGAGGAGCGAGAGTGCAAAATTTAGTCAATAATTATTAGGTAAATATGAACGGTTACATCATTTATCGTGATCTTCTTCGTATATAATTATGAATTTTGACAATGAAGAGTTAGTGGAGTGACTTCTTCCAGTTTTCAAGAGGAAATGAGGGGGAATGTAAAGGGACAATGAACTGTGGAAACTGATTAGAGCACGAAGATAATCTATTGCAGAAATTTATAGCGGGTTAATGTAGTTAAAATATATCTAAAAAGATAGTTGAAAGACATGAAGATAAATTTTTGGGGGAGAGTTAATGTTAAAAGTTATAAAATTGTAATACGACGAATATCAACTAACGTTACCATTGGAAATATAACGCAGCAATATTTTGCTACAGAAAAGTATTTTTAGGAATTTTAACTATGACGTACGTATTGATGTGAAAATTTGACAGTGCTCATTTTTAGATTACTGTGAGCAATTATAAATACAAAAATTGCTTAAATCACAGTAAGGGGAATATTTCTAACAGTTGATATTACTATATTTATTATATATATATATATATATATATATATATAATAGGTAATATCGTAATCAAGACCGTGCATTATAGGTCTATAATATACTCACATAAAGAATGTAACAGTTAAAGACTAGCATCGCCACGACTTTACGTGGAAAGTAAGTAAACAGAATTTAAATAATGCATACAATTAAATTTTACTATAATTTTATTAAGTGTGATTTTAAAAGCGTGACATTCCCAAGTCCACCATGACGTCATATTTAACGCGAATGGAATGATGGAATAGGAAGTCATCAAATGACATGCCAGAAAATTGCCCTTCACCTTTTAAAGAGGAAAGCAGTAATTTACGGCATTTAATGTTCATCGGAAATTATAGCACTCAAACAGAAGTGAAGTTATATATGCTTTATTTTTTTTTTGGGAAGACAAACTATTTGATAATATGAGAAGATATATAATGAAATGCGTTATTTGTAATCGATCAATCAACAGCGTCTATTAATTAATTTAATTTTAAAGCTTCGATAATATTTTGATCCTAGTATTAACATTTCAAGTATATTTTAAGGAATTTTCTTTGTAAATATTTAAAAATTCAACTGGCCATTTAAACTGTAGCAAACTAATTTAATATTGCAACTGCTCTCTAGTTAAAACACGGGAAATGTGCTGATAGAAGAAAATATAATAAACAAATTTTTATTTTATAGATTTTAGTAAATAGAACTTCAAGAACTGTTTTTATAAGAAGATTCATGGCCTCAGGTCCTATAATCTACACAAACTCTTCAATTAACCAGTTTCTTAGCTTTTCCATTTAATCATTCAGCAAAATGTTATATTCGATCTTCTATATTTCTCACACGAATAATGTTTTATATATGTAGTAAACTACCTTACGCCGCAAAAATTCTAATTACAAATATAAAATTAATTTCTAAAAATAATAGACGTTGTCGACTTAGTAAATGAATGTCTGCCATTTTTATGGAAATATATTATCTATAAATTCAATATATCGTCCGCAGACAGAGTTTGTACCGAACTGTTCAATCAGATATATGCATTCGTTTCTCCGCTTTAATTAATCATCAATCGTTGTCTGAAGCAATGATTCTTAATGCCAGTTACAAGAACCTCATTCATAACGACCAATATATTTCCTCTCCCTTTTCCAGTCCGACAAGCTTCAGGAACTGTATAGAGGTACTTTCTTCGTAGTTAGTTTGAATTAATAATAACGTCATTCTTAGCTTCAGTCTTCGCTCATAAACGTGAAATTATGTATACGAATGATTATGAATATTTATTAAGTTACGGCGTCGTAAATTAAACAGCCTCTTTTGTCCTATGAAAGTCAATGAATTCAACCAGAAATTTGAAGGTCGCTAGGCCATTGTGTTCTAAACTTGACGCGAAATGATTAGATTTAGTCTATAGTTTTACTGTTCACTAATAAACTACAGAACAAACATCATTTGACTACAAAAAAGAGAAATAAATGGTTCTCGGTTAATCAACCCAGTAATTTTTTCGACACAACGCAACGTTATGTAGAGTGATATCTGACGATGGCGAAGACGATAGTCTCGGAAACGTTATGTTCCGACAAAAATTTTACTTGGTTCATAAACCGTAAATCATTTAATAACCCAATTCACCAGGAAAAGCATGCATTCAGAAAGTCATAATCTGTTGTTTGATTCGTCAAGTACATAAAATCACAACAAAATTTGTTAAGATGCAGAATTTGTGAATGGTTTCGCAAAAGTGAAAGTACAAAAAGGTAATCAATTAAGAGGTATAAATTATTCCGAAACAATAATCATGCAATGAGATCACTAATCATGCAAAGGACAATGTCTATGATATATGAGACTATTTTTCACACAAATTAAACAGTCAGTTTAACTTTTAATCCGGATTTATTGAACAAAAAAGGAACATCGCGTTTAACGCGTTTTTCGTAGGAATTAAATTAAATTAATTGAAATCAACAGGTAACAATGTTAATTAACTGTGGTGGGGCTTTCTAAAAGACTGGATTAATGTTCCTGCGTTTCTAGGAACAATGAACGACCCCTGGAACAACATAACAACAGCCGTGGAGTAGTAACTCACGATAGTCTCGTATAGTACGGGACGGTTTAAATACATAGAAAATCTGGACGTTTTTGTATAAAAACTAAATTTATTGTCCTCTATTACAGAATTAACTTTAATTCAAAATCAGAAGAATATGCCCTGGCGAATAGTTCATGAAACTAAATTAAGGATCAGAATGAAAAGGCTGGACTACCTCCTCGGTACTTAGCATTTGTGATACAGTAACGATTGAATTTAAAGTAAAAGAATAGAAATTTTCGAAATGTGGTGCTACAGGAGAATGCTGAAAATTAGATGGGTGGATAGGGTAAGTAACGAGGAAGTTCTAAGCAGAAAGAGGAAAAGCGAACAATTAGGAGAACTCTGATTAAGAGAAGGGATAGATTAATAGACCACGTTTTGTGCCATGAGGGTCTTATAAAACTAACATTAGAGGGAAGTGAGTGGGGTAAGAACAGAAGAGAGAGGTTAAGGATGAAATAGGTAAGCAGATTAGGGAGGATTTGGTAGCTAAGTAGAAATGAAAAGGATAGGTTAGCATGGAGGGTTGCATCAGACCAGTATTAGGGCTGAATAAAACACCGATAACGAAATAATTAATTACATAACTTATATTATCTAATTTTGTATCAAATTCTCATCAATTTCTTTTGATATTATAATACGTTAGTAGCTATGCTAATGTGTTCAGTACTTAACAACGTCATTTTATGTAGAGACCTGCAGGTACCCAGAAAATGACTTTATAAGGACGTTAGACACATTACAAGATAATAACTTTATGAAGGAAACCCCTATATTTGGCGATCTCTTTACAGCCACAGAAAATTAATGGAATAGAATTATTACATGAAAATATAATATCATTACTTTTATATGTCGGAAAATAGATCTCGACTATTTATTATATGAGAGAAATCATTGCCAAATATGAAAACCAACGGCAATTTGATGCATTGTCCAACAAAGGCTACTTTAACACAACATTAGAATCGTTAATCTTTATTATCATTTTTTATTCTGACTTGGACCTCATATTTTAACCAAGTTAGCCAATAAAAAGCAATTTAAAATCCGACGACGCTTAATGGTAGGACTTAAATAAAAGTTTGTGTTGAAAGGAGGATTAACTCCAGCTCCTGTCCTCGTTTAGAAAAGTATTAACGGTAGTGTGGGTAATTGGCCCCACCATTTACGAGAGTGCGGACCTTGGGCTGATACAATGCAACTGTATAAGCAAGTCTCGCGGCAAATAAGAAATCGCAGGCCTATTTGCTTTGCGTCACCACCTCAGTTATCAAGGCGCCACTTCAAATGTTGGAAAGAATTACGACGGCCTCGTGGACAATATATTTTGTATGCCTGAATGATCATTTAGCTAAGAATAACATGATTTGCAATTCCACTCTAACAACGAAATACAGAAACCAACCGTAGACCTTGGAATTCAACAGAAATGAGTGACAATTTACCTTCGCAGACCTTTTGGATTAACCCAGTTTTTAGTAAGCATTAATTTATTTACAAAAACTGCAAAGGTCTCAAATTGAACATTGTAGAGGTAGCTTTTGCAATATACGTGGATTATCATCTACAAAAAAAATTAAAACAAAGTCAATAATAAAACTAACATCAAAATAGAGTTTACAATGGAATCTAGCACAAACATGCCTTCGAGTCTAAATGATTCTACTGTCCATAATTCGTTATTTATTTAAATATTTTCTTGCAACTTTATGACTATTATCATCTATAATAATAATCGCCAATGTTAGCAGTGCGCTGCAGAGTTGTATACCCAGTCTGTTCAAACGCAATCCGATTTCTGTGAAAATTCTTGTATTTAGCTAAGGTTTCTGTTGAACTTTTGAAGATTTAGGTTCCTTCTTCCCCCCTTTCAGGCCGAAAAAGGCCCCAAGTCAATCATTTGCTCTGCGAATTCATGTTTATCCCTTATGCTTCCTTATACCAATCCTACGATTGCATGTAATTTACATTGTTTGACCCAGACAATGTTACTGTCGATCTTTCGACCAGGTAGATTTATTCCTTCCCCCTTTCAGGCTAAAAAGGTCAAACCCAAAAGACATACACTATTGGAGGCTACATTTAAATAATAAATTTACACAGGAGGCAGCATAAGTTGATATACCTATAAACACCACTTTTGTGAAATAATTATACGTTTTTTGTAGTTTTATCGATTCATTGCATGTGCAGACAAAACATTAACTGATTTATTTATTATGTCTTATGTTTAAGAATGAAACAATTTTATCACACTGTTTAAATATTTCTTTAACTACCAACTTCATATTTAAATAGAACTACAAAATAGAAATACTCAGGTAAATACATTTTAAAAATAATAAAATAATAAAGGTCATACCCGAAAGACATTCACGATTGGAGAATACATTTAAATAATACAGTTATAAAGGAGGCCGCATATGTTGGTATACATATAAACGCATAAACGAATAAAAAATTTATTTAATAAAATTTATGAGATATTTTATGTTATACGTCAAGTAGAAACACGGCAAATTAACATAAAGATACCTTGAAATTGAATAATACTTATTATATATTTTTTAACATTCAAAATGTATTTATAAATTTTAAAATTGATAATAAAAATTTAAAGTAAATCAATTAACGGATGTTTTTCTCAATAATTGAATCAAATAAATTTACGACCAAATTACATATTTTCGATTTAACTAATCCGACGTTCCGCCACACTATAGGAACCTCCTTAGGTAGTTTATTAAAATATTGTTAAGATAATGAAATTTTAAATCAGATATACACAATGTTTTTATTCAATTCATTCGACGTTTCTGTCCATTATCGCACTTTTTTCAGGTTCTCCTTTTTGTAAAATTGGTTATTAAGGCAAAGTTCAATTTTGAACTCGTATAAATTAAACAAATATTAAAGAAATTAGACAAAACCAAAGAACATACCAAATTATTGTAATATCCAGTCATTAAAAACATTTAAAATACTAAAATAATTTACAGAAACTTAGAGAATAAAATTCCGAGGATCCACAATACACTTGAATTCAAATTGTGGTCGAACCAAGACTGAAAGGTGAGAATATGCAACTAAACGTCGAATGAACAAAGTAAGAACTTCGTAAACCAGATATTAAATTATTTTCTTTTATGAAATTTTAATCATTTTCTAATTTTTTTGATCAATTTCTGCTGGAGCATTTCAAGAAACCATATGACCAAATTTACTGAAAAAATTAGATTTAATTAAATAGAAACTTTTAAGCATTTGTGTCATAAATTTGTTTGATTTAATAAAAATGAAGTACGTAATTTTTGTATGAATCTTATCGGTTGAATTACTCAAGGTTTATTTGAAGTTTTTTATTATATGTGTTCCTTACACACTTGTTGTAATGATTAAATTTTACAGACCGTTATTTATGTTAGTTACCACAAATTATGTTGTGATATTAGGGCAATCAGAAGAAGACTTGGAAAATATAATAATTGACATGAACGTCATCCTGGAGAAAGAGTACAACATGAGGTTTAATATAGTGTAACAAAGTTGATGGAGTGCAGTAATGTAAATAGTGGAATAACAACGGTTATTTGATTGGGAAGCGATATTTTGAAGGAAGTGAAGGAATTATGCAACTTCAGAAGCGTAATAACTAGGGATGGTAGACGTTTAGTAGACATAAAGAGTAGGATAGCACAGGCAAGGAAGGTTTTCGCAAAAAAGAGGAATTTACTTCCAGTTAAAATAAGCATGAATATTATTACTGAGATGGCTGGATATATGGGTGCGAAACGTGGACGATAGGAGTTGCAGAAAGGAAAAGATTAGAAGCTTTCGAAATATGGTGCTATAGAAGAGTGCTGAAAATCAGATGGGTGGGCAGAGTAACTAACCATACATTAAAAAATATAAGGTTGTATTATTTATTAAGTTAAAAAATAATTTAACATTGGCAATTCGAATAATTTACTTTTAACGAATTATTGTAACTTTTTTACTAATTTTGTCCAATTTTTCCTCAGTTAAATACCTGTAAAATGTTATTTAATTACCTTTTTATACGATGAAATCCCTATTTTGAGGATGAAGGTTTGCAGTACGATAAAGATCCTGAACTGTGTGTGAAAAAACTTGATTTGTGATTATATAGAAACTTGTTTGTTGTACTTTTTAATAAATAATTGATGTTAGCGACGGATAATTCGTTAAGTTATGTACTTTTTCTAATTTTTGAGAAAAACCATTCCTTTGCAAATACTGCATTGAATACGCTGCATTGAATATCAAAAAAGTCTTAAAAACCTTATATAAAACAGTTTTCATAAAAATTTGAATCACCGTCCTCCAATAGAGAAGAACGTTGTCAGGCTAAACTTTATGATTGGATAACAAGAACGTACTCGGTAATAACTTTGCATTAATAAAATTTTATTGTTATAAGTGATTGTTATTAGGTTCAAAGGAGCATGACACATACTATAATCCTTTACGGTTATAAACGCCATGTAATATTAATAAACTATTTCGTCATTATCACATAAACCAGAAGACATATAAACTTCAATGCCTGAGTTATGTGTCTTTTGTGGTAAGCGTAATTTTAAAGTACCACTCAAACTTTATTACCCTAATAGAACAATGAACTGGGTATTTGCAACGTATAAAACCGAGAATTTGTTTCTTAAGATAAACCGTTGCGTCAGCAATTTAAAAAATAAAATAATCACATTAAGGCAGGAATCGTTGAGAGAAGTAATAAAACTTTTACATCCCTCTCATATTTCTTCCTTCATAGTATTTATTTTTCAATGCTTCATTTCTATGCTATATATATATATATATATAGCTACACAGGGTGACAGATGTGACTCAAGAGATTGGAATATCTATAAAACTATTGATCGTATCAAAAAAAATGTTAATGCAATTTGTTGGTCTCAGTGGAGAAAGTCGAATTATATTAAAATCGGCGTTCCGCCCACACCACAGATATTATTACATATTTGGATTCTACAAGCCTTCCTCCTGTGTGGGTCTTGGCCTCCTTCACAATACGCCTCCATGCCCGTCTGATCTTTTCTCTCCATTCTTTCACTTCCATAATCTTCAGATCCTCTATCATATCCTCCACTCATCTCGTTCTTGGTCTTCCTTTCTTCCTTGTCGAATATACTCTAGCTTTGAATACTTTTGACGGTGTTCTATTTGTGTCCATCCATTGCTGCCTTAAAGATTTTGTGTATCGTATTATATATTTTCCCTTTATTATTTGCTTAATCTCTTCATTATATCCATTCTCCATGTTCCATGTTCCTTAGAGAATCTTGATCTTTTTTGTCAATGTCCAGGTTTCTGCCCCGTCGTATTAGTGTTTTATACATTTGTATTTTATCTTTCCTGAGTAATATTTTGCTTTTTAACAGTTTTGAGTTTGCAAAGTATGTTTTATATCCTACTTTGATTCAGTCTTTTATTGTGATACTTATTTTAAACTCATTGTCTTTTACGTTTCCTATACATCTAAGTTTCGCTACTCCCTCAATTTTTTTATCTCCAATTTTTAGATCCTGCAACGTTCGATTTTGCTTTTGAAGCCGATATATTCTTTCTACATTTTCCTCTAATTCTGCATATACTTCTATTATTAGTTTAATTTATTTGGCAGATTTCGCTGTTATGAAAAGTTCACTAATTTGTATATCAGTAAGTAAAAACTAATTTACGGATATTTTGTTCCTATCGGGGTACATTTTTAAAGTGAATCTCTTTGTATCTCATAGATAGATTGTAGAGTCATCCCCGTACCTACGACCATAGAGCGAGTAAAGTGGGGCGAATTTAGTGTCACTGAATAGATTTCTTTTAAGTACGTTCCAGTCAACAGCGACGAATTGTTCTTTATTTTCTGATACGAGCTCAGTATCTTTGGTGGATCTGTGTACAGATCTACTTAAAGAATTACTGCAAAAATATCACGTAGCATCTTGGAAGTGATTGACTCATGTTCACAATATCATTCAAGCCCATAAATGTGGCCACTGTATCACCACATCTCCAATTTAGACCCTGGTACTCCAGGTTATAATGAAAATCCCATCTTTGAATGAAATGCGATCTGAAGTGTGCCATAAACTAATCTGGCATTTTAAAATTTTATAGAGAAAATATACTTAATACTTTTATTGAAATTATATGATTTAATTACTTAGGTATTGCCAATTTTAATCTTTCATCTTCATGAATTCATCAAAAACATATTTTTTCTGCCCTTAAGTTTAATTATAAATAAATAAAACTTCGACCCAATAAGTCAGAAAATAAATTTCATTAGTATTTAATTAATATAAATACAACTTTTCTTCCAACTTTATGGACTTCTTCATGTAAATTTTTAAATAGATGAACTATTTACATTTAGAGTAATTTGCATTTCGGCAGTAACCGTCGCGGGAGATTATTTGTTGGCGACACCAAATTTCTCATTATGTAAATAAATCCATTTAAAAGGTTGAATGAAACGTTGTATTTATATTAATTAAATTTATTTGGTCGTATTTTTATTTATTTATTATTAAAAGTAATTACAAATAATTTAAGCAGTTATATACAAAATGTTAACTATTATTTTATATAATTTGGCTCTAGTTGAAGTGCGAGCGGCAATTACTTTCATAGCACGTCTCTTCTAACAAAATTTTCATCATCGTCTAATGCTTGCACAGAGATTTTACATTACATAGAGGCACAAGATTAATAGTTTATTGCTGTGTAAAAACTGTTTTATGAACTGAATAAGTGGTGCATATAAATCTTTCTGAAATAGTTAATTAAAATTAGGTCATTTTCAGCGGATTCTTTAGGTAACTTTTATTATTTTAGCCAAATTTGACATTTTGGTTGGTGCGTAAAAGCAAATTCAATTGCGTAAAAATGTGTGGAGCCCTTGAGCTTTGTGTGTGCCCGTTACGCCACTTAGTTGGTTTGAACAATGCGATGCGTCGTTTCCCGTGCTTCGTGGCCAGATAAGATTTCCCTTCCGGACTCTTGAACCACATTGGTAGCAGAGGGCGAATCACCTTCAACGGGGAACCATATTCCCCAAAAAGCGTTTAGTGTGACCGTGACACCTGCCATTTTCCAAATTGTTGAAATTCAAAATAATTCTTCAACTATTGAGGTATTTAGTATAATTCAAAAGTTGACTCCAATTTTAAATTCGGTTAACAGAAGGACTATACCAATTTTAATCAAATGTACCACATAAATAAAGCCTATGGTACATATGTATATATAAAAGAAACCTTAGCTCTTTTAACTGTAGGCTTCTTAGAATGGCCTGATTTTAACACATCATTACGTTTTATGAATAAGGGCAACCGAAACAAATGTCATCTATATTATTATGACACTGTTTTTATTTTCTCCTTATTAGAAAACAATTGGACTGATTTCGATGAAACTTCTTAAATAGTTGTGTAACGATATTTTAACAGATATAAAATTGTACCCAAATAAATGGTGAACACCCAGAATCTGAGTTTTCCTACAATAACAGCGATTTAGCTCAACAATTTTTTTTTTCATGAAGTACTACGAGGGTCATTCAACCATTAAAGAGGCAATGTAGAAAAAACGTTTTGTAGGAGGTATTTGGTACTTGGTTTGGGGATGATCTGAGAACTCCTGAGGGGAAAAAAAGTTTTTATAACCTCAAAATTGCATTTAACGATGAAGTTTTCACAACCTTCAGTGATCCAGCTCTTTCTTTCAAAAGGGTTAAACCCGGCTAAAGTATTTTCTCGAATTATTTTACAGTATGGTGAAAATGGTATATTTCCCGAAAATATTTATAACTGCGTAGAACAGTTCAAAAACGGCCTAATCTCAGAGCCTAACGCGCAACAACATGGCCAGTCAGTTAAAGTGTCAACTCCGCTTCAAACCTGCATTGATGACATTATTAATGTTGCAGTAATAATTGACACAGTTCGTTAAGTTTTCAGTAACGAGCTCAAATACAGCAAAAAAAAATGGAAGGTCGGTCCCGAAATAGTTAACATAACAACACAAGGTAACGAAACTCAAAGTGCGTGCAAACTTGAAAGAACTCTTAAAGATGGAAGGTGGCTCTTTTCTAAACAAAATTACAACGAGGGGTTAACCTTCGGATCACCAATTTTAACCAGTCCAAAGAAAGTTGAACAACAACGAGAAGCTTAAAGAAATGTGCGAAACTGCCTTAAACAACATGACAAATACTTTTTTGCCTGAGATATATAATAACTAATTCATTGCTATAAAAATTCGTGGGGATTTTGAGAAGTAGAAAAAGTCTCACTTTATAAAAATTAATTTTTCTAGATAGATTTTTCTAATTAATTATTGAATTTTCGTCGAATTTGTTACTTTTGTTATTTTAAAGGTTTTGCTCCTATCTGCATATCCAAGAAATAAATTGGGAACCCTTCAGCTATTTATTCAACTCTTTAAAATCATTAATTTTTTTAATACTACGTAAAGTTTTCTTACCAGTTCACATAAAAAATTGTTCAACAGTTGTTCTGCAAACTGAGCAAAAGTCCCTCTCAAGCCCTTTAAATCGGGGTATACAATATTAATTATTAAGTCTCTCAATATGACGGATAGCAGTTTGATATTTCTATAAACTTTCTCAGCGCTCTGTGTATCAACGAAAATACTTTCATTGCAATTTGACATCTCCATCCTTGCGACAGTAAAACTTTCATGTGTTCGTATTCTGCAGAATATTAAATAATTTAAAAATTTTGATATTATCAAACTATAAACACTAACGTCATCTTTGATTTTTAAATATGGTATATTTCCTTATATTCAGTGCGTGAATGGTACGTGATCTCATCAACTTTTTACGTGTTAACTCTTACGTTTATGCCAGGGATTTCTCACCATGTCAGTTTTTCCTCGTGTATCAAATCTGTTCACACCTTTAACAGTATGTAAAGAATACATACATAAAAATATAAAACATACATTATTTAATAGATTTATTATTATAAAAAATTTTAATCTGTAGTCTTATTAATGAAAGATTATATATTATTCAATTGAATTATAGTGAAAATTAAATAATTTATTATCTTAATGGACAGTAATTACATTTGTAATTCTGGGAAATTTATTCACCTTAATTAAATACAAATATTAAATGCTTAACTTATATTATGTTATTTAGTGTTAATCAGGATTTATGATAAAATAATGAATTTTCATTTACATCATGATCCAATTTGGCACAATTTTCCATTTTCCTAATCAGTTTTTTGTAATGCGTAGATGTGCCAACTGAAGAAATAAAATTTTTATACACGGGCAATCATGGTGTTGATGATGTTAAAATGAATTGTGGAATATTGTATCAAATTTAATTTTCATAGTTATAGCTTTTCCCCATTAAGTGGAATGAAAATAGAAAATTGTCGTTGGTAAGGTGTAATCTTAGACATTAAACTGGACCTTAACGATAAATGTGAGGAATGTTTAGGAATCTGTACTGCATATTTGTAGAAATGTTAGTGTAGAAAAAAATTATAATGGCGCAAGGTGAGGAATTTAATTACTGTGAGTTTGCGGTAGGATACCAATAATATGTTGGGTATTATAAAACGTGTAAGGAATGCTACTGCTTTCACATGTAAGCCTGTGAAGTCGTAATGAATATCAGCATAACCTTTACTGGCTGCCTACATCTTACCCGACTTCCATACCAGTCTTCCGTACAAAGCCCTGCTTACCACTTGTTATGTATGAAATTAGTTTACAAATGGACAGTTTGCCAGTTGGCAGGTACATGAAATTACAGTAATTTATAATTAGTATATGTAAACCAAAAGAGTAAACAATATTTCAGCAATAGAAAAATGTGTAAAAGTAATATACATTAAAATTTAAAATAATATCTATGTAATATAGGAATAAAAATATTCTAACCTGTACAAACTATAGTAACACTTCAATTATCAAAAGCCGTTTACAAGTGAAAGAAATGGCATGTGGAATGAATGACAAATAAAATAGAGATGGCTGTGATTTTTGGCGTTTAGAAGAGCAGTATCGTTGAAGGCAAGTCCATATTTGTTTAAGAAATGACATTAACATTAAATGTGGTTGTGAGTAAATAAATTAAAACTATGGTTGAATGAATTCTCATATCTTATGTGGACAATATAATAATAATAATGATGATAATTTGTCCCTTGTTTTTATCAGTCACGTAATAAAATCTATTACAATTTTGATTTATAAATTTTATTAGGAGCTTTCGGCAATTGCCATAATCATCTATAAAATAAAAAATTACAAAAATTTGAAACATTACAATTTTTTTATAAAATACATAAATATGGAACATTGTTTAGTAGCGTTTATTGATGTAATATTTTAAAATATTGTACATACCTTCCTATAATTTGAAAGCAAAAATTTCTAAATTTCTTCATAGAAAAGTATTCAATTCCAGGTTGTGCTGGCTTACACAGAGCATTTTTTTGAACTTCGGAGTTGCAGAAGTTCATGCTCATGTGCTCACTGAGCACAACCGGCAACATACTTCCATGAAATGTCGAAAATTTACATTGAAAAACTTTCAATGGGTATTTTAAAAATTTATCCACGTCCAAATAGATTGTCAAAAGTCGATCATAATCGTAATTTTTAAAAGTACATACATAGAGAATTCTATGAAGTATTTACTAGTAAAAGTTATATTTTTTAAGATGATTGGCAAGAAGGTATTTCACATCTGCGCCAAATATGAAGTCAGTCCAAAATAATTAGTTGGATACTAATATAATGTTGAGTAGGTGAAGTACATGTGGGGGTGGTGGTTGCAATTTACCCAGATATTCAGAATAACAACTTTGTGGTACTAAAAGAAACGACTAACAGAAATTTATATAAGAAACTAATGGTCTTATTTGGTTTTGTGTCAGACAAGGTTCATCAGCTGGACACTTATCGAATTCTATTTCTCAATTTTCTTTTCTCAAGCTGCGCAGCAATGAAGTGTCTCTGACCAAAATGCTGAGATGTATCGAACTCTTTCAAGTTTGTGCACTTACGTCTGTTACATCTTGTACATTTCAAGTTTTTTTGTCCCCTTTCTGAGTTCTCATTCGAAAATATAAATTACTTCACACCTTCCATGTAGGATAATTTAGCTGATCTTCCCACGCCAGCTTACTGTTAAAATAAATGCATAGGTAGTTGTCTCCTGAATAATTTTCCCTATTTAACGTATATTCCGAATATATATGTTTTAGGCGCAGTTTAGTTAAGCCCATTCCATCACTTCTACCACTGTTTATTTTCATCTCGCTTGACCCAAGGGTTAAATATATCTATCCATATTTTTCATTAATTATTACTTTGCAGACTACACAGTCATCTGTAAAAAGTCGAATCTTAGAATCTATAGCACTTGGAAAATCATTAAATAACATTACAAACAATAATTAGGCTAATATCGATTCTGTACAACTCGCGAAGACAGATGAGCGTTTTGAAGTTTCTTTCTCGACTTAACATTTTATAAAATAAATTTTAAAGATTCTTGTACACAATTCTGTCAATACCCGTTCAACATAACTTTCGAAGTAATATATCGTATCTACATCAAAAGCGTTTGAGAAGTTAATAACAATAGCGTCATTGGCACTCCCATCATCAGTCACTTGAATCTTGAAACAGTTTTATTGACAAGACATTTGTTCTCGAATTCCATGTTAGTTTTATTGAAAAAAATGACTGCTCACGGTGTCACTTTTCCAACTCCCCATTGTTTGTAGATTTACAGGTCCTACGAAAAACCACAAATCTTTATTAACTTGCGACTCTTGACTTAATCAATAATTTCTGTTATTAGAACTTCCAGAAAATGTGAGTCACTTGTGACGTTGGGATACTACTCCAAGTGAACGCAGTAAAATACAACATAATTTTCGTGATATACTATTCAAAGCTGACGTGGAAGTATACGGCGTAAATATGGACTTGCCGACAATTTCAATGTGACAGTGAGCCTGCCGAACCATAAAATTTATATTGTCACTCAGTTCAAACAAAACTACACGGAATCGTCATATCTTTATTATATTGTATTTAAATACTAATTTAAGAATAATTAATTACGATATCTAGGAAATTTATATCTTATAATCATTTCCTCCCCAAATATTATCCAATTAAATTAAACTTAATTCTTCATCGGAGGAAGAATTATTAATCGAAAAAGGCTCAAAGAAAAATGTAAGACATAGCACTTACGATAGAAGACAGAAAACGCTCGAAATGCAACCCAGGAAAGAATTCACCAGATCACTATAGAGCCATGGGCCTTAATAAGGGGGGAGGGGGATAATTTGCCCTACGTCAATGGTGTCCATAAAAGAATGCCCCATTTATAAAAGTTAATACTATCAACTGTAAGCTTTATAGAGAGTTGTTTCAAGATCCCAACAAAAGATTAACCCAAACAGTTTTAGATAAGAACATGCTGGGGCTACAAAAGCACCTCTTATCTTATTTATCGCACAGTTGGCTTTTGCAGAGAATAAGACAATGTCGTCAGGATAGGCCAACACCCAATGCGTTAAACCATTAATATCAAGGAACGTTTCCTAAAACTTGTCTGTTTAATACCATTTTTTGAAGGAAGACAAAATGTTGACCGGACCCAGGATGGATGTGTGACGTCATGGAAACTTTTGGTTAAATTATAGGTCATTTTGCGTCAGTTTGTACCTTAAGTGTCCTATATCGAATTTCTTGTCTCAGTGTCCTCCACGTCACTACGTAGGGTTTTAAATAGTTCCCGAAATTATCCTATGTATTGGAATGTGTTCTTGGCTTTATTGTTGAATTAGTTTTAATTTCCTTCAGAATATTATGCCAGAAAATTGGCGAAAGTTTTATGTTGCTTATTGTCACTTTTGATTTTTGCAAATAATTAACTAGAATAAGTAAACACTGTTTTAATTTGTGTGAAAATTAATATGATTGATCAGTCTTTATGTGTTACCAATGATGTATTTTTGGAAGTTTTTAATTAATTCAACTAATAGCTTCGGTCCAAATATTGATGCCAAAGAATGAACTTAATACTGATTTTCAGTTAGTAGACAAATTTATTCCAATACTCAAGTGTGAGATGACGTCACCCTACGTTCACACTTATCGAAAGTCTAACTTTCTCTAAAACCCTGGAAAATAGTTTATATACGGTGTGTTATATTACTGTACCTATATCTTTACTAGTTCCTACATATATTACGCAGTCGTAAAAGGTTGTTACGGAGTGACTGAAACACGGTGCATAAATAAAATAAATCTGTCCAAGTCTCTGTCAAAGAAGGCCGTTTCTTCAATAGAGATTATAGCACAACTCAGAAGTACCCTCGCATCTCGACAGATGTAACGTCCAGAGCGTAACGCTTTCTTGTTAAGTTATTCATTTCAGTAATTGAAACTGACAAAAATCATATTCATGTTCAATTCATGAGGAATTGCATTTAATGCACATTAAATTGAGATATAGACAATTTCTGAATGTCTTTCGTAGTCCATCACGAAAACCCCAAATCAGAAAATTAAGGTAACGACAGAACGGGGTTGACCGAGTAATTGTGGATACGCACGCAGTGATTCCATCGTAAAGTCACTGAAGAAATCTCACTAGAGTTGGGCGATTTGATCGAGATCTGATCCAAAGAACTAGCTTCCTTTACGGAGTGAGCGATCATTGAACCTTAAGAAAAGAGTTATTTTGATTCGCTCCACTTCGGTGATCCGAGAGCAACGAGCTGTTTGAATCACTCACTCATGAATCAGATAGCGGGGAACGCGATCCCAGAGCTACCTAGTCTTTGAATCACTCACTCATCAATCAGATCGCCCAAAGCGTGAATCTAGAGCTAATCGCCGTTTAATCAATTAGTGAGTGAATCAGAATCTCTTTCTTTCTGCGGTGGTTTTGGAAAAATTAAATTAAGTGCCATTTGCACAAATGTTGTAACCGAACGTTAATATGATATTCTCTTATCTGATTGTCCAGAATATAATCCTATAACTCCCTTCTGTAATCTAATGGTCTCTGTATTCTCGCTTGATGTTATCCTACTATTTTCATCTTAACCTCTCAAGATCGCTTCATTCTGCACCATGCATTTATTAACATTATTACCAATTCACATAATTTTCTTATAATATCGGAGTAGAATTTGATTATACCCTTAATTACGAAACTTCGTCTATATTAATACGAAGGAAAAATGTAGAAGAGGAGTACAAAAAATTAAAAAATTCAGTATAATACAGCCAATAATTTTTTTAACCGTGATACTTTAATACTGATGACGCAGTCCGCGACATTGATGTATGTCTTTTAAAACGCTTTCTCATTATACTACTTTTTATTGAGTGACAAGCTACATGAGGATAATCCACGTGGTTGCAACTCCCCTTTCCGACATATGAAAAGATGGAGGCGGGAATGAAACCAATTAACAATTACAATATAATCAATTGTATTAATATTTAGAGTAAGTTTGTTTGTATATAATTCGATTTTTTCGAGAGCAATGCTTTAGTAATAAAAATCAAGTACCTAATCATTGATTATATTTTTATTATTTTTTCTTCATTTAGTAATAGAATCCAAAAGATGTATATAATATTTAGAAAGTCAAATTCATTGGAAAATTATGTGGAAATTCATGGAAACAAGGTAATATTCTTTTCGGTGAAGCGTGTGCGGTGATCGAGCTGAATGTATGTACGAGTAAGTGAGCGGCGAGTCATTAATCATTTCTACTAAGCGATTGGTTCCGACCTCATCACTAAAGAAACGGATTTGCTCATCTCTAATTATCACGGTCATCTGTTTGTGATCTTAGCTAACTGCACCGGCTCATGTTATAATAATGTCATATTTTGCTACTGCCGTAAACATAAATTTACATAAAAAGTTTCAGTTATCATATTGACATTAATGTTAAATGGTTTTTTATTAATTATATAATTTTTGTGTAACTTTTGTTAGCTATTACGCAGCTAATGGAATCATTTCCGAATCTTATTTCTATAGCATTATGGTGCTGAGAGCTGAGTCACTCACACCTTGAGTGTCGCACTCAAACCGTTCCCCGCGACTTCCGCAATCTCTTAAACTCTCGTCTTTATTACGACTTAGGCACTATACGTTGCAAATCTGCTATCTTAACGGCGATGTCGCCGCCACTTTTTTGACTCTTACAATGCTGGTTCGCCAACCTGTTTTTGGGGCAGTGACCTTTCACCAGAAAATATTACACGGGTTAACCCAATAATATTCACAAACAAAGAAATGAACCTTTTTGTGATTACCGCCTACTGTGAGTGGACAGTGGCCCTAATTACAAAACCATTGTTTACAAATAGCCATAGAATCTCCCAATCTCCCCCTTTTTTCAATTTTAAAAACTCTCAACACACACTATTCATCTACGTCATCTACACAATGGAAAATTATATTAGCACTCAATCATTCAAAGGCTCTTTTTCAATCCCCATCTTTACGAGTAGATTGTCACGCAATTCCATTTCTTTGAAATAACAGTCCACTGAAATGGGCAACGTATATTGTAATCGTAGGAGGCACGCGATGTGAGAAACATCTGGTTTGATACTAATCGGGTTAAAATAATGACAGATTTTCGATGTCAATTTCTAGTATCTTATTTAGGTCCTTTTTTCTGACAAAGTGAAACAAGACCTGTATATGATTCAATTAATTCGTGTGAGCATAATAGAACCCTGAGCTAGCCTTGTAGCAGATTAATAAAGGCTTAAAATGATATCAGTTTTATTTATTTCATCATTTTAATTATTTTATATTAAATTCGGTGTTGAATTGATTGTTTTTTTAAATAAATATACAATCAGCTCTTATTCAGTATTGCACAGATGAATTACAACATTTGAAATATTGAATTATGCCGAAGAGAAGGGGAAACGTCACAACTATGTATTTTCTCCATTTTGACCAGATTATTTATATTACATTAATGTAACGCATACGAAATCAACTGATGGGATAGTATAACACACGAGACTGTGTCCGTGCATCTTGTGGTTACAAATAAAAGGAAACTTGAAATTTCAGCTTGAATGTATTCAATTTTAAATTTCCTAAGAGATTATGATATCTGAAAGTAGTAGAGAATATGATGTAATTCTTTTACAATAATGAAAACTTCGCGCAGTCTGTATATTGCCAAACAGTTTGGCTGCTGCAATGTCAGAAAGCAACGTACAGGGTGGCAAGATCGACGTCACAAACCAGAGACCGCAGGAGAGGACAGAATTATTCTAGATACAATCTAATTTACCAACCACAGACGGGGTTCACCAGTTCTTATTATCTTATTATCAACTAAACAATTTGCCACTTTGCACATCTCGTTCTAAAACCACACTCAATATACGTCTTGACACTGATCTGCCCTGAGAACTGTTAACTTTCTAAAAAACATTTACGTCTATTTATGAATTCTGTGCCACGTACCTGCTGGCTGACGAACATTCTGATGGGTTTACTTCTAGCGTGACACCCACAATAGTGACGTTGGCCCTTGTACCTATAATTTCGGTTTATTAAAAGTCCTTCGTATGTCATTTCATTATTAATGTGCATGTTAGTAGTTGTATTACGTAACAGATACAAATAAAATACCGTCATTCCGTTTAAAAGCATATTGAATAAATAACGTACCTTTTAAAAAATTATAGATGCTTTGAAAATTAGTTAAGTTATCCACCCTCCTATTTAAGAAGGTTGTGTAACAAATCTGGTCAGTCGTATTTCCGGTTCAATAAATATTACAAAACTTCTGTTGCTATTTATATAAATAACGTAAATTGTAGAATGAATTTTTCGAATACAATGCAGAATTTTGATTAACTTTTACCCATTCATTGGCTACTTCATTAATAATAATATTTTTTATCTTCATTATTTTCTTGAACTGGTGTATAGAATTGATATACAATAAATATATTTAAATAAAAGTACGTTTCACCGACAAGAAATATAGATACGACATGGGGGAGAGAGTAATTTTGGTCTAAACATTTAATCAAAGTATTAACACTACGTTTCGTTCCTTCGATTTGGAACGTCATCAGGTGTAAAAAGTGATGTTAAAATAGATGAAAAATTTCACAGGCCATTCAGCACAATATAAGTCAAAAGCCGCAGTACTCCCTGTTACTTCAAAAACTCTTCAGTAATTGGGAAACCTGAATATTCCATCTGGGTGTGGATGAAGTGGTCTATCTTTTATGGTACACACCGAACATGGGCGCTGGCTTGTTAATTGGTCATCTTGAATCTATGTCAATTTATTTAAAATAGATATATCAAATAACATCAACATTTTCTGACAAGTTCATTCTTGTAAACAAATTCGAAGTAGCAGTTATGGTTCAAAAGTTACATCTCATTGTATTTGCAAGTAACTGAAGATGGCTTTGACCATGGAGGAGAGAATTGAGGTCATATTGATGTCTGGAGTACGAAGTTGCATATTTTAACAACTGGCACCCAGAAAGACCTCCAATTTCACACAACACTGTCAGGTGCTTAATTTTCAAATTCCGAGACACATCCATTCAAAATTCAACTACTCCAGAAAATATCAAAGGATGACGCAGACATACGTATGTAGCTTTGCACGTGGGCTCTACATCAAGATCAACGAGATCCCTATTTTGCAGAAGGTGTTTTGTTCAGCATGTACTGGAGTGACCAGAATCCACAGTGGTGACGTAAAGGTTATGGAAACGCTGCAAGAAGAGGTGTTTCCCTTAGTTATGAATGGAATGAAGATGGCAGCTTTCCCCCTTGCTTTCAAAAGGATGGGGCTCCAACAACTTACGGAGCAGTTGTTCGTCAGTGGTTAGATGGTCAATTTCCTGGTCATTGGATTTGCTGAAGTGGTTCTGTGGAATGACCAACTAGATCACCTGATCTCACACCACGTGACTTTTATCTGTGGGGTCATTTAAAGCAACTCGAATAAGCAGAGAAAATAGAAACAGACATCATCTCGAGAACATATTGAAAAAGTTTGTGCCAAAATTTCTGCGAGTGCATGACGATTGGATTCAGCACATTCAAATGCGTGTTTATCGAGAAGGACTAAATTTTGAACACATTAAATGACTTTCTTTATGGAGAACAGTCCAACCTGTAATTCCAAACAAAAAACTTCGAACCATAACTGCTACTTCGAATTTGTTAACATGAATGAACTTGTCAAAAAATGTTGATTTTATCTTAACTGCGAGTTTTGATTTACCTTGAATAGTACGTAAGACATTGTCTTAAAAAACGCTTCAACATCGCAGTCCTCGTCGTACCTGGCAGCGATTCTATGTAGTTTCTTATCTATCTCAAAGTATTTCTTCTTTCGTCTCACTCCTGAATTCAATACCATTCTTAACATTTTTTTTGATATCTTAGATTTAAAGGTCAGTAAACTATAGATAGTTAGGTTACTTTTTTTTGTAATGGTGAATAAAATTTATATATATATATATATTACATATTTTAAAATAAAATGTGTAATATAATAAATGGAATTATGATCGATAGAAGTTCACTAGGCCAGTAATCCTCTGAATCCTTGCTACCACCTCATAGGGCAGCGGCTGCTACCTGCAATTTAATCCCTAATAAGACTGACCGCACGCACATGAGACATCATTTATAAAATGATTTACATCCGACGTATCAAATTATGGATCCATTTCTTTGCTTCGTTATTTTTCCATAATATTCAAAAAGCCAATTAACAAAATATTATTTGATTTATTATGCAAGTATAACATGGTTTTCTCAAAGAGGAATCGAAAAAAACTCTTGAAAATGTTCTTAGTTCATTGAAGAAAATGTTAAAAGATAGCTGTAATAATTGCTGACTTTTCTATGCTATTTGACATGGAAGTTCACCAAATAGTATAAAGGAAGTTAGGAAATTCGGGATACGATGAAATTCCTGACTTATCCTACAATCATATAATGAAAATAGAAAACAGAAAGTAGCGGTTGACAGTAGAGATGGTCGTATTCATTTATCAAATTGGACATTCATTACACGTGGAGTTTCTCAAGGGTCAAATCTTGGACCTTCGTTTTTCATGCCGTAAATTATCTCGATATTCGCATACCCCAAAATAAAATCTCTATGTGGATGACAAAAATTACCTAGGTGTTTGTAGTCGTCTTTTATAAAAATTCCCTGGCCCTACTTGGTTTATGGGAAATCAAAGTGGACTTGCCTTATAGATCTGCTTCATGGGACTCTTACTTCCCATGTTATACACTCAGAACACATTGACATATGAGCTATGCATATTGTTTACCTCTTCACTCACTCACATGATATGACATCTGAAAGTGGACCAAATGCTCCAGGAACACTGAGATATTTAATTTTCAAAAAACATTCCATTAAAATGCTCCGTAGTATTGATCCACATCAAGTTCTGAACCCTTCCTCTGAAGTTAACAAATACTAACTCTGCTAAGTGTATTGATTAAAAAAATTTAATGTCTGTAAAACGAGGAGATGAATACGTTTCCAACTAATGACTAATATGCCACTATAAATCGCTCAGCTCAACGATTGCATAAGAATCGCCTTGGTCTATACCAGAGAAGATTCACTATTCTCATTATTTAATTTATTTCTTTTTCATGTGTTGCATGCGTACTTTATAAAAAATACTGTTGCCTGCCTTGCTGGCTTTCTTCTGAGTTTTTCTTTGTTGTTTTGTGTACAGGCCTGGAGATACTTTGGAATGTCAGACTCGTCCTGTAGCAGTTCCAAGAAGTGACTTATCAGTCGTACGTTTACGTTCGTGTATGCAGAGTTCCTCTGTACTTTCTTTTTTACTGTGTAGTCTCTTATTTGTTTTACTCAATTATTCTGTTAATTGTCTTTAATTCATTATTTATTATTATGATAATCTGAATAAAATATCGTATTCATAATATTTTTTTATGTTAATATTACTGTCGTTAGTTATTTAATTGTATTTTTCGTGATGCTATCAATTTATTATAAATATTACACTGTACTCTTATTTATATTGTACACGGAAAAGTTTGTGGTAACTACTTGTAATGTCTGTTATTTGTTCAACCGAAGACATATATATATATATTAGCCTTCGGTTGAACAAATAACAAACATACAATTCCGGTGATCGTATTCCGAAACAGTTGATGCCATGTATTTACTGATTATTATTATTAGGTGTGTAAATAAAGGATATGCAACAAAATTTCTGCAAAAACAATAACTTTCAAACAAACAACGCATTCAAATATTTGAATGATATTGAAAAGCCAATAAAACAGTCACTAACTTGTATCTATAATGGTTTATTTAATAAAGAGATGATAAAAAAATTATTTTAAAGATATTTGAATTTATTAACAATTTCAATTTATGTTGCATCAACTAGGGTCCTTCTCTCTTAAATTTCAATAGCAATTACTACTACTTACGACGGCTACTTCTCTCAATGTAATTTATGAACATGGGACTAAATAAAATTTATATATATATAACAAAAAACAAGGGTCCTATCTATGAGCAAATAGTGAGCAGGATTTCGATTATCTGCGTCGCTGTGAAAAATTTACACACCTGTTTACTCGGCTTCTACCGCTGCTGGGTCGGCTATGCGTTCCCTTTGTATCCTGAAAGCGACAGGTTTCGCCTCCGAAATTTTCTTTTTGTCGGCCGTTTGAAAAGGGTTGTCCTCTGGCTGGTTGTGGGCCGCGTTCTCGTCGTTCCCAGGTAAATGAACCACCGCTCTTTTCATTGTATATTTGCCCGAATGGTTTAACTTTGACAAAATATTATTGGATTTCAGGCGGAACGTCAATCACGGAAATAAATTTCTCCAACACTTCTCCACAATGTATAGACCGGAAACTAATTTTTCTGTATCTTAATATCAGCTGATGTTAGTACATCTCTTTAACACCTCTCCAACGTTTTTCTCTTTCCGAATCTAATTTCGAACTGACTAATTATGCATATCTTCTATTCCTCCTCCTCTACCAACTCCTTCCTCTTTCCAAGTGTATTTGCTAACTGCTTAATTCTTCCATCACCGAGCTGTAAAAATTTCCCCCATCCTCTGGGATTGAATTTTAAACACGTGATCGGTCCCCGCCAATCTCTATAATTTTTTTCTATATCACGTGACTCCTCTTTGAGTAGAAGGGAGCTGTTCTCCAAGGTATATGAATTCGCAGCCTTGCAACTTTCCCAAGATCTGTCGTTATTCCGCCATCCTCTCTTCGATATCACGTCCTCTGGTACCCGTCGCGATTTTCCATCAGCCTCGCAAATGTTTCGTTCTGCCGAATATTGGGACGTTAATTTTAATATTGAAAAACAATTGGAAGCTTTATGCCCCCAAGTTGTCAGGTTTATATCCCTTCTTCAATTGTAGGAGAATAATTAAATAACATGAAAATAAATCACCGTTTTATAATGAATATTATGACCAGTTTCAGACAGTTTATTTAATTAAAATCTTAAAACAGGAACAAATACGTACTGAAACGTTGCTTTTTAATTAATTTGAAAGATGTCTGAAACTGGTTATAAATTGCATTATAAATAAGAATCTAATAATCTAAATTATATGCGCTTTAAAAATGGAGGAATTCTAATAATTGTAAAAGTTATTTTCTGGTAGCATTTAATTTAGTTAAGTCTAGAGTGAAGAAAAGAATCACCATTAAAATTTTTGAAGTTTGATTTAGGATTTTTGAAAATATGGTTAATTTTTTGTGATTCTTGGTGCTAAGGTTATGGAAACGTACAGGTCTTACCTTTTAAGACGGGAAGGAATAGGGATTTGCTTAGATTGCAGGAATGAATCAAGCTGTGCCATTTATATACTTGAAAGACACCTCAATAAACCGGCAAGGAATCGGGTCTCGCCCATTTTTTCTTAGTATCGATTTTAATCGAAGTAATTTTAGATTTCTATTTGGACCTACTAACATTAATTGTAATATATTAAACAGTTTCTGAATTCTTGTGTTGTGTATATTAAGATGATATTTCAAAAACAGTTTTCTTTACAAATTTTGTAACTTATTGATTGATCAAGCAAGTTAATTCTGAAACTATAATTATACAGGTTAATCTGACAACGGCAAAAAATATACTGGTCAGTACCTGAACGAAAGTCAACCCCATCGCTAGATTGGCTATGCTGGATCAAACCATATGCAATTGCTTTTTTGGCCTCCAAAATCCCCATATCCAGCTCTTTTTGATTTCTTGCTATAAGGTTTTCCTAAACGCAAAGTGTAAGTGCCTCCATTTCCCCCAGGATTTATAACAACTGAAGTAGCAAATAATTGAAGTGCGGTAAACATTAATAAATGATGATCTATCACGAGTGTAGGAGGAACTGGAATACCGCATAGATGTTTTCTGTGTCACCGGAGGAGCACACATAGCATATATAAAATCTGGGATAGCCATAGTTTCACCATAAATTTGATTTATGAAAATTGAATAATTACAGCGTTCAGGGATATGCTTTCTTTTTGTCCCAATCGTTGTGTGAGTGATATAGAAAAGCAGCTGTACACTTGCCGAGCAATAAAAAGTATGTACGTGCAGATCTCCATTGATGGAGGAGAGATGGCGTGTTTGAGTTATGCGCCCAGCCGTCACGCGACTTGTGGCTATTGCTATTTCCTGTGCTACAGAGTTGGAAGGTCAGTGGCCGTGGGTTTTCTCTGGACATTCATTTTGACCTCGACTTCTAACACACACAGCGGAAAGTCCACATACATTTAAAGGAGAGTGTTGTACCTTGATCATAGTGTACCTTGCTTGGATCACCATTCAGTTTCTTGAAACGTGCTGATATTTATATGATCCCAACAGAACTAAATCAACCTTTACTCAGTAGAGTGAAAACAAGTAAAAGATTGATTGCCAATGTGCTATTCTTTTTAAGAAAAAATTATTCGTCACTTAAACTGTTTTTACAGCTTTTCTGTTGTGTTTTTAATCATTCTGCTTCAATCCCTTCTTATTGGTGAATCTTTTGATATGGCCCATTTCAGTTTAATCGTAAATTACAATATTGGGGAAGTTTTGTAAGGAAAGTTGCACCATCGTGTACCTTCGACCGAAGCAACATCCTTTAACATTGATCTATATGATACTTTTTTTTTGGTTAACAGGCTACATGAGGGTGATCCTGAAGCAGGCAACTCCCCTTTAATAGCATAGGAAGGGAATTGAAAAGGGGGGATGCGGAAGGTAGAGCAAGGTAGCCAAGGGTTAACTAGGGCCCCGGGCTATGGTTTAAGGATCCTACCCGGTGTTTCACCTAAAGAGATGCAGGGAAAACCCTAGAAAACCTGCATCAGGTAGGTCGGGCATTGGGTACTATTCTCACGCTTTTTGTTTGGTTAACAGGCTACATGAGGGTGATCCTGAAGCAGGCAACTCCCCTTTAATAGCATAGAAAGGGAATTGAAAAGGGGGATGCGGAAGGTAGAGCAAGGTAGCCAAGGGTTAACTAGGGCCCCCGGGCTATGGTTTAAGGATCCTACCCGGTGTTTCACCTAAAGGGATGCAGGGAAAACCCTAGAAAACCTGCATCAGGTAGGTCGGGCATTGGGTACTATTCTCACACCCTTCCGAATGACGGGAGACGAGTCTGCTGTGGGGCCGCAGCATTCCCTTCTCCGTGTCTCCACCAGTTTCAGAAGGCAGTTGGCCGACTGATCCAATGAGATCAGCGGACAGCTCTTGCCATATGCCCAAGGTCTTTGACCCCGGTACATATACCTCCTAAAATAGGTGAAGGTGTCTCGGCATATGAGAACTTTGATAAAAAATATCCAGAGAGAGTGCGAGGCATTCCCGACATGATCAGGTGAGCCCCACAGTCACTCTGGGCTGAAGCGCCTGCGAGAAAACTCCCGCAGCGCCCAATCATCCTCCCCATTCTCACGCATTATTTTGTTTTCTATTATAGGTCTGAATACTACGAAGTACCAGCGAGTTAAAGATAAATCCTATTGACCTGAATCAATTAAAGAAGCAGTTAAATCTGTTACTGTACCTCCTGAGATGAGTATCAATAAGTGAAGCTTTCTGGATTACCAATGTCAAGCTTACCAAATTTGTATGGCGTTGTAATGATTATCAAATATATAGTGCTAACGCTTTGAATATTAGGCTATCTTTGATTTAAATTTATTGTTGTTTCCATTAGTCGTCGATTGAGGAAATAAGATACGTCATACATTACAAATAACAAATAATTTTAAAAACAAAATAGGGTGCACAATTAATTATGAATAATCTTAAAATAAATAAATTAAACATAAAGTATATACTCTGAAGCCATTAAAAACAGTACGCGGACACAAGATGGAGTTTTCACTACTTGGAGCTGCACGAGCAGGAATCTGTCCTTCTGTAGTAGCTCCAGGCAATACATGAAACAAACAAACAAAAGAGCAGAAAAAACTGTACAGAAAGTTTAATGCTATGTGGTGTGTTATTTTACAAGGTAACACTTTTGCAGGAACCTTAATTTTAAATATTAGAGGGACGATTAAGAAAATCCTATACAGAGTAAAACCCGCCATTTAATACAATAGTTTTATTCTGATTCACGAAACTTATGTAGTTATTGTTTTTGACCTCTGGAGTAAGACCGTTGTATGAAATTATCCCGGTATTGTGAATACTTTTCTGGTGTAGAGCAAGGCGATGCTTGTCAGACCTTAGACCGGAACGATTTCTGGTCGCGTATTCATGAAATTCGCCATTCGTTTGACACTAATTAATATTCCGCTTTATAAACTTTAAGATTTCATGGATATATTCGCTTGGTAAAGTATTTGCAAACTTTTGAAGAAATGTTTTTAACTTGATCTAGAATTCGTACTAGAAAGTATTTTAATGGAACGCTTTAGCAACTCAAATATTTCATTGCTCCTGGAGCAGTTTCCCCAATTAGAGATGCCATAGCACATAATTGAATGAAAATTCGCGAAGTAAACAATTTTGACGTACCTTTTGTCAACGTGTTGCATTAGTGTTCTGTGAGAATAACAAGTTGAACTTAAGTTTCCCAGTAAGCAGATCTATATAGTCATTCCACTTTAATTTCTCATCAATCCGAAGGTCCAGGAAAGGGCATTGGCTGAAAAATTGTCTACAGGTCTATTACTAACATCAGCACTAAACTGAATGAGCTTAGTCTTATCTAGGTTGAGGGATAATTTATTCACGTTAAACCAAACATTTAGACCGGCCAGGGCTTTCTTGATAAGATTATCGAAGTTTTTATCTGCAATACCTGTATTTGTGTCATCCGCGTAGAGAATCGTTATTAGAGGATGTATCCTGGAAGAACATTTATTTATAGAGTAAAAGTAAAGGCCCAAGAATTGATCCTTGAGGAACTCCACATGTTATAAATTCCCATTCGGATAAGTGAAGTTTGCCGTCTTTAGTTTCAACTACTACTTGCTGTTATCTGTTGTAAGATGCAATATTAGTAGAAGTGACGTATTTACCCAAATTCCATAATATTCCATCTTTTTAGTAATATTTCGTGATCTATCGTGTCGAAAACCTTAGAGAGATCAGCAAATATGCCAGCTACCTTCAATCCTTCATTCCAATGAATTCTAGATATTTTGAATGAAGCTGTACATTGTGCTATCTGGAAGCTTAAGGAAGCCATGCCGTGCTGTTGATAAAATATTATATTATTATATATTATAAATTAAGTAATCTGATATGTATTATTTTTTAAGATATTTTTGAAAACATAGGAAGGAAAGAAATGGGCCTATAATTTAATATTTCAATGATGGACAAACAAGTGCTCATGACGAAACACACAGTGGCCGGCCTTCTGTCACCAATTATGGTTTGGTTGAAAAAGTGAGCGAGAAAATTCGTGAAAACAGAGGGTTACAATAAAAATGCTTTGTGATTAATTTTGCACGATATTGCCGAAATCGCTTAAATTATCGCAAGATGTCCACAAAAGGAAGCAACTTGCCAGTGCTTTGACATTTCTTACCCGACACATTGATGAGGGAGTTGAATTCTTAAACAGTGTTGTGGCCAGTGATGGGTTATTCATGTCACTCGAGAATCAAAACAACATTATTACAACATGGAGTGTAGGCACTCACGATACTACAAAAAAAATCAAAACATAATTATCATCACAAAAGAATCATTTGCACTGTGTTCTGGAACAAACAGAGGTTACTCTTTGTACAGTTCCTTCCCAGAGGTGAAACCATCAACGCGGTACGATACTGTGAAAGATTGAGAAAACCTCGGTGCGCAATTCAAAAGAGAGTTCAGTTTTTCTGCTCTTTTGTTTGTTTGTTTCATGTATTGCCTGGATGGTCGAGAAGACCGGGATTAAGACTGTTGGAGTATCGATACGCTGACCACGTGTCACTCCACATTTGGAATGTGTCATGCCAGATGACAGTCCGCAGTCGACTCGGTAGGCCCAGGCCCTCAATGGGCTGTAGAGCCAGAGAGAAATAAAGAAAAAAAATTGCCTGTAGCTACGACGGAAGGACAGTTTCCTGGTCGCAGAGCTCCAAGTAGTTAAAACTCCATTGCGTGTTCCTCAGTGTGTGCTTGTTTGTGTTTCCCAGTGTGTGTGTGACATCATGTGTCCGTGTTGTGTTTATATTGACTTTTGTCTATATACATTTTCTTTTATTAATTTATTTTAAGTTTATTTGTCTTTAACTATGTACTTTATTTTGTTCATTTTTAATTTTTAATGTATGACGTATCCTATTTCCTCAATCGAGGATTAATGGAAACAACAATAAATCTAAATCAAGGCATCGTGTCGATTCATGACAACGCACGTCCCGGCTATCCCGTCAAAACCTTATTCAACCATTTGGTGGGGATCAGTTCCATCAGCCGCCGTACTGCACCTCCTGACTACCACTTGAAGACGCTTTTACCACCGATGATGAGGCAAAAAAAGATGTTCAACAGTGGATGTCTTCACTGCACCGGCGGCATGTTTCTATGAAGAAGACACACAATAATTGGCTTCCCGCTATGACTAATTTCTGAGCAATTGTGGCAAGTATCTAGAAGAATAGTTTTAAAAATTATTCTTTATGTAAAAGCAAATTTTATGTGAAAAAATTTTATGAGATATTTTCCAAAGTGCTACTTACTTTCCGGACTCGCGCTCGTAATTTAATTTAAACTCGTATGCAAACGTTAATGATTACTATACCATAATTTATTTGAACACATTCTCAATATTATGGGACATCGTATGATGCAAGGGTCTGCGTGTCTATTCTATCATAAAATATCTAAGTTAATTTGTTTATTCACAGACTACTGCGTGTAATGCAGACTTACGAGCACTTCATAAATGTTGTTTGAAATACAGTATGAGCCTGATTTGTGTATCGGATTCGTAGAGTGTCCGGGGTCACAGGTTACCACGACTCGAGTAGAGCAGTTAATGTTATTTACAATCGGTAGAGTCAACGTTCACGTCCATGTTGCACGCATGGTTTAGATTAGAGACATGCTGTCAGTGACTTTCGTTCTGTTACTGGCCTCTTAATGAAGAGATTACTTCTGCTGGCTACTGGACTGCCTGCGTCGTAGAAGGAACCAGATAACCACATTGTGTCCACTCAGCATGCTAATTACATATCGTAACAACGTAAAAATGACCGCTGACATTTTTCCGAAGTAGCATTTTGCGTTTGGTGATAATGCGGCGTTATGCATCACAGATGGCATTTAGATAGGAAAAGATCGCTAAGGTCTTGCGTAGCCATTTACAGGCAAGAAGATACAGTCGTTAGCATATTAGGACCAGTTTACAAAACTGGCTAACACTTTCAGAATAACGCATATAAATGTACTGCTAACGACTGAGACATCTTCAGTTGAGTAATTATTGATACAACTTACTACTATATTCTAAACGTGCTGTTTTACTAAATCTACTAGACAAACATACATCTTAAATATGAAACTAAGTATTTAGCCAAATATTCAGTCTCCACAGGTATATTAAATTAACTCAATTAAGAAGCTCTCGACATGACATAACCTTCATCCTATTATTCAAGAGGAACGTCTTTTACATCTTTACGTTAACATAAATTTCACTTAAAATACAAGTAAAATATTTTGGTTTTATCAATTTAATGAGCATTCCTCTTGAATATCAGATAATAACTGCACATTATTTGTATATGAATATGACGTCCGGTCCAAACATTCTTAATTTTATGTTCTAAAAAATATACCTGGACTATGTTTCTGTAGTTAATGACTTGGTTCTATATGAGCTATAAAACAGTCCTATTCAACGTAATGTAATGAATATGTTTCCAATTACTTTATCTTAGGTATAATATATTATCCAACGCCTAAGCATCTTGTAATAATAAGTTATCTTAGTTCCAAACGATTTGCTGAAATCTTATATACGAAATTAAAAGAACATTTAATTATGGTAAAGTAATGTCTATCGTGCATATTGTTCTACAGCTATATACGATGTGGACTTACTCGTTAATTGGATGCGTATGAAAATACGATCACTCTTATAGAAGGAAGATAATCTAAAATAAAATGAAAATATCTGTGCCATTCTGTAAGTTGCTGATCTTATAAATGGTTAGTAAAATAATATTCGTACCTCTGCTTCATTGACATTTGATTTTTTAGAATTTTTGTTTAAAGTCCCACCAACAGCTGTGGTAACTAGCGACTGCTCACAATTTGGGGGAACGTTATACCTAAGTACGGGAATTGTTGTATGGTAACTCAAACAACACAAAGTCCAAACACGTGCCAGGATTCGAACCCGGTTGCGAGGCAACTACACCACAGGAGGTCAGCATTTTATGTCTTACTGGAGACATGGTACTGTTAAAGGAAGATCTATTTACTTTCAGGGCATTTGTAAGCCAGAAGAAGAACAAGGACAGAAAAAAATATACAATCTACATGCAAACTAACAATATAATAAGAGAATATTACTATCAATGGGGTAAGGTTGGAGCTTATCACCTGTGGAAGGTAACTGATATGCCGAAGAAGGAATGAGTGTAAATAAAAGAATAACTTGCAAAAGGAATTAAATTTCAACTAGAAAGGTTTGTTAATATTTGCACGTGATAGTTTTCCGTTGAAGAAACACGTTTCGGAAAATGTATTGCAAGAGTGGGAACTAAAGTATGATTAGCAGCAGACAGAAATATACTGTTTCACTTGGAATAAAAAGTTGGTCCGATGTGGTGGAAAATGGAAAGAGTAGAATTTACCAAGGATGCTTAAAACACAGAAGATATCAAATTCAAGAACACCAAAGACAAAGAGAACATTTTTGAAAAAGAGGAACCTACTGGATTCCAAAAGTGAACTTACATTTAAAAAATGTTTCAGTGTGTATATGGATTGACTATTGGAGGGTCTGATAGGAATAGGCTGGAAGCATTTGACATATGATGTTAAAAAATAAATTGTTGAAGATCAAATAAACTTGTGGACTTTGAAATAAGTAAGGTTTACAACACGTGGACGAGAAATCTGTAGAGCACACTAGCAAAAATGTTAGCCAACTTTGTAGGCACCAATTAATTCATCAGTTCGTTTAATTAGTGGTGGAATCTACAGTATAGTATATTAGGAAATGCAGCGATTGGAGTACATGTAGATAATCAAGAGTGCTGGATTATGAAATTATATGATCTGAAGAGGATTGTTGAGAACAGAGCAAGATGGAAAGTACGGAATAGGCTCGTGATCCCAAATATTTTCATGTCGTTCATTGGTTCTCTGCGGTTACATTGTTCAGCTGTAATGTTTTACTTCAGAGACGTTACTGTCTTTCCATTTCATCACTCCATTTCCCTACTCAATTACTCAGCCTCCCTGACTATAAGAAGTTTTACGTCATTACGTGTGAATTTAATTGAAGATTCAACTTGTCCTTCCACTATAAAGATTCCAATACTGCGAAAATTGGAAGCTGAATGATAAAGATTCTTTCTCGCTCTCACAAAAACTGACCACATTGCTACTCAAAACTGGTTGAATCTCCCACCTGACGCTTCTGAAAAATTACTTCCTCTCTTTGCTATACCAGATAAAACTACTTAAGACTTCTCATTGAAACCTCTTTTATTTTATTTCCATCCCTTTTATGCTAACAAGTCCAAATTCCAAGCCGCTAATCGAGTAGAACCTTCTAATCTTCCACACTTAAGTTGGCATCGGGTTTCGTTGAAGATGAAATAAGCATAGCCATCCATGCGTGTTGGATATGTGCGTCTAAAGATACGAGTATATACTTGGACTTTTAGGTCATCGATTCCTTAACACGTCATATAGGTTATGCATTATGGGGATAATTTTTATCCCATTATAAATCTACAGTGACAGAAGGATGGTCTTCTTTAGCTATGTTTCTCCTCCAAGGCAGTATCCCTACCGCGACCGTGGTTTGGGATTTCAAAGGTATTCTTTTGCTATAGTTCCTCCACGATACCGAACATTGAACTCCGAATATTACTGTCAACTGATGAACAAAGCAAAATACGGCGTTTTCCAATCAGAAGCGTCTTCCACCTTCACGACAATACAAGTTTTCACGCGGATTGCGTTACTCAGACCAAATTGAGGAAATTCATGGGATCAGCTAGAACATCCGCCATACAGCCCAGATTTGTCACCGTAGAGGAAATTCATGGGATCAGCTAGAACATCCACCATACAGCCCAGATTTGTCACCGTGTGACTACTGCCTGTTTGGACCGTTGAAGAAAGCTCTAGGAGAGCAAAGGTGCAATAGCGATGAATTGATTAAACTCAACCATCAGATTTTCATGATGGCGAAACCAGAAAACTTCCGAAACGCTGTGAAAATGTGTTTAAATACAAGGAAAAAATGTAAGAAAATAATTTTTTTTTGAAATTCTAACGTTCTCAGAAATATTATTTGAAAAAATTCCTGTTTATAATTGAATGAACCTCGTAGGTATATCTAATTTGATGTGAATAGGATAGTTCTCGGTGGCAGTTTGAGATACCAATATACAGGGTGAATTTTAATGGACAGTGTGTGCAACAAATACGACCACATTATCTGTAGTATTGAGTGTGACACATTCTCAAAGAAAAGTAGCAATGTGCACTGCAGGAAATCTAGATATCTTTTTCCGTTGAGGTGTTGTGGAAGAATAAATGGTCCAAGTAAATAGTCACCAAGATTATCTGTCTAAACATGAGAAGTTGATGAGACGCTTCAAACATTCTTCGAGGATTTTCTGTAGTCCAATGATGACGATTATGAGACCGATTCATTGGTGAAGGAGACTGACAACAGAAATCGAATAATAATAATAACCTAGTTCAGGGCATAACAACAAAATCTTTCTCGCGGAGGGAAGTCAACCGGTGTTAATCCATCCACGCGATGTACTCGTCATGCAGGATGCACATGACTTTGACTGACTCCATGTTGCCAGACACTTGCCTGGAACCTGTGCCGTGGTTGCTCTCAATATCCTGTAGAACGTGTTCCTTCATATCAGGTGTGCGCACATTCCACAGCTGACTGCCCTGCACGTTCCTCTATCTGAAAAGGCCCATCCTCACGCAAATGCCCCTAAAAGTCTCCAAATATTGTGAGATGCTGTGAGCAGTCCATGAGCATTCTTGACCTCGTGCATCTGCTTGACCGTACACTAACACCATCTTGACTTCTTCCACGAATGTATACCGGAAAATTCTGCTTCTGCAGTAACTGAACTTTCATTTCGTTCTTTCTTTCTATTTCCCCTTTTCTGCTGGAGCGACTTATTGTTAGTTTCCTTTCTGTTTCCGGTTTATTTGTCCCTTCCTAGGTGGTTTTTCTTAATTTGTTTTCCTTTAACATTATGGGGAAAATTAATAAAACCCCGACGGTACTTTACTGCTTAGTATATTTTATCTTTATCTATTATATAAATAATGTTATCCTATTAAAGCCATTGCTGTATTCACCACTCATTTTAGTTTGTCTCCTTCGTAGTTAGTATCGTCTTACACGTGTTTGATTCTTGGAATGTCACTAATACAAATATTTAATAGTACTGAACCTGGGGAAATCCTTTGATTAGTCTTTTTTTCTCATCGAGTAACAGTCACTTACCCTTACAGTGATGGATTTCGGTAGGCCAGGATTTGATGAAGGTACTGGTATCCATTTGGTATTGATTTCGTAACACTTATTTATCTCCTTTTGTAGTTTGTAAATCCTAGGTTCAATTTCTTTTGTTGAAATAATAGTGGGTTTTATAATGTCTATCTCTTTTAACTTATTTATATATCTTACAAAGCCAGTTTCTTTTTCGCTGGGGTTTGGTGGGGAACTTCTAGGGTGTGTACTGAATTATGATTTGATTTGAGAGCAGGTAGGTTCTAGATTTCGGATATTTTAATGTTTTTATGGATGAGAATGTCGAGGATATCTGGGTTATGATGGAGAATCTGGGGAAAATGGGTTGGAGTATCTGGTGCTGTATTTCAGTAGCGAATCTGTTGTTTCTTTGAGGAGCTTCCAAATTTCGTTATTTGTTTATTGTTCCAATCATGGTGTTTCGCATTTAGGAATATTATTCAAGGTAAAAACCTCTTCCTTTACCTCCTCAGGTGAGCAATCACTCGGTAATCCTTTTAAAATTAATTTAAATTGTCTTCGGTCTTCCGTAGGGTGAGTAAAATAATCATGGCCTTCGGAAGGAGTTGCAATTGTCTTGTAATCAAATAACGTTTGAGATTGTATCTTTAAATGACCATTTCTGTGAATAATTTTAACATTATTGAGACATTTCTATTGGATGCTCTTGGTAACTTCTTTATAGGTGGAATTATTTCTTTTCTTTTCGTGGTTGCCTATTTGAGTTTCGTTACCTCCTTTGTGTTCCTTGGAAATCTCGTTCTTTCGAATTTCTGTCTCCATATTATCTGCTGAATAATCGTCTGACAATACTTCATAAATATTTCCTGTACTTGGGATGTCAGGTTTTGGATCTTTTTAGAAATATCATCACTACAAAGCTTTCTTTTTTGAACGTTCTGGCCTTCAGATTTGTTGACATTTTGCCGTGACTTGTTGTTTTTGGAGCTTCCTTCTTTCGAAGGGTCTGGGCCCCTACTTGTTCCCCGCCATCATAGCGATTGGTTACAGACAACGTATTGTTTTTAAAGCACTCACTTCGGCAGATGCGTCCGTTCGCGACCACACGAAATGCAAGAATCGTATAATCGTATTATAATCTATTATCCTATCTAATTCTAAAGTATTGTAGTCATGAATGTGACACCACAAAAAAAAATACTCAAACGAAAATTAATCCAAGACGAAAGCTATTAATTATGAAATAACTAATAATTTCGTAAAGTAATAACCAAATTGCCTGTTATTACCGACAATAATAATTAATTATACCATAAGAATACAATTATAAGCGATTATTCACCTAACAACGCTTTCTAAGTCTCTACACTAGGGACCTATACTACAGTTGGTATACGAAGTCTGGCTTCAGCTACTGCGTCCGCTTGTTATCAATGCTTAACGTAAACTCGGAGCATCTGAACCAGTCACACTATTTGATCCAACAGAATAATGATGTCCGTCAGTGCCATCCAATGTGGCAACGAGGCATTTCCAGCAGCAGAATGTTTGATATAACCTAAATTTCTTTTCTCCATTTCCAGTCAGTCCCTGTAGTTTGGCATTGTAATTAAAATTCATCCTGTATAATCAATTGTGTAAAACAAGAAATAATACTATTTTGAAATAAGTGTTAGATACTTTTTTAATTGTCATGAATTTTGTCTACTTCCATACACTTACAAATACTTTCGCATTCCTATAAGATAATCTATAATACAGTAAAACTATTCATATGTTTTTATAATGAACCTACATATTTTCTTAGTTACATTGAAGGTAAAATTAATCAATTAATTTTCCAAATCACAAATTTATATAAAATGCTTCTTAAAGAGACACGTTGCGTGAATCATGCAATTATGATCACTCTTCACGTTTAGCATAATTAAGAAACAATGATACACATATAAGTAATTATCGATGTAAGATTTGTTAGAAAGTGTTTGATATCATGAGTCAGAAGGCTATATATTTTTACATAAATTTATTACAGTAATTATTAATGTAATAGTAAAATTTGAGTCATTACGTTCAGAGGTTAAATTCGTCACTACTGAAAACTTGGAGGTTAACGAGGCTTTGTTTTGGGTCGAATATTTTGATTGCATGGAACCATGACGGTGGATTATAGATTGCGTAAGCAGGCAAAACCGAAGGTCAGGAATGAATGATCAATACTTATCTCATCATAATTTTTAATCTTCCTTCAATGATGTTATGTCTAATATTAATAATTTGTCGATATCTATACCTTAATAAATACTGTGCTAGGCCTAACACTTTCATCTTCTTTCTGACGTAAATATAAACCACAAATGTAATTAAAACATTCCTACGTAACTCGAGCACTCCAGCAGTTTTTGCCGATACAATTTTATGCAAATCTTAGAGTTAATTTTATGTAAATAAAATTGTGGCGGTGACAGATTTTACCTCCTGAAAACTGCCAAGCTGGTGTAACCTGTTTACACCTTTATTGAATCTTGGGTGGCGATTAAAGTAACTCGATATGCGAGAAAATAGTTTAGCGCAAATCACACGCTTGAAAGATAGACTTCTGTAAGTGATTTATCATTCTCTTATATTTTGCCATTTACAAGCAATGTTCATTAATATTCGTTTATTACTATTAATTCAAATTGAAACTGGTGTAATTATTATTGTAATTTATTTCGTGTTAAATACAAAATGGTCGCCGATAACGTACATGTGGCCCGTTATTACAAAACAAATTATCTTTGACCATTTTGTATTTAACAGTCAATTAAGGCTTACACTGCTTTTTAATTGTCAGTTACCTAGTTATAAAAGCATCGTCGTTTCATATCCTCAAAAGGAAAACTAAATCATTCCGTGGCACGAGAATTTGTATGATGTGAAATTATTTAAAAACAAACATTAATGAATCACATAACTGGTTGTGCGGAGCATAATTAATATACTGAACAAGTAAATAACCGATTTCTCCAATGCCATTGAGTCGCAAAAAACTATGTAACTTTAGGGATTAATACAGTTGCAGCATACATAGAAACTTGCAACCCCTCATAATTATTCATTCTAATGTTGAGGAAATGTAAAAGGAAACTGACTTTGAATTATAAGCTACTGCAGGTTTCTTGGAGCTCATCAAAAATTATTTCGCAGGCTTTAACCTTATGATTTCCTGTAAAATTCTTTGCTTTATTAAAACAGATATTTTAGAAACCAGGATAATTCATCATTTTTTAACTTTGTGAATCAATATATATTAAAGGCACTGTGGCGCGACCGATAACGGCCCTTCGTATGGATCACAAAATTTTAGGATCGAATCCTGGCAGGATCGCAACTTTAATTTATATTTAAACACTAAAAGAAAATTTGTTGAATGACAGTCTCAAATAATAAAACACAAATTCAATGAGTTTATAAGTACATTAATTTTACAGTGAAAAGCATAACGAAAGTAAATTCATATCCTACAGTAAATATCTGGATGAGAATTGCAACTAAGATATTTAAACGTAATTCACATGTAATACTCACACTATAGATGTGTGGAACAATTACTAACGGCATTGTAAATTTTCTGAAAGGGTAATAAGACCAGAAAAAGATAATTTTCAAGAAAAGTTGAAAAATTAGAAGTTATCAAGTCTGAAATTAAGTCAGTTTAATACTTTTTTGTATAATAAAGCATCAAAACTCACAAAAGTTCAAGAATCATATTTTAACAGCATGTATAGATTAGCAGGAATTAACACTAAATCAGTGACACAGGCACCTAACATATTAAAAGAAAATATAATATATAATGTTAATGATTTCACATTAAAATTAACATGCCCTAAAAAGTGAAATATATCATCGAGTTATTAAAAAGAAAACGCTGATAATAATATATCATATAAAATATAGACTAATAATGTAGATTTCTGTTACATTATGCGTCTCATGGTATAAGCTATTAGAGCATTATAATATGAAAGAGTAATAAAATATATTTATTCATAGAATTTTTGTTTTCTTATACTTTACAGTTCATCGGTACTAAATTTTTTATCTTATACACAAGCAGAAATAAAACGTATAATTTTGTATGAATGTTTCTGATGTATTGGCCTTCTTATTTATTTAATACTAAATATTTTTATATTATTATTTAATTATTGACAATTTTGAGTGAATATAATTGTATTTAATTTGTTCGCTTAGTAACCATGAAAGTTATCAAAATGAATAACCACTGCAAATTGCGAAATAATCACTCCATAATACAAATACATTTGGAGAAATGTGACGACGCGTTAATATTTCTACTTCATTATATTATTAATCAAACTCCCTACAGCCTTCAGACTCCCCGTTGAGAATTCCAAGGCGGAATTACTTCAATGATTTCCTGATACTGTCTAGCATTAAATTACTATTTAAAGATGCAAGGGTGAAATCGCAACTATTTATTTACCTTACTTAAGCTATTTATACATCTGGAATGCACTAACAGAAAATGTGCAGTTGTCTTAATTTCTTGCATTTTTGAAAGTATAATTAAAGAATATTATACAGAAATATTGGCCTAAATTATTACATAATAGCAATTGGTTAATACGTTTTTAAAAGTACAAAATAGAACACTCAGTAATTGAAAAATATTACCTGAATTGACTGAAAATTTTAAATGAATGGAGATGTTACAGCTAATGTTAACGAGAGTGCAGTACGATGTTAAATGATCACTTCTTGGAAAAAGTCTGAAGTCAGAAGGGAAACGAAGCATAGTTTTATATATTGCTTACACTTAGAATTGATGTGACATATTCATGCACAAATGTAATACAACATATTTTCAGCGTAGGTAATATGTTGCTGGATGTACCAATATTTCAACGGATTATGAATCCGAAAATTAAATTAATTCTGGCGAGTATACTTTTCAACTCAATGCATATAATTTTTCGTCCATAGTTTAAGAATTTCGTGAGGTAAAGACATACGCAATCAATTTTTTTCTTAATTAACTACAGGAATAAACATTCAATAAATTTAGATTTACAATACTTCGTTAAAAGATACTTTTTCAGCACTTAATAAAAATAAAGGGATTAATTAAATGAATTATAACAGCCTCTTTATCATTTTTTTTAATAGATGAAATATACTACGTTTCGTCTCTCTTTTGAGACCTCTTCAGGTATACTAAAATAAAAAACAACGAATTAGGTGATGTGTTACAAAAATTTTTATTAAATTCAATACAATTTTTTGTAACAGATTGCCTAATGTAATCCATTGTAATTTTCATTTCAGTATATCTGAAGAAGTATCAAATGAGAGACGAAACCATCTATTAAAAAAGATAGAACACTGACAAACAGGCTGTTATATTTCATCTAATTATTTATTTAAATATCAGATAAACTTCTTATTTAAAATGATCAATTTCTTAAAAGACTTTGAACCGATATCCAACATCAGTCAAGGATGAAATAAGAAGCAAAATATTACAAATATTGCAAAAAATTAACATAAGTAACACATCTCTACACATTAAAAGTTATATATACCAGTTATTCAATATGTTCTTGTTGTGGTAATCAGCCCTAAGACTGTCTGACGCAACCCGCCATACTAACCTATCCTGCGCAAGTCTTTTCATTTCCGCATCATTAGTACATCCAACATTGTCTCTAATCTTCTTAGCGTATTCCATCATTTTCCTGCCTCTTCTGTTGTTACCCCACACACTTTCCTCTAATGCTAAATTTACAAGACCCTCGGGTCTCCAAACGTGACCTACTCTTGGTCAAAGTCATCCAAATTGTTCTCTCTTCCCCTCTTCTGCTTAGAATTTAAGGTATTCAATAAAAATAAACTGAAGTAGATGAAGAAGCAATAACTGAAGTGTGTCGTTGTGGTGATGTCTTTAGTCGCCTCATCGAAATACCGTATCAGTGTTTTGTGTGCAGTGTCGAGTGAATGGCGTATTGGATTTTTTTTAAAAAAAACAATGAGTTTGAAGGTACAGCGAATTGCAATCGTGATGTGAATATGGACGAAGAGTTTTGCCTTGCCAAATATTAACCAAATAAATGTTGTTAATGAATGATTTAAGCAGGATGAAGGCACGGCAAACAATGCACGACCTGCAATGAGAGGTTGGCGGAACACTTTGCCTCAAGTCTGAAATATTTGGGGTGCGCTTCAGGGGTCGGATTCAGCATAATGTGAAGAGAAAAAGAGGAAAAATAATTATTTTGTTAAATATAACATCTCATGTTTTACTGAACCTTCAATTAAGCGAATTATACTACCGATTGTTATATTATCTTTTCATAGAATACATATTTTACTGCTCAGAATGGAATCTGCAACGCTGCCAGATTGTCATATAGCATCACGCATAGTCCCTAAACCTAATAGAATTCGCCAGAAACGAAACCTGTGCAGCAGATTTGTGAAATCTTGCAAAAAAACTTACCCTGAAAAATAATGATAATAATGACAATTAGTGCTTAACTTATAAGTATCGATATTTAAATAAATAATCAAATTTGTACAGTACAAAGGTTATAAACTCCATATATTCTACTGAAATCAATCGTATTAATTCTTTAATTCTTTTGTTTTGTACCAAACCGCTCATTGTTTAAACGGTAAGCGGAGTATACGTATTCTACGGAAATAAAGGAAGAATAAATAGCCGACAGGTGAAATCTAAAAATGGGGATTCGTAATTTAGATGACGTAAGATTACTGAGTAATTGCTCCAACAAACGTTATAAATCAGAAAAATTGAAAGGAAAACAAAATAAATATATGTGTCTACGTACAACTTTTTTTTTCTTAGTCTTCATGGCATTACTTTGAAATGACGCGGTTGTCTCAAATTCACGTTAACTCGTGTGTGGTGTTATTTGCCTTATTTGTGGCATTGACAAGTAACGCAGGGATAAGGAACAAGTTCCTCTTTAAGATAACAGCTCACGTGGACAATACGGCTTAATAGTGACGTATGGCTATGACACATCTACCACCCACATACCACGCTTTCACTCAGTTCAAAGCTCCAAAATACATTTTTTGGGGGTTTCACTTGGAATGTAACTTTTAAAACGTTATATATATATTGTAGTTTTGTATCTAAATAGCTTATAATCAAGTTATCTTAATATATATTTACAGTTCACGCATTAGCCAATGCCATCTGTTGCGTACTTTACTTGCGGTCATTGACGTTGTCTTCTTCGTTGTTGGTGTGGATTAATGTCTGGAATATTCAAACTGATGGCTGCTGAATGAATGAAGGATATGTACAACCTGATGACTAATGAAATAATTTAATTTACACTCTAAGTAACGGCATCAATCTACTTTTCCGTTGAACAGCTTGGTCTCTCAGATAGTCACCTACAAAATACTGATGACAAGCGTTTATTCAAAAAACGCCATTGTAGCACTGATAATTTCAACTAAGATCTAGTTTCAAATAACAAGTTTTCCTATCTCTGCCCCGCCGCCTTTAAACAACATTTTTTCTTTCTTTCTCCATGGCTCTCCAGCCCATTGAGGGACTGGGCCTACCGAGTCGACTGCGGACTGTCATCTTGCATGACACATTCCGAATTTGGAGTGACACGTGGTAATATTCTCGACCATTTAAATAACTACATGTTGCTATTTAGATAAAAGTAGTATTTTTTTGGCGATATCACTTTCGGAAAGTTATATCAACATTTTTTATACTGTGTTTATTAAAAAGGACTTAACACCTTTGAAATTTTATATTAATTTATTCTTTTAACTTGCAGACATGGTTTTAGGGGTCACTTTACAGGAAAATATATCAATTTTTGACTTACGTAGTACGCTAATACAGAATCACTCTATCTCTGTAAGTGAAAAAAATAAATTAATATGAATTTTGGAAGTTGTGAAGTCCTTTTTGATACACGCTGTATAAGTGCAGGTTTGTTCTTAAATTACCAAATTCTATAATTATGTAAAACAACTTGACGCCATTTTCAGTAAAGGATTCCTCTTATTAAGAGAATAAACCCTTGGCTACCTTCCACATCCACCCATTTCAATTCCCTTCCTATGCTATTAAAGGGGAGTTGCCTGTTTCAGGATCACCCTGATGTAGCCTGTTAACCAAAAGAAACTGTAGCACCACATGTATTCCGAAATGCATAATTTCAGAGGCATCCGAAGTATTATGAATGTTAGTGCATGACACGATAATCTGGACAAAAACGCGAGACTGGTTGCAGTTGTTAGCCGACTGCGGACTTCTGTGTCTCATGATACATTCCGAATTTGGAGTGGCAAATGTTCAGCGAATCGAATCGCCTTTAGTATTTTCGTGAACGTGACGAATACGCCGAGATTCGAAACCGGGGGCGGTAACTCTGACCACTACAACACAGCAAGTTGACAATATTACCTGTATATAATGGTTTATTACATATATGGGTGATAAAATAACTGTTCTTATTATGGAGTAAGATATTTACAGTTTATGTGCATATTTAATCTAGAAATTACTGTCCCAAGCAAGTTTCGTTCATGTTTTATCGTATGTTTGGCAATAAAAGTAGTTCATTTTGTGATTTTCTACCAATTTGATTCAAGATTTGGACCTTTCCGGACTTTCGTACGTATCCCTTGATTTCCTGTTCATTTCTTCTCAAGAGATTCTCACGGTCATTACCCTGACTATTTCATCTTTCTATAACTTAATTTTATTCTTCTGTACTTGCTTCGTTAGGTTTTCATATTCGCGTTCCTCCCTATACAATGGAACGCCTAGAGGATCCGCATCGAATGTAAATATTTATTTTTGTTGAAATCCAAAAAGTTATTAGTGTCTGTGAGAAGAATGTCTGAGATCACGCCCCTGTCTGGGCCTGTCAAAACGCGGCGCTGAATGATGCAATTAAGCAATGGCGCGTCTGTGACCTTCACTTGTGCGGCACGTGGGCCGGGGCATTTCATGTGCGTGGGCGAGACTCCGCTTCACTTCGCTTCACAGTTGTGCCGTTGTTCCCTCTTCCTTTCATAGGTGGGCTGGTGTCATTGTTTACAAGAATTTCAGTCGGAGATGGAGGACTGAGACACTCTTGACAGGAAATTACGGGAATCAGTAAATATAACACGATTTAAGAATACATATCGAGTACTCGAACATCACTAACGTTTGCGACTGTCATATTCCCTAGCAGTGGCCATGAGCAATCCAGAAATAGAATATTAGACTATATATAGAATAGTACGTGTAAGTAAACAGAAGTAATGTTGATGAATGCGAGGCTGTTCATCAGAGTTTCCGGGCTGATAGAAAATTATAAGAGATGTTAACATAATGCGCAGCTTTGTTTAAATACGTGTCGACCAGCACGTGGGAGCATCCGGCAGACGTGCAATGTTTGCAGCTGACTCAATAGCCAGACGACCAAGAACTTGACAGTTTGGCAAAGCACATTATAGCATCTTCTCAGCATGCGGAACTTATATATTATCTCTGAACACTGGTCCAGTAAGAAGGAACGTATCCAAAAATGCTGCAGGCAATTTATTACTTTCTGATATCGTTCTGTTAGATAGAAAACTTACCGGAATCTGATTTTTGGATTGGCGGTTTTATTTTAAATCTTCGATATTTCATACTCTGGTAGTTTGTATCTTGTAGACGTCGACGCCCATAGAAATCCATCCAAGTTCTTTGTCCCGAATTATTTTTGAAAGAATAGAACTTTGGGAGTATTATTGATTTTCTAGGATTTTTTTTTAATTAAGCCTTGTACACACTGTGACTCTTTGAATAAACTCTCTGGCGTCAGAGTTGAATCAGGCGTGAATCTCTTTGTTGCAATGAATCTGGTGTGTGGCGGGTTAGTATTTTCTGCGTCTTTGTGGGTCTCGTCCTGGGTGGGATTCTTGGACTCAATGCTGCGAAATATTGTTCACTTCCCTTCTGTACTCTTTCGTTTTCGAAACAATATTTATTCTTGTTTGTATTTCTTTTAATTCAATGAAGGGTGGGTGTTGGAATAAAATTACATGGCAATTAATTAGATAAATGGTGAATTTTGAAAAGAAATTAACTCGTAATATATTTACTTATTTCTGATGTACGCAAAGCAATTAGATCTGTTAATAACCTCAGGTTGAAACCTAGGCGTCGAAGATTGGGAAACAGTGTACTTTGTTGTAACGTAGCGTCGCCTCTCTGCCAGTTTCTCCGTAGGATGTTCTCCTCAGCGTCTACTGGTTGATCCTCTTCAACGTCCGAGACCAAAATACAGCTCCCTTCCGTCCCCTCTAACTTGATAGAGCAAAAATGGCCATTCACACTTAATCTCCACCGTGCCATGAAGGATCGAAAAGTGGAAAACTGAGATCGATTTTCTTTAGACCACGAAATCCCATTGGTTGAGGTAACCACGTGGTATTCAAATATTTCAGTGTTTTCCTGGTTATCAATTCCAACGCGAGCTTGGTTACGGATTTTCCTATGTGCCGAAATGCCATCCCTGGGGATTAGTTGTGGCATACTGATGCAATGTCCAGTACCCTATCCTTGCTGTTAGAGGTAATGAAGTATCGACTATCGCGCTACATCATAGAAGACTTATAGTGAGATCCGTCATTCGCGGAGTGTTGTAACCTCGAATTCAGCAGTAAAATTTGAATTAATTGGCTGAAAAGTGCGGAGTCTCGCCAGCGTAAATAGAAAAAAAATTCACACTTAGCAAGGTTAATTTCGGCGGAAAAGTAAAAAATTTGAGAAACTTTGAACTTTGCCAGTTAAGCTTTCATTTTTATCACGCGTACTGAATCTGAACACAAATGGCAAACAGCTTTGCGGTTTGAAAAAGTGAAGAAGTAATACAATTTACATTTTTCGTTAAAGCTTTTATATTCATCAACAACTTTTTTTACTCTTTTTACTCTCAGGGACATATTTTCAACTATAAAAACAAGTTAATTGTTTACTAAAAATAATAAGAGAAATAACTTCCGAGATAGTTCCTACACCATTGTTCGGCGAGGACTAGATCATAAATATTTTAATCTTGTTGTTGACACGGTTCTTTGTCGTGGAACTGAATCCCGACTGGATCGGATTCAGAGTTGCGACTTGAGTCGTTCAAAGAGCCCTAAAGGGGACTTTAGAGAGTATAAAGGCAATTCCTAAATTCTAACTGTATCGTTTATTAAAGTCCTCATTGCAAAATAAATAGATTTATTCGAATTCCTTTTGACACGATTTACGGTGTGTATGCCAGATCATGTTATTCTTCCAAATAAGACAAGTCTTTTTTCTTTGCACTCGATAATTTAATACTCTTTTAACACTATAGGCGCAGTCTCAGAAGGACACGATTTTGGCATAACGGGTTAATAAATAATGTAGTAAGAACATAAGGATTATATCTTATTTCTCAGAAATATAAAATCTATAGATCTGCATATCGTTGAAGGAATAATAGATTTTGCAATACCAAGAATATAATTTAATATGACAAAACAGAGATCGTTACTGAAAGTGAAGGAAATTAAACTTCAAGTATATGGGATTTCAGGTGAAAGAAAGACGATATAAAGTAAGTGAGGAAGATACTCGAATGTAAGGAGTTGCAGAATTCAACGACTTTTAGGAAATATTGGCATGTGCATTGAGTAAGAAACTTGGCCGATTTACCGTATCACGAACGTGTTTTATAAGAAGTACATTTACCGAAATTTCCAAAAAAACGAAATTTATTATGATAAGATCGATAGTAAGAAAACAGTGCAGATTGATCAGATTTAACATTAGCAGCGATATCGGAACGACCGTTGATATTAGTGCAAACTTAATAATCGCATAAACTTTTAACTACAATTCCTTCCACGTTTGTTGTAGCAATTTTTCGCCATTCCCCCTTCCAAATTTTATTTGAATCTGTCTGATAGTTTAAACTTGTATAAAGAATTATTCCCTTTTTATTGTAACATTTTATCTTCCTCAGTAATATAGACCTGACCAATCTATTGGAATTCCTTCTGTAAAATTCAGTTCTGAATTAGAGAATTAGGTTTTACAATAAAAGACAGTTTCAAATCATTCAGAAGCATCGTCCTAATCTTTAAAAAATTAAACCAAGCTGATAACCCTTGTTTAGTGATATCCCATTATTAATTTTCTTTATCAGGTCAAATTTACTTATTTTATACGTCTTATTCAGTTGTTTTAAAAATATTTTGGCTGCACATCTCGGCAGGTATCGAAGTTACTGATGTTAAGTAAAAAACTTTTAGTTCGTTGCCAAAATGTAAGAAATAATATTTCAAATTGATAGTAGTTTGTTCTAAAAATTTTGTAAAATGTTTTGCTATTTCCTGAATTTCATTTCGTGAATTCATCCATTTATATTATATATATATATACTATCCATTATATTTCTTTTTAAGTTAAGAAGTTTTTTAAGTAACTAAAATTAAAAAAACCTTTTAGAAAATAAATATGTTTAATTTGTGACTGATTTTAACCTAGGTTGTTTAATAATATAAAACGTACCAGCCTTCAATATTTTTTTAATTTAAAGAATAAAATTAAATCAACTGGCTCATAAATAACGTGGAAGAATGTTTACATAAAGAGTTAAAATATTGTTAATAATTCTAAACTGGAACTCACGCCTAGAAAATTTAGGAAGATGACAGACTTTTGATGGATAATGTGTCAAGAACCTCTTGATTCTATCCTAATATGTTCTTGAAACAAAATATAAAGATTATACATATAAGCCCACCAATCAAGAGTCGTTGGATTATCAAATTGATAGATGACAGGAACCTAATGAAGGGAAATAGCATAGATGTAACCAAAAAATCTGCTTTAATCTGTTGTTGAAGTGTAACAATAAATATCTGTGCAAATGACTTAAAATAGATTATATAAGAGTACAGTAAGACAACCGTTTCGTAATAAAACGGAGAAAATCATTTTTCTTATTTCCATAACTGCTTCATTAGAAACAGCGTGACATTTGCGATAAAACACGCAAACAAGAATTCATTTCCGGTGGGCGCTTTCCCAAAGTAATTTAGCCATACAGGACCACACTTTCCCTCAGCTTATAACAAGTAGTGAGCATCATCAGAATTCTGACTTTCTACTTACGGATTACCCATACAAACTACCTGCCACTTGAAAATCTGGTAATATATCTAAGCCATCCATTTAATGTTATCTACAAACAAAAACCGCTTCCGTGACGTAGGCAAGAATTTACAGAATTAATGATATACCCACTTCCTGCCCCAAAGTGGAAGTGAAGTCCATTGAAGGGTATCCTTGACCTCTCTTCTATTCGCTCTAATGCTAATTTTACAAGACCCTCGTGTCTCAAAACGTGGCCTATTATTCTATCCATTTTCTTGTTCAACGTCCTCCATATTTTTCGATCTTCCCCTACTCTATTTAGAACTTCCTCGTTAGTGATTTTATGTACGCATCCGATTTTCAGCAATCTCCTATAACACCAAATTTCATAGGCTTCTATTCTTTTCATTTCCGCAACTCCTATCGTACACGTTTCGCACCTAATAACGCCACTCTCCATACGAACGTTTTTAGCAATGATTTCCTAATATTCACACTTATATTACCTGTAAGTAAATTCCTCTTTTTCGCTAATCCTTCCTACTCTTTATGTCTGCCATCTCTAGTTATTACGCTTCCCAAGTACCAGAATTCCTTAACTTCCTTCAAAATATCCCTTCCCAATTTAACATCTGTTTGTTATTCCCCTTTTTCCCATACTGCACTCCATTATCTTACTTTTCCCTCTATTAATCCTCATATTGAACTCTTTCTCCGTGACCACGTTCATGCATTTAACTAACTAAAATTCCTTCCACCTATATGCTAGGATCTTTCCACTTAACACTGTTTTGGGGTTCTTTTTATGAATATGTGTACCAAATTTGGTTACAAATTGTCGACCCATTTCAATTGGTACAAAGGATATTCATGCATTTTTGTCTTATATTGCCAAAATCTCTGCCTGCCAAAATTATAAAATAATTTAAAATTTGATTAATTGATTTCATTATTAAAATTTCTACTGGTAAGGAAGCATTGGGGAGAAATTAAAATAAAATACTAACCGTAGCATTGAATTTAAAATCTTTGATGAATTATTACTGCTTGCTCAGCCGTTGGCGAGTGAGGTTACTTCCTGCAAGTGTGGATGAACTTGAAGAAATACTGAAGCTGTCTAATTAATTGTAAAAAACAGATTTATTTATATTCTGTTTCTGCAATATAAACGTTTAACCCCCTGCATACGAGCTGAATTATTCTAGTGCACGTTAAGTCGGCCCTTATTCGGCACTTTAAATCGCATCCAACGAGACTCGTTTTCCGCCATGTAATATTACACTACACTCGAATTTAAACACTCATAAAATCTTATTGCCAAAACAAGTAAAAACTCATTTTCTGTATAAGGCCTTATTTGCAATGGCCATTTTCATTGTATCTTTTTAGAATACGATTATGTCTGACAGCTCGTCTATGTTTTCGTCTCGGCCCTTGTTAGTTATGCACATGTTGAGAAGCAACGACGCAATATACTCTCAGCGAAGTTGGCGCTGAGGTAAATTAGGGATTTAGTTGCTGACGGGCAAAGCATCGCCAGCTATTACTAGCGCCGTTAACGAACATAATCACTAAGAACGTGCAGCAGCAGCAGCGACGCAGCGACGAATAACTAATTCCTGGTCCCAAGTTTGTACACGGCTCGCGCTGGGCATCGGCTGCAGTAGAAATTTACTCACACGCGCGGAAAGTCGTGTCTAAAGGTCGTTGCTGGTCATACTAATTAAGTTTCAGAAACAATATAAGACGAATATGCAAGTAGTGAAAGTAAATTTATTGGTGTCCACTGCGCCAAATTCCCTCGTGCAATTTCAACCAGGCTTAGTAAAAGTTAGCGATTCATAATATTTAGTCCTTGGCTCCCTCAGCTGAAAAGATTGTTGAATGTAAATGTGAAGAATTACATGAATTACGTGTAAAGAATTTAGTACAATTTTTCGGTCGTAAATGTCACTGGAGATGTTAGCGACATTTCTCTCTCCTCAGATCAGAAAAAATCCTCTACCTACTGCGGCCACTCCTGTTCTCCGTTCTTGTACACCTCACGAATCTATTCGCCTTGTGATTACATTTTTCCGTTTTTGTCTCCAACTTGTCCACATGTTGTCTTCTCCCCCTTTAACGATTACTCACTTCTTTGTTTATAGAAAGGAATATCTTCGAATTCGTGATGAAAATCTTTAAGAAGTTTCAGTGGTTCAGTGATCTCGAACGAATGAAGATGACTACCTTGGTTACTGTTTTAAATATTTGAACCATTTTTAATATTTTTAAGTGTGAACATTTGCGATTAATCTGTATATCAAATTGTAATTTTCTTGTCAAGACTGACACAAAGCCTTTTGTTTCATCGTCAGCGATTTAGCGCCGTCAGTTGTTTCAGGAAGATGGAATTTTTGTAAAAGGCTCCATATATTAGTCAAAGACTTAAAGAGTAAATTTTGTGTAACACCCTATCTGCTATTTTCTTGATAACAATTATTTCTATTCTCATTTTATTTCGTAGTATTTTGGGCCACAAAATATTACAACCGAGCAGTAAAGTATGAATGGTAATGACAGCGATCTGTTCACATGCGTGAATTAGACTGGTCCTGGAATATGGATATCTTAACTGTTATAACTTTCTCTAAAGTAGTAAATCCCAGGGCCTGCATGGTAGACGACAGACTACGGTGGCAAAATCGCCAGAGCTTGTGAGAAAGAAATCTCGATAATTACTGGACATTTGGTGATTCCTGCAATTTAATACTACAGAGCTGACTGTCGAATTCATTACTTCCTTTAACATTGGTCAAAATTTTGAGTTTTGGTTTACTAACTTTGATAACGCTGCGCATGACTGCTTTTTAATTTAAAAATATTTAATTATTTTTTAAGTCGCATGCCTTCTCAAAATCTTCTTATTGCGGTGCTAACATTGGTCATTGAATGTGAATTGCATAATAAATTAGATCTGAAATAAGTTATTCTCGATTTTTCAGGTAATTGGCTTTGAAAGCATTTGTTATTTAGTTTAAGGGTTGGCTGTTATTTAAATAGTTTTGGTTAAGTTTTAAAAGTATATTATAGTTATTCCCGTAAATAGCCAGTCCTTTTAGTTTGAAAGATAATTGTGTTTAGCTCATATAAATTTTTGGTTTCAATAAAACAATTTCATGTGAATTTGTGTTAGTATCATTGTCGTAATGAAATTATGTCACCTTACATGGTTTTTTATGATTCTGCTTCTTTAACAAATTTTGGTGGCCGCGAAAGTTCTAGTCCATTAATATAAATTATGCGAAGCTGTATTTAAGTATTCTTATTATCTCATTTCAAGATAAATATTGCCGCATAGGCGCAAAATGTTAATGAGGGGTCGAGGATTAAGACACAAGAGTTTGAGGTGCAAAAATAAGTTTAATTTACGAGAGTTTAGCCAATTGAGACGGAGGTTTAGGCGACTGGAGCCTTGGGGATGCTGTCACTGACGGCGACGAAGCCATTCTCGTCAGCGGTGTAGCGCACGAGCACTGGGAGACCTTCCTTGGAGGTGTAGGAGTACTCTCCCTGCTTCACCAGCACGTAGTCCTTGCCATCGGGTGTGGGCTTGAGGGCTCCCTGCTCCTGGACCCTAGTTCCGTCCCCGCTCACATACCTGCAAGCAAACAAATGCAACATCATATATTTCAATGGATGTGCAAAATGTTCAGCATTATGAGATTTTAGGACAATTTTACATCTTCACGCTTAGGTCGTGTTGTCTTTTTGTCTAAATTATTTACTAATCCTGCTGCCCCCTTTTACTCCCCGAATATATCTTCGCCTTATCATGGCCTATACCGGAGGTAGCATAGCTACTGATAGGGCTTCACTTTCCGGACAAGTCCTGGGTGAAGCTCCAGATAAAGAGGGATACACTGGTCCTCCAGGTGGGGGTTATGTGTGGAGTTGGCAATTCCATCACATGAAAAACCAAGCAGTAGCAAATAAATTTATCAATGAAGCTCGTCAGCCTACACGAAGAGGGCAATGGCAATGGAATGAGCAAATTGGAAGAAATTGGTTAATAACGCTAAAACTCATTATGGCTTGTCATGCCAAGAAACATGAAGTTCCTCTAATTATGTACGAGGGACATTCAAAAGTTAAACGGATGAATTGATAAAAAAGTGTATTTTTACTAAATGAATCATTTACTACTTCTGAACTTAATCCCCACGAATATCGAGTGATGAACTAGTTCTTTTTTACCTAATGCAAATAAGTCTTTGTCTTGTTTGAGCCAGTTTCCCTCAAATTCATTTAACTCCTCGTTTTCTTTTAGAAAACGGGCTACATGAAGGTGATCCTGACACAGTAAACCCCCCTTTAATAGCATAGGAAGTGAATTGAAAAGAGGGATGTGGAAGATAGATCTAAGTAGCCAAGGTTTAACCAGGGTCCCCGGTTTCTTGGGTCAGCCTGGCTATGTGAGGGTGAAATATTCTGTGAAGCAACATAACTGGTGCTTGAATTTTGAATTTCTTTCAGACAAGTGAGCTGGTGTGTTTACAATCCACGCTTCTCTTTTGGACTGCGGTTAAAATGGTTCATTACAAGTTAAAATCTTGTTTAGAAAAGGTTCATCTACTTATGCATAGCGTTCTTTCAACACTATACACTTTGAGTCTTCTTTACTTGAGGTGTTCCGTTAAATCTTTCGAGGCCCAATATGCACTCGTTTTTCTGTGCTTGGAACTTGTTACTGAAAACGTTATTAACTGTACCAGCACGTTATTCAAACTTTTTGCTCTATTTACATTAGTACGGCGTCAGTCGGTGCGGGTTTCAGCGAAGGAGTTGACACTTCATCCGACCGGCCAGGACGTTGCGCGTCAGTCACTGAGGTTCGACCGTTTTAAGACTACGCTACGATTATAAAACTTTCCACGGTAAATGAAACTTTCGCAGTTCTGTAAAACCATTCTAGAAATGGATTTCGCCGGTTTTTGATCTTCCGAAAGCAACTAATGTGCGAACTTCAAGCAGATTAGCCATCGTTAAATATGAAGTTGAGGTTATAAATAGAAAAAATTTTATCCATCAGGTGTCGTCAGTTCATCCCAGTGATACCAGCCTAATGTCATTAAAGTACCAAATACCTCCTACAAGACGTTAATCCTTTAAATCAATTTACCTCTTCAATCATAGAATCTCCCTCGTATTTAGGTATGTTCACAACGTATCAACGGCCCGAGGCTTTCAAAGAGTCACTCCTGGCAAATCTATTACAATTTTCCCAGATAGTTTGTGCACACTTACGAGAGGGAGTACTGTCCAGATGGGTCGCGGACTTCGGTCCTTTCGATGACGGGGATGACACCGGGCTTGAGCTCATCGGGCGTGGGCATGGCCACTGCGACGGCAACGAGGACGGACAGGAGAGCGACCTGCAACAGGAGAGACAGTTAGCCTGGAATCCCAAGGCCGACCGCAGGAACATCCGCAGAAAGCATCTGGAACGAGGACGAAGCCGGCGTGGCGCTGCATGGCGTGGCGTGGCGCAACTTAGGACTTTGCAACACTTGGAAAACTCTGCCCGATCACTTATGTAGGCTGTCCTATCGTAAACACCCCATATTATGTACTGCTACGTGTTACATTACCCTCAACTTCCGAATTACAGTTACTAAAAATTTGTTAAATGACATGAAAATTATTTGCAATAAATCAATAAGAGAGCGAATTTTTTCCCTTGTAATATGTTCTAAATATAATCTTTACTTTTACAATCCGTGTTAATGTTTGTGATAACGTTTCGATGGCTATTTTCTATTTCTGATTTATGAGAAACTCAGCTTAGTTAGCCTTGCAGTTAACAGTAGTCCTGTGCTTAAGCGTTCTAATATTTGGACGAAGCAAATGTAAAGTGCTATTTTAACACTGTTATAGTTATTCGCAGCCTATTGGCCACAAAAAAACAATGTCTATAAATAATATATCAATTAACGTCTGCTTTTCACAATAATTAAACGGAATTAACAACCAATAAAAGACCATAACATTTTTATTTAATTTATCCCACGTTTCGGAACCATGTCTCTAACTTCATCAGATAATTTCTTCAAATGTTAAACTTAAAAGCAATTAGTTATAATAAACAAACAGAGGTCAAAAATTTAAACAGGACTGCCACACAGTGCAGTTTTAAAAGATTTGTGAAAAAATTAACTATCTTTATGTTATTTGGTTGCAGCTGCCCTTGGTGGCAGTTCAGTTTAAAGTTTTATACTTATTGGTCGTTAATAAATTCGATAGTATGTCTGTGTATTTTTGTAATTTCCTATGTATGATTAAATTCAGACCTTTGGATTAGTTACAACTTTAATTTAGATGCATTAAAAAAATACAAAATAGCATACAGTAATTCCTTAAAAATACGAACTTCAGGAAATGTAATGTCAGAAACATATTTTATTTGATCAATTTTTTGTCAGAACGGTGCGTTTCTGCAATTATCATCATCGCCATAGTCAGGTGGACTACAAGACGCCTGCGATGATGATAATCGCAAAAGCATTGTGTTCTGAGAAACGTCTAAATTGACTTCTCCTCGAAAGCCTGCGTTTGTTCTTCAGGACGTTTATAGATTATATTATAAATATTTTTCGATTTCTGTTAATGATAAAAGCTTTACATATTGAGTTTCAATGAAAACCGTTATTATTGTTTAATCGGTATGGAAAATACGTTTTATAATGAAATAATAATATTAATACAATTATGCCAATCTCTAAATTTTAATTCTAATATGTATTATATCTTAATGAATCATTCAAACGCTGTCTAAGGTAAATAAGAAACTAAAAACAACATAACCAGACTTCTTAACGGTGCTTCAATATACTATAAAAACCATTTTATTTTCATTTCACGATTTATTGAATTATGATAGGTTACAAGTTAAATTTGTAATTTCATATGCTGCCATATGTTTAAACTAAGAAGTTTATATTTAATACGTTACTACCATTTTAAAACTTGTAAAAACGATCAGTATAATAATTTTACAATGTTTCATTTTTATAGGTTATTCAAGTGTCTAATTAATTTTAAATTTGGCGTGTTATTGACAATATCGCTAAATTCAGTTTATCAATCTGTGAATTCAGCTTGACTTATCTTTTATTTCATATTAAACGGACTATTAATATTTTAAAGATAATTTAGTTTGCAATGACGAAAAAATGTTATTCTATTTTTTTTCTGGTGTATGAATATGAATGGAATTGCCTTAGTGTACTTACTGTGTGCATGTTGGCTGTTCTTGTGATGCTTACAAGTGAACATATGGGTAGGTCCTAGAGCTGCCCTTATATACTAGCGAGAGGGGTTCCAGTTATATAACACAGTGTCTTAGAAAGTCGGGAAAGAGATACTTGTTATCGAAAACAGTGTCTTCAACCTTTAAACGGAGGCCATTGTGTTCACGGAGATATTTGTGACAAAGAAGTACTGGAGTACGCTCAAATGATGCCAAATAAAATATTTATCATATATTACAGGGATTCAAAACCTATCAAGCCTTAGGGAAATTTGCGTATTTTTTTAGACATTGATGCACAACTCGCTTCCATACACGTTTAATGAATCCATAATATGATACAATGACCCCAAGCTATTAAATATTTTTGGTCTTTTAAACTGACTTTTTAATGATAGATGATAATATTTGATTTTTATTTGAAATTTTATGACCCAAATATATTTAATATAGAAATAATATTTTTCGAGCTACCCATCATCTATTTTCAGCAAACTACTTGTCAGGCACTACAAATAATAAAACAACATGCAAATGTCTTTGTCGTAGTGGCTCTTTATTATTTCAAATCTTAAAATGTTGAGTGATTGATATTACGATGATTTTCTCAGTTACTTAATTATGGAACCTCTCTGAACGCATTATATGAATTTTCAAGGATTCTCTCATACTACGTTCTAATTATGAAGACCGTGAAACATTTCAAATAATCTTCATAGGAAAACGCCTAAATATAACGTAACAAATATTACAATATGTGAATGATAAAACTTTCAAAGCTATTTTTCAAAATAGCGCTTGCAGATTACTTGGGCCAAAGAACTGAAAATTCTTTCATTTGACTTCCGATTAGATCTGATACGTTGCAAAATATATAGGTAAAAATGGACAAGATCAACGTAAAAATAATACTGTATATTACAGAAAAATCTCAAACTATTTTGTGGAATGTTTATAAATGGGTCATGTGTTCACCATCTCAGACATATCTATTCGGTACCTCAATTCTGCGCACACCGTTACTCAGTAAATGAAGTGTGACGGTAAGAACAGTTGACGTGATGTGGTGACACAAATCTTCGAGGTTTTGTGGTTGAGGCGGAACATAAACGCTATCCTTGACGTAACACAGGAAAAATTTGCAAGGCGTCTATCCTGTGATCATGATGGGTACTGGAGTAGCGCCAGGTCAGCAGCCGCATAACAACTTATACACCGACGTCACATTCGTACAAAGTTGTGCAAGTATGAACGGTTTCTAACTTGTTGAAACCTGAAAACCCTGTTATCTGTCTCCAGTTGTTCCAAGAATCACATTAACAGAATTTACAGCAATTACGGTCAGAGGTTTTTCAAGACACTAAGTTAAAAAATTAGGAATTTATCTTTCAGGTACTGCATAATTTATTACGTTTTGTTTAGCTAATTACATATACCCAGTTTTTTAATGTTTCATTAACTTTAATTACTCTGTATATTATTCCGAAATAACTTTTCGGTCTAAGAGGAATAATATACATGGTGTGAACATAACTGAGACTCGTAAAAGGGTATATGTGAGTATATAATTAATTTTTAGTGTCGTCGCCTCGACTATTCTATTCCTGGCAATAATAAACATGCATATCATTTACCTTCAGCAAACACAATGATATTCGCCCATTATAATCCTCAAATATAACTAAATCTACCAAATCACTTCGATTACCAGCACAATTACATTGATTTTTCAAAATATCTATTTTTATTTTATTTAAATTTGATTTATTTTAAACTAATTCTGTCCTTTTCGATTTAGCGATGTGTTGAGATAATATTATAATATATATTATATATTTTTATTGTTAGTTTCATGTAACGAATGGAGAAACGTACTCATTAAGCTGTAAATAAAACAAATTTTTCTGTTCTTTTAAAGAGGTATGAGTTAATGTTGATAAGTTGGTGAATCATATTACGATGATTTTCTCAATTGCTAAATTAATGTTCTACTTTCTCTGATTTAAATTTCTGTATAAGCCTGCTACTTCATATGAGTTCGTTACAAAAGTTGTCAGAGGTATTATCATAGCAGGTATTGATATGGTAATTGGTTAAAGTTTAATTTACTTTTACATTTTATTTTTGAATTTAAAATAAATCACTGACTTATCTGAAAAACCTAACCACTGAGTTAATCCGAATCGACGACCGACCCCAAGCGAGAATACTTCATCATTGCATACCTCAAGCTCAGGCTCACCTACAATTCAAAAATAACTCCCTTCTCGGCTTAACTCTAATTCATAGCCTTTGTCTAGGATTAAATTGGAAGCAATGCTTCTATCTTTGAATATTTCAAAACTTTATTGCATTCCCAAAACATTCGGAATAAATTTTCACATTTTCTTCACTCGGTACTTTTGACGTTAAATCATCCAACAACAATCAATTTAGCCTCTTTTTAATAATCCTCGAAATTTTGTAGATAAGTGACAAAAAACACAATCCTAATTTTACAAAGTTCGTGCACTCACCAGCCTCGTCTTCTAATATTTATTTTATTGAGTAATGTTTGGTTTCTTCTAATATTTAATTACTTAATGGCATAATGATATTCTATACCATAGAACTTTACTGCCGTTTTACAAGAGGGATGTAATCTTAAATCCACCAATCGGAACGCTTAAAATGAATATCGGGGCAAACATCGTTGCTGAACAATCGCAAGTGTTTTCTTGAGCTACGCCATCAGCGAGTCCTACATGTGATCCCCCATATGCCTACTTATTTTATTTCTATCCTCATCGCGATGTTGGCTTTTCAATCACTCTATAAGTGTGCTTCACTTTTACAGTGAATACATTGGGTAAAAGCCCCAACGTTTCAAAATGAGGAGATTTTGGACGAATAACTAAATTGAAAAACAGTCCCCGTGATCCGTGAGATACCTCACTAGTTAGAAAAGAGACTTAAACAAGTAGGAAACATCTCTGACTAACAGAAACTTTTTCTATTCAAAATATATGCTTACCTTTCTTTCTAACACTTACAAATTTCCAAACTACGAATGACATTCAATATTTAAATAGACAAATTAATGTAGGAAGACAACTTTTAGTGGGAGGTATTTAATACTTTCATGCCTTTACCTTGAAATCACTGCGATGAGAAGAGAGCACCTGACGGGTAAAAATTGTTTTCTTTATAACCCCAAAATTTACATATTGGCTGAACTATGTTCAATGATATGGTTTTTGAAAGTGGAAAACTGGTTAATATATTTCCCATAATGATTTTGCAGTATGTTGTAAGTTTTATGAACCTCGGAAATTTTTATAACTGATTAGAACAGTTTAAAAACAGTCAAACCTCAGTAACGCGCAACGTCTTGGCCGGTCAGCTGTCAACTCATTCGCTTTAAACCCGCATTGACACATTATTCACGAAGACTGACGTATTAATATAGCAAATATAGTTGCAGTAAGTGTTTTCACAGTTAATAACATTATCAGTAAGGTGCTTAAGTACAGAAAAACAATCGCATGGTGTGTTGTGAGATACGACCTCAGCCACTGGACAGTCCAGATTTGGCTCCCTCGATTTTCATTTATTTGGTCCATTTAAGAAGGCATTACGTGGAAAAAAGCTCAGCAGCAAAGAAAAGAGCAAAGAATTTGTGGGAAACTGGCTCTATCAACAAGGCTTCTTTGCATCACTTTTAAAAAAACTTGTTCATCGTTGGGACAGTTATATTAATATTCATGGGGATTGTGTTGAAGAGGAGTAAATGTCTCGTTTTGTGTAAACAGTTGTTTGATAGATCAATTTGTCTCTTTGATTAGAGAACGTCTGTTGGATCATTAAAATTTCCATTTACTTTATAGAGATTATGGGAAACCCGAAATGATTATCTTACAACTCTTATGAATCTATAAAGATAATGTACAAAATTTACTAAACCGACGCCCTCTTCCTGGGGTCAAAATGAGTCTTGTAGGAGTCTTGTGGAAATAACGTAATAAGATCACGATATCGCCAACTGACAGGCTATTTGTAGAAACGTACATTTATCCCCCGTGCATAGCGCAGGAAAAGATCGCAACAATAAATTAACAGAAAATAACGAGCTCGTCCTGTAGCCAATTTAAAAGCAGGTAAGATGCAATTGTTCATTCACTAGTCGTTTATTTTGCGGAGGACTGTTGCGAACCCTGGACTGGACTGTGCGGCCACCCAGGGGGGGAAATAACTCACCTAGGGTCAAGGACAGCCAACCATATGCCACAAAGCATCCCGAAAATAATGCATATTGGGATCTGTCTCTTTTAACATTAACGTTTATTAGTGACAATCGTATATAAATTTCATCCTAATCTTTAATGCAGGGTTCAGTACAGTTTTTAGGTTTGAGAAACACGTTCACAACGTCTGACATTTAAATTTTCTACACGAAGGAGAATAATTTATTCCACAAATAGCTCCGATGTAAATTACAAAGAAAAATATTCTTATTTAGTATTAAAATAATCAATCTAAAAATTACACGAATAATTGGAACAAAATTTACGATACTCTTTTGTTATAGTAGTTTCACGCTTTATCAATATTCTTTTCCATTGTTAAAATTTAACTGCCGAAAGCACGCATTATTACTTCATCATTTCGGCCGTAACCGTGGCTGGAGATGGTCCAGCGCGGCACCAAATTCTTCACTTTTAAATTCAATTATCTTTTCGGCTGAGGGAGTCAGGAGTAAATAGCATATATTGCTAAATTTGTAATTTATTAACCTTTTTTTATATAAATTAAAAAATTATAACATCGAATTATCTTTAATTTATTGTAATATTATGTTTGTATTAATCCTGAAGAAGTCTAAAAATGGAGATGAAACGTCGCTTTTGTAAATAAATAGTGACATATTTAATGCTGACTTTTTGGCCATCTTTTTATTTATTGTTAATTTTAAAGTCAGAAAAGTTTGTTGTAATTTTCCTTTCTCTTTTCCCTTCTTTTTAAGTCAAATTACTACTTTTATTTTATATCAGATTTGGCAGTAGATTGAGAGAATATTAGTGTGATGCACGCAGAAAAGAATTGTCTAAAGAGAATGGGATGATAATTTGGATGTTACTATGAATGAGCGGAATGAAGTCGGGCCGGAAAAGTACCAGGAATATATGAAAAGATAAATGGTAGAAATATAAATAAAAAATATGAAATAAATGAAGTGAATGAAAAAGAAAACAAGGGAAACAGGAGTGAAGAGAACGGATAATTATTTTTTAATATTAATAATTGTTTTCTTTTTGGTTTTGATAATTACAGATGTTGTATAAAAATGAAATTGAAATGTAAAACGAGTGTAATTCATGAAATAAGATGGTGATATAAAATCAGCGAATGTTCGCAAATAAAGTTGTGATAGTGGGAACCAGAAGCGGATGATGGTAAATCTATTTCAGTCATATAGATATGAGGACATGAATAGTGATTAAGACTGATGAATCGAACATATTTTGTAATATTTTATAGATGTGCATGGTTTAAAAAGCTGGAAGCTTCTAAACTTGACTAACAGAATATTAATTTTGTCAATAAAAGAGACTAATTATTTTTTAAAGTGTTTTATTAGAATTTTAATAGGAATTAAATAATACCTAGTTCTGTTATATTGCCTGAAGTTAAGCGAATATGTCTTCTTTGCATGAAAACTGATGCTATCTAGAGGCGTAAGAAGTTTAATTGCATTATTTATTTATTATTTTCCAGATCCAGACTAAACAACGAACGTTTCACAACCTATTATAACTCTTTGGTTAAGTATTTTGTTCTATTTCCAACAGAACAGTTTCTCTAATATCTTCAAAGATATATGAATTCTTCACACAGCATTTTAAAGAGTTTAAACAAAAAAAATAGTCTATCTTTTCCGGAGGCAAGGAAGGTAAAAAATAATTTTCTGTTAGGGAGTAACAGTCGAGTAGTTAAATCTCGGTATTCAAACCAGGTTGGCAGACGTTTCAACTACCATCGAGTTCATTGCTTTATCTGACGACGATTGCACAGTCACCCATCGAAACGTCTTGAGATTCCTCACATTGTTGGAAACCCGACAGTTATTTATTTCAAATATCTGCTGTCAGATTTAATTAAAAATCTTTATTCAACAAAAATAGCTTAATTAATTGTAGGATGGTTACCAGAGGAATAATAAAATGTAATTTTGACAGTATAACGTGCAAAAAAAATACGAAAACTATAATGACTTTCATATTTATTCATAAAATATATTTGCAGAAGATTCTGGCAAATATGGCCAAAACCAGTCCCACTAAAAAAAACTGATTTCTGACTTTTTTTATACATGTAAATCAAATATTTGTTTAAAAAGTAATATGCAAATTTCAATAATTTACCAAACATAACAGTGATATACCAGCCTCTGGTATTGGGTAAGGAGTTTGTTAATATTATAGATCAAAAGAAAACGTCCGTCCACAAAAAATATTAATCATAGTAATTAATTAGTACACACAATTTTAGAAATAAATATGCCCTTTCGAATGTTACCAATTCATTTTTTACAATACATTGAGAAGATACGTTGGTGAGACATTCCCAAAACTCGACTGAGTTTCTCCATAACCGGAACTCACAATCTTCTAACCAAGTGGCACGACGTTTTTTTTATCAGCAGCCGTTTGAAATATTTATTATTACTATTTTTACTTACTACTTCGCTCGAATAGTCATTAGCGTCTACTTTATCATTATTGGGGATCTTAACTTCATTGTAAGGGTTACTCAATTTTGGCACACAAAGACGCACACAAACACACAAGTCCTTGCCAGGAATCGAACCCGGAACCTCTGTGGTACGACGCAGTGACGCTGGCCACTAGACCACAGAGGCCGGCTAATTAGAAATTAAATTGTCAAATCGGGAAGGAATCTTTATGTGAAACTAAGTTTATCGTTTTTGAACGGCTGAATATATAATAATGATAAAAACAACTTTTAACAAATAAACATTGAAAAGAGAACATAACTGGAATCATTTAAACAGGTCGGACGTTACAATGCGAACTTAGATTCTCTCTCTACCGGCTGTAACATAAAGACTGTAAGCTGAGATAAAACAGTAAAGGACAAAAAAATTTAAAAAAATAATATATCGTTAACTTATTAAGATTATCAGTGTCATGCGTAACATTCGTAACATATTTTTAATATGTAAAATTTCAAATTATTAATATTATTTTAAAATTTTCAAAGTTTCAATATTGACAAAAGGATAGAATGATTTAGAGAGATACAATGCCTAGCAATTGAGTAAAGGAAAATGTGAGCAACATACTCAGCGACTACGAAGACAACAAACAAGTATTAAAAAATTAACTATAGACATGTGATACGTTTTTTTAACAGGCTATATGAGGGTGATCCTGAAACAGGCAACTCCCCTTTAATAGCATAGGAAGGGAATTGAAACGGGGGGATTCGGAAGGTAGAGCAAGGTAGCCAAGGGTTAACTAGGGCCCCCGGGCTATGGATTAAGGATCCTACCCGATGTTTCACCTAAAGAGATGCAGGGAAAACCCTAGAAAACCTGCATCAGGTAGGTCGGGCATTGGGTACTATTCTCACGCCCTTCCGAATGACTGGAGACGAGTTTGCTGTGGGGACGCAGCATTCCCTTCTCCGTGTCTCCACCAGTTTCAGGAGGCAGTTGACCGACTGATCCAATGGGATCAGCGGACAGCTCTTGCCATATGCCCAAGGTCTTTGACCCCGGAACATATACCTCCTAAAATAGGTGAAGGTGTCTCGGCATGTGAGAACTTTGATAAAAAGCACCCAGAGAGAGTGCGAGGCATTCCCGACATGATCAGGTGAGCCCGCAGTCACTCTGGGCTGAAGCGTCTGCGAGAAAACTCCCGCAGCGCCCTTCTATCCGCAGCGCCCTTCTATCAGGCTACATGTTTTTTGGGGGGGGGGTAACAGGCTACACGAGGGTGATCCTGAAACAGGCAACTCCCCTTTAATAGCATAGGAAGGGAATTGAAAAGGGAGGATTCGGAAGGTAGAGCAAGGTAGCCAAGGGTTGACTAGGGCCCCCGGGCTATGGTTTAAGGATCCTACCCGGTGTTTCACCTAAAGAGATGCAGGGAAAACCCTAGAAAACCTGCATCAGGTAGGTCGGGCATTATTTTGGAATGCAATTTATTTCTCGAGCACTCTAGAAACGTCTGCAGGAGATCCTGGCATTTTTCGTAATTCCACCTTTTTATATATTCCAAATAAATTCACTATATATTATTAGCACAGTTGAAGAAGGTTTTTTAGTCCTGGCAAAGTTGTTTATTCGGATAGAAGTGGAATGGACGAGCACAGCACGAGAAAGCATGTTCGCGGCAAACGTAAGGTGGCCATGAATCAGTCGCTCATTTGCATATGGACTCGTACTTTACTGCTCTGCTGTTTGTTCTTTGTATCTCTAATGGCAAGTAAACGACCTATTCTTGGCGGGAAGCTAAATAAGACAGCATTTGTTTGTCCAGTCATAGCGCGCAAGAGTCCGGCTTCAACAACTTCATCTTACAAACTACATATGGAATGGAAAGGAAATCACATGCAAAATAACAGTTGCAGCGTCATATCTTAATTTTAGGTCATTATAAATTATTTCTTTTTATTATATCTACAAATGTAATACGAGTCATTCATTAATTTAAAAGAAAATAGAGAATAAACATTACACGCAAAATTAGTTTTTGTCGGGGAACATAAGTTTACATCGTGTAATATGTTTCCAGAATTATTACATTCATTGTATGTAGTTTTGAGGCAGAAATAATAGAGACAACTGGAAATGGAACGATCCTACAATCTCCACACAACGAAAATGTACATTTTTTATTGTATTAAAATAAACATAGTGTGATGTAGTGGCGAGCGTTACTGCCTTAGAACCCAGAGGTCCCGGGTTCGAATCCTGGCATGGGCTTGGATGTTTGTGTTGTCATGGTCGCGAAGACCGGGATTAAGACTGCTGGAGATTCAATACGCTGGCCAAGTGTCACTCCAAATTCGGAATCTGTCATGCAAAATGACTGTCCGGAGTCACCCGGGTAGGCCCAGGCCCTCAATAGGCCAAAGAAAAAGAAGAAAATAAACGAAATGTAATATTTATTCATTGGCCTACACAATTCTGAATTTGAAATCGCAATTATATATTTTTTTCTCAGGACTAGAAATCACCGGATTTAATTTATTGTTGGGCTTTAATTTCAATTTATTTTTTGATAAAACAATAAGATTTTAAAAATCTTTGGATGCCTGCCTCTATAAGGTCTAATAATTTCAAGAAATGATCACGTAGACGTGACTCGCCTTAGAAGTGAAACTGTAAAATATATTTATTTTCAAGGCAGTTCTCCATCCGAGTATGAAATCATTGTATACCATTGTTAACGTAGAGTTAAGTCTTTGCCCCCAACATTTCTTTATGGTATCTACCATTGATGGGACAGAAATTAAGTCTAACTGTTTTCTTAACAGAACTCATTATAATGTTGTTGCAGTATCAATACGTTTTTGATAAAATAAATCTTGATACTTCTTGCCACTAACAACAAGATTGCCTTCTCGCCTTTTTGTTGAAAACAAATTTTTACCTATTGATATGACGCCGCTTAAAAATGAAATAGATTACGATTTTTTTAATAGTAGATGACAATAGGGGGTTACTTAAATATAATTTACTACTTCGTAGGAATCCAAAACTCTATTATGGGATCAAAATTACTGCTTCATCTCTTAAAATAAGGGTTTTTGTCTGGCTGTGGCGGTTGCCACCTAAAATATTGTTGCATTTGTGTGTTACAACGATGTAATGTTTCATAAATAAAGTAATATTATAAATATTATATATTAATATTATAAATAAAATACAAAGTCAGAAATGGCCCTGGACGTTGCAACGGCAACATGAAATTTTGTAACATTTTAATTAAAGAACTGTGGAGGTCCCCAAAGGTGGGAAAGCAATTTATTCAAGTTAAATTATTCCATTTCAAACTTTTGGCCATTATTTGTATTTTATTTAGATATAATGTCACACATTATATGCTCAGCCGATACCTTGTGAAAATTAAACGGAATGAGTGTGACAGACAGACAAATACGAATTTTGATGGCATCTGTAATGAATCCCTGATATATGACGCGTTATAAGAGAACACGGTTCTAAACAATCTAAAGACAAATGTGCTTTATTTACTAGCCTGCTTCTCTTCAGATCCAAAATTGAAAAAAGAGGTTTGTGATTGGTTAAATATAACACATATATTTTTTAGTATACAAATACAGCGACGATAATTACCCCAGTTCTTGATGTTTATATAAATTCTTTCAGTGCAGAATATTATTGGGGCTGATACCAAAATTTTGTGAGAAAAAAGTCAGAAGGCCTGCGTGTATTAGCGGTCAGCGCTTTATTTTCCTATTGGCTGCAATTTTGTAAATTGCAACCAGTGGGTGCTATTCGAAATTGCTGCTGATTAGATATTGGAAAAGGAAGGAGAAAAATTGGAAATCTGCCGAGGCGAAATGTAGAAAAGTATGGTTTAGACATAATTATTAAATTGCGAGCCGCTGGCTAGAGCTGGGTGAAGCTCTTGACACTTCGTTAGATGTAGAATTTTATAGAAGTTGCCTCTAATTTGGCACAAGGCGTCATCCATTTAGCCAGATCATCCGATGCAGCCAACGAGAATCGACTACAGGCTCTTCCAAATCGACAAACCCAAAGGAGAACGAAGCAAACCGCCACCAGAGAATGCAACTACAGTCTTTTAGGTATCCTTAATATTGAATTTAATGAGTTCACACTGCCGGAGCTATTGGCCATAGATAACTTTGCTTCTTTCGGTTCATCTCACAGGTGGCCTATTATTAAAAAGTATCAATATAAAATCATTAATTCTACCGCCTTCATTTGTAAAACATTTCATTCAATTCTCTTGTTATTTTATCGTTATCAAATTTAAAATCATAAATAAATTTTAAAATGAAATAATTTTCGACCGGTATTGATACATTTTATAACTTTCCATTTTTTAACAATTCATTGCAATAGAAATTGGTTTGTTAATCTCAGATAATGTAATACCACAATATTTAATATATGTAATATATTTACGTGATAAATTTAATCTAGAAAAAAAGAAATTTTAATGAAAAAGGTAGAATAGAAAATATTAATGGAATTGAACCTATTTATTTTTTACTCCAAGTAATATTATACATGAAATTCGAAAAAAAATGTGTTGAAACCATTAAAAATTCACTAAAGATGTCAAAAATATTTGTTCATATACCGTGTGCTATGAAACAGTTATACCACAATATTAGTGAAACGAATAAGTTTATAAAAGATAATCCTAACCTTATTTTCATTAAAGCTGATAAAGATAACGTTACAGTTTTATTTAACAGACAGGTATTTGTAGAGAAAGTTAGTAATATGCTCAAAGATGATACAACTTAAAAACCGATTACTGTTGATCCGCTTAAAAAACTTATTGATAATTACAAATAATTGTTAAAAAAGGTGAAAAGTTAAAGAACCGGTCGAAAATTACGTCATTTTAACATCAGGCGTTACTTGATTTAATAAATATAATTTTTTCTTTCTACTTTCAAACCTTTCCTTAATTGATCCCTTATGACTAATAAATTAATCCTTTTTTGCTACCATTTTACCCAACCGCTTAATATATTAAATAATAATAAGTTAATTAAACTCCATCTCATTCATTTTTGCAAATAAATAGCTACCGTGTCGCTTCACCAGCACTAGACTTGTAGAGGAAACGCAAGGTATGTGCCACGTCATAATTGATTAGTGATGCTTGGCTGGGGTGCCAACTTACCCTTTCACAAGTAACGGATATTTTCATTTATAAAATATAATCTTTTGTGTAAGTATCCCGTGTTATATTACTAGATCAAGATCAACATGATCGTTAATTATTCTAAGAAATGATATATACTTATTCGTATATTCTCCGTCGTATATTTCGCGATGTGTCTTGAGTTTTAATTGTTATATGTGAATGCTACTATCGTTTCGTAGCGGAGAGAGGTGGCAATTGTGCTGCAAAATGGCACTTCCCATTATAATTAGGGCGTTGCCTGTAAAGCCGGTAGCGGCCGTCTTGTCTGCATAAATATTATAACGCAGTTCATTCTCCGCGAAGCAGAAGCTGTTTGCGATCTGAGGTGAAAGTCGGGCTTGTCAGATTGCTTATGTGTCACTTAGCCTGCCTGTCAAGGAAGTTGTGGCAGACTCTATATTTATTATTCGTAAATAACACATGCAATAGCTTGCTTATCCCGATTTCTTTTGCTTAAATAGATGAGGAATAATGGTAGTACATAAAAAAAGTTTGGCACACATATACTTCATTATAATTTCATAATGTCAGCAGAAAATAGCCTGATAAATGAACGGAGGAAAGAATAGTATTGAGTAACACGCAATAATATTCTGACGTATGAGGGAAGTCCCAGGAGTACCCGGCGAATAAAAACAGTTCGATTCATTTTTCAAAGCGATGTGGAATAGCTTCGATACTGTATCTGAAGTAAGAACAATCATCCTCCTCCTAATCCGGTGACTCCAATTTTCATTGTTGTCTAATCTTTTGCCTCAGGGCCAGTTTTTCAAGTTGGGCACTAAATTTGGCGAATAGGTTGCGAGAGGAAGTAAATCGAACTTTTGATAATTGATGAGTGATTTGGTGCATTGTCGTGATGAAACAACACTTTCTTTTTGCCAAATGCAGTCGTTTTTTCTTGACATCACTAAGACGTGCAATAAGTTTGCATAATACTCACCCTTGATTGCCTTCCCCATTTTGAAGATAATCAATTAAACTTTACCTTTCTTACCTATCCAGCACATAGATCAGTCTTCACCTTTTCTAAATCCGGCTCTCCATTGCACGTGTGAAGTGATTGTCATATTTTTCATCCAATGTTATGATTCTACGCTAAAAAACGTTAAACACTCGATTGAAGCATCCCCACTACGTTGCTTTGTTCCGTTATAAGCAAACGCGGCATCCATCTTGCGCATAACTTTCTAACATTTATGTGGATTTTCGTCACCAATTCTGGTGTGGTAAGTTCAGTTGGTCCATCATTCTAATATACGTCTTGGCAGCTCGTACGGCCTGGTCCAATCCCTGCTGTAGATGAAGAAGCAGCAGAATCCGCGAGAGAAGAATCTAGCTCTACAGTTCGTGAGCTATAACATGGCATACAACATGTGCAGTAGAGAAGGAACTTCCCCTTTAAGCGTGCATGCGCAACCCCACGGTCATTTTCAAAGGCGTATAATATATTCTTCCGACCGGGATATACAGACGGTGGCAAAGTCTTCCTATACTTATAAACTCTCAGCTTTAACAGCATATCCTGAACATAGAACAGTATATTTCCTGGCGTCAATATTTTCAGAATTTTTTTTACGCTACCAACTTGTCTCAATAAAAATTAGAGGTGAATTGAGCTACGGTCTTCGCCCACTAAAATTTCGGCGAAATTGTCTACAGCGAATCATGTTTACACTTAGACTGGTCTGATCCTACCCACCATACGTAACCTATGCTGCGCAAGCCTTTTAATTTCTACTTTTCTACATAGAAATTCTTACCCCGTACACTTCACTCAAATGCTAATTTTAAAAGACCCTCACGTCTCAAAACCTGGCCAATTAATCTATCCCTTCTCTTGGTTAAAATCGTCCATAATGTTCTCTCATTTATTATTCTGCTTAGAACTTCCTGATTATTTACTCTATTCATCCATCTGATTTTCAGGATTTTTCTGTAGCACCACATTTCAAAAACTTCTACTCTTTTCCTTACTGCATCTCCTAGCGTCCACGTTTAGCACCCATACAAAAAATTTTAATAATTATTTCCAAATATTCATACATGTATTATCCGTAAGTAAATGCTTCTTTTCGTTAAAGCCTTCCTTGCCTGTTATACCCTCTTATTTATGTCCACTATTGTTCTAGTATTGCTAGTTATTATGCTATGTATTTTCTTCAAACTTCAGCTTTATAAATTTAGTAATTATGATCACTAGTGTTTTCTTAAAGGTTTTTCAAAACAGAAAGCTTCTTCTAAAAGTCAGGCACTTTTGGTACTACCTCCATATTTAAGGTTTCCTTAAGGTTAAATTAGGTAAAGAATTACTGTGGACAGAGACAATTACATATTCTTCCATACACAGTAAAAAGGCATAAATTCATGGAATAGGAATATACATTAAATAGTGAGAAAGTAATGATTCGCAGAATTAGTAATAGGAACCATAAATATGACTGTGAAGTAGATGGAACAGCATTAAAACGTAAACACTGTTAATATGTTATAGACAGGGGGTTTCAAAGTGGAAACCCCCGAGGTAATTGTTTGTGAGCCACGACTATCTTAAGTTAGAAAAAATGTTATGAAAGGAATAATGCTCATCATATGTACCCCTGGCGGAACTTTCCGTGGACTTTATGAATTACACCTAGTAACAGCGCTAATTATTATTTTCAGTGGAAAGCCATTTTGTAGTTTTTATTATAAACTTTTTTATTTTCTGGACCAAAAAACCTGTATGAAAACGTGCAATCGTTTAGTTAACATTAAATTAAACGCATCTTAAAGGTTATGTAGATATTTTAGTGGTACTTGACGCATTTCCTTTGTTTGGTTATAATTATTATATATTGTTTGTCGGCATTTCTTCACTTTATGTTAATTTAATTTTTAAGTATTTTATCCATGATTTATTTCAATAACTTTAAAAAGAAAGGCAAGTGGCCTACACTCACTGTCTCGATCGAAATGTTATGGGTAGAAATTAGACTATTTTTATTTTATCTAGAGTCTGAAGTAGACCTTATTATACACATATTACGGTGCATTTTTATACAATTTATCAAAAATAAAAAATTTGTAAAAGAAATGTAATGCTGTTTCAATTAATTTCTAGACTAATCTACTGTCTACTCATTCGTCTAATCTAAGGAGTCTGGGAAATTAGACTCTAAAAACGTCTAGAACGACCCTGTGACTCCGTATACTTTATTCTGTGCCAATATAGGTCGTTTTAAAGCATTTAAATCTCTACCCCTAAATATAGAGGTGTTTGTTCCTGCATCGTGGTTTAAATTGTTCCACGCATTAATTTATAACTTAGTTTACAATAATAATGTATAATAAGATAACTAACATATCAAGCGTTACATTAAATTATGATTTATTTCTTAAAACCCCGCTCTTAGGGAAAATGACCCACCTGAATATCGACCTGTCGGGAAAACATCAATGACTTGTCAGTCAGGATATTGTAGTCTGGAATACGTGCATCGGGGAAATGACCGGATCACTTTGTTTACGGCTTTATGAAAAATAGCTCTTCCTTTTCAAAAGAAAAGCAATTAAGTGAAAGTTAAGCTCTTAGGAATAGAGATGAAAGAGGCAATTAAAGTTTCCTCCAATACTCTTCAATGGGTGGAGCAACTGCAACCAAATTTATCCAGATGTAAATTATGATCAGAAATCAAACATTCATTCAGTAGATATTTAGTTTAACCTGAAGAGGGTTCAGATCAGGACCGAAACATGAAGTTATTTTTTTTAATTATACTTGGTTTTGTCTGTTATTGGCTTCATTTAAACATTAATTCCTTCACAATAATTTATAATCAGATTTTTAATGATTGCAATTTAGTCTCCGTGTGGTGGATAGTAATTTAATATTCTTAAAAATATTCTTACGAGTATACATCGGAATAATACCAACTTAACGGAAACTGGCTCAACCAGGAAAATCAATGATCAAGAAGAGAGAAGATGCTTTTTAATCAATCTCATATTTAAATGCTAAGAAACTAAATTATAGGGTTATGGTAGAAGAATCACAACCGCACCATTAATTTCTAGGTAAGAATTGATTAAGTTTGGATTACGTTTTCCAAACATAAGTACAAATTTTACTTTCACTTTAATATGAATGATTAAAATTGTTTATTTTCGAGATAAATTTGTCCAAAGTGTTCATAACTTAACGTGTTTCTACGTCAAACGGTTCCTTTATTGGTTACCAGCCGTGTGCCTCGCGTGCCCGGATATTCATTTATATTAGCCCGTTTTCCGACCTCCTGTGGTGTAGTGGCTAGCGTCGTTGCCTCACAGCCCAGAGGTCCCGTCTTCGAATCCTGGATGTCTGTATCGTCATGGTCACGAAGATCGGGATTAAGACTACCGGAGAAACGATATGCTGAGTACGTTACGTATGACTCCAAATTCGGAATGTGACCGGTTGCAGTCGACCCGGTAGACCAGGACACAGAGAACCAAAGAAGAAGTTACCTGTTCAATTCTTCAGTAATATTTTTGTCAACACGTGATGAAACTATCAGTGAGAGCGTCACATTTCTTTTTTAAATTTACCTCTTCACGCACCATACATTTTGAAAGTTAAATTTCATCAAAACCACAGCGATGAATTGCATCAATAATCTACTGGTGCCTTAAATAAGCACATAAATACAGAAATCACACAGAAACAGTCAATTATATTTATAAGTAGAAGATTCTAGAACCAACCAGCCAGTGGATAAGCGACTGCGTGCGGCAGCGGCATCGACGACGTTCGCGAAAGGCAATAAAATGTTTTATATTAAAGACATATAATTGTATCGCTTGGCAGCCTGAATGAGGGCATAATATATCCTGTTTCAAGTTCTATAAGTCTTTAGGGTAGGACCTTTTTTAGCCTGAAAGGGGAATGGAAACCTTCTCTGGGCCGAACACTACACCAACATTTCATGGCAATCGAATGAATAGTACAGAAACCCATCAATTACCAGCATTACAGTCCTATTTTCTTTTTTGCACCGGTTATTAGAAATATAATAAAATAGTACAGTACCATAAGTATACTAATTTGGCCAGGCATGGAACGAACAATGTCTGGCGTATGGTGTAAGTATTGTCTTTTATTTCGTTTAACGTTGCTTTTTTTAGAAGTGAGGCTTTTAACACTTCTAAAAATAGAAGAAAGAAAGTGTTAATGGAATAATCACTAAAAACCTTTACAGCAATATAAAGTAACGAATGGCGAAGGAGAGCTAATTGCTTTGCACAAATATCTGACACCTTAACGCCGTACCGAATACTTTCACCCTTTACGACGTAGTTACGAATATCGCGGGTGACTGAGTGTCAGGCACAGTATGCCATTGTAAGACGGAGGACTAAAATTATGTTGACACTTCCGATCTTCATCTAACAAGTATGCTAAAACAGAATAATGAATCAATGTCAATTGCTCTATCTAATTATTAGTAATAACTTTGATCGTATAAATAAAAGTTAATCATACATATGACAAAAATCAAAATATGTTAAAATTAATAAGTTTGGCCGCATAAGCAGACAATATTTAATTAGATACAATAACGGAAACAATTAAAAATGACGGACTTCCTGACATTGACTAGCGTCTTTATCTAACGGCGATTGCATTGGACTGGAAATTAAATGGAAGATACAAAACCAAAATTAAATATAAGGAAGAACCAAAAACTTAAAATAACACATCATATAACTTGTTAATTATTTGAGTTTCGAGATTAATATTAACAGTAGTTGGTTCCCTGTCTAAAATAGTGGCGTTGTCAAAATTGGAACTAATTTAATGCAATCCTTAGCGACAGGGTTTTATTTTAAGTAATTTATGTAATTATTGGATTAAAAGTACTATTTATTTAGTCGAAGTAACAAGTCACAATCAAAACAAATAATTTTATAAACAACTAGATAATATATTGGTAGGATCTTTGTGTCCTCTGATTATTCCAGACTTAGAAATTACTGAAAAATGTAGCGATATTTGTAAATAATTTTGTTTAAATATAAATTAAATTTTGTGTCGAGCTATCAGTAGAATTAAAATGCAATAACTTCAATTCCTACAAATGGAAAAAGACAATATTCAAAACTTGAAAGACGCCCGATGCTTGCTAATAAAGAGAAAATTAATACCTCACTATTATTTGTATTTTGTATAGTTATTTAACTTTTAGAAAGCATCATTTATAACCGGAAACGTTTACACAGCTACTTATGATACCAAAACAGCGTTGAAAAATAATTTTATATAATCGAATTTCACACGCGTGAAAGTAGAGAACATATTTTAGTAAGCATACGTCCATTGTTGTTGTAGCACTCAGTCCTTAGGCTGGTCTCACACAACCATACATGCTAACCTATTGTGTGCACAACCTCCCTAAGCTGCTTAGCGTATTCCATCCTTCTCTTACCCCACACACTTCCCTCTAATGCTAATATTACAAGACCCTTCCTTATATCTTAAAACGTGGCATTAATCTATCCGTTCTCTTTGCAACATCCTCTCTATTGTTCCCTCTTCTCCTATTCTGTTTATAACTTCCTCGTTAGTGATTCTATCCACCCATCTGATTTTCAGCAATCTCTTAATAATACCACATTTCAAAGACTCGTATTCTTTTCCTTTCCGCAACTCCTATCGTCCACGTTTCGCACCCATATAAGGCCACAATCCATACGCACATTTTTAGTAACGATTTCCTAATATTCAAACTTATATTACCCATAAGTAAATTGCTTCTTTTCTTGCGAAATTCTTCCTCGCCTGAGCTATCCTACTCTTTATGTCTTCTATACTTCTACCATCCTTAGTTATTACGCTTTCCAAGTAGTACAATTCCTTAACTTCCTTCAAAATATCCCTTAACTCAATTACATTGATTTTTCGTCTATTAATCCTCATGTTTTTCTCCTTCTCCAGAAACACTTTCATGCCATTAATTATGGTTCTTCTTCTGACTCCCCTAATACCACAATAGTATCAGCAAACATTAGGGTTTTTATTTCTGCTCCTCTCAGTATGATTCCTTTTTAACTTTCTTCAAATCCTGTTCTATAAATATAAGTTAAAGAGCATGGGTGACAGACTGCACCCTTGTCTTACTTCTTTCTTGATTTCTGCTTAACATACTCATTTTTAAATAGCATTTCGGCGTAACCGTCGCTGGGTGCAGTCCATGACGCAAAATTATCCGTTTTTACGTAATTTTATCATTCATAACAACAGATACGGTCTTAATAAAAAAACACATAGGCCAACGTTTTGATGTGACCTTAGCGATGCTCTCAAATGGCTCTTTACGGGAAGCCGGTTATATTACCAAAGGAGAACCAGTAAAAGATCGAGTAACTAAAATATCACGTCGTGAAGCTAACAACTTTATCTGAATCAATTAAAATCATATTTTATCCACTTAAAATGTAAATACGTTTTATTTATTTTAGTAATTTAATTTAAATCTGTACTTTTATATTTTAAAGAAATAATCTGTATTCAAATATATAATCATTTATAAAAAAAATTATCTAGTTACTCGAGGAAGTCCCCAAAATTTGGACTAAACGTTTTAGATGTCTTAATTAATTTAATATTGTTTCCCGAAAAATTGGCTGGATTCTTTATTTATAATTTATGATAACATCAGATTATTGATTTATTAAAAACGAGATTATTAGGATGTCGGAATATTCCCATACTCTAGCTTTTAATTTTTTCGAAACGTTGCATATTTCCGAGAAAAAAAATATATCCTAATATTAGTAAAGCACTGCAATATATTTTATTAATTAGTATTAGTAAATCTGATTAGGAATTTTAAGAATTTTCTAAGTTTTCTTATAATAATTAACGCTGGAAATAATATGCATTCAGTAACTTTTCTCATTAAATTGCTATAACGCTTTTCATTTATTACACCTTAATTTGTATAAAACAATTTATATATTCCACTTGTGCGGTACTGCTTATTTTCTGTTTGAGCCGAGGTGGAGCTTATCTCTCAGGATCGCCGCTTTATGGCTCCACAGGACACCGTATTGTTGTGGCGCGATGATTTAATATTTGGGCTGAGGGGAAAACGAGTTTGTATTTATGCGAGCAATATATAACGTGGCAGAGTGTTCACTTTCGCCCGAGTGTCGAGTGTGTTGTCTCCGTGGCTGCGCAGGAGAAAGCGCATTCCTCAGGCCGTGACACTGAGCCTCGGGTCTCCAGGTGGGGTTCACTTCCGCCGCGCAGGCGCATTGCCAGGGTCATGTCCATTATGCTTCCATTTCTTCACACTGATTCTTTTAAGTTGTCTCTTCTTATGGAACTTTCGATCTTGTTCATCTTTATCTTTTTATCACATTAGCGAATTTTAAAACTGTTCCCATATGTACCACTTTTACAACCCTGATAATTTGTAATAAGTGTATTATATAACATATCATATATATATATATATATATATATATATATATATATAAATGAATCCCTATTTCACTTGATCATGCGTAACTTGACAACGACTTTACCGACTTCATTAATCTTTTGTATAAGAAAATTGGAAAATTTCAGAAAACTTAACAACGGCATGGCTACTTATCGTCCGCGCGTTTGAATCTCCAAGGGAATGAGAGTGGCCTATACTCGTGGGCTGTTATACTCCGAAACGACTCAACGGATTCCAATGAAAATTTCAGGGATTGAAACGGGAATTTTAATTTAAAGTTACGGGCATGTTTCATTTCGATACTTTGCAGAGTTCAAAATATATTAATGTAAATATTTATTAATCCTTTGAATTGCCACGAGAAAGGCGGCGTAAAAATAAACTGCGAGTTAAAACTCCTATTATGCGTTCCTATGCCATTCATCCCACTTACTGTGTTATTTTGGCAGCATGAGAGAGAGGAGGAGGGCGAGCAATATCACTCCATCTATTGTTGTAAACTTGTGAAAGCGGTACCTGTTAAAAACCAGTCTTATAAGGTTTCCCGTGAAGCAATCATAAGCTCTCTTTCTTTCACTTCTTTGTCAACCACTGGACTGGACGGCCGTGTTCATCTAGTGTTGATTGACATTTATTCGTATTAAATTACCGTCTCTTTCGCAACAGAAAAACTAAGTGTGTTTCGATGTGTGTTAAGACGGTTATCATCGTGTTCTTTATTATCACTGATAAGAAAATGCCACCAGTGAGATGTCAAAATTTCGGTCAACTTAATTGCAACGCAAGTCGAGTTCATAATCTTCGAGACAATGAAACTGAAGAAGAGCGAGGCAGCGTTTGAATACAAATAGAATGGGAATTTCTCGATCTACCACGGCTCCGGAAGAACCCAAACGTCGGGTTCAGGTGAGAGGCGACAAACCAGACGGTCAAACTTAACAATTACCTATGAACGTTTGGCTTATAGCTTCCGAACGATTCTACTAGGGGGAGGGGTGGAATTGATGGATTTTTATATGCAATAAAGGTTCATATTTGAATTTAATTAAAATTATTGAGGTCAATTACTTTTATAGTGTTTTCCCGGCAATATTTGTGTATGATTTCAACCCCTTGCAGCATAAGAGGGTGGGGGTGGAAATGAGTCATATGAATTTAACAAGGAAATTATCAACTTTGGTGTCTGTAACATTATGACCTTTAATGTACGATTTAAGTAAAAATTCATCCCTTAAGTGGAGAAGAAATTTTATTCTATAAGCTACTGAAAATAGTATTTGTCTTGTTATTGTACCGGAAATATTTTTGACCGTCGAGATAATGTGAGTATATTTGATGGAAATATTGTGACGTTTTCGATGCCGGTTAGTCATGTGCTGACCAAGAATTAAATACTGTACCGGAATTATATAAATAAATACCCGGGCAACGCTGGGTCTCCAGATAGTATTTATATAAAATACAAAAACAGATTATCAGTGTGATGAATGGTCAAAAATTTTAGTACGCGATAATGTTATTGAAAATATTAATTTTGTAGACCAAAAGGTAAAGTAGAAATTAAAATAAGTAAATAGTTTTGTTTTCTTTTCAGTAAAATAGCTGAACTTCATTATACTAAAATGAAAGATTGTTGAATTGAAGAAATCGCTATAATGATTAGAAGCGAAACGATTGATGTCAAAATTTACATTGAGAAACCAATTTTTTATAGGAAAACTTCGTTTTCTACTGTCAAGTACCATTGATTTAATTTATTATTCATGGAAATTATTTCTTAGAATGCTGTGCCATCGAAAGAATACGAAGGCGTTCATTCCTTCGTTTATTCATAAGTAGTAACTACGTTTGACGTTACCCAGGAACAACGACGTGGCCGTAGTAGTTTTCTGTTCCCTTGGGGTGCTTGGTTGATGTCAGTCCCATTGCCTCACACAATTTACGTTGCTCGTTTTAGGCGCATTCCCTTGCGTTTCATTGTTCAATTTCTTGCATAGTTCGTTTCTCCGCCCCTCAGGATTGGGGGTGCGTGGACAATTACGGGGTCATTAAGTAGCATTCGTAAAAATATCAAACACATTTCATTTTAGTTTCTTGATCTGATGATTATTTCTTGAGATATCCCCGTTTTTCAACAAGATTTTACCCATTTTGATTTTTGGCGATTACAACGCCGAAATGACTCAAATCGTAGGCCAAATTGGAGCAATTTTTTCTGGAATATCAGAATCTGCTATAAAAAATGGGGGTCCCCATTTAAGTTTTTAACTTAGTTAGCAGGGAGTGAGGGGTGGGGGAGTCGAGTTTCGTTTCATTAGTAGGTGTCCCTCTTAGAGGCAAACATTTTTCATTCATTCTTTTTTTTTTGATCTGATGTGTGGTTCTCGACATTGTTCAATGGCTTCAGATAAACTGAACACCTTGTGTACCTTGAAAAATCCTCATGCTTCAAGTCAATCTATCATTTCAAGCGTACGTATTGTAAGATATTTCGTGGTTTTACTGTGGATTCAAGAATAAATGTTTCACTGTATATTAATTTTCAAAGATATCTGTTTACCCGAACTCCTCACTGAATCAAGTAACATTAAATAAGTTTAACTAACTGTAAGTTTCAATTTGGCTATTAAAGGAAACAGTATAATTATAGCTATATTCTTAACATATGCTGATACGACGGAAGTTTTGACCATACCAACAGTATGGAAATTAATTATGAACCAAGATATTTCAATTGGTTATTTACGTTATACGCAGAACAAATGTAGCCAAGTTGGCTCTCCCTCTCACTCACACATACTCTGCTGATTTTTGACTGTCCACATATGGAAATGGCTAGAGACTTCTGGCCCTAACAACCAAAGAAGCCGCCGATTCGGCCTTACGTCAGTCCTAACTCATGAATTATTCACCTGATCTCACTGAAAGGATTTTTGCAGTGTTAGGTCAGAAAGCAAGAATTTGTGCCAGAGGTTCGTACTGAGAATACCGTTCTCACAGCCAACTCCTTTGGTTTCAGGTAAACATCCATCAAAAGTGAAAAAGTGAAACGGCCTGTGTGAGAGAACTGAAGAAACGTGTTACCGGCGAAGTGATTCTGTTGAAAATATACCAGAGGCTTCTTCCATAGTTTACAAGTCGCTTACATAAACCACGTGTTCAAATACTATTTCTCCACTGCAATGAAAAAGGACGTTTTCTACGTAACCTGAAACGACGAAAAAGTAATTGATTCTATTGACATTTGTTTCTTTATATGTATGAACTACACAGTCGTCAGTCCATTTAAGTAGGTACCATGTATTCGTTACAATGTTTATATAATATAAAAAATGTGCTATTATTGCATAATAATTGGTTGATACAATGGAAGAATATATATGAATATTCGTTTAAAATAAACTGCTGTGCATTTTAAATTAGATTTATTAGTCCACTGCTGAGGATATAGGACAATTGAAATTAATATTAATTAAAAAATAAATAGAATTGGGGGGGAAGGTACCGTCAGCTCTACGTTCGGACCCGAGCGTTTCTTCGATTTAATAATAATACTGTCACGTTCCATAGATCCTGTATAGAAGCCAAGTTTCGGCGACGTGTCATGACCCAGCCTCAACCCGTTTTATTTATTTCAATTATAGTGTAAATACAACTGCTAAAATATCAAATTGATTAATTTATGCTATTAATAGTACATGCTTACTGTTTACAATCATTTCATTTATAACTAATAATATGGCAGGATACGAACGTAGTTGAATACCTTATGCTGGCTATTTACTGTAATGTAATATTAGTGATTAATAGTACATGCTGACTGCTTACATTTTACCTTTATTCAAAACTGGCATACTTCTGTAAACTGTATTACTTAACGGTAGGAATGGGCCAAGGAGAAATGAAGTTAGCTCAGCTTTAAACAGAGTTTGGATATTGGCTAACTGTAGTTCTTTGTTAAAGATACAAATGCATGACTAACGAACACATTTCTGTACAGTTGACAATTATATATATATATATATATATATTGTTTCATGTGTTTAAGTCATGAATATGATTACATATATGCGTCATAAAATGACATTATCATAATAATTAAAACAATTAATAATAACAGGAAACAGAGTACCTATAGCTAATAAAATTACATATTATTATTGACTGTAATTAGTAAGATAAATACAGTACACTACTACCTTACATAATGAGCTGATAAATTTATTTAATTAGTAGGATACACATTGATGTAAATACTGCTAATATTGCATAGCTAAGGAAGGAGACTAGGTTGAAAGATAAAGCAAGTTTTCTAAAAAATTGTTTTTGTTACATTTTTTAGACGTATCAAACAACCATCGTAATCACGCGTTGATTCTTGAGTTTAATAATTTACTGGGGTAATACACCTAGTTAATAATAGCTGGTTTGTGAGCATACAAAATGGTAGAGTCAACCTAAAGATAATTAAAGAAAAATTGCAGAAACTTATTCACACGCCCTCGCTAAAAATGAGTATTTTTTTAGTCAACTATTGTATGAATGTTTCGCTGATTATAATATCTTTTTGAATAACGTAATTATAATTAAGGGTGAAAATACTACTACTCCTACTATATACAACACGAGACCTTATTGTGATTTAAACATTCGATCTGTATCGATAGCGTGTGCTGATTTTCACAGCATGACGTCGAATGTTGTAGAACGAAGTGTTGCAATAATGTTTTCAATGATCATTCCGTTCATAAGAAAGAATCATTGGTTGAAAATATTTTTGATGGCTAATTAAATCTTCAGGAATATCAAAATTGAAATAATGTAGATTCTATAACTTTTCCCTTCAATGCTGTTCACGAAACTCTTTGACACATTAATTTATGTTCATAAATATATAGAAATACGTCCCACTCATCAGAAGGTTAGGAAAACATTTGCAGTGACGGATGAAGGGGGCGGTGCCTCCGAAAATTCAATAATCTCAAACCTTACATGGGGCCTGCCTCCTGTGAACTTTAGGTAAGTCACCAAAGTTGTCTCTCTTTCCTATCCTTACTAATTATATACATTACTTGAACAGTGACAAAGAAGGGAACTTTTTACAACTAAATTCTAGCATATATTACAAGTGATTCCATAGTGTTATTTTACGCATGTTAAACTAAGTATATATCTACCGTGTATTTATATTTCAGGGTCATTATAAATTCCATTAAACCTCATTTCAGAAAATGAGAGATCATAAGATGACATCTATAAAGAAAAACTAATGTATATTTTTCTGTTTGTTTTTTCCGTATGCGTTCCTATACCATTCATTCGACTCCAATTCAGAGTTGTACTGGTCACCATAAAGAAGGGTTGTGCTGATCTTTCGCAGCTTTAAGTTTAATCCTACCTTTGAAACATCTGTCGAAACTCTTCAACAATGTCGCGAGGTTCGTGGGAATTTACCGATTAAGTTCTGCCACCTCTAGCAAGTTGGGCAGGTCTATAAATTTATATAAACCTTGAATTCGTGAGTGTATTTCATTTTTCTTCGGTGTATGATTGCGCACGCTTGACATAATTGAACTGAACCTAATAAAACCAGTGATATTTAAGTTTAATAATTAATTTCGATGTAAAAATGAACTACGCTACCAAAACGAAAAACGGTAGTTTGATCTACACCTCATGCACGAAAGAAAAGGTCATCGCGAGCTTTAGCAATATATGAACTACGGGAAGCCGATCATCTGAATTAAAAAAAATATTTTGAATTAAGTAACTGTGCTCATTTTAGTCACCACACCGGTTATGATTAAAATAACATCCCGTCATATAGCTAGGGTAGCAGGTGTGAAAAAGTTTAAATTCAAAATGTGTCACACTGGATGCCAGATGTGGACAAAGAGATTATTTTCGATACCGGTATAATGATACGTTGACGAAGATATTGGTGTCGTTTTCCACCCAGTGTCGGGCTAATATAATAAATACCCGAGCAACGCCGGGCACCCAGCAAATTACAATTAAATATCAGCATGAATAATAATCTATCGCACCTGAAAACAATTCAAGTGTTATGCTGCTGTATTTAAAATTGGTAATGTAGATTTTAGCATCAATTATGCAATCGCAAATCATGAACTTCATATACTATGGAAACTAAAATTAAACCCCCTGTAGATTTAATTCAGATTCAAAATGAGATAGACGTTTAGTCATGGCCCTTTAAATTCCCGAATTTTGGAGAACTTCCGAATGAAGCGGAACATGTAAAGACAAGAAGTTTCCTGTGCCCAATTAACTTCTTAAATATTATTCTATTCGAGGTGAAATGAAACGCTAATTTGCAGCCACATGCTGTGTATCAAAAGCGGGTTACAGCTATTATATAAGTCAAATGGCAAATTATTTGCATATTATTAGGTAACGAGCTGTCGAAAACCGGATCTTAAATTTGTGGTAGGTGTGTATTTACATAAATTGAGAACGTTTTTTCATTGTTCACCTCATATAAATATCAGCCTAACGAGTGCATTGGAATGTAATAAGCATTTTATTACGCTGTATTATACGTATTTATTTTAATATGATTTAATGGTTATTTTCGAGTTTATCGACCCGTATCGCCCATTATGTGCGTCAGATGCAGATCATGAATCACTAAAACAAAAACTTTTCAATTATATTGCTATAACAATTTATTAACTGATGTTAATTGTCAGTTCGCGAAGTATCGTAAACATTTCAACTGGAGATGGCACATTTAATTCTCGTTAATCATAAGCTTGAATCTGTAAAATTATCGAAAAATGAAGAGATAATAAAATACTTAAACATATAAATCGATATTAAAACTCTCTTTGAGAGATCGTCTGTAACTTTTTCTATATGAGATGTACTTATGAACATAAATGAATGTTTCATAGAATTTATAACAACTTCGTTAACAGCATTGAAGGTAAAGGTTATAGAATCTCTATTATATCAATTTTGATATACCGGAAGATTTAATTAGACATCAAAAATATTTTCAGCCAAGGATTCTTTCTTACGAACGTAATGATCATACTAAATGAATGAAAACATTATTGCAACACTTCGTTCTACAATACTCGACGTCATGCTGCGAAAATCAGCACAAGATATCGATACAGATCGAAAGTTTAGATCAAAATAAGGCCTTGTGTTGCATATAGGAGTAGTAGTATTTTTCCCTTAATTATAATTAAATTATTAAATAAGATATTATAAATCAGCGAAACATTCATACAATAATTGACACCAAAAATACTCATTTTTAACGAGGATATGTCAATAATTATCTGCAATTTTTTTGCCTTTAGGTTGACTACCGCTTTGCATGTTCCCTAACCAACTAATTATACTATTAACTAGGTGGGTACGCGGCGTTGTTCGGGTATTTATTTTTATTACCCCAGTACATTATTTAACTCAATCTATGCACGTTCACGATGGTTGTTTGATAAGTCTAAAAATTGTAACAAAACAATTATTTTACAAAACTTGCTTTATTTTTCAGCGTTATATCCTAACTTATCAAGCAATATTCGTAGTATTTACGTTAATGTGTATCCTACTAAATAAATCAATTTATCATGTCATATAGTAAGTTCCTCGTATATTGTATTTTTCTTACTAAATAAAGATAATAATAATATTCAATTGCATTCAATTGCAACTACAGGTACATTATCGTTTATCCGCTTCCCTCATTTTTCCGGTATGGATTTTGGGATCATTTTGTAAATTAAAATTCTGTATATTCAGTATATTTTGTAGAATTGTTTAATTTATTTGTTTAAAATTAATATTTGATTGTCATTTGTATTTGATATTCTTTCTTTAAAGGAAGAGAGGATTTCACAATAGCGAATCAGGCGCCATAATTTATTCGGAAATCGGCGAAGACGACACAAATTATATTTGTTTTGTCCAAATTCTTATTTTAATGAACGATAAATTGTCTTTTTAAAAAATTAAATTACAGCAAAAGTAGAAATTTTCTTATTTGCGTTGAAGCTACAAATAAAATCTTAATTTTCGCTTGTTATCAGTGCACTCCTAAAGAATTAAAAATGGCAATGCTGCCGTCGTCAAGGAATTATTTTTATAGAGTTTCCTGTATGTACTGTAGATGAATTCGAATTCTAAAAATAATTCTGGATTTTAGTGTAAGAAACTGTTAAATAATGCAGCATATATAATCATAATAAAAAATATTTTTTGTAGATCATTTAAATTGTATGGGTAGAAGATCTTATTACCCCTCTCTTTCTCAAAATAGAATGATAAATAGCACTGTATACACCGGTTGCTGATGGCAGACTGTGGCTCGTGCGAAGGGAACAATAGGCTTGCATATGCTCAGTGAAATATTCGTATCCTGAACGGACAGCAATATACTTCCAATGTTTTCAATATTTCTTTTACACTACCAAGTTGCGTCAACATAATGTTGATTTAAAGTGATCCGTGTCCACCCCCAATACAATTCGGAAGGTGCTGGTCTTTGCACATTGTGTTGACACACGACCCGAACTGCACCTAGTATGGAGTAGCAACATGGTCAACAGTTTGTCACGCCAAGTAAATGTTGTTAGAAGGAAGAGTGGTGAGAGGATAAAAAATAAATTATTTGATATCTATATCTTATGCATTAGCCAGGTTAAGCTTCCTATTTCTTAGCGCCAACAACACACCAAAAACTAGTAATTGTTTGGCGGAAAATACGATCTTGGTATGAAACTCAACGTAGGTTGAGAAAACGCCGGCGTGTAGGATTATGTCCGGGTGAAACGGGATAGTGGGGTAGAACGACTGGACAATTCTGTAGGTTAGTAAATAGGTGTGGAACATTGTAATGGTCAAGGAAGATGTCACTGACCAGTTCTGACTGCACCTTGTGAATGAACGATTGTTTTTGCATCTCACACTGATCAGTGACTAAATAATTTTTGCAGCATTTCAGTAGAAAGTAACGTACAAAACTTTTCGCTTTTAACTGTTTAATGGTATATATTATTCGTAAAACTACGTGTATTTAGCTGCATATAAGTTCCGTATAAAGTTTAAATCTGCGTGTATTAAAGCTCGGTGAAAAACCTTAAACCGAACTACCGTGCGGGACGGGGCGGGATACTACCGTATAAGGCAAAATTTAATGTGTTTCTAAAAAAAAAGAAAAAAACTGGCAGAGTCACCTTATAGGAATGAGTTACATGATGCTGTACATAAAGAGAATAGATTAAGGAAGAAGAGGAACGGGAAAAAGGGAAAAAGGGAAAAATATTAGCAAAGTCTCTGCAGTTGCAAAAAAATCTCTTTGCAAAAGGAAAAATATGAAAGAAAACACAAAAGGTGTTGAGATTTTTCTGAAATTAAATATTATTACACTAATTGCGTCCCCCCCCCGACACAACGATTATATTGGAAGTTTCTTCTTATTAAAAATTAATTAAAAATCTAAATTCGTTGTTTTAAGTTATATTGATATTAGATTAAGTAATTAATAGAATAAACTAATGTTTTATACTTTTATGAAGTGATTTTTCTCTTTCCATAATTTTATATAAATTGTTAATCAAGAAGTGTCCCGTCCCGCCCCCGACTTCCCCTATTGGCAAACTGACGAAAGGTATGGAGGGATAAGGGTGAACAGCAGTGAAGCTGCCCTCAGAGGAACAAGCAGGGTCATTCGGCAATCAGATATTATACGCTATAATAATTGGATTAAGTACTGCAATATGTTTTGAGTAAAGTTAATCTGATAAAAATTGAAATGGTGAATCTTGTAAATGAATTATGCTGCTGCCGTATTAAGAAGACTGAGAAGCTTAAATAATCAGACCATTAGAAGCTTGGATGGCCACGGGCTGGTGTTGCAACAGCTTACGTCGTTAATCTGATCAATGGTTCTTCTGGCCGAGCAGTTTATTCGCCGGGCATAGAATCCGGTCTGGCCGGCTGCTGTGATCTTAACGAGGCTTGACGCTGCTTGACAGATGACTGGAATGCATCCTCAGATGCATGCACTTGCTATTCCCGTACTTAATAATTTTTAAATACACGGAACCTTCTAGATCTGTATCAGTAGAGACTATAGCAGCGTTCCCACTTGTTCAAGACGATGTTTCATCTTCAGTACCACATTCGCGTCCGCGGACCAAACTATGCTATATTTTAGACGGCATCCCATGTAACCGGTTTTAGATTCACATAGCGATGACTTGAATAATATTAGACGCTTATAAAAAGTTAGGGGCCAGAGAAGACGAGTTCCGGTTTTTTTATAGCGATCAAGCAACAATATTTAACCATACCCGATATAAATCTCATAAAAATTTTCTATTCAAGGCATAATAATAAAGAAATCTTCACAGATAATATTATTGTAACATTACATAGCAATTTTTAACAACAGAATTATATTTCTAGTAATTATTCTGATACTAACAACAAAAATATCGTAAAAAGGAAACGAGATTGAATACAGGTTTGTCACATTTGCTGTCAGTTTTATCTGGCATAAAAGTTACACGAAGCCATTTTTTAAAACACTACATTCAATGTTTTGAATGTAATGTTTTAGGATCTATTTCAGTGCAGTATGTTGCTTAAAACATTTCGTAACGATTTATAAATTGAAAAATAGCTCATGACTTAAACTTAGCAATCAAAGAAGAAGTAGGATTCGTTTCAAGATAAATACATAAATAATATGTAAAAGTGTAATGATTACATAAATTAATGAAGAAAAAAGTAAAAAATTTAAATTAAATGTAAAGTAAAATAATTTGCGTGAAATAAATTAACGAATAGATACAGGCCAAAATTCCTTTATTTAGTTGAATTAACTATATTTGGGACTTCCTCAGTTAATGATATTTTTATTTAAAAGATTTAAACTGCATATAAGTCTAAACGTGACTACCTACAAAGGCAGCTTCAAGTAAGCTATTGTGACAAAAAGTCGATTCAGATAAATAAAAACTTTGTATCTGGTCGTTAATTTATTTCATTTAATCATTGTAGAAACAGGCTTTAATTGAGTTACTAGTAAAAACTTGTTAATTTATATAATACAATTTATTGAATATAAACCCCGGTTTATGTGACATCAGTATTATTTCAATTCTTTTAAGTTACATAAGTATATTCGTCTTGAAATTATTAACAATATGAATGTAGAAGCTAAAATAACATGTGCGAAACTAAATTTATCTTAAGACGGGGATAATAGTCCCCATCGAACGTGTACCGAATATAGATGATACCAATTTTTCGGGGCAGACAAAAACTAACATGATGAGGGGAACAGGTTTCATTATTACTGACTTGAGTCACGAGGGTACAGATCCAGGAATGGCTCAATGTTGAACAAACACGAGAATATCAGGAACAGCTTTAATAGTTGTGACACTGTAGTACGGCAAAAGCCGTGTCTTTAATTACCCGAGTACATAAATAACAATATGATGGAAGCCTCGTGGGTAAAATATTCCGAAGGTAAAATAGACCCTCATTTGGATATCCAGGCGGGGACTACTCGGAAGGATGCCATCAAAAAGACTAAACGTGATGTGTACGAATCGGAGGATGGAATGTCAGAAGTTTAAAACGTGCTGGTAGATTAGAGAATTTAAAAAGGGAAATTCAAAAGAGTAGGATAGCACTGACGAAGAAGGTTTTCGCAAAAAAGAGGAACTTAAGGTTAATATAATTACGAATATTAATAAACCTGTAAGAAAACTATTATACAAATTAATTCCCCTCATACAAGCTAAGGCAATGTTTTCCATATAGTCCAAATTCTAGTTTCGTTTGTCTTATTTTATGAACCGACTTACACTATTATTTACGAATTTTAAAATTTCGACATTCTTTATATTTCAAGGAATTTGAATAGTGACCTCCAAACAGAATTAGATTGTTTCCCAGTTATTATTCCTACAACTTAATTGAAACAATCGAAAATTTGAAACTCAATTCACAAACAATTTACCAGTAATATTTCCTACTCTATTATTAAATTTCTGTTCCATCTATAATTGCATTTTTAATTGTAATAAAGTTATGCACGTATCATTTAGGACGGGTCGATGTCGAAATGGAATAAAGCAAGCTGTGTTTGAGGTATTAACGAAATTATTTTTTTATTTTAATAGCCCATACATGCCTTTTCAAACTAAAAAGAAAGAACTTCTTTAATACCTCACACACAGCTTGCTTTATTCCATTTAAAAATACACCAGCGCTCATTGAAAAACCCCCTATATTATGCACAACGTCTTCATTATCGGAAATATAATTACGGAATAAAAAATTCTTTATAAGTGCGGTAATTTAAATGACAGGTATAAGACTATTTTTCAAGTTTCATTAAGGATCCATCGCCTTTGTTGTAAACGGAAGATGTCTGAGGAAACTGTGAAAAACAATAGTCGACCTTCAGGATAATCGCGTGACAACATGCGGCACTATTAAAAGGATATTAAACGTACAAAAAAAAGTGTTGGTCGTTTGTTTCCATTTTCAATGCTTTTTAACACAGAGTGACTGAAAAGTTTCACTACGTTGTATTGTTTTTTAAACGGAAACTGTGTTGTTTAGATTTTTAGTCAAGATCTAATACCGCAAAATGCTGAAATTCTAGAGAATAAAAATATTCTTACGAAAAGTAAATAATTAGTTTTAAGCAATTCCACAATAATTTGAAGATAACCGGCAATATATATTCAACTGGTATTCATTGCGTTAGCCTGTACTAAAATATTTGTTCGTAAATGTATTTATAATGTAAAATTAGAAGCAAACTCAATAACGTCAACATAAGTATATAAAAATAAACATTGAGCACAAAAATTTAACGCAACGGAGGTTGAATTTAAGGTAGTCGTGGAAAAAAACAATTTTTCTGTAATAGAATAAGGAAACTTTCATTTATTCTTATGAAAGTTTTATTTAATAAATAAATATAACTTCTTCAGTAGTATTCCTTGGTTTTTTTATTCATCGATCTTAAATACGATCGACCACATCATTTATATTTCACAGTGACTAAATTTGTCATAGCTGTGGTTACACAAATTTTTATGCAACAAATAAATTTCTATAAAACCACTTCTGTTTGCAACTACCGTCTATAATTGGCATAAAATGGAATTGTTGAAGGATTTAAATCTTAAACATAGCATGAAATCGAACCGTTTTGTGAAAGAAGGTGATTAATCGTTTGCATTCAATTATGCAATGTGCCGTTCATCTGTAATAAATCATGGAAGTAATTTGGGTTAAGGTCATTTATCAACAAAAATTAATGGTAATAAATATAATTAGTATCACGAAACCTAATATCCTTGAACACATACAGCGGGCGCCCGAAAAGTTTCGAGACATTTTTTTTCCTGACGTACAAGCGGCGTCAGTGTCAGGACAGTAAACTAGAACTTTTAAACAAGAGATTTGCAATTGGCCAGTGAGTTGTGAGCAGGCAGTGTTAAGTAATTTCTATGCGACGTAGTTTGCCAACGTTGTTGTTTCACAAAATCTCAATGGAGCAACCAGCAGTGATTCGATTTCAAGTAAACGGCTACGGCGACATTCGTGTCCATCAAAATGCCTTACGGCGACAATTTACGAGTGTATGGTTTTTTTCTCCAAGTTTTAAGAAAAGACTACAATATGAGTTGAGGGCGTCCCATCAAGATTTCACCAACGGAAACATTGAGAAAATTCGTGATCTTTTGCAAACCGACAGCACCTATCAGTCACGCAGAATTATCGCTAAAGAGATGAAAATTTCTTAAACAAGTGCTTAATATATTCTCTTGAATGTTATTATCAATAAAAAATAAGTGAAAAATTTGTCCCACACGCATTGACTCCTATAGAAAACAAATCATGGACGCTGTCATAACTTGATTAAAGTGAGAAAAAAAACAGACAATTCTGTTCTCGGAAAAATTGCCACGAGTGACGAAATTTGGTGTTATCAATACGAAACGATAAAGTGAAGATTAGGCCGTTACTGTTTCACCAAGACCAAAAAAAAAGTGTGAACGACAAATTCAATAATGTAGTAAATTTTTTGACTCTCACGTCATTATCCACAATGAATTTTTTCCCATTGGTACTTCTCTTAAGATTCCATCTTAACTTATTTATAATTTTTGGTTTTATGTATCATGTTTTACTAATTTATTTTTCCCTGTTTCTTTAGTCAAAAAATGATTTTGCAAAGAGTTCATATACATTAGTCTCACGAACTCGCAGGAGATTGCAGTTACAGTCATTCTTTTATTTTTAATAACTAACTTCTGAGCATCATAAGCATCGCTTGTCTATCAAGAATCAACTCTAGAAGCAACGGACATTGTTTTAACAAACAAACAATTTCACATCAATTGTAAAGAATAATTTGCTAAATATTTATCACAGAAATAGTATTATTAATTCAGATTCGTGTGATATTTTCACTCTCTCTTGCAGATAATGAAATTACAACTGTGTATTTGTAATAAGACATGCAGGTTTTTTAGGATTTTCCCTGCATCTCTTTTAGATGGAACACCGGGTAGGATCCTTAAACTATAGTCCGGGGGCCTCAGTCAATCCTTTGTTATCTTGCTCTACCATCCACATCCCTCCTTTGCAATTCCCTTCCTATGTTATCCTGTTTCAGAATCACCCATTTGCCTGTTACCCGAATATTAAATTTTTTTAAGTCAATAACTTATATTCTATTAATATTTCCCAACCGTAAATTTCCAGTATTATCTGGCGGGTTCGCGAGCAAAACTGGGAGAAGAGGGATGTCTTCTTTCTCCAAGACAATGTGCCCGCTCACACGTAGTTCAGTTCTTATCCAAAAAATAAGAAAACGAGTCAGTTCTCAACTAACATCCATATTAACCACATTTGTCGCCGAGTGACTGAATCTATTCCTAAAAATAAAAATTCATATGTATAATATTCCAACGAACGTAACACGCGAATTGAATAACATTACAAACAAGTACGTTAATTACAGTTTTATATGGTTATATGAACGTACTGTGCGTTGTAGTCAGGTGTGAAGAGACTATAGAACATTTGAACTGTTAAATACTTCATACTAAGTTTTCTCGAAAGTTTCAGACGCACGGAGTATATTCTATTTCTACGCCCAGTTTAAAAGCGAAAGATATTCAAAAGAACGTGTTTAAAATTAGAATTCGTTGATATTCAAATCGTTTCTCATTCAATATACGCTAAGTATTATAAAAAGACCAATACTGCACAAACAAATCTGAAACCAAACGCACAGATCCAAGGCGATCAGATGTTTCCAAATATTTCCAAAATTATTTGTAAGGAAATCTAAAGAATTGTGTTCTTTTAAGAATGTATTAAAATTATTGGATTCAAATTGTCATACAATTTAAATCCATATGTTTCGTCTGTTCAGTTGCGCCACCTCTAACTGGAAATAAAAGTCTCGAATGCTTGTAAAAAAAAAGCAGCAAGAGGCCAGTGAATAGTGACTTTGTTTATAGCTGTGGCGCTGCGTTTTCCGCATGTCTGGCTGGAACAGGCTCTCGGTGGTTCTTAGTGGTCAGCGCCCCCTCAAGCCAGGGTCAAGGACCCCGATATGCGCTACACGTGCCAATTGGAGCACAGGAGGTCCTCGTGTGCCCGTCTCCATCACTTCACTTTCCTAAGTTGAGGGCCAACATCCGTTCCCTCTTCTAGTTTCACTCAACTGATCTTTAGGAAATCCATTCCTGTCACGATCCACTGATTCATAAAATTCTTAATCAAGCCTAGTTTCATATGTAATGCTTAACGTGCATAAGTGCTTACAAGTGGTTGATGAACAACATTGAATAACTCCCTCTGTGGCCAGATTTTCATAATGTCATTATCTCAGTTATCTCAGAAATACAGGAAAAAGCAAAAGTTTGTAAAGCTAAGTTGCAAATCTAAATAGAATAGGTACCACGTTAAAATTTGCCCATAACTACAATGATAATGGATAATGGACAGCAACAGATGAATGTTCACGCTAATAAACATGAAATGGATTTTTAATATTTAAAAACCTTTTTTGTTTGATGTTTTGACTTCATTTCTCGACTTTGCAGACGCAAATACATAAAAATTAATTATTTAACATTTTCATTGTTGATCGGTGTTGTTTTCCACTAATTGCTAAATATATGCAAATCAATATATAATATGCGGATCACCTGTGGTCTAGTGGCGTGGTCGCTGCCTCACGACACGCAGGTACCGGGTTCCAATCCTGCCATGCATGGGCTTGGATGTTTATGTACGAAGACGGAAATTAAGACTGCTGGAGAATCGATACACTGACCTCGTGTCACTCCAAATTATGAATGTGTCATTTAGTTTGACAGTCCGCAGTCGACCAGGTAGGCAAAGGCCAAGGAAGAATATATATATATATATATCAGTCAGGAAATGACATTGTCCTGTTAATTAAAACAATTAATAGGGAAAGGACAGAGAGATAGAAAAAAGGTGACTTAGCTGAGGTTCATAGATGGTAGACACCTTGTGAGGTTTAGAGTACTTGAATTTTCGGAGGCACCGCCCCCTTCATCGGCTAGCCGATCACTGGAAATGTCTTCCTAACTTTCTGATGAAGGGGGTGGTGCCTCCGAAAATTCAAGTCCTCTAAACCTCACAAGGTGTCTACCATCTATGAACCTCAGATAAGTCACCTTCTTTCTATCCTCTGTCCTTTCCCTATTAATTGTTTATATATATATATATATATATATATATATAATTAAAGATTTAAATGGAAACACTCCTGCAAAAAAGAAATTAGTAGATAGGAAGTATAAGTTGCGACATAAGCTGAAGACAAACTGCCTCGTAAATTTTTGCACCCAGTTCTAGCTTGCGAAAAAGAGACAAGAGCAATTTATATTCAGTGACTTTTGCACATTAATCGTAGTTCCGAATCAGAGGCTGAGAGGCAAAATAAATTCCATCCTCATAATGGAACGTATATAGCCGTAAATGGTGATTGTGGTGTAAAGGGAAAGGACATGATTAAGAAGCTGGTCATTCAGTAGATGAGAATAAGATTTTTGCTCCCAGTTAGGTTCAGAGATGGAGGAAAAGCGGAATATGGAAGTGAGTATGCGTAAACCTGAACCCGAGGCTTCGCGACAAAAGCGAGCAGTAATAGAAGACAACATATATTCTGATTCATGGAAAAATCCTGTTCGCCAGAGTGCATTTCCGCGTTCTAAAGTAGACTGTTTGATGTCGCTTGGAAGTCTGCCAGGAGTGGGATCTGGCAGATTTCACAGACAACCAAATAGAAGGGATTATCGGACGGTGCGTCACTCTCGACAATTGGACTCCTAACTTGAACGTGCATCCATGTTGAAAAAAGAATACAACTAATAAATTCAGACACGGTATGACGTAAACGTAAACTGTGAATGGATAATAAATATGAAAAGGTTGCGTGGCTTGGCAAATCTATCCTAATAATTAAAATTGAAGTGTCTGTCTATCCGTCTGTCCGTACGTTTGTCACGAATAGACACCTAAACGGCTCAACAAATATCAATGAAAATTATAGGTTTTTGAAAAATAAGATTTAATTTAAAAATTCGTGCATATTTAATTTCGATGTATTGCAGAAGATATTATTATGATAAGAATATAAATAAAAATATTAATTCTACAGGAAGATTTTTTTCAATTGGCGCGGCGTGTAAACCAACTGCGATTTATAAGTTTTACTACGGGTTCCTATATCATTCATCCCAATTACTATCTATTGTTGCAGCAGTCTGAGAAAAAATTAACTTTTTTGGATCGGCAATACGATGTATATATAAATTGGTTTATTTCTCACGTCAGGTAAAATTTTTAATTTAGTAATTGCTAATATGAAAATAAAAAGGAAACTATCGAGTTTGGTGTCGAAACTGGTAAAATGCAAGTCGTTGTGTTACATCATGACCTTTAATATGCGATTTAAGTAAATATTGAACCATTAAGTGGGGAAAATTTTTTATTCAGTTTAAATACTGAAAACATATTTATTCCTGCTCTTGTGCCTGGGGTATTTTGGAATCTCTCAATATATTGGGAGGAAATTTGAGGTTCATCTTGTGACGTTTTCGATGTTGGCTTAGTTATGTTGTGACCAAGAATTAAATACTTCAAAATTCAACATTCATAATTGATATGAAGCCTTTCTTAGAGTGACTTTCAGATAGGAGAACGCTATACTCATAATCTGTCACTAAAGAACAAGTTCCAGTACCTCCTCAAGGAATGAGAGCAAACATGAGCAAAGAACAATCACCTCATACGAGGGACATTCAGTAGTTAAAGGGGACAAACTGATGGGGAATAAAATAATGGTAAGAGGGGATTGACTACGTTGATTTCACTGGCATGAGCCGAGAGCATCTAACGGATAATAATTTTTTCGTTTATAACCCCAAAAATTGTATTTAACGGTGGCAAGTCCATTTTAACTTGTTTTGTTCGAGAGATTTAACTAGTCATGTATCAACACGATGCTCAGTGGACAACTACGCTCATTTTGTAGTGGAGGAAGATAGAAGCTCAATTTAAGTCTGCGCCAGCTACACTTGAGCGGGACATCATTTTTGTGGTTGTTGACGTCACACTTAGAGATGAGGACGATTCTCAAAATTAAAGGAAATAGATAATTTCGTTGTTTTATAACACCATCAGAAACTGTGTTAAAATGTCAGAATGCACCATCGTCAGCAGAAAGTGAATTTCATCTAGTTGCAAAAGTTTAATCGTTGACACTTCAAAATAAAGACACAGTTACATGCTCTTGTGAAGGCCAGTGATGGTTGCGAAAATGAACAACGTAGATGATCAAAAAAAAGTACATATTGTATTTTGACAACCCTCCAGGACCAACTAGTTCATTCCAAAATAATGGAAAGTATAATTCCCTATATATAGTGCGTCCGGTCACCGTGGAGAATTCCATGTATGTTTCTTATATATATATAGAAGAAACATACATGGAATTCTCCACGGTGACCGGACGCACTTTTAATAACGCAATTTAATAACATTACTGTTAAATCATCATTAAAAACTTATTGTTGACTAAAACATATTTTACAGTTTTCTATTCATTAATTATTAATGAAATGTTAGTTTAATTCAGTGAAATAATGTCATTTTATATTTTTGTTATTTTGATTTATTTTTAATATTCTGTATTTCATTGCGCTTTTTGAAGTTAGCTTTACATAATAATGCAATAATATTTATCACATATTTATATATGTTGTGTTTCTATCAAAATAGTTTCCTTAGTTTAGCGTGTCTAAATAATTGAAGCATTATATTGACATACCAACTTATCCTACATGTTGAAATCAAGCATTTCATTCCATTTTTATGAAATTCTTATACCAACTTTGAGAGTCGAGTGGGAGCCATGAGTGATTTGACATGGAATTACCCATTAAATAATACAAAATTTTGAAATAATCCACGTTGAAATTAATAAATCAGCATTACCAAATAGTAATTTGAAAAGGAACATGTTTAATTTATCAACGATGCTAGTTTATTGCTCGATTAATATTCTAATATGGATAATATTCCATTAGTAACCCATTCCCACATCCAATTATCGCCGGACGTGTTCTTTTTCCCCGCGAGATGGAGTGGATCCTGCGGGACTGGTAAACGTGTCCGCTCCGCACCCGTCCAAATGTGGCATAAATGTGTTGTCTGATCCGCTCAATTGTGTCACTGCCCTTAACTGGAACATTAGGAAACACAACTTCGTAGTGTAAAAGACATTAGCGCTTGGAAATATATTTCTCTCAGTTCATAATAAGTTTTACGTTAAGAAACTTGTCCGTAAAATTTTATAGGTAATTTTTAAATAGTGTGTTAAAAAGACGTTATCGCTATCTCCATATCCCGTTTGTATGAATACAATTAATATTTTTGTCAATATAGTAGCGTTCCGGCTGTCCGTTGAAGGGTAAGTTCCTCTTCAAACGACAAAACTTCCCTTCCCCTACTATGCATATAAACATGCCACGTAAAATCTTACCAACTGTACATTAGTTGTAAAACGTTCCTTATTCAGATTTTGCTTTTTGAAGGCTAACAACCGTCTAAGATCTTTCTCTAATAATCTTACAGTATGGTGTAAGTTATATAGCTGGATGGAACAGTTCAGAAACTCATAGACTAATGCGCAGCCTGAAACACAAAATTGATGAGATTATTCGTGAAGACGGACGTACAGCTGTTGAAGATATAGCATAAAAGCATCAGTAAGTGTTGGTACATTTATCAGTAACAGGTTCAAGTACAGCGAAACAAGTGCAATGCTGATAAAAAATAGGTTGAAAAAATGGGTTGGGAGACACTACCTCATTCCAGTCCAGATTTGGCTCCATTGTTTGGTCCAGTCGAGGACGCATTATGTTCAGCAACATCGAGGAGATCAAAGAATTTTTGGGAAACAACGAAACAACTTCTTTGCATCAGTTTTAAATAAACTAGTTCATTGATGGGACAAGTGTAATAGGATTCGAGGAAAATTAAGTTAACAAGTAATAAAATTCTCGTTGTGTATAAGAAAACCAGATTTAATTTGTCTCCTTAATTATTGAATGTCCCTCGTGGATCCGTAGGCCGTTTTTATCAGTTTGAGTCTCGTCCCTTTGCCTTTTATTGTCAAATTCTTGTTTTCAATCTCTTTGAGACAAATTTCAAAATTTGTCTGCCTTATTGCACGGCCCCGAGATCATAAAGTGTGTAATTATTATTTATAATTTCGCTTCTCAGTGGTATTTTCATGACGTATTTTTTTGTGTTATTTATTTATATAAAATTTATAATTTAACGTTGTTTATGTTTTCAATCTTAATTATTATGCTGTGATAAAATTCATAATTTAAACGTTACAACTAATTTAATTCGTCGAAAATTATTTAAGTCTTAATTTCCCTGCACCAGAGTAAATCATGACAATACAAGTAGGTAGATCGTGTGTGTTTGCCCCAGAAATAAAATTCGAGACAGAAATTTATTTATTTTGCTTGTTTCAGCATTTTCACTAATCACAGTTGGTTTTCTTGCGTCTATCAAAAGTACTACTATTTTTGGCGCATTCATATTACCCTCTCAGAAAAAGCGTTAATAAATAATTTAAAATGCTGAAAGTCGTTTGCGTTCTGCCCTTAGAAGAAGACGTTTGTACTATTATTTGAACTCTGAGCGTAGGTTAATGATATGCTTAAAGTAAATTGTCCTGGCAGCAACAATATTTTTGCTTAATGTAATTCCCGAGTTTCCTAATGGAGAATACTGTATAAAGAGTAATCTTGTTAGGCGTGAGCATGTTTACGAGGAATAATTAATGGAGTGCGTACGAACCTAGTTTTGCTAAGAGCAATGGCTTGTTTCCGCCATGACACCGTCCATCATCTGTGCGAAGATGTCAAAAGGCGTGACAGCAGAGGTTAGTTCCGTAGCTATGCCAAACATCCGAGCAACATTCGCAAACCTCAAACTATAATCACCCATTCTTCCTCGGAAATTAACGCTTAGTAGTTATTCTCGAGTGTAGTGCCTGACACTTTATAAACTATCAATTTATTTATAAAATCTAATATTATTGTCGTACATAAAATGTCTATAACCTCCACAGACCATAATGTCAATCACTTCCAACCATACAACATATCGTAAGATTAAACTTGTAAATGAAAAAAGGGGAGAACGATTTAATTTGTTAAGGAATTTTATTTGTAGTTTTAAAATTATTTATTTATTTAATTCTTAGTTGGGTCCTGCACTATCTATCTTACCAACAATTGTAGGATTTAAGGGGAAATTAAATATTGAGTTAACAACAGCTTAGCTCAGAGTATTCTTACATATTAGCTTTATCGAGGTTAGTTACTAATAAATCTCGCTTATTATGACGAACCTGATTTTATTCCTCGTTTGCTGACTCGCACTCTCAGGTTCAAAGTGATTTCTTCCTTCCGGAAAATTCTTTCTCGTGGACTCTTGTAGACAGAGAACTGTTGTGACCCTTCCACACACAGGATATTATTCGATAGACAGAAAACAGGAGATTTCGCGCCATCGAGCGACGAGAAAAAAATTAGCTTCCTTTCTAGGCGAAGTCGTTCACATCTCAGCAGAGTTTAGGCTGGGATATCATAATTTTCTGATGCGGCTTTTGTGTTTGCTTTCCACTAATTATTGAACGCGTATTCTTCTCTGTTCTTAAATTCTTATTCCTTATTTCCAAGTTCATAACAATAATCACTGCATTTCTCCTCAGCCTAAATCCTCTTCCTCCCAACTTCCTCTTATACTTTCTCTTTCCTTCAACTTCAAATACACACTGGCCATTTCACCGCCAGGCAAACTCCCAAGAAATTACTTCTTTCCCCCTCTCTATAGAAAAACGCCATCCTACGTAACGTGTATTCACCACTCGTCATTAATTTTTCACCAAGTGCGGGATCAGTGTTTCGAAGGAAGGTGTAAATATGGGAAACTTCTATGGGTCAACGTTCCTGGTGGACAAATACCTTTAATCCCTTGCGCCACTGGCAGGCACGTTTATTCGCGACAGTTTGGCACCTTTATAATTCTGGATTTTCCAAATCTTTTCTGCATGTCTCCAAATATTCTTATTTAATTGCGTTGGTTTTCTTCTCACCAAGACAAAAAGGCATTGTACCAGGAACTCTTCTCTCGGCCAGTGAGGGCAAGTTGGAATTGAATAGCATAAACTTGGCCCCACTCAAAAGTTCTGAAGTCATTCCTGTTAAACAATGCGGGACCCTTAACAAACATAGTATCCTCAGTTCACTCTCACAAATTAAGAAATTAGGTAGGGTTTCATCGCCTCTTCTGATTCAATACAACAGCATAATTACAATACTTCTAAAAAATTTTGCTTCTATACTTCTCCATGGCCTCACTTAAATTTGTTGCTCGCAATGATGATAGTTCCAACAACGATGTGTCAACGTGAACAGGAGAAATGCAAAGTATTTTAACTCATACATATTTCTCCAGTTGTATCACGACGGTCGTCATGACGTTTCCGATGATATGATTGTTGCTCAATCACAATGTTACCTTACACTGCGCGATTTTCTATTTTTTACACATCCAGTGGATATTTTGTGATAGTAATCATATTTGGCCGACCCTATGTGGAATTGTGATTGTCGTTGCTGCCTTACAACACAGTTCCCAGGTGGTCACGGAGACCGGAATTAAGACTGGAATGTGTCATGTAAGATGACAGTCCGCAGTCGACCCGGTAGGCCAAGAGTCAAGAAAGACGAAGAATCTTATCTGGGTTAGAAAACCCCTACAAGAATCGTAATACAACTATACTCTTCTTAACCTCCTGCTTTATATTGCCTCGCACATTATACACTTCCTGCCAAATTAATTATGCTGTTATTAATGAATCAAAATTTTCTTATACACATTATCCACTGGCGTACTACATACAAATATATTAAGAAAAATTGTTGAACAACAACGTAGGAAATGACAAAATCAATTAATGGATCTAAAATCAACAATATGTAGTACATTTACTCGGACTGATATTTTGTGTAAATTCATATTTATATAATCGCATACTGTTTGTCAGTTAAGTAAGGAAACAACATGAACAACAGGTTACTGTTTAATAAATTTTTAGAAACAGGCCTTACGCTATTATATTCCTTTTAATTCCTCAATAATTCCGGGGATTAGTAGTTAATACATTATAGATGCACCTAAAGAGTTTAATAATTGTTATAGACTGAATTTCTAAAAGCAAATTGAGACGGTTTGGTGTTGCAATGATCCCCATGATAGTAATGTCCTTATTTTAAAATGATAACAATATTATATTTGCGATTAACTGAACATTTTTACTGTAGTAATTTTAAAATTTCCTTTTCAGCTTTAAAATAAATAATTTTCCCTTATTATGTCTTTATGTGCTTGATAAAAAGAATATGGGAATACATAATTAAAAAAACTACTTAACGAATATTAGAATTACATAAGTGCATGTATTTGAAGATAATAATTATTAATTTTCTATTTTAGTTTGAGCCTTTACACGCGGCTCATGCTCTGCAGAACAGTTTGCATGGCTGCCGCGTTTTCAGGCGGCGTACAGATGACAGGTATACAATATTATAATACGTTTGTTTATTTCTCATACACGGGGAACCTTGCTCGTTTATCGAATTTGAAAATATATTTAGAAAACTTTCCGTTACTTAACTGAAACTGAGACTATAAAATAATAAACAGTTACACCAACGAAACAATAGTGAATATATAATTATGAAGAATAATTTAACGAATACAGCGTAAGTTTATTTACCCTATTTGTCCTTCGATAAATACCTGTATGAAGACAAAATTCCAATTGTATTAAACAGTTCATTCCTTATATCAAACTTGATAATTGAAATAGTATCTCGTGTAAGTACTATATTCATATACAGAGAACAATACTTTGGGGGTAGAAAAGTTTAGTTTTACAAGTCCTACATTTCTAATAAGTAGTACGTTATACTTTTATATACCGCCTCATTCCTGTGCCACATAAAATATGAAGTAAAATTTCCAACTTTATTTATACACTACTTGAAATGGATACTTTTTAATTGAAAAATGTTTCCAATTTATTTGTTTAATTCTTCGTGTAGAACGCAATACATTCTTCATTTCTGTTACAAGAGCTGCACATAACTGTATAAATTTCCATTATTACATATTATCTGAACAACGTGAAAACTCGATAGTAAATGCTTTGTAGCAATTTATAACTATTTTCACCGTCCAAAAAATCAACGTTTTATTAAAATTTATTAAAATGATGAGGTTGATATTCAGTAGTGTCGTATCATCAGCATAGGTAGCCAACATACCATTGTTAGCAATAGGCATATCATTTATATATATGATGAACAATAAAGGTCGCAAAATTGAACCCTGTGGTACACCCTAGTTAATATATTACCAGGAAAACAATTCAAACTAATTGGACTTTTATAATTAGTTTGGAACCCAAAACTGGAAGTCTTAAAAAAACATTAAATGATCATTTGTTTTTTTGGCGCATCACAAATTCTGCTGAGAACTGTTTCTAATTATTGTGCTGTTAATGGTAAAGGGTCTTGTAAAATTACCATTAGAGGAAAGTGTGTGGAGTAAGAACAGAAGAGAAAGGCCGAGGATGGAATAAGCTACGCAGGTTAGGGAAGATGTGGGATGTGCTAGATAGGCGGAAATAAAAAGGCTTGCGCAAGATAAGTTAGCATGGAGGGTTGCATCAGACCAGTTTTGGGACCGAACAACACAACAACAACAATGGGATATGGCATTTCCTTTAATTAAGCAGATGAATAATGCCTAACCAGGCCGAAAGCTCCTGGTGTAATAAACAAACTGATAGAAAATTGTGTTTTATTGTCTTTTGTGAGGATTTACAGTTTTGGGCGTTTAATCTTAAATTGCTAAATAATATTACCTACAATTTTGAAACCGCAGAATTAAAGAACTACTTTGACAAGAAATAAAGGCAAAAATATAAAAAAAATTCCTTGGGCTGTACCCATGGTCAGTTACAACCGGAATGTAATTTAAGAACTCAAAGCAACAGTGTTAACTAAATTCTAACTTGGCAATGTGAATGACTCAATGTGTTTCAATGACCGAACTTTTATTTTCTGACAAAAATATAGCCCCGATATTTGCTGCATACACTTAATATCTTTGGAAATTTTCATTCATTCATAGTCACGGTCACGTATATGTATTGTTATACGAAATATTCAGCATTTTCGTAAGGTGAATAAATGTTTGTTCATGCGCAGTAAATTTAATATTGTGTTGCTTTTGACGCTGGATAACTTGGAGATAAGAAGATAGGTTTCCGGGTGTCTAAACTGAATGAAAGGAGACATGACGCTATAGATGCTGGTGATTGACAGGACACATGGAGCCATTCACCCATTGCGTCGCCCTAGCGTCAGCACGAGGAATTAAAAGAAAACCGGACCTGCACGACCTCTGGGGTCGCGGCTAGGATTTGCTACGCCGCACCGTCCGCCATTATGGTAATTCCTTGAGATACAGGACCCGAACATTCGCTTAGCGTCTTCCTGCTGAAATTTGCGATAACAGCTGCGCGTGTTACAACAAGAAAAAGGGAAATAATCCTCTTATTTTCCTTTTGGCCTTCCAGTTTCGCGTCCTTTCGCGAAGCATCCGGGTTCTTATATACTGGATCCACCGGGTTTTTGTCCTATCCATTTAATTCACGTTTCCATCAACAATCTTACTCCAGAGAAGACAAGTGCGCCTATTTTTCTCAACACTTAAGGTCTCTTTTTAAATTTATAGAGAAATATATATTACGATATTGGCAATAATACACAGCTAATAGAAATCCAGTACTTGAATATACGAGCTACTGATTACAAGTTGGACAAGAACTGTCGTAATCGTCCAGCATAGGACACATTTATATAACAACCATATATATTATATGTATTTTTGCGTATTTACTCATTCTCTGATTATCGGGAACGCTATAAAAGAAGGTAATATTAAATTGTGTGGGGAGAAAAATATTTAAAAAAAGCGAGGCACTAACTGCAAATTTATTAAAAAATTTGTTTAAATAAACAAAAATTAACCAACGATTTATTTGTAAGCATGTCACCTTTTCTCTGTTGCTTTTTTTTAGTTTTACCGTTTATGCTTCCTCATCCTCACATCAGTCACTAGCTTGAAATACCTGTTTCGCTTTTACAGATTCCATTTCAAGTTTTCACCAACAATTGGAAACCACATTAATATGATATTTTTTACTGATTTCTCTGTTTGCTGTCATAATTGTGGAAATTACTTTCAAGCACATTCTTTCTTTGTCTGGCTGTCTTTCATTTCTAAAGAAAATATACTTTTCATAAACGTTGTTCGCAATTTGTGTATAAACTTCTGATATTCAGTTAATTCCCAATAAAAACCATTGCCAATCATTTTTCTTCCTTCTCTTCTTCTTAGATTATAAAATTCTTAATTTATTAAATATATAACTCTCAGAGTAAGAATCTAGTTTCAAGAATTTTATTAGTACTAACATATTATTTTCATTAGAATATATTTGAAGCTCTCCCAGATGTTCTTGTACGCCAAAACCTAACCTCGTGTTCTCTCTGTTTTTTTCAAACCAAGGCACCTTCACCTATTTTGGGAGGTGTATGTACTGGGGCCTAAGACCTTGGGCATACGGTAAGAGTTGTTCATTGCTCCCATTGGATCAGTCGGCCAACTGCATCTTAAAACTGGTAGAGATACTGAGAACGGAATGCTGGACCCCACAGCAAACTCGTCTCCCGTCATTCCGAAGAGTCTTGCTCTTCTTTCCACATCCCCTCTTTTAATATTCCTTTCATATGCTATTAAAGGGCATTTTCCTGTTTCAGGCTCACCCTCATATAGCCTGTTAACCAAAAAAGCGGGCCTTCCCCATGCACGTTTTCAAGGGTTTTCCCTGCATCTCTTTTAGGTGGAACACGGGGTAGGATCCTTAAACTAAAGCTCGGGGGCCCTAGTCAACCCTTGGCTTCCTTGCTCTTATCTTCCACATCGCCCTTTTCAATTCCCTTCCTATGCTATTAAATGGAACTAGGAGCAACTTCATGTTACCACCAAAAAATTAATAGATAATTCCCGCACGTAATTTAAGTTTCCTGCACCTTCTAAATGATTTTAAAAAATAATTTTTTTGAATTATAGATTTACAGATAATATTTGGTTTTTACTGGAGAAATGGAACAAGTCTATTTAATAAAACAGCTGTATATTAGTACCTATGTTTATTTGTATTTCTGTAATTCTTTACATAAATTTAAACGCATGTACAGACTGCGTCAAACCGTGATGTACACAACCTTAAAACACGAGGAAAAGACTCCTAACATATAAGTGGAAGGAATTATATTTTAAAATTATATATGTATGTGTCAACACTTAAAAATTTATGGCCTACAAATTCATTGATCTGAACACATGAAAACACGTCATATTTAAAAAAACAAAGATAGCGTTAGTGTTTACAGTCCGCTAATTTCACGTTTTATAAATTAATGTATATTTTACAAAATACGAACACATTTTTGTACCAGGTAAGCCAAAGCATTTAATAGATAATTCCCTCGCCCAATCCTCCAAGCTTTAGCGATGCTTGAAAAAAATTAATAATTTCAACAATTTTACTTTATAGATTTATAGTTAATAATTTTGTTAGAAGTCTACTGAAGAAGTGGGACATATAGGTTTTGAGAAATTCCTTGTCGTAGGAGAGAAGATAGGTGGCAGCATTGTCGTCAAAGGAACTTCAGTTGGAGAAAATGTAGCATTTTTTAAATCATTATATTCTTGGAGCAGTACGTTACAATGTCTTTTCACCACGCTCTGTACTCATTTTCTGTTAACTAGTGAGATTTATTAATAACTGTCCAAAATATAAGGGCTGGCATAAATGTTTTCTGAATCGTTTGACTCTTCCAAGTTGCCGTAACAAAGCTCGTATTAATGTGAGCTCCGACCTGCCCTACTACAACACTAAGTCACTGACACGACTACTTGTTTCTATCCAACTATACTTAGAACTGAAAGAAGTAGACAAAGGAAAAATAAAAATATACAAAACCGAAATTGACGAAAGTAAAATACAATACTGATACGCAAAAGAAAATTTACGTACATAATAAAATTACATGCATACGTCATTTGTATAAACTTGAAAATATTAAAATAATTAATTGTCTATATTTGTTAGTATTGTTTTATAAATATTTAGACAATTTTTGTCGTGAGAAATGAGGTATGTCTCGTCATTAAGGGAAACAACAGCTAAAATTCAAATAAAAGAAACAAACCTGCCCACCATTACAAACACTCCCTGGTACATTAGGAATTCCGTCAACCGTCATAGTATCAAACTTCAAAACGTAAACTCCGTAATCACCAAATCCATAACCTCCCTAATTAAAAGCGTCTTCAACCACTTCGAACCCCACGATCCAACAACTCCACGACAATCCTCCTTCATTTCAACGCTTCCGTCGGCTCAAAAGAAAACTCCCAATTGACCTCATCCTTCCCCCTAAACATTCAGGTGCATCCTAACCCATCATTCCCGCAGAGCACATCCTCATATATTCTCCAATAATAACCTAACCCATCTGCTAAAGTAGGCTAATCAATGGTATAACCTACCTTCATGTTTACGTGTAAATTATATACATTATTATAATTTTGTAAATACATTATTTTAATCTTGAATATACTGGAACAATTATTGTACCAAACTAATGATCTTAAGATAAAATTTTTATATGAAATAAGCGAAAAAAAACTAGAAGTTGTAAATGTGACCTATATTACACACAATTGTAAACCTCCATATACACAACTGATGTTTTCCTGCTACAGCAACGGCGCCATCAAACGGTTAAGATCCCGACACACCTGTTATTGATACAAGAATTATCAACCTACGTTCAAAAACGCCTTTAAGGGGGTAAGTGGAAAGCAAAGTTGATAACTGTTTTTATTGAGAAGAACGAGGAAGTTCCTTGTCGCTGTGAAGCGGCGAAGCTGACTGAAACTGACTTTTATGTCTCACAGATTCAGTATTCAATTCTTAGTCACTTCCGATATTACCTCTGGAAACAAAAATACAAATATATATGTCACAAATAATGCCAATTTGGTACTACTGTTGTGGACTATGGAGAACTGCTTCAGAAAGTCACATCATACGTATACAGGAGACGCAAAACAGTTACGCGACTCATGACTGGAGCACCCTGGTTACGTCAGGAACTCTACTCTCCACAACGACTTGGGAATATCCACTGATGCATCCAACTCATGCGAACATGAAAACCCCCATCATTTCATCAATCGTGCAAGTTCCAGTCGTCCATTCAAAAAATAGAAGACTAAAGCGGAAGAGACTCCATGATTCCATTGTGGGAAAAATAAATGTAGTCACAGAAAAACAAAAACTAGTTTTTGGCAGTTAGTGATCTGTACCAGATGGCACATTTCATGTCAATTAAACCTTTTTGTATACAAAGAGTATACTCTTTGTGAATAAACCTGTACAGTCCTAGGAAAAAAAGCTAAATCAATTTTAAAAAACCTTCTGATATTTTCTTAAAAGTTAAGCAAACAATGGAATACCCGATACTAAACATTAAATCCACCATTCAGAACAATTTTCTGTGATTTTTTTTATCCAGAAAGGGAAGCGTTGAAGCTGGGTGTGCTGAGAAAAATAAAATTTCATCGGCGGAAGGTCAGGTGGTCAACACATCTTATAAATTGTGAGAAAGAAAATTCTGGACGGATCAGTCTTATATGTTCAAACAGATTCCTGAGTTTATCGTGTTTTTTTGTACAGCTAATTACATCCAAATTTCACCTGCGCTTTTGCTGATTGTAACGTATCTTTTCGGTCCAACAGCAGACTGCGTTTAAAGTCAGCTTATCTCTGAACCAATGAAACTGTGAGATGACGAATATAAATATTGAGTACATCAAGAACGCAACGACAGTTACAAGTGAAACGGATGATAGCTTAGCACAAAAATACATTTTGTGATCAAGTATAAATTTCCGTCCTTTATAAATAAATAAATGGTTGACGATCTCAAATTACCTATTGCAAAACTACAAGGAAATTTCAGATCCACGTAACATCTGTTTAACGGTTTTAATAACTGTTTTATAAATAGAAGAGGAAATTATTTTACCATTTTCTTATGAAATCTAAATTGGTAATTAAAATTAAGATATAAACACATTACTGTCATTTTAACTTCTTCTTATTATTATTACTTAATACTTCCCACATTCGTTAAGTACGTTACGCATTCAGTTACAATCTACTGAGAGCAATTTTGTTAGCTGAACTACATCACTGCATTGGTAACAACTAAAAATGAAATATACAAGTATATAGCAATGTCAACAGTAATAAAATTGTAGCATTCAACGAATTACTATTTATTTAATCTTCTTTGCAATATAGAGCAGTCAAAATAAACTACGTTATCAGGTTTTCCGTTTTAATAACAACAATTAAGTAATAATTTGTAAAATGAAGGCAATAAAGTATGACAGTATTTAATGCAGCAAATTCACCGGCAACATCGTCGTTCTGTTTCAGTATTTGTTCCATCAATTAATGAAATTAAATTTAAATAATGAATATAATAATAAATATTATTCATTTTATAACTTATAGTAATAGAGTATTATTATAATTCTTATGCATTTCCTTACTCATTCCATGTTTCGAGCAGAGGTTATTATTAAGCATTATTGTTCCCATTTCTATAAATTAAATAGAAGGTAAGGACATCCAATGAATTTTTGGTTTCTATTGTTCGTAATCATTGGACAATACGTATAAAATGAAAATAATCTTCACATACTAATTTAACCGATTCAGCTCTCTACTGGTGAACATAATTTTCTACTTATCGTAGTGATCTCTTACGTGGAAACCTGAAGGCATAATGGCCGCATCTTTTATTTTTCGCGTACATGATTGGGTAGCACATTGTCTGCGAAACAACGGCCCGATCAAGGCACTCTTTGTTTCTTATTTCTACGCTGCCAGAGTCCTTCCCGAGACTCAGCTTGAATCTTTAATTCTTTGATGAGAAATAATCATATGTCTAAGAAATTATTAATTATTATTATTGTGTATTCTCAGCCGGCAAATAAAGTGGCTCCTTCATGTTGAGTCAGATATAACAAAGGACCCATTTATTAACAAGTAAGATTAGTAACCTATCTGTATGACGTAACTTGCTTCCAGTTAAAATGTCGTATAAGATTCAGCTTTGTCATTGATTAAGCTCTGATATGTCTCATGACTTTATTGTGTTTCATTCTTTTAGCAGCTAATTAACCTGAGAATGGAGTAGTCAGCTGTCACACCAGTGGGACAATACCACACGCTCAGACTTAAACTCCTTTTGTTAGATAGAATTCCCGTAGGATCAGAAATTGCATCGCATAAACTTAAATAATTTCCGTTCATTTGTGTTTGATATATATATATATATCATTTTGAAGTCGGTAACACTTCCTTGGTACTTAACTAACAAACTATACATTGTTAACAAGACTCGCCTTACGGGAAGGTAGCGAAATGTAAAATTTGTTGGCCAACGTCACTAAAAAAACGTAAGCATACATATAAATCAAAGAACGAAAGAAATTTGATAAAAATCGTCGTCAGCACCAACTCCAAACTGTATAAACGTAATGTTGTTGTTGCTGTGGTATTCAGTTCTTAACTGGTCTGATTCAACCCTCCATGCTAACAATTCTTGCGTAAGCCTTTTCACGTCCACGTTTCGCTCCATACGAACATTTTTATCAACGATTTCCTAATATTCACACTTACATTACCCGTAAGTAAAGGTTTTCTTTCCTATGCTATCCTACTCTTTATGTCTACTATACTTCTACCACCCCTAGCTATTACGCTTCCCAAGTAGCAGAATTCCTTAAGTTGCTTCAAAATGTCCCTTCCCAATCCAGCACCCTTTGTTATTCCACTGTTTCCCATACTACACTCCATCACCTTGGTTTTCCCTCTATTAATCCTCATTTTGAACTCTTTCTCCAGGACGACGTTCATGCCATTTATTATGGTTTCCAAGTCTTCTTCTGACTCCCAAATCCTACAATATCTTAGGCATAGCGTAGGGTTTTTATTTCTTCTCCTTGCAGTATGATTCCTTTTCCATTGTCCGTTTTAACTTTCTTCATCGCCTGATCTTATATAAGTTTAACAGCATGGGCGACAGACTGCATCCTTGTCTTACTCCTTTCCTGAATTCTGCTTTCCTTTCTTAATCTCAATTCTGATTAATGCTGTCTGCCTTCTGTAGAGGTTATGTATAAGCCTGTACTATCCTACTCTTTATGTCTACTGTAACGAACAAATACATCTGCTCGGGTTTTGGCGGCGCAGAAATAAAACAAATGAGACAGTGGTTGACATTTGGGCTATAAAACCTAGACTCGGCGTCTCACCTCGGGAGTTTCCCAAAATTGTGTGAGAATCGGCGACCGGGCGACATTTTTTTCACCAAGTGTAAACATGGATATTATTGGAGGAGATCCATCCCTGCCACGTTGGTGATAAATGTCGCAGAAGTGGAGACGAGGTTTTAAAGAGGCAGACGGAGACATTTTTTCATGAGATTGGCTGTAGAGAATGGAATGAACGGATTGTTGGAGAGATTTTGAGATTGTCGTGATTGGTTGGTGATCAGATTGGTGGAGAGACAGATTGGTAGAGAGTTAATTGTGATGAGAATTGGTCAGATGGTGCGAGAGCGACAGGTTTTGGAGGAGATTGTTGGAGAGCGGTGAAACCTGCACTAAGACAAGACGATTAGGTAAACTACTGCATCTGTAACTCTTTGTAATTTTCTCTTTGCTGCCAGATCCGAGTGGTTTAGTGTAATAAAATATCTGTTCTATGAGGAGGCCCATAAAGTGTGACCCTGGGATGAGTCTTAAAATTGTTAGTGTTTAAGTAATCAATATAAATCATTTTGTAAATATATGTGTAGTTATTATTGAAAATAAGTGCCGGCGTAATTATTGAAACTATTAAAAATTTGTAATTATTATTGTAAATATCTTCTGTTTTGTTAAAGTGAATTGTTTATTGATATTTATCATAAAATCATAACATTTTTTTAATTATTAAAATTAGTTTCACCCCTATATTCATTATACTACTATACTTCTACCGTCCCTAGTTATTATATAGGCTGATAAACCTAATATTAATAATTAAACAAGACTGCTTGGCTACTGCTAGTACATTAAAGGCATTTGTATAAAAAATATAAAAGTTCGTATTTCACAAAAATAGTAATTTTATATAAATACATTACAATGAACTTCTCCATAAATAATAAATATATATAAATAAAATACTATGTATGTTTTGGGGGGGTGTTACAGGCTACATGGGGGTGATCCTGAAGCAGGCAACTCCCCTTTAATAGTATAGGAAGGGACTAGAAAAGGGGGGATTTGGAAGGTAGAGCAAGGTAGCCCAGGGTTGACTAGGGCCCCCAGGCTATAGTGTAAGGATCCTACTCGGTGTTTCACCTAAAGGTGATGCAGGGAAAAACCCTAGAAAACCTGCATCAGGTAGGTCGGGCTAGTGGGTACTACTCCTGCGCCCTTCTGATGACGGGAGACTGTATTGCTGTGGTATTGAGAGGCAGTTAGCCGACTGGTCCAATGGGATCAGCGAACAACTCTTACCTTATGCCGAAGGTCTTCGACCCCCGTACATACACCTCTCAAACTGCCCAAGGTCGTCTCAGCCTGCAGGAGTCTTAAATTAGCTACCTTGGCCATGGACCAAGGGGGGAGGGAAAGAGGAAAACCAGGAAAGAAATCACCTGGCTCTCACTCATTTCCCAACAGGATATCCTCCTGCTATGTCTATGAATGTGTGCACTCTGGGAATTATACACCATGCCTCGTTCAATGGCACTGCGACTTATAATGTTTGGCCCTTCTGTGTCCCTATGTCATTCATTCTATTATCACGAAATTTTGTTGTTGTGTCGTGCCCACCACACAGAAGGTTCCTATTAATCTCTCAAATATTTAGTTTCCATCCTCCTCCCCTCTCAGGCCCAAAAGGTTCTCAACCAAAATACATGTAAACCTTGCAACAGGATATAATATACCCTGTAGCCTGTCAAGCGAAAGAATTATATATCTGTTAAACGTAAAAAATTGCTTAAATTTAACTAACATTTCATTCAAGTAATGATACTTTTTTTGCTAATATCGTCGTCGCCGCCGAAGCGTATAACTTTAATAAGGGTTCAAAATGTGACAGTCGACTGTAGGCGGACTATTATCGATGCCGATAAAACGACACGTTTAGCAATATATTATTGTCGATTTCAATACTATGTTGTGCTAATACAAATAAATACCCAGATTAATACCAAGTTCATATTAAAATAATTTAAGCTGTAATATAAAATTTACATTGCTAAAATTTTACAAATATTGGGTTAAAATACTTATTTAAAACTAAAATTTTGGCTGAAGATTAAGTAATTGAGTGGAAGAAATTAATTATTTCTGATTAATAAAATCTTTAAGTAAATATATATCTGACTCAGTACTGTAACGAATTTGGAGTTTTGTGGTATTTAAAAGGCTTATGAATTTAATTTACGTTTAAGATCATTTATTTATAATTAATTCAAATTGAGGAAAATATTAACAAAATAAAAGTGAATTAAGGAAGAATATGACTTCCCCGAGAAAGTCAGATGACTTTCATCTCAGGTTAAGTCGTGGACGTATATACCCCAGTAGAGGCGTCAAAGATTAAGAAACTTTGCCGTTTACGTACATCTATCGACATCGTCACGATCAACAGGAAACCCAGCCGTTGTCCCCTTATCACAGTTGAAAACGTTATGTCCGTATCTCACGACTAAAAGAAGATGAATGCTCGTTTTCACAACCCAACGGCTGTGCGAAAAGAATCGATTTTATTGGCCTTCTTGGTCGAAATGCCACTGGTCGAGGCAATCAAGTACACTCACAAATTTTAAATTTCTGATACCATCACGATCTGCACCTCAGGTCTATGTCTGATTCGGGAATACACTCAAACTCCAGGGAGAAACAGGCACCGTTTACATGAACGTTCTAACTTGTTAAGCTATCAACACTTCGTAATATTAATAAAGCAATTTAAGACTCTTCACAGACTAGTAAAATTAAATTATATATAAACTGTGACGCTACTGTTGTACTAATTCGTAAATAATAGAATAATGAACTGTGTTTAAATTGACTCTAAGCAATTTTGTGAATAAAAAAGTAATACATTCTCCTTAAATTTATTTGTATTTTTATTGGTAACTTTGGACAGTTCCTATCGTATTCATCTTTTTTTTTAAAAAAAACTGAAAACAATTTAGATTTAAGATTACAAATTAATTATATACTGTACTACATATTACTTTTTAATGTTGAAAATATGATCACTTACATAGCATATCTTATATTTTTTTCTTTAAATCTGCTAAATTTATACTATATTAGTTATTTTCAATGTAGAAAGTAATATGTATACATAACTGATGTGCTATCTTGAATCTAAAAGATGTTTCCAGATTTTAACAAAATGATGAATGTAAGAGGAACCATAAAGAAATTTAAGAAAACTGTATTTCTTTATTATTCACAAAAATAAAATATTGAGAGACGACTTAAGAGTTCCATTTTGGCAATATTCCAAAACTTAACAAAACAAAAACTGCAAGTTAATTATTATTTTAAACGTTTCCGAAATTTTCAAGCCTTAGTGCCAGATTTTTTATATTTTACACCTGTTTCACGATCCCTACAATAGGTTTTTTTATTTTAGAGTCAAGTGAAAATTAAATAATACGCATATAAAACAGGAATAAATATTTCCACAGTACTCGCGTTTAATCTTCTTAATTATTTCATGAGTCATAAAAATTTCATTCGGGTATTTGAAATAGTTAGTTGAGTTATGAATTCTTGAGGCAAAACCGCAAGAGAGGAACGCCTAGCAATGCATCTTTCCTGTAACTGCTCCAACAGGTCGTCGAACCGAAACTTGGCTTGGAGCATCCATTACTTAAACCCCTTGGCATTTGCTCCCCTCCCCTCATTTATCACACTCTCTGAGAATGAGAATGCTACTATCCAATAATGTGTTCGGTTATAATTGTTGCGAACAAAATACTTCCACAAGTAATTTAACTTCAATTTTTAATGTCATAATATTCACTAATAATGACATAGCTTTTGACTATATTTCATAAGCAATTTAATAATTTGGTGTTTTGTCTCTAAAATTTCAATAAGTATTTTTTAATAATTCGTAAAAATTGTTTATAAAATATATTTTTTAAAGAAACCTTTTCTCGTCTGACTGATCAACCTTACCATAGATTCGACCTAACTACAATCATCTTGTTTAATGATTTTGTCTATTGTAAAAAGCGTAGGTCGTGAGAAGTAACTTGGCCCGTGAGTTGCGCAGCAGAAGAAGGAAAGTAGTCGTGGAGAGTATTGTCGCCAGAGAGAAAGAGTCGTTGGAGAGAAGCTACTACCATTTCTTAAAATAAATATTCATAGTATTCTTGGGATAAGCCGAGGTATTTTTGCCACACCCTATTATTTATCAACGCATAACTTTTACGGACAGGTTTATTGATGTACTAGCTATGCTCGCGACTTCGTTCGCGTGGAAATAGTTTTTATTCTGCCCTGAAAACGAAAGTACGGTATCATTTATTTATGACCGCTTCACGGCAAACCTTATAACTCGCAGTTGGTTTTGAACACGTTCCGCTTTCACACGTTTGCAACAAGAGATGGAGTGAGAATTCTCGTTCTACCTCTATCTCTCTCTCATGCTGCCGAAATTACGCTTATAATAACACAGTAATTGGGATGAATTGCATATGAACGCCTGATAGAACTTTTAGCTCGCAGTTGGTTTTAACGCCGCTTTTCGGGCTGAAATTCATGAATTTATAAATATTTGCATTAATATCTTCCGAAGTCTACAAGATTTCTAATTGAAATATACACGAAAATTTAAGTTAAAATTTCTGTTTCAAACCCTAAAATTTTCATAGAAATCCGTTAAGCAGTTTCGGAGCATAGATCAAGAGTATACCCGCATTCACTTTTTGGAGACTTTGACACGTGAAAACCAAGAAATCTTTATATTATATGAATATAATTAGCGTAATGAAGTATGCACGATGTTAAATTACCATATAACGATCTTGCTGAATTCCTGTCATTGTGGTATTCAGTCCTCAGTCCTCAGACCCTCCATGCTAACCCATCTTGCACAAGTCTTTTCATTTCCTCATAACTAACACACCCAACAATCTCCCTAATCTTCTTAGCGGATTCCATCCTTGGCCTCCCTCTTCTGTTCTTACCCCACACACTTCCCTCTAATGCTAATTTTACAAGACCCTATTGTCTCAAAACGTGGCCTATTAATCTATCCCGTCTCTTAGTCAGCGTGGTGAATTACCATTAAATAATTAAAACATCCTTTCCTGACTTACGTATAAAAATCTATAACTTTCCTCCTCCAAAAGCACAAACAAAATGTTATAAAGTATGTATAAATTCCTCTCGGGCCCAAAGAGATTATAGGTGACGTTTCAATGGCTTGCTCTGCCATCATCTTCAAACTGAATGTTATAAATACAGTAGATTCTCGGTCGTAGCTCCAAATGAACCATTTCTCCGGATTTTACTACCAAATGTTATACTAATAACCGCTGTAAAGTTTTGTAAAATATCGCCAGTGGAGTAGGAAGTCGGGCCTTCACTTGAGTATTCGCAGCAGGTCTTTCGCGGGTCGTAAAACAGCTTTGTTGCTGGAAGTAGCGGAATGTTGAACCCACTTCATGAATCTCTCTCACTTTGCACGTCCCAGAACCGCGGACTGGAAACTTCCAACATAAGAATTTAAAATTATCTGATATTCTTAAAATAAAATACCAATACTAATATCCGCATAAGTGAGAAAAATAAAGTTTAATGAATAATGTTAATTTCTTTCATTTAAAAATTTTGACCCCAAAATTAGCACCTTCTCGGGTAAATAGAAAAAATCTAAAACAAATATTAAATTATCTTAGTTTCGTGTCGCTATGTGGAACGTCTAGTTTTTTTCTAAAAATTAAAAAACGTTCAGTGTAGGTAGCCAAGAAATAGCAAAACGTCTTAAATATGAAGAACAGTGAGTTATTAGTGACGCGTTACCAAAAAATATAAACCGAAGTCCAAATCTGTGACAGCAGACAAATGTTTGAAGTCGAGTATTATTCTGACATTCAAAAAATCAGCCCCTAGGAATGGAGTGGAAGAGGCTAAACAAAGTTCCCCGTATGAACTTAAACGTCTGGAGAAATTTTTACCAATCTTTGTGCACGTTTCTTAAGATCCAGAAACAAGCACTTGATTGTTTAATGCTTGTCGTTTTACTCACGTGTTGACCAAGAGATTATTATAGTATTAAACACTGTACCGCGCTAATATTAATAATTACTTTGACAACGTCGTTCACCCAGCTACTTAATAATAAAGGAGAACAAGAAAATATTTGAATTTGGTTGATTTGGGATGAGTAATAACACGGTTTTGAATTTTGTTCAATCTAATGTGTTTTTATAATGAAATCAGTAATAGAAGAAGGAGAGGGGGTGGATGATGAAGAGTTGGGGATAACATTTTAAGGTCGGAGTTGGATAGGGAGCTGACAGATCTGAGCGATTGTAAAGCGCCAGGAATTGATAACATTACAGCGGAGTTGATAAGATCATCGGGCGAAGAAGCGATATCATGGCTGTTCAGGATATCTACAAAACAGGAAGAATACCAGAATATTTTAGTAAAAACATAATTATACCCATACCGAAGAAGGAAGGGGCTGATAGATCCGAACACAACAGGAAAATTAGTTTAGTATCTCATGCCTCCAAAATATTAACGAAAATAATATATAGGAGAATGCAACGTCAAATAAAATACGATTCAGTTTGGTTGGTTTAAAGAAGGTTTGGAAAAGACTTTGCGTCTAATTTTAGAAGACGAAAAAACAGGCCTACGTTCATGGCATCTGTAGATTTTGAAAAAGCCTCTTTTAATGTGAAGTGCAACGCACTATAAAGGATTTTGAAGAGAAATGGAATAATTAGCATTGAAGAAAACAGAAATCAAGAAAGGAGTTAGGCAAGGATGCAGTTTGTCGCCCATGCTATTTAACTTATATATAGAATAGGCGATGAAGAAAATTAAAAACGAATATGGAAAGGGAATCAAAATGCAAGAAGAAGAAATAAAACCCTTAAGGTTTGCTGATGATATTGTCGTATTAGGGGAGTCAGAACAAGACTTAGAAACCATAATAAATGGCATGAACGTGATCCTGGAGAAAGAGTTCAATATGAGGAGTAATAGAGGTAAAACCAAGGTCATGGAGTATGGGAAACATTGGAATAACAAAGGGTATTTTAAAGGAGGTTAAGGAATTCTGCTACTTGGGAAGCATAATAACTAGGGTTGGTAGAAGTATAGTAGACATAGGATAGCACAGGCATGCAGGATTTCGCAAAAATGAGGAATTTTTCTTGGGGTAATATAAGTATTAACATTAGGAAATCATTGCTTAAAATGTTCGTATGGAGGACGCGTTTTGAGACATGCGGATCTTTTATAATTAGCATTGTGTGGGGTAAGAACAGAAGAGGAAGGTCAAGAATGTGGTAGTTATGCGGAAATGAAAAGGCTTGCACAAGATGGGTTAGCATGGAGGGTTGCATCCGACCAGTCTTAGGACTGAATACAACAACAGCATAATCAAATTTAAGAGGTAATTTATATTACGGACATTTATGTTGTTCGATGTAACTTTTGAGTTATAAAGCAATATTGATGTGTGCAGTGTTGCTGTATGCAGATTTCTCTCAAATTTCCAATGAACAAAGAACAGACCTCAATCGGCAGTGTTTTCATCATTGACTTTGATTGTAGTTCCTGCATCCATCAAGGTTGAGACAGCGTCGTACTACAACTCACTGTATTACCGTAATTTTATCAAGTTTGTAAGTGAATTGAGGTGTCACGTGCAAGAATACCATTGAATATTTTTATTGGAGATATCTGGATGCTCGCCATTTCTGGGCATGTTTTTTTTTAGTTTATTTAAAGTCGCGTCAACAGCAGCAGCAGGTTATTAACGACTGTACATAAGACGTTTTAAATTAAATTACATAATATAATTTTTTCATTTTTAAGAAATTTAACTATATATATTTGATGTCTAGGGAAATAGTCCTTTTCTTCGAGGCTTCCAAATATTTGGTCTCTTTCTTTCTGGAATATGCTGCATTCATGTATTATATATTTTATGGTGATAGTGGTGGTGTATTGGGAACAGAAGGGAGGTGGATCTTTTGTGATTAGGTGAAGGTGGGTGATTTTTGAGTGAACAATACTGACCCTATTTGCTCCCTTCTGTTTAAGGAGGTGACTGACTGTGGGTTATAGTTACTGGATTTCATTTCTTTCCATTTGGTTTCCCACTGCTGTTGAAGCTTGGCTTGTGTATGTTTCCAGATATCCCGGAGGGTAATTATTTGCTGTGCTGTTGTGTTTTTGTGCAACGGAATCCATACTATTATGACTGTTGTCCCAGTTTCGTGGAATTTCTTGTGTATTTGCATTTGAAGTTCGTCAATGGTTTCGTTTTCAGTTAGTATCTTTTCCGCATTAGCCCAGTACAGTGTTTAATCGACATTAATCTAATTCAACCGCCATGGAGCAGTTACGTAGGACCGTCATCCTATCCCATGGTTCTAAGGAGACTTTTAGAAAGTCTTTTTTAATGTTTACTCTTATCAACGGAGATGTATGCATTTGCACTTCGTGAATCTGTGACGTCAAGACTTGCATTCATCCAGAAACTAATTTCTATTTTGCCATTTTTAGATCCTCGTGATGATTTTAACACGCGAAAAAAGAATTTTTAATTTGTACTCGTAATTAAGGAGATATTTATAAATAAAGTTGTTCACTATTAAGTCGCCGTCACCGTGTATAATGTCTCGAGCCGCTTACACGAAAGGCACTCAACCCCCACCCCCCCCACCCCTCCCCAAAAATAAAAAACCCTCTAACCTTTGAATTTTATTTTAAATAATTTTACAATTAACATTCAAAATGCAGAACCAATTTTATCGAAAATTCTCACATATGCAGTTGACCACAAATCTATAAAATTAAATTTAAAATCTTGCTTACGGTTTTTTATTACCCTTCGTTGTTTCACAAACATTGTGTGTCGACGATATTTATTTATTTTTAACTTTTATCGTACAGATTATCAGTTAGGACGATAACGATACAGTATATACAATATTAAAAAAAGGTATATAATTAACATAATGACCTGAAGATAGGTTAATCCATTTAATTAACCTACTTTAGGAGAATTGGTTAGGTTTATTTATTTTTGCGAGTATCTGAGGGGCATACGACGTAGGTGGGTGAGGATTGACAGGCAGTGAACTGATTTTTGGAGGATTAATGAGGATGTGGTCTGCGGACATGATGGTAAAGTGGGTTAGGGTGTGCCTGAATGATCAGGGGGAAGGATGAGGTCAATTGGAAGTTTTCTTTTGAGGCGACGGGAGCGTGGAGGTGGAGCAGGATTGTTATGAAATTGGTGGATATTCGACGATATGATTGTAGAAAAGTCAAGTTTAGGCCTATCAAAAAGTAAACAAAACAGCAATCCTCAGCGTCCTCAGTTTCGAAGGTCGATAAACTTTTAATTGTTGGCATATACGATTATTTTAAAAAAATTCTCTCCACGCTTGTTGCTTTCCTCGCGTTACTAAGAATATGTGTACCACGTTTTGTTGGAATCTGTCCACGCGTTTAAATTTGTATAAATAATTACAAAAACTCTTAATTCCTTGTTTACATATAGATTTTGTTTCCCTAACGGACGTGTAGCTTACATATTTTTTTACGTACCAATATAATTAATGGAACGATGCAATGTCGATAAAACAAAACGAAAAATTTGATCTTGAAGGTATCGCACTGGATAATGAATAGGACTGGAGCAGCTTTTCACGTTGATGATCTCATAAAGCTCGACGCTACTCGTACCTTGTGGTGGTAGAAGAGCCTTCGCAGTTGTGCTGTCAATGTTTACAGAAGAAAAAGAAACACTCGCATCAAAATTAATTACCACTGTTGCTTTTCGATGGTGATTTATAAGAGCCTTCCACCTTGTAGTGGCATGTCGCACGGTTAAATCAAGATAGCAGCTAATCAAAATACCTGCATATCGTTGAGAAAAGCTCACTCATACAAATGGAGAAAAATGGCATTGATATCTGCAAGCATCAATTGCAGCTCACTCTAAGAAACACAAAAAGTTGAAGACTTAGCAACTTTTGATAGTGGTCTGAAGATCTTCAATTCTCAAACACGTCTTTCAAAATTATAGAAAAACTTATAACAAAGCTGTAAATTTGGAATTTAGATCTCTACAAATAATAACACTCTGTCCACTATTGGCATAAATACTGAAGGCCGGACTTATTAGTAAATATGGGGACATATGAATTATATTCCATAGTCACGGAATCGACACCATTCTCGTTCTTTATGCGCCTCCACGGCCACCGCTATGGGTACTTCCCTCGCAAGGATAAACAGGTTGAAAATTTACACAACAGCATCAAGAGAAAAACTATAAAACTCATTGACCGCAAAATATTTATTCGACGCAAATATCGACCGTTGGCATATTTAAACACTTCCACATTTCTGTTTCGTAATACTTTTGTCCCATAAAATGCTATTTAGCATGGCTATCGCTTTCCTACCCTGTACATTTCTTTCTTGAATCGCCTCATCCAGGGTGCCCTTTTGTGATATTTTTATTCCCAAATATTTATATTCACTGCAACGTTTTATTTGTTGTCCACTTTCAATTTCTAGGTCCTGTTGTTCTCCTCCAATACACATGTATTCAGTCTTGTTCATAATCCCCATTTTGAATATTCTTCTATTAATTTGCGGGTCACGTAATTCATATCATCATTGTCTTGGACTATCAATATTTGGTCGTCCGCAAAACATAACGTGAATAAGGTGTTATCTTTTAAGGGTAGACCCATGTTTCGGCATTTTTTCTTCCACTCCTTTATTGTGTGTTCGAGGTAGATTTTGAACAATGTGGGAGATAGGCGGCAGCCTTGTTTTAATACCAATCCTTTGGTTGTTGTGAATCCTTCTGTGACCATGTTGCCTATCTTAATTTTTGTCTGATTGTTTATACAGGGTCTTTACTGTTTTTATTAGTTCGATGTTAATGTTAGTTTCTTCAAGGGCTTCCCATAGTTTTTTTAAAGGGATACCGTCATACGCCTTCTTTAGGTCAACAAAGAGTAGATGTAATTCTTGTTGAAAGGACGTTTTCTTTTCAATATACGAGTTACTATGATTGTCCTAACGAAAGTCTGCTTAATCTGTTTAGTAACTTTTCAGACGAGGGCTACGGTAAGGGTTACCGAGCCAATGGGGTTTGTCCCCAGGGGTTAGAGAGACTGCATGCGTGTCAGAGCCTCTTCCCCCTCAAGGCCGGGGGAAAGCCTTCACGTGGTGCCCGTGTTTAGAGATTCCTCCTGGTACGCGGTCAGTCTGGGAAGGGGCTTCCTGCTTTCAGGGAATACTGGAAGGATTCAGCATCTACCTAGGGGGCTTTACGTTGTGAATGTCAATAAATTGGTGTACAGATTCCCAGGATTCCTCGCCGATAAGCGCTCATGCTATTCAAAAACGAAACCTCCGAGGACGGTCTTTCCACTACCCCCAGTTTACTATTCCCCGGAACGGTCCAGTAGAAGTTTGGACCTCAGATTGCATACGGTTACCACACCGAGTTTTAGGCCGTCCCGTGGTAAATTCACTCCATCCGCTGGGCTGGAGGCTTCAATATCGCATGCCCAGGTAACAGGAGCGCCAGCAATGCACAGCCCGGCAGCGGCCAAAAGTATCGTGACCCGGGCTGCCACTCAGTCTAAGCTCACCCCTGCCTACCAGATTCATAGCCGAAGGTTTTGGTCGACCTCGTGCACTCTTTAAGAACGCCCTTTGTTCGATCCTAACTCCAAGCGTTCCCCGTTTCGGACCTCTCAGTCCTATGATCCTGGACATCGGCGGCAGGAGTACAGCCCTACTAGCCTGTCATTGACACCCACATATCCGCTTCCGTGTATGCTAGAAGCCAGGTAATTTTCGTGCCCACCCAGGAGGTTTCAACAACTTGCCAAGGCACACGGCACACGAGAACTGCACGCTACTAACCTAATACGCCGTAGAGATTCAACAGCGTCACCCGCGACTGGGTGTTCGCATCAACCCCTTCCGCCTCCTCCTCATCCTGACTGTGATAGTAAGTGAGGCTGACTTGAGACGGTCATCCAGTCGCTTCCGGGAGATTAAGGTATTGAAGAAACGGAGGCTGATGTGCCGCCGGAGGGAGGTTGGGAGGAGACTGGAAACTGGTTCGGATCCTCCGAAGAGGAGCTGGTTCCTTGTCCTTCTAGTATCCACGTCCTAGGCCAACGCACATTGGAGTTGGACTCGAGGTGGCAGAGGTTTCGTGAACAAACGTTTCTTTTGACCTTGCGAAGAGAACAGGAATCTTCCCGCAGAGTATACAGCTGTCCCAGTTCTCCTCATAGAGCTGTGAAAAAATGCCGGTGGAAAACAATCAATCAGTCATGTCTTACCCAAAAGTGTTCAAGGATCGAAAGGAACAGTGTACAAAATTTGGTCGGAAATGTTCCGCTCGTTTAAGGCTGTACCCAGAACTATATTTTATCCCCTTCCACTCCCACTCCGGTAAGTTTAATGTCGAAATAAATATAGACTTTCATAGCCCCAGAATCGACACCAATCTCAGTAGTTTACGCGTTATTTTCACACCACCCTTATTGGTCATCCCCTTCCACGGCGAATGAAATTGAAATCATACGCAATACAGATGGTGAGAAATAGTAAAGATTTCTCTGACATAAAAAATATTTATTCGTCTTGAATATCGGTTTTAAAATTCCCAACCTCCGCCTGTAGGGTAAGTCTCTGCTCTCACCTCCCATAGTGTTTGTTTTCGGTTTACAAGGAACACGTGTACACAACTAGCTCCAAATTACTATACGCGTTAAAATTTATAAGAACACATACAAAATAACATAATTTGATCTATAGGGTTTTTCAGTTGGCGGCCGTGTTGTTTTGGTGGCGTCTTTTAATCTGTTGTTTATTATTCAGCCAAATCACCGTGGCAAGTTACGCGATTGTGCAGCACGCCCAAATGATAAAACTCTATTTTCAAAATGATTGCTCGTTAGTGCATACTTTGTGCGTGTTGCGCCAATTTTGTAACAGACCACGGTGGCCCTTCAAAGTCGACTCTCCAACGTTTGGTGGACAAATTCGAGTGTTGGTAAACTATCAGCCAACACCTGCACGTCATATCGGCCGAGAACATCGCCGCGGTCATATGAAAATGTGCGGATTTTTTGCCGGCGGCGTCATTGGTCCATCCTTTTGTGAAAATGGCGAGCGCCACAGAATGATGATAACCGATTTTTTCTGGCTCAAATTGAACGATATTGACGTACATGACATGTGTTTCAAGCAGGACGGCGCTACATGTCACACAGCGAGTATTCTACGTGAACTATTTGAGGGTATGGTTCTCTCTTGGGGAAGTGACGTGAATTGGCCACCAATATCGTGCGATTTGACACCTAAAGTCGCAGGTCTATGCCAATAAGCCACAATCGACCGATGCCCTTAAAGCCAACAAATCAAATTAATTGAAAATAGGGCCACTTAGATCCGTGTCACCGTGAGAAACCACGGCGGACATATGAAAGATTTTTCAAACATAAAAAAAATTGTTAATACCTCACACTCAGCTTGTTTCATTCGATTTCAACATCGACCCGCCCCTTATTGAAAAACCCTTTAGAAGATATCACGCAGATTAATAAATAGGAGCGCAGAAGCTTTTCTCTGAATGTTCGACACCACACTCACTTCGTGGTAAAGGATCCAAGGGCATACAGGTAAAAATAAACACCACTTGAAAAGGTTTAGCATGAAATAACCAGTAAATTCAAAGAACGTTTTATTTATTCTAAGTAGTTAATACTTATTCTTAAAGGTTTTATAACTCCCATGGCCTACTATTTATAAGTATGTAAGAGACGTGCTCAAACGTAAAGGCGGGATAAATTTTTCCCTCTTGGTATTTTTGTCACAGACGCTTTGGGTACTGCGCACTTTGAGAAAAGAAAAGTGAGAAATGGAACTCAAGAGACATTTTCAGTCAACGGGTATTGTCGGAGGTATTTTAGTTGGACTTCTGCCGCCATGATTAAACGGCGACTCGTACCTGCAGTTTTTGCAACAGATATTACAATTACCCCATGAAGATGACAGGGTGTGTGGTTCCAACACAACGGTTGTGAACTTTGGTTTCCACACGGGCGCTACAGCCATACAACAAAGACCCGTTCAAGAATTAGTTTAGTGATTGACTTACAATTATTGTTCTACGACAGCAGTTTTTCCTACCTACTTCCAAAGTAGTTTGTTCTTTCCCAAAAAAAATTAATCATTGGGCAGATTTTATATCACGGGTCTCATTAACGCTAGAACAGGATTTCCCAAACTTTTTCTGCAATATCGGGAAATTCAACGGAACACTTGGCTTATTTTTTAGGTTGGGTAATTCCTAAAAATCTACAAAATTAAAATAGTTTTAATTATTAGTTTGTCGTTTTTTAATATAAAACTTACTATAATATAAACATATAAATATAAATAAAGCACTGAATGACTTTAATGATTATGGGGCTCTGAATTTAATATCTTGTTGGTATGAGATACAATATTTGTATGTTGAATTCTAATATCTGTTGTGGTGACTCATGACCCCTACATTGAAGCGGTAAAGCAAAAATAATTTTGTTTTTGGTATTCGTGTACAGCAGGACGAAAAGCGAGGGTGGTTTTGGTCAAGGCGGAGTAGGCGGGAAACGTCGCCGTTTACAACATTATTTATTGCCTGGAGTGTATTGTATTTGGACAGTTGGTCCCGGGAGCTGTCCTGAGAAAGACGGGGTGAGAGAGCAGTGGCTGAAGAAGTAACATGTGCAAAAGTTAAAATCTGCATGTTTTGAAAAAAGAATCACTTGGTGGGAGTACAGAAAATAAAAAGGTAACATGTGATAGGGAATTTAATCTGAAGAAGAGGCGCTAGAGGATCTAGAAGACGTGATCCAGCAAAGGAACATCCGGTAACGGCGAATGAAGAACGACTTCACCAGGCGAAACATCTGGTATTGGCATTTTTACCCGGCTTTTCCAATAAAACCATTCTCGTTGATTCGCGATTGTTTTTATTTCACTTATATCGTTTGTCACCCGCGTTCCCGAGAGCAGCCGTTTAGAAGCTGCATAGATTCTTTCTGCTTTACCGACTGAGCCAATTTGATAATACATTTTATTCGTAAATTAATATTTTTACTAAAACTTAATTTGAGTTATATTTCTTTTGTAAATTTTATATTGTAATACCACAATTTCGATCTTTATTATCATCATAATTAAATGGAATATATTCAAATTAAATATACTTTTTTTATTTAACAATTCCTTTTTATAATAATATATTTGCGGTGTAAACAAGAGTAAACACCACACTGGTGTGGCCTGGAACCTGTTTCTGCACTTTGACTTCATTGCATTACAATAAGAAAATCCTGGTTCGCAGAAGTAGGTTATAGAGAACTGGAGTAAAACAACAATAGCTTGTATTGAAATATTGGGGTGCTCTTCTGACAAACTCGCCCAGAAATCACTTAAATGCTGCTTTGTATTTTGGTTTCAAATTAAGAGTCTCTCATTAAATCATTTAGATTTTCATAGTCACTTGCACTTAGCTGTCACGGAAAATGGATTCTGAACCCATGAATCGACCATACTAGTTTTCGGAAAATATTGCAAAAGAGTTGATTTCAAGTTATGTAGGTGTTCTAAAACATATTGGAAAGTTCATCTACTTCAAAATTTAATTCAAACACTCATGTAAGGCAGGTGAACGATTAAAACAATTAGATTCAACTGATGAAATCCAAAATTGTATTTTTTTTAATGAAAAGATACCATTTTATCTCTTGTAGTAAAAACTGAAATTCATGTTCATTGTGAAAAGTTAATTGCACTTTGTAAAAGTATCAACCATGAAGGAAGAATTTGTTAAAACTTCAAAAAATGTTGTCCTAAATTATTTTGTGCGTTCAAGAAGACCAACAGTGCTTTTCCTCACTTCAGTTCACTGCCCATTCCATAGCACAAAATTTTAAATAATCTGGACTGAAATGGTTTTAGTTTAACATACTTCATCATTTTCACGGTTTTATTAATAACATTTTTTAAATTTGTGGAATTTTTTTAGTGTCCATTATTTTATCAAAAAAATAATTCAGATCCTCATTCGTCCCTCTTGCTGTAGTTTGCTGCTTTGTGACGTTACCTAACGATGTCTTTAAGACATCAAAATTTAACACCTTATATACGATGTTGAATCGGTTCAGAAACCAATTGGAACTGTTGAGAAACATCGAGAAGATTGTTCATAACCACTATTCGCAGACGTTCGTTTACTGTGTGGACTAGACTCTCAACTAATTTTTGGGGAACACTTATTTAGGCCCCGCGGAACAAAATTAAGATAAAAATTATAATTTCAAATTCTTTTAAATTTGTTTGATTTTACGTTTTGAGTCATATTCATTCGTTGGCGAGGGAAATCTTACGTAGAAGCGTACGGGCTTTCCCTATTTTACTATTAACCTCGGTTTTCACGTTTCGATGCGGAGCTGTGAAGGAAGACAATTGGTGCGAATTCCCGCACAAACGCCCCAATCTGCTTGCAAGAATACTTTCCAAAGGACTGCGAAGGCCATTCACAACACAATCCTTTAACAAATTATACCAAGATCGCACAATAAGGCGAGTCTGAGCTTCATGTCTCTACAATGAATTGAGAGAGCTCGCTCATGATGGCTCATATGTTAAAGCGCACGTCGACCCATATGGACGAAAATATTCTATCTTGATCTACTAAGTTCCGTTTCATATCATTCACGACTGAGCTTCGATTTACAGTATATCCTCCGTCTTTGTTTTACGGTTTCTTCATTCCTGTACATCCATCCATGTAGTCTCACTGTACAAGGGCGACTATAAAGAAATTACTGCTGGAGGAATTGTTTGATTTTTATATGCAGAACTTCGTTTTAAAATTCAAAATGGGGATATATGTAACTTGTAGAAATGGAATTTGGTTTTGTTCACTTTAACTTACAAAATTATAGTCTACAAATGTTTTGTATCAACGATTAAAAATAAAAATAATAATATCAATTAAAAAAAATTAATTTATGACTTGGGGATCTACAACAAAGATTACTTACAATCTTCCCTCCTCATGCCTCCAGAAACATGATTATGATTATACTATAATTTGTTGTGAATAGATAATAAAAACCCCTTTGACAGACTTTTTTTTCAAATTTATTTATTACAACAGTTTTGAAATAGTTTTATCCAAGATGAGGTTCATTAAGTTAGCAAATATATTTGTTTGCACCATTGGGTTTTGTAAGTAGTGAAGCCATTTTACATTAATAATTTGAGTCATTTTATATGTGTGTGTATGGCACAATAGATGACCAATAATCATTAATAAGTTTAAAAGCTACATTATACCATAACCAAAGATTCGTCAGTATAGAGTTTTATATTTTTAAGTAATACTTCAAAACTAAAGTTTTTATGTGAAATTTTCACTATTAAAATTATTTAGGGAAAGATTGAAAAATTTAGATAATTTATATAATCAGTTACCAAAACCACCACCAATAGGTCTAATTGGGTATCCTACTTTATGTGACTTAATGAGGTTTGTTATAATTATTATTTAATGCTTTAGCTTTTTTCTCATCTATAAATTTATATTTTATTAATTTCTTAATGTATTTTTTCTGTTTTCTTTTCAAGTTCTTTCATTGGATTATTCTTTATTGATTTTTTAAAAAACTGACCATCAAAGGTTTTTTTATTATCTATTCAACATCAACATTAAATTGTCAAACAACCCAATGCACTATAATTTGTTCCATTCTGTAGAATTAATTTAAATTTATAAGACCTAATGTTAATGTTATGTTATGTTATAACACACTGAAGAAAATTCCTATATATCTAGAGTTATTTTTAAGTCAGATATTTACTCTATTACATTTTCCATGGTTCATTTAATGATGCTTGCATGTTAATATTATTTTAACATAGAAACACAGTTCAATGATTTATTGATTAAATTTTAGCTCCAGTTTGTAATTGTATTTTCATAAAACATACTGAGCACAATTCCTATTTAGTAGAAACAAACCACATTTTTATGACTGGTTCTTGCTTTAGGTTATCTTGTGCAGTCACCTTTCAGTTAATTCCACAAACAGTTGGTTTTACCAGTTTCCTAACATATTGTTATTCTATATTCTTTGGTACATAGCTTTTCACAATAAGGAGGAAATTAAAACTTAGAAGAAAATGTCAGAGCCATTTGTTTATTCTTAGCTAATTCATGAAACAAAAGGAATAGATAATTTTCAAAGATCAGGTACAAAGTCCATAAAATATAATCATTATAATAATTACATATAGTGATCATAAATGAAAATGTTTTATTTAAATTAAGACATTGATCAATATTGTGGAATGTCAAATATATTCAATGCAATGCAATGTATTATTTAAATTTAACATTAAAAAATACCAGTGCATTTTTTATTTACAACTATAAGTGATTTTTTTAAAACTGAATTCAGTAGCAACACATAACCCTATTAAAATTCAAAACCTACTTAAAATGTGGGATCAACATTAGGAATCAAGTTGTACATTCTAACACGGGCCATGTTTTTTTTATCTTCAAGCAAACTTTCTGCTCATAAATTACTGAAATATTATATATATCCTTTAAACAATATATGTTAGATCAAATGGAAGCACTTATTATATTGTCTTACGTTTCTTTCATTATTCAATCCTCCTTAATACTGCAAACAGACCATTATGTATTTTTACTTTCATAGACATGTGAAATCAAATTCTATATGGCTAACAAACATGAAAATTTATGTGATGAGCAAATGTTATACTTTTGTGCATTTAAAACATAATAAAATGAATCATGACTTTAGCAATTGTTCCTAATAAAAATTATTTATTTCTTGTGATTTCATTCATGTACAATGTTTACCAATATAGAAGTTTCAACACAGCAATGTAAATCCTGACCATCAATACTATTAACAGCAATGTAATGCATATTTTTACCTATATTATGATACACTTAAAGAATGAATATGTCTAAACTCACTTATATAAACACAAAACTTTAAAACTACACATGTACCATTCAGTGTTTGCAACATCAAAAATATTAATCACAATTGCTTCATACACTAACCGAAGTTGAGCACTTAATTTGTGTACTATGTTAATAAATTACAACTATTTACAATAATAAAGGAACACATTTTGACATTTCAATTCTAAATGCCTAGTCTGATCTTAGTTTTGCATTGCTAGCAACATCTCGATAAGCTTCATTAATAAGAAACAACATTATCATGGATTATTTAAAAATATAGAATTGATAACTTTAACACTTCAAGTTTGGCCATTTACACAAACTTCTAAATGACTAAACTATTCCATTTAAAAACCTGATGTCTCCAATCACAGCTGATAATGACACTACTTCTTTAAAAAAATAATTTTTATATCTACTCTTCTGAAAGTATAAAGAACATACTGATGTAATAAAGTGGCATGCAAATCTGACACATTAATTAGGCTTTAAGAGATGGCTCTCTTTTCCTCATAACATAAATGTTGCTTGTAAAAGTTTAACCTTTCTGATTGACTGACACAGAAGAAAATGAAGTTATAATTCCTCCAGGTCCTGGGAGTGTGGTATTACCCATAAGAAAAGCGTCAACTTCTCTTGCAGCTTGACGACCTTCTGATATTGCCCATACAACCAGAGACTGTCCTCTTCGGCAATCTAATAAATTAAATTTAAGCAGATTTTTATCATCACATTGTATATATAGATAAATTAATTATAATGTCTATCTTTAGAAAAAATTATACAAAAGAAAATTAATATTTGTTTGAGATAACAAGAATTAATCATCAGTTTGGGAGTTCATAGTAAAATAAAGTTATTAAGCATGTTTTTAGATTTAAGTATATTTGACAATTATGGAATTCAAATCATTTAAATTTAAACTTAAACAAGCAATATTTATAAACTGACTATAGTGTAAAGAAACAAATCACATTGCATGAACCGAAAATGAAATGAAAGGAAATGTAAATGGTAATGTTGTCACTATTATTGGTGAATGATTTAATATATTAATCAGATGCAGTTGTGTAATTGGACAGCACTATTATTAAAGAAAGTTGGTATTGTTAAAATTACTAGCATTTCAGAAATTGTTGAAGAATCACATAATCAAAAAGTAAATATATTCTTTTGATAACTACTGAAATATTCGAAAATTTGACATGCTTCTGCTTTCCAGCCTGGGAATGGCAACATTTGATTTAAGGAAAGTCAAATGTTCTCCTTTCACAATACTTGCTTCCTGCCCAAGGCTTGCCTTCAACATCTTTGTCCACCCTTGCATGACCCAACTTCCCCACTTAATCAAGGTTGCAAACCTTAAAGTATGAACAGGTGCCAATTTTGTCCATCCATCAATCAATTAAAATTCTCCAAACACCTATAAAAACTAAGAAAATGTTACTACATTGCCTCCCACATCAAGTACCAGATTAACTGCACACATTACCCTGCTTTCTATTGGGTTTTCAATAAGGGCAGGTCAATGTTGAAATGGAATCAAACTAGCTGTTCTGAGGTATTGACAAAATTTAATTAACATTGACAATGACACAATGCTGGTTACATTAATGTTCAGTAACCTCAATTCAGGATGGGACTGAGCCAGGACTGTTAATAAAACGTTCTATGTTATTATGATTGGTGTCAAAATAGTAAAAATGATCAAAATGCCCACATTGATGCATAATCCAATGTTTTCAAGGTTATTGAGATGAACAGTAACATACCCAATGACAAGTCACATACTCAACCCTATTTGGTATCTGGCAGCATGAGAAATAATTTAAAATAAACAGGAGATGTGTGTTCAATAAATTCCTTTTGAAATAAATAAATACCTAACCAACATTAGGAAATAAGTTGAGAATGAATATAAAACCTTGTATTGGCTTATTTAATTAAATATAATGTTAAAGAAAATTTGTATAAATACTTAATAAACCCAACCCCTAGATTAAGCTAATTATTAACCATTACATATACTTTAGTGAAAATATTGTAATGAATAAATACACAGTCATTTTTTTAAATGATAACTTTGCATAATTATACTTGTTACTTATGAACAAAAGGAACTTTTTGCTTTGTATTTCATGTTAGGAAAGATTGCATTTACTGGCATTATTTTTCCTTGACAATTTAAATATTCATTATTAAACTAACCTCCAGCAGCAAAAACTCGTGGAACAGAAGTAGAATATAGTCCTGCAGGTGTCTCAATATTACTACGAGGATCTAGATCCATTTCTAATTCTGATGAAATATACCTCTCTGGCCCTAAGAAGCCCATTGCTAACAACACCAAATCACATTTGAATATCTGAAAAACAAGAAACAAGTTATCATGGCAATGGATAAGCTTCAAGCTAGCAACTAATACATTACTTTCACTTTGAGAAAAAAAAATGTCCTCCAGTCTTCATCAACAATGAATGAGAGTAGCAACAACAATTCAATATTTAGGAATGCATCTTGACAATAAATTAAATTGGAAAAATCATACTGTTAAAAAAAGGAAACAAATAGATTTAAAATATAGGGAGCTTCAATGGCTACCAAGCTCCTGGTAGGGCCACCCAAGCCATACAGGTAACGGGATAGGGGACAGACAAAGATTAGTCCACCGGTCCTCCAGGTTGGGGGTTGGGCTTAGGGTTAACCACCCTATCCTTTAAAAAACAGCAGGTCACGCAACCCCATAAAGAGGAAGCTAGGGCATAATTACAGGCTAAAGAGCCATAGCAAAAAGATAAATCAATGTTTTGTAGTCTCACTACTCCAAGGCTTGAAACTTTGACCTTGTAGTTGGCAGTACAGTGCCTTGGTGACAATGTGCAACTTAGTGGATTATAGGCTTTTGCTTAGCGAGTGTTCTGCAACACAACTTACAGGTACTACAGCTCCACTGAACAGAAGCTCAAAAATAGATGTTGGCACACACAAGGAGACAAATTCTATGAACTGAGTAAACTGATTAGAACAATTTCCATTCAACAAGGATGCAAATCCTACTAATTTGTATGTTTCTACTTGAAATATCAACAGTCCCAATACATATTAATGGACAACAAATCGAACAATTACCAACTGAATATGTACAAACATCAAGGGCATACCTAATACCACAGCCATCAACATTTGAAGTAAAGACAACTTAATTTACCATTTACACAACAAATTCATCAATATCTAAGTACATTGGTTATCGTGCTAGATTTTCCCAAAAGGTTTGAGGCCAAAAGAATACCAAAATGCACTAATGAAATATAGAAGAAAATGGGAGTAAACAGTTAAAAAGTGATAAATATTTTAAACCAAGCATAAAGGGTAATATGTAATATTTATAGTCAAGCCTAAAATATAGCAACATGAAAGCAAACAAATAAGTACACAACAAAACAAACCAATAAGTACACAACAAAAAAAAACAAATAAGTACACAACAAAAAACAAATAAGTACACAACAACAAAACAAATAAGTACACAACAACAAAAAAACAAATAAGGACACAACAACAAAAAAAACAAATAAGGACACAACAACAAAAAAAACAAATAAGGACACAACAACAAAAAAACAAATAAGGACACAACAACAAAAAAAACAAATAAGGACACAACAACAAAAAAAAACAAATAAGGACACAACAAAAAAAACAAATAAGTACACAACAACAAAAAAAAACAAATAAGTACACAACAAAAAAAACAAATAAGTACACAGTGCACCTTTTTCAGAAATGAAGAAAGCAAATCGTCCAAGAATTAAGATGATACAGATAATATTTGTTATGCTTATGCTTTGTAATTAACTGTTCATGCATTCAAGCTCAGGAGACTTTTGGAATAAGTGCTCAACATTCAAAATAATGGACTCAAAAACTAGATGAAGATAGTATTTTTTACAGCAATTCATATGAAATAAATTCAATTTGTAAAGTTATTTTATTGGCAGTCTTCACAATATTTGTAATGTTTTAAGTATGAAATAAATACAAAAATTGGGCCTGAGAAAGGCATACTTGTAATTGCTTGTTACTTCTAAAACTTTTATAATAATGACATTTGTATACATCTCTCTCAAAATAAGTAATGTTCAGTAGGTTATAAACTTCAATAGGTTGAGTTACATTTTTTTATTACTTTTGCTGGTTTACACTTTCACACCTGTTCTAGATCCCATTTACCTACTAATATAATTATATATAATTACATATAACCATACATTAATCCTTTACCTTCTCAGAGTTTGGAACTTCATCCATTTTCCAGCGGCCAGCATCATCTTTTGTCCAATTAACGGTTACTGCACGAATTCCACAAACATTACCCTTGCCATCATCCATGAATTCCTGCAAGAATGTTACTATTTAAAAACAATTCCTGACTTGACATATTGCAAGATGTAATATTGATTTATTAGTGCAGAATTCTGTTATTTTATATTTCCAAGAAATGAAATTAAAGTAGTCATACCTTACTCAAGGTACTGAAGCGCCGAGGATCTCTGCCAAATTTCAGTTGAACTTCCTCATGACCATAATCAACTTTAAACACTCTTGGAAATTGAGGCCAAGGATTATCTCGCCCTCTTCTCTGAGGTGGCTCTGGCAAAATCTCAAAAGTTGTTATTGAGTTGGCACCTTGTCTGAGAGATGTTGCAATACAATCACATCCAGTATCACCTCCACCTAAAATAACAACATCCTTATCTTTTGCTAGCAGGGCGGCTGCATCTCCAGGTACTGAATTCCCCATTTGCCGCTTCTGCCAAGCTTCAAGAAATTCCATAGCAAAATGGATTCCAGCTAGTTGACGGCCTGGAATAGGCAAGTCTCTAGGCCAGGTAGCACCAGTACAAAGCAAGAGAGAATCATATTCTTCCAGCAGATCCTATTACAATCCAGACAAAGTTAATAAAAATCTATTCTACCGAGATTCTGAAATTAAAAATGTAATTAGTATCTAAAAGGATATTCTACCCAAGAACTAACATTACGGTCAACAAGAAAACTTTATATGTATATAACTATTTGGCTAGGGAAGATGGATAGAAAGCAATAGTGTGTTTGGTCTGGAGTAGCTTGGGGAAGCAGAGTCCCTGGTCACTTTTTTCTAATATAACAAATAATTTTTGTATTTTATTACATTGAAAATTAAGATTTATTATTATGAATCCATTATAAACTTTTATCATATTTTGTTTCATAATCACTTTATCTTTGTGTGTCAGTTTCCCTTGCAAAACTTCCCACAATAGTATGTACAAGTACACACAAACATGCAAATGTTTGTCATGATCACTTAACAATTTGATCTATAAACATGAAAACACTAAATAGGTTGTACTGAGCATAATTTTCAATCTTAATATACTGAATAAGAATTGGTGGGCAAGCAAGCGAGTTCATAGAATCTTAGACGGCTACATTCCTCAGAACAGACATAACTTTTTCAGCCCGCACCAGACTAGTCAGTTGACTTCAGTTTGTAGGGGAAGGTCATCCAACTTCAGATATTTCTAGCAAACCTGGAAAAGTCAACAAAACTCCAGAGATAACCAAATTACAGGGGATGTCACAAGCATGTGACATGCCAAAAGGATGGTGCTAGACGTGACATTGGGGGGAAAAGAAGGAGAAGGCAGGACAGTCTGTGATGATCTGAGGTAGAGGAAGGATCAGCCTGGAAATTAGTGTATGATTACTTCTAAACAATTATATGCAAAGGTGCATATGCACAACTAGGCCACTGTATGAAAAGGTGTCCTCAAATAGGGTTCATCACAGAATGTCATGTCCTTAGAGTTCTTGCCCGTGTAAAAGTCACTCAAATTGCATGAAGTCTCAGAAGTTTTATTAACTTCATCACCTGTTTCATTGCAACTAATATGAAATAATCACTTACAATTGTTAATTTCATCAGAATCTGACTCGTCAATTGCTCTGTCATCTAAGATTTCTTCAGTAAATTTATAAATATCTTCCATTTCTCATCACACGTACACATATTAACAGTTTTACATAGCAAAAAAGCAGATTGAAACTTCACATGAAACATGGAAAGTAACTGAAGTGGGGTAAGGTGGAAGTTCCAAACAGAAACAATCCCTTTTATTTCAGTAACTGTATTACAGATGTACTTTTCCTACATTTGTGAATGTACAAGTAAATGGTATACCAGGTCAAAGATGCACAAGTACAGTATATTGTGTTTAACACTTCCTAGAAATATGCTGGAGATCCTGTAGGCCTAAAGGGTTAAACTGATAGTTGGAATTGCCTGTCTGTGAAGCAATAAAATATGTCAAATATGTCTGAGCAGTTGGCTGTCACGACATCCAGACACAGTCCTAAAGAAGTGGGCTCCAGTACTAAAAAGTATGACCTGTTGTTGCTTCTCAGACTTGTGACACTAACTATCATTTTAAGGGCAGCATGTTACTCTCCATCCCTCTTCACATTTCAAATGTCACATGAATTTATGTCAAAATAATTTGTATGGAAAGAAAAAGTAAAAAAGGGTGGCATCCTTGAAACTGAAGTTTGGCATTGTCACCTCATCTGTCTCTTTTCTCTCCATTATAATTATTTATAGGTACAGAGTGTCCATGAAAGAATGACCAAGTTATAATATCAACAGTGTTTTTTAGAGTGTTGTTTCAAGATCACAATTAAACAGTAAGTCATAAGTTGTGAACAAGTGCATGCACAAGTACTGCTTTGTTGCTTTCCCAGTCAAAGAGTCAATACTTTGTGTTTTCGTTTGTTAGAACATTTTAAAATGTTCAAAGTAATTGAATAACTCACTGACTGTGAAGTCAGATCAGTGATTCATTTCTTAAATTTACAGAATCTTACACCAGCAATTGGCAATTGGCAATTGTGTTAAGTGAATGGAGAAGCAATAATGAGTTAGGATTAGACAGTTTAGTGAAGGTGGTATCTTTCTTTGACGAAGGCATACAAAAACTGGTTTCCCATTACAAGTAGCTGAATAATGGTACTATGTAGAGAAATAGTGTGAGGTAGAAGGTAATGATTGATACTAAAATATCTGGAAAATATTGTTTCATTATTTCTTCAAATAAATATTGGTACTCCGTTTAAAAACAGCCCACATACATACATTCATTATATTTAATTATTTTCTTGCTGTTTTATATGGAATAACCAGACCTTTGACCAATAGATCATAGGAATTAATTTTATAAATAATTTAATTTCTATTATTTCTCAGAACACTCATTTTAAGAATTAATTAAATTGGAAGTATGCTTACATTATTTCATTATCAGTAAATAAAGGACTGTTAAAGACAAAGTATATTAAAATATATAAAATGAAATCTGAAGCATTTTTGACATTAATTGGTAACTAGACAAACATTAAGATGTCAGAAATTTTGAGAAGATATCTTTTATTACTTAATGTTGGGATTAAATTTATCTTTATAAAATATATTTAATATAAATAGTCCTGTTAGTGACATTTATATAATAAGGAAAACCATAAATTTATTCAATAAATGGTAAACAGTTGTTTTTACGGTTCATTTATATTTAATCCTTCTATTCTATGTATGCTATTATCATGACTGATACAAGAAGCATATAAGGAAATGTAAGCAACCGGATGAGCATGCTTATTTTCTGAAGTCATTGATAACATAATATTTAATATTACCTTGGCTGATATGTCTTTTCCAACATTAATATTTGTTTTAAAATCAATTCCTTCTTTTGCCATGACATTAACACGGCGCTGCACTACTTCTTTAGATAATTTCATTGTCGGAATGCCATACTGAAGTAAACCACCCACTCTATCATTACGTTCAAAGACAGTGATTAAATGCCCTGCCTGTAAATAAAATAATAGTATTAATATTTTCTGAACTTCTATTTGTACAGAGTATGTCATTAAATTAATGTGTGGTTAAGTAGCAGTAAAATTCTTTGTCCCATGGAATAGTGTCTTAACACACACAAAATATGTTAATCGTTCTTAGTTGCTTATATGTACCTATAATTTGATATGAATAGGAAAAAAACTGTACTAATTGCTTACTTGAGACTGAATATTGTTGTTGCTAAGTTGGACAGTTCAAATTATTGTAGGTTTTACCCTTCCTGCAGGACAAGGAAAACATCTCCAAAATTTTAAAGTGCCTTCATAGCAACAACAGTCTTCAGTCTCAGGTAGGCTATAAATCTTAGTCTATATCTTCCTATGGATTTAAATTAATTTATCTGTGTAATTACATATATAGGACTACACATTGTGTATGCATGTTTACACCTGGATAGCAACTGCAAAATAATTCAATAAAATAATGAAAGCAAGCATGTTGTACATTCAAAGAAGTGTTTGGAATTTCTTTTTATTTACACTACTATTGGCTTAAGTACTGCCATATTTAGAGATTAAAGCTTGTTAATGTGATTAATTAAATATGATACTTCATACCTGGTAGAATAATTTGAAACACTGTGTAACCATAAATTTTAATCTCTACAAAGCAGTGTTAAGAGAAAACAATAATAAATTATGAGAAGTTCAGTCATCGTTATAATAGAAAACCTTCATATTTATTTTTATATACCTTAGGCAAGGGTTTTAATGTTCCCATCTGAGTAATGTTAGTAAACAACAATGTTTTAATGCCTTTCATCACCAACGCCTTCTATGCTTCAGCCATTATAGCTATCACTGTTTACAGTCATTAACCAGGTGGAAACCCTACAATCTTTTATTAATGCAATTCATCATGAAATCCTTTCATCTGTCAAATACCTTGTTCAACTGATGTGCAGCGGCAAGCCCTGCTGGTCCTGACCCAACAATGGCAACTTTCTTCCCAGTGCGGAATGTTGGTGGTTCAGGTCTAATCCAACCTTGTTCAAATGCATGATCAATGATAGCACATTCTATGTTCTTTATAGTAACAGGGGGCTCACTTATACCTAAGACACAAGCTCCTTCACATGGAGCAGGGCAAACTCTTCCAGTGAATTCTGAAATTCATAGCAAGTGGCAGCATATTAAGTGGTTGTAATGATTTAAAATAAAATGTCTGTTAAAAAGTACCCACAAGAATGTAAATAAAAATTAACAGTTCAATTAAAATTAATGAATGCTACCATAATCTAAGTTATTCAGAAGTATTTTTGTTCACTTTTCAGAACCATACTTATTATATAATTGTCAATGGCAGGAAAGTATACATTTGTTTTCTCCCTTTACAGCAGATCCCAATGCTCATGGCCTGGAGGTACTTTAATATTCTTTGCCATTAAATTCCTTTCCAGATTGGTCTCATCCAGTTTGTTCTCACCAGGACTTGCTTTTCTTTCTAAGGCAACATTTATCATCAAATAGGTGGCTGAGACATGCTCCTCCATTGGCCCATTCTATGTCAACCTGTTCATGAGGCAACATTTATATTCCTCTCCTATAAAACCTTTAACCTCAGTCTGGTTCATAGGTAACATCATTATACTATGGGCAATTTGCTGCAAACCTCAACACCAAATACTCTTAAGTTAGCTTGGAAATACTCCCCCACCACCAACTTACTTGGTGGTGACAAACACCTCAGTTATAGCCTAACTCCACATCAGATCACATTAAACCTACCAACTACTGACATTCCACTTTGAACAATCTAGGCACCTACACAAACCAGTTTTGTTTTGTTTGCAAGCAAAAGCTAGCCACACAGCAAGTTTTGTCTGCTCAGTCAATGGCTGGCTATCACTGGAAATGTTTTCCTAACCTTCTGATGAAGAATCTCAAACCTTACATGGTGCCTGCCATCTAAACTTTCTGTCTCCCATTCCTGTCCTTATTGTTTAATTAGCCTGGCAAAGTCATTTTCTGACAATTTATTATAAATATACAATAACAGAAAAGAGAGATAGAAAGTTGGTGACATACCCGAGGTTCACAGAAATTTTTGGAGGCACCACATCCTTCATCAGAATCTTAGGAAGACATTTCCAGTGATTGGCTAGCCAATGTTTTAGGTTTTAGCACATATACATATTCCAATGGAAATACATGTACTGATGTTACGGGTGGTCGGTTTTTTAGTTTATTTTTTTTAGGAGGAAAGGGGGGGGGGGGGCAAGGTGAAGGATACTATCTATAGTATATTGAGTTCAGGGCTTTGTCTGGACTGTAAGACAAGTTGAAATGAAAGTTCCCAAAGATGGAGTTCAGCTTATGAAGAATCAGGAGGTAGCGTTTTGAGGGGGGTCAGTGTGAACCACTGGTGGAGATTGTAGCTTTGGGCATGGGCAATTTTATATATATTGTAACATAAAATGTTACACTTAACAATGCAGGCCAGCTTGCGAGTTGCAATTGTTGAGGAACGACGCAGCCCGGGCCAACAATGTAGTCTGGCGAGACTTAGAGAGTCGTCATGGAGTAATTGGAGAAGCAGGTTGTGTCGGCGGGACGATGGGAGAATGACCACGCCCTGCAGATATAATTATTTCTCGTGCTCTGATTGGAATTAAAACTACTAAAATCCATTTTTGGTGTTTTTTGTGAAAAATACCTGGCGCCCAAAAAGAATTAGAAATCCTTGAATACGGAGGAACGCGGAATGCGCTACAAAATATATATATATATATAATCACCCTATCCACTGCCCAATATAGAAAATGGAGGCTATCCCTCACCTGAACTACAAAAACTAAACTCCATTAACCACCTTACCTAAACTGTAATCCAACCCAGATATAAAAAAAACATCCAACAATTCTCCCCACCTGACTAAATATTGACTTCAAATGCCAACCCAATCTCTGCAACATCCTCGTCCACCCCTGTAAATGCCAACCTTACATACTATGTAAACCAGGTTACCAGATTGCCAGCCTTGTGGGACTAGATGTAGGGCCTATATAAGCCACACAGATAGGCAGGGCAGCTTCAATATTAACAAATCCATGAAAACAATCTGTGGTTATTGAAAAGTAAAACTCATTTTATCCACAAAATATTATTCACTAATAAGAAAATACCATTAACACACATTTATAATGAATAATTGTAGTAACTACTTATTAATCACAGCAACTGGACAAAAACTTAATCCAAACTGAACCATAATTCATTAAGAATGAATAAGAATAGGTAACTTATTTAATATCATATATTCCAATAATTAATTTTAATCACCTGGAAAATTATTTGTTTGCAGTAACTGATTCAAAGCTTCTTTCCAATTACTATGGAATATCAAGTCATTCCATTTGGGAATTATATTACCTAAAGGACATCCATGAGAGCTTTGACAAAATGGAACACCACATTCCATGCATCTAGCTGCCTGAACTCTCAGCCCTTTCCTAACATGACCAAAATTATATATTTCATCCCAATCTTTGAGACGTTTCTCAGCAGGACGATACATTCCCGTTTCCCTCTTGTATTTTACAAAACCTCTGAAAATAATTAGAATTGATTGTGTAATTAGTGTAAAAAATAAAAACAAAATGTAAAAACTAATTTTATTTTTTAATATGAAAGAAAAAAAAACAGATAACAACCCATTGAAAGCAATCAACTGCAAGTACAATGAACTGAAAATAATTTTCCACTAAAATAAAAACAGTTAACCAAATCATATTGTGAAATTTATATGGATATTATATAACTGGTTTTACTAAAATTGTGAAGAATGTGAGGGTCACATATAGATATATATTTTCCCCATAATGCTAGAATAATTAACAACAGGACATGGACATGGCATATTGGAAACCTATGAAATGAGGGTTTTTTTAAAAACTAATAATTAACAGATTAATTTTAAGATGCTTTGGTAGGACGACTAACAAGTAGAAAACCAAATGATCCTTTATGCCCCTTAAGAAAATATGCAATTGTTATGACAATGTTCTAAAAACCCAACAACTCTGGACACATGGCTTCACAAATTTGATGTAAGTGTGGGGCTTAAAGAAGATTATCGGGAATGAATTATAGATTTCTGTTTGATCAACCCATAGACTAATAATAATTTTAATTTTCATAATACGAATTGGCTGAGTAAATATGTTTACATAACATACTAGTATAACCAAAACCACTCACAATTGTATTTTGTCACAACTATAGAGCCATTTTCATTAGTATATCTATAAAATATTTTCACATTAATCGCCATGTCAATATACTAAAACACTGTACATATGTTTAAAACGCGTAGCTCTGGAAATCAGTTAAGAATGGTTATTGCATAAATTCATCAAAATTTCAATTCAAAAAGGGAAAAATTGTTTCAAGTGATGCTCAGCCAAATGCCATGAAACTAAATTTAGAAGATCAGAATGGAAAAATGTTGACCAGACCAGGGAATCAAACCCAGGATCTTTGACGAAGCTTCATTTGAAGCAATTCTTCTCTCTTTGAATATTTAATTGTTAACTACCTTGTTTTATCCAAAATTTTATCTAATCTCTTCTTTTCCATGGATCCATCAGTAACAGATTCCTCAATGTCACGAATTTGATCACCATCACTTGTTACCAATACGTCTGTTGCTCCATTGACAGTATTTGATGTAACCTTTTCTTCTGCTAATTGCTTAAGAGCTCTCTGATATTCATACGGGAACACCTGTAGGTAATTTATGCAATTAGAAATTAACAAAAGGAAGTAAAGTGTTTATTAAAAAAATACAGATACAAAAGAATGAAGTGATATCATGAAGCGTTGCCTCAGTTCTCAAGCATTGCCTTCAAATAATTCAGTGGCCATTTGAAAGACTAGTTATTTAAGTTTTGAATGGTTCCTAAAAAATGATTCAGTCCACATCATTCTTCCTGCAATGTTCAGCCATTTCTTTATCCTTGGAATGGAGAGTCCTGTGTAACAGGTCTTCTAAATTCACAAGTTCCCTAAAACAAATTTTGTTGCAATGGTACAGCATGCATTTTAAAGGTGATCCAATGTTGATCCACCCATCCTCTCCCAAGAACCTACAATGATGCTATTTTCAAAAGTAAAGGAAAAAATTCAATTGACCACAAGTTTCAAAGGAATAAATATAAAGTGTCCATGCTAATAGGAGCACAAATCAAACTTCCTATTAGCTCAAAATACCTCTATTCACCGTCTGGCGTGAGCTGAGAATACTTCTAGATTTGAAACCATACCTACAGCAGTGCATTGAGTCACTTGTCAATGATGACAAAAGGAAGCAAATTGAATTTGCAATTTGACATATAAGATGAAGGAAAACAAAACCTTCATTAGACATTTTTAGTGATAAAGCAACTATTCACTTGAGTGGCACAGTGAACTTCATGATGTGTGTATTTAGGAAACACAACATTTATATGACAACCAAGAGAAGATTTATGGCCCCCTCTTCTTTAAAATAAACACTGTTACAACATACGCAAACCTACATATACTCCAAAACTGGATTTACACTTAGCTTCAAGTAAATTTAAATAATTTCATTTTCAAAGAAGATTAAGCGTCATTCCATTTGCTACTGATGGTACATGTTTTTATAATTGAAAACGTGCTACAGTGATGGGTTGAAGGAGCGCTTATGCTTTGTCTGAGACATCCCCAGACCTCGCTGTGCATAATGTTTTCTTAAAGAAATATGTTACATATTATATTTTGTGTTTCATTGCTACCCAATAGTATATATGACCTTAAATTGCAAATTGTGGATTTTGACATACTAATATGCAACTCCTCTGCGGACAGAAAATTTAAGTTTATTATCTATACAATATTTGTGACTTTGCAGGATTTTTGTGTTAATTTTCTTTAATAAAATGTTTTGTAGTTAAACCTGTTCATTCTTTAATTATTATTATTAATAATTATTTTAATTATCACTAATTAATCATTACCAACCCAATCTTGACTGGCATTGACTCCTCATCACAGTTCAGTTCCTCTACAAGGAACTATTAATCACAAAAGTATAGTATATATTTTTTCTTCACTTCAATATCATAAATTAAACTCACCTTGACAAATCTTGTAGTTGGCTGTGGCCAGGACTGTAACATTTCTTGAGCAATAAGAGAACCTGTTTTCTGGTGAAATTCTACTAAAAGGCTTTTAACATAAGCAATGTCCTCCGTCCGATCAAGTGGTAACAATTCCACCATTTCCATATTACACTTACTGTAATTAGAAAGTTTATTAGACTTAAGCAAATTGCAAAATTAATACTTTTCTTTTGATGCTCATCAACAAAGTATACTTTGCAATTTTCATTAGACTTTTGTACAGACTGAACATACCTTCTGAAAGATCCATCTATGTCAAACACGTAAGCAATTCCTCCTGACATACCAGCAGCAAAATTTCTTCCTGTTAAACCCAATATAACAACACATCCCCCAGTCATATATTCACATCCATGGTCACCAACACCCTAACAAAAATTTTTAATCAAATAAAATTAGATTTATTAATATTTCAATTGTAGAATGTAATGTAAATATATGTTTATAAGTTTAACATTGATAAAATAACCAAAATTGCACAAAATCTTTTTTGGCCATTTGCAATGGAGTAATATAAATTTTATGAGAAAATAAGTTATCATTTTTGATCTCATAGGTTCTTCTAAATACTAATGGCTGAATAACTATTACCTACAGATCAATCAAAGTTTTGGAAAGACCCCCCAAAAAAAACAGATTTATTTTACAGATATAGACTTGAGATACATTATTCTTTTAAGTTTATTGGCTATTATAGACTAACTTGATATATCACAATAGATCACTTTTAATATTCCCTAATTAAAAAATTAAAAAACCATTAGGTTTAATTTTCAACACACACTCTTTTAGTTATAAAATTTTGATTTGTCTTATTTCACCTTTAGTAACTGTGTTCTTATATTTAAAAATTTGAAGCTAACCACAGTTTTCATTTAAAATATGACAAATACATGATAAATTCAAATTAACATAATTGACATATGAAATATATGATTTATAAAGGTTTTTTCTATCTCTCGTTACAGATAGATATATTTTTGGAAGTGCAAAAGAAGGTTTGGATGAGTGTCTTCTATACATACACACACACACACAAGCAAACAAGTGAGGATATCACATTGACAAAATATACAAATGACTTTGTTCTTATAAGTATAAGTATGTATATATACACACTGTCAAAATACTTGATGCAATTGATAAGGACACGAAAGAGAGAAAGAATAGTGGTAGGTTACCTTAAGTAGTTGTCTGACGCCATAAGAGGTAGACAAAGCAATGTGCTCCAAGAAAAGCATATGTTCAGACATAGTAATATGTTCTAAGAAAAGTGTATGCTAAGAGGTAGTAGTACACTCAAAGAAAATCGTATGCTCAGAGGTAGTAGTACACTCAAAGAAAATCGTATGCTCAGAGGTAGTAGTACACTCAAAGAAAATCGTATGCTCAGAGGTAGTAGTACACTCAAAGAAAATCGTATGCTCAGAGGTAGTAATACACTCAAAGAAAATCGTATGCTCAGAGGTAGTAATACACTCAAAGAAAATCGTATGCTCAGAGGTAGTAATACACTCAAATAAAATCGTATGCTCAGAGGTAGTAATACGCTCAAAGAAAATCATACATTCAAAGTGTAGAGAGGAAAGGAAGGAGGAAAGTCTGAAAATTTAGGCACAGCTTGGAATGAAATGTAGGGTGTGTGAAGTGTTTTTAACAATCAAGCTACCATGCCAACCCAAGATTTTAATAAATATAGCCAGTCTTGTTAAGTGTGGATAGTTAGGAATGATTAAGAAGAAGGAATTAATAGAGAGAACAACCATCGAGGATGGGTCAGTTTGTTTACTGGACAGTGGATGAGTCATGGGATGTTTGTTTATGGAGGAGGGAACATTTTAATCTATGAAAAGATTGGGGATCCATAGGATGTAGGTGGACAGACTGTTCGAAGAGGAGCTTAGCCTATAGTGTGTATTAAGATGACTTGAAAATACTTAATCTACAAAAAAACACAAAAAAAATATACAAACTTTGTTACCTCTACAACAGCTATTACTCCAGAGTTACGAACTGAAAAACGTTCAGCGGCTATTCCTCTGAAAAATGCTTTCCCACTTGTTGCTCCATATAAACAAACATTTCCAACAATAACATTTGCATCTGACTTGAATGGTGAAGCTTTTGGTGGGTATATAATAATTTCACCACCAGAAAGTCCCTAAAAAGTTGAAATGGTAAGTACTGGTTTTTTTAAAAAAAAAATATTAGATAGTTCCTAAAATTAAAAAATATGGCTTATTATATTGGTAAACATTTGACTTCTACAGTATGTTTACATCACATTTTACGCTTAATCTATGTCAAGAAATAGACTCAATTCCCTAAGAACACTTAAATCACTGTATTAATCTTTCAGTGAAGCATCTTTTTGAATATTGCATAGAGAAAATGAAATTGCACAAATTCATAAGAACCTAACTCCTATTTGAATTACAGTAATTCTATATTATAAATATTCTATGAATTTATAAATTCTATAATTCATTATTCTTTTCATAAATTTACCATTTTAATATTAGTTTGGCACAAACCTTTCCAACATAGTCATTGGCGTCTCCCTCCAGGGTAACATGAATTCCTTTTGTCATAAAAGCACAGAAACTCTGACCAGCTGATCCTGATAATTTTACATTAATGCTGTGTTCAGGTAAACCTTCATCTCCATACTTCCTGTTGACATGTACAAAAATTCACCAAGTATTTAATTTTTCACAATACTTATATGGATGAAATTAGGTTATATTAATTTTTAATGTATAATAGATATTATAATATTAAGATAATGTGATAAAAATATACACATGACTGTAATATTTGTATGAAGCATCCGAAAAACTTGAAACCAATTATTTTATATTATAAATTAAGAAGAAACTTACATAGAAATATGATAGCTTAATGTTGATGCAAATGCTCTATCTTCATTTCTTATATGGAGTTCAACATCAACTTTTGACCTAGTGCCAGCAAGAACTGGAGCCGCTGCTTCAATAAGTTTGTTATCCAATCGTTTCTCTAGTTGAAAATCCTAAGAGATATTACATTTCATTAAGAATTTTTACCTAAAATACATGTAAGTAGTGTAATATATTAAAAACGTGTGAAATAATCTCAAGTGCTGTGAAGTATTTTTTGTGTGTGTAGTATCTTGTGTGTCAGTCAATGCTAGACCCTTCTCAGACAATAGGAGCAGGTCCATTCAAAATTCAAGAAAAGGTTACCCCTGTCAAGTTGGAAAGTACACATAGCTAATTGGAAACAGCTACAGCTTAATGAACATAAAGCATGTGTATAGACATTTGATCGCATCTAGAAGCTGAAAATTTCCAATTGGCTGTAATTTTATAAATTCTATTTATGCTATTTAAAATTGGAACTGATTGGCTATTAGGAGCGTTCAAAGCCATATGAGGTGAAATAGATTGAAGTTTGTTACAGAGAGGGGTCATTAAATTGCAGGCTGCTAGCGAGAGCTCTGGAGTTCCAAGTCAAGATCAAGGAGATGTTCAAATTTTGCTAGATGTCTAGAATATTCTGGCCCAAGACACGACATGCAGCAGGCAGAGCATCATGCGGCCATCTTGTCCTGGTGCAGAGTCAACTAGAAGCAGGTCATCACAACTAGCACCGAAGGTGCTAATACCTGTTTGTATCATTGACTTAACATTTCAAAAGTTCAAATTGCCAGTCCTATTTGCCAAATAAACTTTGCTTCATTTTGGTTCACTCCTCAGGTGACCTGATATAAGGTGTTTATTAAATTCATTATAAATATAAGTAAATTCTAACTATGACAGTAGTCTGTTAAAAATATTTGTTCTGTAATATAATTTTATTTAATTTTTCTAGAAACAATCATTTACATGACTAATTAAAATGGTACTAGGAAATGAAATTTGTTTACTCATATCAATGTTAGATATACACCAGTTATTCAAGACATAGAACAGTATTATAATACATGTTCACAATTCAACATCTGAAGAAGAAAATAAAGTAATTTTAAAATGAAACATTCAGAAACTAATCTTACACTGAAACAAAAAATACATTTATAAAAAATTAACTTCTCCTACCTGTGTTTCAGAGGCACCTACTATATTAACACCTGGCCTCATATGAAGAGCATTTTTTAAAATGAGTCCAAAATTTAACATCTTTGCTTTCGGATTTCCAGAATCGCTGACTCGTAGCAGATCTGTGCGACCAATCAGATCTTGGAACTTGCGAATACCCAATTTGGCCATATGAGAACGGATCTGGGTTTTTATAAAATTCACAAAGTTGATTAAAAGATTAATTTCTGCATAAAAACAACATTTAATGAATATTAAAACAATTATGACCAACAATAACTAATAATAAATTGTTTCCAGATAAAATTAAAGACTCACTTCTTCGGCAAGCATGAAGAGGTAATTTATCACATGTTCAGGTTTGCCTTCAAACTTCTTACGTAATACAGGATCTTGGGTTGCAATTCCTACAGGACATGTATTCAAGTGGCATTTACGCATCATTGTACAACCAAGTACAATAAGAGGTGCTGTACTGAAGCCAAATTCATCAGCTCCAAGCAGAGCAGCTACCACTACATCAAAACCTGAAATTTAAGAACTCACAGTGAATAAGTTACAGAACTTTAAGATAAAATACTAAATTCAAATGTAAGGCATTAATGAAGACAGCAATGACCACAATTTTTATCCAATGTTTTGAACTTGCTTCCAAAATGTGTTCATTTATAAAGGGACAAGTATGAACAGTAAAATACTACAATATATGGGCCTTGATGTTTCAGTTAATCCTGAACATTAATGTTAATTAAAAAAGTATATCCAATAATTTCACCCTTCGAATAATATAACATGCTAATGCTGATGTTCCTACGAAAAATACCTGTGCGTATTTGTCCATCTGCCTGTAACACTATACGGGACCTTAGGTTGTTAAGAACTAGAACTTGATGAGTTTCAGCTATTCCAAGTTCCCAAGGCAGTCCAGCATTCTTGATCCCAGTCCAAGAACTAGCACCAGTACCACCATCATGGCCAGATATTACAATATGTTCTGCTTTTCCCTGTGAAAATACACCACCCCTTGTTATCAAACATACAATTTAGCTTAACTATCATTATAATGAAAAAAATTGTATGAATTTTTAAAATAAATTTCTCACAGTTTAGTGAACCTATTGGGAAACATACTTTGGCAACACCTGAAGCCACAACACCAACGCCCACTTCAGAAACAAGTTTCACAGAGATTCTTGCATTGGGATTAGCACATTTAAGATCATAAATAAGTTCAGCAAGGTCTTCAATTGAGTAAATATCATGATGAGGAGGAGGTGATATAAGTCCTACTCCTGGAACTGAATGTCTTGTCTTTGCAATATCCTTGGTAACCTGAAAACAATCATTTATAAAGTTGTATTTATCAAACTTCATTGAATTATAAATAAATAAACCAGCCAATTTAGTCAGAAATATATTTTATTAAAATTAAAAATTGGAAGACATTAATGGAATTAAAATTTGCTTAAACACCAATTTTAAATATACAGCATTCAAAATAATTCAGCCATGTACAGATATATGTGTGTGTGTGTACAACCATAATTTCTATTGGCAAAGTACAAAAATTTACACAACAAAGTAAATATTATTAAAGATTACCCAATACATCCAATAATTCGGTTGTTAATATGAAAAGTGATACTAATAATTTATATATGTTCTTACAAATTATTTTTTTACTGTGTAATGTACTAAACCATTGTTGATTATTAATATCAACAATATGCCCAATAGCATTGTGTATGCAAGTCAAATGCACAGACTTATAGATATTTTCTTCACAAAATTTTAATCATTTAATGACATTTCAAGAAATTAATTGTAAGTAATGTTCAAAAACTGTCACATAATTGTATTACTAATAGAATATTTATAAAATCTTATTTCTTTTTATTGTTTAGATATTCGGGCTTGCAAAATTTTTATATTTTCACCTGAAGAGTTTCCAAAAAGGAATAATGTGTTGTGCCAATTTTAATTTGATAAATATGTTATAATTTTTATGTATTAAAATATATTTCAAATAAATTTGGTTGGTTTATTCATTTATAATACAAATATTTAGTAACATTAATAATAATTCATATTAATAAGAAAATTTGGTAGTCATTTGATGGAATAAATATCATATGATACTCTGCTAGGTGGCTGACAATTGTGCAGTTAAAACGTACCATCCTGAAGATGGGGGGTTCAATACCAAAACATTTTAAGAACTCTATTTTGCCATGAATGGAGACACCTAGCTTCAACTTCAGGTAAGACACTGCCTTTCTTTTTGTCACATAGGTAAACATGTCTGATGAGTACCTGTACACTGTTAATCATACTAAGCATGTAACCTGTTGTGAACTGTTAAAAACAGTGTGGTGGCTGGCCGCTTATTCACTGACAGTTCACTGCTGGCCCACACACTGAATTGGTCTACTTTTCTCCTGAAGAAGGAGCCTGACTCCTTATCTTGACATCAATGGCACCACCAATTTCAAGAAGATAACCATCTTTCCCTCTTTCTTTTCCACATCAATTACTTTAATTATTTTGAAACCTGAAATCCTTAGTTTCCATCTGAGCTCCAGCAGATCAGCTATATTCAATTTGTAGTCATCAGTGAATCATCTCCTAATTTTCCAGCAGTTGGGTATTATTTTAATTGACTAATTTTTTATTTGTCTCATCATAATCATTACAATAAAAAAAAGTGTTTCACTAATCTATTGGTACAACCAGGATGGGCACCTACAATCCCATATTTACAATGAACGCAACGGATCATCAACCATACTTCATTATTGAGTTACATTAATTATATTAAAAAGTGTATATGTATGAAAATACCTTATAGCCTGGCAGCTCTCCACCTTCTCCTGGTTTGGCCCCCTGAGCCATCTTAATTTGTAGATCATCGGAATGTGCTAGATAGGAACTAGTGACTCCAAATCTTCCACTGGCAACTTGCTTTATAGCCGACCGCATATTGTGATCAGGATCTTGATCTAAATACCTATCAGCATTTTCACCTAAAGCAGAACAATTGAAAGTAATGGTAACTTTATTATTCTTTAAGTAATTTATATCTTACATCCATTGTTCAGTGCATTATAAATTGTGATAGTGAAAATACATCATTTTATTAGTTAATACTCAGATTTATTACTATTGTAACAGAAAAATAAATAAATGAATGTCTAAAACTAAAGGATAATTTAAAAGGGTAAAATTACACATTAATATATTTGTAAAGAATTAAGAATATTACATTAAATGATTTAGTTCTCACCTCCTTCACCAGTGTTAGATTTTCCTCCTACTTTATTCATTGCAATAGCTAAAGCTGAATGTGCTTCCAGTGAAATACTACCAAAACTCATAGCACCTGCAAATGTATATTCAAACAAAAGTATAAACAAAAATTGTGAGGATAATAATAAGATTACAGTTGGAAAGACAAACCTGTTGCAAAACGTTTTACAATCTCTGCTGCTGGCTCTACTTGGTTGATGTCTATTGGATTATCTGATGGAACTAGTTCCAATTGACCACGCAATGTGCAGGATCGTACACTGTCCAGAGTTGACTCTCGAAATTTGTCATATGCATTGCGACTATTATTAATTGCAGCTTCCTGAAATATATAAGGCACTGTCTGAAGAAAGGAGCCTGTGAGACAAGAAATATTCAAGTGCCAACAGGACACTGGAATGTAAAGAGAGAGAACATCTATAATAACAAGTAGTATATCATGTGGAAGTGGCTTTGGAAGTTTCTTAAGGCAGTAAAGGTAATGGTTTTCCTCTATTGGTCTGAGAGAATCCTCCACAAAAGCAGAAGGGGAATTGTACCCAGAAACCATTGAGCAACTCAGAACCTCAGGTTTGTGGATTTTTGGGAGTAGGCAGAAAGTGGGAGTTCTCGGGTAATTAGGAGTGAGCAGATTGATAGAATTTGGTTTTAAATTTTGATGAGGGCCCAGAGTTCTAATAGACTCATAAATTACAGAAGTCATAGAAGGATTATAAATTTTGTCATCTCCCAGTAGTCAAAGTGCCTCAGTCATTTATCAGAATCTATGAAAATTGTCTTGGAGCCCTTGTCAGCTGGGAGTATGACATTATCATTATTACATTTAGGTTACAGAGAGGTAGGTGTTTAGAACAGGTTGAGAGTTGAGAAAAGATGGTAAAGTTACATGGGAGATATAACGCTGCTGAAGGTTTGAAGTAGGAGGTTAGATAGGAGTTTAAGAGGTGATAGCTTGAAGGGTTCTTTGAATTTAGACAAGCTAGGTAAAACTGAGGCCCTTATCCAACACCAAAATATTGTCATTTGGCAGGGCTTTGAAAGAAATGTTAACAATAGTATTGGCATAGCTACTCCAAAAATTACTTAGCTCTAAAGAGGAGAAACAGGACAGAAGTTTTTTGTGAATTGGGAAAATGTGTTTGGAATTTGTGCATACTAAAATATCGTATTCATCATGTAGTAATTTAGTAAGATGGAATGATTAGTGGAATGAGTATCTGTAGTATGCAAAAAATGTACATATCAAAACCAGAAAGAAGAATTTGTGAGAGGACAGACAGGTTATGTCCAAGGGTTGCCTATAAGCGCCCACCCAACCCGTAATATTCTGGTCAGACCCTACAAACCCCACACCCCCAACCCACAATTGGCTGCAGACCATGTGGCAGAAACAGATGCCATGTCTGCCCAATACTCCCACCTACCACGACCTTCCAGAACACCACCAACAGCACTACAAACAAAATTAGGGAAAACATAACCTGTCTGTCCTCTCGCACCATCTACAAAATAAACTGCACACACTACCCAGCCTTTTACATTGGTCAGACAAAGAGACCCCTCCCCGAATGGATTGCCAACCACCGTAGTACAGTAAAACTTCACAAAACCCAATTCCCCATAGCCGCCCATGCCTATATCCACAACACCAACAACTTCAACCAGTGCTTCACACTGACACCCCTCAAAGCCCTACCTCCCGACTCTTCAGAAGCTGAACTCCATCTATGGGAACTTTCATTTCAGCATGTCCTACAGTCCAGACAAAGCCATGGACTCGACATCCTATAGCTCTTTATCTTCAACCTTCCCCCCCCCCACAGCACCTATAACAGCACGAGCTCATTGGAATTTTTATATGTAATAAAACCTTCTGTGTGCATACCGAATGTGTGTGTGGGTGTAAGTTGTGTATACCTTTGATATGTGTTTGAACAGTGGTTGTATGTATGAGTGTGTGTGTCAATATTTAAATATTGACACCTTTGAGGATGGCTGTGTTTGAATGAGTGTGTGTCAAGATGGGGGTGTTAGTATGCATCTCCCCAACCCCCATCAAGTCCTTGCCTCTACCCAGACCCTCATTGATAGAAAGTTGGTGACCTGGTGGGGTCAATTGTTTACGGCCTAAGCTAGCAGCACAGCAAATTTTGGCTGCTCAGTCGTTGGCTAGTCGATCACTGGAAATGTCTTCCTAACTTTCCGATGATGGGGGCGGTGCCTCCAAAAAATATATATACATACATATTCTTCAGAAAACAACATTTTCAGGCTAATGAAAAAAGTAATAAGGATTAGGAATCAGAGAGAGAAAATTGATGGCTTACCTGAAGTTGGCAGGCACCATGTTGAATGCAGGGTTCTTAAATTTTTGGACACCGCCCCCTTCATCAGAAGATTAGGAAAAACATTCCGAGTGACAGCCAGCATAATCAAATAAGGATAACATGACATTGTGAAATTGGTAATCATTAATAATAAATAATTTATAAATATGTATGGGAAAGAGAGACTAGTTTACTTATCTCAAATTGGCATCATCATGCCTGATAGTAATGAGAATGTCAACTTTTCAAGGCCCTAAGTTCCCTTCTGCTAAGATTGAACAACTGGTATGCTCATTACTGAAAAATGCCACTGAAAGTTTGAATAACTTCCTCCTGTCCTAAACGGAGGTGGTTCAGGCCTAAAAATTTGAAGAACTTCCTTCTGTCCTGAATGACTATGAACCTCAATTTCAGTTAAGCCACTCACTTTCTCTCTTTCCTTTCCATATCAACTAGTTGATAATGTCACAAAATGATACAGAATAAATATTGGCCATATTATATAATTATATTACATTATATAAAATCTGATCAAGTGTACAATGACTATAAAAATTTATTTATTTACCAGTGTATCTAATTATTTCTTTATATATCTAACAAATATTAAGGCAAATAAAATCACAAATGTTTGTAATATTTTCTTACCTGAAGATTTGCAATACTGAGTGGATCATTAATGTGCTTCTCACCACCACTGCGCCAATGATACAAGCCAGGATTTCTCAAAACCAGCATGTCAAATGATCTGTCTGAATAAGACAAGTAGTGGCGTTCATAGGTTTCTTGGGCCAAAACTTCGAATGTTACTCCTCCGATTCGTGACTGTGTTCCCTAAATTAATGAAGAATAAAATAAGATGACTACATTACCTTGTCAAGGAAACCGAACATTTAAAATTCTTTAAATTACCTTCACTTGTGACCACATATGTAATATGCGATTTTGCAACAGACTTTATAAAGAGATGTTTCACAACTCCCACGGGTAATATTTTATTTTGTTATTCCACTCACCCTAAAACATTTATCAATGACTTCATTTGAAAGGCCTACTGCCTCAAATATTTGGGCACCCTTGTATGACTGAAGAGTTGAAATACCCATTTTAGCCATGACCTTGGCAATACCTCGTTCCATGGCATCGCAGTAATTCTGAAACAAAAAAATATATTATTAATTTATTTATTTATTTATTCAGCAATTAAAAATAACCTCAATATTTTCACTAAATTTTGCTTATTCATTAATCCTTTTAATTATCTCTGTGTAAACCTAAACTGGTTTAATACACTAGTTTTTACTCAAATATCACATTAGTAACTTTCAACATTACTCCATCATATTCAGCTTACATAAAAAGACATACCTGGAACAGTGCTGCATCTGTAATGGATGATTCAAGAACTCCCTCATTCCTAAGTGATCGTGCCATTTCAAACACCAAATAGGGACAGATAGCATCTGCTCCATAGCCAAGCAGAACACACATATGATGTACTTCCCTGTACAACATTCACAAATCAAAAAGAAATAGTTAATTTTACAATTCTTGAGGCCTTTTAATTGACCATAACTATTTACTAACCTAGCTTCTCCAGTCTCCAGGATTAATCCAACTTTCATTCGTTGCCTCTCTTCTATTAAATGATGATGGGTAGCTCCTAAAGCAAGTAGAGTGCTAACTGGAACTCTGAAAAAGTATGCATTTTCAAATTTTATTATTATTACAACTGTTCAGTAATTCAGCAACAAAAAATGTATTAAAAAAGCTCTCTACAGGAATTAAAACATATTCAAATTAGATACTTTTCACAATGATTAGCCTATAATTAAAATTATACTTAAAAAAGTTATCTGTAAATAATACTAAAACTTATAATTATTAATTTTAAGAATAAGTTGTTTTATGAAAATTTGAAATACAGGATCATAAATAATTAGAACAATGTGCCACTAAAATACTTTAAATTGATAGGAAATTGAGGTGGACAGGAGAGGGGTAGGAGAGCACAATTGGTGGGGAAGAGCGATAGGGTTAAATGAGATAGAGGGGCAGGGAGAGGAAGAAGGGATGAAAAGATAAAGGGAAAGATACATAAGAGGGAGGGGTATGATCAGAGGGGAAAGAGTGGGAGGGGGGAGAGAAAAAGAGAAAGTGGGCAGATTACCTAAAATTAAAGTTTGATAGTTCCATTAAGGACCAGAGGAATTTCTTTAAATTATCTGAGGTAATCAGCCTCCTTCAGGAGGAAGAGCTTGTGTACTGACTGTACAGACTGGAGTTCTAAATACTACACAGCTTGCTATGACCCATAAACCATACACTCTTTGAAAAGCTAACTTTCTTTCTCAAGGGAAGGTCAAAGTTTTAATGGGTACTGTACACAGGTACACAAATGCTAATACACATGCACACACGAACATTCTCATATATATGCACATACTCTTACAAATATAGGTGGCCAGAATGGATGGTACGTTTTGGAGAATGTCGAGTCCAGAGCTTTGTACAAATTGTAGAGCATTTGGAAGGAAAATTCCTTAAGACAATTCAGCCTCTGGCAAGTCAACCAAATGAAGAATTAGTTGAAATTGATTATGTGGATCTGGGCACGAATAACTATTGTATATAGTGTTTTAAATCTTTTAGGGAGACATTTTTTGATCTGGCCTATGTAAAATGATGGCAGACTCTGCAATTTATTTGACAGATAATGTGAGAGGAGACATGGCTTATGTTTTTCTAATTTTGTATTTGTCTTCCTTTGCACATTACATAATATGTTTTTAGCAGGAAGTTCATATAGATTTTGCAATTATTCTTGAGAACAATTTGAATACAATATCCACATTAGTTTATTTAAATAAAACTGTAAGTGATTACTATTAATGTTTTACCTTTTTGGTCCTGCCAATCTGTCTGACAACACTATAAGTTGGTAATTATTCTGTGCAGCATTGCATGCTTCGTCGCAAATACGATCAAGTGTTTTTGAAAACCCCTTTGAACCATCTTCAACATCAAAGGTCATGTCAATTACCTTTGTCTGAAAAAATTTAAAGAGCCAAAAGAATTAAACTGAATTACTTAACTCACTTGACTGATTGATCTCTCAGGCATAGAACTAATGTTTGGTTTCCAAAATAGCATCAATTTTTTACTTTACTTACAGGAGAGGTAAAAACATATATTTTGTGACTTAAAAAAGTTACAATTACATTCTATTGCAGTATTCCATTAACTATATATTTTTATGAAACAAGACTCCATAAACAAAATTTTCACTGGATAAATGAATTGTATGTGTGTGTTGTGTGTGTCTGAGTAAGAGAATAGTAATATAAATTTTATGAATGTAAATTGATAATTATTAGTTTATAATTGTGTTTAGGAACACAATAATCAACTTTGGGCCTGCCTAATAAATGCAATTTATACTTCCTGCTTTACATAAATTTATAGTGTTAGAAATTCCTTACTGGAAACTGTGCTTAATTTTCAAAATCTGTATTTGGATTCTAGCCATAATTTCTAGCATAGTTCATCATTAATCACACTCAAAGTCTGAAATAGAATTTAAGAAAATTTCTATTGCATTAACAGAGTAAACCAAATATACTTACTCTCCACCCTCTGTAAGATGTTGCCTTTATTACTTCCAGGTCATGTAATGAAAGAATTGGATTATGTAAGAATAATCTGTGGCACTGCTTTTCAGAAGGTTCCAGCAGATTAGCCTCAGGTCCAATAGGGCACATCAATGACATAACAACCTTTTCACGAAATGGATCAATTGGAGGATTTGTAACCTAAAACAGTTTTGAATTAATAAGTACTACATTCCAGAAGTTATAAAATTAAAATATCGGACAGCAATTGCATAAATAGATAAGATAATAATAATAATACCTGAGCAAATAACTGTTTGAAATAGTCATAAATGAGGGGTTGAAATTGAGAAAGACAGGCAAGTGGAGCATCATTTCCCATGGATCCCAAAGCCTCTTTTCTATAATAGCAAAAATAATAACACAAAATAAATTAAGCAATATTTTTAAAAATTAAGAATATATACATTTCTTCTTAAAAGCATATGAGAAATATAACTAATTAATCATTTTTAAAATAAAATATACATACTTTGTTTGTATCATTGGTACTAGCAACATATTGACTGTTTCAATGGTGTAGCCAAATATTGAGAGACGGCGATCACCACCCCACATGTGAGCAAGCATTTTATCAGAAACACCACTTACACTTGCTAACAACTGATTATTATAACTTGGTTCTCCATCTGTTACAGCAGGATCTGTAGATTTGTGGGCAGCTTTGAGATCTGACAGCAAAATCTGTTGGCATGAAAAAGCTTTTTAGTTAAATTGTAAGGTAAACTTTAACAATGAAATAAAACAATCATGTGCTTATTGAATAACAATATATGTTTGTTTACTTCCACAAAACATGAAGCTATTCTTTTGGTTACTTGATGAGAGATATTAAAGATAAAGTGAGCCCATAAAACTTTTTCATAAGGAAACTATAAATTTTGTTAATAACATAGGGACAGTTTTAATAAGGCATAATATATTTGATATGGATTTTGCCAATTAACAATTGATAAATTACTAGGAATGAAAGCTAGAACCTGTCATTGCCAATAAAAGAAACAATGCAAAATGAAATAAACATAACTGACAGGCTATAACTTCTAGAAAACATCACCAGTACCACAAATAATAAGGGCAAAGAACCTCACCATATGGTGAAATATTTCAAGATGTCATTTAGGTCAAAAATACACAAAATGTTAAATCTCATAGAAATGGTAGAGATGGAAAAGATGTGAATAAATGAGAAATACATGTAAATTATAACTAAATTATACACAAAACACATTTAAAAAGCTCCAAGTATCAATAATAAAATAAAGGTAATAATATTAAGAGTAAAATTAAAAGACATCAAGCTCATAGTAAATGTAGTATTATAAAACTGAATAAATGTGACAAAACTTTTCAGTAACCAAAACATCCCAGGTAGTAAGCAGAATTCAGAAACATGTTTAAATTTCATTGCTATTTCCCATCAATTCATAGAAAAAAACTAAGAATGCAGGCAATATTATATTACACAAATTGCTAAAGTTAATTATTTTTTATAAAGAAAGTCAATGAATAACTCATGCACAACATATTCTATACATATTGCTTGATTTCATTATTAAGCAATTACATGTTTTAATTTACAGTCAAGGTAAATTTGTAATGATAAAATAATATTTCATGCTGACCATTTATTCTGTTGTCATAATATGTAATAATTCTATAAAGTGTTACAGTCACATTTTCAATCTGTATTGTAATGAATTGAACTTGTATCCAGCTCAGTTGATTGACCGGTCATAAAGTGAGGCTCATTGTTCAGAAAGGGGGTGAAAGATGACAAGAACATTGGGAGCCCTTTTTAAGGGTCAGATAAGTAACAGACTGGAGTGGAGGAAGCATACAGTGTTTCGGCTAAGAGAGATTAAAAATTTAAAGAAAAAGTTTCAGTGGTTTTAATAAAGTGCAAGCTTGTGGAAGAAATATAATTTTATCAACAGTAATCATACAGACTCCTGCAGCAACACCTGAACATCCAGATCAATGCCAAGAGAGTGTAAAATCGTCACATGCTGTGTGTGGGGACTCCAAGAAGTAGGCTAAAAACGAAATAGCTCTCAATAGCTCTGAAATTGGTTGTCATTCAAGCTAAATTTCCCCACCATACCCTGATGATAGTCGCCATGCATAAGAACATTTTTTAATCAATCAATGAATGTATCCGAATTAATATTTCCAGTTCAAAATTAATATATGAAATTAATACATCATAGCATATTTAACTATACCAGTATATGTGCCAAGGGGAACAGAATTTTCATACCTCACAACACATACCTAAATGCCTAGAGTAATGTGACACTCCTAGGCTGGGGGAAAGAGGGGTGGCAAATAAAATAATGCAAAAAATACCAATATCAGAGTTTAATTGATAATTACAAGGACTTATAGTCGTATTGCAGTATAAGTCCAATGTCAAATTTTTGGGAGTAGTAACACTTTCTATGGTGGAAGGACAAGAAGGTGAGGTGACAAGAAAAATTAAATTCCTAACAATACCACAATTAATATTGAATCAATTTTTTTCATTATTGCTTAAGTGAGCAGTGACATCTCAATATTGATTAAATCAAGTGTTTAGATCCAGTAGTGTGAAAAGATTATGTATTCAAAATGACAGAAATAAAAGAAGCAACCCCTTTCATTGTAATGGGATCAGCTTAGCAATCTCTCATATTTGTAAACAAAGGACTTAAAATCTAAAAATAAAAAAACAATCTGAAAGTTAGATACACCTAGGGGTTGGTGTAAAAGGGGTGAGGCAGAAGTGAAAATAATGAGAAAACTACAGGTATAAACAATAGTTGGCACATCTGAGTAAATATAATTTCAACACCTATCTCAATGTTAAAGGCTAATTTAATATAAGACAATGTCAAGGACAATGAATTTCTTCTGGAATAAGGATATTTTTTCAACCTGGGAATGATATGCAAAGGGCAGGTATGATTACCATAAAACCTTTTCATGGACAGTGTGAAATTAACAGACACCTTAGAATGTGTTGTTTTGGAAGCAGTTTCAATCAACTTTGCTACAAAATTAATTATTTTATTGCAACAATACACCAAGTACTGCATACAGAGGTGAAACATTTTTGGGGCCATAGCAACTTTTTAAATTTCTTACAAAGACTTCAAAGTAACACATAGGACTAGCTAGCTCTTTTCCTTTTAACAGATTTAGAGAGATGATCATATCTCAGTGGGAGACAATTGGGTGTGGATTTCATGCTCAAGTTTAAATTCAACACTTTCCTAACATTGTGGCACAAGCATTCCTTAGTTTATTTTTAAATATTAAATATAATGGTTAATGAAACTTCATCCACACACAAAAAAAATGGATCAAAGGTCAAATTCAGAATGCAGCAGATATTTCCTGCATAAATTAGACATAATGGCATAAATTTACAATAATTATCTTCTGTTTACATGCTATGTTTAATATGAAATTAATTCAAATTTTGGATTTGAATACCAAGAAGCATTAGTCTCTATCAATATTATAAATATTTTCAGGTTATACTTCTTAAAATAATTTTTATATTTAAAGTGGTTAATAATTGCATAAAACATGCACATTTTTTGCAATACAACATGCAAGACAAAGTTTACAATGTTAGCATTATTATAATTTCTTCTACATACCACCCTCTCATGACAAAATGAATTTTTATATCGTAATCTTCTGTTCTGCAAATAGCAATAAGCTGTTTAAAATAAACAATGATTTTTAGACTGCATATTGTGTCCAGGCAGGTTCTTATGATTCTTGGAATATTTGTAAAAAGCTTTGTGTTAAACATTAATAAAACTCAAAAACTTGGTTCCTAACATATTACAAAAAAAATTAGACATAAATCAAACTAGCAGCTTATGTGAATTTTACAAACAATTCAACTGGTTCTTACAGAATTTTTTTAGCTATCTACTTTGCTACACTGAAAAACAAAACTACAATCAAATCTACAATTCGGATTAATTATTTCACTCACCCCCTATTGCACCAGAGCCAGCAACATAATGAGAAGGGAACAAGAAATGAAACATGACATTAAAATGTGTGTAGGAAGTATACATAACTGTAAATACTGTAATTGCTAATGATTCAAAGTTCATAAAATTTATATATTAACAATTTAGTTATTGGGTTAGTTACTCTGCATTACTTCTCTGACTTTTCAGTCTTTTAATATGTACTTCAACAATGGACTTCAGTGAGTAATAAAGCAAGTAAATGTTGTAATTTTAATTTTCTTCTTTGTAAAAAAAAATACTTTAGCAACATAATAAAAACTATATTTTTACATAGCCAAAGAGTCTTCTTCATAAGCATCTTTGAAATATATTAATTTGTGATATAATTTAAAATGGGGGATTATAATCTATATTTCCTTCCTCTATTTTCACAAGTACCCTACATGGATAAATTTCTTTTTAAAAACTTAATATATCCATTGTCCACATTTCCACATTATAATTATAAAACAATGAAATTTAGTTAGGTAACCCATTTTATATGCATTTCCTATGATCTAAATGGTTGATTTCACCAAAGCTTGGTGAAAATTAAAATCTATTTCATTCGGCCTTTTTCAAAAAAAAAAAAAGGTCAGTGGTGAAGAATCTTAATTATTAAATAAATATTAATTATTTAATCAATAAATATTGATAAAATAATTGTTAAATCCTGTACCTGTTCTTTTAACCACAGGGAGTGTGGTCTACTTCTAGAAATTTGCATTTTCAGCTCAACATCTTGAATAATAGTCTTTTCTTGTGTGTCAACCAACAGCATTCTGCCTGGTTTAAGCCGGCTCTAAATTAATTATAAGTAAATTAGTTATATTTCATAAAAAAATTAAAGATTATTATTTTCTTCAATTAATAAATGATTATTAAATGAACTTACTTTCAGAATAACATTTGCAGGATCTGTATCATAAACTCCTACTTCAGAAGCCATAACCATTATGTTATCTTTAAGTACATAAAAGCGAGAAGGACGCAAACCATTCCTAGTACAATAAATGTATTTATGAATAAGTATAAATTACTCCTATGCATTTTTGTATAAAATTTGATAACTGAAAATTTGGCAGTGTCATTAGAAGTGCTAGTGTTATTTATAAACATAATACTATCATTTTCTTTTGCCTGTAATCTAATCTACCATTAGGAATATTTTCTAACAAATTTTTAAAATTGCTCAAAACATTTACCTATCAAGAATAGCCCCAACATAGCGACCATCTGTGAAGGTTAGTAATGCAGGTCCATCCCAGGGTTCCATTGCACATGCTGACCAGTGATAAAAATCCCTTTTCTCTTTTGGCATAGTTAAATCATTCTGCCAAGCCTCTGGTACCATTGTCATAACAGCCTAAAAAATAAAAATTTCTCAAGTCCTTTATTTTCAATATCTTACCAAATAATTCACAGTTAAAACAATAGGGATTTACAATGAAATCTTATTCAATTATGAATCAGACACACCTCAGGAAGTGGGCGTGATCCTGCCATGACAAGAAATTCAAGTACACAATCAACAGCTCCTGAGTCCGATAAATTTGGTTCTACAACTGGGTACAATTTCTTCAGATCTTCACCAAATGCAGAACTTTTCATTACACCTTCACGTGCCTTCATAAGGTTTACATTGCCTCGTAAAGTATTTATCTCACCATTGTGTGCCAACACACTGAAATTAGAAAAGTATCATAAGTGAAATTAAATTTGAATATGATAAACAATTAAATGAAAATTTTAATTAATTTATTACCGTAATGGATGTGCTCTCTCCCAACTTGGAAATGTATTTGTAGAAAATCTTGTATGCACTAATGCCAAGTATGTATCATAATTAGGTGACTGTAACACACAGAAATTAGAAATTATATTTTTTAATTCCACCTACTTTATTAAATCTACTTATACACATTTGTTACACTCTCTTTAAATTAAACTATTTAAAAGTAATTTTTTTTGGCAACTACCCTTATATTTTAAACTGATTCATATGCTTGATTTTCAATGGTAGGTACAAAAATGTAAATAATCCTTTTATATGGTCCACAGGGTCATAATTAGATTTGAACTTTATACAAGAGTATTTAACAGATGTAAAAATGTGAAAATAACAGTCAACTAACACTGTATTTTACTTTGTTTCAATATTTCTTACTTTTAAATCCTTGAAATAAGTCCATAGTTGATCAGATGTCAGTTGCCCTTTGTAAATTATTATGTTCAGTGACAAAGAACAAATGTAAAATCTTGCTCCTGGTTTGGGAATAGTATGTGTTGCCCTTTTGCGAAGAACAAACACCTGCAAAATAAAATATACAATAAATTTTTGAAGTAGTAACACATTCAATACAACACAATTATAATTGAAGATATATTTTGAGCAAAAACTATCAAAAGACCACACTAAAGTGTACTGAGTAATAATTAAAAGTATTAAAATTTTAAAATAAGATTAATTGGTTTAGTTTAACATGATTTATCATGTACAATACCATTAAAAAACACTTAATCATACATTCTGTTTAATTTTTATTCTGTATGTAATATAAGTAAACTTATTAGTTAAATATGAAGTACAACAACAGAAATATTGAAATTCAGATTTTACATTCCCTTCATTTTACACTGTAAATATTAGCCACGTTCACTTTAATTAAAACATGTGAGTTATATAATTATAACATACAAGTACAAAATTCCAATATTCAATAGAGAACATAGGTTTTCCCAGTGTAGACGCTGAATGAAGAGTTCTCTGGATTCCCCTGGGTGTATAGGTTTGTATGCCACATTTTAACAGCTGGAACCACCATTTTCTTCAGGTCAATTGCCATTCAGATTGCTTATAAAGTGTGAGCATGTGGTACTGGAGTGTGAGTCCCGATGATTGAATCTGGTTTGTAGGTGGAAGGGGTGGACCATTCACAATACCTACCTGCCTTGTCTCTGGAGATCTGGGTACACCTGGGTCCTGGTGGGCAGGCTTAGCAGCATTGCTCAAATGGAAACCAAAGTCTCTATTAATCAATCACTATTGACAGTTCTAATTGCCATAGGCTCAATAACACTACAGTTCCAGAAATTGTTAACCAAGCCTTTTCAATATGCATTATATGAATGCATGTTCAGCCATGGAACACTCATATTCACTCCTCTTTGGCTAGTAAATTTCATGCCACAAGAGCAGGGGGTTTGATAGACACTAGGTTTTCTGAGACCAATTTTGTTTTCTACCAGCAAAAAAATCTTTATATTGTGTTGTTTCATCAGTCTACTGATCTGGCTCATGGTTTGGCCAGAGAAAGGAAGGTAGATTATTCTCTCGGTGGGGTCCTTATTGTCTACATGATGAATCCTATCCTTTCTTAGGGCTTGGTCAATCTGCTGGTTGGTGTAGCTGTTTGTATTTAGACAAGTATTTAAATGTTCCATTTCAGACAGCAAACTTTCTGGGACCTATATAACTAAGGCTCTGTGTACCAACAATGTAGTATTAGGTAGAAACTGCATGCATGCATAAGCTTCCCATACACACTATGACCCAAAGAGCCAGCTGGTTTTCGCCTAACAAACACATTTATAAAGGAAAGTTTCCATCTTTTTTCATCTCCATCATGAATTATATATTGGTATGGCTCCTGTTTAGATATCATAGAAATTCATGTAAGGAATTGGTGCCATGTGACCAGATAGCAAACATATTATGCATGTATCTGAAGAAGCAGCTTCATTTTAGCTGCCCAGAATCCAATGCCCATAATGACCCACAGCTTAAAAATGGTGCACTCCAAGATAACCTTCATCCCATGGAAAGAGCAATGTCCACCTGTTTAAATGGAATACAAATACCAGTATCATCTACGTACCTAGTGACTCATTTAGATAAGTTAACATGGAAACAACATGTAGTTAAAAACTAAGGAGATAGCCTTAACAGTCGAGGGAAAGGAATGGTTACTTAATAGAAGGTCCAAGCTGCCCTTCGAAAATAAGCTACCAACCAATAAAACAATGCTTAAAGCAATATGGGTATATGGTATTGGACACTTGGGATACACTAGCTATCTTATTACAGAAATAATACAAAGAAATCAATAAAAAAAGTTACTTATTATGATCCCCAGTACACCATAGAATTTAACAGCTTTATGTTCAAATGGGTTCTATTCGAAAAAGACTATAGTAACTATTTTTAATAAGGTGAGGATACCACCAAAATAAAGAGGGTTGTATGATCTTATTCCATAAGTTATCGGCAGATAACCGACAACATGGCCTGTGCACAAAGGGTTCAGATTCGTAACTTCTAAAAGGCATTGTTGTGAATAATTTATATCATCACAAACATCCCTTAGCACAAGCTGTGAAGGATCAAATAAAACCAATTTTTTATATTTGAGTGACTCTAAACTACTCATCAGATGTTTACATAGGAAAACCCAAAAGATCAATAGTTGTACGTTGAGAAAATACCCAAAAATTTATTCGAGGGTATAGAAACTTTACAATTAGGTGATATAACTGCTGCAATTTGCTTTAATGAGAGAAATATTGCACGTTGCAACGTATTTAAAAAATAAGCGATTGTTTCTGGCTTTGACACGTTGGTCACACTTCCTAATGTAGGGTGAGAGTATGACATACTGAAAAGTTTATGAAATTGACTAAATAATCCAGAGCGAATAAAAGAGCAGAGAAAAGATTAATAGATTAGGAAGCACAAAATTGTCAAGATTATTGTACAGGAATTGATTGATTTCATTGAATTGGGCATAGCTTAAAATGCATAAAACTAATGAATAGACGAACTGAAGTAAAAAAGTTATATGCGAAAATAGGGAAAAAAATAAAATAAGATAACAAAAAACACTCCATTACCCCAATTAAACTATATATTTAAAAACTAATAACGGTGTCCTATTGTTCTCTGCACCTTTTCCTTGCACTTAACTTCATTACACTATAATTAATAAAACTTTATCTTTAATATATAAAATATATACCCTTTTTAAAAAAAAATTATTTTTACTTTCCAATTCACTCAATTTTCTTAATACTAACCCTATTGCTATTATTATATTTCTCTCTAAAATGAATGATCTTTTTTTTAATTGTTTCATAGTTTTTGGACTTTCTGTTAGTATGTTAGCAGGTAGACTATTCCAGTCTCGAAATGTTCTATTTAGAAATGAAACTTTTCCTGTATCAGTTCTCTCTTTCATTTGTCTAATTTGTCACGAGTGATCCCTTTTAGAAAAGTGAGTGGGTGGTGAAAGAAAAGCGTTCTTATTGCTCCAGGTTGGTTCGCTGTTGTATGTTCTGAATAATGCACAAAGTCGTGCAAGTTTCCTTCTATGTGACAAAGTTTCTTCCTCATTATCTCCAAGTTAACAAGATAATTTTAATGCCATTTTCTGAATTTTGTGCAGAGCCTGAATGTGCTCAGCCCTATACAGGTCCCAAGATGCTGCCCCATACTCTAGAATAGGTCACACAAAAGTTCTATACGCAACAGCTTTCTTTAGTTTTTTGAAAAGCCTTCGAACAAAGTTAGAACTTTCCTTCCTTAATTGGCCATTGAATGTGTGTTTTTACCCCATGATAAGTCTTTGCTAAACGTTACACCTAAGTATTGGCTACATCTATTAATTCTCCCCCTGGTTCGTAATTTACTCCCTCTCATATTTTTTGTTTTGTAAACCTAACAGTCTTACTTATGCATTATACTTATTTTCTAATAATTTCATTTGTAGTATAAGGCAAAGCCAAGAGTTGGAACTTTTGGGACAAAGGATGACGCTGGAAAATTCCGAAAGGTACAGAAAACATTTATTTCCGGCCCCAGCTCAGAACGGGGGTAAGGAGGGATGACGGGTCCAGCCACGTTCACGTAGGCTAACCAATAGATTTTTAAAAGTAGAGAGGTAGGGATGGAAACTTATCGTCGTCTCAGGGATTTTTTTCTGGGACGGACACTTCTGGAAAAGACGGCGAGTGAGACGGTTCCATCAGCGCCCCAGAACAAGCCAGCGTACCAGATATCATGATTGTTCCGGCTTTTGGCGAGTGTTTGTAACCAAAACCACCACGGTTTATCCTGGGAAAAAGATTCTCACTTGTTTAGCTCGCGGAATTAGTAAATTTGGGTATATCAGACCATTAGAAATTTCAACTAATTTATTTTTAGTTTTTTTATATATAATAACCCACATTTTTCTTTACGTGATTTATTTTATTTTATTCATTTCTGCAGAAAGAACCATCGCAGTTGTCGCCCAAAATCCCGACCACGTGTCTTTGTAACCGAAACCACCACGATTCAAACCACATACTTTCGGTGTATTTATTTTCATTTTATTTTACAATGACCAGTCAAAAACCAGGTCTAAATCTGATTGAAGGGGGTCAACGTCGTTTGAATGTTTAATTTCTCTATAAAGAATGCGGTCATCCGCAAAGAGTTTTATATTCGACTGGATGCCGACGGACAAATCGTTTATACATGCTAAGAACATTAGGCCTAGTACACACTTGTATAGAGGCAATCGAGAGACAAATTATTTAATAACAAAATCGCAGAACTTTCGCCTCTCTACGAGTTGTAGAGTACGCTTCGTTAATTTTGGTTTAGTTTTGCATCAATAATTCGGCAACTATTAATAGAAGATCTTCACTTTGCTTTTTCTTTGTGGGAAGTAACTAATCGTGATTATCGTACAAAGAAAAAGAAGAAGACCGTAATTGAAGAGATGGCCAAAAAATATTAAGAGTCCATAGGCGACGTAGAAAACACAATTTAAAACGCGAGTTTTATCGAGAGCATAAAATAATTTATCAGTCGAAGAAGAGAGGGGCATATGTAAAAAAATGCTTGGTTCCCATTACGAACACATTATTTCTACTTCAAGATTCATAATGAAGGGGTAGCAGAAGCACTGACTGCCTTGAAGAAGGAAAAAGTGAATTAGGAAGCATAGAAAACATTTTTTATTTAAATTTTAAGAAATAATATTACAGAACAGAAAAGAATATCATTTTAAGTGTTATTTAAAAAGATTTTAAGTTTTGTGATATACTTGGACTGAAAAGTAGTAAACGGAATGTTACCATGGAACCTCTCCTTCAGAAGAAAGACCGTACTCTCGGAATTCGTTCCGAAGTTTGATGTTGACTTTCGGGGCAAGTTATGGAGATAATTCATACAGTGCAGCAAAATGAAAGCTAAAACAATATACTCTGTTTTATCAGGAAGTATTGGTTTTGAATGGTACTCTAATAAAAGATGCGATCCCAACAAGCTCTGCCATATTTAGCTACTAACGAAGAACAAGTGTGTAGACGCGACAAAGTCTCGTAGACTGTCTCTATACATTTTTCTGTATACATGTCTATAGACTGTTGCTACACATGTCTATATACAATCGCTCTAACAGTAAACAATGTGTACTAGGCGTTAGAGATGTTTTTTCTGTAAATATACATCACGTTCTGATCTATGTCGATAAATTTTACAAGTCACCAAAAGAAAAATATTTTTCCATTAAATAAATTACATCTTGCCAACCTACTGTGCGTTGCTGCCTCGCATCACAAAGGTCCCGGGTTCGAATCCCGGCATGGACATGGATGTTGTGTTTTTTTTCACATTATCAAAACTACAGAAAAGCGAGTTCACCTACCGTACTTCCTAATAACCATAGTAGTTGATGTGACTCTTAATAAAGACAAAAAAATTACCTATTTTTTTCTAGTTTCTCCTCTGCATCAGCTATAATACAGAAAAATAAGAACTCTTATGAATATTACTAAAGGAATTAGTACCTCAGTGAATGAATGTAATTCCTTTTAATTTTGCAATACATTGTGAACTTATCTAATTAATAAAGTAATCAGGCTGAAAGTACTGATTTGCTGAAACGCATTTCTAAAGAGATGTCCTATGAGCATTTTAAAAATAATCAAAATATATGTAATAGGACGGACATTATTTCAGTGTTTTAGGGCAAAATTTGTGTTGTGAAAGTGAGGGAAAAACGTCAGATGTCCTTCAGCCTTTCGGTCATATTCATGTGCAAGTTAAAACCTTCAATCTATAAGTTTAGAATCCGTTCCAATGCGTACGCATGCTAGTCCATAATTATCGATAGACTAGCATGCGCACTCGTTGTAACGGATTGTCATGACGTGTTTTGGAATTAATAACAAAGCAAAATAAAGGAGGACTTTTAATTCATTTTAAAATGGAATATATTCATAATCGCTTTATAAGAAACGCGGAGATCTAATATAAATATATGCTAACAAGTCCACGTATCTGAAAGGTGGATTGCATACAGAATCCAGAGGGAATAAATATATTGTCCTGTGGCCCTCTGCAGACATGTGCGCAAGTACCGTAAAGAGCGGTATAGTAACTGCATCAATCGAGGCGAAACATTGAAGGGAAACACGTGCAGGGAGGTTACGTAAGGCTGGATCAATCACGACTACTGCGCCGTTGTCCGTGCCAAGGTCACGTCGTACTCGTTCATTCTCAATGAGGTGTCAAAGTCGCTGTCACATTCGTCTATCACGAAAATACCAAAACTTTATTAGCGAATGTGTGTCATACTAACTGTACGATGTTCGAAAGCAATGCTGATGAAATTAATTCATTGCAGAACTCTGTTCAAAAACTTAGGTATTTTCACTTTGACGTGCCAATACATTTATTCATTGATGTTATTTTTAATCACAAATAGGTACTTATGTTTGAATAATTCTGATATTCATCCCTTCAATACAAGGAACAAAAATAATCTGTATAAAAAATGTAAAACATTGTCAATTGCACAGAAAGGTGTGCATTATTCAGGGATATCCATCTTCAACAGACTGCCGCACAGAATTAAACAGTTGTCCGATAATCAAGGTAAATTTAACACTGAATTACGCTCATTTTTGCTTAGCCACTCCTATTCAATAAAGGAATTTATTATTATTATTATCAGTTAATTGTAGCGATAACTATTAGATAAAGAGAACAAATGTGTTTATGCGTCCTTTATGCGTCGTACTGCTGACGATCTTTGCAACGAATTTTTAATTTCTTCTTGCATACATATTCCAAAAATTCGGCAGTTTCCTACAAATACAAACAACAGGCAAGCTAATTTATAATTTGGAGTTCAATTTTAACTAAGTGAATCCATTTATTCCCAGAATTGGTCATGGTGAAATGGAAAGCAAACCAGAATAAGTATGTTAGTGATGTAATACAAATTATAATAATCAAAATCGGTATCTTAGAGACCATAATTTTTCAGTTTTCCAAACCATTCAGAGTGTAAGTGAAATGTGTAGATATATATACAGTTTATTCCCATTCGACCAACTTTACGATCATTCATTTTGGAAAGGGAGAAGATGTAAATTCAAATATCACGAAACGGAATGGGATGGTGACGGCGGAGTGAGAGACTGATAAGGATTTTTTACAAATTGTAAAAACATTTGCATCTGACGTCAAGTATATATTACTATACAAATATTTAATTCTCTGGCATGTTAGAGAATTAAACAAGCAACTTTACTGACACACGTACAGTAGAAATACATCTCTATAGACCGCATGTGTGAAATAACTGGCATTAACACATCCGAATCATTCTCATCTAAACAAGAGACGGACTAAATCGTTCTTATTAGCGACCAGGTTGGTACTACTACGTATTCATGACTCATCGCTCCTTAATTTTTTCCACGAATTTTCACTTGTTTCTCAGCATATTTGGCTCAATTTCTTATCAAACATTTACACATTTATTAATTAACTAGCTATGTCCGCGACTTTGTTCGCGCGGAAATAATTCTTTTAATTTTGCCCTAAAAACGAAAGTACGGTATCATTTATTTATGACCGCTTCACGGCAAGCCTTATAACTCGCAGTTAGTTTTGAACAGGTCCCGCTTTCAGACGTTTGCAACAATAGATTGAGATTTCTCTCTCTCATGCTGTCAAAATTACACTTATAACATCACAGTGGAATGAAGGTATACGAACACCTAATAGCCTAATAACTCGTAGTTGGTTTTCACGCCGCCTTTCTCGAGGGAATTCAATGGATTTATAGAAATATTTACATTAATATCTTCTGAACTGAAAGATATCAAAATGAAACATACACGAAAATTTAAGTTAAAATTCCTGTTTCAATACCTGAAATTTTCATTGCAATCCGTTAAGCCTTTTCGGAGCATAGCTCAGGAGTATAGGCAAGTCGCATTCGATTTTTGGAGATTTCGAAGCACGTAAACGAATAAACATTCCCGTAGAAATAATATTTTTTATCATTACAAATATTTTATTTATATTTAATAACACTATCGAAATGAAATACCCACGAATATTTAAGTTCAATTTCCTGCTTTTGAACCCTCTAATTTTCATTAAAATCCGTTGGGCAATTTCGGTGACTATTTCAGACAAACATACGGACTGGCAGACACTTCAATTTTATTTATTGGTATAGATAAATAATTATAAAAATGACTATACGGACTTTATTTTCATAACTGAGTATATGGGTGGCTGGAATGGATTTGGGTTTTTGTTTTAAATGGAAAAAGTTTTTGTGCATAGTGCATGGCTATCAGAGTATTTGTAAGTTACGTAATTACAATTTTACATATTAGTCAATATTCATTCACGCTTATATAGTGCCAATACATTTATTCCGTGATGTTATTTTTAATTACAAATAGGCACTTATTTTTGAATAATTCTGATATTCATCCCTTCAATACAAGGAACAAAAATAATCTGTATAAAAAATGTAAAACATTGTCAATTGCACAGAAAGGTGTGCATTATTCAGGGATATCCATCTTCAACAGACTGCCGCTCAGAATTAAACAGTTGTCCGATAATCAAGGTAAATTTAACACTGAATTACGCTCATTTTTGCTTAGCCACTCCTTCTATTCAATAAAGGAATTTATAGAAGAATCGGAGAAGAGTAATTTATAATAGTTTATAATACAAAAATTTGTTATAAGTATATTTTTCTTTTATACAATAAAATAATGTAATAAATGTACACCCTGACCCATTCCACATCCTTGAAGCTTAGCTTCTTTACAGGATCTACGGAATATGATATTATTATTATTATTATTATTATTATTATTATTATTATGTCACTGAATAAAAGTTCCTATATTAATTTACATAAGTTAACCGAAGAAAACTTCTACCCTGATATAATATAAAATTGAATTGGAGTTGAGTGATCTGAAGAGATTTAAGTATACAGTATAGGATAATTTTTAGCGATAATACGGTGGGTCAAGTGTTCGGACGATTACAGAAGACATTTCTACGACTAAAAATACTTAAAATATGTACGAAGGAAAAACACTTTCCTTTTAGGAATTTGTGTCAATTTGGTTTTAATTTTTTCCACTTTTCATAATTAGTCATGTAGACGGAAGTAGGAAAAAAAGCAGTAATATTAAAACTGTAGCTCTTGTAGTATTATTGATATATTACTTAATTATACTCGCAAAAATTGTTTCTCGGGGCTTATGTAGCGCATAACTTTCGATACTCACAAACCGCCACAGTTGTGGAGGTCAGGCTGCAGATCACCCGCTCGTGGGAGCTAATTCAAATAGGATCAAAGGAGCAGGTGAATCAGAAGAGATACCGCTCTTTTCTACAGACTTGCCCACTCCGCAGAGCCAAAACTCTACTGAGACGTGAACGTCCTCGCCGAGACGGAAGACTGGTGACGTCCAACGGTACTAAATATCTAGCTGTTAGAGGAAAGGTCGTCACAGCCTGCTGTCTGCCTACATCCACGAGAGCATCAGATTCGTCATGATAAACAAAATCTCTGCTAGCCATTGTTGCCCCACAGTAATTAAACATGACCTAGGCCGTTGCTAATTAAATATTGAATTCCCAATAAATCTTACATTTGTTGATAAAAATAAATAGTGCAGGACCCAACGAGGAAATTGAGTTTTAATATATAAATTAATAATTTGAAAAATAAATAAATTAGTTAAGTATTTAAATGATTAAATCCTTCTCCTTTTTTATTACAATCTCTTACTCTTCAAAGTGTATGACCTAATAGGTTCAGTCCTGCTCACGATGGCAACTGCCGACGGCTTTCTGCATCTGAGATAATTATATACTGAGAAGTGTCTTGACCGAGAAGTCTAGAAGCCGCCGAATCGCGTGTTCTAATTTAAGTTCGCTGGGAACGATCGATATATGCATCGGGTGGCGGTGACGTCACGGCACGGAACACCCCCGCGCTTACGTCACGGCCAGCCAGACGTACACACACACAGCGCGAGTGACGTAGGCGTCTATTTCGGGAGGGGCACGTGTTGTGACGCACAGCAATGCCTGTCTGCTTACCTGAAAGTAATGACCCCGTTCACTACAGTCTTTACGACATAAAATCCACATAATTGAGATATTTCAAGAAGATGAATCATGTGGCCTACACAAAAATATCGTTATTTTTGGCAGAATGCAATTCACATATTTATCAACTATTAAAGAGAAACTTGACACGAATCAGTATTTTATTCTAGAGACGTAATTACGTGTTCATGAGGAATGCTTTTTAGTGTCAAAATATTGTAGACACCAGAACTGGTCTAACCTTGCTACCAAAACATCTATTTTTCTATTAGCCTACAATACTATTTAGTAATTGTGGTATCCAGTCTGTCTCTTGATCCAAAGCTCAATTCAATTGTAGTTCTATACAGGATCAAGGTAAAGCTTTGATCAGTTTTTGTAACCGGTTTCTCCCGTCGATAGTTTTCGTTAATTTCTACTGAACTATAGACTTTACTTTCCCACACCCCTGATGATCAGCTTCAAGTACATTCTTTTCGTACACTTCATTTTGACGGCACCTTGGGCAAATACGGTTTCTCATATTTTATTTGAACAAGATATATAAGCTCAAGGCACATTACAAAATGTACAGAGAAGTTATTTTATGTAAGACAGAAATAAAAGATTTTCAAGTTAAATTTTCATCGAGTGTAAGCGAAGCAAGTATGACAACTTCAGTTTGAATAATTACACACGTTACATGCTCCCAGTTGAATAATGGTATACGGGAGACGGTAAAAGGGCAGAAATATCGTTCATAATCGTAGTTTCGGCGTAGAAATTTTTTGACAGGGTCAGAGATCGATCGGTTCTTATCAAATTCCTTGGGAAACAACCAAAAACAGCATTATCTGGGCATTACGTATAGATTTCAGCTTCAATTCCGGACAACACAATTTCATAATCTCTATTCATGGCAAAAGAAAGAACCTTGTCCACGAAATTATCTCGGAAGATTGTAGTAGTTCTAGTCCAGTGATGGGCAAACTACGGCCCGAGGGCCAGATGCGGCCCCCTGAAATGTTCTATCCGGCACGCAGGACATTATTCCTAATCTGACGAATAAAAAAGAATACAGGCTGTAAGAAAAAAAATATTTTCCTCTTTCTACCTCTCTTTCGTTTTGTATCTGTGACGACATACAAATTTATTGACTTAACCTAGATATTGCAATGTTATGTTGAGAGTGAGAGGCACTGACTGCTGGCGACTTTGTGGCGAAGAGTAAAATTGGCAATGGAGCCCCTCCTCACGGTAGCTACCCCCTCCACCGTGGCTAGATTATCGACAAACGCTTCTTGATTCAGACCTGTCTTAGCGTTGTAGGTTTTCTAGTTTTACTCTGCATACTGTAAAAAAATTAAATTTGGGAGATAAGAATGCGCAGCAGCTAGACACGAGCGCCTGGCTCATATCATTTCTAGGTTTAATAATAAACCATAGACAATGGAATACGCTGCGTCTAAGGTACGAAGAAATACTTCCATTCTCTTCTATTAACGCTGTAAAGGTTCTAAACTAGTACAAGATTGTAGTGGAAACTGTATTATAATGTTATGTTATATAGTTTAAAAGGTTCAGTTGCAGATGAGGATGACGAAAGTCTAAAGCTTCTGCAGATAAATGTATTGATGGACTTATTGATTACCAGAACATATTGGTTCTCCCATAAAAGCGCGGGATAAGTGGGAACTAATCTGAACCTTTTGACGATCACTGATCCAGGGAGAGGTTAGGTGATCAGACACATCGCGTTTGATGGAGAAAGAGGACGTCTGGTGCATTAGCAGTCACGTGATAGCGGTAAGACTGTTCTGTGACGACCAGTTTGAGTAGAATTCGTTGCTAGCCTATTTCCCCACGGTAAACCTTGAGTGTAGACAATTTTTGCATATTTAGCTAGCTAGGAAATTTTTTCCCCAATTTTTCGTAAATCAATTATTGTGTTTTTAAAATAAATAGACATTTGATAGCGTAAAACCTTAAATATTGCTTAAATCCCAATAGAAAGGTACGCTACACCACTGTCTCGTCTGCAACGAAACTGTAACATTCTACAAAGAGTGTAACGTTTCACGACACTTCAATTCTAAATTACACTGGCCCACCTATAGTTCTTTTTCCTTTCCTGTGGCCCCCTCTTTAAAAGGTTTGCCCATCACTGCTCTAGTCTATAGATAGAAAAATTTAGCGACGAGTCGGGAACGTGCCAATGACCTGCAGAAGGTTCAACAAAGCTTTAAGTTGGCTATCCCATTATCGGCAGTTAGCAACGTAAAAGTAGTTACAGTTTAGGCTTTCGAAACTGTATTCAAGCATATTCATTGTATTTACAATTATGAATTCATCTTTTCTACAGTTAATTTCTAAACTATAATATGTGATAAGTTGGAAAAGTCGTAAATATGCAGCATTCATGAAAAATAGATTTATCTGAAGAAAACGTGTGTGAATGCGTGTGCATTTTTAATTATATATTTATATCATAAGAAATAAATTCTAATGAGATTTATTATGCTTGAGCACCGGAGTAGGTTCCAAATCAGCAGAACGCTACATAGTGTTAGTTTTGTTTATAAATTATTTCTGACATGTGCCTGTTTTATACATTTATAATCAATAATATGCTTCACGACTAATAAATAAAAGAAGTTTTAAAACAACGCTTTATTGGTCCGTGAACTAGCACGGCCGCTCTGAAAAGTTCTTGGCACATCTGCTGCTGCGTTTATATCTGTGTAAATGGTGTGTGACAACCACGTTAATCAATATGGTTTGGAAGAGACTTCGACAGAGTATACGATAGTTGAACTTCGAGGAGGCCACACATATATCCAATGGCTCTCAACTATCAATTTTGCATGGAGGAATGTATCTGGTAAATTTATTACAATCACAACCAAATGGACAAATCAACTATTGTAACGCTGATATTTTATACACAACTGTTGATGAAACATGGATCCACCACTACACCAGGAAGACGATCGTAACAGTCGGAACCGGCGAATCGGTTCTGAAGATGGCAGAGACGGTGATTTAACAGGGGAGGTGATAGACAAGGATTTTTGGGTGCACACAAGCATTCAGAAATGAAAAAAAGGTAAATAAAATTAAATTAAAAATATTGTCTATCTATCCGCGAGTCCAAATAAAAATTCGAGAAAAGAGCCAATAAATATAATGCAAGACTAACAAATAACATTTATTTTTCGTCATATATTTAAAATAAAAAATACAATACTTTTCCTTAATTATCTTTAGTTAAAGTAACTAACACATTGATTTATATATATTATTATTTCAAGAGGATTAAATGGGTTTCGCGGAAAGGTTTTTTTTGCCAAACCCGTGGTGTTTCGAATTAAAATTAGATCGGTTACCAGTGTCGTATGCAAATCACACAAGTTCATATAAAAATATTAATGTGTGTTTGGATTTGCCCAAGTACAAGACGAGTGAGATGGGGCCGCAGCCAGCATGAGAAGAGCAATTTCATCTTAAATCTCGAAAGTAATTAAGCGGTCAGAGGCTGAACGAGTCAATTGGCGTCAAATATAAAAATTGCCCGACAGGTGGTGCTGTAAAAAATATATTCAATAAAATACGTTTTCACCAAATTATTGTTCAATGAGAACAGCGAAGATGCGCCACGAATGTGAAACTAGAATATCGTGTTTGCCAAGTACTTTATATGGGAACGAACACGGAGTGAAGGCTATTCCATATATTTGTAGATTAAGAACAATGTTTCCAAAGAATTAAATTCTGAATTGTGCTCGGTGGTGTCCATATTAAAAAAATTGAAGAGTACTTGTGAATAAAAAACACGGCCGAGTCGTCGACCTGAATACTGCAGCCTTGGCAGTTCTCAAGGCGTTGGCCTCGCTCCAGGTGAGAGGCCTGTGTTCACTTCTTGGACAAAACATCAAAGAACCTGCGGCTCCACTAATTTTATTGCCGCGTATTTCATCGTCCTGCCATGGATAGTAGAACTTCCAGAAAGAAATTATATTTTTAACGCTAAGTTTTTGGACCATAATCTCTGTAAGAATTAAAATAAATTGCGTTCAGAAGTATGATTTTGTAGTGTACCTAACAAGATTAATGAATAAGAGGTATTTATTAGATAACATTTCTATTTTATTTACCATATACGAAACTAGTCACGTCATTGTAAGGAATTTAGGTAACAAACGAAGGCACAGCCATCAGTGGTGTCCCTTTAAGTATGAAGTCTCACCGAGGGTCAAGAATACGCCCAGAAATAGAAACGTTGACAGGATATGCGAGCACAAATTTCTGTTCCCAAGATTTTGGCTCATACGCGATGTCTTAGTAATTACGGCGATCAGAAGAATGTGAGTTTCTGGGACCTTTGAAAAACCACAACTCATATTGAGAGTTGCCAATGAAAATATTGAGTTCGATCGACGATGATTGGTTATTATTGTCTGGTGGGCGGAACATTTTCAGAGAGGTTTAAAACGGTCTGCAGAGTAGGCAGAAAGACGACGAAGTTAGAAATCAGTTCGCAGTGAAACACTATTGGCTAATGAAGATGAGTACAGTTGACGCTTAGCACTTTAAAGTTGACGTGAGTTTCGTGAAGAAAACTACTCTCACTTTGAAGTCATAGTTATCAACTGGATTGTCCTGGGCCTAGGGTGACCTGTACCCTGAGGCTTAGGTCAGGCCATTTTCACGCCTTAATACCGGTCGATCAAACTTTAAGTTATATTATTTCACTTTTCATTTATAAATATATAGTATATGAATTACCCGCAAAATTACAAGTATTTTTTTTAAAAATCCATAATTATTCATTTTGAGCGCAATATATTAATTATGTATGTTATATAATTAACTTATTTTTATATATGGCTTGAAAACTTTTTAAATGCTAATAAATATAAATAAAATTGCAATATATACTTTATATACTGGGCCTGTTCAAACAGGCTGCGACTTACAAGATTTGCCCTAAGGTTTTGGTATACCATTCACCCGATTACTATGAAATTTATTGTTTTTAGTGCTGATCACCCCACAGAATTTTCAGCCAATTCTTTGAAGATTTAGGTTCATTCCTTCCCCCCCTTTTCAGGCCACATTGAACTTGCAAATTAATAGATAATGGACCTCACGTAGCCAGTCAGACGAGGTAATTAACTGCTGTTTAGCGTGAAATAATGTCACAATTTAACGAACATTTTATTTAAGTAATGATACTTTTTAATTAGTTAATAATAATGCAAAATGGTTCACCAGTCGCAATGAAACGTTTGTGGAATACGAGTCTGGGGCCAGACAGATTTTTATGTAACTAAGAGTTATTTAACCGATTTGACATTCGCGGAAAACAAAAAGCATCATTACTCAAAATGTTATTTTACGCTATATAATCATAAGTAATGAACCTTTCTAATCAATGTTGTTAATAAATATGATAAATGTTTTATAAATAGCAGTACAGATTGATTATACGAAGACCAGGGCGACACAGGCACAATTTTATTTTTCCTAGATAAAAATTTGTATTTGGATAGATTTCACTGTAATCGGACCAAAGAGAGGACGCAAGTATATTCTCTTTATAAATATAATTGACTGTTTTTATATTTTTTTGTATGTTCTGCATACAAATTTAAACCCTAGGGCGATTTCAACAAAAGTTTGTACATTTGTTTTTTTGCGACACGGAAGTAAACAAGGACTGTTGGGGAAAGACTACTACCACCCCTGAGGCGGGGTTGGCTAAGAAAATTTAAAACGTACATAAAAGGCAAACATTTGCACTAGAATAAATATTTTTCACGTTTCGTGAGATTGATAGCGTCTCTCTCGTTTTTTTACATTTTTTTAAGATACTGAGTCACAGCGGTGGCTACGATAAAATTTAGCTCTTAAAGTAGAGGGGAGAGGGGGGTGAAAAGGTAAATTTTCAAAAATGTGACGGCCTCGCAGACAGATCAATCACGTGTTGACAAAAAGAAATCAGTGTCGAATTGAATACTGAAGCAAACTATTATAAATTAATTGAGCATCGCCGGGCACCCGCTTAGTATTCAATATTTTACCAAACTTCTATTGTTAAGTAAATAAGAGATTGCCTGTTTAGTTAAATTATATTGGAATACAGCAAGTGAATTTTTATTAGATTTAACTCGGGCACTTGCTACTACTTAAATTACCGATTTTTCGGTATCATTTCTCTGGGTATGGTGAATAGGAATTAAACATTGAATATTAAACGAAAGCCCAGCCGCACTCCCTAGTTAATAAAACTATAGCAATAGACGAAGAAGTCAAGCATTTTAAAAGTTAATGGTTGAAAACAATAGTTGAGTTGAGCGGCTTTGTTTAAAGATTGAAACTAACGCTGTTAATCGATATGCAGTATAGTTAGCAGTCGGCATTCAATGAGATCTCGCGATCCCGGTGTACCAGCACAATGGCATGAAGACCAGTGAGTTGTGCAGAGACAGCTCTATCTCCATTATCATCCGTAAGCATACCGTCCTAAGTGGGGAGCAGACAAGGGGACAATAGGCGTCTCCTACCTGGATGCTGCTACGCCCGTTGGCTTCCGGACTCGGCCATAAGGTATTGTGACAATTAGTCCGCCAAGATCTGTACTACCCTGGTCCATGGTCCATAGGCACTTGTGACCGACAAGCATCTGCCAAATTCCCCTGAGAATATATATATCGCGTAGTTCATGTTTTGTAATTCCTGCAGAAATTTCATAATCATTCAATTTTTTGTTATTAAAAAGAATTAAATTCCGATTTTCAATATTTTCTTCTTGAGCTGAATTCGCGCGTTTAATGATTTGCACTAACTTATTCAAAATGACTCTAACCTGTGAACTAACGAGGGCAATTACCGTTCTGATGACACACAGCCACTTTCTGTAGACCATTAGCTGATCATGAAACGGAAACAGGAAAAGATAACCGGTATAAATCATGTCGGAAACGTTATACAGTGAGCGTGAGGGAGGGGAAGCATAAAAAGCGACACCAATAATTAAATAATTCATGGATATTTTAATAAATTCCACATATCCAGGCGAAAGAGTAAATCGTCGACTGACCAAAAATCATGTAGAGGGGATAGTAAACAACTGAGCATATCAACTGAACCGTAACAGAAACGGCATCATAGAATGCTTTTACCATTTTGTTTTCACTCTAATCTCGTGCCCGATAGATAACTCTTCTTAATGAGATTATATGCAGTTGGGACACATCCTTCGAGCCGGGTCACTTCAGATGGTCGGAAGAAATAACACAACCGAGTCTACCACAACGTAAACACTGGACACTCAAGGACAGAGTTTCTCAAACAATGGTCCATCGTTCCCCAAGGAAGTGTCGTTGCCCACAGCATCTTCTCCCACGATATCCCACCACATACCAACACTAGCACAATCTTTTTCGCAGACGAGACAGCCATCTCCTATAAAACCACCTCTCGCATCTCCAATTTCCAACCACTCCTATCAGCGCTCAACAACCTAGAACAAGCACAAAACGTCTCCTATACCTCTCCATAATACAACCCACCTGGTCCTATGCCTCGTCCATAAGGGGAACAACAGCCAAAAGCCATTAAGCAAAACTTCAAACAAAACATACTCCTACGCACCATTACAAACTCTCCCTTGTACCTTAGAAATTACGTCAACCTCCATAACATCAAACTTCCCAAAGTAATCTCCAAATCCATAACCTCCCTAATTAAAAGCGCCCTCAACCACCCAAACCCCACGATCCATAAATTCCATGACAATCCTCCTCGATTTCTACGCTTCCGTCGGCTCAAAAGAAAAGTCCCAATTGACCTCATCCTTCCCCCTGAACATTCAGGCACAACTTAACCCACCTTTCCGTCATGCCAACAGACCACATCCTCACATATCCTCCAATAATCAGTTCACCGACTGTCAACCCTCGTATGCCTCTCAGATACACACACACAAAACCCTAACCCATCTGCTAAAGTAGACTAACCAAAGGACTAACCTACCTTCACGTTTACCGTTGAATTATATACACTATTTTAATATTGTATGTACTAGAATAATTATTGTACTAACTGATAATCGTAAATATAAGTTTTTTATATGAATAAAGAAAACAATGGGTGGCACGAATTCTTATTTTTGTTTATAGTCTCACCAACTTCTAGGTTATGAGTGAATGTGCACGATGAGGGGAACTTATATACGGTTATCATAGTGTGCTTTCTCAAAAACACAAACGTCCAAGCCCATGCTCGTATTCGAACCCGGGACCTCTCTGATGTGAGGCAGCGACGCTAGCCACTAGACCACAAGAGGTCGGTAGGAAAATTATTCATGTTACTAAATATATAAAAAAATAAATATAACTAAAAGTTCAATAACATACGTCTTACCAAACATGTTTTCATCAAAATTTCGGAGATAGAGAACGCCTTCCTGCATTTTGCAATTCTTAAAACAACCAAGTATAAAGACTTTACTAGAAGATTGCCGACTAAAAATAAACATTTATTAAAAGAAGATCTTTGATTTATAAATTTAAGGCTGCGTTTAAAATATTCCAATGACTTGTATTTCAAGGCAGAATGTTAATAACTGTCGTAGCAATTTTTTTGGCTTCATACATTCATTCGATAAAATAAATTTGCTCCTTCACGCGGAAGCGCGATAGTTGTAGAGAGGTAGAATATTACAAAACTAAATTTCTTCTCTCGGTCCATCCCACTGGTGACCCTGATTTTAAAGAGTCTCGATGTAAATTTATCGTTATTAGTAACGTTTTCTTTAAAACTTCGTAACTGCAATCAAATGTCCTTATTTTTTATTAAATATAGAATTTTAAATTTAAACTTTTCTTCTCTATTTAAATCTTTATTTAACCGGCCCCTTATATTAAATAATAAATTAAATTCACCTCCACCCCCAACTTAATACAAATTGGCGCCCAACGTGGGGCATATTATATTAAATAATAACGTAAACCAACACCCCGTCCTCACACCAGTACATTTTTACAAGTCAATTCTCCAATATCGACGGTTTAAAGCTGGCTTTATCTGTTAGCGATGACATCACATAATGAACGGAGACGTACTAACCATGCGCGCGACGGTCTCCTGCGGCAAGTGCGCGGGCACGGAGACGAAGACCTGTCGCATGAAGGGCTCGCTGTTCCTGGCCACGTCTCCGATGCCAGTGGCGTCCGTGGGCACGGTCCTCCAGCACAGCACCCGCAGACCACAATCCTCCGCCAAGGCCGAGAACGCCTGCTCGCTGTCGCGGTGGTGCGTCTTGTCCAGGTACAGGATCCCCGTCGCGTACTGCCCCAGCGGAGGCAGCTCCACGTTCTGCTGCTCCCTGAGAGTCCAACCGAAAACAAACTTACTTCAGACTGCTTACATGCTGCATGGGCATATCGGTAGAATTTCATGCAATCAACTATCGCAATAATTCTCATTTTTGTAACTGCATTTAATTTTGTGCTCTATTTGGGGCAATATTCCGATGACAGATAGGACGAACTAAAAATTGGGTTAACTACTGAATTACCAGAGAACACATTACTAGAAGCTGTCGGAAGCGTGCAATAAGAGTTGAGAATATTGAGAAGCTCCTAACCACCTTACATTAAAAACACACGAATTTTGTTTCGTAGCTATTCGGATAAACAGAGCAGTCTGTACGTCTTGTCGGTAATTTAATATATAAATGATTGTATGATCCCAGGGTGCGTTTCACAAGCTAAACAATAATTCTAAATAACTAAACACCTTCCAAGGACGTCAGTATGTCCCCCAACTATAGGCGTCCAAACTACTGGTCCGAATTTGACTAAATTTGGGCCCGAAGATGCCCATGATCTTTCTATTTTTTTAAAATATACTGAAGTTATACATGTGAAAATATGACAAACATTTGACGTAATAGGGTTTGTGTCCCTTATGCCCAACGAGATCTCCTAAAGTGAATGCGGGTTGCGTATATTCTTGATGTATAATGCTATATATATTTTAAATTCCCAAAAAGTCGCGTCGTAATTAACCTATCGTTGAGGTAATTCCCTAAGAAATAATAAACTTATTTGGATCGTCGATACGATGTATACGTAAATTAGCTTTATTTTTCTCAGGTAAATTTTAATCTTTTGTAATTGATCGTTTTTAAAGCAATTAAAATATTATGCATTTGATAGAGACATTCATCACAGGTAAAAGGATTAAATTAAATTATCTTTAATAATCTTTAATAATAAATAATATGTGAGAAAAAAGTGAAAATGTCACAAACATCAGTCATTCCCACTTTTGAAGGTTTCTTTTGGTGGTTTTCCTCCTCTAGCAAAGTCCGTACTAAACTTGAAGAAATGTGTAAGGGCTTATTCTCCTCGTCTCACCGAGACCTATCAAATAGATCAATTTATTTCTAAGACGGACCAACCATGCCCTCTCCCAGCTAAAACAATAAAAATACTCAAAAACTGAGGATTTTAGAAAAATTCTGAGGACTCAGTCAATTGGAAATGAGATTCTCTAAAATTGTGGTCATATAACAGTTTATTCTCATACCACCGTAAATGGGTCAAATTGGCACATCCCTGTAAAAAAAATTTTGACTATTTATCGCCATTTACACAGCCTAGGATTGAAAATAGGTTGGATTTGACAACAGAAATAGATTGTAGTGTACCCTCAAATACTGTAATAAACTTATTTTTAATTATATTTCTGCTTCATTATTTACGTGATCCCGATCAACGCCGGGTACTTCAGCTGGTGGGATACTACAGTAACAAGTTGGGGAAAGAGACAGATAAATAATAAACCAGATGAAATTTTCGAGGCAGAAATTAAGAAAGTATTTGGTGACGCTGAGTGGCATAACGAATATGAGACGTAAGAACTGGGCTGAGAAAAGTTGAGTTTCCGCTAGTCGTACAGGCAAAGCGTTCGCAGGTTATGCCAATGATAAACTCGAAAATCAGAAACGATGATAAATGGTCACATTTAATTAAAGGTGTAGCGGAAAACTTGTCAGACCAAATAGCTCTGAAGCGGTCACTCTTGCTTGACGAAATGCAACGAAATAAGGAATCATAACAGTTCTTTGTGTTCGATTAAATAATCATTCCTGCGACGATTGCAACTAGAATTTCACACAACTGTTCTCAATTACATCCAAGTCAATCTCATAGGAATTCCAGCTCGATCAACCCATTTAAAAACGGAACTTATTGCAAAATAAATTCTTATTCTAATAATAATAAAAACTACGTGCTCTATAAGAAATAGCCAATTATACATTCAACCTTTCTTACTTTATTAATAAGGATCTTGACAGTGATTTCCGTAACATTCAAGGCAAAGTTATTAAGCGTTCTATACAAAAAAAGTTTGCTTCGCAAAGTTATTGCTGAGTTTCTTTAACCATTTAAAAATATATTTACGTGTAGAATTACATGAAAATTGAGTTTCTTAGTCGAAGATATTTAATCTGGCCACTGAAGAAACGTATGATTGTAAAAGAAACTAGTAATGTAAGTTCAGATTAGTCAACACACTCGTGTTCTCGTGTTGCAACTCAGTCCTTGTCTGCGGTTCACCGACACCACTTTCGCTCACCCTCCACTAGTAAATATACCTCGACCATTTCGTACAAATTTAGTGTTCATTGAAGCAGAAACAGTTTGTCTCATGCGACATTCACGAAACAAGCGAACCTCCTAAACTATCCGAGTGCTAATTAAGCTAGTCAATTTATACAAAGCTTGTGCTCTGTCGTTACATGCTTTTCCATTCTGTGATAATCGTCTCGTTAATCCCTCGATTCCTCGTCAAGTTCAGTAATTTAATTTATTCATCGGTTCAATACCTCAAGAGAATGCAGACAATCACCCACTTTAAGTTCACAAACGTTTCTACTAAAAAATGTTAAAACATTCGTCTAGTTACTGATTTAGAGTCGGGATCATGAATTCTTTAAGGAAGATTCCACGAAAACAAAATGTTTTACTTGGATAATTACAAACCAATTGACATTCGTTATTGGATTTTCTAAACGTTAGTGTTTCGGGCAACGTAACAGCCCTCCTGATAAGACTAAATCCCTTTATCGAGGCACGGTACGATCACGTGCTGAGCACACGACAAGCAATCATCTCAATTATAAGCAACACTCTTACTTTTGTGAGACCTTCACCGTTCAAAGTCTGTTACGAAGTGGTTAGCGTCTAGCTCCAAATATTATTAATTAAATCACAAACTTTGCCCAACTAAACGTCAAAATATTATTCGTCTCATTTACTTCTATCTCGAAATGAAAGGAAAAATTAAAAAGTAATTTCGGCCCTTCCAATCTAATCATTTTCCGCCAGTAGATATTTTTTCAGGCATTTCTTTACCAACGCATGGAGAGAAGGACAGCAAAGAAGGAAAGTACAAAAACCAGAAGGCGAATAATTGAATGGGTTTCTTACTGATAGCACTGCCGGAGAAAAAATGTAGTAAACTATAACTATGCAAAATGAGAATTTGATAGAAAATGGATCGTAAAAATGAAAGTTACTCATAAAAAGTCTTTGCTTCACGAAAAAGAGGAAGCAAGAGCATGGTAGTCAACACTAATATGGACGCACTTAATTCGGCTTAGGTCTATAAAGAGTTCTCCTGCTATTCACATCTTTAATGGTCGCAATAAAAAACTGGACAATTGGAGATCAGCTACGCCCAATACAATCAATAAGCTCCCTCTATTGAAATAATTTTGATTTATCGTTAAGAAGACGACAAAAATAATGCTTTTTACGAAATGGGCAAAATTCCGACGAAATACTACATATGATGTACAATAGTGTTGAGTAACAAATGTCACAATATTTGAAGACTTCCTCATTTTCTGTGACAGTAATCTTTCCTTTGAGTTGTACGTAACACTCTAAAGTAGACTGTAATTTCCTTTAAATGATCGATGTGCAATAACGTTGCGTAATGTTACTCTGACTTGGATAGAGAGTTGATACTAACAGACACCGCTCACAAAACGCACAATTTAACTCGAAGGAATCGAACTTTACTCAAATCATTAAATGTGTTTTGAAATTATAAGAAATTTGAATAGCTGCGATTGTAACATTAATATTGACAGTACAGGCAGCAAAATTTTGATAGTTATTAAAAGCGCAAAATATTGAACTCTTAAATATTTTAAATCGTTATAAATTACCTTTTACATTCGTCGGCACTTCCTGACCAAAATAATAAACTTTGGAAACGATTTATAATGTATTTTTATTACAAAAACCAAATTCTAATTAAAAGTCAGAATATTTGCTTTAACAAATTTATCTAAAACAAGAGGCCCGGCCATATTTGTTGTCACTTAATCTGTAAAAAATTATTCTGCATACTCGAATGTTGACTTGAGGGAATTGCTGAGCTACAAGCTCTCTCTTTGCGCCGAAACGCTTTAAGAGGCGAGCGTAGATAACAGAGGTTTTATCTCCGAACCCAAAGCTGCTTATCTCGATGCGGATGTAAATACATCGCGAGAACTCGTTCAATAGTAAATGTGAGACACGTACCTGCATAGCAAAGTGCTTCGAAAAACTGTGCTATCCCACTATGTACATACAAAATACCTTTCATTTTGCTCGTCAAGAAGTCGACCCCTGAAAGGACAAGGATCCGCATCGGAAAATTACCACAGTGGGTAATAGTTTTGCTGGCAGTCTTAAAAATTTTAATTTCCAATATGAACAAAGACTAATAATGTTTCCTTATTCCCAGTTTGTAACTGTTCGAAAAATTTCTTATTGGCTCCTATGTGTGTGTTTACATTACTAGTGTACTGTGATCATTGTTGTTCTACACAGGTAGGTTGCAGAAGTGTGACGTCAATAGGTATGGGCGGCAAGTGATGATAAATAATTTCATAACGTGATTGAACGTGTTTTTTCCAGAGAGATAGAAGACTATATAAAGACCAGGCGAAGTCTCAACAATTGTAACTAAGTTATAAATGACGTCACACATATATATGGTACATACGAATATAGGGACATAATCTTATAAACTGAAGTCCGTCTTAAAGGTTCAGGTTCGAGAGTACGACGCTACGAATATACACCACAGCAGTTTATCTGAAGGTCATCGTTGTGTACCAAGAAACAGCTTAACTATCGACACGGTTGAGAATATATTATAAAATATGTAATGAGTCATTCTTGTAAGTCTAAAAATATCCCACGAGAATAAATTGTAATATCGATAAGAGAAAATATTTTTTATTACTTAGGGTAAGTACATATATACTAGGGAGAGTATTTCAAATGCCACGTAAAATGTTACACTCAACTTCATCTTTCACTAATCCGCGTATATTTATTACGGTCTAGTGGAATAGAAATGCTGTGTAGCCGAGACCTCGTTAGCACGTGAATGCTGCAGCAGCACACGACCCATAACTCGTATCTAATGAATGACGAGCCTGACTCATTTCACACTTGAAGTTCCGCTCTTTGGACGTACTCTCTGCTGATAACCAGTAGGTCTTTCACCAAAAATAACTAAGTGTATAAGCAGTAGAAAAACTTAAAATGACCGTGAATGGCCGACTAATATACATGGAAAGTATAGGGACAAGCTTAAACATATTGATTTTAATTTTTGAGAATTTTACAACAAATATTTATTACGTAAGAGCAACAATCATATATATCCATTTGACAATTTTAAGGGTAGTAATTATCAACATTAGATCAAACAAAATGTAATGATAAAAAAACAATAATATGTAATTTGGCGGTACGAGGTCAGAGGGAATGGACTTAAGGGAGACTGAAAGGAATTACAGACAGGTTAAATTTCTGAAGCAGTGATATATTTCGTCAAAACTTTGCAATGGGCAATGTCTTGTACTTTCGCAACTATGGGTTGGTAGGTGGGATGAATGCCCTTCCTATACTCTAGACATGGATACTTTTGACTGTTGAGGATTTGTTAATAGTTTCTTTGGTATTTAATTTCTATTCAATTATTGTTTTACAAAATGCACACCGCTTCTGTAAAGGAGAAAGTTAATAAAAATATATAATATCGCAATAATGTGTGCAAGCAGACGATGCAAAGGCCCTATCATCTTTTGGGAACAAAATAAGTATCTCAGCTTGAGGGTGATACGGTGAATTGTCTTAGAAGAAAACAGGATCTAATTTCCGAAGTCTGGCTGCAAATATATATCGGGACCAGAAAAATTACTTTTGCTAACGGAAGTACGCGTGGTAACAAGTATAATTATTAATTGAAGAAAGACCTTGGCCGGATCAGGAATCAAACTAGAGGCCTTTCTCACTAAAAGGACAACCAAATTGATAAAACGGTTATTATATCTACGAGTGCATATTCGAAAACAAACAGTTCTATGTTCTATCACAAGTGATCTTAACCATTTTATCAAATGCTTGCGGGTTGTAGGAACGTGGAATGTGAAAGGAAACCCTTTTTTCCTAACGCGACTTACACTAATTACAATACTGCTGAAGTGAAAGTCAGATTCATTTCCATGTTAACGAAACGCTCAAGTAAACACATTTGGACCAAATAGCTCCAATACAATGGAAACCTACTACAGCCGTAACAGCAGCCATTTCTCGAACCTCTGTGGATCATTAAAAGACGGTGGTTTTAGTACGCAGTAGTTAAAGTGGAAGGAGATGAGGAGCAGAAAACGTAATAAGTTGATTACGAAAACAATTAAAATGGTGTGTTTTTTAAAGGAAGTAAATGAACCGCTTATTTTACAAATATAATTCCCTCCTAAAAGATTTAAAACGGATAAAACTTAAATGAATAAATTTTATAGTCGAGTAGAAGCACAAAATAGAAACGTCGATGCGTTGTAATGAGAAAAGTAATGTATGTATGTAATAATAATAATAATTCGTGTTTGGAATACTTAAACTTATAAAACACACTTGGTTTTCCGTCACTTTCATTGAGTAAAATATCCGAGTGTAAGACAGCTGCAAAAATTTGAATTCGTATATTATTAAGGAATTACTTTCAAAATTTCCCATTTTCAATTAAACATTTCCTAAGGAGAAGGTGGAGATAAATTACGAGTAGACATTTGTGGCACACTGAAGAGCAAAAGTACATAGTAATTTCTGTAACAGTAATGATTGTGATTAGTAGACGGGGTTGCTACCTGAGCTCGCTGCTGTAGAGGGAGTGCGGGATCGCAGTGAGGACTCCGGCTCCGTCTCCGGTGTCATTGTCGCAGGCGCAGGCTCCGCGATGGTTCATGCGTTGGGCCAAAGTCTCCGCATCGCGCACGATCTGCAACAATCACAAGACAAACACCATTAATTCATGTCAACGAACTATCCATTCGTCGAAACACTTATAAGAGAGAATTCACGGTAGGGTCTCTCATTCGTAGCTTGAATCTCGTAACATAAATGCGAACTAAATGATAAGTCCCTTCCTATGCTATTAAAGGGAAGTTGCCTGCTTCAGGATCACCCTCATGTAGCCTGTTACCCAAAAAAAAACGAGTTTCGGGATAAAAGAAACTAAAAGTAGCAACCAAAACATCTGTGCCAAAAATGTGACAGGGGTTTGACAAAGTCTTTAAGTCTTCGAATGGATTCGTGTTATTTAGTCACTATTTATAGGCCCTAATTACTTAGTGTTTCATGGTCCTGCTGTCTTCAGGTCCTAATAAATTACGTCTCGTAGAATTAACAGTTCATTTCAATATCTATTGTATAGTGCATGCCTTGTTCGATGACGTTAAATCTGTTGATGACTTAATTGCTGTTAGACGAATAAGATGGAACAATGAAAGTTTTCAACCAATTCACCAATTTACATTTGCGCCATTGTAGGTAAACATGATCCTATCAAATAAACTCCTAAAGGTTTTAAACATATACCAGTTGTACTTTATTGTTGACAGCCTTATGTAGTATTAAATGTGTAGTCAGGAGGCGACAACGGGAACAAACAAATTTTTCGCTGTCATTAAACAATTTCAATTTTATTTAAAGAAACCGAATTGACACCTTCACCTATTTCAGGAGGTATATGTACTGGGGTCCAAAATCTTGGGCATAAGGCAAGAATTGTCCGCTGATCCAATTGGATCAGTCGGTCAACTGCCTCCTAAACCTGGTGGAGACATGGACAAGGGAATGCTGCGACCCCACAGCAAACTCGTCTCCCATCATTCGGAAGGGCGTGAGAATAGTACCCAATGCCCGACCTACCTGATGCAGGTTTTCTATGGTTTTCCCAGCATCTCTTTAGATGAAACACCGGGTAGGATCCTTAAACTGTGGCCCGAGGGCCATAGTCAACCCTTAGCTACCTTGCTCTACCTTCCGCATCCCCTCTTTTCAATTCCTTCCTATGCTATTAAAGGGGAGTTGCGTGTTTCAGGATCACCCTCATGTAACCTGTAACCCCCCATAAAAATTAAGCTCATGCGAACTGCACCAGCATTGAAGGCTATTGCCTTCTGATTTAATGAAATTGAACAAAGTCGCAGAAGCTCAAAACATGTAACATGCTACGGCCGCCCAATTGAGACTACCGTTCAGTAAACAATAAAGTAATGGAAGATCGCGGACTAAAAATGCGTTAGGTAGCCGTTGCCGTAGTTTTCTCAACTGAGAGCATTTCATCCTCCGTGAAAAACTGGCCGTGAAAAAGCTTTGTATGCGATGGGTGCAGCCATTGTTGGCATTGGATCAAAAACGGATTCAGAATAACATTTCAACGCACAATCTACGAAGATTTTTTGCCCAGATTCGTAACCGCCGATGAAACTTGAATCCATCATTATATTGCAGACACCAAAAATCAATCAAAACAATGGACAAAAGCTGCTGAAATGCACCGAAGAAGGAAAGACCATTTTGTCAGCTGAAATGGTGATGACCACTGTGTGTTGGGATTCTCATGGTATAATATTCTACTGTGCTGCTCTATTGGGTCGTTTGAAACAGATGCTGATTGAGAAATGATCAAGATTGGTGTGCAAGAAAGTTTTGTTTTACCAGGAAATGCGCCAGCGAACACAGGAGCAGCCGATAGTGTTCTAGTTTGAATTCGAATTGTTTCTTATTCACCCTATTCATCAGACCTTAAGACCAAGTGCTTGAAAATTTGGCTTGGTGGGAAGAAATTTTCTTCAAATGAAGTGATCGAGACCGTGATATATAATTATATAGCAAACGAAGGAGACTACGCTGAGAAATAAACTCAATTTTCTAAAATAGAATTATTTTCTTGCTATTTTACCACTAGACTTTTCAAACAACCCTCGCACTGCGTCACGTTTGATTTACGACCATTATTGTGTGTAAATGAAAACGGCAATTTTTAGTTTTTACAATGGGTGATAGCAAAGAAAAAGAAAGCAAAGCGACAAGAAAAAGCATTTCCCTAGGAACTATAATGCAGGTCCTCAGACTATCTGATCGCCAACGCATTACATTTGGCAACTTCAACACTAAGATAATTTTAAAATTAAAGAAAAATAGACAACTTCTGCTACAATAATTACCCGTTTCAACAGAAATATGATTGTGGATACGAAAAACTACTTTCCATCTGAATTAGCAATGAAGCTATTGTAAAATGGCATCAAGTCAAGTAATTGCAAAGAAAATAACGATAACATTTTTCAGGTATATTAAGAATTAAAAAGGTTAAGAGTGAAAATTTCATAGCAAGTATAGGGTGGTTCTGTCTTTTTAAAAACAGATCATATCTTGAAACGGAGAAGCAGTAAGTGCAGCAGCTTAATTTCCAGAGATACTAAGAACAAGCATCAGAAAAGGCCAAAACGTACATTTTATTTCATGCAGAAAAGCTACCGTCAGAATTTAAAGTAGATAAATATTTCTGATTAGTTAGCAGTTCTCAGATGAGCTGAATAGCGAGAGTCATTTAAAAGTAGGTGAACAGCTGACAAGACGAGAGATGGCCCTTTGAACTATAATTAGGCTTGGCAAATAAGGAGATTTTTAACAAGTATAAACACAAAAATTTATGATCACTGGCGCTCATTCAACGTTATAAGAATTGCCTTATTTCACTATAAATATCGATTAAGTTCTAAGTTTTATAAACAGATCTGGGTAGAATAAATTCGTTTAGATTAAATTTTATGCTGGAGATAATTAAACAAAGAGTCTTTGTTATTCCAGTTCTGCTCGTTGCTGCTACGGTATCGCGTATACGTGTTCTTTAACATTACGCGCAAAAGAAGTTATTTCAGTAGTACGGAACTTGACAACGAAAACGACAGTAAAATTCTGCAGGAAGTGAAATACTCTTACTAAAGAATGATGGTGGCTCGACAAAAACTTTTCAACCATATCAGACACATTCACAACAATCGGGCTCGAATTCCGTTTTAAAACATGTGAACCTCTCGTGTGTAGTGCAACTTTTAGATAAGCAGCGAATTTCAGACACTCAAATTCTTTATCTAACGTTACGAAACTTTTACAGGTAAACTATCTCGTCTGGTTTCTGGGTCCTAGAAATACGTAGTACGATAACCCTCAAATTGCTCAATCCCTGAAAAACTCTTATTTGACATTTTCATCAAATTACATATTGTTGTTGGAAAATATATAGTATGATTACGTAGTTATACGTTAAATCGATAAAAGCTCAAACTCAACTTTCGTTGGATAATTAATCCTTATTCACATTACCAATATTGCCTAATATTACGTATTCCAGAAAGGAATTTATTGTGACGGAAAATACACTCACAAAGAAAAAAATTGAAATGCTAAATTTACAGCCAGTATAATATTCATGCAATTGATGCGTAACAAAGACAACAAAGACCGATATGAAAATTTACACAAATTTTGGGTATTTGAAATTATCTCAAAAAAGGTGGAAATTATTAATTCATACATAAAATCAAAAAATAAATGGAAAATTACAAGGTGTAAATTTCGAATCCAAGACGAAGGAATAACGAACCGCTATAAGTAGACATAAAAGGTAGACGCTACCAGCATCGTATCACAAAAGTAAAGTCTAATAAAAACAAGTGTCACATATGCAAGCAAACTTTATTGGCTTACAAAAAAGCGTGCGAGACAACAATCAACCTCTAAACACTGATTCAGCTATTTCTAAAAAAATAATACGTAAAATGCTTTAAGCAAAATATTGCAACAGCCTTTCTTTGCTTATGGAGTTTAATCCAAAGAGCGTCATTAAAAGTTACGTGTAAAGTTTTAGTATTCTCGTACCACAGGTAAATAAAAGACACAGATCTAGACAGTAAAACTGAGACATGAAAATGTATTGCTTAATGTCTGTTTCTGGAGTCGTGGATGCATGACAGTGAGTCACAAGACTCCAGCCGCAATAAAAGCACACTTGTGCAACACATCGCTATGATCACGCTCGTTTCGTAGTGCTGTTGTCTATTATTGTTTCCCACCTTCATAGCCAAAAGTAATTACAAATTGTCCATTTTAGTCCAATATTTGGCCGTCAAGAAAATGACGAGGACGATGGGATCGACCGACTACACTGTCTTACGGAATTTGTCAACCGTACGAAACTGTATCGCGGCGAAATTCGAGCCATATGCGCAGTTTCGATAGCATAAAAAATTCTCTTCAGTGGAAGCGCAGTTAGTTGGAAACCTGCCCGAAGTAATGATTGTTAGTACGTATCCTTGACTCACCCGTTAATTTTAACCTAATACGATACACACTTTCGAAATGTATAAAAGAAAACAATATTTCAAGAAAGATCAGGTTATTCGACGTATTATTCAAATAGATAATATGGTAAAATACTTTGATGGAGGTACCTCATTACTGGTATCTAAGTAACCTGCATGTAACACAGAAACAACGCCATTAAGAAAGAAGTTCCACAAAAGAATTGCAATCTCGTAAAATAAATTACACTATTACCAGAAACTCTAGCAGATTGTATAGTATATACTCTGCGTGTATCTGTGACTGCGTCGGTCATGCGATGCTCATAAAATGTTGTTGCGCAACGTGTTAATTAATGCACAATACAAGGACGACGACGAGCTCGTGACTTTCGTTTCACCTAATACTAGAAAAAGTCCATCTAACAAAATCATTATGCCTATGGCTAAAAATTTAATACAGTGCAAGAAAATTAGATGCACAACGAAATTTTTATAAAAAGTTTCTAACACAGTTGGAATTTAACTATAACACTTATATAACTGTAACTTGGAATCTATATTTAGAAGTGTGAAAAAGTACTGTATACAAAGGGATTAGTTGCTTAACCAATTGGCACCGTATAATGATTTTCTCAGCTACGGCATTCTTCAGCCTTCGGGAACGCTGTACAATAGTCTATTATGTTCTCGCTCGTGAAATTTTGTTGTTTGTGGTGATAACCCCAGAGAGGTTTTCTGTCGATCTTTTGAATATTTAGGTTCATTCCTTCACCCCCCCAAAAAAACAGGTCCGACGTTAATCATCAGCTCTGAAAATTCATATTTGCCACTTATGCGCTCCTTCATACGATTGCAAAGCAATTTTGGTATAATTTAGAGCTTTGTCCTGAGGACGTTGCTGTCGTTCTTCCCTCCCCATTTATATCCAATAAAGGTCCTACCCTAAAGACATATAGAACTTGCAACATGATAGATTGTCAAACGAGATGATTAAATTTCTGCTAAGTGGGAAATGACACTTAAATTTAACTAATATTTTATCTAAGTAATGATGCATTTTAACTAGTTAATAAATATGCAAATGTTTTTTATAAGTCGCAGTGCGAATGATTGAAGGCCGCACGCACTCAATTTTATTTTCCGTGGATATATCCACACATCTACACAAATACGTAAACCATACCGAAGAGATGACTCAAGTATAAATATAATTGACTGTCTGTGTATTTTTTTGCACGTAGGTGCTTACGTAAGGTACCAGTAAGTTTTTTGGTTCGATTAAGACACCGAGTAATCATGGTGGTCACGACGAAATTTAGCTCTCAAACTATTGGTCGTGAAGAGGTAAATTTTCTAAAATGTGACGTTCTTACGGTGTTGTAACACGTGATAAACAGATTACTGTCGAATTAAATACTGTAACAGACTAATATAAATGAATTCCCGGGCATAGCCGGGTACCCAGTAAGTCCATGTTTGCAAAGAATCAAAGGCGCTTATCGGTCAGACCGAAATTGATTTTATTAAAATTCAGGTTTGTAAATGATGTTTAATAAAGTTATGTCCAATATTTTATATCCACTAGTTTCATTGTTTTCTTTACCCACCAATTTACAAATTCATACCATAAACAGTACGTAGATGACGGCTGTTAACGAAAATTATTTTCTATTAGAACACGTCTTGTCGTATTTAATTAGCGTAAAGAAGCTTCTATTGCGATGGCGATCCCTGATTACGCATGTGAGTCAAAATGATAGAGAGGAGAAGTGGTTCTGCAATTATATACCAGGTATGTCACAACTAATCAGTCGTAAACGCTTCAATAGTACACAGTGCTATAATCACTCCGGCATTTATTTTAATCATTTCAGCCAGTTTTTGAAAACCTGCAGTCTATTCTACATGAAACTTTGCTTCAGCCACTTCGCAGTCATATGTTATCTTCCCAAAGCCTTGTAATATAGTATTTCGATGAACTAACGTAACTGTATTCTTCGTACAATATATTAGACTTGTGTTTCAGACGGCGACTACGCTATCCTGCAGAGTCATTATCGGGAATTCTGTGTGTACCGAGTAGGCCCACTCAGCAGAAACATCGTTCTGTGAAAAGCACATTCCTTTCTTCTTCAGCTACGCTTTTACGATAAAAAAGGGTGGACCGAGAAGGAACCACTGTTCGTACACAAATGCAAGTAAGTCTCTTTCCGTTGTTTCAACGCGGTGATTATTTAGTTAGCTACGCAAACATTTTATATTTTAAGGAATATCCAACATAAAATAATAACGACTGTAAAAATTAAAAAACAATCAAATAGACAAAAAAGGAAAAAATAATTTGAAATAAAGTATTTATCATTTCCTCAAACTTTTTTTTGTCTTTAGTTGCAAAAAAAGGAAAATGTACTTTTAGTTTTTCAATACGTTAATATTGATAACAATTGTTTGTTACTTAACAGTGGTGTTACTTATTCATTAGTTAACTATTCAGTTTCCAGACCTGAAGACAGCAGTAAAGATTGCTGGAAGGTTCCTAAGTTTTTTTCATTATTTACATCACTTTTGGCCTGCACGTTGTCTATTATCACTGAATATCATGAAAATCGAATATTTCAGCTTTCTAATGTATGACACGCACTGTGGACAACACAAATTTTAAAAATTTCGAATGTTCTACTTATCAAGGAGCTGTTCTAAATAATGAATACATACTGTACACTGAAATTAACAACAGCATAATGTCTACCAATGGAGACTTCTTTGTGAATATTACTTTATACAATCTTTCTACGACCCGTCAAAATGAAGCTTTAGAGAAATTATACTCAGAGGCGGAATTTCCAGTAGATCGCTTGGCTACGCCACCTAGAGAGGATAAGCCAAGAAAGGTGTAGGATAGGAGTAGAAAGGATTATGCGAGGAAGACCACGGAGACTTGTAAAAGGCCAAGTGATTATGCGAGTAGAATGTAATGGCGTCCCTCCCCCAAGTTGTACCGCCAAGAAAGAAGAAACGTATTTTACAAATACTGCACGTTGAAGTATATCCTGTACATACGAACATATTGTGGAGTTGGATTCGGAGAATATTCCTCAAGCCACAGCTTAACTTTTACAGCTGTTATTTGAGGACTAGGAGCTCACGAAGAACATTGTGAACAAAACATTGCGCTTAATTTCAATCAAAACCAATCTTAACATTACAGCATGCGTGGCTGAATCGAAGACAAAACACAGCGATATGCAAAACAAAATTATGAAAACGTTTATTCCATTTTCAAGAGTATAACGACCTTTGTTAATTTTTGCGAGAACACGCAGCACGGCGCACTTTATCAGCTTTTCCAAAGACAGTAATTTTTCCAACTACATAAACTGTGGTCTTATATCCTACTATTGATTTCAACTGTTATTTTCTACAGGAAAGGACAGGGTTAAAATAATTTCTCGCCACGCAGCGGCAGGACTAGAAAAAACTCTGGTGCACTAAAACATTTATAAACGGAGGACGACGACAATGTTATTTCCGTTAAAAATGGAGTATTTAATTGGTTTATTACGCTTTAAAAATAGAAAATGAAGAAAACTTGTTTACTGTATTTTATAAAAAATTATATTATAAATTATCAACCCGGTTAGTAATGATTAAATTAATACGTAGAGTGTTGATATAGTTATTTAAAAACATAATTTATTTGGTTGGCGGGTTGATTACTTTTTGTAAGGAAATAACTACTTATCATGGGCTCGCAGAGAATTTAACCGTACTTGCTTTCCTTGATGAAAACTTTTAAAGGGCACAGCTCGCTGAGTGACGTAGAATCGATATCTACTTGGTAGATGTTAACGTTAAAACAGCGCTGCCTTGAACCGCAATTGATTGCCAGCCTCCAAGTTTAATCTATACCCAGACATTCTGCGCAGAGGCACTCTGCATTAGCTATTTGACAAATAAACCTTCCTAAAAAAGATAGCAAGCAGAAGTAAAAAATGTCAATATAAGAATTACAGAAATATAATTCAATAAAAAGCATAATAGAGTAAATTAAATCAGTATTTAGTTTCAGCAGAAAAAATAACAATGTTCTACATAATCAATGTTCTAATGTGTGTATGTTCTAGTTAATCTATGGAATGCAAAATTTCAGTTTTCAATTTTTCACACAACTCTTTCAATCTTTTGGGGTTGTTAAGCTGAATGCTTACATACTTTGAGACACTTAAGACGAAGTTTAGTCAAATAGAAATCGAAACATTGTGCTAAAAGACAGTGAAAAAATAATAGTTTTGTAGAATCTTCTCGAAATTTATAGAAATTATGAACCCCCATTCTTGATATCAATAATAATGATCGAGAAAATTTCAGAATGTAATTAATATTATAATTTATTTCGAAGTGATTTCATAATTTTATTTTGTACTAATAATTGCAAATGTATGTAAACAAATGTCTCACATTTACACTATAGATTTTAATTCCTGTTGCTGTGCAATAGAAAATTCTAAATCGTTTATTTTATTTCTGATTCAGAGACGACAAAAATCTTGCTTCAAGGTTGTAGAACAAGAATCATTTAATGAATATTGCGTGTAAACATGTAAGGCGAAAGGCTATATGAATTTCAACGGTTCTTCTGCACGTATTGCAGTATCAATTCTGTAATTGAGAAAATTAGCCTATTATTAGTTTTTCGAAAAGTTCGAAATTCCACAGAGCAATGCTTATTGCGCTGGCTGAAGCTATGAAGTGAAATGAAAACAGTATCAATTATTGTAATCTCAAAGTTACACTTGTACTACTCTGACTACAACTGGATTGCACAATGCTATCTTGTTCCCTGTGAGATAACATTGACAGGTGAAACGAAACACTAACTGATTATGATCGATTAAAGGAAGAAAAATCGAATGATTTCAATTCACAAAAGAATAATCAACTTAGGATTGACGAATTTTATAAAATGAAATGTATCACACAGTAAAAGGGTTTTAACTTTAATCGGTGTTTATTGTGAAAATTAAATTATCAAGAAGTAATATTTAACGCTCTTAAATTCATGCTTCCTTGTTTTGGTATTATTCGTATTCCTTCTTTGTTTGATCAAATCCGAAGATCTCCATGTAAATCACTATTCACCGTTGCGATAACTAGGTTATTATTCAAAGTTTTCTAAAAAATTAAAGGGACTGAAGTTGTTCATAACATCTCCTAATGCTTCGCAGTTCTGTAGGACTATTTTGCTGTCGAATAAATTGCTCTCACATAGCTACACTTACAAAATACTTCTGGCGTCCTTATTTTCTTTTGGTTAATTTTTTTTTATTTCATAAAAAACTTTTATCTTACGATTATTAGTTTGGTACAATAATTTGTGCTGAATGAAATATAGGCTACGTACCATCCAGTCAAAATATTTAAAAAATTTGAGTTAATTTACGTAATTATAGATAATTAATACATTTTAAATGGAAAGAAATTCATGAAAATCTGACATCATCAAAGTTTTCCCGAAGCTATTTTTCTAGGATAACTAAAATTTTACATGCGTACCTCTATAAACGTAAAATTATCCAGGGAGCAAAATCGTTAATCTCGATAATAAAGCGTTACAGCCCAGTCATAAAAATATTCAAATGTGTTTCAATAGTAGATTGCTGAACCAGCGGAACAGTGGAAATGATCATTTTCAAGGAGGCTATATAATATATAGTACATCTGCAGGCAAATAAAAGTTCCTTCCGCTGTAATAACCTGCACACGTGCGCATTCCAATACGAACTCATGAGGTTATTACAGCATTGTACACTATATTAACATTTCCGTCGTAGTAAATTCACGTATCTCGTTTTCGATCGTCCATAGCGACAATCTCGTGCGGAGACAGGATGTCACGGATCAATACTCTCTTTGGATATGGGCCGCGCATTTGGAGGCCCGCCAGTAACTTCGCAGAACTTGGACCACCGACGCGATTCTATCAAACTGCGGGGTTAAAAACACTTTCAGTACTCCAAAAATTATGTTACAATAGATTTTCTGGAGTCTAGCAGAACTGTCCTTAAGCTTTTCAACACAGGTTTACACTTCTTTGATACCAAATGTCACAAAAGCAATAAACAAAAAATATAGAACAGAAGTTAATTTTAAAATATTCTCATCGAATATTTTCAACCTTTTATATTGAAGGACTTTTTTTGCTTTTAATTTGAGAGATAATATTACTTAAAAAACGCTAATATTACAAATAAAATCATTGCACCTATACATATCCTTTCCAGTTGCAGATACTTTACATTTTATATTAAAAATTCAGTCAAAAGTACAGTTGTTCTTCCGTTATATCAGGTGAAAAAATCTTCACTAGTAGAACCATTTGTAACGGTCAAACATCTGCTCGGACTTTTGACGGTATGGAGTCAAAAGAAAGGAGACAGCATTTGAGCCAGGGGCAATAAAACCCAGACTTCACGTCGCGCCCGGGGTGTTTCCAATTTTGGCGAGAGTTGGCGGCATCGGGTGGTGCGTTTTCTCAAGTGTAACTATAAATGTTATTGGCCAATTTCTATCCCTGCCACCTGGGTAATATGAACCAAAGAAGTGGGGAATAAATTTTAAAAAGGCGTGCAGCGATTTTAGGGAAGATTTACAGACGATTTTCGAGCGTGACAGAGATGCATTTTCGAGAGTGCTAGCAGGATTATTGTGCAGGGAGATCGAGCAGGTCGCATCTGACAGCAGTTAAGGACAGGAGGATAAACGGAAATTCTTCATGAATCAGGAAGACGGCGACGGCTGTGATCTGGATAGAGTAAGACCCCATTAGGAGGAATGAGCTGGAATATTCACTAAGTCGACACGGTAATTACCATGTGACTGCTGATTTTCTGTACTGCCAGGTCCCAGTAGATTGGTGAAAAATATTTTGTTCTATAAGAAGGTTAGAGATAGAATTGTTTAGTTTTAAAGAATTTATTTGTATCATTTTTATGTTAATATATTTGTAGTTTTAATTAAGAAAGAATTGCCGGCATTAAATTAAAAATAGCAAAATTGTAATTAATAATGTAAATAGGGTTTTGGATCAAGTGAATTTTTTTCTTGTTTTTATTGTATAATTCACTTATAATATATTACTATCCCACTAAAAATAATGAATATCCCCCTATATTCATTTCATGCTATTAAAGGGGAGTTTCCTGCTTCAGGATCTCTCTCATATAGCCTGTTACCAAACAAAAGTATTATTTAAGAGAACGTGGGCTTTCCCGGTGTATATTATTCATGAACAATTCTCTGGAAACGTTGTGTTCAAACTCTTTACTTACCCGGTTGAAAACCCGAGAATTGTTCATGAAGTATTATTTAGTTTCCACAGATCAAAGTATGTGATTCTAAATTCATCGCGGTGATATGAAAAGAAAGTATTTGGATGTAAAATACTAGACTCCTAAAACTGTTTTCCGTTTATACTTGTATTTTGGAAACGGGTGTAAGTGAATACTAGATTCGTTTTGAAGACATTAGAAAATAATTAGTCAAACGTGACGACAAACAAGCAATTAGCCGTGTCCAGAGTCACGCAACACTTCAACAGTTAAAAATCCTGCATTATATAACACTGGATCTTAAGAGTTACATTATAAGAAATATATATTTATATATATATGACAATATCATCATAAAAAGGATAATAAAATGGATTAAAGTTTCTTTAGAGCTTAAATCAGCAACAGAATTTGAGAAAGGTATTTTGATCTTAAAGAATAAAATAATCGCATTCAATATAGAGAAAAAAGGCGAGTTGTTAAAAAAGGTCTCTCTGCAAAAGAATAAAAGGAACAAAGTTGTAAGAATGAACAACAGGGCAGACGCATACAAAAGGTAATTTAATGTTGGTGATTGGCCATGTTCTCTCTCTCACCAGGTACGACAGTGTCCGAAGATCATTTAAACATGCACTGAATACTGAATCTTTTTGACAATAATTTGTTTTATTTCCACCGCTAAAAAATGAGGTGAATACATTTTTTTAACAATGCTACGAAAGATTGCATTTCTTGAAACGGGTTCAGATTTTCATGTATAAACTAAATCATAGCCCTATAATATATGTGGGTTTCAATTCAAGATAATCATATCGCGTGTGGCTGTGAAGAATTTTTGTGATTAGGTTTATTTCGTGGCTCTTAATTTAACGGAACTGCGTAGCCCAGACTGTAGTGAGAGGGACTTCCTTTGACAAAAGATTGCACTATGGAATGAAGGTCAGGGGAAATTAGTGCCAGTAAGAGAGAGGGGTTTTGTGTACATGGCTTTCGCTTCTCAGTTTTTTCAAAAGTGGTGCAGAGAACGAATACAGGCATTTAATAGCGGTTGTGAGAGTTGAACATGATCCGTAAAAAGAGATAGAGCGGGAGGCTAGGTGCAAAGTTGTAGAAACAATTTAAAAAGTTAATTTTTGAAAAAGTAGAAGTCTGCAGGCGGTTGAAAATGACAAACGTTGAAATACCGGCACCAGGACAGCTTAATCACAGACCTGGAGTCACGCACCAGACGAAGCAAGAAACTCCACCTATTCACAACCCTCTAGGGCTTACCTTAAAAACCCACTCGTTTTTCAGAATCGTCGAGAATGATTTTAATTTTCCACATCTCAGTATTACTCACCAAGCGCATGTATACTAATCGTATAATAATTACTCGATCAAAATTAACTTTTAAAGAAATATACAACTGGGCACCTTACAGTGACTTATTAAAAATATATATTGTAAATTTTTATTTTAATAGACGCAAGTTTACTAAATAATATTACATAATTTGATGAATCAAATTAGTGATAAAAATTATACAGCCTTTTATGTGTTTCTTAGTAAATCGTCGTCTAATTTATCAGAAAATACAGTAATAATTATGTCAAGAGCCTTAAAATGAAATTCCTATTATCTTTCTTCGAAGACGTGTACGTGAACGCACTTAATTTAAATATCAGACATAAGTTTGAATGATAATTTGAGTTTTTTGAACTAGTTCAACAATAAACAAGAATAGCATATTGATATCAAATTATCAGACCTACCACACAGATTTAATTAAAAAGACATATTTTAAGATCACAGAATGATATATCATAATATATTTTACAGAATGTTCACTGAAGCATGCTCTCAAATCTTTTTTATGTAAGCATTATCACAAAAAAATGTGTTTATTGGCTGTTATAATAGACATTGTACATAAATTCGAGTCAATAAAAAAAGGTGCAATAAAGTCATCCAACATTCTTTAAGAAAGGTTTCTGTTAAAATTCAGTGTCAGAACAATGGAAAGGAAATTTGAAACAATAGGAGTATTGTTGTTGTGGTATTCAGTCCGAAAACTGGTCTGATGCAACCATCAATGCTAACCTAAATTGCGCAAGCCTTTTAATTTCCTCATAACTAGCACACCCCACATCCTCCCTAATCCGCTTAGCGTATTCTATCCTTTGCCTCCCTCTCCTGTTCTTACCCCACGCAATTCCCCCTAATGCTAATTTTACAAGACCCTCGTTCCTTAAAAAGTGACCTATTAATCTATCCCTTCTCTTGGTCAACGTCCTCCATATTGTTCGCTTTACCCCTATTCGGTTTAGAACTTCCTCGTTAGTTACCCTATCCACCCATCTGATTTTCAGCATGCGCCTATAGCACCACATTTCAAAGGTTTCTATTCTTTTCCTTTCCCCAACTCCTATCGTCCACGTTTCGCATCCATATAACGCCACGCTCCATACAAACATTTTTAGTAACGTTTTCCTAATATTCACACTTATATTACCCGTAAGTAAATTCCTATTTTTCGCGAAAACCTTCCTTGCCTGTTCTATCCTACTCTTTATGTCTACTATACTTCTACCATCCCTAGTTATTACGCTTCCCAAGTAGCAGAATTCCTTAACTTCCGTCAAAATATCCCTTCCCAATCTAACACCGTTCGTTATTCCACTGCTTCCGAAACTACACTCCATTACCTTGGTTCCGTTCATGCCATTTATTATGGTTTCCAAGTGTTCTTCTGATTTCCCTAATACAATATCGTCGGCAAAGCGTAAGGATTTTATTTCTTCTCCTCGACGTATGATTCCTTTTCCATATTCCGTTTTAACATTGTTCATCGCCTGTTCTATATATAAGTTAAACATCGTGGGCGAGAGACTGTATCCTCCTTACTTCTTTCTTGATTACAGCTTTCTTTTCTTCATCTTCTATTCTAATTACTGCTGCCTGTCTTTTGTAGAGGTTATGTATAAGCCTCCTTTCTCGATATTTTATTCCTTATTAGTTTGTTCCAGTTCACATTATCAAACGCTTTTTCTAAATCTACAAATGTCATGACCAGGGCGGTTTTTAATCCTGTCTTCTAAAATTGGTCGCAAAGTTAATATTGCTTCTCTTGTCCCTACATTCTTCCTATTAACGATCCACAATGTTGAAGACTTCCTCTTTAAATGGATGTAAAATGTAAGAGTTGCACATCAGTAACAGATCAATCAGAAAGAAGGCAATTACCAGGAATTCTGCATTATCGGAAGAAGTGTACGTTTTAGGACGGGATAATGCAGCGTAAATAGCTACACAACGAAATGGTAATTATAAGAACAAAACTGTCACTTAAAAAACAATAATACAATTAATGGATTTGAAGTTTAGAATGTTAGTGTAGGATAGTGGTGTCACCACTTGTTCATGCAGGCACGTAGGCGCCATTGTGTAATGCGGGAGCCACGTCGTCGTTGTTGCACAACGAGCCAGACGCTATAGTACGAGCGTGCCATTGCAACACTATATAATCGCAGATTATCAACGCCTAACAATATGGACTGCATGTGCTGATTAACTTCAGTCAGCAATCGTATACAGTAACATCGTAAGAGAAGCCTCTCTGTAGGCGATGGTGGGATAACATCTCTGCATCGGGAAGCAATCAATTGATTCAAATAATTTTTCTGACTACTAAATATATAATAAATCATTTAATCAGCCTCTTTGTCAGTATTTTATAATTTAAATATTGCGACGTTTCAAACTATTTTTCTTCAGGTAAAAGTTGCACCTGGAACTTGACTCCTCGACTCCTTCAACCGTCAACGAGGCTGATTAAATCATTTATTATAGTAAATTTATTTGTTGAAATCCTTATTCTGCATGAAAATTGAACCAAGTTCACGAAACGGACTATTGCCGTATCATAGTTTCGACCAAATCATCGTACACTTTCTTATTCACCAACAGACAGCTGGATCTGGAATGTTACATCATAATACTAGTTTTGTTCTAGCCTTTTTCACCCACCCACGTAACATCGGTACTTAACGACGCCCAGAAAATCAGCGTTTCATCGTACAACGAAAATCCAAATCCAGGGCTTTGTCAACAAGAGACGCATTTTTTCATTTGCAGGGAATATTTCAAATCCCGACAGCAGATTGCGTCGCGATGCATTCTGTATCGAGAGAAGCTCATTTTAACGCGACGGTTAGTCGTTGCGTAACGAAGAACAAAGCAGTCAATAGAAAAATTGAGAACGTCGGCCAAACTGCGTCAACAGGTCCCTCTAAAGTACGTCGTCCAAGCAACTGCGTAAGAAATAACAATTAGGGAACATTGCATAAGAGCTTGTGAACGTACAACTTCCTGTAAGCCCGAATGCGTTGTTCCATTTTGGGCCATGAAAGCTGGTAGCCCTGCCAAGATATTCCCCACAGCTGTTCATCTATTTTATTCATTCCTGCGTCACTAAAAGGCTCTTAAACGTGATTATCTTGCCAATATCTGGAGTTTAAGAGAGCATGGAAAAGAAGGGCTATTTTTGATTACCTAATGTGAGTTACAACGCTCTTCATTCTTACTTTATTCCAATGTCGGAAATCGGAGATTGAAAATAGTTAAAGTTAGCATTAAAATTTAAAAACTAAAATATTTTATGAACTGCCATACATACGTTACTGCATTTGGCGTTTTAATGAAGAATAAATTATTAATAGTAATAACATGAATCAGGCAATATTACATAATGACATCGAGTAAAAATTAAAACCAGCAAATCTATTGAAGATCGTACCTTTTCCCGTTGAATTTGTAATAAATTTATTATTTACTTGATAAACATGAATGAGATATTCATAGAAAAGTCGTCTTTCAATTTTAATATGACCCGGGTGGAAACCCAATAATTATTTATTCAGTAGTTTTATTACTGGAAATGAAGCAGCAGGATCTTAAGATAAAATGGAGAAATATAGTTTAGGTTTCGTTTCGATATACAAGGGATGTTTTCAAGTTACGTTGTGTATTAATATTTTGCCGCTGCAGTAGCGATTTTGAGCATTCCCGATCACATCCTCCCTTCATTAGAAAGTCAGACGCAGCTATGAAGCATCGTCACTTTGTGTTTCCTTTCGTTAGTGATTCGAATGTTCCAAATAACTATAAAGTCAGATCAGCGATTAGTTTCTTGAATTCTAGGAAAGTTGCGTCAGAAAACATTCAAGGCAATTGTGTGGGGTGTATGAGGAAGCAATTATAAATGATGGATAAGTGAAGAAGTGGATTAGATTTTTTAATGAATGTCTCGGAAATGTACATGATGATCCGCGGTGCGGCCGACGTTTGTGATCACAGGTGGTATCTTTCTTTGGCGAAGGCATACAAATATCGGTTTTCAGTTATGAAAAGTGCCTGAATATCGGTGGTGACTGCGTGGAGGTGTAAAGTAACGATTGACTATGAAATACCTGAAAAATAATGATTCGTTACTTTCTAATAAATATTGGTACGTACTTCAAAAAACAGCCCTCACACTTTGTTGCAAATTCTATCAGTCCATAAATATTGTTTGTTAGCTCAGTTTGTTCCAGCGACCGGAATTTCCAACTTTCCATCGGAAGGATGCAAAAGATGGAATAACTAAATAGTAATTAAATACTCAGTAATGACGCTAAATAATGGAAAGAATATTACAGAAAATCAAGATATATGGCAGGTAATCTCCCTAATATGTACAATTATTAAGCCAAACGATTCGACACTATCCGTATCAATAGACTCCAGGGAGACTGGAACTGGAACACGCGTTCGATAGGACTGGCATAACAAGTAAAACGGATTGGGTTTGTCGATTACCGCCAGTCTAAGGTAATGATATAACTACAACGTTTTTATAAAGTGTCACCTTGTGTGAGCGACAGCCATCTATGGCGACGATGAATCCAACGCCGCACGCCTCCTTCTCATTGGCCGGGTCGTACAGACCATCCTTGGGCGGCAATGTCCAGGGCTCCACGGACATCAGGACCTGCACAAATAAATCAAATGCAGTCATTCGTCAAAATTTACAATTACACAAACCACAAAAACTTAATAAACATGTAGGTTACCATCAATCTTTCTTTACCTTAGAATACCAGTTGATGACAATAAAAACCCAAGAAAAGACTATTTTTAACCGAATATTAGGGTACAATTTGACAAGGAAACACGTCCATGTAATGAACTTAAAGTCAACGAAGATTCTAAGCTCATAATGCTACACATTCTTTCGAATATGCTTACCTACTAAATTAACATGTAGAAATGGAGGTCCATTGATTAATTTAGCAGATGGGTTAGGTTTTTTAGTGTATCTCTCAGCCAACGACGTGGGCGGATGAGGGTTGACAGGCGGTGAACTGGCTATTGGAGAATATATGAGATGTGGTATGTGAAGGTGGGTTAAGATGTACCTGAGTGTTCAGGGGGAAGGATGAGGTCAATTGGGAGTCTTCTTTAGAGCCGACGGAAGCGTAGAGATGTTGGAGGATTGTCATGGAAATTATAGGGTTTGGGTGATTGCGGGCGCTTTTGATTAGGGATGTAGGGGATTTGGTGATTACGGAATTTACTTTGGGAAGTTGACAGATGTTATGTAGTCCGTTGTTGATCTTTATACGGATCCATCAGTTCGAACGTAGTCTACTGATGGGCAAGTTATTCAAACGGTTTATAAAATTCTTCTCGTTCAATACGGCTCTAATGTCTGACAGTAAATCATAATTTTATCTAAGCTAAGTTAGTGGGAATTCTCAATTTCAGCCCAATTAAGCATATAGTTAATTGTTTTAGAAGAAAGACAAGAAGGGAATCGAACCCAGGACCTTGCAATATCCAGCCGCATGCTCTACCAACTGAGCTAATCCGAGTCGAGGTCTCTCGCAGGTGGAACCTTACATAAGAGTACGAGGCGTCTACCTGAGGTTGTTCCTTCTCTCCTTTTTGATAGAGGCGCTGCGGGAGTTTCTCGTAGACGCTTCAGCCTAGAGTGACTGCGGGGCTTACCTGATCATGTCGGGGATGCCTCGCACTCTCTCTGGGTATTTTTTATCAAAGTTCTCATATGCCGAGACACCTTCACCTATTTTAGGAGGTATATGTACTGGGGTCAAAGACCTTGGGCATATGGCAAGAGTTGTCCGCTGATCCCATTGGATCAGTCGGCCAATTGCCTCCTGAAATTGGTGGAGACACGGAGAAGGGAATGCTGCGCCCCCACAGCAAACTCGTCTCCCGTCATTCGGAAGGGCGTGAGAATAGTACCCAATGCCCGACCTACCTGATGCAGGTTTTCTAGGGTTTTCCCTGCATCTCTTTAGGTGAAACACCGGGTAGGATCCTTAAACCATAACCCAAGGGCCCTAGTTAACCCTTTGCTACCTTGCTCTACCTTCCGCATCCCCCCTTTTTCATTTCCCTTCCTATGCTATTAAAGGGGAGTTGCCTGTTTCAGGATCACCCTCATGTAGCCTGTTAACCAAAAAAAAATGTTCCTTCTCTCTCTGCCTATCAATTAAGTTTCCTATAATCTGAGGAATTCCGGTCGGTTTGACAGATGTCGCAGACGTTAGTCATGTAATGCTCAATTGCTCCCATTGTAACATTCTGCTAGCAGTCTACGAACGTCGTGGAGGCATAGAGACGCCGATTCTACGTTCCCACAAGAAATTACACTCCAGTCATCGGAAAGGCGTTGGACAAGTACCGGGAACCCTACTGACTGGTGCACGTTTCTCTAGTTATTTCCTGCAATTCCACAATTATAACTATATATGCACAAAAAACATGTACATATAAACTAAGTATGATTTAACTTATACACAATTGAAATATATTCGAGCATTAATTGTAGCAATTTGTTGCAAGTCAGTGTATAGAAAGCATATTCGTTTGAAGGATCTGTGTGGATCTAGGTAGTGTGACAGGGCCTCTGCACATTGAATGCCGTGTTAAACCACGCTGTGTGTGGCAAACTGATTCCTCCCAGTACAGGAATAGGTCGTGGACTCAGTCTTGAGGTCGGCTTCTTTTCCTGTCAGTCGATAGTGGAAGAGCACTACTCGATGTGATCGTCATTTTTGTAATCCGATAGCAAAAACGCGCGCCACGAATCTCAGCTAGCAATTGTCCATTGCTCTTTTTAAAAGGAGATAGCACATTTCGGTATTATAGAATGGGTCGCCAAGTTACAATGAACTTTAAGTGCAAATCCAACCTACGGGGTAACCCTGAGCTTGTCAATGCCAACGGAGCAATGTGCGCGGCCCACTAAGGTCGTACCTCGGCGTGCGTCAGGCCCCGAAGCCCAGCTCGTGGTGGTTTGTCCAAGTCCCAGCCAGACGTACGTTGGAGTCTGACTCGACTGGTTTCACAGGAAAAATTTCTTACTGTCGTCCCACTGGAGAAGTATCCATCCTTCGGGGATTTATTATGTAGGTTCCCCGCTTCCTTCTTTCGAAGAATTGGTTAAAATTCCAATGGGTCAGCAACTCAAATCAAAAGTCAAACTACTTTGCGCAAAACCGGTGGCAACGCTACATTGCTACATGAACTTAATCATCAACAAGATGTAGATTAATTTATTCAACAAATATAAAATCCTACGCTTAACAATTTGTTTATCCCCTTTTCCACATATTTATTTTTTGGTTTAATTTCCTTCTAAAATGTGTACAATTGTACACCTATCTAAAAATTGTTTCCAGTACGAGATCCAATCACAAAGCCACATTTCTTTTGCGACCTTTAGTGAGCCCAATAAATGTCGCTGTATATAGCTTTACGAAATGGAACGGAAGTACTTGGGGAAAAAGATTTACACCATTTCTGTGAAATGTGAGTTTCAGTCGGCAAAAATAAATGGTTTCCTGGGATTGACGGTGGAGATGGACCTATTCATTTCTCTTACAAATGTGCACTTTATTGAGAGTGGCTATTTTGCACGTCTGTAGTTGACCATTAATACGGCTTTTGCATCTAAGAAGGATATGTAATAATTACATATAATATGCACCCAAAACTAGTCTGTACATCTGGTGAGATGTACGACAGTCGACCTCGAGGGCGCCACTCTCTAATTGAGAGAGGGTTGCGCGCTATAAACCAGCAATAAATTTTCTAGGAGACGTCATCAAGACGTCAGCCGACAGACGTTCAACCTTCATCACAATCCACCAGAGAATAGCAAATTTCCGCGGATTGGTGAATGAAACTTTGAATATCTATTTCACAATTTGCTATTTGCCTTTTTATTTCAATTTTTTATTTTATATAAAACTTCAATATAACACAGTTCCTCAGTATTTAACTCATCCGTGAGAAATTGACATTAAAAACACTAATTATATTCAGATATTAATTAAATTTCGTAATTACTTAATGTGCCGCAATTCCAAGCAATGTTGCAGTATCCTAAGAAAATCCACATACCACGGATCAGTTCTCACCAAAGGTAGATGGACATCCAAATCAAACAAAGCAATATTGAACGATCACCAACTACGGTGCCAGACCAAACGGCAATTATATTCCCACATTCTTCTGAAGTCCTTACCCCTACAATGGAAGTATTAATATATGGTTTGAATAAAATACCTAATCCACTCGGTCAGATTATCAATTTATTAAGTCTCCTAAAAAAATGTAAAAGTTTACCGGTCACTGCGATCCGGTCTTTCCAGCTCTACTTCTTGAAATGTCATACGAGATTTAGTAAACTCCACTCGCGTCCCTACCAGCTTACGAGACAAAAAGAGCTTGTATAGAGTTATTGCTGGGCGATTGACGAGATACATACCTCTGGTGCTTTCTGTAAAGGGAAGTATTATACTCATTTTCAAAATGGTTCGCAGATACCTCAGCGGACGACGATCCTGAATAATTTCATCAGGTGTAGTACACGGGAAGGTGTGGGGTCCATTCTTGTACTTTATCTACATTACAAATTTCCCAAACAATGCGACCAAAGTGCCATCAATAACTCTTGTCATGCACACCACCACCATAATATATATTGTTCTTCACTTACAGAATAATGAAGTTACAAACTCAAGTAAATCTTCCCTCCTAGAATTATATATCGGATCAACACCCGACGTGATACTTAATTGAAACAACGTTCTCAGCTATATTACCGTGCTCTTGATAGAGCAGAAAATATGCTTAATCTTAATACGAGAACTTATCGATTTTGCTCATTCAAGTATCATTCAACAGCAAATAATTACTGTACTTGAGCTTGATTCGACCGCTTTAACAATACATTTGGGATCAGCTGTCAATTCTCATACCAACTGTATTCAAATCACACAAAACAGAGCATTAAGGTAGATTACAGGTGAATCCTGGTATGTATTCTATTCTATAATACATTCGGATGTACGTATACGTATGTATACATACAACCAAAAAGTTTAAAGCAAAAGTTTATAAAGTCCCAAAAGAAAGAATTTATAAACAGGATTTTGGTATGCTGTGTCAACATTTACACAATCCAATTACCTCGAAAACCTACGTAACTGTTTGGCTTCAACGTGTTTTACACGGACACCTGGAGGATTATCAGGTAGTCTCAAACAAAAATTACGTACCAAAGTAAAATGTAATTGAGCGATTCCTCTGGAAATGACACCTACACTGAAATAAGTTTCATGATACGAATTCGTTCCTAGATGTAAGTTCAGAAACCTGATAATTTTTAACACGTCTGGGGTTAGATTGAAGAGTCAATGTTTAGCATACTCGTGAAAGGATAATCAGAAACAAAATATTAGATAAATTTTATATTCATTATGATTGTAGCATCATTCAACATCCAAAGGAAAGCATTCTAATCATAACCGTTTTTAAGACTTATTCCTTATTAAAATTCATAAAAATGACCACACTACAACTTTCCATCTAGAAAACTTTATATCAGGGTTTCAATTCAGTGCGCTCCGAGACATAAAATGAAGGAAATTTAAAGTTTGGTCTATCTACTCAAAAATGCATCAGCATTGATAATATTTTCAGTTATATACAGATTATGAAAATTAGAGTATTAAACCAATTGCGAATGGCTTCTCAGATCATGACCGTCAGCTACTTACAAATAATGACATATACTTATAGAAAACTGTAACCTACGCAAGAAATATAGATTAAACTATTCCAGTAAGTACTAAAACATGAATGTTGGGAGGGAGCATGTGTACTGTAATAAACAGCCAAGGTTAGGTAAAATCGAAACACTTGAATGAACTAATAAATTTAATGACTGATCAATTACTCAACATTTCAGAGAAAGTTGGAATAAATAAAAATAAATTAACAGAAAATGCAGATTTTTAAAATAAAACTATTCAATCATGAAAATAGAGTGAACTTTTCTTTGACATCAACTGAAATTCACAAAATTATCAATTATTCAAAGAAAAAAATAGTAATCATGGCACGATGGTATTTCTAGCGACATACTAAAACTTATTTCATACAATGTTAATGCAGTACTTAGTTACGTTGATTTCTGGAGTCTTTCAAGACATGCTAAAATATGTTATTGCCACGTCAAATAAAACAAGGGAGTAAAGAAGACATTTCAAATTATCTTCCTATAACATCAAGGCCAGTACTATCAAATGGTTTTGAAATAGTAGTATATAATACAGTTATTCATCTCAATAAAAGTAATTTACTCACAATTTGGATTTAGAAAAGTATTTTCAACTCTATAATCTTCTAGATAAAGTCTTGGAAGTATTACAAAAAAGACGGCATCCATTAGGTATATTTTGTGACTTTAATATTTTTATTGTCTAGACTATAAGATACTGGCAGGAAAAATAAAATATTATTGAATTACAGGGACTTCATTTGTTGGTATAAATCATGCGAAATAGAATGCAACAGGTAGTATTAAAAGATTCGTGCTCAGGTGAAATGCATGAATCGGGAATTATTAAATCTGGAGTCCTTCAGGGTTCAGTATTAGGGACTTTATTGTTTCTTGCATATATATAATCTTCAAAAAACTGTAGATTTGTCTTCCATAGCTACATTTTTAGAATATGAGTAGAATGTAATTAAGAAACATTAGAAGAGGCCAAGTAACTATGATTTAAATAACTTATTAAAATGGTCCACAGTGAATTAACTGTGACAATTCATATTTTATACAATTTCACACACAAAACACAACTTGACAATCTGTAACTCCAAAAGTCAATGACAATAATGTAAATGAATCGGTACTCATTCAATTCCTATGTTTTCATATACATACTAATTTAAATTGGGCTTTGGCAACAAAGCTCAGTCACATACGCAGTAAGAATATTGTGCATCTTCAGTTTCTTAAAAACAAAACTAATTTACTTCGCTTATTTTCATTCTTTGGTCTTATGAACACAACTCCACAGGTAATGACAAAATGGGGAAAAAAATTTTGTCCCAACAATATGTAGGAACTACCTGTATTAAAAGTCTCTTCAAAATAGGGGCATTTTAACTCCGTCCTGCCAGTACATTTACTCAATAGTTATTCGTAACACATACGCATTTGTCTATATAAAAATGATTCGCCGTAATATATGTACGCGCATAACTAACGAACGACTGCACCAAATTGCAAAATTGTTTTGTTTTTTTTGTGTGCGTTATGGTCAGGACAAGTTTTGTATAACAGAAAATTTTTAAAAAATCGTGCGGAAAAGTTTAAAAATCTATGAAAAACTTTTACGGAAAAGCTACCTTATATCCACACGTTTGAATCTCCAAGTGAATGTGGGTTGCCTATACTATTGATCTCAACGAATATCAATGAAAATTAAAGAACAGGAATTTTAAATTAAAGTTTCGTGTATGTTTCATTTCGATATCTTGCAGAGTCCAGAAGATATGTAAATATTTATAAATTCATTGAATTGCCACTCGGCAAGCGGCGTAAAACTCAACTACGAGTCTTATACCATTTATCTCACTTTCTGTGCTATTATAAGCGTAATTTTAGCAGCATGAGAGAGTGAGGGGGGGGAGGCGAGCATTCTCATTCCATCTATTGTTGAAAACCTGAGAAAGCAGGACCTGTTCAAAACCAACTGCGACTTATAAGATTTGCCGTGAAGCGATCATAAGCTCAACCACTGGACTGGACAGGCGTGTTCATACAGTATTTATATATTGACATTCATTCGTATTCAATTATTCAAAACTTGGTGTGTTTCGTGTGTTTTCATGTATTTATCGTCGCGTTATTTATTGTTTGTGATAAGAAAATGCCACCAGTGAGGCGTTAAAATTTCGGTTGACGAACGTGTAGCAAGTAGAGTTCATAATCTACCGTCGGGTTCAGGCGAGAGACGACAAAACAGATGGTCAAACGTAACTATTTCCTATGAACGTTTGGCGTATAGGATCCGAACAACTCCCCTAGGGGAAGGTGTAGAATTGGTGGAATTTTTATATGTAATAAAGGCTATTTTGAGATGAAAAAGAATTATTGAGGTCAATTACTTTTACAATGTTTTCTCCGACAATATTTGTGTATAATTTCAACCCCTTGCAGCACGTGAGGGGTTGGGGGGATGAGTCATATGAAAATAACAAGGAAATTAAAGGGGGGTCACTGTGTTACATTATGACCTTAAATATGCGATTTAAGTAAAAAAATTCATGCCTTAAGTGGGGAAGAAATTTTATTCAGAGTACTGAAAATCTTTTTAGTCCGGGAGTATTTTTGACTGTCGGGATACTGGGAGTATATAAGAGGTTCATATTGTGACGTTTTCGTGTTTCGACCAAGAATTAAATTATGTACCGAGATAATCTGAATAAATGCCCGACCAACGCCGGGTCCCCAGATAGTTTATTAAAAATTATGACATTTATGGTTTCAGTAAAAGAAATAATTACAACATATATAAATTAAATAATATATTAATTGCACAGAATGGTGTCCATCGTTCTGTGATTTCCATCTTTAACAGACTGCCGCGATGAATTAATCAGTTATTAAATAACCGAAGGCAATTTAAAGCTGAGCTATCTTCATTTCTCCTTGGCCACTTCCATTCAGTAAGAGAATTTATAGAAGAATCTCAGACGTACAATTAAGTTTTACTCAGAAATAATGTTTAATTGACGCCAAAAATAGACAAATGTTTTGTATATGTTGACAAGAATTAAATTATACTCGCTTATTACAGACTAAGTCTAGATTGAAATATCGTAGTTTTGGTCATTAAGACAATTTGAGAATGGATTCTTGTCGAACTATCAACTTAAAAAAAAATTCAGAATTACGTACGGAATATTTATAATTCATTACTTTCTTTAAGTCCGAACTTGTGTTTCTAAAAGGACGTAAATTCGGTGATTTAGCAATGCAAACCGAACTGTACTGTTGTAAATTTTTCTCTCATCTTTAATAATATTCGTTTTTAATATGACACATACATTTCATTTACAAGAACAGATTGAACGTACATTTGATTTGATTGTGGCGGAGAAGCCATCGCATCAATTGTTTCAAATGTAAAATATCATTCTCGGAACAAATATTAATGTAGAAATTACGAAACTATACAAATTAAAGTAAATTCTAAATTCATTTCTACATTCCAAACATTTATTATGCACACATACTTAAGTCATTTTTATATAAAGTGTTTGACGATATAACAATACTCCCTACCCTATTTTGATTTATTTTTTTAATTTCGTCGTCTTTAGTTGATTGTTATTTAAGCAAAATCGTCTAACAACATACGCTGTAAGTCATCAGAACGTATTACAGCCTTTCTAAATAATGTGTGCTTTTCCTTAGTGCTCGAGAAACGTGTAAAAATTACTCAGGAATTCCTCCGATTAAAATTTATTAATTTATGCAGACAGAACTAATATGAAAGATTTAAAACAGGCGTGACTGTAGGAACGCTAAAATGAGTAAGAAGAAATATAGATTCTATACTCTAAAGTTTATCCTCTGCATTCTCTTTATTTCATTGCGTAGAATGTTAAATAACACTGGCCGTGACCCTAGCCAATGATAAAGAAATCGTAAAACTTTTAGACGCCAGAAACCTAGGAAACTTGAAAATAGCTTACAGCACTGTTAAAATATTTCTGGGCCGGTGGAATACAACACTTACGTAAGGATTTAAAATCTATTCTAATCGAATAACGACTCACTAATTGTGCCGACGAAAACACTGGAGTGCTGATCAATTAGACGATAAATTAAGCGTGACAGTAATTAAAATGATCGCTTATCGCATTAATACCGGAAATGAAACGACCAGCGAGCAATTATGAGAAATAATATCGTTAGGCCGGTGATCGATAAGAATTATCCACCTGATATGAGAAATGGAGTCACATTAAGCTAATATCTATTACATACAAGATGAAGTACAATCTTGTCATTCAGAATCATTTAAAAGACTCCAAAGGCATCAAAACAAGAAACATCACCGCCATTTTCAATGATTAAGTAATCTAGCGGAAATCTCAGACCTCAATATGGCGAAACTAAAGTGAATAAAAGTTACAAGATAAAATATGAATTCTTGTATACTGATAGATTTTGTTGACGTCGATGGATGTTTCGATAACAAAGCTCTATCTAGCAGATCCGAAAGAAAGGTGTTGCAAAAAATGTGGACAATTATATCTCCATTATTTGATCCTTTCAAATGAAGAAGTGAAAATAGAAAACCCACATGAAGGGTCTAACAGCTAAGAATGAACATGGAGAACACATAGAAAATCTATGTATAATAAATTCGTAATGTATTTTCAGGCTAACAATAAGGCTAATAATCTGAGTAAATAGCTTTCCTGACAAGTAATAAATTTACTAATTAACGTGCCATAGCCATGTGATATAAATATAGCGACAACCAGGGGTGAAAGTATAAAAAATGTCTTACCGGGACGCATTTTGTCGAGTGCAAAAACAAAGATTCATAATCATAATTTCCTTTTATATTGTTAATGATCATAACATTGTAAATAATCACAAAAATAACAGAAAATGACATACTTCATCATACGAAATCTTATAATAGAACCCACAAATTGATAATATTACTAACTCCCGCCACCCGCTTTCCATTGTTCGACGGACATAATAAGATTCCAGTGAGCAATCATTGTTAAACTACCTTTCTAACAGATCCTTCTCTATCAAAATAAATAACCACCTCTCCCAACCGCACTCAATCGCGGCGGGCGTCCCCCAAGGAGATGTCATTGCCCCCTTCCTATACAACATCTTCTCCCACGACATCCCAACACTAGCACTATCTTTTTCGCAGACGATATAGCCATCTCCTATGAAACCACTTCTCGCATCTCCAATTTCCAACCACTCCTATCAAAGCTCAACAACCTAGAACAATGGTCCAAACATTGGTGAATCAGCATCAACCCCGTCAATTCAATAACTGTCCCATTCACACTACAAAAAACCCTACTTTCCAAATCCACCTCTATCTATACAATTCACTAATCCCTACAGAACCCTCCTCTCCAAAATCAACCATAAATTCAGAACCCTATATCCCCTCCTAACCAGAAAAACCCTGTTATCATCAGCACAAAACGCCTCCCATACCTCTCCATAATACAACCCACCTGGTCCTATGCCTCGTCCATATGGGGAACAGTCAAAATACATTCTCAAAAAACTCGAAACATAATCCGACGCACCATTACAAACTCTCCCTGGCACCTTATAAATTCCATCATCCACCATAACATCGAACTTCTCAAAGTAAACTCCGTAATCTCCAAATCAATAACCTCCCTCATCAAAAACGCCCTCAACCACGCAAACTCCACGATCTAGCAATTCCATGATAATCATCCTCCACCTCCACGCTTCCGAAATCATCCTTCCCCCTGATCCTGCAGGCACAAACCCACCTTACCATCATGCCCGCAGACCACATCCTCATATTTATATGAATAAAAAAAACTGGTACATGTGAGAAACAAAACAGGAAACAGGAGTTACTAAGGAGGTGTGGACTGAATATATCGAGCTTGTAGGAAGGAAGAGTCCACTCCAGAAGCGCTGGCTACGCGCTGCTAATGGGGCAATATCCATGGAGTGCTCCTTAAGGCTTGGCACGAGGAAGAAACACCAAATCGATACTGGTGCTCAAGCTAGCTTCCCAAGATCCCATCTATAGCATCCAGAACACATCAGTAAGCAAAACTTATTTGGAATCAATTCCAGAGGCTTCTGCCTACTAACCATACTATTTCCTCACACAATGGAAAAGTTTTTTCTGTTTTTCTAGTCAAAATAGTAGCATACACTAACGCTTCCCTCTTCATTTTAATAAGCCTGCTTATGAGTATTTTCAGAATAAGCGTAAAATTCATTTTTCGAAACGATGTAACTTCATTAAAAACTCAATTTTATATGAACAATTTAATGAAATAACTCGTCTGCCGATCAAATTATTCAAAAAATACTATTATAAAGATGAGGGTGCATTTTAAAAATTAGATAGAGCTTAGCAGTCCAGGGGTTTCCACTATTACCATAATAAACTAATGTTCCTCTTATGACACATCACACCACGCAACATCCCATTTGGATAATTAACTGGGACAGCCATTAAATTTACACTTTGAGAGACATTTTCTGTATGGAGGCATAATGGTCTATTTTGAAACGTTGGTGTGAAAATATCTCAGAAGCATCATGGCCATTTGAATGTCTAAAGTGAGTACTGCATTCTGTAAATTTAGTCAAATATAGCAATACACTGTGGGGGTTGCTTATTTTATGTCAGACAGTTTTAATATATTTCTATTTGTCAGTATTAACAAATATGTTTTTCAATTGTAACAAAACTTGTGCTAATATCGCCACAAATATGACTAAGATCAGACTACTGTTAGTATTTTCAAGCATATTTAATATTGTTGAAATTATTGTTCATTTATTTATCCAGATTTTGTGCACTCCTGATTGCATGCGTCTGTTTTAACAAGACATAAAACAACTTCTCTTAATGTAGTATTCACAAGAAGCACAGATTTTTATATTTAAAAGGGGGCCAGATTTTACCAATTATTTTAAACAGTTTTGCTGTAGGAAATAAAAGGGAATATAATTTTTAGAATGAATAAATGGCAATATGGCCTTTTATGGAGAAGCCCTAGATCAAATTTAAACATTTTAGTAAAACTAAAAAATGCCAACATAAAAAATATACATAATATCCTCACCTAGTAGCCTTGTCCAGCGAGAAGATTATATATGTGATAAAAGTGAAATTTAATCAACATTTGATTCAAGTAATGATACTTAAATATTTTTTTCGGCAAAGTGGTCGTCGACACCGCCGCACGCAAACTGCGGATAAGCGACTGGCAGGTACTTTTAATACTGGCTCGGTATTAGATATGGAGCACTCGGGACAGATTCCATCACGTGTAGGCAAAGAGATTGTAGATACCGGTATAATGACACGTTGAACAAAATATTATTGTCGATTTGAATAGCACAAGTTTTCGCTATAGATACATTTTTCTTCAATTTTGAAAACATTTTGAGCCTATAATTTTTAAAGAATTGTTATAAAGTCAACCCCCTGTGTAAAATGCGGTAAAGTAATCGAGAAAATTGTACTTATATATATATTACTTTACCGCATTTTACACAGGGGGTTGACTTTATAACAATTCTTTAAAAATTATAGGCTCAAAATGTTTTCAAAATTGAAGAAAAATGTATCTATAGCGAAAGGTTTTTCATCTTTCTAAGAAAATTCGAAGACTTAAAATCGCCTTTGTTAAAGAAGGTACAATATTTTAATGAACAAGCCTTCAAAATTTCAAATATTTCTGTAATGTAGTTAAGGGAAAAAAATAACTTTATACGGCGAAGTTAACATAAGCAAGTGGGAATATTTTTTAACCCCTTAACGTACCGCGAATATTTAATACTCCTATAAGGTGAGGAACTATTTCTTTTACATCTTTAATGTACCGTGTATATTTGTGAGTCAGTCTAGTGAACCAAGAGAATTGTAGCTCTTAGAACACTGGGATATTTTTTGCATCCCTTATTTAATGTGCGAAGAGATTTCATGAGTCTCAAGATGTCGTCCTGGTTATTTTGAAGGTGTGAATTCGGTGTGTCCCCATCAAGGATTCATTCCAATTAAATCTCGCGTTGACCACGATATTACTATTAAGGCTAATAAAATAAATACTCTGACAACCCGGGCACCATGGTGGTTGAGAAATACATATATCCCCCTGATTCAATTAAAGTTTAGTATTACTTTTTACAGCAGAAACGTTTATACAGAGACGAAATCGCCAGAATGTTGTTTTACGTGTACCTTCAATTGTCATTTGTGGTGAAACGCGTTGAATATTAACAAGCTAGCGTGGTTGGAGCGTCGGAAAGAGGGGGGAGATAAAACCTGTGAAGGAAAAATTAGTCTTTTTCCAGGAAAGGTCCCTACAGCGTTTTCTTGTAACTATTCAAGGGCATACATGGATTTCCTTCAGGTACGTCTTACAGTAAATCTTTAAATGCTTCCTATAACTGCCTGGTTTATATTTTCGATAACACACAGAAGCACAAACTCGATAGAAAATAGGAGAAATAAGGTTGGCTGTTCTAGTACAACCCCTTACAATAACGACCTTTCACTATGTAAATATCAGCTCTTTCGAACCCCGAAAGATATTTGGAAGGCAACGTTTTGACGACAATCATGTTATCTATGAGCTTTTGTAAGCAATGACGTAGTGCGTTCCTTTCTAGGAAAAAGATTAACGAAAATTTGCTTAAAACACCCAGATAAATGTAATTTTTAATTAAATTACGTAAAAAAACATTTTTTATGCATTCTATCAGTAATTTCAGTTAAATAATTCCAAATAATATTTGATCGATCCAAAGTAGATTCTCGCTCACGTTTAACTAAGTTCGTTAAGGACACTAGTACTTCTCTACCTACTGGCAAATTTCGAAGGAATTTACAAACTACAGCCAGTTTTTCCTTCATTTTTGTCACCGGAATGTTCCAGTGTATTTATTATTTGCCAACACAAGATAAGTCTGTAACGTGGCACGTGGTAAATGACGCAAAACCCTCAAATTTTTTATGAACTATTTCAGTGTTTTACAAAGCAATTCACGAAAGGAAGTTAACTATCCGTGGCCTCGTTTAGTAACCAGAAACCCGCTACCTTATCGCGCTGATACAACACCTGATTCAGGCTGCGCACAAAGGACGATGAAAACCGAGGAAAATTACGTCGTTGACCCTTTCCGTCATACAAGCATGTACGCACAAGATGCAAGTGAAAGGATCGACTACATACTCATTAAATTTTCGTGACGTTTCAATTATAGCAAAAGCATAATTACAAATAAAATATTCATGTGAAGTTGAAGAGAAAAAAATATTGAATTGTTGTGACAGGTTCACAAGTCTGAATAAGTTACTGAAAGTTTCTATTTCTGATTTCATATCAAAATTGTAGATATTAAAGAGTAGCGAATCTAAAATATATATGATCACTTATAGCGAAGTTTTAGATCCCCCAAACTTAATAATTTTAGAATTTCTGAACATCTTGACAAATTTCAACTCTCGTACGCATTCAGTTGTCATTTATATTTTCTCAAGACCATTCTACTAAACGCCTTGTATGTACAAACTAATAATCTTTACGACAAAAGTTTTAATATGTATTAAAAAAACGCCTTGCGAGTGTTTCGTAAACACTCTCCAAGCACTTTGTTTTGGCGCTGTGAGGTAAATATTTTACCGACGTAACTTGTTCTTAAACGTACAATGACACTATCCAGCACACAGGTCTGTCTGTCTTTTTTATCTGTGTACCAAACGAGCTTTAACTCCCGGCCTGGTTTCGGTAGCTAAGTTATAAGCATCAATAATGTTTCAAGTTAAATTGGATAACAACTTATAAAGTTCAAAGATACAATGGCCTACAATTATGATCCTTAAACCATAGCCCGGGGGCCCTAGTCAACCCTTTGCTACCTTGCACTACCTTCCGCATCCCCCCTTTTCAATTCCCTTCCTATGCAATTAAAGGGCAGTTGCCTGTTTCAGGATCACCCTCATGTAGCCTGTTAACCGAAAAAAAAAGTAATCCAAGGCAGTACGATTATTATATTACGAAAGAAGAGACGAGTTTTTGTAAAACGCGACACCCGAACTAGCATTACCGCAAAAGGATTATTATAAGGCATAACTTTTCCCCTTAAATAAACTTTAATTTACTATAATTCTTTCAACTCTAGGTCATTAGAAAATTAAACACTTCTAAGTTTACCGCAAATATTTTTCAAACTTGAGTCGAGGAAGTTTCATTATATAGATAGCAAAAATTAAATTTAATCAAGAAAATTATGGCTTTAGCGACAACTCCATTAATTGCTTAATTTTGAATGTACAATTACGGGCATATTAGAACAAGTGTTCTAATTAGGACTGATAAATCACGGGTGAATGAACTAAATAAAATTCTGAATTCGATATATTTTATAATTATTATTGATAATTTTCCTCAATCAGAGGTTTGTCTCCAGGAGAACAATATCAGGAAAAAAAATATGGATTTAAAACTGAATAGATTTTTTAATTATACAAAATTAGATATCCCAGCTGTATACTTTGCATGATTTTACACCATTTTTCTCTATCTTGCAAGTCTTCTTCCACTATACCAAATCTTTCCGTTGGCATATGTACGTTTTGTATCCAGGTGGTAGCAATTTCCCATTCATATATATTCCTGGGTATTCGTCCTTCTACCGTGCGTTTCACTGAAGTCGTTTCCTTTCCACGGTGACAAGATCTTCTTTCACGTCCACAAAGCGTCGGATTTATTTTGGCCGATATTTTCCAGAAGTCCATTTCTAGTCCTTTCAACTTATTAACATGTTTCTTATTTAAAGTCCACGTTTTTTCTCCATATGAAACAATGCTATGTAGTACAGTTGTGAACATTTTGCTCAACCAATGATGAAATTCCTACTCCACAAAACTGAATTTAGCATTCCAATTACTTTCTTCTCACTGGTAATTTTTTATTTACATCCGTATTCCATGTACCCTCTATTTCTTGTATTGAGACCAAGAAACGTAAAGTTTGGATTAAAAAAAATTTTAATCAATGTATAACTCTTCTAAATCCTTCGTCAAATATTGTTTTATTATAATTAATCTTTAAGCCCCAATTTTAATATCCCACTGATAGTTGATGATTAGCATCTTCTCCATCTTGTGCTTTTATTACATTGCCATACGCAAATAGTACGTGATGTAAATATATTTCATCTGTTATCTTTAGTCCACTCTTACATATTTTGGACCACATACGTATATATAAATTTTGAAAATTGTTGATGACAAAAACATCCTTATGTTCCATTTTTTTAGATTTTTATACCCATTTTTATCTGACAAATATTGTTCTGTAAATTTTTTGTACTAGCTGAATTAAGGTCTGATCTATGTTCACCATATTCGAGGTCTACGTACACCAATTGTTTCTATTTATCCTCTCCCCCTTTTAAAAGATAGGAATGATTTGTCCTGACCTCATTTCTTCAACCTATGGATCTCCACATAACTATATTATTCTAAAGTTCCCTTATTAATTTTATAATCTTATAAATCAATTCCAAATTAATTTCTCTCGGTCCTTTTGGTTTTTCATTTCCTAATTTCTTCCACTCATTTCATCTTTCAGTGCTTCTATTTCAATTCCCCGATTCTTCTTCTATAAATTTCTCTCTATACTTTTGTAGTACTTGCTGAAAATGTTCCTATTTTGATCAATTGGAGATATGTTTTAGATTCAGCAACTCGTTCCAGTCCTCTTAATATTGACTATGCTTATTTAGAACTCTATACCGATATGCGACCTGGCTCAATTGTTGCGTGTGACGTCGATATCTGACATGAAAGGTACGCGGGAAAGACAAGCTGTGCGTGATGCGACCACGTGACATTTTTAGATTTCTCAAACCGACTGCGAGAGAAAGTGCCATTCATAGCGGGCGAACGATTGTACATGTCGCGTTCACGTGACTAGGCGCTGCAAATGGGCGACCTATGGCGGGAAATCGAATAAATGCGATTGGTTGTTTAGGTCATGTGACCTTGTTTCTACAAGATGGCGCAAGCCAGGAGGAAACTTGAATTTTAGTGGTCAACGCGTTGAGCTACAGGAAGGATGTGCGGTGCCTTGCGAATCCACGTTGCCACGTGGATTATACAAGGGTAGCAAAGCTAGTAGTGTTAGACCGGAGTAGAAGCGCGGATAGTATAAGTAATATTAGGTCGACGAATGTGCTATTATTTGAATGCTCGACTAGTGATAGTGAAGTAAATTGTAATGACCAAGCCCTGGATAATTGATTTCATCGTGTCTCTGAATGATTAAACTATTATTAATTGCTTAAATAAGTTTGTTATTTATTTCCAAAAATACCTGGCAGCCTAATTTTTCCTTTCCAGGAACCAGTTATAATCGTCGCAGAGTTGAGCTGCCGGAGAAAACGACGTCACGTTTCAATATATAATATCCCTCTTCTCCTTTCCCTTTGTTTTGTTTTTGAAAGTACGATAATATTCAACCCAAATATGTCGGGATCCGATAGAAGTGTAACTATTTTAGTTAGTTTTTTTGTCTCTTTAGCCCATTGAGGTCCTTGGCCTACCGGGTCAACTGCGGACTGTCATCTTACATGACACATTCTGTATTTGGAGTGATACCAAGTCGGCGTACCGATTCTCTAGCAGTCTTATTTCCCGTCTCCGTGACCAAGACGACACAAATATCTGGCCCATGCCAGAATTCGAACCTGTGACCTCTGTGTTGTGAGACTGCGACAGTAGCTACTAGACCATAGGAGGTCGGCCTATTTTAGTTTAAATACCTTGTATATACCATTATACAGTTATATATGAATAAATAAATAAATAAAATATTATAATAAGCTTAACATCTTCTTGCTTTCATGTCATAATTTTTAAAATTACTTAACCAAAATTTATCTACATTTAGTAATTACAACTGTGCACATTAGGAACACGACACTAGAAACGGTTTCTTCTCACAGTGTAAACATCGGCTTAATCTTTAACTGCAGAATAATATTTTACTACAATCTACGTACAAGATCGATTCATATTTACAGTGGTCGTCTCTTACGATCCTTGGGACGTATTGAATAAAAGTTTAGAAAATATTATTGTACTCTGTAACGATTGTAAGTATTGACTACGAGTATTTAGTCTGGATCTAAATAGGGGTTTCTGTCCATTTCTTGTTTGATCGTAAGATAATGAAATTTTTGTTAGTTATTTGCAAGTGTATGCGCACAAAACACAGTGTGGCATAGTATCCTAATCCAAAGGAGTTAAACTAACCGGAAAATAACCCATGGGCTTCACGAGCGATGTTCCATTTTAAACTTTATTTATAAAAGTTAATAGAGCAATAAATATAAATCCCATTCGCTTTGCTTAAGTAGCCAATTAGCAGACAATTTTAAATCTATTAAAATAAATGGGTATGTAACCTGTTTTTTATTTTTAGAAAGACAGGCTACATGAGGATTATCCGATTTGGTAGAAGGGGCGATGTGGAAAGTTGAGCTAGGTAGACAATGCTTGATTAGGGCCCACGGGCTATAGTTTAAGAATCCTACCCGGCAAGTCACCTTAAAGAGATCCCGGGAAACCTCTACAAAACCTTGATCATGTAGATCAGGCTTTTATTACTATTCTCAAGTCCTTCCGAATGAGTTTTACTGTGCGGTCGCAGCACTCCCTTCTCCGAATCTCCACCAGTTTTAGGAGGCAGTTAGCCAACTGGTCCAATTGGATCAGATTGCCGTGAAATTTTTGTGTTAAGTTATAATCAATCCAAAGACCATTTTTTGTCAGGAGTTGGAATATTTAGGTTCCTTCTTTTTTCTCCTTTCAGGCCAAAAAAGGTCCCACATCAATCCCCGGTTCTGTGACCTCACGTTTGTCGTGTTCCTATACCATTCCTCCGAGTGTAATGAAATTTTGGTGTATTGTAGAGTTCAGCCCAGAGATGCTTTCTTTCGATATTTATAATAAATATATTCGTTACTTCTCCCTTTGAGGTCATGAAAGGATCTACCAGAAGTACATATAAAACTTCCAACAGAATAGATTATGAAGTCACGTAGACTGTCAAATGAGCTACATACGGAATATGGCGGTACAAGGAGAAGCTGAAGGTTACAGACAGAGTAACAAAACCTAGACAAGTTGGCGCCGGTCTGGGTTTTCAAGCTCACTGAGATTATGAGAAACCTGGAATCTGGCTAGACATGGTGTTTTCTCCCAAGTATTGGTGGAGTGGAGGGAATGGTTCTTCCCTAAGACGGAAGATATCCTTTTGATTGGAGAAGATCGGGTATGCGCACCGAAGGAAATGAAATAATGGAATGGATAAAAGGTGTTAAAAACAGAGGTGAGGATTAAGCAGTGAACATTGAGAGTGGACAGTAAGCAGTGGGCATTAAGCAGAGAACATTATAATAAGTTGGAAAGAAAAATTTTGGAGTTTTCAATTGGCTGTGAACATTTAGATATTGCGCAAAATGCTTCCTTTTGTCCGTAGCGGCACAGAAGAAAAAAAATGAGCAAGGGGCACATTGTTCAACAAGGAAGTTAAAAGGATTTAGTTGGGACCGGTCAACATCTATGGACGAGCGGTGGCTCTTTTAGATTTCTTGTCTGGATTATGATGTGAAGTCTTCACGGAAGTTATGATGAAATTCAGTTCTCATAAATTGGGGACGTAAAAAGGTAAATTTTGAAAAATTTGCCACTCTCGCTGTGGTTTAATCACGTGATGATAAAGAGATTACTGTCAAATTAAATACTGTAGCGGTCTAATATATTGAATTCCCGGGCTAGTAATAAAATAAATACCGCACAATGCTACCGTAATGCTTGTCGAAATTGTAAGTATGAACGGTGTGTCATTTTTAGAAATCCCACGATTTTGAATCGCCTGGCATTGGGCATGGATTGCAGAAAGGTTGTGTGGTATTTAATAACTTAACTTTGTGTGTTAATTAGTTTTCACATAAACACAGACGTGTAACACTCGGAGTTTCAATCGAAAAGTGGTGTATAATGAGCCAGCAGCATGCAAATGTAGTGTGCGGCAGGAGAAAGCAGCGTGGCGATACCCTGATTTGAAGGAAGTGTTCTGGGCGACGACCTCCGCGATATTTTTACCGAACATGCGGCACTCACGTGCTGCCCCGCCGCACGTCTAGAAACACGCCTCTCTCAATTGCGTTTCCCTGACAGAAACTGCTTTCTGACAACCAATTACGATTATTGTTTTCATTCATTTACATTAAACATAGAAACCAACTAATCAGGCGCTATTTCATGCTAATCACGAGAAAAACAGTTTTCCTACTAATTTTGCTAAGTTGACACAGAGATTCAAGTCTTCTCATCGTTATGACTTTTCAACGACTGTTTGTAGTTAAACTTTGATGTTGCATTAAAATTATATTCAAGTGCGATCTATTGTAAAAATACTTTCACCGCAACACAAAACCTTGGCATTAATTTAACTCCACGAGATTCACTATGAAAGTCAATAACGAAAATATATCGAGTGACTGAAGAATAAACGAGTTTAAAAAACAGTCGTCAATACTAAAATTTGGAACAAGCTTTTTCTAAAGCACTTTCGTCCGAAAATGTTAATCTCTTTAACCCGGTAATCCTCAAGAAAGTGCTCAAATTATAAAGAGTAATCGGGTAAGCGTCTCCCACAAACCGGAGATTGACGTCAAAGGTATCATACCCGTATTTGCAGTCAAGTAGGCTATGATAAAACTTGCACAAGCTGTTGGTAACGTTTAATTCGTTACTAACTTAATGGCACTTGAGTTAGCCACCTGGCGCGCCCGACGCGTCGCTATTACAGCTCTTACGATTTTGAAGCACCAACGAAAGTAACAAGGATTGCAGAAACGTTGTGCATTTTTTAATTTTGTAGGTTTATTGGCTATTACACTTTTTGTCAGTCACTTCTTGAAAATAGCTTAAAACTCGGTAGGGGAAATGTTTAAAGAATCTTCTATTTTCCATTCTTTAACACGCGTGTTAAATTTAGTCCCAAATTCAGAGTATTTTACTATGGGTATAAATAAATTTTAAAGTTGACCCAATGTCGGTACAAATTTTTCGATACTAGTCTTAATATTTAATTGCATAAACGTCTAATGCCTCAATTTCGAAGTAAATTTAATATATATAAAAAACTGTCTCAAAGTTTCCTACATTGTAAGTTTAAAATTTTTGGTTATTCTCAGAGGTTTGCCATCTTTATTTTTTGGGATATTCTGGGTTCATGCAAAGAGAGATACAAGCGGGTTCTGACCTAGGCCACTCTCTCCTCGGTCTAGACCAGACTTTCCCCACATGAAAGCAGACCACTGCCAAAACCGGTTCCTGGAGACCTTTCATTTTGGCCCAATACACACGACAATATTTTAGCGAAATCCCGGAGGGATCTGCCATATTATTCCGATATTAACTTAAAGATTTACAAATTAAAATATATTTAAATTATGGTAATGACAGGTATTGGTTGGCATTATAACAAGAATATGTACTACTTGAATTAAAATCTATTTTGTTGCGAATAGACGAAATAATTATTGAGAAAAAAATAGTGGCAAATTGGATTAAACACTTCATTCTGTTCGTTTTTAGTTAATAAATAAAATATATATAAAGTTCCGAACTGCTAATTTTGTTTTTAAATTTTTGCTACATAAACAAAACTAAAGTCGAAGTAAACAAACGCCGCGATTCAAGAAGGAACAGTACATTGTTGAGTGTGAAGCTCAATTTAATAAATGGTAAAACATCCTGCAAGTCTAACAAATATATATAAACTTAGTTCATAAACGACATTTAGTTCCTAAATTTTGAACTTTATCTGGTTTAAATTAAATGACGTATACGAACTACTGTTAATGTTTATATTTTTTTGCGACGTATATGTTGATATACTATTTGATTTCCAAACAGACCTATATTGCAATTAACTTATGAAAATATAATGTCCAATAAGTCGGAACAAGTTTAATGTTAAATATTTCCTTCAATGTTTACATAGACATTGAAATTAATACAATATAAATACACTGCGTTTCGTACTTATTTTTTTCTATTCACGTTAATTATACTACCAATGTAAACATTTAACATTAAATTACTTTTGACTTGTTTGCCATTAAAATTATTTTGCTGTTTAACGTACGATATAAAAATTTAAATGTAATTATTGTCTAGCGATTTTAGAGTATTTTACGCAATAATGAAGAGGAAAAGTTTAAATTCATTCAATGCCGCTAGTTTCACTGGATTTTTCTTGTAACAAAAATAAACGTTAACTTGGGATAGGCAGACGGATTGGTGTGAATTAATTAATTCCTATACATGCAAATCAAAATTTTTAACAATGAATGGGGAAGGTCCCCCTGATTTAATTTTTACACCTATTACGGTTCCTAACAAATTATTTGTTAGTAAAACTACATATATAAGTAACATTACTAATTTGTAATAGTCGAGGAGTCTTTCAATTATAAACAAAAATTCCTAGATTACAAAACGCAAAGATTCTTCCCCAAGCCGTGGACCTCATTAGGCGTGTTCAACGAATAAAAAGAGACAAACTTTTCTGACTTTAAAATTTACAATAAATAAAAAGTCGGGAAAAAAGTTAGCATTAAATAAATTGCCATTTATTGTAAATAAAAATATATTGGTAGCCACGCATTATAAGTTCAACGGACTGTGGAAGAAATTATTATTTTAAAGTTATGATATTTCTATTTATATTTGTTTATAATTCTTGACTACGCCCATGACCGTAATATTATTAAATTTTAACGCCGGTTACAACAATGTAAATGCTTCGCTTAATATTTGCACCCCAATATTTATATGCAAGTTATATAGAAATATGCACTATCAGCGTGCATTGACATCAATGTGAATTTGAGAATGGGGAAGCGCGAGATAAATGGCCAACATTTCAATGCCGCTGGTTACGTAACAAGATTGCTGGCGAATTCGAGTGGCAAGTGCATGGGGTGTGACCTACGGTGACCTTCAGCGGCTGCCTCTTCTGCTTTCGGATTGTGGACGGAGTGCAGCTGCGTGCAACGAGGTTCTCACCGAGCGCCAGCTAAATGGAACACCGCAATTGGCCAATTGGCCGTAGATCTTCCCAGATTAAATAGCCACTTCACGGCCAATTACGAAAAGTGCGGAACGGAGGTTTGGGGAGGGGAACAATTCGCCTCTTCGTTTCTCCTCTCTTCGCCTACAATTCCTTCCGTGTCCTTAAAACTACTTCTCTTACCTTGCTTGCCCTCTTCTTCAATTAGATCTGATAAAGGTAGAACCAGTTCTTCTTCCTGTCGATTTTTGGGTACAGTTCAAATTTGACACGACAGAGACGGAAGAGGCTGTTTAAGAATGGATGTTTGTGAATGAATCGTCGTGACTTGGCGGACGTCAGCTGCACAGCTGGGCTGCTGTGCCCTTTCCTTCCCCTGCAGACCTTTAAAGCAGGATTTTTCCCCTGTCCTTCTGTTTCTTTAGACAGTCACTTTAAATTCAAATAGGGGAAGAGCTGAGAACGTGTAGGCTTTACTGAGTGTACTTGTGGGGTATGGAAAGTTTAACGCGCGGTTTCGCAGAGGAAGGAATGTCGAACACAACCACTCCGCTCTGCAGTTGAGACTGAAGTATTGACGTACTCTGCGCTCGCCTCTCAGACAATGCGCGTGCGCATGCGCGAACGTCGTCCGCCCCTGGCCAATCGCGAAGCTCCAACATTTGACACTACATGCTACGTCTAGTTGATAGAGATATCTTCCACTTCACCATAATCTGCGTAACGACGAAGAAAGTAAGAGAAGGACAGAGCTACAAGCTGATGCATCCAATCGTATCAGAACCCATCAATTCTACAAGATAAATCTATTCCATACAATTTCGGTTTACACCACAAATTAAGTTGTTAACGAAAGAAAAGATTTTCTTTTTTGGCTTAACAGGCTACATGAAGGTGATCCTGAAACAGGCAACTCCCCTTTAATAGCATAGGAAGGGAATTGAAAAGGGGAGATGCGGAAGGTAGAGCAAGGTAGCCAAGGGTTGACTAGGGCCCCCGGGCTGTGATTTAAGGATCCTACCCGGTGTTTCAACTAAAGAGATGCAGGGAAAACCCTAGAAAACCTGCATCAGGTAGTTCGGGCATTGGGTACTATTCTCACGCCCTTCCGAATGACGGGAGACGAGTTTACTGTGGGGTCGCAGCATTCCCTTCTCCGTGTCTCCACAAGTTTTAGGAGGCAGTTAGCCGACTGATCCAATGGGATCAACAGACAACTCTTGCCATATGTCCAAGGTCCTCGACCCTAGTACATATACCTCCTAAAGGGGGGGGAGGGTGCCTGCGAGAGAAACTCTCATAGGCACCTAGACTCAAGAAACTAAAAAGAAAAACTAAAATAGTATATAGGAGAATGGAACGTTAAATAGAATGCAAGTTAGGAGATGATCAGTTTGGTTTTATGAAGAATATAGGGACAAGAGAAGCAATATTGACTTTGCGATTAATTTTAGAAGATAGGATACGAAAAACCCGGCGATTCCTGTAATTCTGTACAGTCAGTGAGCAGAGTCGGTCATTGTAGTGGAATTCGTAACGCAGAAACAAATCGACTCATATGAAAGACGACCCTTAGCCATTGTGTCAGATCAGGTCAATGTTTGTATCGGTTTTCGTCTTTGTCGTGGGGCAGTGGCCAGACATAACGGAAGTGCGAGGGTAGTTTTTGGGAAGGTCGCGATGTGAGGAAACTCGCGGCCTCAGATGTATATAAGTGGTCGAGATGACAACAAATTGTAGTGAGAGACGGAGGAGAAGTGTTCCACTAATTTGTAGAGCAGGTGGAATTGTGAATAAGTAGGCGGAGACACCGTACAGTTTGGTGGGCTGATGGAGGTGAGTGGTGGCCAGAGAGACAGTTTGTGAGGGCAGAGTCAGCAAAGTCAATTAAATTCTTTCAAACTTTTAAGTCATTTTATTTGATTATTAAAGAACCCCCATAATGAAATGATTAAAGCCAAGACCCCCGAGAGTCTCCTGCACGGCTCAAGAGTTTGTGTGTCTTGGCTCAACGCCCATCAGCTCCCTCAAAGGATCACGCGGATGGCGATTGTTGTTTTTATGTAAATATTTAAATAATTCTTCATATGCAGTTGCGCCCGGGCCGGCACTCATGTAAACTGATCCGAGGGAGCGTGTAAACGTTGGTGTAATTTTCCTAACACGCTGTCAGCCTGAACTCGATCCATACCACTAGCTGGAGCAAGTTTTATAGAAGCGAACATGTTGTAAAAATTTGTAAATACTTTGATTTTTTTTAAATATATTTATTAGTAATACATTCTATTTTAAAGTCATTTAATACTATCCATTAAATTACGCACCTACTTCTTAAATAATGTTGTGAACTAATTAACGATTTGAACTAATTGATAAAATTTAAAAGACGGTACCCTAAATAATTAACCACATTGTTCCAAAGTATCGTGTTACTTTCTTGAATTCAGAATAATTTCTAATGTGCAGAAATAGTTCTCGGGTTTCCACTCGGGTGCAGGTGCGATGGAAACGCGACGACCAAGTGCTCTGTCGTCATCTTTAGGCTGAAGATGACGACAGTGCAATTGGTCGTCGAAACGTCGCGTTTCCATCGCACCTGCACCCGAGTGAAAACCCGAGAACTATTTCTGTATCAACTACACCGGGAAAGCCTCAGCTCACTTAATTCCTAATGTCACTGTATTGACCCGATTTTCTGTAAAAGAGTCAGAATTTGAAGTAATCACGTGGTCTGTGTAAATTATTCTTTTGAAAGCGAAGTGTCATAAAAACTTTGCCGACTCAAGCTTTAATTCACCGTGCAGGCTTAGCTTTATACGTGCATAAAAAATAAAAATTGGAGCGTCAACTTGTCATGGCTGACGGCCACTGAAAGTCGAGTCAGTAATGCAAATGGCTGACGAGGCCGGATATGGTTGACACCCAGGCAAGGATGACGTGCCAGTCAAAGCGCTCTGACACATTTTTTCAATTTATACTGCGTGTCGTATTCCATTACTGACAGTATGGTAACATCGCGATCGCGGAGCTTGATCCTTCAGGTGGGAAAGTCATCTCCGATGGCTTCTCATTGATGATTTTTCATGCCTTCTGCAACAAATCTATTTTCAGCCCTCAAATTTTTCAATCTTATATCAATGTTTTCATATCATGTTTTAAAGAAAATTTGGTAGCAGCATTTGTAATGTTCTTGAAAATTGCTTCGGCAAAACTCACACGTGAAGACTACATAAGCATGGAACACGTTGATTCAGTGGTTTTTTCAGCAGCAATAGTAACGATATAGTGCAAGATCCAGGCCTTTTGCGATTGTAAGGCATTGTATAACAATTTCCAGTAAAGTGCGAGTATATGCTGGAATGATATTACTCATAAATATAAGTAAATCGTCCTCATTTTCCCAGCAGATGTCACCACTTTTGCATTTCTTGGGTGAGCCCAATCAAATGAGCCAATGATGGTATCTGGAATTCCAAATTTTACCATAGTTTTTAATATTTATCTGATCAGCTATTTCTTTGTGAGGTAGCGTGAGCGTATTCTGCGCTTGGGAGAGATTTCCGTTTAACTCTGTAGTATACTTGTTTTCAGAAACTACAAACACACAAACTAAAACCATATGAAAGAGAATAAAATGTATATTTTATGTTCCATTTATAATTACGCTCATTTTATCACATATAGCTAAAGCAAATCGTTGAGTGTTAAGGTATTAAAATTAATAATCTGTATGTTTAGAATTACAATTTTTGAAGAAACAACCGAGATTCGTCTCCAATTATTTTTATGAATGCAGACTATATAAAACCAGGCCCTTTCTTCCTCGAGTTTCAAATTTTATGATTTTTTAAATTGAATTTCAAACAGTTCTAAACAAACGCAATTAAAAATCCTCAAATTGTCACGAAATATACTATATTTATGCAGTACGTGTGGTACTTTATTAACTTTTTCGGCCCAGTAACAGTATTGTGGTTTAAGTTAAATAATCTGAAGTACCTTCTTCAAGCTATAAAAAAATTTTTTTACTGAAAATTTCATGAACTCATCATATCAAGTTTCTGAGTATAGTACAAACTAGTGTAGATATATATATATATATCAATTTTGTCAGTGGCCTTTCAAATTGAAACTGGTTGATTTGAATCAAATTGACGCTCTTATTATTGACAATGGTGCGGATTTGATCATAGGGCTTAGTCCTTTGCTTTCCATTTAATATATTATATCAGTATTATTTGTGCGAATTTCCAAGATTTTGGGAAATAGGTTGCTCTTAACAAGCTAAAGGGCGGTTAATAGTATTATTATTGCTTTCCGTGATAACTGCTTAAGGATTTGTCCTGTTGTGAGGTCAAATCCAGGACATATTTCACGAGTTAATTTCTTGTTGAACTTATTATGACGCGAATCGTTTGATAGGAATAGTCATCGGGCAAGGTGCATCCAGAAAAGTGTATATGTTTACATCATTAAACGTTAGGATTGGGTTCTGGAGAGCAGATAGTTTTTGCTAGATGTTCTGCAAAAGTATTTGCTTTCTCCTCATCAGCCCGTACCCAGTTTCCGTCTTGTTTTCTTAATGGCGGTATATGGTTGAATATGATTCTTTGTAAAGAGCGTAATACTGCCAAAGACGGCTGGAGTAGAAAATTCTTTTGATTTTGTTTTGACGCTGCCGTCGTATGAAGCAACTATAGTCTGATGTTTCATTTCCATTCTCGACTGTCAATTTAATTTAGTAATAAAAAGGGAAAATACTATTTCAAATGATGTTCTTGTGGTAGTCTATACCAATAAATAAAATTGGAGTGTCTGTCTGTCCGTATGATTGCCCCGAAATGGCTAAACGGATTTCTATGAAAATTTGAGGGTTTAAGAAAAGGGCGATTTAACTTAAATATTGGTGCATATTTCATTTCGATAATGATATTAATATAATAAACGTATGATAGTGGGACCTGTTATAAACCAACTGTCCTGAAGCGATCATAAATAGATGATACCGTCCTTTTTATATATTCAATGAATTCAACTATATCAAAATTCTGCACCCGTTGTTTCGTTTTTGGATGTTCGTGAGCGTGTTTTTGTAACCAACACAATAAATTTAAGATACCAAAAATGGTAGTAGTCGCTACTGACCTTAGCTGATGATGCGACTTAAAAAATGAACTTAAAAAAACATGGGGTCGACGGGAAATTTAAACTGATCAAGAAAGAGAGTATTAGTACTATTTGTCTACGTCCCACACGAACATAGTCGCGGCCACAGGTAGTAAATTATAAATTTATGGAGAAAACTTTCTAAAAATCTGTGGTGTTCATGTATAATGTTAATCTAATTGAGTGCTGTCGAAATAATGCTATTAAGCTTAATTTTTTACATTGTTGAAGTTAATGTTAATAATGTCTCAAAAATTGTGTTAATAATTTATATTATTATTACTGTAAATAAATTGCAAGTAAATTTTATTTATATTTGCAATGTTTCTTTTTCGTACCAGACTTACTGCATAAACTTACATTATGTTCATATAAATTTTTGAATATCATGTTTATATAAATATTGTTTTATTTAAATTCTTAAATAGTCATCAATACTAAATTTTTTTGATGCTTCTGATATTGTACAATTGTAAAATTCATCCATATCTAAATCCTTGCACTTGAGAAATTCTAAAAATATGAAAGACACATTGTGTTATTTTTTATTTATTGTTTCTCACTTGTTGGCCGTTTTATGTATTAGAAAGTAAAGAAGATCACGTAGACAGATATAAACCAGTGTTTGCCAGGAAGTTGACAGTGTCAGTAATTTTACTATTGTTCGTAGATGCTGTTGTTATCATCGACACACACTTTATATTTTTTAACTTTTATTGTTAATTTCTATCTGGGTTCAATCAGCTCCACTATCTACGGTTCGACAACCTCTGATTAGATAATTCAAATAAGTTAACCCATATAATTAACCTGTCGTCTGCAACTAGGTAATCTACTGTTCTGATAGGCGTATATTTTTTTAGGATATTCCATTATCCTACGTACGGAAAGTTAATTTTAATGCGAGACAATTATATGCTTAGTGCGATATTTAACATGGCTGGTTGTCATTCCTTAAATTTGAGTTCATTTAAAAATTCACAACTGATAAGCAGTTTTGTCCAATTATATTAATAGCGTAGCATAATTATAACAACACAAGGAAAACGCGTATAAGCATATAAGCAATATCCCGACAATTGTTTTTCCGTTTGAAAAGACATAATAAAACCCGGTACATTTAAGGAGTAGGCTAATCCAGATCAGAATATTAAAAATATTTGCGACACACAAAACAGATTTTTCGGGGGGGGGCGAGTAAACAGGCTACCTGAGGGTGATCCTGAAACAGGCAACTCCCCTTTAATAGCATAGGAAGGGAAATGAAAAGAGGGGGTACGGAAGGTAGAGCAAGAGTTGATTAGGGCCCCCGGGCTATGGTTTAAGGATCCTACCCGGTGTTTCACTTAAATATATGCAGGGGAAACCCTAGAAAACCTGTATGATGTAGGTCGGGCACTGGTTACTATTCTCACGCCCTTCCGAATGACTGCAGGCGAGTGTGCTGTGGGGACGCAGCATTCCCTTCTCCGTGTCTCCACAAGTTTAAGGAGGCAGTTGGCCGACTGATCCAATGGGATCAACGTACAACTCTTGCCTTATACCCCAGTGCATATATCTCATAAAATAGGAGGTGTCTCGCCATGTGAGAACTTTGAAAAAAAACAGAGAGTGCTAGGCATTCCCGACTTAATCAGGTGAGCCCCGTAGTCACTCTGCGGTGAAACGCCTGCGAGAAAACTCCCACAAGCCTTATATACAAACAACAGATGACGCAGTTTTCAATAATAAAAGCTTTACCAGGTTTTTTTGGGTTAACAGGCTACATGAGATTGATCCTGAAACAGGCAACTCCCCTTTAAGCATAGGAAGGGAAACGTGTTATCATATATCAAGACGTTACGAGGATTAAATGTGAGAAAATGAGTAGAAACGCACATACACTATCTGTTTTTTATAGTCAATAAAGAAAAAAATAAATACAATCTAAATTATAAAGGCAACTTTTCATAATGTAACATTAAAATAAATTCTAGAGTACCTTCTTGTCGAATTTCAATTCTAAATTTTTTTAATAATCCAAACGAAACATATTTAACATAATTTTAAATAAATGATATTATTACAATAAATTATATAATAAACTTAAAACATAAAAGCATGCATATTAATAGATTACCTTTTTCTCAAGTAGGGAATATTGTTCTACAGTAAATAAAAAGACGGCCAATAGGTCAGCATATAAATTTATCACTATTTCTTTAAAAGCGACGTTTCGTCTCCTTTTTGAGACTTCCTCAGACTTAAAATGTAGCAATTCATCATATTTACCCCTTGACTCCCAAAGCCGAAAAGATTATTGAAAGCACACATGAAGAATTTCGGCCGTAACCGTCGCTGGATATGGAAATTCTTCACGTGTGCATTCAATAATATTTTTAGCTCAGGGAGTTAAGGGGTAAATATGATGAATTGCTACATTTTACGTCTGAGGAAGTCTCAAAAAGGAGACGAAACGTCGCTTTTGAATAAATAGTGTTAAATTTATATGGTGACTGTATTAAATGACTGAATTTAATTTAGATGTGCATAAAAGAAAAGAACTCGGTTTTAAATCAGTCTCAATTTTTATAAAAATCAAAATCGTAGTTTATTAATTTTGCTTCCAAACATTTAAAAAAATATAAAGGAGCTTTCGGCACATGGCATAGTAATCAACAAATAAAAAGACCAAACTTATTCAAACATTAAAAAATATCTTTACAATTATATATGATAAAAAGCGATTTTTTAAAATTTGTTTTTAAAATGTCTATTGTCAAATGTAATTTTTTATATTTGATTAAATATATAAACTTCTGCTTTACACGATTCCAGAATGCATCGACCCACACAGAGAACTTGTCAAACTACAAATAAAATTGAGACTGATTCAAAAGCAAGGTTTTCTTTTCATTCATGCACATTAAAATTTTTATTAATGATGTTCAATATCTTTGTTTAAAAAATGAACCAAAATTTGACAAGAACATATTTTAGAATATTTTTAATATGTCACCTAATGAAACTTCAAAGACGGTATGAATCGTTATGTTCTGTGTTAATTACGTAGATAATACTTAATTTTTCTGATCAACATACTATTTAATTATAATTAAATATCTGATGAGCATTTAATTTAATTTTATCATTTTTATGCAATGAAAATAATAAATTTTGTTGAATAATTCAAGTGACAGAATAAATAGAAATAAATATTTTTTACTTTATACTATTATTAAAGAGACTGGAAATCTGCCAGTTCTGGGTTGGATTGAGGTCCTTCCGGAATTCTCCATTTATAGATCGCCTTATATTTAGCAGGACCTGCCCTAAGACGACAAAAAGACCCCCGGAATTTTGGCAAACGGCGAATCACAATTAACAACAATGGAATGTGATTTGTCTAGTTATATAAATATATTCAATTTCAAATGCGTATTACTAAAATAATTGGTTTTATTAGTTATCAATTTGTTGATCGTTTTGCTAGTCAATAAATATTGAGACTTGAGAATTATGTCATAAGTATATATATATATATAGCTTTAATTTTAAATTCAAATATCATGTGCCAATAAGCAGCGTAATTTCAAATAGTCCAATTAATTATTACAAAAAGGAACATAAATTTCCCTAAAATCATTCTTTAAATGTGTATGAAGTTCAGGCAAAGACCCAGAGGCATGAGCATTAGAAGTGACAAATAAACAGTAACTTGAAACAATGATCTAAAAAGTTTTACAACAAATTAATGAACGAGATACAATTGAAATCAATAGTTAAATATGAGAGTGTAGACAAACTGACCAATATGTGGAAGACAGCGTAAGAAGAGAAACCCAGACAGGGGTCAGACAGATTGATGATGTTGCATTCTGTGGCTCGTGGCCAGGATGAAGAATCTTGGGTTCTGAAGCCAATACTTGCCATCATTAACCGTTCGGATCCGATAAGTCTATGCGACAACATCATTGTGCCACAATTTTTTTTACAAACTCTAGTAGTGAAATCCTGAAAAGGTTCGTGAGTTTTTTTTTAGGATAGGTGCTACATAATTTTTAGAATTATAATTACGTAATAATTCCTAACTTTTAAAGCAGAAAATTTTAAAGCAAAGTTGACACATTGTCATATGAAGGAATTCTTGCTTCGTAAATATTTAAAATAATTTAATTTTAGGAATAATCCACAGATGATAGTATTTCATGTAGGATCCTGCGCTAATTTTTGCAGTGTGATGAAAGTCGTCGAAATGCAGCCCCTTCAATGTTTTCTACAATTGAAATAACCGACTGTGATACTACGCAAAATCTACGAATTCCATTTTGGTTTTTAAAATATAAACGATTTATTAATAAGTTTTTTAAAGTACTAAGTGGTTAGAATTTAGTTTGATTTCGCTGCGCATGTCTCCCGCTGCCTGGTACAGCACTCCAACGAGATAATGCAGATCAAAGAAGGATCAGTTTGTAAGCTTTACAGATAATGCACGCAGGCTGAAGCAGTATACCTAGGTACTGCGCATTTCTCATTTCAGGTAGGAATCGCGTGCTAGAATGAGGATTGCTCAGATGTGTTGCTTCAGCGGGTGGGAGCCCGTTGGAAGATAGGCAGTTTAAAGTCTTCGAAATCGAAGAAGAAATTCACACTCTTTAAAATATCATTATTATTATAAAGGTTCTTAAAATTTCGAAACAAATAATTCTTCTTAAATTAATGTGGTGTAGCACAGCATATGACGTCGGTATTAAACGTCCGTCACCCCGAGACTTCCGGAGTATACTCCTTCATCTCTATATATCTGCTATCCTGTTTGTCATTGTTATTAGAACTCAAAAGTAGAAAAACAACAAATCCAAAAGATATGAGAACAAGTCAACATGATTCAATTATTGGAAGCTGTTATTTATCCGCTCGATAACTAATTATCATGAAGAGAAACGCAACAAATTAAAATGTACGTCTTGAAGATTCCGATGGCTTGATATCACACTATTATTAACTTACAAAAATGTTTGGATGAGATTTTTAGGGACACCGCAATGGCGGAAAATTCAATCTGCGTGGTTATCATTACTTGTAACACTCTATTTTATTTTTCACTGTCAGTAAATTTATTATTACATTAATAAATAAAATGGAAACCATTTAATAAAAAATAATACATAGTTTCGTTCCATTTTGGAAAATCTTCGGGTGTATCAAATTAGGTATTCATGAATTCTACCGGTATAACACTCATTTGGTATTGATGAATATCTAAAAATTAAAAAAAGTCTAGATATAAACAAGATATTCATAAAGTTACAATACAATTGTGTAAATATTAATCAAATAATTACAATTTATTACTACCTGTAGTAATATGTAATTTCAATAATAGTAATACTTAGAGAAATTTTTAAACGACTCCTTTTTCGCACAAAAATACAATTGAAATGAATGCTGGACATTTGCTTGTTACGTTATACTTGTAGTTTTCATAATAACTAATATGCTGCACCTGAATAAGTTTCAAAAAGGAGCAAAAAATTTTGTTTTTATAAATTTCTTTCTGACCTTTAGGTTAAGTTATTTAGTTTATTGAGTTTTCGGCCATCATTTTTTGTAAAAATTTCAAAAGTCACAAATGAAATATTATAGCATAAGTTTACAGCATTATATGCCTTAAACACCTGCGAAATATTAAAATGAGTCTACAGTAAACCTAACATCACATTCCGGTTTACAAAATAATAAAGTGCGGATTTGTAAAATACGAATTATAGCGCCATTCCTGCTAGGGACAGGCAACTACAGCCAGATTCAACTTTGTTGTTTGGTGTGCGACTCATATACAGGGTGTTTTAACCAGTGTCGAATATTTTGAGAGGTGGTAGTAACCATTGAAAAAGAAGAAACCGGCCAATAAACATGGGTCCGGAAACGCATACTTTCTGAGATCTGTACACTTGCTCGTATCTGATGAAGACGTTCGGTTGTGAATATATCGTGGGGAGACAGGTTCTCTAGCACCCCACAAGTTCCTCAGATGGAGGAATAATATTATCTTACGGCGAATAAATTATTATAAAATTGTGAATAATATTAAATTTTACATTTACATTTATTAATTGGATTAATTTTAATTTGAATAGCCGACTTTTCTTATAATAAACACTATATATATTTACAAAATTTATACATATTAAATTTCTTACAATTAAATACACGAGTGCTACGTTAGGATCGTCTAAACGTGTCTTCCCATAGAGCAGAATCACAAACACAAATCGTACTCTGAATTGGCAGTACGAGGAAATCGGCAAAAGGTTACAAACTGTATGTACCGTGTCGTCTCAGCATGCCTGGAATTTATCGGTGGACCCATCTGGATTTTGCGTTGAACTATGAAGAGCACTTTGAAACTCCGGATTGTATCACGCCTTCCTTCCGTTATTTAAATGTCCTCGGCCAGGAGAATCTCCAATTTCTTATTGCTCCCTCTTGAAACTCGAGCTTCAGCTACCATCTTAGCCTCCAATCTTAATCTGCTTAAAATGGTAAATCTTAATCACTACCTTCTTAATGTCTCAAACTCCACGTCCTCAATGTTCAATCTTAGCCTCCTTGATGTCCCAAAATCAAATTTTCTTGGGTTTTCAATAATTTTTCCACACTTCCTTATTTCATATTCCATCGGTGGCGGGTATCGATATTGTCCAATAATAATTCTTATCTGTCCTTTTCGTTTACCCCTCTCCACCAAGTTTTTGGGGAAAAACACCATCCTTGTTCACCATCCCATCCGCCAAATTTCACGATACTTGGGGAAAACCCCCAGTCACGCAGTCGTGTCGGTCTTTTATTACCCCTGTCTGTATAACATTGAATTCCCCTCACGCAGCTAGCCTTTGATTCAGTAAAGCCATATTCCGCACGTAGTCGTGTTTATTCATCACAATGTGCTTCATTTATTGGGCGAAAGACTTGGATCCAGAGTGCAGCGAACAACTGCTGTATCCATACCATCTTCAGCGCGTCCAGGCACTTAGGCCAGAAGACCAGCAGTTCTGTCTAAGGATCTTGCTTAAGTATGCTGCAGATCCACTGTTTTCGTCGACGTTTTTATTTACCAAAGAGATATTTTTCTTAAGAGGTTGCGTTGTGAACTTTCATAACCAACTTGTGTGAGCTATTCCTATGTACTTGCAGAAAGAAGGCATCAACATCATTTTTCCATCAACATATGAGCGGCCGTTATTGGTGTTAAATTACTAGGGATATACAACCTACCATAAAGATTAAATGGGGCTCGTTAACATAAATTTATTGTTGACGTATTACCTATTTCGTTGGTGGATGTGTCATGTCGGCAAAGACTACATGGATTATGGACCTCCTCTGGCAAGTCTCATGAATGCATGTCAGGTTGAACCTCTCCTAGTGTACAGATCTCTGAAAATCTGCGCTTCCGGCCCCATGCTTATTGGACTATATTTTCGTGGTTTGATGGTCACTACCAGCGCTCATTCATAATAAGTCACCCTTACATAATTGTATATAGCTTTACAAAAATTGTACTCGATTATTTTCTAAACTGAAATGTGACGGTAGGCTCTACTTTGATTCAATTTTTGCACGTCATTATGGCAGGAAATGTGAAAGCTTGTGCCGTAGTGTTCAATTTATGACTTTTGGAATTCGCGCAATAAAAATTTTCAGGACTGGTACATTTTAGTGTAAATAATATTACGGAACGGTCCATGTAGCTCACAATTTGTGTATTAACTGCTATTAATTATTTATTCATATAAATCAGTTCTGTGTTGTTTGAAAATAATAAAAGACAAGAAAGTTGTTGATGTTTATAAATTAAAACATGATTTGGTCGATCGGAAATGCAAATCGTCGAACATTCTTCACAATCGACCCAATGAAGCCTAAAAGCTATACAGGGTGACAGGTAATGCAACGAATTGTTGAGGCATACTGAAAAAACGCTTTATAGTTTGTTCTTGAGAGAATTAAACCAAACCTGGCGTATACTTATTCCTGTATATCAGGATTGAGCGCTCAAAACAACAGCAGTAGCCTATGTAATAAATATACGCATTCGTATCTTTAACGTTATTTTTATAACTACCTTCATGAACACTAAATTTAGAAAAAAAAATTTTGATAGATTTCTTTCGCGATTATAACCAACAAAAGAGTCATTATTCGTTTCTATGTCATAATTTAAATTTATTTATCCTTGTAACTGAAGTGGAAAAATTCTATTGCACGATATTGTATTCACACTGAGAATGAAGACATAAAATAACCTTAGTCACCTGTCCAACTACTACACAGTTTATCACAAACTATCCTGCTAACAATGTCTCACACGAAATTCGGAAAATACAAATATATTAGTGAGAATCTGATCCAGTTTATCATTTTACGCTTGATACTTCGTTAGAATTTTAGTAAATGCTGGTTACTTAACATGAATATCAAGTATAAACGCTGCAAAGAATCTCTCATTCAATTAAATGATGACATCATATATGGCAGCTATAAATTTCCTTTTCCTCTAAAAACATAGTAATTTGTTACAATCTGTTTACTTGATTCATCAGAAAACGACAAATGTTTCAACTAAGTAGATAAAATAACTTAATTTGGGTTACCTCAAAAATCCGTATGCTAAGATCAGAAAGCAAACATAACCTTGCCAATTGAGATCAAAACATTTACAATGTCGTCGAAGATAGTACACATTTCAATTCTGTTTCTGAATCTATTAACACCCTTCGCCCGACTTATATACAAACCTTTTTCAAATCTCTCCACTATTTAACTCTTAACACCAGCATTATCTTTAGCTTATTTCAAATGTCGCTTCTACATTACTTATATATTATGTATAGAACAGTATTTATTTCTTTAAATATTATCGTGGTAACGGTGAGTCGGAAGCTCCTATCTGGCCAATACCAATATAATGATTTTAAATCAAATAAATTTGTCATCCAATTACATACAAAAGTTTTTTTTAATTGTAGAGTCTTCGTCACCATATTTGGAATCCAGGTGGTTTCTTCAATATTTTCTCGGTTGAAGCTACCCTTGTAGGCAGTCAAGATTAGATTTTTATATATTTGTATTCATTTTATCATCAAAATTTAACATTTTTTAAGAAATTATCCGAGCAAGTCCCAAGTATAGTGACGAAATGTCGCTTCAATTAAATTAAACTGTTTGTAATTGTTCATAAAAATATTTTATTTAATTATTGTGAGAAACAGACCTTATCTGTATAATGATTTTAAGTACCTTACCTCGGAAACCATTATAAAATAAATTTTCAGTTTTTTAACTTTATCGCATGTGTGTGGAAGCAGAATAAATTATGTAAATTGTTAGTCTATATCAATAAATAAAATTGTCTGTATGTTTGTCTCGAATAGGCTTAGGAACGGCTCAACGGATTTCAATGAAAATTTGAGGATTCAAAAACAGGAGATTTAACTTAAATATTAGGGCATATTTCATTTCAATATATTGCAGGAGATATTAATATATATACATATAAGTGAATGAGGGTTGCCTATGCTCTTGATCCTGTATGCTCCGAAGCATCCATTGTTGAAGTAGGATTCGCGCCGTTATTAACCTATTGTTGGCAGAGAACTAACTCCATGAGAAATAATAAACTTCTTTGAATCGTCGATACGATGTATACGTAAATTGGTTTTATTTGTCGCGTCGTGTAAATTTTCATATTTAGTAATTTCTCATTTTTATTGGCTCTAAACGTATGATAGCGGGACCAATTCAAAACCAACTGCGAGTTATAAGGTTTGTCCTGAAGCGGTCATAAATACATGATACCGTACTTTTTATATATTCAATTAACTGAACTTTATCAAAATTCTGTGCCTGGTGTTTCGTTTTTAGGGCGAACGAAGTCGCGGGGGTTAGCTAGTTATAAATAAAAGAACACCTAAAATTTTCCATAAAAAACTGATTTTCTTCAACTATTTAATAATTATTGTAGGGCTATGTTATTGACATTAATGTATTCCAATATATTTATAATGTAAATAAACAACGGTATTTCTGTTGATTGTTGTTTTTCTTATTTAAAAACCCTTCGTTTTTTAAAAAAAAACATACACATTGTAATAAACTATATGTGTTTCACCCTGCGATTTCACTAATCATTTTCTGCTTGGAGATGTAAATATGTTTTGTGGAAAGAAGAAGAGATTCTTATCTTTGCACGAGGATGTTTTATCTTTGGGGGTAGGAGAACGATCGAAAAATCAAGGATATGAATGTTCGGGAAATTTACCAGTTTAGAGAAAAGTGAGATGCATATTATGAATTGTTAAAAGTTTTATGTCAGTTTGTCGAGGAGCTAAATACAGAAACCTGTCTCGTTGATTTCCAACGTAACACTCACCATAAGATTAGTTTTCCTGAGATACCGACAGTACAAGATCGCTGATGTGAAAACGAAATTAGCCATGTTCGGCTAAAGAGGAAAGTTATCCCCCAAACTTAATACGTCACGATTAAACCCCTCCCGACTTTGTAATTAATTTATAGCCTTTATCATTGACACTTTTGTGATATAGTGAAAGTTTTCCCTTCCTTTTCTATAGATTTTTAAAACCCATTAATGAAAATTTTGTAATTAAGTAGCAATTTTCCCGTCTTTTCTCAGCACCAATCAGAGGATGGGGAATAACTCTCCACCAGTTCCCCATGTTTTCATAACACTTCTAGTTGCGTAGTAAATCTGTTCTTTCAGTGACTAAAGAGGAATATAAACCCCCAGACGTAATACGTCACGAGTTAACCCCTCCCGACATTAATACGCCACGCCCATTACTAACGGTGACGTCGCAAATATTAATTGCGTCATTTACCTCGAATGTTTTATCATATTATTAAATTATTAAAATACTAGCTGGAGACCCGGGGTTCCCCGGGGATTTAATTTATATTACCCCTGTATATTATTTAACTCTTGATCAATACATGACTAAATCGGCATCGAAAACGTCACAATATGAACCTCAAATATACTACTATTATACCGACAGTCAAAAATACTTCCGGTACAATAATAGGACTAAAAATATTTACGGCGACCCCCTTTACACAGAATTTGAAAGTTTCTTTGTTATTTTCATATGAATCATTTGCACCCCCATTCCTCACATGCTGCAAGGGATTGAAATTATACACAAATACTTTCGGGGGAAACACTATAAAAGAAATTTATAATTTTTAGGTAATTGTTACGTTTGACCGTATGTTTTGCCCCCTCTCTCCTGAACCTGGCGGTATGGTTCTACCGGAGCCGTGGTAGATCTCGCTTGAGATATTCCCATTCTGTTTGCCTCCAAACGCTGCCTACGCTCTTCTTTTCATTTTCATTGTTTCGAAGATTATGAACTCGACTTGCGTTACACGTCCGCCAAAGGAAATTTTGACGCCTCACTGGTGGCATTTTCTTATCACTAACAATAAATAACACGACGATAAACCTCGAAACACACATCAAAACACACGAATGATATACGAACGGCAACAGGACTTATAACTCGCAGTTGATTTTTACGTCGCCTTTCGCGCTTCAATTCAATGGATTCATAAATAGTTACATTAATATCTTCTGAACTCTGAAAGATATCGAAATGAAGCATACACGAAACTTTATAAGTTAAAATTCCTGTTTCAATTCCTGAAATTTTCAATGAAATCCGTTGAGCCGTTTTGGAGCATAACAAATCAAGAGAATAGGCAACTAGCATTCACAATTGAGACAAGACAGCCTTCTCGTTGTTAAGTATTCTGTAATGTTCCTATTTTCTAAGATATTTCTTAATTTTTCTTTCCATAAGAACCTTCTACAAAGTATTAGAAAACTTATAAATAAAAGGATGAATGAAATCGGTAAGGTCGTTCTCAAGTTATGGCGTGATTAAGAAAATAGGGATGCATTTTTATATATAAATATTAAAAATAAAAGCTTTTCCTCGTTTTATGCATATTTCAAATGATTTTTAGATCTCATTTACTGTAAAAGTAGTAATTTAATAACAGATTTCCCTTCATTACATACAGCTTTGTAATCAGTTTAAAGACTTTATCATTTAAACTTTTGTAATTAAGGAATTTCCCCTTCATTATATATAGATTTAAATAAATTGAATCAATGTAAAGACTCTATAATTGCACCAAACACGAGCTATGGGCTTATACCTGCGGTATTACACTCCTGATTTTCGTATAAAACATTACCACGTTTAATATTTTGTCAACATAACATAACTGTTGTTGTGTTACCCTTGTTTGATGACATAATAGGATTGAGCTAGGTTTTATTTTTTGACATATATTTGAATACTGTACCGAGGGTTCAAAATCGTAAGCTAAAGGGAAGTAACATTGCCAAATAGCGAATATTAAATGACACCCCCTGACTATATTTAAAGACTCGCTGATTTTTCATTTAATCTTATTACCAAATAAATTCTTTTACTACATGTTTCAGTTTTCTTAACTTAAAATAGGCATATATTTTTCAATGTTTTTAGGCAACATAAACAGCTAAGGTAATTAGCAACTATTTATTTGTAGATAGTTGTTAAAGTTGGGTGTTACGTTAGACTGTCAGGGGTTGCCAATATTTTGCATACTAAGCGCCAATTTTTTGACCGACTAGTTCAGATGCGCCATATCCCTCGAGCACATTTTAAAGCGTCGTGTGTTCATGGTTAGGGGTTGGTAATAAGGTAGGAGGATAGAATCGCTGATTTTTCATTGAATCCATAGCTCCATCTCCATACCTCCATCTCTCTATCTCTCCATCTGTGTGTGTGTGTTTGCCAGAAGAACTGTTATTAAATTCTTCTATTTCTGAAATTTGGACATTTATTTATAAAAGTACGAGGTCTTTCCCGGTGAATGGCATGTATAAATTCTTCTCGAGTTTCCAACCGGGTCAAAGATTTTAACAGTGACGTTTCGATGGCTAGCTCTGCCATCATCTTCAGACTGAAGACGCCTCATCTTCAGACTGAAGATGATGGCAGAGCTAGCCATCGAAACGTCACTGTTAAAATCTTTGACCCGGTTGGAAACTCGAGAAGAATTTATACATTTAGTTATAAGGTTGAATGATGCAATGCGCCACTTTAAATCGCCCAAGGCGCGTGCGCCACGGTTTACCCACCTCTGCACTATGCGGTGCATTATGACATGCCCGAGCCGGGATTCGATCAGTACGCTGACCATAGACACCGGAATTTTAATGTTATTTCCCAATCTCTCGCTTATGTAGAGCACAAATACGGGAACTACCAGATTAAGAAACATGCACACAGGGTGCACACTCACACTGTATTGGTGAACATATAAGTTACAGGGTGTCCCATCTGATTACTGTACGGCCGAACAACTGTGAAGGGGTCAGGTAACGAAAAAATTTCAAGATAGAAGTTGTAGGGATTCGAGGAGGATACTCGAAAAACGCTACAAAAGCGAGTTATGTGGTCAAATAGAAGATTCTGACTTTTTAGCGTGACCCAGGATGCATAATGTGGAATTAAAGTCTGATTAGCATTTCTTGCGGTAAAAAAGGGGGAAAAATAGCGCTAACGTGTTTGGAAGTTTATCAGCATTTACAAGAGATTTTCAATGTTGACTTGCAGGCACAACTCAATTCAAACACCCTTTGTTAAAATCACCTGCAATCCATCATCCTCACATCTGCCGCCATAGCGTCCTACTAAAAACGACCTAAACTCCATCCACCAAACCCTCACCAAAATCAAATAGATGACCTACTACTTGAAAAAAGTATCTGCGAAAACAATGGTATAATTCTGTAAAACCCCACAGACAAGCGTAATTACAATGACATTACTAGAATCAGCAGCAACTCCACCATGTCAATAGCACTCCCATTCACACTTACAAAAAACCCTGCTCCCCAAATCTACCTCTATTTACAATTCATTAATCCCTACAAAAACAGAAACCACCTACCTCGGAATCACGTTTGATTGAAAGCTCTAGTGGAAACCTCACATTAATCTTCTCCGCTCCAAAACCAACCATAAATTCAGAACCATATATCCCCCCCCCCCTAAACAGCCCCTGTTACCATCAGCACAAAACGCCTCTCATACCTCTCCATAATACAACCCACCTGGTCTTATGCCTCGTCCATATGAGAAGCAACAGCCAAAATCCATTCAGCCAAAATTAAACAAAACATAATCTTACGCATCATTACAAACTCTCCTTGGTACCTTAGAAATTCCATCATCCATCATAATATCAAACTTTCCAAAATAATCTCCGTAATCTCCAAATCCTTCATTCTTCATCTTTGGTTCTACAGTCCAATGAGAGCCTGGGTCTACCGGGTCGACTGGGACCGCAATCTTGCATGACACATTCCGAATTTAAAGTGACACGTGGTCAGCGTATCCATCCTCCAGCAGTCTTAACCCCTGGGTTGTGAGGCAGCTACGCTAGCCAAATTCATAACTTCCCTGATCAAAAGCGCCCTCAACCACCCAAACCACACGATCCAACAATTATATGCCAATCCTCCTCCACCTCTACGCTTCCGTTACGTCAAAGAAAAAATTCCAATGGACCTCATCCTTCCCCCTGACCATTCAGGAACACCCTAACCCACCTTACCGTCATGCCCTCAGACCACATCCTTATACATCCTCCAATAATCAGATCACTGCCTGTCAACCCTCACCCACCCACGTCGTATGCCTCTCAGGTACACACACAGAAACCCCATCTACTATAGTAGGTTAATTTAATTGATTAACCTACCTCCATGTCAATATGTAAGTTATATGCTCTATTTTAATTTTGTATTCTTTATTTTAATATTGTATATACTTAATCATTAATTGTCCAAACTGATAATCTTTACGATAAAAGTTTTTTATCTGGAAAAAAAAGGCCCGGAATCATCAAATGTAAATAAATAAAAATTTCCGAAACTCGAGGATTCTTTTATCCTAATCAGTGCCAATTCAACTAGAATTGAGTTAGTATCACCACACGATGTATTCAACCAGTGTAATTCTCGACATTTTACTCGTTTTAGGAGAGTGTAGAAGAGTGTATCAAGCCGTGAGCGGTATCCTAATCGCCATCTCATCCTTCATTTTTGTGACATTTTGCCAGTAAAATTAGTGGTAATGACACGAATGATGGGGTACCTGAAATTAACTTATCAAGATGAAAAAATTTCATGGAGGTTGACATTAAAAAAAAGAGGACTTTATGATTATAGCTTGCAGGTATACAAGTTTAAAAGCTCAAAATAACACATTGTAACGGACAAATACATCTGCTCGGGCTTCTTTGCGGTGAGGAATCAAAGGAACGGGAGACAGCAGTAGAGCCAGGGGAAATAAAACCTAGACTCAACGTCGCGGTTTCAGAATTTTCCAATCTTTGTGAGAATTTGGTGACGTCGGGTGGTGTATTTCCTAATTATCACCATAAATGTTTTTAGTCGATATCCATCCCTGCCACCTTAGTGAAATAAACTAAAGAAGTGGGGAGGAAGTTTTAAAAAGGCAGGCGGAGACATTTTTATTACATTTGTGGTGGAGATTTCAGAGATTGGAGATTGTTCGTCAGATCGATTGTAGAAAGACATTGGTGGTGGAGAATTTTGGAGATTTCCTGAGATTGTTCGAGAGGAGTGAGACGGGAGAGCTGGAGCTAAAATTCTCAATCGTGACTGTGGTTGGAATTGCGGCAAGGGAAGATTTTGAAACTCTTCCTGAAACGGGAAGAATAGGTGGTCGTCAGCTTTGAACTGGAGGGAGGACGAACCAGGAAGAAGTTGGAACCTGCATTAAGCCAACAAGGTAACCCTTTTTGCTGATTTACTGTACTGCCCGGTCAGAGTAGATTAGTGTAAAATATTTCTGTTCTATGAGAAGGCCCATAAATGAAAATTGTTAATTTTAATAATGTAATGTAAATCATTTTTGCAAATATATATGTAGTTTTTATTGACAAAAGAAGTGCCGGCATAAATATAGAAATAAAAATTTTAATTATTAATGTGAATGTTTTTTTGTTAAAGTAAATTGTTTTATTGTTTTTATTACAAAATATTATCATTTATTAAATTATTATATATATTCATTATAACATGCATCGAATGTATCCCTCGAAACCTTTATACTTACCTGTCCCCCTTCAGAGGTATTTGGCCGTGCTGTTTGAGATGGGACGCCCTGTATAGAGTTGCGCCTCGGGGATCTCAAGTGCGAAGTTCAGCCATTGCTCATGCACCGTTACTCACCAGCAACATTTGAATCCCGTTGCTGGCGATGATTTCCTGTAGACAGCGAAGGAGATTATACGTAGGAATTGCGAGAAAAATTCAAGTGAAGTGAGTAGAAACTACGTGCTGTATCAAAATTTGTACATAAAAGTTTGCCATGGAAGTTTAAAAAAAAACAGGTTGCACTTTGATGAGGATGAGCACAAATGCGTCACGTGTTCACACTAATGACTGGCGGGGAAGTGGCATTTGCGCAGCAGTCGAAGCGTCAACGCCAAGTAGGCAGTGATTCTGTCCCCTGCCTGAATGAGCTGTCGTGATTTGCAAAAATTTCGAACCAAAAAGTGCACTAATCAAAAACTTATACCATGGTATCAAAATATAGTTGTGTATTAATTACAACCGCATAGTCCGAAACCGCGCTAACCCAGGCTTCCTCTGCGAGCCGGATGTAGTCATATAACTGTTCTCGCAAACACCTAAGGCTGCGTGCGACATTCTTACATTAGTTGAGAACGGCCCAGTGACTGTTAAAAGCATATTTCCACTACGTGTTTCCCAAATTGCGTTCCGCGGGGCCTGAACAGGTGAACATATGGAGTAATTCTCTCTATACTATGGATTATAATATCATGTTATAACACCACTTAATCAGTTCTTATGACGAAAACTCCATTTGCATCGAACGGGAGAAAATCGAATCACAACGTTGCCAATCTAAGAAACCCTATTCATTTTTCCCGCTACAATAGGAAACATGAGTTACAATAAACAAGTGTGGACGTGTTCAGTCAACTAGAATCCTCCACGAGTGAGGTAGAGATTGCCATAGCCCACAATTATACAGACAATATTTTATTTAACTTGAAAATGAGCAGCTTTAACCAAAAAATAAACCAATCGTATACACCTTTCTTTTGTGGAATTTAATTGAATAGTACATAATTAATGTCTGTCAGGATCATCTAGAGCAGCGGTTGTCAACTGGAGGTGCGCAGAAAATTTTAGTGGCCGCTTCATTTCAAATAATTTGAAAATTTGTGCCATAACATGGCAAGTGAACACAAAACAGTTTTATTACATACCGAAGTGAGAGGAAAAGCACTATTATGAACTTTTGAACTACGAAATGAGTTGTTGGTCTTCTTGAAGGTACAAAATAATTCAGGCCACATTTTGTTGAAGTTTGCCGAAATCCTTCATGGTTGATTAAACTCGCATATCTGGCAGATATTTTTAACGAAGTGTAATGAACTTATAATTACAAGGAGAAAGTATTATCAATTTAATACAAGAGATAAAATTGGATCTTCTGATAATAAATACAATATTGGATTTCACGAGTTTAATCTAACGATCTTAATTAGTATCCTGCCATACATGAATTTTTGAATGAATTAAATTTTAAAGTAGATAAAGAATTTTCCAACATATTATTAAAACATGTACATGACTTGAAATTAATTCTTTTGCTAACTAGTAAGGACGAATCCTGGGTTCAGAATCCAATTTTTGTGACAGTTAAACCTGTAGGTTTAGGAGCAAGTGACTATGAAAATCTAATTGATTTAATCAGTGAAAGAAAATTACAATGACCAATTTTATGTGATTACTGGGCTACTTTGAAAGACTACCCAAATCTTTCAAAACATGCTATTATTGTTTTACTTCCGTTTTCTACAATCTATTTATGTGAAGCTGGATTTCCTTATTATGCTGCAATGAAGTCAAAGTGCAGAAACACGCCCGACGCCATACCAGATATTAGAATTCAATTTAAAAATATTGTGCCTAGTTATTTATATATTTATATCATATTACAGGTCTATATTTAGAAATGATTAAGAAATTAAATCTTGTTTTACTATTTACAACTTGGAATCACACATACGAAAAAATAAGCCAAGTGTTCATTAGAATGTCCGATTTTACGAAGTGTTCCATTGAATAAAAAGTTTGGGAAACGCTGTAGTAGAGTAATGGAACATAAGTTTTTTTTCTTAGTTTTATTTAGAGTCGTATCAACTACTAATTAATGGTCATTAGCGACATTCTACAATAACTTAAGGGTATAACGGTGTGGAATCTCACACACACAACATCCATGCCCATTCCACGATTTGTGGTGCCTCTGTACCCTTTAATGTTTTAATTACATTAATTTGAACTGTTTATCAATTCACTACATTAATTGAGGAGTAGGGGTAACCTTAATGAAGGTCATTTCGGTCATAAATATGTTATGCAAGAAACTATTCCTGCTAGTAGTAGGTTCTGACTCACGTTGACCGCGGCCGTAGGGAAAATCACACCAATAATTAAATAGGAAAATATTAAGCCCTTAAATTTCAAACGCCATTAAAAATAATTAAAAAAACAGTATTTTTGAAAAAACCGAAAATACCGTGCGAACATTGGCCATATTGGAGGTTGACCTCTTACTGTGTCTCATATGTTCGGTGTCGGATAGAGGTGGAAGGCGATGAAGCCAGGACTCTGGTGGTCTCTGCTTTGACGTTGGCAGCTAATTGCCCATAGGCAATCTCCACGAAATGTGGTAGAGGTGGCTACAGAATTAATTCCACCTTGAATCTCCGGACAGACAAAATGCCACTGTTTGGAGAAAACTTCTCTCTTAGTCCCTCTACTCTGGACGCAGACTGCGCACTCTTCACAGAACTAACTATATCCGCAACTTCGTTCGCGCAGATCTTGGATGCCTGAATATTCTTTGAGGATGGATATATAGGTTATGTGTAACAATCTATTATAAAAACCATTAATTTTATATGATTAATGATTTACAAATTTGTGTGCAGCTGAAACTAACGTTGACAGTCCTTTATCTGAACTAACAATGCCTTGGTATAGATCATATAAAATATTCAAATGTGATAAACTATAGCTTAGCTAAGCTAGCAGCACAGAAAATTTTGGCTGCTCAATCATCGGCTAGACGATCACTGGAAATGTCTTCATAACTTTCTGATGAAGGGGGCGGTCCCTCCGAAAATTTAAAGAACTCCAAACCTCACAAGGTGCCTACTATCTATGAACCTCAGGTAAGTCACCTACTTTCCATCTCTCTTACCTTTCTTTATTAATTAATATATATATCTGGCTGAGCAGACATTCTTCATGTATGTATCATTTCTCACCAATCATACAAGAGATGGTTGAAGTATAATCTCCTGTGCTTCTGTGTATGTAGGTATGTCCTCATTTAAAGTACCAGTAGATTTCTTGACCCAGCTCTTGTATGGCAGGAAAATCTAAATTTTCAAAAATTTGACACTCTTGCTGTTGGTTTAATCATTTGTTGACAAACAGATTACTGTATTTAATACTGTAGTAGCCTAATATAAGTGAATTCCTGAGCAATGCTGGTTATTAAATAACTCATAGAATGAGAGTCTCATGCTTGGCTCAAGTACTGATGTGCTTTGGAGGACATTTATCTGCCCCATTTGGATCTTGTGTATCATGTAATATTAAAGAATATTGCTGCATTAATTTCTTGAAGTAATTTCATGAAGGAAATTATCTGAGATAGTGGATAAAATTTAAAATAATCTGTCATTTTGTGCCCATCAAATGAGAAGAGACACTTTGTGCTCTCTATAGTTTAGGTTGGAGATTTCGGTGAAGGATTTCCTAGTTCACAGAGAGAAAACCACAATTTAATAACACAGCTTTGAGTAACTGTTTGTATATCTTTATTCATATAATTTCATAAAAACTAAATGATTTTCTATTCACAAAGATTCACTTCTTTACATAGTTACAAAAGATAATGTTTTATATACATATTGGAGGGATAATTGTGTATTATACACAGTGATACGAGTATATTATCTATCACTTTCCAAAGTAAACATTACTATTAATACACTCTTCAGTTTTTCTTTAAAAATTGAAACAAACAACCAAGAATTATTCAACAATGTATGCTCTCAAGTTTAGAAAATATAGAATATACTAAATTTGGAACTTCTTGGAGGTTGATCAGTATTAAACTTATAAAACAAAAGACAGAGGAGAAAGAAATAAAGAATACAAGAAAGAAATATGTGTAACAATATAGATATATGTGAAACATTTATATAAAATTATATATTTGTCTCTGCAAATATCACATTTTATTCTAAAGTATTTAGTTGTATTTTAGGAGGTAACATAAAAGCTCTGAAGTATGGTCCCCTATTGATATAACAGACTACAAGTTGTCATTGTGTTCAAAACAGCTTTAGTTACCAATAGATCTTTATACAACAAAAAATATGAAAGACCATTTAATTTTGCAAAAAAGAAAACAGTTCTCGTTTCCTCAACAACCATCAATAAAATATTTTATACGCAGGCAATTGTGAAGGGATTCACCCCTAAGATACAATTATGAGAGAAATTTTGCCTGTAACAGAACATTTATATATCTTCATAAAAATAAAAACATCAAGGTACAAAACAGGACATAACATTATAATTATGTCCAATAACAATAATATTTTTATCTATGTGTAATAATTTACACAAATTAAGCGTGCTTCAATGTACATATAGCTCTCCAGTCCATAAAACCTATCAAATACTTCATTTTCTAAATGTCTGTAGCATATAACAGTGATGCACATCATCATTAATAGTCTATCACTGTTCTCAGTACATGTATCAGTGGAATAACTGAACTATACACTAAAAATTTAATGCTGCAAAAAAATAAGTTTGATTCAATGATAACTTCATGAATTTGGTCATGTTTCAATCCTTGGTTTTCAAAGTGAAGTTGTGGTAACACAAAAACGTTACAAATTTATGCCAAGTGTTCAGCACAAATACAACACAAACTTAATTCACATGTTTGACAAACACATATCATTAAATTATTATGGTTTTTAACCAAATTCATTGGCTGTTATTAGACATTGCATTGTTATTGTTGTTGTTATTATTGTTATTGGAGCCAGCACCCAAATTGTCTATGTCTCGTTGGGCTCTTGAAATTTTCACTTTGTCTTTAGGTGTACCATCTTCTCCTGTTTCCATGGCAAACATTTTCATCTTTTCCTTGAAGCTTAACTTTTCTGGAAGAGGGCCAACCCTTGTAGACATCTTCTGCTGCTGTTGAGCTGCTAGCATTCGCTGCCGAGGATCCCTAATGGGATAGAAAAACTATATTAGAACATTCATCTCTTATTATAGATCATAACATAATGATAAAATAAATCCTTTAGTCTCTCAGTTCATAAACATGTATAGTCTACAATAAAATACACACACTAATTAGATCAAAAAGCTGCTAATTAACAGACCAAATTATTTCTGAAATCCCTGTCGAATTCATCTGGCAATTAAAAATCTCGAGAGCTATATGAACACACCACAGAAACCAGGTGAAAAACTCAAATGCTATTCATTCATATAACAATCTGCTTTCCATATGAAAGTTATAACAAGAATGGTGCCTACCAACATTTACTATAAATTTTTCATTTGCCATTCCTTGTTTAATCAGATACCATTTTAACCTAAGGGGTCCTAAAATTAAAAAGTTTGATTTTCTATATAATAGTACATTTGCTGATTAGTACAAGGTTTTAGCTTTTCTTTTAACTCTGTTGCCTGGTTTGTGCCACTTGTCATTATTAAGGCAATTACAGTTTGAAATCACCTGATGAAAGAAACTAGGATTGCAAAAACATTGTGGTATTTACTTTGTCTTAATTGTCTGTTATTTTATCCATTTAGTCTTCATCTAACAGTCATTTTTATAGCTTTAATAAAAAATTTAGGGTTTTCGTGTGTTTATATAATTTTTAGAAAGTAGTATAGATCAGTTCAAATTTAATCTCTGGGGTTGTGGATTATAGAATGTATTGTTGTAAATATAATGTTTGATATTTGGTAATACAATTAATTAATAATTTTGAACTATGTAGAACATAAACTGGAACTGCAATAAGTATTCAAGAAAATCTTGTGGCAATTGGTTACGTGAAATGAAGGTAAGTTCATCTAAGACTACCAAAATCGTCTGTAATGTAATAACTTGGGCACTGAAAATTGCCAGTAATTTCCAGATAATCAGATTATTAAATAAGCTAAACTTCTATTTGAGAGAGTAACCTACATACATAAAAGTTAATATATTTATACAATTATATTAATTAAAATTACTTGTAAACTTCTTGAGCTCCAATCACTCCAGGAGTATTAGTTGGAAAGGTACCTCCATCTGGACTTTTAGGAGATGCTAACAGTGTCTCAGCTTCATTGATGAAATGCTAAAAAAACATAATCATATATATAATAATAATCAGAATTTGTCATAGTTTTTACGAATCTGTAATCTATAACAATGAGTTAATGAAAATTATTGAGATACTATTCATTCACTTCCTGGATAACTGGTATCAAAATAATTAATGCCAGTTCCATTTGAAAAACAAAAATATTGGGGTTATTTTGGATTGTCAATACCATACAGGTTTCTGTAAAATTTAACATCTTCACTATCAAATTCTACAACCTACTTTAGCACAAAATGATTACAGTATTTGTATTAAAATTATTTGACTCTGGGTTCTAATGGAATTTGTACACAAAAACAAATGAATTAGTACCTAAAGTAGGCAGATTCCAAATTATAATGTTATTATTTTTTAAAAATGAATAAATGCTTCAAATGTTCTAAATAAAATCCTTCAAACCATATGATCAAAAATGCATTCAATATTACTTTGAGAACATTTAAAACAGTACATTTAGGCCAAGTATAAATTCATAACCGATCAGTTTCAGTCCCTTATGTCCTGAACACTGTAAATCTGTAACCTTGAGTATATATTAAAATTTCCTCATTACATCTCAAAAAAAGTTGTTAATTAAATCAACTAAATTTCCAAGAAATTATTTTTCACACAGAAAATCATTTAACTTTTATAAGATATAAGGAAGTAATATATTTTAACTTGTTTTTCCTGACACAATCACTTGGGTAGATGAATTCTGCATTATTTTAGACCCAAAAACAGGTTTCAGTAAATATGGGGATATTAATCCGTTAAAGAGGATACATGAGTAAGAGGAAGATGAGAGGAATAGTTAAGAATGGTTGTTTACTTCTAGTACTTTTGCCAATTTGGAGGTAACAGTTTTATGGAAGGGGCAGTACAGATCAATTGTAGACATTTCTTTTGTTGATGTGGGGGAACAGTTATGAAAAATTAGGACCAGTATGTCAGCAGAAAATGAGTAATTTTTCTGTTAGTTATGTCATAGAGCTAAAGTTACTTGTCTCTGCTGCTCATACCCCAAAAATTCCCTGATAGAAGGAAGATCTTATGAGAGTTTATACAATTTAAAAATGTAATTAGTCAATTAGTTTGTTTTAAAAAAATGTGGGGAGGCTAGAAAAACTTACATTGGGATCTTCCCTTATTCGCTCCATAGCAGGTGGTTGTGTTCCTGGAAGAGCAGGTGGATTTGCAGGATCATGGAAAGATACCCTCTTAACAGTTGTAGAAGGTGTAGTTATTGCTGCTGGCTGATTACTACTTCTCAATACACCCTGCTGTGACATTACTGCAAATGAAGATCCCCTTTCTGGTGGTTGAGGAGGTGATGAAGGTGAAGTTACTTGATTTCCTAACAAAGAATCCAAACGCTGAGCAGCACCCCCATCTTGTAATGGAGTGTATGGAGAAGAGGAGGTAAAACCATTATAGTGATGGTACTGCCCAGGGGATGCAGGTCCGTTTACAATTAGGTTATCAAGCCGTAAAGGTCCTGTAGGTTTTGGAGCAGTAGCGGGCTGTCGAGTTGGAGACTGCTGCTGTTGTTGCAACTGTTGCTGCTGTTGTTGCAATTGTTGCTGCTGTTGCAATTGCTGCTGCTGTTGCAATTGTTGCTGCTGTTGCAATTGCTGCTGCTGTTGCAATTGTTGCTGCTGTTGCAATTGTTGCTGCTGTTGCAATTGTTGCTGTTGCTGCAATTGTTGTTGTTGTTGCAAATGCTTTAGACGTAATTCTTCTTCCTAATAAATTTCAAGAAATGTTTAGATTTCTTTACATAAAAACTATGTTCAAAAAAAAGTTCATGGTGTAAATGGATTACATTATAGGCTATAGCTTAAGACCTAAATCTTGATGACCACCACAAAAATGATTTTTCGTTACAGTTTGATACCCCTAATTAAATTTATAATTTAACTACCTATAAAGACTGTGATCCACATAAATTTTGATTGTAGGGTAAATAGTGAACATTGAAGTAGAATAAAAAGTGGGACACAAAAACTTTACAGTTGTAACAAATTTGGCAGCCAGCAGTAATGTGTGACCTGACAATGAAAAAACCCAATTGTTGTGCTAATGGATTTTCGTACGAGACAGAGAGGACAAAGTGGCATGCATGTAAGGGGTTTGTCAATGTGATTGGGGAGTCACAATCAAGGAAAAATTACTTCTAGAAGGATCTGGATGCAGGAGTACTGTGGTTTAATCAATAGATGGCAATAAGATAATTGAACTATGATTGGTTATTTTACAATTTTCTTCCAGACAATGAGGAGTGCAGAATTTGCTGTGTATGGAGTTTGAAGCATGCTAACTGTTGGAGATTGCGTGTCTTGAAGTTGTGACAAGGGTACTGTCACCTTTTGCAGCATTACTCCGATGTGTTGGGGCCGCGTTTTGCGGTAGTGTGGAATGCTAGCTGCAAATCACATTGGTGTGGGGAAGGATACACTGATATAACATCAAGCCAGCCAGATTCACAAGTCTTTTAGGCAGCCAACAAGTTTCGTGTGTGAATGGCAGGTGAAAGGAGAGTTGTAACTATAAAGTAAAGTAGAGTACAGAAAGTGAACAGTGTTATATATCCTATAAAAATGAATATGTTTTGAAAAATTACAGCTTTTCTGACTGTATCTCTAAACATTTGATGAAATTAAAATAGATACAGTAAAAACATAAATGAGGTGTTAACAGTCTTGCAGTGAGGAATTGATACAAAAAGCATATAATTTACTAATATCTATTTGTAACATTTCCACCATAATCCTATAAGAGAAGCACATTGATGTCATGAGGTGAGATTGCATTGTATGGAGATGTATTGGCATTGTTGAGAAATTTTGATTAGCTATAGTGAAATTTGCCTGTTTATTCTTTAAAATAAAAACAGATTAGAGTCAATCAACAACATAATTTGCTACTTTTTCTTTCTCATGGGTAGTATCCAAATGTTACAACACTGCTAAAAATTTGACGACAACCAGATTAATAAACTATTCTGTGAAACCAGATCAGTTTCCGACAAGTAAAGAACCAGGAGTTTTGCACAACTGTTTGATCACTCTGTACTTTGTTCTATTTGAACATTAGTAATTTAAAATACCAAAATCATAATATGGCTAATACATTACACAGTTGAAACTCAAAATTTAAATGCATATAATTCAATAGAGTATATCATAAACTCGTCATTAATCAATACCAAGTTTAATTTGAAAGCAAAGGTCATGTTTATCTGTGCCTTACCCTCCGCCTTGTGGCTTCTCTAATCCTTTCTTCTTGCTCCAACTCTACCTGCCTTCGCCTCATCATGGCAGCTTCTTGTTCAGCAACAGTTTTTCGTGTTCTTTCTTTGCTTTCTTCAGATGCTTGTTGTTGAGCAGGTGATCGAGGAGGAAGAACATTTGGTGATCTTCCAATTCCATTCTGAGTAGGTGTAGTAGCAATAGAAATTGAATCTGGTCTTATTGTTGCCATTCGAAGTAGACCTTGGACTCTGTCAACACTGTCCTGCTGGAACAATTAGTAGTGTAAGTTCTCCAAGAAATTTCAGTTCTAAAACATGTTAATAAATCAAGACAAATTCAAAACATTCTTGTTTTGAGTGTGATGATAAATAATGCAAAATTATGACAGTAAAATAACGTGTAAGTTATGTTATGACAGTTCTATGAAAATTATATTTGAAGTGACATATTTAAATGAAACAGAAACATTACATAAACCGTTCTTAATATAAAACACAAATTAACATTTTTAAAAATTACATGCATTTGCCAATTTTTTAAAGACATTTAATTACAAACTTTATTTGGCCACGTTATGACAAGAAATTAATGGATTCATATTCCTTAACATTATTATTAATTAGCTTTGGTTTCAATTGAGATAAAGCAATAGTTTTCTCAAAAGTACATTAGAAATAGAATTATAAAAAGCCTTTTCTACTTCTACAAAAGTGACATGATTATGTTAGTTAAATGAAAATATAATACCATGCAATTATTTGTTTTGAGTCAAGGAAAGTTTTGGTCAAGAATACATAGTATATTGGAATAACTAAATACATTAACAAATAAAAGCATAGTGTTTACACTAACACCATAAAAATATATAAAATTAAAATCGTGCATTACAGGTTTTTTTGGTGATAAAGAATGTTAAAGATCTAATAAGAAATTCTAGAATCAACAGATTTTTTAATTTCACAATATACTACTAGTTGAATATGTTTTCAATGTTAGAAGAAAATCATTAGTGATATACAATGCTCAACTGAAAGTACATCTCATTGAAATAATACAGGATTTAGATATAATTTCTAATTCAATCTAAGTTAGTCAAAATTATGTAATTTTAAAGCAACACATTAATTGTGCAGGCATAAAACTTCAAGCTACAGGCAGAAGTTTGTTAATGTGAGTTCTTTACTGCCCATTACCAAACTATTTAAATGCAGTAATAAACAGTTTAATGACTCAATACTAATTCATGTTTACATTCATGCTAAGAGGTAGCACCTGCTCCTCTTCAGCATCATCATCTTCATCTTGACGTGCAGCTTCTTCTGCTCTCCTTTGAAATTCTCTTTCTAACTTTAGTGCTCGCAGTTGTTCTTCTTGCTGTGGTGTGCGTTGTGCAAGGGATGATAGTTCTGCTATTTGTTGGTCTCTCCAAGCTCTTGCTGCTTCTCGACGTCTTTGTTGCTCCTACGAGTAAATTACAGTGCAGGTGCCATGAAGCAAAGCCAATTGAGTGCATTTTGGGTAAACCACCATTAGTGACCGAATGAATAAAAGGTGGAAACAAGTCATATACATTATATATATCAAACTTTTGAATAATATTCCAAAACTAAATTCTGTATGTACTGTTCATCGTGATTCTAAAACTTCAAGCATGATGAAATTGTTTTTAAATTCTAATTATAAAGTGTGACCATGACAAAGTATAATTTTCTTTGTTTTCTGGAAATCAATTACATTTACTGGTGCAGTAATACATTTAAAATTGAAACAAAATTAATATATATTCTTTGTAATTAGGAATATATATATATATATATACACACACACATTCATACACTTATGTTTTGTTGATTGAATTTTACATATACACAAATTAATAATGACTGGATCATATATTAAGTTTTGTTAGACTATTCACAGAATATCATCACACCTCTAACCATACAGCACACATGATAACTAATATACTGGGTGGAAAAACAACAACAAATCAATCTCAAAAACAGATATGTGTAATGCATGAATTTTAGACTGTAAGCTCTGAAAACCATGTTTCCTGCACATGTTGGGAAAGCAATTACACTGAGTTGCCAAAGTGATTTACCTTTCCTTGTTTCTTGGGTGAATTTAACCTAGTCAGAGGTCATTGCTCCTGGTTCATTAGTATACCTGTATGACTGTTACTTTCTTAGTCTTGGGCAGTTACTTTTTTTCATTAACATACTATGTAAGCAAAATGTGTGATTGAAGAAAATAAATTATTTTATATTAAAAATATTTTCCCCTTGTAAGAAGTATGAGAAAATAGAGGGTGCATGTCTCACATGACAGTGCAGTATACATAAGAATATACAGTAATCAGTCTTTTTTGTTACATGTAATTTCATATATAGTTAGATTATATGTATTTACAAGAGATTTTGATAATGTGCTCTTTGAAACAAACCAGTATTAAATATTAGGAGTGGGTTTTAAACATGGACCAGAATAAATAAGAAGAAAATTTTAGACCTTATGCAACTAAACAAAACAAACATTGCTGCCTGTAAACCAAAACTATACTTTATTAAATAGTTTATACTAAGTATATAAAATTATATATATATATATATATGTCCATATGTAAATGAATATTTACTTTCTCTCGTTCTTCTCTCTCCCAAGGATTAGTTGCACTGAACTGGTACTGTCTGGGAGGTTGACTTGTACTTCCAGCGGAAGTTGTGTAATATGAGCCTCGAGGTGGTTCACCTATACTGGCAGTATACCTGAAAATAATTAAAGCTGATAATGCCACAAACTGCAGTAAATATTAAGTTGCAAACAATAAATATTGAATTGCAATAAATTTGTTGGTAGTTCAAAACAAAACTTAAAATTTTTGGCATTAAAAATCAACAAACAATTTTCTTGACTCAGAAATTCACAAAATTTACTTACCTGTTATCAGACGACACTTTCTGCTGTCCCTGATATAAAGGATGAGTAGATGTGGGAGGGGGAGGTGGGGGTGGAGATTCTCGATATCCTTGATCTTGCTGTTGCTCACTTTGATTCCTTCCAGGTTTAGGAGCAGTAGGTGGTGCAACATAGCCTTGGCGTGGACCATTGTATGTGGGTGATAAGGGATGGTGAAACTGCTCTGAATAGGGATAATTCGTAGTCGGTACCCTTTGTTGTTGAGTGGGCATCTATAAGCATAGAAATACTGAAGTGTAAAAATCAGTTTATGATACATACTTGTGCATAGATTATTAATATTCATATAAATTACTTAAGGTTAGTACTAATTCAGATCACTGTAATCTGAAGAAAATCAATTTTCATCAATAATCATTTGAACCAATTGAAATTTAATGGCTGCCATAAAATATTATATACATTGCAGAAACTCAAGAAAGGAGTTAAAACAAAGAGATGGGAATTAGAAAAACTGAAACAACAGGAGATGCTTAAGAGTTTCAAAGAAGAAATCAAGAATACATTAATGGAGAAAAAAAAGAAACAACATAGAATACAAATGGGCACACTTAAAGGTTGAAATGACTAGACCAGCTGATGAAACAGTAGGAACACTAGCTCACATCAATAGGTAAGCATTGATAACACAAGAAATAATAAAAATTATTGATAAAAGGCGCAAATATAAAAACACAAGAGATGAAAATAGTAAAGAGCAGTACAGATGCTTGAAGAATGAGATATATTGTAAATTTAAAGTCAGAATACTATGTTTTAATTGTGAAAACTTAGGCCTATTAATGTTCTTTTTTCCTTCTTTCCTTCCCATGACTTATTACTCATGATTTATATAATTTTTCATATATTTTCAGTTATCTATGCATTAGTTTACTATGTTACATTTGAATACTAGCTGTCTGACAGTAAAAAAGCAGAACTAAATTATAACATGTCTTTATCACAGGTCTATTTAAATAAATAAAACTTACCTGTGGACGTGACAACTGTTGTTGCTGTTGGTAAAGTTGTTGTGGCCCCAGACCTCGTATCTCTCTTCTACGAACCTCTTCTTGCATTTCTTGTATTTTGGCTTCTTGACGTAACATATCACGAGTAGACTGCGAGCGTGGAGCCATGGCCTTTATGAATTGAGATTAAAATTATTATTCTAAGAAATATTAAGGTTATAAATGTTATTGTAAGGAAAAACTGAACATTACGGATCATATTTCAAAGCATGAACAGAAGTATTTTCTGGTCAATAGAAGATTATTACTAAAGCCATAAAAATAAATTAATGAATTAAATGTTGCCAACTTCAACTACACTACTATGAGATGAAGGTTAACAGTGACCAAAAAATAGATACATAAATACTAATCAAATAACATAGCCTTTCCTGTTGTTGATTTAATATGGGATTCTTGGTTTATAAAGTGGGTGCACAGCAATGCCTTGGAAGCCATTTCAATTAGAGTGCTACAGTATTTAATTTGATAGTAATCTCTTACTGAACATTTGATTAAACCATCAGGGTGATTATCACTTATTTTGAAAATATACATTTTCATGCCCCTTACTTTATGAGAGCTGAATTTCATCATAACCACTGGGATGACTTAGTATCATAATTGAGTCAAGACAGCTATAGATATCATACTTAAGCACATACATACAGAAAAGTAAACAGGAAAAAAGGTCAGTTAAACTTCAGTATTATTTCATGCTTAGCAGCATTGGTTGTCTGGCTATGTGAGGTCATAATCAATCCTGTTAAAATTTTTAAGCCTTTAGTGCAGGAATCTTCTCTGCACAGAGCACTACAATATATCTTAATTTCATAGTAATCAGATGAATGATAGAGGAATGCATAAGGGACAAACATGGTAGCAAGGCAGATGATTAATGTGGGATTTTTTGGCATAAGGAGTGAAGGAATGAACCTAAATCTTAAAAAAAAAAATCAACAAAACTTATCTGCAGTAGTCACCACAAGACACCAAAATTTCATGGCAATTGGATGAATTGTATAGGAATGCACAGCATGTTTGAATGACATCCAGTATATAAAGCCCGAGTACATAGCATACATTGCTGATGAGGAAATGAGTAAGAGCCGGGTGGAGTTCTGGTAAGTCCATCAGGGCTGACTTCATCCCTTCCAGTTTTCCTCTTTCCCTTCCCCCCTTGGTCCATGGCCAAGGTAATTAATTTAAGATTCCTGCAAGCTGAGACGACCTTGGGCAGTTTGAGAGGCATATGTACAGGGGTCAAAGACCTTCGGCATACGGTAAGAGTTGTTCGCTGGACCAGTCGGCTAACTGCCTCTCAATACTGATCAAGGCATGGAGGCGGGTTTGTTGCGTTCCCATAACAATCCAGTCTCCCATCATCAGAAGGGCACAGGAGTAGTACCCAATAGACAGACCTACCTGATGCAGGTTTTCTAGGGGTTTCCCTGCATCACCTTTAGGTGAAACACTGGGTAGAATCCTTACACTATAGCCTGGGGCCCTAGTCAACCCTTTTTATTACAGAAATAATAAACTGAGGAAATTGCAATAAGTCTAAACAAACTGGTCAATCATTAAAATCAAGATAAGAATTTGTCTCTTCATGACATATTAGGAAAATTAATTATAATTATTATTAATTAATAACAAAATAGTTAATTTCTTCAAGGAATTGTTTAAATTTTAAATTAGTGATTTTTAATTTAAATGATGATGGTGAAATCCCTAGGTTTTATTAGACACACCATTTAATGAACCAAAAATATATTCATTTAATGGTGTGACTGATAAAACCTAGGGATTTCACCATTATTAAACAAAAATATATGGGAAACTAAAAAATTCTAAGTCATGCCCAATTAAAAAAAATATTTTGTACGTGATCTTGTGCTTCTACCAGTAAATATGCTTGTTTATTGGAAGTCCAAATAATTGATAAGAGTAAATATGATTACTCAAAACCATAAAAATAGGCATCACTAATTACAAATGCATAATTTTTTAAAAATCACAAAATATGATACTCAATTAATTTTGAGGAAGGAAGTCTTCTATTGAAACAACAATTATGATATTATAACATAAAAATAAACTTTAATTACTGCCTATAATGACAAAAAAATAACCTGATGATGTTGAGGGCTGCCATAAGGGTCTTTCTGAGGTATGTAAGCTGAAGCAGGACGATCTCTATTGGGTAACTGCACATCTGGTGTTCGGTGAAGAGATGACTGAGATCCCCTCAACATTTTTTGTTGATGAGTAGGACTTCTATAATAATGTTTATTATAGTAGTTAGACAAAAGCAAATTATGTATTGTTTATGATTTATCAACCAAATGGAAACATTTCTAAACTACAAGGAAATATTAATTTAACAGTATAATTCATTTTTCTTCACATAATTTGAATGAAAGTATGAAAAGTTAACTATATCATTTAACATCAAAATGAGTACTTTATAATGATGTTATGGACATCATAATACATAATTACACATAATTTGAATGAAAGTATGAAAAGTTAACTATATCATTTAACATCAAAATGAGTACTTTATAATGATGTTATGGAATATTAATTGTATATACAAACAAGTAAGAGTACAACATTGTCAAAATAATTAACAGAATTAGTAAGGTATTTTGACAATGTCATTTCCTCACTTATGTGTGTATAAATAATACAGTTATAAAACTAATCTGAATAATATGTATGACAGTATGCAGACAATTTAAGAGAAGAGAAACAATTACACAGAATCATTTACAACTAAATGTATCTAAATTTTGTGTATTATAAAAAATCTTACTACATTAACAATTATTATATATTACCTGTCAGGTTGCAATGGGATATGATTGTTATCATGGTGATGGCCTTGAGGACTAGGCATCTTTCCTCGGACAGGGCTAGCAGGCGGGTAACCACCATTCTGAAGCTCTTGATTTCGATAAATACTTAAATTTTGGTAAAACCTTTCTCCTTCTGAATGTGATTGTGGAGGAATGGGAGGCTGTTGAAGATGATGGGGATGAATACTAGGATTAGAAGCTTGCCTCGCACCAAGTCCCGTAGGAGGTAATGACCTTGGATCGTTTATACTTAAATTTTGACTGGATCTATTAAGGCAAAAAGTATACAGAGGAGAATTAGAATCAATAATTTATCAGTATTATCAGTAATTTAATGCAGATTTTTATGTTCAGATGTATGCTTGCTTGAAAATTAATATTCAATTTTAGGAAGAAGCACTTTAAGATTTACAATAGTTAAACAATACTTTCAAAATATGAAAATCTGTAGTAATAATCTCGGTTTCTTTAAATATAATTAATGTGCAATTGTATCTAAAATATTATCAAAAACAGCCTGAAAATAGTTTTCAGCTTGAAAATGTGCATTAAAACTTACTTAGATCTAATAGCCGATGATGTTGGTCCATTAGGCACCTGTGATTGAACAGATTGTTGGTGCTGCTGTGCTTCATATGTTTTTTGGGGGATACTATTAGTAGATGATGTTCTGCTGTACCCTGGATTGAAAATTTCATGTTGTTTCTGATTTACATTAGTATGGATCAATTCATTATTGCCACCTGTAAAAACCATCCGGTTACATCAATTTATTAGAACTGTCATATATAGTTTAAAATATAAAGGAGAACAACAAACTCACTGCTTAATGATGGCACAGATTTAGAACTCTGAATTGGGGCATGTATAGCCATGTTTCTTCTAGGATCTGCAGTTTGGATTTGCTCAGACAATAATCTTGATGGTAAATCACGCTCACTCATGCGCCGTGGTCCTGAAAATTACATATTCAAAGTACAAGGTTAGTACATTATTTAGTGTGATTTGAAGGTTTGTTGGTGCACAAGTGCAGATATTATTTATTGTTGTCTTATAATTAATAATAAAGTACATCTTGCCTTTAACTTACTGTATCAATCAATAACTGAAATGCTAAAACACCATAACATGAACGAATCTTTCATTGAAATAAATTTTTATGCCCATGTATATACATAATTGATTATTTTACAGGTAACTTTTATTGACCTTACAAAGTTGAGTAATGGTAACATAAATGCTTGAGGATTTTGAATAGTTTAACATTGATCAATTTTTGATGATTTCTTTCTTTCTTAGAAATTAAAGTGGACACTTTGAAGCAAGGAAGTATTTGAAAAGAGGAAAACATCCATTTTTTTCAATTGCAAAAATGTCAATTCACTTCTTAGACTGAAAAATGAATTAAAGGTATGGCAAAAGTCTGAACTATTCTGAAATACAGGCATAAATTATTTGGATTAACCTAGAAGTTGGTTTCCATTATCTCTTTCATGTCATGTGAAAGTTAATAGGTTAAAAACAATAATGTGCATAAATATCACAAAATTCAGAAGTGCAGCACTATTTTTTGTGTAAAAATACAGTTTTTAGAAAATCAGGATGAAAAAATCTCAATGGAACCGGGACTCGAACTTGTGGCCTCCTGCACTTGCCGTGGCCTTGATGGCTGAGCTTCATATTGGAAGTGATTTTCTGTATTTGAATGAAATCAATGCACCTCTGATCAATGTACACATAATATCTATTCTTCACTGATGCATTAGGCTGTGATATTGAGTTTGAGGTCTATACAGGTAATGGAGGGAGTCACAGTGGATTGGTGCAGATGGTAAAGTGCCCACTGAGTGTGTGGGAGCTCCTGGGTTTGAGTCCTGGTCCAGTTGAGTTTTCTCTATCCTTTTCTTGTAATTCAGTTTCATGGCCTTCATGGCTGAGCTTCTATTGGAAGCATTTTTTATCTCTGAATATAGCTTTTTGTTTTTGTGATTTACAATCAGACTAGAGCCACATTTGGCAGTAAACAATTACAATCTATACTATTTCATTTTGCATGCTTCATTACACATTAAATTAATTAAAACTGTATACACACACAAAAACAAGCACACATTTATAATTTGTCTGAAGCAACTGACTAATAAACCTTACATAAAAGAAAAACTGATACATAAAATAAAATTAAACTAATAATAATTATGCATAGCATTCAGTGAAACAACTAAAAAATTTGTAAAAGCTTAAAGTCCTAATATTACAATTTCAATACTAAGACAATGCTTAGTATTATTGTTTTATGCAATTTTCATTAAGAAATAATTAAATAAAATTATTCAAATGTCCCAACAGCCACTTCATTTGATCATATTCAGGGACACATGATATAAAAACCAAGAAAAAACATAAAATTTTCTTGGCATGCACATTTACATTAAAATCATCATGCAAAACCTATGTGTAAATAATGGATTAAGCATACGAGTGCATAGTGTTAAAATGAATCAGAATATGAATTAAAAAGTTTGGTCAAAACTTGTATTGCCCATGCAAACACTGCTCATGCTTAGCTTACTGCAGAGACAGTTGTAATCAGACTTGGCAGTCATCATGTTGTTCACACTTCTCTTACATTCCCATCTGCCAGGAACAGGATGCTCCTGCTGCAACCAAGAAGTGCATGTTGGTTTTGCGAGAAGTTGATCTTCACTTTTATACTTCTCTTGGGAATACTTCAAATCCATTTTTCCTGGGAAAATATCAGTCTCACTACAACATCGTTTTCTCACAAAACAAGGTGATGTTTGGGTTGTCTTTGTTGTCCTTGTTGATTTATTGCCCTGATTAGATTGATATAGACAGTTTTTTAGACACAATATTGATTGATGTCTAGGGTAATCTTTTGTATCATTCTGAACAGAATTAAAATTTTGGCAGTGAATATTTGTACTACATTGGGAGCCTGTTGACAGATTTTCTTCACTATTTGGCCTGTATGGAACTTTATTTAGATGTCTAACTTTCTTAGCTGCCAAAAGATAGCTTTCACTTTTGCAACTACGTATAGGAGATGCTTTCAAATTACAAAATGGCTTTGGTTTTGTAGTGTAGTTAACATTTGGTGCAGTATACAAGCTTTTGTCACCCTCTTCAGAAGCTGATTTATGCCTTAGTTCATCTAAACTTGATCCCAGGCGATAAACTAAATTATAGCTTCCTTCAGTTGAAATAGTTTTATAAATACTTCCCCATGGCTGTGATACATTTGGTGTTGACTTGGATATCCTTTTTCCCAAGGTTTGATTTTCAGTTTGAATTATACCTCCATTTTCCAGCAATGAAAAATGTTTAGCAAGGGCAGCTACCCTTCCTTGCCCAAAACGTACTTCATCTGGTGATTTCCAGCACTTACTGTTAGCTCTTCCTCTAGTAGGGTGATTCTCATCCTCATAACTGATATTTAAATTTAGGTTTGTTTTTGATCCATCGATGAAGCTAATTTCATTTTGCTCAACACACTCATACGTAGCTATATTGGCCGCTGACAGTTTTACTTTCTTGTCCAAGTCCATTAATATTTCATCAACATCTTGCATGACTTTGAGCTTTTCCTCCATTTCCAATTTCTTTTGCTTTTCATTTTCTTCTTTTTTTCCGCATGACTGACAAATAAACCCTTTTGTGACATCAGATGTATCAGAGTCTGTAAGAATTGTGTTTGGAGAACAGCATTCAACAGAACAACAAGGAGGAGTTGGAGACTCTTCATCTGAGGCAAGAGAAGAAATTGACCCATCATCAGCTTCTAATACAACCATTGGAGGTTGGAGATTTCCCATTCTATGATCAAGCAAACGTCTCATTGCATCACCTCCATCTGATATTCCTAAAACTGGACAAGACAGCCCCACATATCGTTCTTCATAAGAATTAAGATTTAACATAGGCTTGCCCATATCGAAAGGACGTGTCTGCAAATTTTTCACCCCACCTGAAGGTGTATTCCAATCCACAAGTCTTTCCTGATAGGAAGATGATAATTGTAGATTTGATATAGAAGTTGATGGCTGGGCAGCATTGTGCACATGCTGGTTGACAGAAGACACCAACTCAGATTTGGGCCTAGGTCGTGGTGTTGCAGAAGCTGTTAAGGAAGAGCAAGGAGAAATTAAGTTAGTGGGTTAGTATAAGAAGTCTTAAAAATGAATTTTATTTCATTCTACTTTAATATTATAGACAAATGATACATAATTAATTTTCCATGCAATATTAGTAAATTTATAATTTGGGTACTTAAGAATATTAACCCAATTATTTAGATAAAATAAATGACAGCCATTGTTAGTATGTAAGTAGTAAAGGAAAGCAAACTTTTATTAAGTAGCAATATTTTTTTAAACATGATCATACCCCTGCCCATCACAGGTGATGGTTGCTGGAGCAGTGTTGCTAATCCATGATAAATAGCACCTTGTTTTGCTACCTCCAAAGTTACAGTAGGGCCAGTCCGAACCAGGTATTCGGCAGCTCTGAAAAAAAGAAGCAAAATAATACATTTATAAACAATAATTTTAATGGTTTAGGGTAAATTGAAATGCCTTTATTAAATCTGTGTATCACATAAGAAAAGGTTAACATTTATTACAGATTTGTTAAATACTTACTTTTCTTGGGTGATGCCAACAAGACTTTGCCCATCAACTTTCAGAAGTTGATCACCAGCTTGTAGCTGACCATCCTGGTAGTGGGAAAAATAGAAGACATTATACAATTTGCTGTTAGACTAGATGGCATAGTATTAAAATATAAGTAGTACTAATCATATATAATAAAACATTATATCTGACCCAAAAAGTCAAAACTCACCGCATCAGCAGCTCCTCCTTTGACAACAGATTTAATGTAAATACCAAGTTTATCCTGGCCTGCTCCCTGCAATAAAACATACCTATTAAGTAAAATGATTGTAAAACATTTAAAAGGAAAACTTTAAACTATGGAGATGAGTGAAATGTACAGAAGAAATATTCGGAGCATATTTAATATTTACTAAGTAATTGAGAAACGATACAAAACAATCACATCTCTATGAATTAAACTTTTACTGACTGAAAATATTGTCAACTCTTTTCACAAAGTAGTTAGAGCAATTTTAAAACTATTCATATTACCATGTTATAAGGGAAATGAATAATGGTCATAGTATAGGGGTTTTCCATTAGGGAGGGACACCTTTGAAATGGAATAAAACAAGCTTTGTGTGAGGTATTAACAAAATTCTGTTTTTATTCAAATAAAATAAGAATTTTATAATACATCATACACACCTTGTTTTATTCCATTTCCACATAATCTGCCCTAATTGAAAACCTCTATACAATTCACTACTAGTTTATCATTTATGTAGCTGCTGAAATTTTTCAGTTTCCAACCTGGTGGTGTTTGCTAAACAGAACTTTTCATCGACTAGTAGTTGAAAAAAATTTATGTTTAGTAAATACCACCAATAACATTTCTGGTAACTTATTCACCAGGGAAATCTACAAAAAAAAATATGTATGAACTGAATTGGAAATGGATAAATGAGTGGGTCAAAACTAAGTTGGTATAAATTTAATATAAGATTTAGTGAAGGATAATCTACTTTGTAGAATTATAAACACCAGATAGACAGTAACTCTTCTAACTCAATTAGTCCGAGATGTGCTAAAATAGTGACCTGCTTTTGGCATTTAATATCAGAAGTTTCAAAATACTTAAAACAAAATAAAATTATGGATAACTACATGAAATGAATGAAAATATCAAATAAAGTATTCTGGCGTTTCCAGCTTCGTCACTGCGCATACTACGATGTTCCGGGGTAAGACTGCCATTTTATTCTAGACTTGAAGAAAAGTACTAGCCGTCGAAACGACGCTGTATACAGGGACGACCCGGGTGTAACCCCGACAAATCGGGAAAATATTCGATCTTGGATTGTATTACCATTACATATTTCAGATGCGACTTTAAAAATCATAAGGTGACGTATAATTGCCGATTATAAAAAATGGGGATCCTCCGCTATCGGTCACTTTGAGCTTTATAACGGATCTCCAAGGACAAATTGAACAAATGTATTAATGCTTTCGGTGGCAGCGTAATTTGATACTAGTCCCCGAAACAGGATATCATTTTGTGTTACTATCCCACGAAGTTTCGAACGAAAACATAGTCCCGTCCATACTAACACGTTTATAGGAAAATATTATAAAGACAAGCTATATTTAAAACGAAACTCCTTCAATCCATTTCCAGGCAATGCGGCAACTATAATAATAGCAAAAACGACTTATTCCACAGTTCCGACGACAGTAATTTGTTATGGCCATTAGCCGGAACATGAACATCCTTTCCCGCAAACCCAGGGCTTTGTTCTTCGTGAGACTCCACTATAAGGATTCTATCAAAGTGGAAGAACTAAAAATAATTAGTTGTACTAGCATTGTATTTCTCCAGATTTACGATAACTTGATACTTCCTTCAAGTAAAATATTGCATATAGCGTACCTATTTCTCTTATTTCTGTGTCGCACAGATCCGTAAACGGCACGACGTACTGTATTTTCATATTTAGTAAAGTGTTGGACGAAAAGAAAACATTTATTCTACTTTAAGGATTTCTGTTAAATCGTTGGTCAATTAGACTACATGTAATGTAAGGTAAGCTTTTGGGCTCCATCAAGTTTAAAGTGCTTTGAATTCGGATAGCAATGAATTATTATTATTATTTTTTAATTATTCTCTTAATAGATTTTGTTTCTTCCTGTATTATTTATAATGGAAGCACTAAGCGATATATGTGATTGAATTGAAGCGATAAGCTTTAACAGCAAGAGGAAAAAAGTTTGCTATTCATTTGATTTGTTTCCACAGGTAGGTGTGGGGTTATTTAAGAAGACTGTACTAGGGAAACCATCAGGTGGGAAGCGTGGCAGGTGCATTCGAGTCTTGACTTCCAACAGCTGCAACGAACCCCAGAGGACAAGAAACTACGCCCACGGGAAGAATTATTTTACTAGGTACCAGATACGACGGTAATGTGAATAGAAGCTATTAAACTACGCCAACGAATATTGGCGAAATGCAATCGACCATTTTCTAGAGGTATAATTCTAACAACTTTCTGTTATAGAGGAAATGGCACAGGTGTTTGTGTTACAAGCGTACGCCCTCAAAGCCGTTAATAACCGACACTTACTCATACACTTGTAACTCAAGAATTGTTTGGCTTACACTGTAGGCAATGTATCACGCACACGAAAAATCACAAAGGTTATTTAACGAACATAACTTTGCAGTCTAATTTAACTGCAAGGGGATTTAATTGTAGTTGTAAAACATACACAAAGATGATTAGAGTAGGTGAGTAATTATTTTTCTTCGAACAAAAGCCAGTACGACAAAACAGCCAGAAGTGATCACAAAATGTGCATAAAAGCAGCAGAGAAAGCAAAGAAGAAAAAAACGTGTGAATATTAATTATTAATATGATTGAAGTAATTAAAACGGTCTGTTGGAGATACAACTGACTGAATAGAACGTTAAGCATTTAGAGACAAGAACTGAATAACTAAAGAAGAAAAATGGAATTTGAATTACGTGATATATATATATATATATATATAAACATTGTTCTCCACAACAATAATAACCAGCTTTCGTCTCAGGGATTGAAGAAAAAAATTGGAGGGCAGCTCGGCGATATGTAAACTATGTTGTCAAGAACATTAAACAGCTTTAAATATGTTCAGACCTTAATTTACTGTCACCAAAAACAATAATAAACGTTCGCATCGGCGTATATTGGGCTAAACAATTCGTATTTATAAATTTTTCACTATTTTAATTCCCAATATAGTTTTTAAGAAGTCATGTAGGTTACAGTATATAGAGGATACAAGAAGCATTGAAAATCAAGACATTTACCTTCCAAAAATTGTACGAAAGTTGCATCCACGAAAAAGTCACGAAATGGATTTTGGACGAGTGTGGGATTCGTGGGAAAAGCTGTGTGCTAATGTGTACACGTTAATGGTAGTTACACGAACGAACGGACTGGAACATGGACTCCGTAGTTAAGTGTGGGAAACGAGTGGAACAAAGGGTAAAAATTAAACACAAAATTTCCCGAAGGCTTAAAACATAACGCGCAATGTAAACGATAGGAGGAAATTCAAGCAACGTTTTAAAATAAAGGCATTGCCAAGCCATGAGCATAGAACTAACCAAAAGGCTGACATCTATAACAAAGCGGAGGACGTAATTAATATAATGTTAGACTAGTGTTTTAATACGATTAATTTCGATTTGAACATAATGACAGTAATAAGTTTACGATGTTTGGATAAATCACTAACATGAAAACGAAACACGATTTTTAAAAGAATTGTAGATATAACAATAGTGGTTCCCAAACCTTTTTTGATTCCCAACGCCCTTAACATATCAACACATTTTCCGCGACGCCTAAAGTCACTACATTAGTCTATTGAACGCACCTGAAGTCACTGGATAATGCAGTTAGGATCCCTTAAACATATAATAAATGAAAAATAAGCTGCCACATAATTGGTAATGGCTAGATTAGAAGAAACAGGAGTAGTGAAGAAACTTAGTTTCGTGTGCTTATGATCTAAAATCGAATATTTTCTAGTTATTCAGAACGACACCTACATTTTATGTCCGTGTTCTTGTACTAATTAATATTATTTCATTTTCATTTCCATTAGATTTTCCAAAAATGAAATAGAATGAAGTAGCACTGTACCGCCTTTATTAAATAGTAATAAAAATTTAATATGCTTCTGTCCAGTTTTCAGGTTTTACAAAACTTTTACTGAATGATACGCAAACATTAAAAAATAAAAGCTAATCAAAATTTCAAAGCATTAACAAACTGCTAGTTACTTTACCAGCAAATTTATTCAAAATAAGCAACGGAAATTCGACTGTAATTGTTGCTGTATAGTTGGTATTAAAATTAAAGGCCATATATCTAGTATTAAAGGAGCGGGATAAGGAAAGTTGATGCGCGTAAAATGCCTAGCGACCGATCCTAGCGTAAAAATCTATACAATAATTGACTCCGTATCTCGGATTTCTCCCCTTTGGTGTAGTGTAAGTATGGCAACAGCGCTGTTTGCTACAGAAGGTCGCCAGTTCGTGCCTCGAACGCCACCTACGAAGATTTGACATGCGGTCTGGAACAATGAGCCTTTGGACGTATAGTTAGCGTTGTGCGCTCCGTCGTGGAGGTTGGAATTACACAAAACCTTTGGATTTCATTAAAAAATGAGAGAAAATTATTTTGTCTACGACTAATTTATTGACTTCCAGTGCGACAAAAGTGGAAAGACTGTCGTTGTGATTTAAACAAAATTCGTTTATTTGTAAAAAAAATCAGCTAGTTCATTGAATATTTTATATACCGCAGCCGTGACACTAAAACTAAACGTCAAAATAGGATACCTTATTTTCGTCGCTCCGCTTTATAGGTTTGACCACAAGCAACGGCGGTTTCTTGTTGTCCGGGTGACGGCCCTGAGTCAGATGATTTGTCCTCGGATTTACCGTGCCTGTCGGCCGGTTTTGGTACCTGGCAGACCACGCTCTGTTGTCCGCCATGCGTTACGTCCACGAGAACTTTAACTCAGGCGAATCGCGCGCTGGAACAAGCAGTGCTAGCGCTCGGCTTATTCCGGAAACATTCGGCTCTCGCACTAGCGTACAAGAGAACAGAGAAACGATTGTTTCTAGTTTGGGAGTCTGTCAGCCAGATACGGGTAAGAACAGTATAAATCGTAAAGTTAGACTACAAGAACGCCCGCCTGCGCATACATACATCAATAAATTAATAAATATACGAATTAGTTTTCTTCGAAGACCCTACCAATACAGGATCCAAACGGATCTCACCCAGCGACCTTGGGTTTGAACGCCCAAATGGCAAAAGTCTAAAACTCCTGAGGGTTCCGCATAATAAAAGGGAACCCAAGCATAACGAAGTGTTGGGGTAACTAATGACTAGTTTACCTTCACTTTAATGCGATCGGCCAATTAACATTGACGCTATGAACTCGCGCATGAATTAATGATAAAAAAAGGTACAAAATTATTAGGGAAAATCTGTACGGTTTGGGTTGTCAGAAGCGGTAACGATGAGTCGACTATGAGTGAAAGATATTATCTAACAAGAGATAGCTGCCTTCACAAATTTCTGCACTTTCTTGTACAAGAAAGTGCAGTGTTTCTCAGCCTTTTTTAACCAGGCCCCACCTAAGTCTTCTGGCGCCCCTATGTCCATTTAAAAATTGAACTATTTCCTAAGTTAAGCCTTATTATAACTTGTTCAAGACAAAAACTTATGTTTAGGTGGCAATCACTAAGAGATTATTAACAGTAAATTTTCAAAACATACAGAAAACTAATAATCAAATACAAACTAATTTATATGAAAGATTTTTTCGTAATATCTTAATGCTGACTAATTATTATTTCATTTTTCAAAATTTTTAATTCAATGTGACAACTTCTGGATTCTAGATGAGCTCATTTTCTAATTGCCCCATGTTGTGTGTTGTACCCATACTGGGAAACGGTTCTAGTGAGTAGTTAGCTCTCATAAGAGAAGGATCATCCATGGGTCTATCAAAGTTATTTGGTGACAAAAAATAATTTAATATTTTGTTGGTGTCGGTCAGATGCTCCATTGTCTGGTTTTAAGAAACTATAGGAAGCTAGAAAAGAAAGAAAACCAATACTAAGTGAAGCAGGAAGATGATAACAAAAAGATAGTAGTGAAATAAACTGACACTTAAAACAGTAAACATCTCTGTCAATCTTCTGGGATCAAGGAACATCAGTTCTGACCATAGGCTGCAACACAGACACATAAGGAATGGGTATAATGGTTTATAAGACACGTTCAGTGTACATATGATTATGCATCAATTGAAAATACTGCTGCCAGAGCTTTCTCATGTCCTTGCCTCTTCCCAGATCCTCATTGAGAGAGAAAGTTGATGGCCTGATGGGGTCAATTGTTTATGACCTCAGCTAGCAGCGCAGCAAATTTTGGCTGCTCAGTCGTCGGCTAGCCGATCACTAGAAATGTCATCCTAACTTTCTGATGAAAATTTAAAGATCTCCAAACCTCACAAGGTGTCTACCATCTATGAACCTCAGGTAAGTCACCTACTTTCTATCTCTCTTTCCTTTCCTTATTAATTATATATATTTATTTATTAAATGTCCAATAGTTAAATTATAAACTTTAATTGAGATGAATTGAAAAATGTAACAGCTGTATTAGAAACCCCTGAATATACAGAAAAGAAATATTGTGCACAGGTATGGAGGGACTCCAAACTTGGTCACAGGGAACCAACTGCCAAGGATTGGTTAAGTATTTTCATATTATCAGTTGTGCTATACAAGCAACCTTTTTCTCTATTCACAATTAGAAGATCAGAATGGAACAGAATTTGGAATAACATGAAAACTGATTATCTTTGTTGTATGAGAGGTATTTTTGGTAATTCTTTAACAAAGTGGATCCTCATTAAGGCCATTTGTTACTCTGGTTCACAAGAAATAAATTATTTCTATAGTTAACAATTCATTTAAGAACAGCAAGATAATGTAGAAATTCAAAATCTTGTCAAATGATTTCAGTTCCACTATATATCTTCTGACACAGTTTTTATGTCCTTCATTATTAGTACACTGGGGAATGAAACAATAAACTGACAAACATCTTTTTAAATTTGGATTTATGCTACAAAATTATGTATTGCAGTATATGTTATTGTTTGAAGGCTTTCTAATGGTTCTACTAAAGTTGTATATACTATACTATTTTTATAGTATATTTATAGAACTGAAGCCCTGTTTTAAGTTATCTTTAAAAAAAGAGGGGGGGGGGAGGGGGAGACACACCATTAGAAGGCACGTTTATCTAAATGGCTACTGAAGCTAAACTCCAAGAAAAAAATGTAGGATAGCTATATTGAACCCTCTAATGAAATATTTTAAGTTATAAATTTTTCATAATGAATTATTTCAATTTTCAACTCCCAACTAACTGGACTATGGATAGTAGTAGCAAGGTAACAACGTAGCCAAGACCGTTTGCTGCCAGTCTCATAAGTTCTTTCTAATAATTTGTCATTCTAAAATTGTTGAAAAACCAGCCTGCAGAATGTTTGCAATCACAGGAGTGCCTTTGAGATCACCAAGCTAGGATGTTAATTTGCATATACACTCTTGGTGAAAGAAAAAAAGGTGTAACAGAGGGAACACAGCGAAGGCCTTAGCTTATCAAGGAGACTACCAGACTGTGATCTTACAGGACTCATTGCAATATTTTTGGAGCATCTAACATCAGCATAGCAGTTATCCTCCAGTTTTTTTTAACTATGACTAGTACAAATATCTTTTCCAATCCTGGGATTCATAACCGGGCCCTTTGTCTTGAGAGGTGGTAATGATGATGGCTACACCACAGCAGCTTGGTAACAATAACTATGACGGTCTCAAATAAATAATAACTGACAAAAATAGTGTAAATAACAATGAACCAAAATATTATATTTGCAAAATAAATATTTTTAAATTTCTACAAAGGGAGGGTGAATATATTTTAGGATCTTGTAATAGTTTACATGCAATTAAATTTCATAAATATATATTTAGGATATTTTTTAAAAATTATAAACATAAACAATAGCTTTTCGCAATTTTAAATTGCTCAAAAAAGAGAAATGAAAATTATTAAATTACTCAAATGATGCTGCACTAACCTTAGCTGCAACAATACTGAGCCCCATGCCATTGTTTGATTTGTTTAACTTTATGATTTGTAGTTCAGGCTCCTGTGTATTCTGAGGTGGTATTTGAGGATAACTGCCTCCAGATCTGTTGCTCATTGCACTTGGGCTTCTAGCCTGAGAATTTATTTCTTTTGATATAATTATTGCAACATAACCAAGACATTAGAATATATTTAAAAAACAGTTAGCATATACAAAGAAATTGAAACCTATTAAAATTGCACTTAGAATTATTAAATGCAAATTTCCTAGTTGGTTTGGTACTTTGTTGTCACATTAATAAGGTCTTTTTTATGATTAAAATGACATATGAATTTATTGCTGTTTAAAATATTTCCATTTTCATAAACTTCTATTAAAATTTAAATTACAAAAATTTTATATTAATACAAGTAATCAAAAAGTTTCTCAGCTCTTATTCATAATACTAGATATAACCAACCAAATAAAGAAAATAGAGGTGACTGAATTATCAAAATATAAGGTTTATTACTTACTCCCATATGATCGTGGTGTTGAGTGCTGCCCATGTATATAGTCCAAAGACCTCCAGAAGTAGGTTGTGGTGTTAATTTGCACAAGCCAGTTTGCTGAAGTGGTGCAAGGAAGTCTGCTAAACCCTGAGGCAGCCCTCGTACCACATCACAACTGTAACCATCTTCAGGAAGTAAGAAAGCAAGCCTCAATTCTCTTTCCTCCTCTAAGCGAACTTCACGGCCATCTGACCGAACCAATTCATCAGCCATTGTCTCAGCTTTCTATAAAATACATAAATGTGCATTCAACATCATTATCATATACCATTAAGTGTGTTAAAATGTTTGAGAAATTAATTCTATCCAATATCTTGCACAATACCTTTATGATATTCCAATAAATTGTAATAATAAAGAAACAAAAACATAAATAAAAAATGATTCTCATTTATGGTACATAATATAGGACTGCTGAAAATGTATAACATATATATTTTTTCAAATGAATAGCTTACTCTGACAACACTGTCCACCAACTCGTGAGACAATCTTGGTTCATCAGGTGTAGGCTGGTATTTAGACAGGAGAGCCCTCAGTTGTAAGGAATTCAGCTTGTAGCAAGTAGAAATGAGGTTACTCAAATCATCTGCACTGTATTTTGGAGCCTAAATAAAACCATAAAGTTTTTCATTTAAAGTTTACTCCAAGTGTATTAAAAAATACAAATAGGTGATAAAATGAAATAAATGTGAACTAATTTAAATCAAATAATAATGAAAATCAAGTTATTGGTAATTTTATCTAAAAATAAAATGATCATACTTGTAAAAGATGTGCAGCCTGTATGATTCGAGCTAAATGACAATCAGCAGCCAATTCCAGACCTTGCTTTTCTGCCCACACTTCTAATAAAGCTAATCGTGATTTCAATCTCAAGCCCCACTCACGACTGCAGAAGCCTTGGCCAGTAACAACTTTGTTGAATGCCCACATGTTAACAAAATGAAACAACTGTGAGAACAACTGAATAGTTAGAGCAGCATTTACTCTGCACCGTCTCAGTAACTCCATGGCAGAAGCTAAAACGTGTAAAACCTGCAAAAAAATTCTTCAATAAATCAAAAGGAATTCAACTGAAAAACAAAATTTTGATTTGAATAAAAAATACAGCCTATATGTCAGCAAAAAATTTAATTATTACTTTAACATAATTACAACATTTCACCCATAACTATGAAATTAATAAATTACATTTTTTAATGGATAAAACTATTTTGCAAGTGGATAATTTTGTGTTGTGGACCATGTATAGCAACAGTTACAGTATAACTAGAATTTCAGCCAAACATCCCTGGAGATGATTCGTGACACCAAATGGCTCAGAATGTAATTAGTTTATCCATTTAAAAATTGACCTGAGGTAGTTCACAAAGATGGACGAAATGTATTTATATCAAATAAATGTAATTAAATTTGTTTGCTGACATATTTGGCCATATTTGTAATAAGAATATTCTAGGAATATGATTATGATTATTAACTTCTTTTTCATAAAGAGATAATCAGGTATCTTTAACAGAAAAAAACTGGAGAATTATTTGTTCACAAGGACACACTTACACTGCCAGCACCTTCTTCTTCTAGACCTGGTTCTTCTACATCTGACATAAATCCAGGCATAACGGAAGCGAGATCTGCCTGAAGGCAGGACACAAGATTCCTGGAATGAGACAAGTATTCTTATGTAATTCATTACCATTTATTTGTTTCTGTAACTAAAACAACTAATTCTAAATAGATTATTTTCAATAAGGTCTGCCATGGGCAGGTATTTGAAGCAAAACCTAATGGATACATCACATTCTTATTTTGTAGAATGGGAAGTAGTATTCATTTGCAAGTAGCAGTGGTATAGTGGGGTAGCATTGCCATTCCTCAACAGATGGGTGAAATAGTTCATAAAAAATACAGCAATGTTAGGTGGAGGTCACTCCGCAATTTGATTGAATGCCAATTTTTAATATAATCACAATAGCAAACTTAATCAAAAGTAATAAGATGAAAATTGTCAGACATTATTAATGCAATGTAAACTATATATAGCCAAAATAGGATGAGAGAACCAAGTTTATTTATTTTACAGTGGAAGTAAAATTATTCACGATGAAGAAAGAAAGAGTGTAGTTGTTCATAATTTGTCCATATGCAGAAATAATTAAAAAAGACACTAATCTTTCTAATAATTCACTTAAATAATCTGCACATTAAAGACTTAATTGCCAAATATTTCTTTATTTTATTCATACATATCTATTCTCTCTTAACAAACTACAAAAGTTCTGAAAAGATAATGGTGCAATTTTGCTATATTATTGAAATATATTTTAGTAGATGTAGCAAATTTTCTGAAGTGGAGCATAGTTTACTTAAAAGAACTAATTGATTTATCATATGCCAGAAGGGAGATTCAAAACTCTGATGGTTTTAGCTAGTCACAGGTTTCATGATACATTTGTGTGAAGACATCAGTCCACATGAATGTTGGTGAGATGGTACTACGTCTGACCTGAGCCATCATCATACTCTAGATGAAACTTTGGAACACTTCCCGGTTTTCAAAATCACCCCCCCCCCCCCTCATGGTTTTGAATAATAAAATTTTCTCATAAGTACAGACTGACACAGAACAATTTTTTGGGTCAGTAATCTTCATTTTTAGAAAGTTTTCAGCCCCTGTGTACAATTGAGACAGACCATATTCCAGAAAAACCAATATTTATTACCAGAACTGGTAGCACAGCAGCCTGGGACAAAGCACAAGCATTTTATTAACTCATATTTAACTCCAATTTTAATATTAATAATTTTCTACAACAGTAACATCTATATCGAAATTGAAATTAGTGGGGTAGTCATCATTCTTTAAAATACTGACAAGATTTATTAAATCAGTTCACATGGATTTTTATATGTTTGACTTCCTTTTGTACATTAAAATTTCAAAATTGTAAATTTTATTATTACTAATGTTAATAATATTCTGAAATTTTTATAATTTTTCATGTATCTTTTCTAATTATTTTGTACAATTTTTGTAGTAAAATTGAAGAAATTACCTGAGGCAGTCTCAGTGGTGACAAAATTTCATGATAATTAAATAGAAATATTTTCTGTAATGGCTCATAAATTTATTCAGTTTAATTAGTGTGAAAAATAGATAGAAATTAATTTACTATTATTAATAATCAATATCATAAAATCATTAAATCTTACCTGAATGCACTCTGTACACATTCAGCAAGAATATCTTGAGCATCAAGTGAAAATGCTGAAATGTGTCTATCTGATTTTAAGAAATGAAGTAACTCTGAAGAGTTTGCCATCCAAAATGCTAAAGATTTAGCATCCGTATACCGTGCCTAAGAAAAAAAAATTAAAGTTGTAACCATCAGTATAAAATTTTATAAAAATTAAAAGTATAAAATTCTTATAAATTGATGAGAATAATTTAAAACAATCCACTTTGTTTATATTGGTTTAATTTTACTACTAATGCTATAATACTATAATTTCAGTTAACAACTTATTTAAAGAAGTAATAATCATGAATGACAAAACAAGGAAGCTTTACTTGTATAACATTATGTATAATAGCAGCCACTCTTGCCAACAGGACAGTAAGTCGGTGAGCTCTTTCAGTAGGAGTTAGCTCAGGTCTATAATGAGTTGATGCTCTATATCTTGCAACCAAGTACAATGTATAAGTGGGAGCCAGTTTAAAATGAGGAGCTGCTGGATCTAAATCTGTTATCACAGAATGAAGAAATGCCTCTTCAGTTTCTTCACGGAATTCCAATACAGCAGGTAATATAGGATCTGATCCTCGAGGGTAGCGCTCATAGTTAGAAAGCCTAGAAGTTGAGAAATTTGAGGAAATGAATTTAAATTAGAAAAAATACATAATTATGATGTTACATAAGAAATAAAACCTAAGTAAATAAAAAATACAATCTAATTTATTAATTAATATCAAAATGACATTTTAATATGTAACATAATACTGAAAAAGTAAATTATTGTAGTAAAGTGTTACAATGGAAGAAAATTGCCAGTTTGTAAATTGAACATAATAGTACCATTTTCTTTCCGTATATATTCTCGTACAAACCCATGAAAACTACATGGAATGATTAATTACGATTATGGCCAACTTTCCACTTTAAACAACAATCATATTACAGAAGAGCCAATTGAAAAATAAAGACAAGCTCATAATCAGATTCACATTTTCCTTAAGGCATTTAATAACTGGATTGGTAATGTATTCCAGAATAGCTTCTTTAAAATGTAATAGAAGAAGCAAACTCTCCAAGTAAAGAAATACCTCCAGAACATTTTGCAAGTACAATAATTTACAACTCTAGGAGATGGTAATAAAAGCTAAATTAAAAAACTAAGCCTAAAATATCTGTTTCAGCTTAGTCAAGCAGGAAACATTTAAGTAATACAATGCTAATATTTACAAAACAGGTAAGTGGTTTTCAAGATTATTAATAAGCACTTCAATAAATTTATAATTAGCTTAACACCATCTAACATTCTACATGTATATTTTTGCTTTGTTAACATGCAATCTGGCAATAAAGCATGTGAAAAAATGCTATCTGCAAGTGGTAACTAATATTGACAAATTATTAAATCCTACCTGTTACCATTACTGCTTCCAACAGACCTCTGAGAACGGGTTTCTTCCTTATTTCCTAGGCTTGATGTCGATACAGTTTCCACATTACCATCTACATCAAATGTTGTTTCATAGTTCTGTGGACCACCACTTTGCCCTGAGCTGTGTCCAGGTGGCGAAGCACCACCTTGACTAACATCATCTCCTCTTGATGATTGCCTGTAGTATTATGTATTCAAACACACAAACAAGGAAGAAGAAAAAACATGCAAACAACAAATCAAGCAAAACTAATGATGCAGGCAATCAAACTTAATAGTGTTCAAAAGAAAGTCAAAAGTATATAAAACATTTAAACATGATGAAATTTTCTTCATTTGATAAATTTATTTATTATTTTTGATAATTAAAAACCAATGTGTTCAGTATTCAAATGATAGTTTATTCAAAATATGGTAAGATCCAGGAGATTTTGGGCCTTTATACCACATGTATCATTTTTATCTGTATAACATAACATAACATATTAGTCATATTCCATTGATTCTTCAATGAAGCTGTGATATGGAATGAGTCAAATAGTTTTAATTTTGTTTATTACATTACATAGGGCAATGTTATATCTAGTAGAACATGCTGACTATTTATATATTAGTTACTGTAGTGCAATCAATAATTACATAGATCTACAAATTCATTTACAGAATAAATGTAAAAAAGTGGCTGGTTCAGTTTTAAATTTGTTTGGTTTGTTTTGGAGGTGTTTAATGTGTGTGGGAAACTTGTTGAACAGTGTTGTTCCCTTATAGAATAAAAGTTTCGGTGTTATTAAAAATCTCTTACATTCTATATTAAAGTTATTTTGTATTTATGTGCACATCTGAGTCAGTAGTATATAAATTTTTATTCTTAATCACAAATAGCATCAATGAGAGGATGTACTGACTTGGGAGGATAAGTATACCTAATTTTTTGAAAAGTCCTTGACAAGATGTTCTTCAGTTGACCAGACATATTATTCTAATGACTGATTTAGATAAAAAATACCTTTTCTTTTGCTGAAGAAACACCCCAAAATATGATACTATAAGACAAGAAGTTGTGGAAAGTTTATTTGATAGTTGATTAATATATACTTTCCAATTCAGTTTATTTTCTACAGAAAGTTCTAAAAATTTAGTTTAATTTATTTAGTTATAGTTGACCAAATATTTATAGATTGTAATTATGCATGGGTTGTTTGGAATTGTATAAAACTGGTTTTACTGAAATTAAGTGATAGGCCATTGACAGAAAACCATCCAAGAACTTGATTTAATACATTATTAGCTGCTTCATTTAGTGTGTCCTTGTTACTTATTAAAGTCTTATACCATCTACAAAAAGTTCATCTTTTGAAAATGCATCTAATATTTTGGGTAGATCATTTAAATAGATTAGGAATAACAGAGGACTCAACACTGAACCTTGTGTGACTCCCGCCTATTCAGAATGAAACTTTTAAAAACTTCAAAAATTTTATTCATTATGTTATATACCATTTGTATTTTAAGATTACATATGCTCTTACATACTGTGAATAGTCAAACTGTTGATGAGTATATAAGAATGTATGTAAGCTTAAAATATAGATGAAAATAACACAGATGAATATGACCTAAAGGGCAGATAGTAACATAATTTGAATACACTATTATTTAACAACTTAACACATTGGTTCTTGATTCTGTGTGGCTGTTTACCATTCAAAGTAATTCAAACCAATATACTTCTCTCTTTCAATATCCATATTAGACATACACAATATTGAAAAATACTTTGACAGTCTTTTATGAAAAATGATATTATGAGAATATTGCTGCATAAAATAAATTTATGATTTTATTGATTGAAATGAGCTTAAGCAATGATTTTCAGGTGGTACTATAAAGGCAAACTAAATACTAAATAGAATTGCTATTTGCAGTTGCAGGAAATGCCAGTTCATTTGATTAAAGAAGAATTATAAAGCAAACCTGTCATAAGAATAATCCAAATTTTGTCTTGTATTTTCATGCCTTCGTGTTCTGTCATCATAAGATGGGTCAATAAACCTGAAGTTGTGTATCCGACCAAATTTTACAACAGCACCATTCTGTAACAGAAATATCATTTTACTTTTCAAAAGCAAAAGCAAAATTAAGAAAACAACAAAACTACTAAAAATAATGTATTGCAATGAATGGGGATACTAGTCAGATATAACAATTATTTAAATTAAAAATATACTAAATATAATATGTAATCAGAAAGGAATTTTGGGTGTTAAGAAAATTTTTCAATGACAACCTGAAGATGGTAATTTACAGGTACATCTTTGAAATGATACTCACCAATATTTCAGCCATTTTTAATATTCAGTTGTTGCTTGATAATTGTTAGGGTGAGTCAATATGAGAGTTTGTTGTGAAAAGACAAAAATTTTAGTGTCAAGCTGCCATTGAATATTTTTGTATAAAAGGCAATATGCTCAGACAAAACCAAGATGAGCTGCACACTGTGTATGGGAGTTCTGCAGAATCATTTAACATCCTGACATTTTGGGCAGGTGACTTTAAACATGACCATAATAGCTTGTGAGACAATGAATGTTTGGTACTGTAATATTGATGGGTAAACTTCAGAACAGCCATTTTAAATTGCTTCAGTATGTATTATAACAATGTTTGAAACTAAAATTAAATACTGAATAATTGATATCAATCTTAAGAGAACAATATAATGACTTTTTTTCTCTCTTTATTTAAAGTTGCATCAACTGCTAATGGTTATTAGCGACTATGGTAGGGGGAACTCGTTTAACATTAGTTTCACAACTTGATAATGCACGAACAACATCCATGCCCATGCCAGGATTTGTACCCGGGGCCTCTGGGATGTGAGGCAGCAATGTTAATCCCTACACCACATGAGGCCGGCATAATGACTATTATTACCTCTTATATACACATAGCTAAATACAGCATTAACAATAAAAAACTTCAAAGTCTTATAATGTGCCATGCATAAAATAAAAACATGTTAAATTTTATTTACAAGTGCCGTTGATGTTTTACAGTTTTCCAAAGCAAAATCCAATTATATTGTAGGCACAACCCTGAAAATAATAATGTTACACATCTTAATGCTGATATAATAAAATTCAGTCAAATATGTACCAAAATTACCTGCAATATTGTTGTTTCATAAATCCTTTGACCATTAACATATGTTTCAGCATCTCTTGAGCAAGGTGTTACTGTCACTATCCCTTCAGTGTGAGCAACAACACAATGTCTCGGCCTAACATTTGGACCAAATAATTGCAAGGACTGGCCCTGTTGAGCTGCATTGCTGATGGCTGGTCTCTCGCTACCAACTTCTGTTACATTTGGATGTAATCGATGGCGCTTTGGTGCTCCATTAACTATATCCGAGGCATCTGCATAAAAAAAGTAATACTTTTAATCACTGTAAAATTTGTAACGTAAAAAAATTATAATAGTGTACATTTAAACATAAAAATAAATAGTTTTCAGAAAACCTAAAATAATTTTGTTAATAATATGCATCTTAATGATCAGTGTTTATTATTCCTCCATCTATCATTACGAGATTATGGAGGGTTTTATGAATCAATATAAATCTTTCTTAAAATACTACATTATGTTTGAAGTCATATTTTTGTTTTATTAATTAATAAACTCCTGCTATTGAGGAATTCACACAGCTTTGTATTTTGTTAACATTACACTCAGAACAAAGACATTGTAATTCCTGTTAGGAATTTTTAAGGTATCTAATTTACATTAATTATCAAGTGGTGTGTTAAAACATTACAAAAAGGTATTCTGAGATGAACAAAATGAGCGCAGTTTTGCTTTGAATTGTAATGTACTCAATATTACCTGGATTCAATTCGAGGAAAAAAGGAAGTCGATCGTAACCTTCTTCATATCGATATTCGTTGAGCTCGCTGCCTTTGTTCCATTTCTGTAAAGGCTTCTTCTTTCTCTTACGTGGATGGTAGTCAGCTGGCCTCCGCCTTACGTGAAACATTATGGATCCTGCAAAATCACAGTAAGATTAAAAGGATTGAAATCCTTATTAAAATTATTAAATAATAATTTTGTGAAATGAAGCTCTTACTTCCCATGATATTATGCAATGTGATAAAACTTTAATACTGACAAACACATACCTAAAGCTATCACACACAACCTTATTGAAGGAATAAAATTCATAAAATGTTTCATACTTAGTTAATATTCTAACTCTCCATCCTCAAATACCAGACACTACAACAGCACTTTGGCATTTCTCTCTCAAGAAATGTTAAGTTTATAAAGACAAAGAAAATGCATATGATTTGATGAGATTTTTCAGAATGAATGGTTAAACCAATATTTTGTTTGAGTGAAATACTCCAGAAATTTGGAAGGACCTAGTTTGGGAAAACAATTACAATGAAAAATTAACAAAGGATGCCATCAAGTATTATAAATCAATTATCTTTATTGAGCACGATTTGTCTCATATTAAGGTGTGAAAATTCAAGAGAAGATTAATTTTAAAATTCGACGAATTTTATAACAATGTAGCATTTTACTCAATTATTGCAGAAAGGAAAAGAAGGAGCCTTTGAAATGTGGTGCTACAGGAGAATGCTAAAAATCAGATGGTTGTACAGCATCACTAATGAGGAAGTTATAAGCAGAATAGGTGAAGGCGAACAATATGAAGGACGTTGACCAAGAGAAGGGATCTATTAATAGGCCATGTTTTGAGACACGAAGGTCTTTAAAATTAGGGAAGAGTGTGGGGTAAGAACAGAAGAGGGAGGCGCAGATTTGAGATGATGTAGGATGTGGTAGTTATGCGGAAATGAAAAGGCTTGCGCAAGATAGGTTCGCATGGAGGGTTGCATCAGACACTGGTCCGATAGAACTGAATACCACAACAACAAAGGAATAAAATTTTCTTGGTTACAATCAAAATTTTGTTCCACCGAAATATTCAGGATTGAACCTTCTTCGGTTTTTTGATATCTCTTGCATTTATACTATAGTCAAAGCATACTAAACTTTAACTACATTTAAAAACGTTTTATAGGTAAACAAAACTTTAAATAATCGGAAGGAGCTCAATTTCGGACACGAGGACTTCTTTGTGGTAAAAATTCTCATTTGTTAATCTCATTGCAAGTATTTATGAACGAAAAAGCCGTTAAATGAATATCATTTAGCTGAAAATTGTGCGTGTAGCAAAGAGAAAAACGCGTTTCCAAATAACGATGAACTCTGTGCTGAGTTTTGTTTGTGTAACTGGGTTTACGAAAGTAATAATTAGCTAAAAGCACGTTGACGGTAGATTTATAATTTCCCACTAGATGGAAAAAGATATGAATGACGAAGAGGAAGGCTTTGCACGTCAGCAGGTTTGGCCACACCCTACTAAAAAGTTTTGCGTTTCAGACCATTGCTCATAATTGATTACGAGAATAATTTTTTTAAATACAATTTTGTGAAGAGTTATATAGAAATACAATGCATCTGAATGCGTAAATGCCTGCGGGAAGTTTCTCGCAGGCGCTTCACTCCAGAGTGACTGCGGGGCTCACCTGATTATGTTGGGAATGCCTCGCACTGTCTTTGGTTTTTTTTTATCAAAGTTCTCACATGCTGAGACACCTTCACCTATTTTAGGAGGTATATGTACTCGGGTCGAAGACCATGGGCATATGGCAGGAGTTGTCCGCTGATCCCATTGGATCAGAAGGGAATGCTGTGACATCACAGCAAACTCGTCTCCCGTCATTCGGAAGGGCGTGAGAATAGTACCCAATGCCCGACCTGCCTGATGCAGGTTTTCTAGGGTTTTCCCTGCATTTCTTTAGGTGAAACACCGGGTAGGATCCTTAAACCACAGCCCGGGGCCCTAGTCAACCCTTGGCTACCTTCCGCATCCCCCCTTTTCATTTACCTTCCTATGCTATTAAAGGGGAGTTGCCTGCTTCAGGATCACCCTCATGAATGCCGCTGCGCAGTTTGTAAGTTAAACTTTGATTCACATTTACTTTTTTCAGTAGGAACGGAATACTGAAGAAACGAATTAAACTTCTCGAGAAGTTTACTTCATAATAACGATTAATGGAAACTTGCGTTTGGTACAGAATATAGTATACAAGTAGAACGTAATGTCAAGTAATTGATTTGTAGTTTTGTGTCGCGTCTGCAGACTGAGAACTAACCTTAAATTCAGATCCTACAATAAGATTACATACCAAGAAATCATTTTCAGTTTCCAGGGTTTTAGTAGGCAAATGTATCCTTTAATAGAGAGGCAAGTTATTTACCACGATACAATTTACACTAATCAACTAGAATTAAAGTTGCCAGAGAAAAGTTATATAAAGCTAATGGTTATTAATCATATTTAGTGACTTTTTATTACTATCGATGAGGCAAGTGGCAAATTTCTCATCCTTCAGGTGTGACGAAATATGGATCAATAGCATTTCTTGCTGTCTCTTGAAAGCGTTTATCGTAAATCAAAACAGAGGGCATGAAATTTGAGTCTATTATTCCAGTTTAATACGGCCAGCAACTGTACAATCGTTGGCGGCAGTGGACATTCCGGTCGATCAATACTCATTACTCCTAGAGATGAAAACGGCCCGTCTCGGGTCATCAAAATTCAATTATTTAGGAAACTAATCTGATATAGGGAGGAACAACAAAGCTAATTAGAATGAGTGCCACAACAAATTTAAAGAAATTGAACAGAATGCCGAAGGACACAATATTTTAGATTACTACGATGAACAAAATTCTGTTTCAGAAATATTTAGCAATATTCACGGGAATTAAAATTGAAGATACACATAATTTATGTAATAAGTTTAATAGCACTTTTATCGGAGATTTAGTATGAATATTGTTAGACACAGTAAAATGTTACTATTTAAAAATTAGTAAGAAGTATGTTCAACTATTCCAACCAAGTTACATTCTGCCCTTTATAATTGATTTAATTTCTTCTACCCGAAAATTTTGTCATTATATTCAAACCATTATATATATTTTCCATAGACATACTGAGCAAATGTTCCAGCCAGACAACTTTAAGAGGGTTAAAAAATTTTTTTTTTAAAAAAAAAGGGTTAATGGTCGTTAAATGTCTAGTTCAATTTCTTCTTCTTCTTGCCGACTGTTGATTCTGAGAAACAATACTATCTCAAATAAGTATAATTAAAATAAAATCAATTAGTACATTAACTGAGTTATCATAATAAAATAGCTTTTAAGCACACAATATACGTAGAAAGACCGGTTACCATTTTACGTCACAAAGTATTAATTCAGACCAGATATATTCGTAAGACCAAATTATTGACGTTTCACATGTCTTTGCTTAACTCAAAACACGAGGGACTTCTTAAATGGTCTGGACATTCTCATATTGGTTCAAATTCCGGTAGATGTCGTGCGAAATTGGGAGCAATTCCATCCAGTGTTAGAGGTGCAGGCTGCCGTTTAAATCAGCCGCGGCATGATGTTAAAAGTGGAAGATTTAAATATTTCTTTGAAAGCTCTTCCGACGGTCTGTCCAGAAAAGTGTTTTTAATCATAATTATTTTACATAAAATTTTTATTACGGTCTTCTCCTTTAAGTGAATACTTTTATACCACAACTATATTGGGTTTCCAAACATCTTTAGATCTTTTAGTTTTCCTTTATATTGTCTTTACCACAATGTCACATCACTTGTCCTGATTTTATACATTTAATTAATTTATTAATATTTGTCGTATACTTCCAGCAATTTGTATTGAGGTACAAAATGGTTGATTACCGCGCAGAAGATAAGTTCTTATTGAAAATAAAATTGGTGCATTTGATGAAGAAACAAATGTAGGTTAGGGCAAAGTGATGTTTGGTGAAGGGTTGCGGATGACGCGTGCCAGTCTGTCGCCCATGGCAACACAGCAGGGCCTCTGGGGACGCCCTTGCACGAAAGTAGTTCCTAAAAGGGCGACCAAAGGTCGCTCCATCTACTACTGCGTCACAGAACAGAACACGCAACAAAAGAACTAAAATCGAAACACAAACTGAAATTCATAAAAAGCTACCTTTTCAGCCACTTTCATTCAGGCATGCAATAGAATTCTACAAAAAGATGGCATTCTAATTGTATTGTACGTTATAAGTAAAACACATGTTTAATTTTTATTTTACGAACAATAACTGCACAATTACACTAATATTTTTATTACATTAAAATAAGTGCTTCACTTTATGGATGGATTTTTTTTGGTTAACAGGCTACGTGAGGGTGATCCTGAAACAGGCAACTCCCCTTTAATACCATGGGAAGGAATTGAAAAGGGGGGACGTGGTAGGTACAGCAAAGTTGCCAATGGTTGCAATAGGTAGGTCGGGCTATTGGATACTACTCTCACGCCCTTCCGAATGAAGGGAGATGATTTTTCTGTGGGGTCTCAGCTTTCCCAACTTCGTGTCTTCTCCAGTTTTAGGAGACATCATAAGACTGGGTATCAGAGACCAATGGAGGAAAATCCTGAAGGAAGCCGAGGCCAATTCTGTGCTGTAGAACTACTGATGATGATTTATTTATGGTTTTTGTTTTCTGAATCCCATGTTCAAAGTAATTTCCTTCTGCGAAATGTGGAAAAGTACATTCCTAAAGCCGCGTTTACACCGGAATTTACAACTTTTAGAAAAATTCTATAGCATTTGTTGGCAACAAACAGTGACGGGACTTTACTTTGATTCCTAGTATAATAACGGGAATGTCGCAGCCCCTAAATGTCTAAATCAACCTATCCTCTAAGGCACATTTGTGGCGTTTCTTCTACCTTGAATGATAGTGCAATTATAAGGAAATGACACCGACAGGACGACTCGAGAAGTCTTCAATTTATACAAATGTGTGAATGGATGCAGGATCTGTGCAGAGATAGTAGCCGACACAATGAATGGACCAAAGGAGACACACGAACTGTGGGGCGAGTCATCCAATAGCGACAGTGGGTGATAAAATGTTAAGAGACAGTTTCCATGATGTTCAAATGGAATATGTTGTAAGATATGTAGATACTAATGTTTTAAATTAAACGTTTTTTACTGTATTTATTTGAAATATTCCGACTACATGCTGATGCCATTGTTGTCTACATAAAGTGCCACCTTTACACGCCTAAATACGGTAATTTAGAGCAAAAGGCAATGGGTAAAATTTTACATGATTTAAAGCAAATATGGATCGCCTTCGTCATCATGGAACTAAGATTACTTATTAGAAAATGGAAAATTGTACTAAAGTGGCTTTTATTTCTGTCACATTAACAGGAATCCTTTAATAGTTCAGTGTCTCCGGAGTGCGTTGATTATAATGTTATTACAATATTACGTTAGAGGACATTGTACTACAATAATACATTAGCGGGGTCCAATTAAACAATGCACGATGCGATATAGAAACAAGTCGAGTAGAGTTTCGAAAATATTAATATAATGTGAATATATTCGGTTACAACTAAGGAGGTAGTCCATTACAAGAAGTCTCAATTTAGGGGATTGAATATCAGAAGAATTTCTTACAAAAATTGAAAATGTAAAAAAAAAGGATTAATTAGTTTCTTCCGAGTAGTAATGACTGTATACCCACTGGTGCCGTACCCGAAATATTACTAAAATCAGAAGCTACTATCAGAAAACTAAGTCACTTGCGACAGAAAGAAAGAGTAGAATCTAGTCCACGTACGATAATTCAATACTGAACCACCTCATGGGGTAATACCTTAAGTCACAAATAGACGTTCGTAAATTAGTGCAAAATATACTTTTAGAATTACATGTCTTGATAGTTTGATATATATATATATATATATATATATATATTTCAATTTCTAGTAAAATATTTGTCCATATATGACGAGAGTACAAGTAATTGAATTCACTGTACAAGTAAATGGTAAGTGCTGCAGGATAGCAATTCTTTTCTCGATATTTTCAATACAAATCTAGCAACACGGATATGTAGAGGAAGGTTGTTAGCGACGTTGTTAATGGCGCGCCTAGAGACTGTGGGCACGGAACTCCCAAGGCTCGGCCTAACCAAGGGTCACGCATGTCTCCATCCAACAACCAAGTAAAGGGTCACACAATCACCGCAAAAAAACCTCCACAAAAATAATGCGAAATACGAATCGCAGCAACGCAACACAGGGGTACTTGTTTCTTATTCGAGTATTTTTTAAGAGAAAAAAGAAAATTGCAGTGGTAGCGAAAAACCTATATAAACCACATCAGCTGTCAATAACAAATAATATTTGCAACTAATCTATAAAAGATTTCTTTCTTAAAATTACTAATTTATTTTCTCCTTATTCCACTTTCTTTATATTAGTTCCCCTTTTTAGATAATTACTAAAAATGAAAACTTACTGCTCAAACTAATGATTTTCATTTGGGCTCTAGGTCATCCATATATCTAAGAACGTAATCCTCATAAATAAAACATTGGGCGGAAAAAAACTTCAGAAACAACTTATCAAATAGACCAACTTAAAATATTTGTAGTTCCGAAGGTAGAATATGGGTTCATGTCGTTGGTTGAGATATAGTAAAGAAGAAAGTCAACAAGCAAAATTGTACTATTTCTGGTGCCAGAGTCCAGATACTATGTGACACTTGGTTATGAAACTATCTCAGCAAGCAAAAATCAAACCGTAATGCCAACTGTTCATTTAATGCTCCCCTAAGTTACAATTAACGGTATTAATAGTAAGATGGAGCACGGAACACTCGCTGGAACAAGAAAACTAGAGATACAATATAATTTTTACATTAATAAAAATGCAACACTACTACGTTTACTTATCATCCCGTTTCAACTTAAAAACGGGTAAACAGTATTAAATTAATTTAATATTTGCGTTTTTACTTTTTCAAGGTAAAGACAGATTAAACATAGTTTTCTAACTATAAGTTTACTATAAATAAAAAGATGGCAAACAAGGCAGCATATAATTTTATTGCTATTTAATTAATATAAATGCGACGTTTTGTCTCCCTTTCGAGACTTCATCAGGCATAAAATTTAGCAATTCATGTCCTTCATCATTGCAGCGGTAACCGTCGCGGGAGGTAGTCCGTGACACCAAGTTCCTGTCTTGTAAATACTTCAATACATTTAATAATCTTTTCGAACGAGGGAATGAAAGATGAAGTGCCTGATGAAGTCTTGAAAGGGAGACGAAACGTCGCATTTATATTAATTAAATAGCAAAATTATATGTTGACTTATTGGTCGTCTTGTTATTTATTGTAAACAAAGTTTGCCTAATTTTTCGAATTTCCAGATAAGAATGGGACTTTAGACACATTTAAATAATTTGGCAGGAATAACTGTATTACAAAGAGTTTCTCGGGTTTACATCTGGGCAATTCGTAGGCAGCAAAGCCCGCGAAGTTTTCTTATTTCTATTCACTGGGAACGCTATCGATCTTAAATAATTTAATTCTTTACGATTCATAATATTTATTTAACCCCTTGCTGAATATGGGTCTGACAAAGCAATCCACGGTTAACATTCATGGAACTGCGTTAACTTGTTAATAGGAGAAATGTCCGAGTCGCCTGCCGGATGCTTAAATGACTGCAAAACTCTCATCATCCCCTAGTTTCCTTGCCGTGACTGAAGTTACTAAATTATGGCAACACTTATTTCGGGTAAAATTCTTAGTGGACTGTGATTTTCATTACATTCCTGGCTAATGCAAACATAAGGGCAAGGCCTCATAGAGGAAAGCGACATTATTTCCTAAAAACACACCAATGGCTAAAAACTTATGTTACGAGAACACCGTACCCATATTTTCGATAGTTTCCAGAAAATCGAAACCACGCTCAATAATAATCAGTATCCTGAATTCAGCTTCATATTTTGTCTTCTATAGCAGTTAATACCAGAAACATAGAATTGAAACCTAGGAAAATAACGCTAAAATACTCTGACCCAGATTTTATACTTTCAACTTATTGTATTACTATGTGGATATCGCACAGGCAAAATCGTTCACGTTCAATTAAAGTAAGTTTAAATCAGAATCCACAATTTACGTATTGATTATAAAAAAGATTCAGGTCATATTAGAATACTCCATGAATATGTGTAATTCAATGTTGCTTCTTTCTCCGCAATAAGTGCACAACAAGACAGTATCAAAGATAAATCATTGACTTTACCCATTTATTGTTGCTTCCGTGTAAGAAATCGAAACGCAGTGGAAGGCGCCGAGTAAATTTAGACTCGAGGAAAGGCATGTAGCAGATGCTGACTACAAAAGTATACCAATCAAGTGATACGCAAAGGACGCGGAGGGAGTGCTCAGAATTGAAAGATAGAGTTCCCTTCCCACACCGTAGGAGGAACAAGCTCACGGTTGAGAGAGTATTCAGAAATCAAACAACAAATCTTTCACTCCATTGCTCTACTAAGTACATAAGCGCTATAACAGTAGGCCAAGACCAAGGTTCGGTGTTTGCTCTGAGCACACACTGCACTTCTAACAGCCTCAACCCGAAGGCTGCTTTAATTGTTCCGCTCCATCTTAAAGTATAAAACAACTCAGGGCAGTAAAAAAATCTATTATATATGAAAGACACAAGGAGGGTAAAAAATATGATTTGTTATGCATACGCGCCCCACACGAATGGATTCAGTCACATAATTCACGAAAAACTACTTCTCTTTATTTTTGGTTGTGTCCTCCTCGATTACGTAGGCAAACTAAACGTTAAGGCTAGAACCTATTTTTTCTGAAAAATAACCGACGATAAGCAATTAGGGAGAATCAGCACAATGGCCAGATCATTTAATTAAATATTACGAAACTCGTCAGTTTCGTTTGTGATATTAACTAAAAAGGTATACACAATTTATTCCTTTTCAAGCACAACACTTGTAAGCAGTGTTATTCATTAAAATATTTATATCATACAATCAGAATACATTACAATCAGACTGAATTCAAACCAGACTAGAAAATAACCTCCTTTCATACTAATGGTTTCATTTTTTCTTTGTTTTTCTGCTGTGCATAATAGTACACAATACGCAATTAATTATCTCATTTGGGTATTGAAATCGCCCTCTTCTATTAACCGTAACCTTCAGTATAACATCAATCTCCGTTACTAGATTTGAGCGCTTCAGTGAGTACTTTAGGGACATTAAAGTATGATTTATTTTCCAGCTAAATTGCAAGTGCAAAAATCTTATCGTGTATACGTCTGACTTATGGACAGACGAAACCTGTTCCGATGATCCAAACAATTTGTCTAGTGACAAATCTTTTGCTTTACTGTCAACCAAGCAACCCACTTTTCTTTAATACCGACACGAAATATATTACAGCTTAAACTAACGCACTCACGGGTCCTATTTTGATTCTAATTTAAATTGTTGTTCAGGAAACGTCGTCTTACGCAATAAAAAATAGAATAAAAGTATTTCAATCGAGCAGCAGACTAATTAAGAACATTGGGTCAGAGGGTAATGAGAATCGCAAGGAAGTGATGTTAAGCTAGATATTGGAAATAAATGCGTATTTTGTAGTTGGTATGCATTATTCGATCGCGTCATTGTGTTATCAATTGTAATAGTAGTAATAAAAATAACTTAATAATACCGATTTTATTTAATTCTGCCGTGCATCTAATGATAGTATGTTAAATGCACAAAAAATTAAATGATTTAATCACCCCGAATGCCACCTGTGAGGGATTACGAAAATAAAATTCGAAAAGGTAAAGCACCTAAGGAAAATAGGCCCCAATAAGATTTCTAAGATGGGAGAACATTACAAAAAACCATACGAGACAAAGTAACAAATATGTCATATAGAAACGCTAAATGCCGGCACTAAGAAACACTTTCAGAATGAAAGAAAGTATTGACACGTTATCTATAACACGAGGTAAATAAATGTTAATGATTTTTAGAAATATTTTTAATTTTTCATGTGAAAAACTAAGGTAATGAATAGCAAAAGCACGTTGAATAAAATTTATATTGAGGTTTCTGTTTCATTCCTGTGATATAGCCAGGAATAGAGTCGAGTGGAGCCTCTCAGATAAATATATACGAATCCAAACGCAGCAACAATGATCAAAGATAATGCAATACTAAAATTGGTCTCGTGTCCCGAATCTCACACTCTTCAAAATATAGCATAGGAAACAGAAGCTGCTAGGAGTATATACTTTTTTATTATCTTCGATTTATTGGTGTTATTGGATTTGAAGAGCGCTACATAACTCGGAGAAATTGGGAGAAAGCAAATACTAACCCATTCTGCACGTGAACCTCTTTAGCACACATTACAAAATAATTTATTAATAGTAAGAATTAATAATGAAAAAAATTATTATAGGGCTACGATTTGTATCCGGATTATTCAATAAACAATGTGAAAATGGTGTATAATCATGATGATGATCAGCAGAGCTCGAGGTTTCGATCGAGTAGCAGGTAAACTGGTTTTATGTAGACCTTTCCAAGAATGGATTCATGACACAAGGACGCAGGACAGAAGGAAATTTCTTGCTCCATTTTCAAAGATGACTACTAAAGACAATACTTGAATTAGAAATTCAAGTTTCAATTTTAAAAATAATAATGAAAGTGAAAAAGCTGTTGTTTCAAATTTATTTAAACTAGTAATCCTTCTAGAGAATAACTTCCATTTACGAAGAACGTATAATTTTCACACCTTGACAAAAATGGAGAAAACATGGGTTCAAATAAAAAGCTTATCAAAGTAGATCAACGAAACCTCATGTTAATCTGCCACCATTAATTCACGATTACTCAGCTTAATAAATTCCAAATGATATAATTCGAATTTGTATATGTATTGAATCTTAACGATGATAAGTTATTATGCCAAATATGACAAACTATGTTTGGGAAACATCATAAATACTATTCACAAAGAAAGTAAATTACTTTATTTATGCCACCAAATGTTCGTTATTTATGTTTCCAAAAAAAATACCAAAAGGTGAGCAGCAAATTTTTCGTCAAAAATGATTAAATCGAGCCATCAAAAATAAATTTTATTGATATTTATTTACTGCAGTTAAGTTTTTACTTGGTGGAAGATATAGTTAAAGTAAATTGGTATATTTTTGCAAATAAGAAGCAATGCTCTTCTTTCATTGCCGAAGTCGATCTGTTATTGGAAGGCTCTTGCAGGTAGTTCATTACAATCTACAATAGTTCGATTCAAAAATGAGTACTTCCCAGTGTCTGCCCGTTGTCCCCTTTACTAAAAAATGTAAGTTTCTCCATCCTATCTCTAACTTCAATAAATGGTTTGTCGCTCTTGTACATTTTATCCGGGGTACAAATTCGAGCTGTCTCCTTTTTTCGAACGACTCCCGCCCTAATTCAATGGCTTTGTCTTTACCACGCCCTGGGCCAAATTTGACCACTTGTTGCTCGCCTTGCAACTCTTTCCAGTGTTTCAATATGAAATTTCCGATACGGGTCCCATCACGCAGATCCAGACTCCATAATGGGGCACACAGAGACTAACAGTCAAGTTCGCGAATTCTTTGACTGGCTTTCTTCTAGCGAGTTCCACGATTTCCTAGCTACCCCAAGTTGTCATTTAAATCTATCCCTAGATATTTACAGTTGTGGTCCTTCCGTATTCATTCCCCGTTTATAAGTAAGTTTAACTGCGACCCGTCTTTTACAATAACTAATTGCCTTGCTTTTGATTCCATTTATTTTCATTTTGTTCAGATGGCCCCAATCATATACCATAGCAATGTCCCGTCTACTTCGCTTTTTATAGTTTTGTTAACTACACAATCGTCAGCAAACGGTTGAAGAGTTATTCAGTTTCATGACTTAAAACCAATCAGGGTCCCATCACCGAACCTTAGGGTACGCCTGAAGTCACGTGACCAATTTCCAAGATGGCTCTCCTACTCTGATCATTTGCTGTCGATCAGAAAGGTATTCCCGTGTCCACCGAACAACCTGTTAATCGATACCAATATTTGAAGAAAAAAAAGGAATACCAATATATATTATATTGATAGCTAGTTTACAACACAAGAGACAAAACCACACAAGTAATATATATCTATATATCTAACTAGACGGTATCGAGCGTCCAATGTTTTTTCAATGTTTTGCTACGAGAAAACGTGACTAACCGTCCGTGCTGCCGCGGATAATACATTACTGATAGCAAAATCTATACTGTAGCAGGCAAAAAAAAGTGGAACAGCTGCATCGCGTGAGGTCTTATCAGATTCTTAACGCACGTGAGGTCTGTCAATAAGTACTCAGATTTGTCCACGCTGGGAAACCGACTTAAGTTCGTCGTCCTGCATTCAAGAAAGTTTATTTGTCGTGTGTATTAAACTAGCAAGCGAGACGCGTGTCTTTCCCTCATGAAATATTCAAACCAGTTTCTATCAACATCGACGTCACAGTTCCGCAGTTCCTGAATCCATGATAGTTGACTTTACGGGGTAAGTAGAAACAGGAAAATCACTAACGTTCCATCTGTTTTACGAGGTACTCTGTAGAGTTAAATATTAAAGACTTGATATATATGGACGCAAAATTAAGAGCCACGGTTAACCGATCTAAGGGCGGGTCGATGTTTAAATGTTGAAATTGAAGAAAATAAGCTGTATGTGAGGTATTAACAAAATTCTTTATTTATTTGAGAGGACATACATGGGCATTTGAAAAAATTCGTTAATACCTCACACCCCGCAATTTTATTCCATTAAAACAACGATCCCTCCTTATGGAATACCCTATATATGAGTATATAATTATATATTTTTCCTCTGTATAGCAACAAGTTCAATAATTCACTTTTCATGAAAACCTACAAATTTCATACGGCTCAAGAATTTTAAGCAAACTTTAATATAAGACACGACCCTGCCAATATCATTCGACAAGCGATTTTAAACATTAATAACAAATAATCGGCTGTACTTTAACATAGACGTGAGCGGAACATTCGAGATAATACGGACCTAGGAGCACCTCGCACTTCTGTTCTCGAAGGCGCGGGTTCTTGAAGGACCAGAGTCCGATCATGCTGGCGGTCGACTGCTGGGCTGACTGTCCCTTCCCTCGGCAACAATGTCGCGGCGCGTGCGCGAGTGGCGCTCCTGGCGGGAGCGACGGCGAGGACGTGCTTATTGTTGCGGGTCAACAGGCTCGTTCCCCGCTACTTAGCAACAGCAGCGCCTCAAGTGTTTCCTAACAACGCCATTACAAAACTACACGGACACCTGTTAACGGAAACGGCTAATTCATAAACGGAATTTTTGAAAGGACGCCCACGTTAGCATTTTGATCTACTGGTAGGGTTTCTCGCTGTTTACCTTTCTTCAATCCTATGGTTTGACACGAGTAGATTCCTCTCTAATTCCTCTTGTTCACCTGAATGGTATCCAACAACTAACTTATTATTCCTGGGAAATACTTGTTTTAATTATTAGAAAATGTAATCTTCCAGAATGTAGTAAGTTACATCCTGGCTAACACTTGGAGCAGAAGGATTCTTGAATCTAAATCTCATATTGAAAGTGAAGTATTATTAGACAGAATTCGAAACAGCCTCAGTTCATAATTTAAAGAGAATGACGAAAGGAGTTAGTTTCGTTATATATTCAGCTGAACCCGCAAATGCCGACTTCGACGCCTCGAACAAAAGGCTTCACGACGCCTCCAACATAACTCATGGACGCAAACAATTACTAGATATCACGACACCGTTTGCCTGTATCGACATAGAAACTAGATTGAATTTCAACCAAGTGATAACTGCATGCCCAAAAATTTAACTTTCATTTTGCAATATGTCCATTTAATCCTTAAATCCTTGTGCAGCACTACATTACAACAATTTACAGTATTCTATTTGGTCCATACCCACCTTTCACACAATCATGTACCCTATATATAAAGTTTCACAGAGATTAATTCTATTGGGAAACTTTAAGTTTATCGTCTCAAACAGAGATGGCCCTCCTATCTGTTTTTTAAGATTCTCACAAGCCGAGGCACTTCTGCCTATTTCGAGATGTATGTTTCCGTGTCGCAAGGTTTGGGTATACGGTAAGAGTTGCCCGCTGGGCCTAAATTTACTCAGTAGATGTTTCCATTTCCAAACATTTCCGTTGTGGTTTCAATTCTGTTCAACGTGTTTTATCTATACTGCTGTATACGTGTGCCAACATACCCCATAATGGAACTTATTGCTGCTCAGTGTCCACCTTTCCCCCGTTATTGAATTTATATGCACCATTTCCCAATTGAATCCTTATTAAAGGCTACAACTTATACTAAATATTAGGATTACTGTTTAAGTTTCTACTTTACTTTTGCCTGAGATAATGTTTCTCTTTTTTTAATGTATGCTTGCCGTATATATTTTCCTGCTAACGTCAGACTTTGACCAGATCTAGCGGACAAATGACCGATCACTTGACGAGATAACCTATACAGCTCCAGTGGTATTTAATGTATCTAAAATTTAAATAACTTTTATTGTATTTAATGAAATCTGCCATACAACTATGCGTTCAGGAAGTCGTGCAACTTATTATAAAAATAATAATGGCCGAAACGTAATTATACAGGATTATTATAGACTGTAATTGACTCATATTGGGAAAGTAACTATAATTCGACAAGAGGAACGGAAAGTTCTGAAATTTAAATCTTTGCAATTTAAAAGTAGTATGATCATAGGAAATTGTAAAACGGGCAGTACGTGCGGCTGCATTTGTTGGGAAAATTAGTAGCTAAGTAGCTATGTACATCTTACCGCATAAAAAATGTAGAGCAATAAATTTGGAGTAGAATGGTATACTTGATTATTAAATTTGGTTGAACAGAGATTTGATTTTCCGCTACTGCAGAAACCTATAGAAAACGAAATACAATTCTTGGGTTCAGTCCCGGTCAATGTCCCGGCAAACACCGCCATCGTCGTCAGGCTGATTCACAATTTTTCGAAACATACTTTTCGAAACATTCATTTTCATTTTATCTTGTCTAAACGGATTAAAGAGCATCAAAGTCGTTTAATTTTCCTGTAATAGCGCAGTTGTCCGCGAAGTGTTTTATATTGAGCTCGATACCGACGGCCAAATCGTTCATGTATGCTAAAAACATGACGCTTCCCTGGGCAAGCCAGGAGGTATTTCAACGGGATCGGACAGTTCACGATTTACTTCCTTCAAAATCTTCCTAATCTGGCTCAGTCTGTATATCAATACCCATAAATGTAGTTTTTCTATTTCAAGCTAATACGGAACGAGCTTGAAGCCTTTTGCAAAATATATAATTATGGTATCGAATTTGCCACCTTTATCACAAAACTCTTTGCATACCGTTACTAATACCGACTTTCGCAAGAGTATCTAGAACGAAAACCATGTTTGCCGTTGAATACAAATCCATTTTCGTCCCAGAGCTTTCTTATTTATTCAGATATTTAGACGCTCTAAGACTTACCGGCCATATCGTTATGATCTTAGTCCCGATAAGTGAATATGATTAACAGTAGCATTTTTCAGTCTTCTGGAACAAGAGAATTATTGCTTGAAATTTGTAGTAGTCGCTGTAATGAACAGTTTCATCTCTCTTTGGCAAATTACGTGTCGCTGGCGTTACATAGGTTATCGAGAGTCGCTGGTTGTAGCTTGCTTCATCCTTGGTTTCTGTTCTGAATGTTCGTAATATTTTGTAATAAAAAGTTATTAGTTTATTAATTGCAAAAGGTGTGGTTTCACGTATTTTCATCCCCACTCAGAAGACCCCGAGATTGTTAAATAGAGAAGTGGTGAGAAAGATTAATATTTATTTGATTAAATTTGCTCTTCAAATATAGTTTCACAATTTTCCAGTTATATTTAAACTTTTGTCACATTTAAAGGAGCTTTCAACCATTTAGAAGTCACAATCATCTAGAGTTAAAAATAATAAACATGAATCAGTAAGGATATATATCATACATCAGTAATTTATTCACGAATCTCGCATAACTTGTGCTTCACTCTCGTAATTAATCCGAAGAGGTTTCACGTTTAATTGCCTATTGCCACCAGCCTACTATTGTGGTTTGTTTACATTTCGAGGCTAAAGGGGATTACTATTCCCCAAACGTAATACGTCACGATGTGGCCCCACCCTGGCCCAAATAAGCCACGCCCATTTTTAATATAAATAAATACAGCTTTGAAATGTTCCAAAAATTTTCGTATTTCATTTGGAATTACAGTTAAAATTATTACATATAATTCAAATATTGTACAATGCATCAAATTCAAAATACTAATGACGTCATATTTCAGAATTACAAAATTTTCACTCATTAAGTTCTGAAAAACTAGTGGGTTTGGATCCCCAAGTATACGGTCCTAACTCGTGATTGGTGCACAACTAGTGACTTTACAGTCTGTTAACGCGTATACAATCTCAGGGTCTTCTGAGTGGGGATTAAAATTTCTGAAACCACACCTTCCATTTCATGTCTCCAAACCGTTTTCTAGGTTCGTCATTAAGGTTGCAATAAACTCTACGAAACAATTAAATACTGAAAGTCTTTGGTCACCTTTCGTAGCCATTTTTTCTTCGTTTCAGTAAACGAACAAGTCTCCGATTTTTCTTTCGACAGTCTGGTGCATTTTTTTCTTCACAAATTGCAACATGTTAATTAGTAAGTCAATACTGGCATTATTTAAATAAAAACTATCCAGTACCATTCTGTTCTCACAATTTAAACGTTCTTCTCAAAGTATTTATCTTATGAAATATGGTCAATGTTTATTATTACCCAAGATTGCTGCATTAATAGCCAGAGGCTTATTTCTTTTCGGCGAATGTCCCAGGCTGGTCTCGTATAATTATTTTTTTTGTACGGAACTAAACTGAGATATGTATGGAGATTTTCAAACTATTTCATATAACTGATATAATTGACCGTCAAATTGTTGCATACGTATGTTATAATTTTTTTGTATTTAATAATGTAAAAAAATTAGATTGAAAACAATCATTACCCTCTTAGTTTCAGTACTTTTCTTATAGGCGGAATATAATGTATTGTGTATCTGAGCCCCTTTGTATTTTTAAATCATTCCAAGAATTTTGTTTCACAATGCTGCTGCAGTAGTATTTTTAATTAAAAATTTTTCTCTGACATACGATATTCGTTACTTTTTGCGATAATTTCTAATATTATTTACCAAAATGTTTATTTATACATACACATACAATAAATTTAAATACATTAAAAAATTTATAATTAGTAAAATATTTAAATTATAGTAATTTAAAGACTCATTCCAATATGTTAAATTTAGTAAAATATTTTCATTAATTTCAAATATATTTTTCAAGTTGAATTCAAAAGTTTATCGTTCAAATACTTGTAATAATATTTAAGAAAAAATTGGCTTGATTCTTTGATTGTTACTCTTTGTATTGCGTAATTGTTGACTTTTACAATTTCGTTCTCCTTTTTGAGGAATTTTCGGAAGACGAAGATAATTATGTGGTGCAAGGGCGAAGTCAATAGTAGAATAATGTAATATTAAAATAATAATAACAGATTTATTAATTCTGTGTTCCACTTGGGCTAATTGAAAAAGGCTTTCAATTGTGATACGTGAATGCGGTAAGCATGTGAGTTATTCGGCTATATTTTGAGATGATTTTTGGTGACGTGTTGTAAGACAAGCAACCTGTGCAATTTCTCCGAAAATATAAGTAAATTTCATTATTTCACTTTTCTTTGTGAACAAGTGCATTTTAAATTGAACGTGTATACATGTTCTAATAGACTATGATGTCACTAGTTGTGCACCAATCACTAGTCAGGGGGGCGGGGCTGAAGGTCAAGAGTTTTCGTGGTGAATATAACTCTACCAGTGCGCAAAGTGAAATTTGGGATCAAGGAAAAATGAAGGTAGAGGCTGAAATCTGAATAAATTTGAATATGCAGAAAAATATGATGATGCCAGAAGAATCAACATCAAATTGGCGGAAAACTGGAAATCGACGTAAATATTGTTGACAGCCATGAGAAACCGACATGAAAACACATGTAATTACTTACGGGATTGATCAAAATTGACGTTTCAGAGGATATCAGAAAAACATGATAATATAAAAGCATACATCCTGAGTTTTAGAATATTATTAGAGAAAATAGAGTAATAATTTGGTATTGAATAAAACATATCGAAGTTTGAAAAAAAGAGAATTGAAACAAACTCTTAGAAAGGTTGCCGGAGAAGAAAATAAGAAATGTCTTGAAGCAATGGAGGCTTATGAAATAATTAATTAAGGAATGTGAGAGGATGATGAGGGAACTAATATCTTCGAAGAACCATATGTAGTTACTCAGAAAGAAGAAAAATAGAGACGACCCCAGTAAAACATTCAATGGTTGGATTGAAAGAGAAGTGAAAGCTTTGGTCAAAAGAGAATGGAATACAAAGCGGAAGACAGAAGTTTCAGTCAATTAGAACGTAGCTACCAATTTGTAATAGTATGCCACCTAAAACTTGAAAATGAAAAAAAAAATGTTTAAAATGTGCTATGGAGTATCGCAGAATTTTAGACAGAGATAGTACAGAACGTAAAAGAAAATTGATAGAGGAATTGCCCACACACAATTTGTGAACTGGAAATATCTTAACTAAGAACCTCTTTAAACAAAGAAGAAAAGAGGATTGTATGTTTCAGAGCAAGAGTTTAAAGATTGCCTTGAACAAGTTGAGGGTCGACATAGTTTGAAGTAGTGTCATGTAGGGATTCCGCGTGATCTAGGGGGTACTATACTCAACTAAAGAATACGTTTCTACACGAATAATAAAAACTGTAGAATTTTTAATAAAATTGGCTGCAGAATTAATTCGTACAGTAGAAACGGTGTGGTTTGATTCCGATGTTGGCAAGTGTTTGGTAGTAAACAAGGAATAAAATACGTAAGAGTGCAGGATTAAAATTTAGTATATGGTGTTTATGTAACAATAGAGCAGAGAAACTTATTTATGCACATGCAATGGCATTCTATTGATGCTGATGGCAAAGCTACTCTTCGGGTGATATGCATGGTGAAAAGTGTACTTTGTACCGAGAAACGACTGACCTAGGACTTTAGTTTTGAAATTTGTTCCTGAATATATAATTAAATAGTTTAAACCAGAAACCAATAGTGCTACCATCTTGAGATACTATATGAACTCAAGCCCTCTGAGGTCTCATATCTTGATACCAATCGAATTAAGAAATTAACAAAGAAAGAAGCTGAAAATGTATCTACTAATTAGAAGAAGACAAAAATTAAGAAATAAGTGAATCAGAAAAGTATTTTGAGAGCAATGGTAAAGAAATTGCAAATAACTTTCCAGAAGCTATCTTAATTTATAAAATCTCCAATTCATAAGATTATAAAAGAACCAAGGACGTGGTTGATGTTAAAAGTTTGTAATTCCAAAATACCAAAATGGGGCCCTTTCTTCAATTCGGAAATGACAAAACTGGGGGCCATGAACAGTTTTATATTTAGGCATTTTAAGACATTACGTGTCATTGGCGGTAGATAGGAAGTTGAGAGACGCTTCTTGATCTTTGTCTTTTGTTTGGAATGTTGGTTATATTTTGTAATAAAAAGGTATTAATTGCTAATAGTGCGTTTTTCTGCTATTTTAATAACCAGTGTGACTGAAAAATAAATTTTCATTTTATTATTGACGCTGAATCAAAAACTAAAACTTTACCAAATTAAATATATAAATTGTAATACAAACATTACATCGCATTAGGTACATTATCATGGCGTCCCCTTGTAACTTCATAACTTCTCTTGAAATACCATCTTGACCGGCAGATTACAGATGCTTTATTTTTCTAACAGTGGATACAATTATTTCAAGTAGCACAAAGTATGTAGTTATATAACGAATGACTCAAGTGCCACACGTAACTGCCCCTACTAATTATCTGTAGGAGCTCATAGATGATCTTTATTTCGGTGCCGCTTCAGCACTTCGCCGTTATCCAGTGTCAGCTTCATTAGACAGCACGATCAGATAGAGCGTCTCATACTAGAGGAACTCGCCAATTTAAAGCCTATACAAAATAAAATGTGATGCTCATAAGGTGAGTGCAGCGGAAAAAAAAACTAGAATATTAGTTTCGTTTTATACGCCTTTTCGACTTGTGATGAGTTCAAAATCTCATTTACAGAAGCTCAATGGAATACTAATCATTCCATAAGGGTTTTGACATTATTCAGTCACTATTCTGTTAACTTGCCATCTGCCCAACCTTGTCTTAATTCTTCGTACAGACCTGTGACAGTTTGTCACCCTCACAGGGTTTCAGATCGAACAAAAGACGCTTTTATCCACTTAACAATAGCAGACCTCCATGAAAAAAAAATCCCTTCTCAGTCGTTGTAAAATAGTACTCATCGTGAGCAGTATTCAATAACCGCATTAAACACAACTCATACGCCTCAAACCCACTTTATTTAATATTGCACAGTACTTCAAATTATCTGAGAATACTAATTTGTATTATGTTAAAATTGGTACGGCGCAGAAAAAAAGTTTGTCAATTTGGGAAGAAACATTACCATGGACAAGAACAGCAAAGTAGACAACCTAGGGTCGATATCAAAATTTATAATTGCATAAAACAAAAAAGAGTGTCTCCAAAACTGAAATATGATCAGTAAGAGGTATTGAAGATCATGAATTTGTTGAATAAAACGTTCTTTGGTTTCAACCCGGGTCATATTAGAGTATAAAACCGACTTTTCGATGAATAAATCATTCATTTTATCAGTAAGACTGATTTTATAAATTTTCTAAAGATAGTAGAAAGATCAAAGCTTATATTAGAAATTTCTTAATAAATATCAGTTGCAATCGATACTGGGGAAGTCGGGGCGGAACGGAATAGCGGGGTAGAACGGGATACCCTATTTATTTTTACTGGATAGTGCTAGATGTTAGTAAATAGGGGTGGAACATTGTGACTGGTCAAGGAATAATTCCTGGCAGCTATCTTGACCAAGATCTGACTGAACCTTGTGAATGAACTGTTGTTTTGACCTCTTACATCTGTGAATTTATAATTTTTGCAGCATTTCGACAGAAGGTAATTTTTCACCTATAACGGCGTATATTCGTAAACTATGTCCCTTTTGCTGCATATACGTATGAGGTTTAAATTTGCTTGTATTAAGGCTCGGCGAAAAACCTTAAACTCAGACTAGCGTGCGGGGCGGAACGGGATATTACTGTAGAAGATAAAATGTAATGTGTTCCTCAAGAAAAAAGGAAAACCAGGCAGTCACCTAATAAAAATCAGTTGAAGGGTGCTGTACCCAAAAAGAATAGATTAAGAAAGGAAAGGGAAAAGTTAGCGAGGACTGTGCAGTTGCAAAAAAAAACTCTTTGCTATAGGAAAAATTGATAAAGCCATCAACAGAACACTAAATAAGTATACGAAAGAAAAACCAAAAGGTATTAAGAATTTTGTTAAATTAAATTTTATTGCATTAATTGTAAATACAAAACATCCCATCCCGTTCTGACCTGGGGGGGGGGGGAGAACAAGAAGTTTCTTTTTAGAAATTCATAAAAAAAATTAAACACGTTATTTTATTGGTATTAGATTAAGTATGCAATAAAATAAACATGTTTTATACTCTTAAGAAGTGATTTTTCTTTTTCCATAATTTTACAAAAATTGTTAAACAGCAAGTGTCCCGTTCCTCCTCGACTTCCCCTAATAAGTTTAAGATTGAAGATTTGAATAAGAACATAACTTTCATTACTTGAGTCCGAACTGGTGCTAGTATTTAGTCATGGATGGTCAGGTCCCAAGATAATTTTTTGAATGATTATTGTAAAAGTTTTCTATCCGCATAAAATTTTCTTGAACTGTTTAGTAACTTCAAATAATTTATAAACACGTGTCTTATGAAAATATCTTTAAATATATCTTATTCATATTGTGTACTTTGCTTCTATTATAAATTAATTCTATAAAAACTCACTTTATTAGTTTTATAAACGAAATGTTGCAAATGAAATATATGTCAATATTTAGTTTTAATATATTATATATTAAGTTGTAATGTGAATAAGACAGCCCATTTCCAAGGCGCAATAATATTGGTTAACTAAGTTAACTAAAGCTCATTTGGAACGAGTTCTGTAAGAATCGATTTTACCATGTTCGCCCACGCTGACTTGTTTATTATGCGTAGCAACTGTTTGGTATCCATTCGTGACTTAACAAATGTCCGAGGGAGAGCTCATCGAAAACGCATTACGACAAAGTTCGATATCGAGCGCGTTTAGGTCGATATCGAAATGGCTTCGTAGATGCTGGTCGCACTAGTTCGACAGTGCTTCCGAGAAGTCTGAAATATTCACTCTGTCTCCGACGTGAATAGAAGAGCTCTTTCCTGCGGCTTTGCCGAACCTCCAGCTCGTCTAACATTCACAACCTCATCACAAACAACAGGCAAGGCAAACATCTTCAGGCAAGACAGAGCACAGGCTTACTACTATTACTATAACTGACGAGACGAGAACATCTGGGACGCTTACAGTGGGACTTTGTGGCTGCCATGCTCAAAGGAATACTACTCGGCGATTAAACGATCGTCTGAACACTGCTTAAAATAAAAACAAACTTGGCATTTCTAATATACGGATTAAAAACTGCATTTCATCGATAATACAGCGATAAATAACCAGATAGACAAATTAATTTCGCACCCAGGGTGAATATAAATCTTTTTATTTTTTATTTTCTAAATTGCTTTCAACAATCTTCTATAGTAGTATATTTCAAAAACTGAGACTCTATTGTACAAATTTTGTTTTGTGAAGAGAACTTGATGTAGTCAGGAACTTTACGATATCTCTCAACTGCTAGTGCTGATTCATGCAGGACACTTCATTACGCCCACTACTGTATGGACTCTGATAAGGCCACAAATGGACCCTCTGTCCAGCCCAAGACGGAAAAAACTCATAATTTTGGAGAGAAAGCTCAGGAACGTCGTTTGCCTATACTACATTTGCCTGGACAAACGAAAGTAGAAAATCTTTGAGGGTACAAAAATTGGCGGAAAGATGCCTGGAATTGGTTTCCATTTCCCATCAGAAGGTGATGAGAGATTGACAATTTAATGCGACTGTTTCAAGTTGTGAGACGAGAGAGGAGGCAAATTACAGCACATAATAGGGTGCACATTGTATTGGTGGATAGTTTAGTTGGATGCTTTAACGAGTGCTCAATGCTAGTGCGCACACCTAACCGATTTCAATAAGCCGACTTTTAGTTTTATTTTACAATTTTTCCACGACACCCTTATAAAAGCCGATAACCCATCTTTGCTGTAAAATTTTGTCTTCAATGAATTGTCGCTCAAGCTCTTTCCGAAAGATGTAAATTCAGATGGTGTTTTGGCGTGAAATGGCTCTTTAATACAAAAGTATTTTTTCGAACCACGTCAGAAGTAGTGACAGACGATTTCAAAAAACAGATTCTTATTGCAACAAAATGAACGTCATTAAAGATTACCATCTGGTGCAACAATGTAAAACATTAATTAATATCATTAATTTATTTGTTTCCTTAGTGATAATTTCATAAATATGATTTGATGACAAGCCAAAGACGAAACATAGTAGCACTGGATTAAAGCTTCTATTTTGTCTGTGTTAAGTGAAATATTGTTCTTGAATGGCATTACAGCCCTGTTTAGTGCGGGACGACTATCAGACTTGTCACCTGCAATAACATGATTAGGAGTGGCATGTTGTTAGCGTAGTCTTCAGCCTAGTTTTCGTGACTAAGACAAGCACAGTAGCGCTGACTACTACATCGCAGCAGATTGGCTAAACGAAATATTGCTATAATAAAAAACTGTTTATTTTCGTTCCGCACCAGATTGCGAACATACGTAAGGGAATTTTAATTTTCCCTGTGATGCCTTTTACTGGGTTGAATGTGTGTAGCGTAATTTCCTGGCGACGTCCTTGTAGCACAGCCGCGATACCGTGGGACGACGCGACGCATAGTTTGGGAATCACTACGAAACCCGATTCCCATCCAATAAGTTGGCTGACTATCGGCCGGTGCTTATTCACGGTCTACAATGACAGTATGCAAACACTCTCCGATTATCAGTCGGTGAGAGTATTGTGGAGCGTGAAAATTGCCATCCTTGCGTCTTATTTTTTAATAATATTTTGTTTTGAAAATGGCATTAATTAATTATGACACGTTAATAGAAAAGATGATGAATGGAATTGAGAAGGGTTTATAGAAAAAAATCTTCAAGTAATTTTTACATATTTATGCAACGAAGTATGTAAAAATGTAAAATTGTTGTTCCCCAATGGTGTTTAAATCTTTCCTTCAACATTCTAAAACTGTAAATGTGATGATAGCTGATCTCCTGTGGTGAAGTGGCTAGCGTCGCTACATGGGTTCGAGCCCTGGCAGGACATCGATATTTGTGTGTGTCTAATGCATTTTCACAATCACCAAACCCATTGCTGAGCTCCCGCCGCCACGTTCGCGCGGTAGAGTTCTGCAACTGGACCATCAACCGGCGGAATGCATTTCCCTTAAAAATGAACTCCGTAGTCTTAAAATTAATGATACCTCCGTTCATATGAATTATTCAAAATGTTTACCATTAGCTTTAATATACCAGGTGCGCATTGTCACACCGTGATACTTTTGTTCTGTAATATACTAGGGTAGTTCTCGTGAAGGGCAGCCTATCTTCATCAATAGATACAATGACTGATTACGTCAGTGAACTGAATCTCTAGATACAAAGGTGGTTTATGCTCCGGCTTTAATTTTGATGCGTTCTAATCCGGAACTATTTCAATGAAAGTCGAAGCGAGGATGGGATCTAGCAAGTAGCTTTTCCGGACACTAAATTCAATTCGAGGAGAAAATGAGTCTGTTAAATCAAGAAAGATGGCCGTTTCCAGTAATATAGGGGGTTTCAATAAGGTCAGGTAGATGATGTATGCCCTCTCAAATAAAAAACGAATTTAGTTAATACCTAACACACACCTTGTTTTATTCCATTTCAAACCCAATATAATTACAATTTAAGCTACAATATGCATACAAGTATCACATCTTGAAACATTTTTCAAAAATTATTGTAGTTAATACGATTAGATTCACGGATAAATACGAGTTGGAGTGTCAGCCCATTATTACATTTGTGTGCCCTTGTAATTTCCGGGGGATGAGGCGCAATTGCCGTGTAAATCCCCTATTATGCCGAAAAGCAAATTCAGTTATAAACTGCCGACGCCCAAACTAAAAGGTGAAGCGTCGTATCTCATTAGCTGTAAAGAACCAGCGCATAAAGGGTATATTCCTGAATGGAGCACGGAACTTTTTGATGGAGCCATAACGTAGACACGGCAACGAACACACAGACGGGCGTTTAAACAGCGCCGATGCGTCTCCTAGCAACCTAATTTTCAAGCAGACACTCCACTAGCCACACAATCTATAACTTTCACTTCAAACACAAAATTAACGCCAAGATACTAGAATAATGTACTGAAATCACACACGAAGGATTGAGAAATATCGTTTCAAATAATACACTTTAGTTACTGATTTGTGAGTTTGGTGATTGTGAAAATGCATCAGACACACAAATATCAATGTCCTGCCAGGGCTCGAACCCATGTAGTGAGGCAGCGACGCTAGCCACTACACCACCACAGGAGGTCAGCGCTCAGCCCATTTACAGTTATAGAATGTTGGAAGGATAGTTTTACACATCATTCGGGAACAACAATTTTATGTACGTCTTGAAATAAATATTTCGTTGCACAAATATGTAAAACAAATAAATACTATTTTCAGTTGCAAGTACTAGATTCTACAACCGAACACCCGGATGCAATTGCCGGTAAACGCAAAAGCTTGTATGGCACATCATTCATTACATTAACATATAACTTTAAAAAATTCATTAATATTTCAGGGTACATAACTAGGAGCGAGGTCCGTACAAATAGTGAACTTCATGGCATTACTGTTGAAGGGAAATAATAAATTGCATGAATATGAGAAAATACACAAAAGTTCTCCATTGCCTGTCTTGGAAAATAAAACAAAGTAAGAGCAGTATCAGTACCAGGAATAATAAACGCGTGCTCCGTGATCATCTCCGGAACATGCTCAGCAGGTAAGAGACGGTCCACTTTAACGCTTCTCGGAACTAAGCCGCGACAGCGCGCGTCCGACTTTACCGTGTTAAATAAACGATTCAGTACTGCTTACAAAAGAACTTTTCCTCTTGCCTCAGATTCAAAAAAACGAGCCAATAGTAAAGGGTGCCAAATGAATAATTACTACATATATTAACTAGTTGTTATAAAACAACAATCAACATAAACGATAAGAAAACTTCCAAAGGAAAGCTGTTCTTATCAAATAGTGTATCACGCAGGTTGTCTCGAGATAAGAAGTCAAGTGTTAGCGATATTATTGTAATTATCCTCATCCCTTTATCTAGATAATTCTCGTCTAGAGAATGTGAAGTGACATGCAAATCTTTACGTACGTCGAATGCCCCAGTCCATCATGGCGTGGCGTGGGTGAGGGCGAGGCCGAGGCGACGGCGGACGGACGCCTACTGGTGGCTGCCGCGAGATACGAGGAGCTCTCCAGGGCGCAGGCCCGCGGAACCAATCAGCTCCGCTGCCGACGACCAAGTGTGGCAAATTCCGAAGCCACAGCCCTCCCCACCCCTCCCCCCCTAATTAGGGCAAGACACTCGCGCCGACCATCCTCCAACCGCTTCACAAGATTTTCAATGAGCCATACAGAATCTACACCATTTACCATTGGCAGAACGACTCAATGGAATACGCTCAGCAGATTAGGGAATATGTGGTAGTTATATAGAAATGAAAAGGTTTGCGCAGAATAGGTTGCATCAGACCAATCCAAGGACTGAACACTACAACATAATGTTGTGTCTTGCCCTAACATAATGTGTGTGTGGATAGCAAAGATAGAAATGAGTAGATCACTATCATTCGAATGCAATTGTTGTGTTGTCACTCTTGTTCTACATTTTTAAATAATTTTTTAAAATCCGAAAGAGATAATGAAATTGCTCTCTTAAATCGAATACAGTTTCTAGCACCTTTCGGGTTGAAAATGGTCGTGAACAGCTGTGTTTTTCAAGATGCTTCTTCAAGACAGGAAATTTTTTTACGTCTCTATTTATAGCATTTGTTTTCAATGATCCAATATGTCTCAAAACGTTTGATATCAATTCCGATAGTTCATTTTCATCTCTTGAATTTGCAATTTAATTCATTCAGCTCTTCGTTTATGTCATTAAAAAATTAAAAATGCTGGAGCTATTTAAGATGTTCAAGCTGAGGGTAAGAACCTGCTCTATTCATATAAAAGTTTAAGCAATGCAGACAGCACTTCGTGAAAACGTACTATCACTCGACCTCTTCTGAGCTATCTTTCTTTTCTACACAAGAAGAGGCCCCCGTACTAACAAGGCTTGTTCTCCCACTTAATTCACAATTTTAATTGCAAGTTGCATAACGTCATTCAATAGCCGGAGCATCATCGTTAACCGAGGAAATGAAAATTTTCAACACAGCAAAAATGCCTTCTCCTGCGCGATTTTGAGCAAAATATATTAACAAATTAGCATTAATTATATCTTGATAACTTTCTATAATAATATCAACGTAGTAAACCATACATGGGTCTCTCACCGTCACCAAGTGTTATAATAAACATCTTAAAACAGACATAAAACACTGTCACTGAACAGAACAGGAATTCCTTAGTCTCTCTTTTGTGTAATAGCCTTTCGCGAACTAGCAGAATCGCCCTCGCGAACTTCTGGTAGCTCCCGTACACAATTGTCGATCCCAGTTCCTCCGACATACTAAAACCAAGCCGAGAGTTGCAAATATTATTTAAGAACAGCTTAATTGCAAAGGAATCTCTAGAGAATTCAGCATCCAAACTAAAATTATAAAAGATTCTTGCATTATTTCAGCAAAATTATCGAAAACTGGATTGTTGATTAATACTTTGTCCATGCATAAGGAAAAATTATTTCCGCTGGAAGTATTGTCCAATTAATGAGGCATTCATACGTTGAATGAATGAATTTAGAACAAAAAAAATAGCGAAATATGCGTAAAAAGAGTGTTTGCAACGAGTTCCAATACATACTTCACTGACTCACTTGACCACACCTAACGAATAGAGTTCGCGGGTTGAGAGGAACCCATTTGAAATCAGATAACAGCCGTCTGGCGTTGGAAGGGTGGGGGGTCTCACTCGGCCTAGTAGATAGAAACCGCTTCTATCCACTGTCTCGGCCGAATCACTAGGCTGAACGCACTCTGTTGGAGTAAGTCCCTCTTGCATCGGAAGGGAAGTAAACCAATCCTGACAAGTATATAATCTGCCAGCTTTAAATTATAATAAAGCAGTGTCAGTTTGTCGCCTCATATTAAACGGAGGTAACTGTACTTAAATTTACTGACGAGTTTGAGAGATGTATTTGGAGAAACAGCCTCCTTACAGTAAGGAAAGCTCATATAGTATTTGTACGATATGGCACAACATTGTGGGAGCCAATGAATTAATGGAAAGCCGAGTTGAAGTGGAGAATGACTTCAGCTTGACCGAATGTGATAACGGTTTATTACTTGTATATGGGTGATAACCCAGATAAGTTGACACGTAACAGCAACAAAATGTTATCCGTGTGCACTTTTTGAGTATCAGCACACGAGCCCTAAACTCGCAATTCCACATGAATCGGTTTTACCAGACTGTGTTGATGCAATATATCAAAATTATACTCATAATTTCGATATCAAATGCACCGTAGAAATGGAGAAAAACAAAAAAGCAACTGTTTAATTTTATAAATATATATTCAAATAAGTGATCAATGGCGTTCCTTAGACCTGTTATAGCGAGAACCCTTACTTGTTTTAATGCACACAGTTAAAAGTTACAAATCCAGATTCTTTATCAATTTGCTTCTTATTCCGCACTAGGGTGTACAATAATGTAAATTTCAACTTAAAATTTGCGTAACGGATTAACAGCAAGTCATGAACGCGACATTGCATGTTATCTTGGTCTTTTATTCACCATTTTACCAACATATTGTCATATCCTCCAACACAGGATGGTATTCTAACACAATATTAATTGGTTAGTTTGAAAAAAAAATAGTATTGACAATCTATTCACGCGGAAAGAGGGAACGGGTACAGTGGGATTGGGCGACTTCTCTGTACCTATTCGCTGTGCGTACGGACGCTTTGATGAGGACGACACCCTTAACACGACAGTTACAAACTTCACGTCTCATTGACTTCCAAATCATCCCGCACATCCGAGAATATACAAATGAGAAATTGTAATCACCAACTTCACGAGCGTCCGCTTGCGCTCTGCGGGACATTATCGATGGCGTTTTTAACTCCAGCATAATTCAATGCGACTAATTATTCGTATTTACGCAAAGAGTCAATATCTGCACAATAGATTTGCAGTAACGATTGTAACATCGGTGTTGGCGATAGGAGCGTATGGAGGACGTCATTAACCCGGCGTGGAGCCGCCACTTCGGCATGCACAAACTCTGCTGAAACAGCTGTTCCACGACCTTGGCCAAATAAGCCTATAAGCAAGGGCAGGTACTCGTACTTCACTACAAATAAAAAGTGCCTAGTTTTACGGAGAAAGTCTGCGTCGTGTCGATTTTCGTGTACATTGACTGCAGTTTAATGCGGCAAACATTGTTAATCATAACTATTAAGGCTGAAATGTTCATAAATCTGTTCACAGAAGTTTTTTTCATATGGATCATAGGAGTTAACAGGCTACGTGAGAACAGGCAACTCCCCTTTAATAGCAAAGGGAGGGAGTTAAAAGGGTTGTCTTGGGCCTCCGAGCTATAGTTTAAGGATCCTACCCGGTGTTTCACCTAAAGAGATGCAGGGATAAACCCTAGACCGTATAAAGGGAGACGAGTTTGCTGTGGGGTCGCAGCATTCCCTTCTCATTTTATTAAACTATTCTTACCTGTAATTTCAAATGCGCATGCGCTGTCTACCCCCTGCAGCATCTGTAACGCTATAGCAGATCATTCATATCTCGCAGCCGTGACAAACGGAGACAGGCGCAGCGAAATCAAAATAAATTCAAACCACTTAATTAAAAATATTACTTTAAAACAGTTTACACTTTCCAAACAATATTCGTATATTTGGCATATATAAAAGAAATCACAGCATATGATCCTACATAAAATACTGTCATCGTATGTCCAAATGAAGAATTGCTTGCGTGTTACAAAAACCACCGCAAATGAACTAATCAGCTCAAATAACTAGATCAGTACAATGAAATAACTATACCACAACTGTACCCTTAAACGAACTATCATTACTATATGAAATCAAATGAGATCATCTTCAGTGTCACTCCAGGAAAAATAAAGAATGATATTAAGAAAAAGAGAGAGATTGGTTACCTCGGCAGAAATTAAAACGTGTGAACTAGGATTTGCTTCAAAAGGCTCCCTTATTAAGCAGTCGACTAAACGTAAAAAACTAAGTATTTAATAAAGAGTATGAACTCTACACACTCATTTCCAACTTCCCACGACACAAGTGTCCTTGGTATCAACGATAATTGAAGAGGAACTTTATATATTTAAATATTTCGGTTATCTTCAAACGTATAGCTATTATTTCAAAAGTAATAAACAGAACATGTTCTAATCACTACAAACAGTGGGGTATCCTAATCAGCTATAAAACCATGAACCTGGATCACAGTAATGATATTTTATTTGTGAGATATGCATGCTCTCAGGGCGGCGAAAAATATATGAACAGTAAAACTCGTTCTCCAGACATTTTTATTGTAATTTAATTGAATTATTGATAGGATAGAAAAGGCAAGTTATGTTCATTCACATTAGCCAAAAATAAAGCCACATCGCAATAATGCAGTGTGTGTGCTGCTTAATACCAGTAAAACATACATTATTTAACGTCCCTTATCCGATATTGCGCCTGAATCTTCTGCATAAAATATCATCTACGATATCGATCAAACAATTACCGTTCACAGATCCGCAGTGACATGATCGTACCGGTAATAACCTACAGGGACAAATAAATACTGCGCATAAAGTTCAAACTGCGGCAACAGTGTCGAACTTTCCTAGGGAGTAGACAGTTGAGGCATTTGTTGCCTTTACCTTACTCCGAGAACAGAAAATGGTGCCTTCAATATTATATTTATCTTTGAACCAATGAAATATAATAACACGGACAGTAATAAAAATCTTTGACTACAGTATTATGTGCTGAAATGAATAAAGCTGTTGAAAATAAAAGGGGGAAAAAAAGAAGCGTTTAGATCATTAGAAGCTTAAGAAATTATCTGGAACGATAAGTAGGCCTACCATTACAAAACAGTTGCACAATGAAGACGACAGTAATGAAATTGATCCCTGTTATAATCTATTTTCTTTTGTTAGTTTCTTTATTTTAAATTGATTATTTTCATTATAATGTCCATCAAACCAACAATTTTCTGGACGCTTTATTTTCTTCGTCTGTGAAACTCTGCTATCTTTATGATCTCTTGGTTATACGTCGAACGAAAATTAATAGTTTTTGTGACTTTAGCCACTTTTTCCATTCTTTCACGGTGTGTAACAAGAATGAATTTCTAAAATATCTGTTTTTATAATTAGGGTCGAAAGTCTTCCATGGGTTTTCCTGTTCTTTGTACAGTTCCACAAATTTTAGATCATCTTTGGATGACCACTTACATATATGTTTATAAATAACTACACCTACAGGCTACATGACGGTGATCCAGAAACTATTAACAACTCAGAAAGTGAATTTGAAAGAGGGAATGCAGAAGGGAGAGGAAGGCAGCAAAGCGTCAACTAGAGCCCCGAGGCTATAGTTTAAGGATATCCAGTATTCACCTGAAATAGATGCAGGACAAACCCATGAAAACCAAAATCTGGTAGGTTGGGCACTTGTCCCGCACCCTTCCAAATGAAGGGAGAAGTTATTAAAAACACCTTTAAAAATACATGCCTGTCGACAAAAAAGGTAAACAATAACCTGACAGCCACTCACTGGTTCAGGTCACAAAGTACAATTGGTGAACAGTGAAAACAAAAAATGTTGCAATTGCTCAAATCCAATTTCTGTCCAACTCACAATGACAGTAACTCACATGAGACATTTAAATAACTGTTCTTCAGCTACTGTCTACGCCTACTTGTACACTAGGGAATCATGGGAATCAGTCTTCAAGCATAATGTTCTGTATAAAGTATTAATAGTAAAAAAATTCAGATTTCATTTTTCTAATACCATTCACAATCTAAAAATATAGGGAAACCTTGCATAATACATTACTATTGTTATCACATGAGCTATTCATAATTTCTGTTACAGAAAAAGGTAGTCATATTAAATGATTCTTAATAATTAGCTTGATTATTAATAAAAGATTAATGATTTCACACAATGTAGCACTTATGACACACTTATAGGCAGGATAAGGTCTTTGCTAATTTTTCCGACATAAGAAATTTAATCAAAGAACAAATGTTTCCATGGTTTATATGCTGGACAAATAGTTCTTCGGTTTTCATCAGAGTCAAAGAAAGCTCAAGTTGTGGTGCTTTGAAGGCGGACTCTTCCAATTGTTAGATCACAGAAATTCACACACAGCCGACCTCCTTTAATTTACCAAGCAAATATATTAAATTTCTTTTCATGACTTCTTTTGGGTTAAATATTAAAGCAAAAAATACTTTTTTAGATAAAAGTAATTATTAATGAACGTTCAAATTATATATAACCATTCATTACCAATCTGAGATTTTGGAAAGTGAATTAGTTGCTTTAAACAATGAAGACTACAGAAACTCTTAAGGCATTAACTCAACAGTAGTTAAAAATTTGGCAAATGTTAACATATTTAGTTTGTCAGAAGGTGCACCAAATCTCTGTAATTCATCACATTCTGTACTTAAAATGCTAAGACCCCCAAAAAATGTTGATCTCAACAACTCTAGCTTTAATTGTTCTGTTTACCTGTTCTTATATCAGCAGAATGATTGTTATTATTACAGAAAAGTATCTTTTGGGAGCAGTTTGGTAAAATTCATATTTAATTAGTATAATAATTGATTAAACCAACATTTTTATTATGTTACTTTGCACTGCATATTTAATAGATGATCATGGTTTTTGGATAAAGATTTATTTAACAAAAAAACATTAATATTTTGTAATTAGAATGAACATTTAATACAAAATATGAAACATTTTAAGTGTTATCTGAAGATACAAATTTTTATTGTTCGTTAGAGGGCAATTCTTTGGCAATGTGGGTATTTTGTATCTGAAATGTTTATAAATGAATTAACCAAAAGGTTGTTCATGTAGCAATAATAAAGGCAGAATACCATTAAAAAGTCTATTATCAATATATTATGGTATTGTTAAGTAAATTTTTAATCGATCTTTGTAACTTCAATGAAGAAATTATTCACTATATATAAATTGATTGAATTATCTTAATACCCCAATTTTCAGTTATAATAAAATAAACAAATTAATCACAAAAGTTGTTAGTTTTCTTTTAATAATACAAAATTTCCCATTAATGCATATGTTTTATATTGCCCCCCCCCCCCCTCCGCCCCTCACAGGTCCACCACAACTCATATTATTCTTTTATGAAACAATGGGCCTGAAACACATTGCACTACTACTGTTTACTAGCGGCTAGAGAGTTGCCCCTGTAAATTTATAACTTAACTTTCTTTCCTTTCCATACCTATATACATTAGCAATATAATCATAAATGAAATGAAAATCAAATGTTAATACTGGTAAATAAAAACTCAAAGTAGTTAACCATAAAAAATTGTTGTCAAAAGTCAAAATTTTGGTAATTGTATATAAACTGTAGATAACATTTTAAAAATGAAGTACACAAAATTCAGGATATACAAAAGACATTGGCCAACTGACAAAACAAAGAGTGAAATGCTTGTTGTTCTAAGACTAGTCGGATGCAACCCTCCATGCTATGCTAACCTATCTTACCCATGGTATTTACATTTCCGCATAACTAGCACATCCCACATCCTTACTAATCTGGTTAGCATATTCCAACGTAGGCCACACACTTCCCTCTAATGCTAATTTTACAAGACCCTCGTGTCTTCGCCAACATTCTCCATATTGTTTGCTTTTTCCTTATTCAGTTTAGAACTTCCTCATTAATGATTCTATCCTCCCATCTGATTTTCAGCATTCGCCTATAGCACCACATTTCAAAGGCTTCTATTCTTTTCTTTTCGGAAGTTCCTATCGTCCATGTTATGCACCCTTATAACGCCACGATCCATACGAACATTTTTAGCAACTAATATTATATTATATTACCTGTAAGCAAATTCCTTTTTTTGTGAAAGCCTTCCTTGCCTTTGCTATCCTATTCTTTATGTCTACTATACTTTTACCATCCCTAGTTATTACACTTCCCAAGTAGCAGAATTCCTTAACTTTTGTCAAAATATACCTTCCCAATCAAACACAGTTTGTTATTCCACGGTTTCCCAAACTACACTCCATTACCTTGGTTTTCCCTCTATTTATCCTCATATTAAACTCTTTCTCCAGGACTCCGTTCATGCCATTTATTATGGTTTCCTAATACTACAATCTCATCAGCAAGGTGTAGGGTTTTTATTTCTTCTCCTTTCAGTACGATTCCTTTTCCATGTTCAGTTTTAACTTGCTTCATCGCTTGTTCTATATACAAGTTAAACAGCACAGCATGGGCGACAAACTGCATCCTTCTCTTACTCCTTTCTTGATTACGGCTTTCTTTCCTTGATATATCCTAATTCCAGCTGCCTGCCTTCTGTAGAGGTTATATATAAGCTTCCTTCCTTGATATTTTATTCCTGTGCTCTCCAAAATCATTATTAGTGTGTTCCAGTTCATCTTGTCAAACGCTTTTTCTAAATCTACAAATGCCATGAACATATGCCAGTTTTTTCTTATCCTATCTTCTAAAATTAGCTGCAAAGTCAATATTGCATCTCTTGAACCTACATTTTCCCAAAAGCCAAATAGATCTTCCCCTAACTTTATTTCAATTTGACATTCCATCCTCCTGTATACTATTTTCGTTAATATTTTGCATACATGAAATACTAAACTAATTGTCCTGTGCTGTTTGTAAAATGGTTATACATTAATATTTTTTCAGGCATAATTTATCATTAAGACCAAAGACAAAAATTCTTGATAAATGTTATTACACTTTCAACATATAATTGGTGACTTGATAGCAGTATACAATATTAAAGTAACAAAAAGTTTATGACTCTGATGTCCAGCATATTAATACATTATTTAACAGAAAGAGGACTGAGAAATATGGAAAAAGGGATGCAATATATGCAGAATGATTGCCTTAAAGATATGTTGCTCCTGGGGATACCATCCAAATGAGTGAGAATGGTTAAAGTACTCTGGAGGGATCCAGAGCAGTGGTGAGAATGAACAGTGAACTAACTAAACCATTTGAAGTAGAAAACTGAGTAAGGCAAGGAGATGCCTTGTCCACCTTGCTTTTTAATCTGTCTCTTGAAATGGCTCGACAAAGGCTTAATATCTCTGGATACATAGGAACAAAATGCATATGATATTGATATCATCTCTAGAAATATAGAGGAATTAAGACAAACGATGGCCGTATTAGATCAGTTTTAAGGAAAGAAGGCTCAAAATTAATGAAAAGAAAACTAAATATATGATGGTTACAAAGAAAGACTCTAGTACAAATAATATTAAATTAAATGATTGTACCTTTGAACGAGTTCAGTATTTCACCTATTTAGGCTCAAAACTGAACAGTGAAAATAATGTGGGAAGTGAAATAAAGCAACGTATCATTAATGGTAACAGAAATTATTACATGTATGGCAAATTAATGAAATCCAAGATGTTAAATAGAGAATTGAAGTTAAAAATTTAATAAACATTTATAAGACCTGTAGTGGTATACGGCTGTGAAATGTGGATCCTGAATAATAATGATAAACACTTACTCAGGATATTTGAATGCAAGATACTGAGAAGGATATGTGAACCTGTATGTAAGACTGGACAATTAGAACCAACAGAGAACTAGCGCAGCTCATGAATAACGAGGACATTGTTAGGTATATCAAGAGCAGACGGTTGGCCTGGATTAATACTTAGGATGGATGAAAGTGGAACACCTAGACGAATTATGGAATGGAAGCCAGTCAGGAGGAGGAAAAGGGGAGACGCCAGAAAAGATGGGCAGATGACATTGAGAAGGATATACAAACCAAACCATGAAAGTAAGAGGATGGTGGAGATTGACACAGGAGAGGGCGGAATGGAAGAAAATTGTTAATGAGGCCAAAACTCACATTGGGTTATAATGCCAATAAAAGAAGAAGAAGGCCTCTAATAATCTATTAAATGGAATTGTGCAGTAGATAATGGAATGGGAAGAATATATATGATTATGTACAGAAACAATACTACTACTAGTATGTGGTCAAAATATGATGAGCAATCGGCTAGAAGATTCCATGACAAAATCATTTTAGGGGCTAGTAAGAAAACTATCTATCTGAAATGATAAATGCACAAACTAAAGATGTCACCAATGTGGCACTTGAATTTTATAATCATTAACGTATTATACATTAATTTAACCTCACCTCTTGAAGCTGGATGGTTCATAAGGATTGCTAATGGACATTCATCATCATCAAGGATGTACTCTCTGTTGTTAGTGCCTCCGTGGTATTCTTTACTTTCTCCACTTTCTGCTGGACATGCTGTATTTACCTATAAAGGAAATCAATAAATTATTAGCCCCAAAACATATTCAATACAGATTGTAATTTTTCAAAATAGAGAATAATATATTCCAATTCACTGATGGATTATAAAAGAAAGTAAAAATGACCTAATATTGTCAAATTATTGATATTTTCAGGAGAGAAACAGAATTTTACTTAAAATTAAGGGGAAATATTAAGACAGGAAGTGATTCAAATTTTCCCACATGAGAGAGCCTACATGACAGATGGACCTTGTGTGTTCCGAAAACAAGGAATGTTTCCTATCCAACATGTAAGAGTACATGTAAATACATTATTTAGAAATGTAGTCCTTCTAACCCAAAGATTTAAAACATACTTTTATCATTACCTCCACTAAACAATACATTGTGTGAAAGTAGATCAACAGCTAATTGATGTCTAGGAGAATTTTTTGATTACAATTTGTAAAGACAAGTATTCGTACAATAGATTTTTTTTAAAGTAATTTTGTATTTACATGTAAGGGAAATATTTCAAATAAACTAAACAACCTTAGGTTAATAATAAGCCAGACAATATAAAATGATGTTTGACTTAAAAATAATGAGGAAAATATGCAAGAAACTGCTTGATTCAAATACTTAATAAACATGTAAATAATTTAATTACATACATATATATATATATATGCTGAAGTAATCAATTAGATGAGACAGTGTAGTAAAACTTATTATTTCTTGAGAATATGTTGTCAGAAACCATGACATCTGTAATTAGTTTTATATATTTTATCCATATTAGTTTGCTTTAATTTTTAATTAATAATCAGTTATTGTTTATTTAGTTGACGGGAAGCAATTTTTGAAACCTCATATAACACATTTACACATTTTTAGACGATGTTTAATACTTATTGTAACTCTAATAAAATGTATTTAAGGTTAAGAATTTCAATCATTTTAGAGGACATTTTGCCCTGAAGCATTGAATGTAAGATTCTACTTGTATTTTGTGAGGAACGGTTATATTTGAGTACCTACAGTTTATAAGAAGTAAATTTAAACTGGGGTTCAATGGCCACAGTTTTGAGTACCATGGAATTACAATGTGCTAATACTTCTCGTGATGACAGTGGCTTATTTTGCAAATTTTGAAATGTTCATTCTTGCCTACACAAAGTTATGCCATTTCATATATATATTCAACAAACCAAGCACACACGCACACAACTTCCCACAACAGTCCACACCTGTCTTGGGGTTATCTTTATCAGCCCTATCAGCCACTGCAATATCCTTATAAACCCTTGTAGGCTGTTGCAGTACTCTACCCTGAGGAAGGAGACTTACACCTCTGAAAATTTGAAATGATACTTCTACTCAGCCCTTAATTTCAGGTAAGTCATTTTATTTCTCTCTTCCTGATCATTTTTATCGATAGTAAGTAAGGATTGAAATGAGGGAGAAAAGTAGATCATATTCTCTGCATAGAATTATGCTCATAGAAAGGCATATGTTAAGCATAGGGAGGAATGAATCCCAATTAAATAACCTTACTACAAGACTGATGATGTTCAGTAAGTCAGTGACATAGCCTAACGATAAAGGCACTCTGCAGCTATATTGGCGATTCTGTGATGATCCAGGTTCCAGTCTTTGCGGTGCCAAATATATTCAGTCTTTCTTTTTTCTTCCATTCCTCTCTATGCTTAACATAAGCCTTTCCCCAAGCATAATTCTATGCTAACATAAGCCTTTCTCCGAGCATAATTCTATGCTGAGAATGTTATTTAAAGTGAATTTCCTAACTTTATCTCTCATTTCTATCCTTACTTACGACCCAATTTGTGTTGCTTTGTCATGTTTCAAACATGTGTTCATATATATATGATAGAGAGAGAGAGTTAGGAAATATACTTTAAATAACTTTAAGTTTTAAAAACACATAGCTTAAATTTTTGAGTTTAATTAAAATAAGTAATTATTTTTTATGTTTACCTGAACTAAACAAAATGCTGATGGATCAGCTTCTTTTTCCAAACCATATTTTTCTAACATTTCTCTCACAACTTGCTGAGCTGTGTCCCGCACAGACAGAAGAAGGGTTTTATAAGGTACATCACGACATAGGCTTTCACCATATATTTTCAAAGTTCCACCAGTATCTGGGCCACCATCTTTACTTCGAAACTGCTGAAGTTTGCGCTCCAATTTCTGCTGCCGCCTCCTCCTCATAACAGCTTCAGGATTTGAAATGGAACGGGTGAAGCTTGTTTCAGGTAACTCTGAAATTAAATTTTTTCAGAATATTAAAATATGTAGAAATCCCCATTTACCTTATATTTTAATGTTCAATAATTTCATTAATCTTTGGTGACACACAATAGTAATCTGAATAATGGTGACTAGTATCTATGGCAAATTAGATCAGTATCACTAAAATTATTAATAAACTGCCACATTGGTCCAGTTTCTTGTACAAAAATTTAAACCAGCAAATCATTCAGCCAATATGTCAATGAAAAACTATCTATTAGCTTAGTTATTTTATGATGTTTTGCCCAGTGTTTGGACTCTTCAGGTACAGATAATTAATAAAATACACAAGGAAGAAAATAAATGAGAAATTTAACTCCCTGTACTGTGGCAAGTGACCATTACAGATTTTACACCTCATTCACCTTTTTATACTATTTAAATTCAATACCATTCTCAACATTGCAAACACTGAACTGAAATCAAACCAGAACATTTTTTTAAAAATTCACTAAAATACTCAGATTCTATCACCAAAACTGGGTAACTTGGCTTGTGGTAGCAGGTGCCATTTCTACAATATCCCTCAATCTACAGCATCAATCCAGAAAACTGACATAATAAGCCACCAAAAAAATGGGGGGGGGGGGAACATTACCGACCTCACCTACCATGTTTTCAGATAATTTGCAGAGCTGCGTTATATTTGTATAAATAAACATTATTTCTGTGAATAAATTTACTTTCAAAAAGTTTATATACTAACGTAATGCATCTCTCTTTTCAATGGAAAACAAGAAAGAATTTTAGATATGAACAATTTGCTTTATCAATTAAAGTATATATTCAAATGTTCAGTTTGTGACTATTTTAATTAAATATATTTTACAAATGAGATAAGAAAATAAAACATGAGTACTGTATACAAACTAGCTGAAATATTAAAAATATATATCTGTGAAATTAGAATGCTAGAACAATATTATTATGCATTACACTTTAATGGTGAATATTAAAAACAAAAGTTAATTTCTGCATACCAGTGTACAATTTCTCTGCAACGCCACCATTATTTTCTGCTGCCTCAACAGGAATATTAGTCTTCAGTTTATTTAGTTTTTCTTGTTTCTTCAATTGCTTTTTTTCTCGTTTTGACAACTTACGTCTAAAGCTAGAACCTCCTTCTTGAAATCCTACAGCTGGTACCTGAAAATTATTATTAAATTTAATTATAATTTGGGTACAATGATGATTATATGGACCAAAAATAATAATTGAAAACATATAATTATGAAAGTATAATAAAATAGATAAGAAAAATTAGAAAATTATTACACAAAACTGTTTAATAGAACAAATTCTATATCATTATTATTTGTGTTTATTAGAAATTGAATTCATAATTGAAAACACAAATCTGACTGAACTGTTATAAACATAACATAAACAATTGAATAAATTTAGAGATCCATATTTCCTAAATATTTCAGATACAACATTTTATACTACTTTCAAAAACTATCTTAAATTTAAATTTACAATTAAGAATGATAAAAATGATGAGTTATCTTACATTTGTTTTATCATCTATTCGTCTGAGGAGAAATCTGCCCTCTCTGTCATCCATATGCCAATTTAATTGCACTAAAAGGGGTTTTTCATCATTTCCTAAACGCCGTTCCTCTGGAGAAATTGAAAACAAAACACACTTTTAATTAATTTATAAGGAACTATATGAAATAATGAAACAGTATTATTTTCAACCAAAGAGTTTGACGTTTTACATTATAACAGTTTTTGAAAATGTAGGCATCAAATCTTAAATTACTGGTCATATTAAAATAAAAATGCAATAATTTATGAAAACGTGCAATAATATTAGCAATAAGAGCTAGGATATAAAATGAAAGCCAATTACAAAATATCAACATGGCATTGTCATCTTGAAAAAGAAAGATAACTTGGAAAGTGGTAAAATTAATGTTCTAAAAATTATTAAGTGAAGAAGTTAAAGGTTTTTTTACGGACGATAATTTGAAAGAATGGCTAAGAAGGCATCAATAGTCACCAGAAGATTAAAATTTTTAATTCGTATGGTGTAGGAGTATATGGAGATTAAAGCTTTGGAAATTTGTTAACAGAAGACTTGGATATTAAAAGGTACATGGAATTGTGAAAACAGTAGAAAGCAAAGTGGGAAAACTCAATTAATGCAGGTTGTACTTGTCACGTGAATAAAAAGATGTCAATTATCAATAAATGAAGTGAAACAAGTATTACAGTAAACTACCTTTCCATTCGTTATAGTTAGATTATTACCTCCATTTTCGTGGATTTCGTAAAGAGCGTACTCTGGGACGGAGAGCATGCGCATGTCTGGGCGGAACTTCTCCACGAGCGTCTCTATGACGGCCTGGGACGTCGCGTCAGAAGCCACTCGGATGCACTTTGTTGCTACCTTCTGGCCAGAGTCTTGGAAGTAGAAGCGCATAACTCCGTGAAACTCACAGTCCTGTCAAATAAATATAAAACCATTACCATTTCTGCCGTAAGATCGTAAAAAATTGTCTATGTTGTAGAAAGCCATCGACATCCATGGGCATGAATGGTCTAATAGTCATGTACGGAAATTGTCTGATCAAAAATTTAAGAGAGAATTTGTATACTAGTTTTCTCGGACTTTTCTACAAGCTTTAAGTTTTAGATTTAATTCAAGAAGGAATTTTATTAAACGCTTATTAAAAATAAATAAAGAATGACAAGTTCTTATATACGTAAACTGGTTGCCTATAAAAGTTTAAAATCAAATACTTCAAGCTATGTTTTATTTTAAATAATGTAGGCGAAAAATAAACCATTCTATATTCGTTTAACTTTTCAAACGAGAGGCCTTACGTTTGAAGAAAATTTTTAGAAAAAGAAGATTGAGAAAGTTTGCGATATAAAATTATATAAAGGAACGCATCAGTATTAGTTTATTTTGTGTAGCTATTTTCATTACATTAAGACGTACAACTTTACATACCAAAAAATAGTATAACTAGGCATGGCATTGTTACGATATTGGAGCGACTTTGTACTTGCAAATCATCAATCATCAAAAATTATAATAAAATGTTGTAAACCGTAATTAAAGAGAAGATAGCATTAAAAATAGAAAGTTTGAACAGAATTAGGAGTACTTTCCAGAACAGGAAAATGTTAGTCCTAGAACAAAGTTTTGTATTAGGAGAAATTAATAAAGTAAAAATTTATTAGGTTAAGTTGCAACATCTAGGAGGTAGAGGATGGTTTTGGTGAGACTAGACATGGAAGTTCCCACACTTGGCGAAGTTGCCTGGTCACTGTCACTCTTCTGTGGGCCATGTGTTTCAGAGTACTTGAGCCACTCTCACGTCAACACGAAAAAGTTTTTAATCTGCTACGAATAAAGGAATTCCAACCCGCAAATGTCGACGAATTATTTGTGAAGCAATGTGCAACAGAAAGCTGATTATCAGATATTGCTACGATATTTATTTATCCCAACCTTATATTAGACACGAAATGTAACGTTTACCTTAGCGTGTAATCAAGTAACCTTTTGAGGATAGTTAAAAGTATAATTAAAACATAGAGCTTATAAAGTATTCCTTTCAATTCATTATAATATTGATTAACCTACAACCTGGCTAATAATATTTTTTGTTTCTACTCCAGAAACAATTCTTGAGTGAATCCCCCTTGTGCAAGACAAACAAGACTAACTAAAATGAACACTGCAGCCTTGTACAGGCTGCCCCTGTGATTTGCTGATCGTGGTTGATAACTCCATATTGTTCGCTTTTCCCCTATTCTGTTTATAACTTCATAAGTGATTCTATCCACCCATCTGATTTTCAGCATTCGCCTACAGCACCACATTTCAAAGGCTTCTATTCTTTTCATTTCCGCAGCTCCTATCGTCCATGTTTCGCAACCATATAACGCCACGCTCCATACGAACATTTTCAGCAACAATTTCCTAATATTCACACATATTCTACCAGTAATAAATTCCTCTTTTTCGCGAAAGCCTTCCTTGCCCGTGCTATCCTAATTCTTTATGTCTACTATACTTCTACCATCCGTAGTTATTACGCTTCCCAAGTAGCAGAATTCATTAACTTCCGTCAAAATATCCCTTCCCAATCAAACATAGTTTGTTATTCTTGTGTATCCCAAACTACACTCCATTACTTTGGTTTTTCCCCTATTTATTCTCATATAGAACTCTTTCTCCAGGACTCCATTCCTGTCATTTATTTGGTTACCTAGTCTTTTTCTGACTCCCCTAATGCTACAATATCGTCGGCAAAGCGTAAATCATCGCCTGTTCTATATGTAAGTTAAACAGCATGACTGACAGACTGCATCTTTGTCTTACTCCTTTCTTTTCTTGATCTTCCATTCTAATTACTGCTGCCTGTCTTCTGTAGAGGTTATGTATAGGCCTCCTTTCACGATACCTTATCCATCACTATACGAATGTGAGCCCCGTAACTCAGTATGTACACCATAGACTTACTTCATAAGTTACTCCGTTAAGTTGGCACTCCTTTCTCACACCCATCCTAATCCTGGCGTATGCCCGCTGAGAAATCCGAGAGCCTTCTCGTTCTTAGGTAGTTTGTAGACAATTTTTGAGCTCTATTTTAAACCAGCACTTCCCATGCGACGTCTGAACAAGCCTCCCAAAACTACAAAGGCTATAATACAGAATTGATTTCCTCAGTATTTCTTCTGTAATATCGTATAAAATCGAGCTGATCTTAAAAACAGTCTATTCTGTTCTCATCTTTCCCTTCTATGATAAGCAGAATAGAACAAGACTTTCCCCTAAAACTTTGCTCACAAATATACAGTTTCTGGTCATTTTCTCCGACTTACAAAGTTTAAGAAACTAACGCCAAAATAAAATGGATACAGATTAATAAAGAAAACTAACTTCAGCCGGACATGCCAGGAATATATAAACTGGATCACCTTAAACCTTATTCCAATTTTTTAATCCATAACTTAACACAAACAAGCAGATATATATTTCACCTCCTTAAAAGCCAGGAAAAGCCACGACTCCCTTATTGTATGAGATTATTCTACCATTCCTTAAGATATCGGGAGCATTTTTTACTCCGTTCAAGTACTGGGTGTATTTTGGATTCCGTTGCTGTATCAGAGTACATCTTTAATGTACCGCGTTTAAGCTCACTTGGAAAATCTGTAACTCCTATAAAATGCCGGGAATGTCTCTGAAAGTAGTCTAAGTTTAATGTGCCAGGAGAATTATTGACTCCGGGTACCGCCAGTCATTTACCAGTTAATTTTAAGCTAACCCCAAATCACATTGGTTGGGGAGTGCACATCTAGAAGTTAATGATAAAAAAAGTAACTATCGATACCAGTAATAGCACAAAAAGTTAAAAAGAATGAAAAACGCTTGTGTGTTCATCAAACATCCTCAATCATCAGTACTGAGACTTATAAAACTTCTTGCACATTTATTAACTGATTAGATGGTAACAACTTGACTGGATACGTGAGGGCTATCATGTTCGACGGGAACCTGCGCACGATCTTCTGCTGCCTCCTCCGTCGACTGAAAATTGAATTTTATCTTTTCTCTTTTTGTCCTTCAATTCTTAATTGTAAAATTTTTGTATATTTCTTGTAATATTATATTTGACGTATCCTATTTCCTCAACCGAGGACTAATAGATTGAATAATAATAATCTCTCCTGTTGCAAGGTCTACATACCTCCTCTCTTTCAATCTACTCACCAGACCTTTGGTGGAAGACGAAAAAAGTCATTCGAAAACTTTGTACAAATTTCTTGACATCAGTTGATCAGTTTTTGAAAGCGTGACACATTTTTAGGCCCGAAAGGGGGAATGAAGGAATCTAAATATTCTTAAGACCGACAGAAAGACACTGTGGTGAGAGCTACAACTCACCAAAAATTGGAATCTGATGAATGGTATGGGACCGCATACGAGACACACCTTAATTCCTTATTAATATATATTTCTTTAAATAATCAGTCTCCAAACAGTTTTAACTATTTTAATAATAGTTTTCAATAAAGAACATTATCAATCCTTAGCTTCATATAAAAAAAAGTTTACCAAACGTTCAATTTAATAACATTTGCTATGCAATTCTGAAGTACAAATGCTGAACTAGTCACAGGAAGAGAATGTTGACTAGTCGGAAAATTTCAGCTGTACTTTACCTACCAGTCTTTTACTTAATGCATTCTAAGTTTCTATTGCTTTCAAACAATCTCCAAAGCTGTGTTTCTGCAAATTATGACAGATTTTATAAGAACAGAGCAGTGATCAAGTTTGGTATACGAACGTAATACCCCTCTTAAATTAAGATTTGGACCAACTGAGCATAAAAACGGACGTCCATGTATCGAACGATACTAAATAAAATGTTGAGGATTCTATTCGCATTTAATGCGCAGAACTCTGTTTAAGAACAAAGCAATATAACCAAACGAGCGTCGTCCTGCTATTATTTCATTTTCTGCAATCGATTCTCTTTCCACTCAATTCTTCAACGTTTATTCCTCATCTTGCAACATTGTTATGTTCACTACGATTAATAATGAACTTAAAGGACATCCAACTTTAAGCTGCGACGAATAATCTAATGTATCTGATATTTGAAAGGTGTTAACATCTGTAATGACGATTTAAATTTAAGCCATTTTGAATGATAGGAATGCCAGCATAAAGGCACAGGTAAGACGAGGGATAATAACATGGCTTTCTGAGACAGGGATTAAACACGGAAGACCTGGTGTTGTCACGCAGACGGAGGGGAAGTTGGAACACTAACCAGACGCCTACTAGGAATTCCTTCCTCAGGGCTGAACAAACGCAGGTCTTCAACTTATTTTCGTCGCAAATACTCAGATTCCTACGTCCGATGTGTATATTGAAAGCTAACAAGTGAAACTTAGCCTGATTTAGAGCCTAAACCCGTGGTAATTGGCAATCATTCGCGCATGACAAAGGGCGTGAGAAGCGATCCAGAGGTGAGAGGTGCATAGGTCCCGACAGTGAGGTTAATATGTGAAGTACATTCCACAGAGGTCCAGTTACGGGGCACACCGCACAGAACAATGTCACACGCGGAAATAACGTTTGGGTCAATAAAAATATCTGACTGACAAAAATCCTGAAAATTAAATAACCCCGAATACAATTAACCACAGCAAGATAAAATAAATACACTAAGTGTCTATTAAATATATTATCAACTGCGTGGGATTCATGTTTTAAAAATACTACATACAGTTCCAATTAAAGTATGACTTAAAATAAGTTTGTTTTGATTTTATATTATACATGTATTACACTTCTATTCTGCCCCAGAAACATTGTTAACGTCTGTTAAATAGTATATTCGAATGTATAATCGGCTAGATATATTCCAATTATATATACAGTCTAATACATTTCCATTGGCCATAATTATATGTTATTTCGGAACTACATTAATGGAGGTAGACTTGGCTATTGCCATATCCATATACATGACAATTAATACGCTAGTTCAAAAGCAGGGTCTACCTAAATGAAAGTCCAATTAAGGGAAAAATAAAAAAATAAGACGGTAGTAGATTTATCTGTATATAGGATAAAATGAAAGCAAGCTAAGGTTACCCATAAAAATTGATACAAATAACGATACAACTTAAAAAAAATACATTAGCCATGGGTACAATTCGGGACATAAATACGTTTTCATTTATACAGATAGTATAAGTTGCTAAATTCGTCTTAATTGCGTAACGCACAAAATATCTGTAGTAATCTTTCGGTAATATTAGTTGTCTTTCGTATGACTGAATAATTACTACCAGATAGTCTTCCAATGTTAGCCAAAGGAACGCATTTCGTAATAAGGTATTAGGTGAGTGGGACGTTTCCTAAACAGAAAAAAAAACTATTGTCTCCATCCAACCTTTTTTATTTTGTATAATACAAAACCACAGACAATTACAGATCAAGTCACAAAAACTATTACCATTTTTTTCCAGAAAAATAAAATAAGCTTAAGGAACAATGTAAATTATCAGTAATGTAACTGTTGTATGCACCTCCTCTTATTGAGCGCGATTTTTTAAATTACATCCGAATAATCATTTATCGGCACTCAGGACGCGTACACGAGTCATAAATCCGCCGCCTCACCAATTGTGTTGGAAGTGTCCTAGAGAAGAATAGGAAATAAAGAGCAGCTGTGGCATAAGGTCACAGTTTTATTCGGCAGAGCTGTCTATTGTGTCTAGAGACAATGATGCTGCCAGGGTTAGAAGCACGCATATGTTAAACAGGCTCTCGTCACGGACAACTACACTCACATAGAGAGGCGTCTCCAGGGGTTCGTTCATCTATATAGCAAATAGATGTGCATAAATAATGCCCGAGCCGACTCTGTACACTTCAAAAAGCGGTTAAAAACAGTAACGTACACGATTCCACCGTGATCGTTTTGGCGAAAGATGTTTAAATTAAGACAAAGTTTAAGATAACACTAGTCAACTACAGTTCGATCATTCCTGTTAATCAACATGTTTCACTTATTATTAAATAAAAATTGTGTAAAACAACATTAACAGTAATATTTTGCTAAAAAATTTCGCCTATCAACCTAAGTTGTGATATATTAATCACTTATTTCCAACTAAAGTATTTGATTACAACATTAAATGTATAATGTCAAATTTCTAAAATTAAGATCGCAAATTGTAAGTAACCTGGTTGACTCATTTGATGACGTTCAGTGTGTCAACGAGAGACATGATGATTAACATTACTGAACGAACTCTTAGTTTGATTTACATCTGTATCAAGTTATCAAGAGAACTGATCATTCAGCAATGGTACATCGCCAAAGCCAGAAAATAAATAAACCAATCGTTATGATCACCAATGTTGCAGTACTAGTCCGAAGCGTTTCGAGGTTCATTGGAACTCGTTTTACATTCAAGCTGTAACAAGATGCTGTAACGAGTTAAATTAAAAGGAAAATTACACGCCCCCCGTCACGTGTGGCACACGTGGACACGCGCCTCCGCCCATTCGCACTCGTCACAAAGCCACTTCAGCGGGGGCTCGCGAATTGGGGTCGCCAACAACAGTCGTTAAGCTCTGTTAAATAAACTTCACGTCGGAAAATTATAGATGGCTCCCCTTCAAACAAGTAGCGGACTAAAGCTATTTAACCGGACTGGAGTAGCTTTTACGAACGTCACGGCGTGTGGTCATTACAGACGACCGATCGTGAATGCGCTCCACAATTGCGTGTTACCAAAGTACGCTCACTTCAGCTGCAAATTATACCACCACAATACACCAACATTTTTTACTATTACCAATTATTTCAAAACATCACTATAAACAGTGAAAGTCTAACGAAATACTAAAAATTATTAGAATTATTCAGGAAAATAAATCGTTACAGGCATTGCCTTCACATTTTTTAAAAATAAGTACAGTAACAATCGACACAAAATTATTTCAAATTCATGTTTGCTAAACATTACTCGTAGCCCTACGCACGTAATTTATGGCAATCGAAAGCGTCGCGAATTTTCTATGTATGTTAAAAAAACTTATTAATAGCGTTTTCAATCATTTTCCTCCCACTTAAACGTTACTCATTGTAATAATGTTAATAGTTTTAGTTGATATTGATATAGAGAGATTCTCGGTAGATAAAATTCTGATGTTCTTCGATCCAGAGGAAAAGTTATCTGTAGTCAAGAGTATGAACAGACAGACGTACATTAGATGTTCCGAGTATCAATCAAGTATTTTTCGTAGAAACTAACAGCTTTCGTGTTCTTCATACACGAATGAAAATATAGCACACGCTTCCTAACGTTAAGATAACCTGTTCACCCAAAGATTTGTCTACGGTGTAAGACTATTGGTAAGATAGGACTTGAGTATAGCCTATATTTTTTCTTCAATTTGTTACTTAAAACTCATTGTTCCAGTACAATCTTATTAATTATTTAACACATTTTGTTACTTTTCTTTACGATTGTAGTACGGTTACCTTTTCGCCTACAGTTGAAAAAATATTCCGTTTACCTTCTGGTAACATGACCCGCAAAAAGAAGCGCATTAATTGTAAGTTCTAGTTTCCTCTAACCGTTTTTTATAAATGTTGATATGATGTATCATGATAAAATAACTGAAGTAAAGCACGTCCTGGTGTTCCAAAGTGTTGATCAAGTACGAAGAATAAACTACTGCTCGCAAAATGTCATTTATTTATATTGAAATAATTAATTTCAGAAATACTTTTTGAAAAATCAAATTTTTCGCTGAGTACTAAACTGAAAATATTGTTTTGAACCACTATAACTATAAAGTTATTTATGTAGATAGGTTTTATAGCATTTTGCAATTGATTTATAAAATAAAAAAGCGGCAGTAAAACGTGTGATGCCTTCGTATTGTGTTAAAATTATATACTTTATCAACAAATGACTCGCAACTAATAAAAATTATCGTCCTTTCACTTTTGAAAAAAGTAGATAAAAATTCTTTATTGTAGATTAAATTGAAGACCAATAAGCATTCTTAAAAGTTTATGAACTTAACTGAAATTGTACTACACACCATGCCAAAAAATTACACCATTATATGCACTCGTGACTGAAGTCGTAAAAATTGAGGAATCCATAAAAATATCTAGAAAATGACAAGCTCTTAGGAAACATATTTTTATGTTTATGACAATATGAATGGGAACGATAAAATTAGAAGAACTATTAACCTCGGAAAGAAGAAACACAATTAATGTATTAAATTCATTTGTAAGTCGCTACACATTTACTTGTCTTTCGTGTCAGTGAACCCTACTATTTTCCGACATGCAGAGTACTTAATAATCAAAAAAATTAAAATTTGTGTGTGTGCTCCGCCTACACTTAAACCACTACTTTCAACCAAACTCCGTACACACTAAGACAAATGCCCAAGGGGTGGAAGTAAGGAGTGACGTAAAAATAGTGTGAAAACCTCTTATATTTGAATCGAATCCATTATTTAGGAAGCCATCGAGTTGACTATTGTTCATTCATCAATCTGGTTGAGTTTGAGTTTAATCCCTAGTTTTCGGTGGAGTTGGAATAAACAGCGACACTCCCGATGCCGGTAAGTCACGAGTTCAGACTCATTGGTCTGCGGGTGGGTGAGGACTTAATTATTTGATGTGGCCGTGAGATTAGTGTCGAATTAATTTACTTTCCGGTCTAATGAGAGACCGATATGAATAAATACTAAGGCAATACATGTCGGCCAGATAATTATTTTATAAACTAACATTGTGGTTTTCCTTTTGACTTTACAAACGACAATAGTAACACATATTGGGCGATTGTCAAAATGTATTCAGTTTCCTCGCAAAGATTCGAATATTTATCAAAACAATATATGTTCCAGCAGAGATAACAGATTCAGATAGTTTCAAAATCATACCTTTTTTCTTAGAAACACTAAAATATAACAACAACGTTGTTAATCCAATTAATGGAAACGATTGTTCAAAAATATATACGTTTCGAGAATAGCATGGCGTAGGAGAATACTGGGCGGAGGTGAGGTGGTGGGGGAGTTAGTTGGAGTATTGTCGTTGAGGAGAAACAGACGTTGTGAAGAAGCTACTACCATTTAAAAATATATTCATTATATTCGTTAGGAACGGAACACAGACAGTTGCCTTGTGTTCTCACCAGGCCCTGCACTTTTCATACTTCAAAACTGTTTTTTGACCTAATGAAATTGTTTCCTTGCATCAATATTTTCAGAATAGTTGTTAAACTACTAAGTTGCCGTAATAAATTTCGTGTTGAAGAGAGCTCCGGCCTTCCACTCACTATAATTAGGGAAAGTGGGCTACTGCGCATCCTATCTTGTCAGGAATAGCAAGTATCCCCCAGCTAATTATCAGTATAACACACGACGATCCGATGACATCCTCTGGCGAGGTTCACGTGGACAAACATCAAAACGTCGCGTACAACCTACGAGTTTACCAGGCTCGAATCTGGAGAAAACTTCATTCAATTTCTACAGATGGAAAACCTTCGTTCAACAATATATACATATTCAGTAGATTGGCAATTAGGTTATTATGGATGTATTTACTTATCAGTTTCACGTAACTAAATGTGTAAATTAGGAGTGATATAAGCATAGCATAAGCCCAACAGCACAATTTCTTAAATAAAGTGATTTTAAATCCGTGGCAATTTTATTCAGAGGTTCAACATGCAAAAAAATAAATAAAAAAGGCAAGCAGATACCTATAATTCCATAATTTATCAGAAAACATTACCACTTATTTTTACAAACAGTTAAAAATATTTTCTGCAGAAAATCAGTTGTAACTACAAAATTGTGGAATAAAAAATACAAAATCAAGTAAAAATTAACCATTTTCTTTAAAAAAAAATCTGACAGATTGTAGCAGGTATAAGACCTTCAATTTTTGAGGTGACGTTAAACAATTGAAAGAATTTACAGAAACTTTATAGTTCTCACTAGTCGCCCTTGAAAATTCATATACTGTGAAAGATATTTGTCCGAAATCACAGTATATGTTCAATTCCTGCTTTACACATTTATATATCAGGATGTGAAATCTAGTATTAACCTCTCCTAGCCTATTAGAAAGTGTAAGTTACTAAGGCAATGTTTTTCTAGGAAATATAAACTTCATTTCCGTTTATTGAGAAATTTAATATTTATTAGATACCAAAACTTTATTTTAATTTCAGAAAGAATATTGATCTGATTAACTATAATATGGATATATAATTGCAAGATCTGCTCCTACAATGAAGGTGAATTCAGTATTAAAATGAAAATGCTTATTATAGAGAAAGGAATATATTCTTAATGACTGTGAAAGTAACGTAGTAACGAAAGGTTTTCAATATTCCGTGTCAGAATGTCGAGGCACGCAAACGGAAAGGACGCAGAGAATCGGTATTTAGAATAAGTCCATGAAGTGAATCGATGTTGGGAAAGCCAAGTTGTACGGCAGCCAACCAGAAAGGAAGAAATCTACGTTCTGGGCCGGCACTCACACTTCCTCGCCGGCTTTCTAGCGGTACACATTGTTGAGAACTGGGTTACAAGGTAACAACGCGTCCGTTTAACTTGGCACGGAAGCTGGCCATTAGCAGCCCGGCCTTATCTCGGCCGGACGAAACAATCGGCCGTCATATGAACTACTCAACAATTATGCCATCCATACATATGCATTACACTAAATCTCAATTACATTCCCAACAATTTCGTCGATATAGGAAAATCAACAAGATAGACGATAACGTGAAAACTATATATTTCAAACACGAGATCCTTACTTCTTATTGCCTTGCATCGAACGGATTACATCTTAATTAAAATATTAATAATACTAGTGAATACTGTAAAGCCAAAATGAATCTATTTTGCTTATCGTTTTGATGTATTGCCATGAGGCGTGACAAAGGTGAATGACAGCTACTCTAAGGGCTGGTCGAGCACACGACATGAGACATCTGGTACTTCCGGCGTAAGTACAGTCCATGGCATAATTTCATCATCCTCAAAAGTCCGAAAACTAAAGGAAAATAATTCTGAAAGATACGCTGAACCTCCAGCTCACTGGTTTGTGTTGAGGGATCCCGCCCACATACAAAACGGTAGAAAGGAATGGTCACAAACGCTAAGGTCAATACGGTTTCCGCTCAATTTAAACCGAATAATATTTTCCCAACAAAGATGGAACTGACACAAGTGGCCGAGCCGATATATCTCTCGGAAATAACCAGAAATTGGAACAGCGCGTCTCTTGGCCACGGAGATGACAATGCGTGGAGAGGGTGCCTGGAATTTATAATCATTATCTCCCGGAGAATTTCTCAGGCGAAACATCGACGAATAAATACACTCAATTGGGAAGAACTGCTAGTAGTCGACAGAAAAATAAAAACTTTATTTTTAATATATTTATTACATGCATCTCCGAAATAGAATTTGGACCATAACCAATTATGTCAACTATGTTAATTCAACGAAAAACTGATCCGAAAAAGAGTGAAATACAAAGCAGGTAGCTAAATGTGGGAACATAATAAAAGACTATCAGCGATTGGTTTCGCTTCTCAGCACTGACCTAAAATCGGAAGATGTCTCCAATTACTTGAAATGGTAGAAGCATTAAAGCGCGCAAACCATAGTGCGAAGTATTCTTAGAAAAAGTTAATTACGCAGTAAAACCTTGTTTTGAGCTCGTGCCTTTTGTCTACTTTACGACATCCTGTGCTGACTGGAAGCTAAAAAAGGGTTATGAGTTAGGATATGCACAAACCTAGGTTATGGAAATACAACAGACAATCGAAATGAGCTTTGCCCGAACTAAATCTATTATGCTGCCATTTCCAGTTAAAAATAAAAATAAAGGAATCATGCCCATTGCTGTATTTGCGAAGGACGGTCGAGCGATTAGCATGCAGTGCAAGAAAACCTAACACTGCACCAGACTGAATACAATAAACAGAAGGTCAAAATAATATAAAATAACAATTTCACTGACAAAGTATTTATTACTGCTTTTAAAACATTTTTCTTGGTGTTTTTAACCATAAATTTAACTTTGTTGTTTTCGTGGTGGTATTCAGCCCCATGCTAACCTATCTAGCGCAAGCCATTTCATTTCCGCATAACTAGCACATCCAATATCCTCATTAATATACTAAGCGTATTCCATCCTTTGCCTCCCTCTTCTGTTCTCACCCCACACACGTCCCTCCAATGCTAATTTTATAAGACCCTCCCAAGTAGCAGAATTCTTTAACTTCCTTCAAAATAGCCTTTCCCAATCTAACACCCTTTGTTATTCCACAGTTTCCCGTACTACTCTCAATTACTTTGGGCTTCCCTCTATTTATCCTCATATCGAAGTCTTTCTCCAGGACATTGTTCATGCCATTTATTATGGTTCCTAAGTCTTCTTCTGAGTCCCCTAATACTATAATAGCGGCAAAGCGTAGGGTTCTTATTTCTTCTCCTTCAGTATGATTCCTTTTTAACTTTCTTTATCGCCTGCTATATTTATATATATATATATATATATATATAGGTTAAACAGCATGGGTGACAGACTGCGTCCTTGTCTTACTCTTTTCTTGATTTTTGATTTCTTTTCTTGATCTTCAATTCTAATTACTGCTGACTGCCTTCTGTAAGAGGCTATGTATAAGCATCCTTTCTCGATATTTTATTCCTGTGCTCTTCAAAATTTTTAATAGTGTGTTACAGTTGACATTATCGAACAATATTTCGTAATCTACAAATGCCATGAACGTAGGCCGGTTTTTTCTTATCCTGTCTTCTAAAATTACACGCTACCTGGGATTAAAACTTGACTCAAGACTGACGTGAACACCCACGTAAGTTCTGTTGTGCGAAAAACACGTGATCACCTGTATCTCCGCAAGCACCTCTTTGCAAGTCAATCTATTCCTCTAAGAACAAAGAAGAGTACATATTTAGCTCTCATTCGACCAATCTGGCAATACGTGCGTGTAATTTGTCTTTAGCATCCAACTTTCAAATCAAAAGAATCCAAACGATCCAAAATAGAATCCTTCGGCTCCTTGGTACGTCAGAAACATTAACTCACCCCGAGACTTGGGTATACCTGATGTTACTCAAGTTTTACAAACTACATAAATTCGTCACCACCAACGTCTGAGTAATCACTCCAATAAGCTCTTGCCATAAATTTACTACAATCATCCGTCACAAAAAGCAGCAAGAAGACTAAAAAGAAAAAAGACATTCTGACCTAATAAACGATTGACTTTTTCCCGAAATTGTATTATCATTCAGCATATGATATGTAATATCAAATCATTGTTTAATAATATTGTTCACCCATTAATGCACACTTTTTGCGGCCTACCGATGGGTGGCTACCGCTACACGTTTCAGGTTTTCCTTTTATTATTATTATTATTACTGTATACCTCATATTATTCGCACAACTATAATGTACCAATATATGTACAATAAAGTTACCAATATATTAAAAATAAAGTCAAAATTGCTTCCCTTGTCGGTACATTCTTCCTAAAACCAAACTGATCTTCTCCTATCTCGCATTCTATTTCCATCCCCCTATGTACTATTTCCGTTAATATTTTGCACGCGTGAGATACTAAACTAAGTGTCCTGTGCTGTTCGTATCTATCAGCCCCAATCTACTTCAGTATGGATATAATCATGTTTTTACTAAAATCTTCTGGTATTCTTTCTTTTTTAGTAGATTTCGCAAACTATCCTGAACAGCCATGATATTGCTTCTTCAGACGACGATCTTATCAACTCTCGTATAATAGAATAAATTATTGACAATCTGGGTGAAGTGATCCTCGTGTGGGACTTGGGTTCATATTACATTTATCGTGAAATAACCATTTATTAATTGACTCGGGAGGACTTAGAATTCGGAATGACTTATGGGTCATTTTCAAAAAAAGTTGGTTATGTCGGTTATTTGTTTCGATAGATTCGCGAAAACTTGACTTAATCGAATCGTTTGTGGTATCAGTATGAGTTTGAAACAACAATCGTAGAATTAAAAATTATATTGCATTCATGCATTGCCTGAATTATCATATATAAAAATAAACTTTATTGTATTACGACATGGTTTTTATAGTCATGCATTTTTTTGTTATAAAATTATGCTCTTTCTCCAAATACTGTTTTAGGCTTTTGGTTGATTATAAATAAATATTTTGATTCCTTAGCTATGGAAATAAATTAATTTATGACCAGTAGTCACGGATTTCAGAATTTTTATTTTTTGTAACAAAATTGGGAAAATTATCATATTGAATTATTTCTGAGGTAATGAAAGATGAAATATTCTAAATTGAACCCCTCACTAACTATTAATCGTGCATGATAAGGGATGGAGTGTGTATGCAACAAAATACAAGAAAAAAACAATAAATTCAAAAATAAAATAATACTTGTATTTGTATCGTTTTATTACATTTCAGTATTCTACTTCAAATTCTTTCGGCACAAAAAGTTTATTAAATTCATGATGCATGTTACCGCTTCTGGTCACATGTCTGATAGGTAACATGTATGACATTTTAACTTTGATATGGGATTGTACATAAAATATAAATAAACTAGCCAATTTCTTAAATGTAGTAAGTGTAGCCTAAAAGTGGTCTTAAATAATCTACTTCGTAAAAATAATAATGGAGTAATAGAGTATTCAATGATGGTAACATGCATGTCGCTGAATTAAAATACGCTTTTGCAAATGCGGGTACATGGTAATGACACATTTTTCTGCCATTACTAGAGACAACTGTTAAATGTTCATATTTTTACTAAAATATTTTTAAAGAAACGATGAGTATTTATTGAATGATAACTTAGACCACCGTCGAGGTAATTAATGTCTTCAGAAACCGAAAGTTTTAATGTTTTTTTTTTCACCGCCTACCTACTGAGACATTTGAATTTCGTAGTATTTTGCGACAATTATTCTTTAAAACGAGATTACGATTATCGAAAAATTTTAACTTAATGGATATAAAAATTATTATGAGACGATAATTGATTTGTCAACTACTTTTGCGTTCGCCAGACGTAGTCCCGGGTTGGGGACAAATCGTTATGTTTTACTATTTGCCTTAATTTCAAATGTGAATATTTGATGGGTGAAAGCCTCTCTGGTTTCCAGTCGTCGACGGTTCGCGACGTTTCGACGACATTCCTAGTCATCCTCTTCTGGTTTTCATCCATTCTCTACTCCGGGAAAACTTTTTCTCTACTATGGATACTTTAAAGTTGTTCTGACACAATGGCCATATATTAATTTGTATTATAAGCAGAAAGTAATACACTTAACAAGTCACATAAGTTTTGTTTAATTTATTTTATACGATGAAAGGAGTACAAAAGGTTTACTTAAACGAGTCCTTGAATAGTGAGATGCCACCTGAGTGAATCATAGAAACGGAGCATCCCGAAGGTCTAGACGGTACAGCGAGTAGTGGAAACGTAGTGGCCAGAATACGTTCTGTACACCAACATGTATCGTACGAGTGTTTTTCGCTAACTTGATTATTTTTAATGTTTATTTTCTTTAAGACTTTCTACTTTTAATTGTTGTGTAACTCCCACCGAGCTGAACTGAATTGTATCTAATAAATATTGATAGTAAAACGTGAAGCATGGTATAAATGGACAGTTGGGCAGAGCGCCAGTGCAAGCGAGCTACTGGCCTTGAACTTGTAAAACATAGCAGCAGCAATTAGCATGCCAGCTTCTATCAACATCTGCTACTCATGCGGTCCTTAGGCAACAAGACGCAGGTAAAAATAAATATGGCACTGGATTCAATCGCTGCTCGGTTTACATCGGAGCGTCGTAATCGAACACGCGATTAACTAAATGGGACGACCTCGGCGTCTGTTTGATGGACGCTTCAAACATGAAAGACCTCGCATTAAAAGCAGTGGATAAGTGGTCTGTAGAGAACTTCTGGCTCGCTTTGACAGAGGCGTGTGTTGACCTCGTTACGAATCTGTAGTCTCCACTGCGCAGACAGAAACAGCGTTATTCCAGTCGAGGTGCGCCGGACTGTGAGCATTCCTGAGTTCACAAAGGACCTGATTTACACGGAACGGTGGTGTTTTTTTGGCAAAGAGCTCAAAATGAACGGTCATTCACACGGAGACATCTCCAATAGTGCGTTCTCTCTTTCTATCTGCGATGGAGGTTACACTACACGGTAGTGTTGCGCCACAGATCGTCAGGTAGTAACTGACGCCGCGGGTAGATGGCAGGACAAACGTCAAAGATGCGACGTCGCGTCGGTCCGTGCACCGCTGCGTTCAAATCGGCGTAAATGGCGAACACCGTTACAACTCAACAACGAATGCTTTGTATTAACGCGTTCAACCTTAACTTTAAGTCCTATTGCACGTAAGTGTCCGTTTTCGTAACCTCTTTGAGAAAACAGTGCACCATGGCCAAGAGTTGAATTGACTTCAAAGAATAAATTAAAATAAGTCTTGATTTCTAACTCTTCAGTAACAAAAAAATCCATTCAAGAGATATTTTTGTGCACATTGTAGTTTCAGAAATCCAGACGATATACAAAATTCCGTGGGAAAATCATTTTGTAAAAATCTTTGTCAAATATCTCACTTAAGACGGTACAATTTTATATTTTTCTAGCTTTGACATTACTTATGTGTACAAGATATGATTACTATCAATGACAATATCGGGTTCGTCTGAAGTAATAGAACAAGTTCACAATTCGAAGATAAATGTTTAAAAATCATCATCCGATTTGATGAATATTTTGAAGAAAAAAAAGTTAATTTTGTAACAAAGGAAAATGCTATTTTTTTTAGATAACTCAGAGGTGCCTTTGAGATTTACGGAAATGTCTATGCTGTACAATTTCGTATAATCGCTCAGTACAGCAAATTCTCACATTGTGGCGACTCGTCTTCCCATTCAAATGGAAAGTTTCATGCGTGTTAACAATCCTTTAATTATATTGCTGTTGTTATTGTGCGCAATTATATGATAAGGGCGTCTATAAAATATTTAAGTAGAGTGGATACCCAGGCAACGCTAATATAGCTAATATACCCAGCAACCGTGATACCTTAGCGTAGGTTAAAGAAAAAAAAAACATTACTTGATCAATAGGACTATGTGAGCAGGTAATAAAGCGAGAAAAAAATGCATACTTAATTTAACCTGGTCCACAGCGTTCTTAGAAGCATAGGTCGGCTGTACGTTGGTTGATCGGAGAAGAAATGGCCTGGTTTGAAATCAGCTCACTTAGCCATGCAACTCGAAGAGCTGATCATCAGGAGTTATAGAGCTTGCAAACATGTACTTTGTCGCAAAAATCTGATGATTGCTCGTTTATTGCGGCTCACAGTCCGACACTACAGGCCTAGAAATGCCGTGAAAAGACTCAAGCGGCAAATTAGAGAGTGCAAGCTGGAAGACACAGAAAGCGAGGGCCACGGATGTATTTAACAGTAAAACAGCCTGTGTTCGTCTTCAGGGAACATCAGGTACATCAATTTAGAGAAAAAGCAGTCGGTTTCACAAGCCACCAATTTACTTCGCTCAGTTCAGTCACAAAGAGAAGACTGTGAGTAGCTATTATGCATCCAATTGTTGATCACAGGAAAACTATTGGAAGATGATACAAACCGGTCGAATTTCACATTTGCACACGCAGTATGGTTCAGGTGAAAATTTCAATTGAATTGGATTCGATGAGCAAATATGCTGGCAGTTCAGATTCTGGAATTATAATTCGTTAGAGAAGTAGAATATGGAGAAATGGCAATCGTCGTCCTCCTCGCGATCGCGTGGTGAGCTTCAAGCACAACGTAGGCCTAGTGCCTAGTACACGTCCATCTTAAAGATTCAGCAACGGCAGCGCCGTGACACGCCCAAGTCGCGTTGTTGCGCATGGACGCGACACGTGTCCTCACTACAGTATATCCATCCGGGCTACGTGCCGCATGCCATCACGCAGGACACTCAAGACATGGCTCATATAATAAACTCGTCATATCCCATTAACAAAATATTGACATCTACGATCGAGAAAACACACTACAGGATCATACCCTCATTTCATTTGGTCACCCATCCTAGTAGAAGTATACACCGTTCAACAGAAAACTTTGGCATGATAAGATTAAAATATAATAAAAAGGGGGGAAGACTAGAGAATACTGAGAAGTAAAGCGGAAAAGAGAATATATAAGAAATATATTGCATTAACAATGAGCCGATATAACATACAAATGTGACAAGTCTATTATAAAAATGACAATGGTTAAATCCATCTAACGAGTAAAGGCAGTTCAATAGAGAAATAAGGAACGAGTCAGAATTTCTATGAACAATCCATAATGTTTGGTGCGAGGATATTTAATGTTAAGATTATTCATAGGCATGATTCGTAAGATCAACGACCTTATCCATTTTGTTTTAAAAAAACTAAATATTCAATAACAAGCACAAGTGAAGTGCTGAAGACTACTGGAGCGGACAGTCAAGATTACGTCATGGCAGAAGCCACAGAAGGTGTGATAAAAAACAAAACAGATCTAGAAGAAAAGCTTCTCGGGTTTCCACCTAGGTAATATCGTAGAACATCGACGTTATCGCTGCCACCATCTTCCAGGTTGGAAGACGTCTTCAGCCTGGAAGACGATGGCAGTGATAGCCGTCAAAACGTCGATGTTCTACGATATTTCCCGGGTGAAACCCGAGAAGCTTTTCTTCATTCAATTCATGGGGAAAGCCTTAGATCTTTAAAACACGCCACTGTAGTTCTGCGCATGCAAAAAATAAATAAAACAATAGAAAAGTAGCACACCATATGGTATTGTAAGAGAAAAGAAACACTTTCTATGTATAAATTAAATTAATGAAATGTTTTAAAGAAGCCTGTTTTTTTTAGTGGAAATTATGGCTCACTGAAAAGAGTAATATGAATTGATGTTTTGATACAAAATTTTCCAAAACAGTAATATCTTTATTGGGAAACAAATACTAGTTTCGTTAATGAGTAACAATCCCAGTAAAATCCGTGATGTGATCCATATTTTATGGATGAAACTTGGATAACCGAGCAAAGCGATTAAAGAAAAGTGTTGAACAGATGACAATGAAATATGCCTTTCTTCCCCGTTAAGAAAACGAAAACGTCCGATATATTTCCACGCAGGATGTTTGGCGAGTAGGTGGATTAAAGCGACTCCAATGGTATTTCAAACTAAAAATGAAGATTAACCGATAGGATATGAACAGGGCAGCGTTGAAAAGTCTCTCTTATTCACATTAATTCCACTTCTTCCTTGCGGTGTTACAATAATGATGGACGACGCATCATATCAATCGAGGACAAAAGAAGAGGCGCCAACTTCATCAATGACTTTAAGCTGACATGATACTTTTCACCCGATATTGGCTATTTCGTTCAATTATAGACCGTTTGATATCATTTGATATTTATTAAATATATTAAACAAAATGTCAAATAAATTAAGTCGGGATTCGATGCACAAAAGTCCCTACTAATACTCTGCACACAGTGCTGCTACCTGTGACTCTGACATCCAAGCCGCAATAGCTAGTTGACAGTGCCATAAAATAATATAAAAAGTGTCGCTACTTCGTTTTTCGTAATGCAATATAATATGCAAGAAATGTCACGTTAAATATCCTCTTTATGGCTTATTGTTAACAAACTTACTTATGCTTCACTCCATGATCAACTTTGGCGGGCAACGAACAGAAAGAGTCAATGCGTCTAAAAGCCAATAAGTTACTCTCATTAAAGTGTTATCTTTATTAAAAATGACATATTAAGACATTGTACTGCAGAAGACGAATAAAGCAAGAGAATGTAAGACAGAACGGAATTATATATTAGACACAGAAAGAAGGAAAGATTCCACAAATCAGTTACTGGGTACACAAAAAGTAGGTAAATCGCATGAAAGAACTCATCCAACGACGGCCTTGAGTCGACAGGAAACCCACAAAACGAGTGTAATGACAATTTAGATAACTTGGCTTGGAGCACAATGGAGCAGCTGTTGACCGTACAAGGGCGGGACGAGGATGAATCACCTTAGAAGCATGTATAGCATCCTTCACACCATTTCCTAACCTTTACGATGCAACGTTACTAAAGGTAGTGGTGCTCAGACACCTGTGCAACTGATTCGATGCCATTCTTTAGTCTCATCAACATTCTAATTAAGTTTTCAGCCATGAACATAACTTGGGGCATATACCGAGTAAATCGAATACGACTTCAAGGAATAGGACGGCATAGGACGACTGATACTCTCCCTAATGACAATAAAGAATAACTTTCGGCTTCTGATAATAGCAAAATTTCTGCCGGTATAAAGTCGTATACATTAGAGTACATTAGGAAAATTTCAAACTGCTCGACAATTATCAACTTTTGAACAAAGAATAGTTATTTTGCACTAGCTTTAACTAAAAAATGTAAGTATTTATATACTGTAGAATGACTTCGTTTTTTTTTTGACTTTTCGGATTAACGACCCTCAAACAACGGCTTCTCGTGAAAAATAATCTGCACCTACCTATTAAAGTAGCAAGGAAGTGTAACTCTCGTAGCGTGTGCACATTCATCTGGAGATCATGAATTAAATTTGGTGATAGGAATATCGTAACAACTAGGAGCGTATAAAAATGTTAAAATTCATTCAAACACTAACTTAATGGACACTTTAATTATTTTAAGACTGGTTTTTCAACGAGTTTACAGTGTAGTTGGAAACACATTTCTAAAATAAAAGAATAATAAACAATTGGCACGTAAAGTCATTTTGTCATTTAAGTGAGTGAGAACTCAACAGTGGCGAAATAAAAGCAACGCCCAGCCTCCAAACGTAACATCTTTGTGTCAACCAATAGCTCAAGGTGTCTTAGATGCTATAAAAAGCATATCGTCGTATTCTCTTAAGGTCTATAATACAACATATGGAAGATGGAGAGATTTTTGCAAGTCATGAAGAAGATAAGTCTGAAGGAGGTCGCTTATTGGATTAATGAAGCCCGACAGGAAGTTGGAGAAAGCGCCTTAACCCGATCCTACAAAAATTTACAAAATCCATCAACTATCATGCAAGGAGTAAAAGCGTTGAAGATTCTGATGTCCCAGTTATGAAACATATTCCTCGTTGTGAAGACGCCGACATCCAGACGAAGGAGACTGATTGTCACTAAACATCAATAATCGGATGGGGTTATTATGACAATTATTAACGATATAAAAGAAGATCATGAAGAGGATAGTGATGGAGGAGAAAGTGATGATAAATTTATGGACCAAAACTGACCGACTCAAAAGCTATAGAAATGGGCAGAAGCGCATGATATCGTTTTTGCTTGAATCGTTGGCGAGATATAGCTGACAGAAAAAAATGTCAATAGGGAGAATAAAGTCAGATAACAAATTTAATTAAACATTTAACATCAGTGAATAATTAAAGGTTATGAAACATAAATAGTTATTTTACTATTATTTATAATGATTCAAATTACGTAAATACAATTATTTTATGCATTTCGAAGTATCCAGAAAACTGCAAGTCCTGAACATGTCGGATAACCGGACTCGACTGTAATGTCAATTTTTGGCAGATATTAAAGTATGAGGCAGACTTTCTGTAGAGTAGTGGTCAACGTAACTGCTTCACATCACAGAGGAAGGTCTTGGAGTGTCTATTCAAGAAAAATGGCGATCCCTATAAAAATAATATCTTCAAAGCAATTGGTACGGACCTCACGAATAGAAATGAACAGCAGATTCGTTAACGCATCTATGGATAAGTGAATGTTTATTGCAGTGATTTATGACAAACCAGTCATATACTGTTAAATGACACTCAATAAGTGACATTTCCATAATTAACAGCGCCACCCGGGGAACGGAAATTCATCATTCATTCCTTCGAAATTCGCACTTTAAAATCCCATTTCCGTAACAATCCATATCCATACTTCATGTAAATTCCATCTTCATTTTAACATATAAACTTATATTTGTTCTGTATTCCATCATTTCATCTCCGATTCCTTCAAAGCTTTTCCAAAAAACAAGAAAATAGAAAACTCAAGCTTTCTTCAAACGTTGACATTATATCAATTTGATTCAACTTAAGACTGAATACCAGCATATGCAATAACGATGAATGGAATCATGTAAAGCAAGTTCACTAGCGTGTTGTACGTCCTGAGCAAGTGATTCAGGCAGTGTGGCGAAACACGCAGGCTTAGCCGATTAGCAGAGAAGGTGACACAGTCAACAGCTTGAAAGGTTTCTACACAACCTGCTACATACAAATTCGCCTCACTTTTATTCAGAATAAAGGACGTAATTCATGTTCACTTCCTATACAGTCGTCAAATTGACTGGCGTCATCACAAGAAATATATTTCATGCATCAGAAGCCAGTAGACATGCACTAAATGCAAATCAAGTTTAATATCAAACATTTTAAACGACGCATGATTTTCTCAATTTTTCCACAGTCGTCATTTAATGTATATATATATATATATATATATATATATATATAATCTTGCACTTGTGTACGTGTAGACTTATTAGGTCAAGTTCAAATATTGATAGTGGAGAGAGAAAAGCGCATAAAATGACAAAACATCAGGATACACGTGTAATCTAAGATGACATCATCGACTGCCCAAGCCATGTTACACAACCGCAAGCTTGAAAATGTTTCGTGAAATACTCTGCTGATTAAGCTCTTTGTCTTCACGTGAATTTGTACTACGCCAACTTTGAGAGAAAGGCTAGCGACAACTGAAGCTCCATTGCAATTTTCTCTATTCCCATTAAAGTATTAATATCAAAGCTTTCATTTTTTATGACAATTTCTAAACGCCTGAAAAATATGTAAATATTTTCACGTAATTATCACTCTGTATACTAATCAGTCATCTTGGCGATACACACAAAATTATTCACAACACAATTAAAACGCATGATTCAGTACGCTTCACACTATAGACATATCGCGTGCCTATTCAGCAAGTTTGCAACACGCAAACTTTAGACTTTACAATTATGAAGTTATTAAGAGTTTCATAATTAAAATAATGTCATTTCTGAAGGATTCGGTTCAAAATTCGTCGTACTAAGCTTTAGTGAAGTGACGCAAATGTCCCAGGATCAAGGTTCCACAGCATTGAGCAACTGCTACAGTGTTTTTACTTCCGAGTTTCTCTGAGAAAAAAAATGTTTGAAGTCCAATAACGACTTCATTTGTCAAAACATCGATTAATCTAAACCTCATTTAATTTATTTCTCAATTTAATTCATTTAGAAAGGGAATGGGAAGCTCTTGAAGTTCAGCTCAGTGTCATTAAAAAAACTCAAGAGTTCAACAAGAAGTGGTCTGAATAAACTGTATGGAAAACATTAAATTTACATTAAAAAAAACAACTTAAAGGTAGACATAAGTGAAATAGCTATGTGAAGCCGCACGCATTGCCGGAAGTGAGTTTGTGATTCACGCTTTGATGACTCACGTAAGAAATCGATTCCCCCGACCACGGCTACCTGGCACGACCTCCCTCACCCACTATCTCTCTCCTGCACACAAGTAAATTATGAAAATGACTAGGGTCAAATTACCGAATGTAAATAAATTAATGTCGTTGTTATTTAAATAACGCAAGGAATCCAACAAACCTTCACACGGAGCGTTTGTATTAGGGCGACTCATTATTAGTAGAAGCAAGCGCCATTGTAAAATATATTGGCGTATAAACAGTGCAAAGTGACATATTGGGCTGTAAAAAGATTAACTTCAGCAACCATGCTCAATTTCTGACGTACCTAATCTTTAGTTTTTCGGAGTTTCGAACTGTCACCGATTACAAATGCTTTATTTGACCCAAGTTCCAAGCAACTGGGTGAGCATTCTGTGGTTCGTTCTAATTTTTCATATTTCAATTGAAAGATCGTGCACAACTGACACATCTCAGATATACTCCAAACAGAACTATTTTTAACATATTTGGATAAATTTTAGGAATTCCTGAAGGATCTTACAGATCTACAGATTGGATAAAGTTTAGTGAATTCCTAAAGTTTCTTAGTTACGACGGAAAATTAGTAATCCTCTAACGAATAGAACTCGTCAAAGAATGTAGTGGAGATTTCTCTCTGTTAGTCGCAAACTAGATTTTACAACGCCGCTATATTCAACACATTTCTCTATATTGAATGTGATGAGACATAATTTTATCTAACCATGTATATGTTTGAGGCGTTACGTACGCTCTATGCGTGACGGTACTAACGCGATCTCAATCAGAGAGAAAGCATCTTCCACAAATCGTACGTGTCGCAGTTCTTCATATCACCTCGTTACAATATTTTTGTAGGAACTCAAATGACATCGGTCAATTTATCAGATATGTATACATAACACTTTACTAGATTTGATAGAAGGCAAGATATTTAAAGGACTGTGAACGAGAAGTTGGGTGACGTTATTCCCAAAATAAGGGTACTTTAAATATTCGTTATTTTCACACAGTTGAAATGGCCATTTTGCCGTGTTTCATCGATGTAACTATATATTTCAAAGGTAGCCAATACAGAGTTTTTATTTAAAAAATCCTGTATAATCAACATTAAAATTTGCCAAATCAAGGGAATTGATTAGCGATTCTTTTCATAATGTTTTGCATGTGTTAGACGAACCTCGATACAAATATTATATATATATATATATATATAATTTTCCTTACGTTACTATATAAGAAAATAAAGTTGAACAAAAATGTGAAGAGGGTCTCTTGTTCGGTGTGCAATGTTTTGTGGCGTATAAAGGTAGGGTGACGGATAACAAGAGGTTCTAAGAGGCGGGAAGAGGAACTGGCGTAGACAAAAGATCCGCTAGTCCCCAGGAGGCGTGACAGCTATTGTCTGTAAATTAGCATCCCATGGCCCGGTTCCACTGCGCTTTTTGCAGTTTGTAGCTGAAGACAGGAGACAGAGTGCCTCTTCTAGAGTTTCCGTATCAGCGTCTGGATGAACAAGCTAATGGGAGGGAAAGGTCAGAGGAGAGTGCATTCGTCCATATCGCCTTTTCTCGGTCGAGTGCTTACGAGCAGACATTTTCTATTATCAGTTTGAATTTAAATAGCTTTGCTTTAATTGCCTACTAGGTGCCAGAACTACAATTACATAGATTTTATTAAATCTGAAAAGCGCGTACAATGCTAGTGAAAATAAAGTTCAAATTCTATGACATACGAGTAATTTTGCAGAATTACAGACAACTGTGTTCCCCTCTCAAAATCATGCCTATCAAATCAAAGCTAAATGACACTATTTTTTTTATAAGACTGCTAGAAATTACTCCACAGGTTTCCAAAATATAGATAAAAATCTGTTTAATTAGATTACTTTCAACAATACTGTCCCTTAAAATCATGTTATAAATTCTCTTAACCATATATTTGCGCCTTTACTTTACAACTTTATGTGCAACGCTTACGAAGTCATCCGCCTTTCTAATTCAGCAATAGCGCTGTAATAACTCGACACTTGCCAAGAAAATTTCCGCAGAGTTTAATCGTATTATATTTCTTTTTGGATTATAAATGTTATATTGTCAAATTGGTGTTTTCAATTGCACCTCGTTAATAGTAAAATCAAATAGTAAATATTACAGGTTGTAAATTTATGGACGACATTTCTTATCTCTGAGATAGCCTTGGGCAACTTGAGGCAAGCGCGATATTACGTATAACATCATTAAAGTTCTGCACGAGCTGATTTCAAATGCAACTAAACAGTAAACTGTAGCTGGATATGCGACGGTTTTATTAAATAAATTATGACTATTTAATTTTTAAGAAAATTTTGTTCTTATGCAGTTGAGAAACTCCATTTATAATGTTAAGATTTAGTTGACTCAAAATTCAGAAATGCAGAAATGTTCATAACTTCAGTCAAATTAAAGATAAGTTAAATTCGACGTGCTGTGGAGTAGTGTAGAGGTCAGCGTTATAGTCTCGTTTCACAGAAGGTTCGAAATCCCGGGTTTGAATCCCGGTACGGGCAGCATGCATGTCTCTACAATGATAGAGAAACCCGTGGTTAAGACGGAAGTAAAATCGACGACTGGCCACGTATTACTCCCAAAGAGAAAAAGAAAACCCAAAAGTGTCATGTAAGATGACAGCCGGACAGTATTCTCGCGTGATACTCTGGGCCTGATCGCGGTTAAAAGGAAGAGAGAGAGGCAAGTAAATACGAGAATTGAAGCGTACAATGGTGGAGTCCCGAATTTCACGGAACAGCTCTTTCTATAAATGAGGCATATCTTGAGCCGAAAACCATTGCTATTGAAGATATTGAGCCTAAGATGATACAGTGCAAAATATTCTTTGTTAGTTTAGTGAAGAAAACGGTAAAAATATGAATGGTGTGTAATCTCAAACGCTCTATGCCGATGCCTGTAGCGAGACACGTCTCTACACAGGAAACTGCGACGCCCATTTTTTTAAGCGGCCCTGAAGCTGTGCTAGTTCATGCATGACTCGAAGTCAATTCTATTCAAACTTGCGTCATCTGCACAACGAGCACAAGACCTTGAAAAACTCAAAATGGGACGGATAAGATTCTAATTATAGGCCAATATTGTTCCAAAAGATGTATAGAATTTAAACCGTAATATTTACATGTCCCGAACAAAGTTCTGAACTTTTTAGCCCAGATAGGTAGATAACACCTTTAAGTTTTCTACTACTCTAATTAGATTAAGGAGGATGTGCTAGTTATGCGTAAATGAAAAGGCTTGCGCAATATAGGTTAGCATAGAGGATTGCATCAGACCAGACAGGATACCACAACAACAACAATAATTGTGGGAGCCATTAAATTTCTGAAATAATTTCAATAAGTTAATGAGGAATCATCTCATTTGCCGGACATAAAATACAACATACATAAAGAGAGATTTAATACTATTACGCAACTTATACTTTGCAAGTTGTAACAATATGTTCAGGTAACAACGACTTCGATGCGCTCGAACGAAACCAACGCGACGATGGACTAGGTGGAGAATTAGTCTGTTGTGTAATAAAATATCTGGACAGTAAGGTTCTATTACCTTTAGAAATAAATATTAGTACTTATTTTAAAACAGCTCCCGTATTAGGCACATTGAGTGGACAGTAACTTCTGTGGACAGGAAGAATTACTTGATTCACCGCGGGAGTTAGTTGACCTCGGCTATTGCGTGTGCTCAATCAGTACGTAAAACAGAAGCGATTCTACCTCAGAAAAGCAAGGGAAAGTTAGTGCAATAAGAGTTTGCGTTTAGAAAAATGTATAGTACATTTTTAAGGAAATCTGAATAAGTTGAGTATTACATTAAAGTTATTTCCAATTACTGTCATTTGTTTGTCTGATTTTTCTTGGTTTCTAAAGAAAAGTAATAAACTGAGTATTGGATGTAAGCAGGTGGATCCAAATAAACTAGTACGTAAACAACGTGAAAAATAGGAAGGTGTGGGAGAGGAAATAAACGGAAGATATATTTTTGAACGGTTTTATTCTCAACGTGTTACTAAAGAACACAAGGTTGCCGTCTATCGCTCTGCCGAAGTCAATTTATTAGTAGTTAACATTCACAGAAAGAACTCATGAAATGTGCATCGATTTATGTGACACACTTTAGTTATTCAGTCGTTACAATTAAAAAAAATATCGAAATATGTACACGAGATGTGATTCCCTACAGTTGTAGAAAAAATAAAATTTCGGAGAGTTTATGGAAGGAATACAGAAAAGAAGGAAGGTCCCCTGCCCTCACTAATAATTAGCATAACATCAAAAATATTGCTTGGATAAATATTAGTAAATATGAATTAGTTCTGGAACTCGTATTACTATATAATAAATCACATTAATGTGGCGAAGAGACGATCAATGCTTTTAAACAATATACAAACTGTACTTCAATATATTTGTCGATAATTTTTGCAGCTTTTTTCTATGGGACGTGATATTACACTTTTTTTTTCTTTTTGTGTGCAAAAAATGCATTCAAGTGAAACAAAGACTCGGCAATGTAATGTTTCAGAGCAGGGATGAGCAACCTGCGCCGCAGCACCCGTTTTCAAAATAGTTATGTTCATAATGAAAACAATTAAAAGAAACAGTCGACATAATATAAATGGCGTATGCTTCGAAAACAACTTGCCATTTTCTGTGTCATCTAGATCTGGAAATATAGGCCAATTGATTGCGAAGAAGCAATACCAAACTTCTCAATAAAATTTGTTTCCAAATATCACCCATGTAAATATCGTTTGCTGCTTTTTTTACAGTACTGTATTTCCATAATTATTTGTTTTTCTTTATAGGGTACTCGATTTGTTAATTTTGTTAAGACATAATATGTCTCATCTATTACTGTTATTTGTTTCGTTTTTCTTATATGGTCCGTGTAAGATATTTAAATTTGAAGTTGTGCCGTTCTCACAAAATGTTGCTCATCCCTGTTTTAGAACAATGTAGCAAATTGACCATTGAAGAGGAGAAAAGTAATGGGAAAATGAATCAAGGGAAAAGCAGAAAATAGAATATGTTCAAGATATGCAAAGGTTACTTCCACATAAGGAAAGGGACGTTAGCGCCACGATCAAACAATTGAAAATTTAGTTTTAAAAGATACGAAACGCCGTGTACTCATTTAGTTATTGAGATAACGAAATGTTTACTATGTAATTGCAGTGCGTAAAACGAAAGTGAGCAAGCACCTGGCGAACGCGTTCCCACGCTACGAGCGACAGAGAAACCCACTTCCCGCCAACACCAAACCAACAACATCACAAAACAACTCACACTGCTGCCAGCTTTCTCATATATTCGCCAGAGGAGCCTAATCGAGGTCAGGGCCGACGGATTCAGATGGAGAAATGCAGCAAGATGAAGAAAGCAATCAGCACAGATTTAAAAGAATAACGAAAACTGCATGCTACATCTAAAAACAGTAATACTTTAAAACTAATTCCCAATAGTTAAAGACAGTCAGTTTGTGAACCTGACTACATGTACATATCAAATATATCTTATTTGGCCCATGGAGCAATGGCACTACGTTTTCCATGGAATGCTGTATCTGCACTTAAAAAAAGAAAAAAGAGGTCCACTTGCCTGCCTATACTCTCCATTGTCGCACGAATTGAATGATGATGCATCTCGCTTTTCAATTCTCATAATTTGTAATCGAAGCCGGAAGTAATGTATAACATATAATCTAAAATATCGACTTTTTTGTTGCATAAGTTATAAAAAAGACGGTTGTTTAATTTTTAATTCTCAAGAGGGATGGAAGATCAAAGGAAAAATTGGAATTAGATTCTAGATGACCGGGAAATTATTTAACTCCCTAGTGACACTTTTACTCTTAAATGAAGCGAAAGCTACGCAACTGTGACGTGCATAAATTGAAGTCAATTTAATTACTGTTAGAAACTCAATACTTGTAACTTGGGCAGCTGAGAATTCAGAATTGCGAAAATCGGAAGCGCTAATTCGCGTGGAATTGTGAAAAGCTAGTGCAGATAGCGGCCGATCGATTCTCCACTGCTCCACTTTCCTCGACCAGTAACAGGTATCTACAGAATGTGGTTTTGTCAGAATAGAATATGATGTTTGCTTCTCATAAATAGTAACGTTAGCGAATGCACTACATCTATAACAATAAAATCATAGTTTTAAATGTATTAACGGGTCATTTTTATTTGCTTTTACTTTTCATGCCAGATATTGTCCGAAACCAAACCAATGTAATCTAAATTTTCGACAGCCTGTCACGCAGATTTCATGCGTTTCTCGCAAGACCTATTTCCATGTGACTTGACGTTTTTTATATAGAGCAGTAAGAAGGTTGTTGGCAACATAATACAACCATCCGCCAAATACAGACTTGAAGAATGTTCCGAACATTTTACTGATGGGACAGCGATATTTTTCGACTGACAAGGAAACTGCTTAACTTAAATTGCCATCCACCGTTTCAAAAAGTTTAAACTTATGTTTCAGTCTGATCAATTTAACGAGCTTCTGAGTCTATAAAGAAATCTTTAAGAGTGTGCGAGACAATAAATAAAAAAGTAATAAATAATAAATTGATACTGGAACAATATCAGGAATGCTCAGAGTGATCGACAACATAAAAGTAAAGGTAGGGGAAGTGGGGTGTGGAGCAGACTTCCATCATGAGCGTGTCACTGTTGATACATGTATGGCTATTTTGGGTTACTTATTATTTTCTTGATGCTGCTGCCATTGGAGGTTTGGTCTACCGAGACGATTGCGGACTGTCATCTTCCGTGACACATTCCGAATTACGAGTGCTTTCCCATGACTATGACGAACAGACTTCCATGTGGCGCCGGGATTCAAACCAGGTACATGTGATGCGAGGCAACGACGGTTAACTCTAAACCACCGAAAATCAGCATCTTTTCTTACTTGCCAATCAAAATATAAATTATACTGTTGTTAAAATAGAATTTAACTTCAATTTTATTCTTATATGCATACAAAAATAAAATTATGATGATCGATAATGTTAATTGTTGAATTATAAAATATAATACTATAGCTTTAAATTGCTAACTGGATTTAAAGCATTTTTCTTTTCATTAACACATTAAACTATTCACAGGAACATTAAGAATAATAAAACTAAATAAAGGAGATGATGAGATAGGCGATAGCCACATTCTATCTACAACAATCAAAGTGGTAAACTATAAACTGATATTACAATTAAAAATATTTCAAATAGTTTTCTGGCGCAAATTGCACACATCACGAGATTCTCTCACGGGCTAAGAATTCAGTAAAACATTTAATTGTGATTCTAAAGAACTTAAATTGTTTGAGCAATGAGCGATACGAGTTATAAATTTTAATTAAGATAATATCAAACGGTTCGATCGCGATATAACAAGTGAAAACTTCGTAATACTCCATTAATTTCCCTCTTCTTCACTGCAGACTAAAATTGGTTCGGGAAACCACAATTTATACCAAGAACAACTGTCAGCCAAAGCAAGCCGTAGCCAGAGAAATCACAAACAGGGTGAAGAAGTGTCGTTTGTGATATTATATAATCATATATTATTTGGGCAAGGTCGGCGGCATTGGTCAACAAATATATGCAATATCTACTTAAAATTTCACTTAATATACCGGTGGACATCTCTTTTAACTTATTTCTAAAACTCGCAACACTTGAAGGCAAAGCCTCCATGACTGCTTCAGACAAAATGTTCCAAACTTTTTTGTTCTATTTACAAATGAGAATTTGCCCTTCAGAACGATTTTTGCGGTAGTGTTCATTTGTCTCCGTGTATGATCAGCAAAGTAACGTCGCATTTATTTATGCCCAGGCCGATTCCCCTCTCAAAATACAGGAAATAGTCTGTACCGTTTTCTCAGAGACTTCAATTGCCCCTTTTTGTACCGTTTCCTACACTTTGTACCGTTTCTGGACAATTTATTTGCTCGGAACGATAGGGACCGAAACAAATATAAAAAATTCCAAAATTAGGAGAACAAGTGAAAGCAAACTGAAGTGAATTACTGATGGTTTTTCCCTGTATACTAATCACAAAATTTAATGATTTCCATGATTTGGATATCTCAGAATTTATTTGGTGCCCTTAATATAGGTGGTCTAAGATGACAATTCTAAGTTTATTCAATTTCTCTCCTATGCTAATGAGTCCACCTATAAAGTACGACTTATTCCGTGCACGTTTGAAACTACTACTTTATATCAGTCGCATTCCATTGTTTTCCGCCCAAAGTTCTAAACGCCCCCTGTAAAGCCCTCACATCACCTTTGCACTATATTGTGCATTAAATTACACAGTCGTCAGCAAAACAGATGAATTTTATTTTTAATTGTGACCCAGAGGTTTTTAACATACGCCAAGTACAACAGTGGCCCTGATGATACGCTACACCTGGATGATAACGAGTTTCTACCACTCTGACCCTCTGTCCCCGACTTTTAAAGAGTGTTGTATTTATGATACGACCCTTCTATCCAACCGTATTCCGTCAAGATTTTCTAACAGCCGGTGATGAAGCACGAGGTTAAATGCCATTGAGAAGTCAATTACGATCGCATGCACTGTGCCTTTCTCGTCAAGAGAGTCTGCAACATCCTGACAAAGAGAGAAATAGTTTGACTTCCATGAGCAACCTCTCCCAAAACCATACACAGTTCCTTCTGTTCCATTCCCTCCACAATTTGCAGTCACATGCTCCATTTGTTTGCGTGCTACAGATGAATACTAAGAAAAATAGATGGACACAGTATACATTCAAAATACTGATTCCCACCGCTTTTATCAGTTTTGCATAGTAAATTTGGTAGAAAACGTCATTCATTATAATAGAAAGACTCGCTGACGATGTATACCAAGGAATTCAAATTTTGGTCGTGTTCGTAATAATTGCTACACACGAGAGCTCTGAGAATGACATACACAGTTTTTTTAAAAAAGTTCAGATTTCAGAGGTTGAAACTTCATACAATATACACTCAATAGGAGAATCAGTTACGCCTCAATGTATATTCAACTGATACCAATACCATCACACATAGCAAGTAACTGATAAATAGTACTTGGATTAAATGTTGTAATAATTCGAGATTGCAGACCTCTAAAGGCTTACGTAGTACGAGCACGTTATCATTCATGCACCTTAACAGATAACAGTCTTAAAACTGGTGACATGGCAGACCAAAGGCACATAAAACGACTTCTCCTGAGCGTTCTCATTTACGTGTACATAAAAAAAACGTCATAGGATGTATAGTACGTGTTTCTACGTTTAATGGTTCTCGAGAAATTAAACTTTTAAATATGCCCTGTTTTTTTATAAGACCCTGTATAAAAAGTTCGTGTCACAACTCTGGAAGTGTGGATAAAGTTATGGAAACCGAAAGGAGACATGATAGTGAGGAGAGGAGTATCTTTGCAGGACAGCATTATTAGTGTAGATGTTGATAGGGGAGACTCGCTGGTTGCGTGGGGTAACCGGGTTCTGAATTAAAATATCCATGAGAATAATTCAAAAAATGTTTTACAGTTCAAGTGTTGGATTTTTTAATACAGAAGATATTAATTATATAAATATTTTATAAGAGCCTTGGCAAATAATGATTTGGAAATGGAATATTTTGCGCACAAGAAGCAGCGAATATAAATGCATTTCAAAGGAGAAGCAAGTAAGTGGAGTTTAATATGTTTCGTAAGACGGTTGAACTTGGCGTCAGATTATCCCATGTTCCGATAATTATATCGAGAAAAATGAAAATTCGGTTCAATTTAGCTGATTACGTGATAGCTAGTCAGGTTGGCAATTTGCCCTGATTCATTCAAACAAATTACTTGCGCCCAGTGAAAAATATACCATAAAATATTGTAGGATTCAATGAATATTACATATATGTAATTTTATTACGTAAGTGCATTAATTGTGTTTAAAAGGGAGAAAATATAGAATGAAATGTTTATCGACGTCTATGTGAATGCTATCCATGGTCAGGCAATAAATCGTGTTTTAATGATGTCAATGAATAAGCTATAAAAAGCGAGTCTCATATAAACACAGTTGCGTTGGTATTGATTATAAAATAATAAAGATAAGCAAGCTAGTATAATTAATGTTCTGGATATATCAGTTGCCTACGTAAATTTAATACCTATGACTATTGTCTACAAGATATTACGACAAACACGTAATTCAATAAAAATTAATAATTTAAAATTATAATAATTGTTATCTGTAGTAGGCAAGTCTGTTCACCGTCCAAACGTCCGTCTGTAGGTAGGGCAAAAGCATTGTACGGAACTAGGTAACCATAGATTTTTTTTGGAAAATGGTCGCTTTTGTAGCCAGTACTTGTTCTTTAACTACAATTTTGACCAACGATTATTCGCCGATACTAAAAGGAAGAAAGGATGAGGAAATGTGACTACGAATTATTTGCATTTAAAAAACGAAGAAATTATGGCAAAATATTAGAGTAAACAAATTATTATAAAATCTGCGACCCTTTTACTTCAATAAAGATTAACGTAAATGACACCATATACGTGACACGCGGATCGACAGAAAAGACAGAGATTTCGTACCTCATTGGGCTCCGAGAGCTCGAACAAGTCAAGCCTGTTGGCGTTCCACTGTGCAATGACGCTACGTAGCGTCTCCCGCTCCTGTTGCTTTTTGGCCGCAGCCTCCGAGACGCCGCCCCCGCCGTTCATCTGTAAACAATAACAACAACTAAATATACAGAAATCTACTTTACTATTCATTATTACAAGAGATTACGAGATCATTGATGCAAGGTATGCCCGATTTTTAAATATTTGAACTTTTTCACAAAACTTAAATAAGTTTCTTACAACATTATGACAGCTGTAAAATGTTATCCAGTGACAAGGCACACGTCAATGCGATATTGGATCCATTTGTGTGTGTTACGTAGCATGTTCATTTAACAGAATTCGCTGCACAAAAACAAATCGCACATCCTTGTGTAGGGTAACCAAGTAGGACACGACTTTTAATGCTCATTAAACTCTTGACTCCTTAGGAATTTACAGGCATGGGTGCTCAAACAATCGATCGCGGAAATATGTCCAAATTCGTCAAAAAAATTAAAAACTAGTTACCGTCGGTCACACAGAATTATTTATAAAAAAATACTGACATACAAACATTAATACCACAAACTACTTATAATTGTTATATTGTATTATGTCGATCGCTTGCCGCAAAATTTCTTTGGCATCGATCGCTGATAGTACAAGTCTGAACAATCCTAGTGACAGGCTACACGAGGTTATGCAAATGGGGGCAACTCCCCTTTAATAGCATAGGAAAGGGTCCTAACGGTATTCACCTAAAAGAGCATATCCTACACAACCTGCATATTTGTTTTTTTACTATATTTCTTCTGAGTGGGGATTGGGGGTGATCCTGAAACAGGCAACTTCCTTTTAATAACATAGGAAGGGAATTGAAAAGGGAGAATGTGGACGGTAGAGCAAGGTTGTTAAGGGTTGACTAGGGGCCCCGGAGTATAGTTTAAGGGTCTTACCCGGTGATTCACCTAAACGAGATGCAGGGAAATCCTACATCAGGTTGATCGGGCCATTGGGTACTTGTCTCGCGTATTTCCGAATGACGGAAGATCCACTAAACATATTTTATTCATTTTGTAACAGGGTGAAATAGATCCATAAGATTTTGATTTACGGGATGATAATTTCTGTTTTGTTATAGTCAAAATAAGTACGCTAATTAATCACCGATTTCATATATTATTTTGTAAAGTACGTATTTTAGTTTCAAGATCGATTTCAATGTTATACTTGCTGTAGAGGTAATTCATTTTTAAAGAATCTTTATTGTGTTTTAAAATGGCCTTTTATCCTGAATCTGACGATATAGAAAAATTGGTCAAATCACATACATACATATGTAAAACAAATAAACTAATTATATTATCTAATTATTATAAATAAAACAGAAATAGATTATATAATTTGAAAACTCCCAACTGCTGTAAAACGTCCGGGGCCGACACTTGTTTTATTTTGATCTTACTACACTTCAACGATTGTTTTATAAAGTATATTTTGCTTACTGCGGAGTACATCAAATTTCTTGTGCATTATTACTAACAACCGATTATGATTATTCTGTAATGCAATTCGATAGGGACTATCGGACAGGTATATAAGCTGTGATAATGTGTGAAGTATAGATATGTGAAGGTGAGGAACAAGTTCCGAGATTATTTCCAATTCAGAACAATGCAATTGAAAGAAAAAAATCTTAGGGGCAAGTTATGAATAAGACGTTCATTGGTCAAGTTGGTACAGGAAACATTTAAATCTAGGGCAAAATTAAAAATCAGTATTGAGAAAGTAAAACGTATATACCTCAGTAATAATTCTTAATGTATTGTCATACATTTTGACAAATGAAAACCAGCGAATACGTTCCTCAACTAAACTGAATTTAGCAGGTTCTCTATATGCCGCAGACAAACAGTAAGTGGATGATGGAAAGACTGATGGATGGATAGGAACTGTATTAATGCACATCTGTCGTCACACCCTTGTGCGTGAGAATGTGTACCCAACCGGAACACCGCGCCAAACTTCACTCACAGCTTTCTTATTGTTACGAACATGTAAAATAGAATCCTGCACGGCACGGTTAATTTGAATAGAGAATTAGACAGAATTTTCATGAAACCCCACGGTGACCGACCAGGACTCCAGTCAATATCAAAATTCTCTCACTTAGCAAATGAATTTCAAAAACTCTCCCCGTGGCCATATGGACACAAAACAACTAAGTCGATAAATTCAGCAGACAAATAAAATTAATATAAAGGTTCAGCATGCTTCGTTTCAATTAATTCATTGTACCTTTGATCAATTTACGCACAAGAACGAGTCTATGGAGAGTCGACTCGGATAGAAGAGCCGTCACATGACAAGTGGATGTCCCAAGTTCAGAATAACTGACGACGACATATTTCCGCGACATGCACATTTTACTAGACTAATAATTGTAATATTTAAAAAGGCGAAGAAACCTTAGGACGACCGCTTCTGAATGAAAGCGTCTGTAAAATGCTGACAACTGCAACTTTATTCGGGATTTGTATTTTTTGTTATAATCGAGTATTCCAATGTCTATAATAGTAAAGACATACGAGACTGAACAAAGGAATCCCGTGTTTCAAACACTATATAAAAAATCTGTACGTCTTGAAGAAAAAATGCTAAGAAACAGAGCCGAGCACACGAGTCCGAACATTATTTAACTGAAGAAACCTATTAGATTAAATTTAGCTGGTTTCTTGTCATCTCCTATATATGTTTTTTATTACATGATTATAGGGTTCATAAAGAAATTGACGGGCTTCGTTGATTCCGTTATTGGAATTTCCGATGTTTTCGGACGTAAACACTTCTGGATGCCATGTAGATTAATTTTCTTTGGGGGAAAGGGGCATAGGAAGGGATTTGGAAATCGGGAATGCGGAAGGGAGAAATGACAGCAAAGAGTTAACTAGGACCCCCGGACTATAGTTTAAGAGAAAGCTACTAGGTTTTTGCCTGAACGGGATGCAGGGCAAACCCTAGAAAAAAATGTTAAGAGGATTATAGGAGAGGGTGGGACGCAATTCGAAAATGAGTTCGACAATAATTTAAAACCAACCGCATGCTATAATTATTCTTATACAAAAGGAAAATTTGTTGGTAGTATCTCTATTTTAAATAAGCGTTCGATAAGTGTTGTACTTTCTGTAGTCAAGTTTTGGCCGTTTGTTGTAATATAATGTACAATATACTCTGAGTATAGGCAGGTAATGGGAAAATTTTTCAAAGAGGGGGCCAAAAAAAGAGAAAAATTTTAGGCTGGTCAATATAATTTTTAAAATAACAATGATACATTTTACAAAATTCTAGTATTTTTTGTACTAAATCCCATTAATGACTGAAAGATTATGATGTAGAATGAAACTGTGACTGCATTTCTAAAAGTTTCTCATAATTTGATTCGAACTGGGATGCTCATTTATCAGCCCGTTTCTAAGGCAACTCTTTCGAAGTTTCATTGTAGAAAACACCTGTTCACCTGTTTCACAGTTCACATTAAAAGGTATACAGAAAATTTCAAAATCTCTTTCAATGCCACTGAAGTTCAAATTCACTCAGGCTATCTTCGTAACTCTTAAGCTTTAACTTCGTCACCGGGGATATTGAATTCAACCTCGGGAAGTGAGACAAGTCATTCTTAGCAAGCTGATTCGGGAATAGAACAAGTTGTAGTTTAAAACCTTTGACAAGACCCCAGATATCATCGATAAATTGATTTTTTCCTTTCATCATGACATTAATTAAACTTGTTCGTGTGGCAGAGAAGATCCATGAAACATGTAAAATCCGAAAACCATGCAGTACCTTCCAGGATTTTAGACTCTACACACCCGTGTTTCTCAAGGAAGAGTGTCACTATTTCGTTTTTCAGCTGCCAAACTCGCTCGAAGACGCGTCCTGCGCTAAGCCACCTTACAATAAATATATCTGAGTATTCAGATTGTATGGATTCTAGAAACTCCAGAAATTGTCTGTGAGAAAGTCCTCGAGATCGAGTAGCATTAATCAGCTTCACAATAACGTCAAGCATATTTACACAAGGCGTCTTGATGTATGATGCAATGTAGAAATATAACATTATCTAGATATTTTTCAATAACGATCCCAACAAATCTAGATTTTTTCCCTGTCATATTTCTCGCTCCATCTGTTATACTATAGATTCAATTTACTGGTACTTTCAAAGTTGAAATTCCTTCCATAAATTCATAAAAAATATCTGGCCCTGTTGCGAGTTCCTCTGTGACACAGAAGTTGTCGTCAACACCTCTTATAAATAATAGCCACTGTGTAGTATCATTTATATAGCTTTCGGCCATAGTTATTGAACAGAATTTAAATTGGCCAATCTTTGATTCCAACTGCGATGATATATTTATATCAATTACTTCGATTCTAGAATTTATTGTTTCAAAAACTTTTATTTTCGCAGGACATACAATATCGCAAACTTTGAGCATACAGTGTTTAACAGAGAGCTTTATTACTTTTAGCAATATTGTACGCTACAAGAAAACTTACATGTGTAGCTGCTTGCTGACCTGATAGATTTTTGCGTTGATCTGCTTTTTGTTTTCTTTCTTCTTCGTACATGGCTCTAACCTTGACATCGTTTTGCTTAGAGTTGAAGTGTCGTGAAATGTTTTATTCTTTGTAGGCTGTTACAGTTTCGTTGCAGAGGAGACAGTGGTTTATCCCTAAAAACTATGAAAACGTACTTCCAAGTCCATTCATCTTTGAAAACACGGCACTCAGAATAAACTTTACGTTTCTTAGGTAACATCTTAGTGCAGAAAATGTTCGCAATTTGCAAGGTAAAACTAACAAACCAACAATACTGACACGTCAGAATCAAGCCGTGGTGGAGTGGATAGTCTCCGTTGTCAGGTTTACCCTATGTTACAAAGTTACCAACAGCCCGTGCTTCTCTCTCTCTCAGCATAACATTCCAATATCTAAGATAAGTCATTAAATTTGTATGTCTTCACTTATATGAAACGAAAGAGAGGAAAAATGAGGAAAATATTTACTGTACCTTTCTTCTAGCCCGTATTCTTTTTTAATCGTCAGATTAAAAGAATAATGTCTCGAGGGCCGGACAGAACATTTCAAGAGGCCGCATCTGGCCCGCGGGCCGTAGTTTGCTCATCACTGGTATAGGCGATGGCTATTGCATGCGCAATGAGCATCACAATGGCTATCTCACCCTTATGGGCCTTGACCAAGTTGTAGACGGGGGTTGGCTTGTATTGACAGATATTGGTGAAGGTTGAAAATGGAGTTGGCCGAGGTTGGCTCTGGAATTGGTTTTCTCCACATATCGATAGTGTAATGAGCGTAATTTTCGTTCTGGCGGGCAAGCAAGCGAGAGTTCGTAGGGCTGCATTCCAAAGAAAATCGTGATGTTTTTCACTCCGGGAGGATTAGTGAGTTGATCTGAATCTGCAGAGGAAGTCATCGACCTGCATAAGCTTCTAGGACCTGGAAATGGCGGCAAGGTTCCGACATTCAATTGGATGTCATGATCACGTGGCATGCCAGAGGAGGGTCCTAGAAGCGACGTCAGGGGAAATTGAGACAAAAAGATGCGGTGATCTGAGGTAGAGGAAAGATCAACCACGAAGTTGGTCTACGATCGCTTTCCAATATCGGTACGCAAAGGTGCGACTACGAGGAAGGTTGTCCTCGAATAGGGGTCATCGCAGAACTACCTAGGAGTTCCGAGGGGCGAATCTGCGGGCTCCAGCCAGCAGTTTGCTCCACCGCCTTGGACGTCAGAGGGAAAAAAAGGGAACTAAGTAATTACGCGCCTAGATTTTTCTCTGCTACACGGCCCGCAATTAAATATAAATATTAACTTCTTTAAAAAAAATTAAATTTAACAAGTTAAACTGGCTTTATAAATTCAAGAAAACTTAAATTAAATTTTAGAATAGAGAACAAGCAAAGAGCGCAGCGGCAAAGAACGTGTACATGGTGGCCAATCTGTGGCCCTTCTATTGGTCCGTTAAATAGAGATGCTATTACGAATTACGAATGGGGGAGACTTGTGACTAAATTTGAACCCAATACATAATCTCTCCGCAGCAAGCATACAAACACGTGACACAAAATTTAGTACAATAAACATGATCTCGCAATGAATCTGGAAACTGTTAAACAAATAATAATTACTAAACATTAAGTCCTTCATACAAATTATTTTGTACTTTAATTTTAGTGGCCGACCAAATATATTCTGAAAAATTTACGTACAGTATTTTATCTTAATAATCTCTCCTATTGATTACTTGCTAAAACCAGTTTTCGTTAGGCTCCATGTTGGGCATAATTCAAATTTTTAATTTAAAAAATGTATATGAAGACCTAGGTGGGGCATGGTAAAATAAAAGTTGGGAAACAATGGGCTAAGTGATCGTTCACCCTGGTGTCGACGAATCTTTTTGTTTCATGAATGGCCGAATTGGCTAGGAATTGTATATATGACATCAGTACTTTTGGAACTGTCATTTGGGGGTCTAGTAATAGAAATTTTGCTCACGATTGTATTAAGACTGGTTATGATTGTTTTCATATATAATATTTCTTAGTGCTTCTACTTATTTTCTAGCTTGTGGTAGGTATAACATAAATACGTAAGACTATACGTCTCTTTCCTGTGCACTGTAGTTGTTCAAAGCTCACTGCGGCCTCTATAAATTGAATTTTAATTTAAAGGGGAATTGTTGATAAATAAAGGCAAATGTGATTCTTCAGGACCGAATTGTCAAAGACGTCTATTGCGATCATTGCCGACTGCCGTATCATCAATTACGACAAGTTACATACAAAAAAAACAGTGTTATATGATCTGAAAAATTCTCAATTTGATTGACACATTTGAAATTAAAGCCTGTGCGTACTTAGTACATGTACCAATTTCTCGTGTACTTTATATGATCATGTTTTACATACAAGACAAATCATCAGAATGAATAGGTCGACGTCGAAAGCTTTCATTCTAAAGTAATAAATAAACTAGCGACTATGCAACAGGTTTTTTAATTGTTGCTAATATTTTGGAAACTTATTAGAAGAGATTAAAAATTGTGTTTCGAAAATCAATAGAAAGATACTCGGAACGCACTCCATATATCATATACGTACTGTATAGGCAATGTCTATTCCAAAATTCCTATTGTTGAGAATAATTCTTTACGGTCATGTGGAAGGAATTTTACTCCATGACCTGAGATCGCTTATTCCCCCTTCCAGCGTACATGCGTAAAGTGACTGATCTCTCGTAGAGGCAAGATGCAACTCATCTCCCGTCATTCAGAAGGTCGTGAGAATACTGCCCATCAGCCCGACCTACCTGATATAGGTTTCCTGGGGTTTTCTCTGCACCCCTTTACTTGAAACACCGGGTAGGATCCTTAAACTATAGTCTGTGGGTTACCTTGCACTACCTTTCAATTCCTTTCAATGCTATTAAAGGGGAGTTGCCTCTTTCAGGATCACCCTCATGTAGCCTGTTAACAAAATGAAAGCGACTAATTTCAGGAGTATGTAAGAGTTTGTTGCTTTCGCATTAAGCGTGTAACGGGGTTTACCTATAGAAAGTATTTCTTCGTGGAACGCACAGGTAAGCAGATTATTCTATTTTGAGAATTATCCTTGTATCCCCCTATTCATTTCTTCCTTTGCGTTTGCATTCCAGTCTGCGACTAAAGATTACTGTGATGGAAAAACGATTTATCATCTTTTCATTTAAAAGATGCACTCTTAGGACCTGAGATTGAGTGGTTTAGTGATCGCGCTACACTTTTTGGTACAGTTGTTACCGTAACTGATAACAAGAGGACGAAACAACTTCGTACTTTTCGATTCAAGGCTCATTTATAGTTTTCGACCATATTAAATTTTATAGGTAAAATTGTGGAATTTGAGCCTTTGCGTGCTTTATAAACGTTTGTCAGAAATTTCCACAACAAAACTAATTTGTACGCCGAACAATAAATTTCTTCCAACTCTGCTCAAAGACCAAGATTTGGATTCGACGTATTTCGACGAGTTGTAGAATATCCTGAACAAAAGCAATATTTTTTTAAGAATTTCCTATAAAGCTATAAGTAAAACTATATTTATTGTAAGACTTAGTAATGGAGTTTAATGTAAAATAATTTGCATTTCTTATAGCCACGTATTACTGCGTGTATGTGTATGTAGTAACCTGCTTACTTCCCAAGAGGCGGGAGGCTCCAAAACGAACCACTCAAGGGTTTAAATAAGCATATCACAATTTATAAGTACACCGTTTAATAAATTAATATTAATTAGTAGCAGTTATTTAATTTTCGCGAGTATTTGAGACGCAGGGGGTGAGGGTCAATCTTATGCTTTTTCTTGTAAAGCCAGAAACGAAATTAACGGATCGGATTAATCGATCTGATCGTTCTATAGATTTCAGATTCCATTATCTCTGGATAATATTCAGATAACTCCACAATACGACTTATCTAAAGTAATAACGCACTGCCCTTAATCGGTGAAAGGAGTGAAAAACATTTTTCTTGTCAACGCTAAGGACCTCCACAATACACTCACAGTAATTATTCTTACACCTTCTTTAAAAGAGGTTTAATCTTACGAAAGTTTAATTCCAAAACGTTTGTAGTCTCAAATATAAGCGTCGGTCACGTTCAAAGCGTTTGCGTTGCAGACATCTGGTTGTAGTGAGGATGAAACAGATGAAGCTATTATGGACGCTGACCGGAGGTTCTGTGCATGCGAAATATGAGCAGCGGCGATTACGTCAGGCCTTTCTGGCTAGTCAGTCCCAGCCAGACGCGTCACGGCCCACGTACTTGAACATTTCTGCTAAGCACGGCCAATGCGTCACGCACATATCCAACAACGGCTACATTGCTATTGACTGGATATTTCCTGTGTTCTATCAAAACCAGTACCACTTAATCCTTCTAAAATTCATCTCGCCTCGATATCCTAAAAACGGTTTGCACCATATTGGTTTGCGGGCTGCTTGTATCATTTCTCAAACTAAAAGCGACTGTTTAAAAACTATTTTTCTCGACCGCTCTAGGTTACTGAGGAGTCTCAACACAAACTCAACTGATACCGACAACTTATTTAAACCATGACCAATCAATGAAATGAGCTTTTGCATTACTCAATCTCCCTTGATGTTAAGTAGACGATTCAAATGAAGAGTTATTGACTACAGTCCGGCTGTAATTGGTGAAATTGTGGCATACAGCTAGTTGCGACCACGTGTACAAACCCGCCCGCCCACACAATCGACCATCCGCCCACTGTCCAAGCGCCTTCACCTAACTACACATAAAAGCTAAAGATAAGAAGATCGCAAACTACTCTACATCCGGTAGGTAAATTAATTGTTCCCAAGCGCATAATGGCGCACTGACAAATATCAATGATAAATTCTGTTCTACATAAAATCCGACAAAAAAAATCAAAGAACACTATTCAAGATTCGACACCAAAGAACGTAATTAAAACAGTGAATGTAATATACAAAGTTTTCCACAAAATGTTTGTCGGAATTAGCTATGGTTTCCTAGGACAGCAGTGTCCGACACAAGCGGACGTAATGAAACGGATGAAGTTTCATGTTGGCTGTGAAGCCAGATGAGGACGGTTTCCTAGGAAGCGTTGGCCGAAAAACTACCAGCGCCACCAGTTGAACGACGTCCGTCATAGCGCTGACAAACAGTCTCCAACGACTTCTTTCAGTGCCATTAGAAAGTTAAACTTATATATAAAATAGGTGCCTCTAGTAAAACCACCAACCATAATGATTATATGTTTTAAAGTTTACGATGCCGTTCAATACCCCTGGTCCGTTAAAGTAATTTTCAAATATTTCTCGAATATGACTGCAATGACTACTAGAACGAACACTAAAATAGGAATTGAGTTTTCAATGAGTAATTGAGGTTCATAATCAACATATTTTGACCTGTAGCAGATACTTCTTCACTTTAAAGGCACATAGCGTCTGCGGACTACTTGCATGGACGACTTCTTAGTTTCCGAGTACTGTCAATCTTGTGGTGTAGCCGCTACTGGCGTATGATTTATGTACGAAAAATTGTTAATAAGTGTGCTTTTGAATCCGCAGTGAATCTAATTCACAAATTAATGGAATAACAAATCTGACAATCTGTTGAATGAAAGACAAAGGAAGGTCAAGTCAGATATGGAATAATTTGATTACAATGCGTTTCGTCCCCCAACTTTAGGGAACTCCTCAGCTTTATAATTAAATTTTAACAAAATTTCATGTTGCTCCTGCAACATCATAACTTCTAGGAAAAGTAAATCTGAAATAAGAAGTATTGTTTGTTTGGGGACTTCCAGAATCTCTCCCCCCCCTCTCCGGCTACTACTTCAGCATAACTGTTTTTCTTTTGATGTATTATTGAAGGCCTGTTCTCTATTTGGTTTCCTTAGAGCAGTAAAATTGTTAATATTTGAGGTTTTGACATTGTGTAAAATGAACATAACTGTATAAATAAATGGGGTCAATATATTTTGCTAATGAAATGTCCAATGTCGTAGTAATAGCTAATCTAAATTCGCGTTCTTTATTTCTAATACCATTTAATTAAAAATGAATATGCTACGTTAGTAATAATAAAGGTAACAAATAATTTACAAGCTTATCAAAAAAGTTAACTCTGCAGAAAACTAGTTGACATGTGAGGGCTTAAATTCAATCAAGTATATATTGTGTGGTATCAGTTTTCTTGTAATGGTGCGTAAAATTGATATACATAAAATATTTTAAAGTAAAATGTCATAAAATATCACCGCTGGAAGTCCACTATGTAATTAATCCTGTTACTACCTGCTCAGAGGGTCAACCCTTATACCTGCTCTGTGCCCGCAGTTCTAACTAAACATCTCTGGATGGCCCGTTTCCGCAGCATTACGTCCGCTTGTGACGAACACCGCTGTCCTAGGAAACCATAATGCTGCTTCATTAAGGGCTTGTTCTTCTTACTTTCCTTGGTTATTCCTCAGCTTTTTAATCACCCTTATCCAACTAATAACAGACGTGATCGGGTTGTTCCTGTCTGTGATAGAAAATATTGGATGGTCTTGCTAGAGCTGCTCTCCTTGAGTGAACTTATTACGAACTACAACGTCACGCCATTCACCATAACTGCATTTTTTGTGAATTATTAGGGTGAAAGAACATTGGCGTTTTCATGATCAAAATTAAACATTAAACGACAATCTAAGAACATACATGTAAAGAAATTTAAAGCAGCAGTGTTATTGATTTCTGAAAAATTCGAAATACTTTTATGTACTGTTATGTATGACAAACGTTATGAAGTTTACTTCGACTGTAACAGCGAAGAAGTTTTTGTGGTGTTACGCACCTCGACTCTTAATTTTGAACACTACAATAAGAATTTGCAAATTCCATTATTTGATTAGTAAGTCACCTGCGGCCAAAATACATAATATTTTACACTCAATTTTTACATTTATCCCTATTATCCTATTAAAATTCAATTTAATATGCTTATAAAAAGTTATTCAGGATATAAATTTCGATAATATTATTGCGTAATAGATTTTTTGGTTTATTTTAAAAATAAAATCGGATAGATGTTCTGCAATTACTTTTAAACGCATCGAAAAATATCAATAAAACTCTAGGAATAAACACTGAGAGGATAAGTCAACTCCAACTCATAGAGATTGGGGTGAGAATTAAAAATAACGCGAAAACTTAGTCTAGAATAAACAGTTTTCTTGATTGCTGAAACTGTCATTCTCGATGTAGTATGTTTATTTCAAAATGTAATTAGTTTTGAATTAATTAATTTTCCGGTATAACATAAATACCCCGGCAATCAGGCAGTTGCCGAAAATTATAACAAATAGAAGAAAACTGTTTGTTCGTACTTTTTATCTTATTTATTTAGAGTCTTATTACTTGTCATTAGCGACTGTCTACCATTTGGGGAACTAATTCCTTGGTAGAGTTTTCACGGAATGGAAACACACATACCAAGCATGCAAGCTCATACCAGGATTCGAAACAAATAATGAAATTGTAAAAGCGAACCGTCATGATTGTAATTAGTAATGAGAGTAAATAAATATTTAAAATATTTTACAATTCGTATATTTACTACACATATTTAACTTTTAAAACAAATTTTGAATCAATTTAAAACAAATAAATATTACTGTTTCAACAAGAATCGTTCGTTCTTAAACGTAAATACTCTATGTGATATTGGTATAATGCACTGTTACAAATTTTACATTGCTTTAAAACAAATATAACCGAGTATAATCATTCTAAAACAACTTTAGATAAAATTTCATTTCACTGAACAATATTTCTTGGCCGATCTTCTGTTGTTAAGTAGTCATCTCTGTCTCGCGACACATCGGTCTCGGGTTCGAATCCTGGGAAAGGCATGAATGTTGTGTCAGTTTCCCTAAACGAAATGAGTTCCACGATTCGTAGACAGTCGTTAATTACAATTTGCAGTTGGTGCGTCTAAAAATAAAATGAAGGACAAAAGAAAGGTTTCTTGATTTCAGAAAAAGACATGAAAATAATTGTTATTTTACCTTTTCACACTGTCTTTTTCAGTAGTAGATCCAGAAATATCTTGGTGGAATTGAATATTTTTTGTAAAATTTATATTTGATTAGCATAATAATTAAATAATCCAACTCTAAATCATTTCAGTCTATATCCGTTACTTTCTATTACACATTTAATAGATAATAATGGTTTTTGAATTAAGACTTATTTAACAAAAATATTTAGTATAAAATAATATGAATGACCATCGCATACACAATTCCAAACAATATAATTTATCTGTTGTTCATATTTGTATTATTTATAAGCCAGAAGGTTGTCCGTGAAGCTATAATATAGGGATTATATCAATAAAATAACTACCGACATATAGTTTAGTGCATTTTTAATCAATTTTTGTATCTTCAACGAAGAAATTGATTGAAATGCCTCAATTCTCAGTTATGACTACTAATAAAAAACATCCATCTCTAAATTAAAATCACCACTTTTGGCTGAGGACGACTATTGCATATGCCGAAAGCTCCTTCAAAATTTAATAAATTCCAATCATAATTAATATATAGTTTTGGTTTATTATTTTGTGTGACTGATTAAAACCAAGGCTTATTCTTCAGTATCATCTAAATTAAAAATCAATCGTTTCATATCCAAATATTCCTTGAAGAAATTGACATAAGTTATTTGCAAATATACAGGATTAGCATTGACGTAACGTGTATTTAATAACACCAAAAGTACAATTTTTACACACAATAACCAAATAATTATAGATATTTATAAAAAATATTTAATGTAACAGATTCTCGTGAAAAAAAATTAATATCACAATAATTTGTTGAGAAGTAATTATAGGGATCAGAAGTGGGTCAAACTTGGAGCAGGTGACAGTTGCATAGGCGAAGAATGCGTTACACTCCTGAGTGAGTATAGTGGATCGTAACAGCTGCCGGGAGTTACCAGTATAACTGTTGGTTGTTCAGACTTGCACTTTCATGAAATATAAAATAACGACAGCGAATTGATTTTCTGTAAGCATAAAATGTCTCTGTAGTCATTGAATGGATTCAGTACAAAATATAGTAAACAAAGAATGCATCTAAATTATAGGCAATTGATCTCTTTTCAGCGAGCTGGAAAAAGGAACACGTGCAGCTGGGTGCAATACGACACCATGAGGGAGCCGCGCCGCCCGCATTCTAGATTTACATCATGCGTACTTTCGTGCAAGCGTGCGTGGTCAATGCATCTTCACAATTTCTCTCTCATTTACACTTCAAATCAGGAGCGTCGTTCTCAACCAAATGCGGAGGTACTACTCCCTTAACTATACCAATGTGGATTTTACTAGTGTTTAATAACTGTACAAATGCATTTATAATATACTAGCCGAGTGCCGGCGTTGCCGGGGTATCTACATATATTATCTTGGTAGTCTTTAATTACACAATTTCTTGACCAATACGTTTTTAAATTCAAGGGCTTCACAGTTTTGAACCTGAATTTTTCACGTGAATTTTATCATTACCGGCGAGATGACCTATATTGTAATATCAAACATGGCACTAAGTCCATTCATTAGGTGGTAATAATTGCCGTTTAGAATGATTTTTAAACCATGTTATTCATATATAAATTCACAATTATTACATAGAACTCAGAATTAATTTATTGTGATATTATGTTTGTTGTAAGCATGAGGAAGTCTCAAAATGTAGATTAAACGTCGCTTTGGTTAATAAATAGTTATATATTTAATGGCCATCTTTTTATTTATTGTAGATTTTCAAATGACCCTCTCATTCGTATAAGCGTTAGATTATTGTTTCACTTCGAGTCTGTCAGAACGTGTATATCAATTTTGGTATAAATTGCTCTATGCATTTACGTTTAGACGGGGATCTTTTGTTTCCACCCTATTCCCAGGTGTTGTACCGGAATGTTAAATGTCTGTATTAAAGCAAAGATCGCAGGTCTGTATTAAACTGACTTCCATACCCCATTGATGGACACTATTCTTATTTTTTCGTTAATCTTACGTAACCCGCATCCGGAAATTATACAAAAAAAAACATAGGGAGAAACACTACCCATGTTCATGGCTGCGAGAAATAAATATCGACCTTATTTTGACACATCTTGTTTTAAGCCCGCATCGCAAAGATAACTTATACAAAATTGGTCGAAATTGCTCCATGCGCTTAGAGCCGATCATCAATTTTTTCCCTTACACCCCACTCTTACGGATTGAAATACACCTTAACGGGCAGAAAGAAACTCGGCGACAACGACAAGCCCGGATTCGAGACCAATCTTTATTTTTGCGACGCATTTCCACTCCCTCCCACCACTGTGTGTCTGAAGTACAACATAAACTACATGTTGAATGTCAGAATTAAGCACAGCAACTTTAAAATCCCCGGCAGATACAAGAATCTCGGGTGATTTTTGGTTGTTTACATGTAACACTCACCCCTCCGTTGCTGAATGGGGTTGTAATTGTACAGAAATAACGCCGGGAATGACACTACCATTCTCATTGATCCAGAAAAATATTTAACCAACGCAAATATCGTCAGTTTATGAACATCCTCGACCCTAGGAGTTCTTCGAGAGGCCGACAGAAACCTTTGTGACGGCGTGTGCTCAATAACTTACCAAAGTTTATTCGCTATAGGAACGCATACGGGACAGAGTAGAAAACATACATTCATTTTTATAGCTTAAACTTTATTTTCCAAGAATGTTGAGATAAAATCAAAATATGAATATATAGCGTGTGGCCGACCACATTTTATATATATATATTTATTAGACTTTTTCTTGAAAACAGGTTGTTTGCGACGAAAAGTATAAAAAGTATAAATAAACTTTAATTTCATGTAACTGAACTAACCGCATGATCAGTTATTAGCAATGAACATGGAAATATAAAATGTGAACATAGGTCGTGTAAGGAATCATTAAATAGTACTTTTAAAACATATTTACGGAAAAAATTATACAAATCTGTTTACTCATAACAAAGAAAAATGTGCGTATCACTCGGTACCTTTGTGTAGTACATGATAATTGTAAACACAACGTGCCTTAAAAGCACAGCTTTTTGTTTTGTCATTACAACACTTTGGACGTACCCATTTAGCAAAACGTTGGAAAACAATGTACGAACGACGTGTGCGTAATGTACATCGTTCAAAAACACGTGTTGCATATCAGTAATTCTGGTGGCGCTTCAGAATCATCAACATGTTCAATGCTTCTATGCTAATTTCCTATTTACAAAACCACAAAAAGAAACTAATGTAACTGTTGACATTACAAAACAAATGACTGTACAATATGAATAGCTTTCATGATATGCAATGTTTGTAATAATTATGTATCGTGCAAGGGTAACTAGTAATATTTATTTCTATTCGTGACCAAAAAACAACAGGTATGACTGTTTTATTTTTACAAGTGCTATACAAAGTTACACGCCCTACGTTTCCATTTAAAATTCCTTTTAAATTGTCCTGGGAAATGCAAATACCGCCAATCTATTATTTCCATAGAGTTTGATTGTACTTCACTTTATCAAACAACTAGTTTCATACGGTTTTCGATAAAAAAAATGCAGATGAGTGGTTGGATACACCCTGTCCTGACAGACAATCAAAGCACATACCAGATGATCACCAACCCGAACCAACCATTTTTAATAAGTTGATATCCAGGTATCCTGTAAAAATTGGAAATTGGAGTTAAGTTTTCAAAATATTTTCGTCTATAGCATTGCAATATTAAAGTGCTTTCTAGATAGTATATATTCCAGTTATAGGTGTTACTTTTAGTATTTTGTAATAGTAACTTTTTTGTCCACTTGTGTGCACCGCCCCTTCCACAGGCTCCTGTCAACCGTGTAGCTTCCGGGGGAGCAGGAAGGCCGTTTCCGGGACAAAGGTTAACCGCCGGTCACGCAGGAATGCGGATGTATCAACGCAATCCGTTTACAATACAACAAAATGTAAACCACACTAGATTTATAATCATGCTATAGAGAAAAATAAGTATATTTGGTCTGTCAGCCTCAGACACATTTCCATCGATATTTTCTACCACTACTAACTTTTCGATGTCATTAGCCGTCAGACACTTGCATGTCAGATTCGATACAATCCTCTAATACAGCATTTATCAACCTTTTTTTTTGCTGTGCTCCACCTACGTTTTCTGATACCTTCCAATGTAACACGTTTTTTATATTCACAATTCGAATTATTCGCTAAATGAAGTCTAATTACCGCTTGTTCATGACAATAACGTGGACTAGGATATTTTTAAAAAACTTATGTAAATTTTCAAAATATTTAATCGACAATTCAAATACACTGTGTTTTAGAGTGGGAACGTAGTGATGATCCTTTCGCCTTAATCGCGGTTTTCGTGATCATGACGAGCCAAATGCCCACGTCCTAGCGAGAATTCAATCCCCGGAACTGTGATGTAAAGCGGCGACTCTGACCGCTACACTCAACAGGTCGGTTGGACGTCATAGTTTAACAACTGAGAACTTTGAATAAATAAAATTATGATTGGTAAAGACTGGAAACACTGCATTTCATGAATAAGCTATTTCAACGAGCTCAAAGTACTGTGTGGAAATACGGAAATGTAAAGTGTATGGAAGGCGCTTTCGGAGATAAATAAAGGGGGGCAAGTTATAAAATCCTGGCTTCAATTATGATGCCAGAGCGTATTTCTCAAAATACAACATTTAAAAGCTGAGCGCTACTTAATGGACCAATACGCTTTTTCAGATCAAAACTGAGGTACTTTGAGAATAATCTCAACGTATTTAACAGTATTTAATAAGATAACTGCTATTTTGGAAGGGTTATAAATTATTGCAGAAATGTAGTCGAGTAATGATGCCTTATGACAAAGTTCTAATTTAGTGTATGTAACGAGCGTTACATTTTATCGATAACACTGCACAACATGATTTTGCCTCACGATAACCAATAGTTGTCCTTTGAGTTCTTTTACGTTTTTATGAATGTGTTCGGAATTTCTCCAACACTCGCACATTTTGAAGTTAAATTTTTTTAAATAATATTTTTCGTCCATTGCATTCATAACAAAGAAAGAATGTGGGGGAGGGGAGATACTGGCATTTATAATTTCATACCGTGTAATATTTTCTACATTCTTAATCACACCATATTCAAACACCGACTTCTTGTGGTTCAGCGGTTAGAACGCTGCCTCGCACCACAGAAGTCCCGGGTTCGAATCCTGGCAAGGGATTGGGCGTTGTGTTGTTTGGGTTACCATACTATGATTCCCTTAATTGGATATAAAGTTCCCCGTAATTGAGAACAGTTGTTAATGATCGTAGCTGTTGGTGCGACTTGAAACAAATATTCTGGATGACTATTGCATTTCGTCTGTGGAGTATCTTTCGATGATCCAACAAAAATCGTACAGTATTTTAGGATTCAAAAACGTTACCAACAGTCAAAGACGGAAAATTACCATAACCTACCTTATAATATCTTTTAAAAATTTGGATAGTAATATGTCCTTAAAAGTACACTTCCTGCACTCCCATTAGATTTGCCACGGAAATTCTTGACGCAATGAGCGACGAGCACGGAGAACGCATTCATCAGCAGATTTCAGCTATGGAAACTGAAGTACCAAGGAAAGTTGAATCGTAATATGCTTTCTAGATGAGTAAGAAGTTTAAATATTGAGTATAAAGTATTAAGAAACGTTTGAAATTTTAAATACATGACTCTCATTCCTTGCGTGATGGCGAAAACCAGAAAATGTACCATCAGAATGACATATTCAATTTCTGAGGCTCTTTTCTCCTTTCTCAGTGTTAACATACAGAGGAGGAACATTAAATTATTTGATATTTTATTCGCTTTTCATTTAAACTCATCTGTAGGTTGTTAATGGGTGCAAGTCCATTATTAATGTATTCACTTTAGGGAGGTAGAGTAAGGTAGCCAAGGGTTAACTAGGGCCCCCGGGCTATGGATCCTACCGAGTGTTTCACCAAAAGAGATGCAGGGAAAACCCTAGAAAACCTGCAGCAGGTAGGTCGGGCATTGGGTACTATTCTCACGGCCTTCCGAATGACGGGAGACGAGTTTGCTGTGGGGTCGCAGCATTCCCTTCTCCATATTTCCACAAGTTTCAGGAGGCAGTTGGCCGACTGATCCAATGGGATCAACGACAACTCTTGCCATATGCCCAACGTATTCGACCCCAGTACATATACCTCCTAAAATAGATGAAGGTGTCTAGGCATGTGAGTACTTTGACAAAAAAACAGAGAGAGTGCGAGGCATTCCCGACATAATCAGGTGAGCGCCGCAGTCACTACGGGTTGAAGCGCCTGCGAGAAACTCCAGCAGGCACCATCATCACAAGGCGATCCTAAGTTCTCCTATGAATTCGTGCATATATATTACTGTCAGTCATCTAATAGACTTAAAAGATATCAGTTTATCATCTCAAAGGGAATAATTGCCCTTATATATAGTGTGTGTGTGTGTGTGTGCGTGATATAGATAGAGAGAGAACGAGAATGACGGAATACTGAAACTCTTATTAAAATGTAAGACGAAACTATTTTAATTCCTGCCATTAAATTATTCTAGAATCTTTTCCAAAAATATAGAATGAAAGTTTCGCTCCTTGTCGCCATATAATTTTAAACTCGCAGAAATTAACTTTCTTTTCTAGTCGTGTACAAACTGCACGAATGGATGCTTAAAATCTTTTTCGGCATACGAGATTGCATAATGTAGTACCAGACGAAATTAACATTCAAAAATTTGTAACAGTTATGTACTATTAAATTAATGACTTATTCCTGACGTTTGACCTCTGCACAACTGATTAATGCAATATTTATCAATACAGATATTTAAATGTGCCAACATTGTCCCCCCCCAACCCATCCTCAGACACGTGTGATAGGAAAGTGACTTGATTACTTTTGGCACTAAACTTTGGAACGCCATAAGCAGATTGTCCCGCTTCCTGCAAGGCATGACAGCAGCAGCGGCAGGCCGAGCCAGCAACACGTTCACAATGGGCCGCTCTGAATCACCGCTCGTTTAAATGGAGACTGCGCTGACTAAGGGATCTGTGACGTCTGACCTCAGCATCAGAATGGAAGCGGCCACGACAGCTTCGTCCACTAAACATTTTTAGTCAGCCAATTATTGCCGCGGATTTGGAAAAGACGCGTACCTTGGTACGGCGTGTCGCTGCCTGGTCGATAACACCTTCCGTCAACACTGCTTGAGCTCTGCCTTCCATAACCACATTAATACTCAAAACAGTTTCTTCACTTAAAAAAGGAGTAATAATTTTTCAAGAAAAAATTGGATTGTAACAACAAATACATATTACGACGCCCCCCCCCCTCGTGTGTGTGTGTGTGTTTATATACAGGGTGTCCCATCTATAACAGTACGGCTAAATATCTCTGAAAGAGAGGAAGGGGGGGGGGGGAATATCGAGACAAAAGTTGTAGCTCATTGCAAACAGAAAGCACAAAATCCTTTCTTTTAAATGGCAACCTCATTTTTCACCCCCATGAAACATTTTCTTAATGAGTTAATTTCAGGCAGCCCATCATTCATGTCATTACCACTAATTTTACTCGAAAAAATACCACAAAAACGAAGCATGACTTAGTCGACTAGGGTACTGCTCTCGATATGTTCGAGTAGCGGTTTGATATACTATTCTAAACATGAAAAAATATCAACAATTTCACAGGTTGAATACATCTTGTCGTGATACTAACTCCATTCTCGTTAAATTGGCACTGATACGAAAAAACAAATCCTGGAAGTAGTGGGAAAATTGTTTTCTTTTCACATTTGATAATTCCGGTCCTTTTTAATTTGAAAGGTCCATATTTGCCATTATGAATGGAATATAACAACGTTGAAATGTGCGTCGTGGATACTCATGGTGTCACTGATCCGAGTGGTCAAATTTTCAATAACAACTGTTGCATAGATCCGGCTGAATTTGAGAGATGGCCTGGGCCGTGTTTACTTATTGGTATAGACCTGTGACTTCAGGAAAACTTACAAGAAAAACTAGCGGGGTCATGTAGTTCAATTTGAACAAAAAGAAATCCGTTATAATCGTTCTGTAGCTATCGTAGTTGACGGCGATGGTCTCATAAACTTAGTTTTCAAAGAAATGTTCTCGCACTCTGTTTTTTTTTTATCAAAGTTCTCACAAGCCAAGGCACCATCTATTTTGGGAGGTGCATGTACTGGGGTCGAAGACCTGGTGCAGACGGTAAGAGTTGTCCGCTCACCCCATTGGATCAATTGGCCAACTGCCTCCTAAAACTGGTGGAGACCGAGAGAAGAGAAAACTGCGATACCACAACAACCTACTAACTCTTCAATCGGAAGAGCGTACCCAAAAGTTCGACCTATATGAGGCAGGTTTTCTCTCCATTTATTTCAGGTGTTTATCGGGGAACCTAGTTAGTTTTGTTTAATCGTATCCCTTACGCATTCCCTCGCGTTCAAATGCCCTTCCTATGCTATTAAACGGGAGTTGACTTGACATTTATTGGATTATGTAGCTTGTCATATTAAAAATAAGCAGCAATTTACGGTCCCGTTGCAATGTCATAAGAAAGAAAGTAATCTTTTATGCATAAAGTGAAATTTGAAAGCATAAGGTGTTAGACGTCAGTGTATTTCTAAAGAAAAATGTTTTAAAAAGTTTATTCTTCATATTTACAATATTAAGAAAGTGGATTATAAATAAATACATAAGATGAAACCGACACTATGTTCAGGTGTTTCGTATTGTTTATCTAATATACTTCAAATTAAGTCGATTTTGCATGCATAGAGATTTTTACTTATTAAACTGAAGTTATGAACTTTATATTAAATGCCAAATAACCGTTCAAAATTAAGTATTAGGTTCAAATATACGAGCTGCGTTGGGGTAGGCAGTCCTTGCTCTGGAAGCCATACAACATCCGGCTATATGGCTTCTGACAGCAAAACCCTCCACGAAGCAACGTATATGCTCCAAAATATTCAACTCACAGAAATCAGAATGAGACAGAAATATATCAACTACACATCGAGATGGACCAAAATCAAGGCTTATAGAACGACTCCTCATTTCTGCCAGTTCAACCTTTAATGCTCTCTCAATTCTATAACTCATCAGCAACGTAACAAACTGAAAAAAAAAATAGAGAATATAGTGTACCACACCGACTTTTCTATATGAACACGCCACAATCATTGAAACTCAAACAAGCTATTATTTTACTTATTTCAACGATTATAGTATCAATTTCACGTTACATAATATCTTTGATTTTATTGTACAAAATACCGATTGGTGCTCGGACGATGCAAAAAAAACTTTTCTTTTATTACGCTACCACTGACCAGTAGCCCAAAGTTCACCTTAAGTCAAGGTATATTTTCATTCATTTTTCTTTCTTGAATTTTATGTTTAAAACTTTACAAAAAACAATTTATTTTTTGACACAAGTAAAACTACGACGATGAGAATACCTGTTAAACACTTATCAGGTCTCTCCACCATGTTTCAAATGTCCTTTAATCATTTAACATCAAAGCCTATTTCTAAATACTAAAGACTCGTTGATATTTCGATGATAAATGAACCCCTCGTTTAAGAATTGTTCGCTATTGAGTTTTGATCGTTCAAATTTCAATCAAAATTGAAATCATTTGTTGATACGTATACCCAATTTCTTCTCATTTCGGCATATGTGCGTTTTGAAAAAAATTATTATATTTTCTGTGACATCCCCTCAAAATGTATTTTTAACATTACTAATGGGAATGTAGGCTATTTAGAAACATATGTTCCTTAAGCAACAAAAGATTCTCGATTATGACTCCAATATTTTGTAAGATAAATCATAAATGCATAAACTGAAACCTGTGTATTATTAATAAGAAGGGTTATACTTTCACTAATTTATAATTAGATGTGCAAACGTTTGCCGCCAATTTGGGCATATAACATTGTAATTAGTTTCTCTGAATCGTATTTCCGATAAGTCCTCATAGCTTCAAGTAGACGTCGTATAAACTAAGACTTGAAATAGAAGAACTAACAAGTCCCGTGCAATCAAAATTTCAAACTTACCATTATTTAGTCTTGCTATACATATTTTTTTCCTAAATAAATAACAATTATTACTTAAATAAGTTACTTTAGTTGCCACTGAGTAACCCTCCAATAAATAAAATCTCCAGAGATAAACTTCAATTAATATTTATAAAACATTTTATGACCTACTTCTGTTAATATTCTTATGTGCGAAAATATTTATAAAAATTGATAATTCCGGAAGATATACAAAATCTACATTGATTAAAATGTTTAAATGTTTTGAAGAATATCTTTACAGTCCGCTAGATATACACATCTTCAGTCAGGATTAAAGAAAACTATTGTGAAACCAACTATTGACGGTCGTGTTGACAACTACACGTGTCCTTCCGAAGTCCTGGGGTCGTGAATTGTAAGCGAGTTCCATTAAGGCTGACAGCTAAATTAATGGCACCACCACTCCCACTCCTTCAGATCCATTCGTTCACAACACCACCAGAAGCGCATGTAGTATACAAGGCTTTAACATGAAAAACTTGAGATTATAAGAAAAAAGTATTAGTCAAGGTGTTAACTCATTATGCGGCTTGATTCACTTCAGTGTCATTAATACGAACGAATTTTAGTTATAGGTTAGGTTCCGTGATGGAATTGACAATGATCAATAAAAAAGCATTTTCAATTATATCATGACGTAATGACGTAATTTAGAAGCACTAGGTAAAAAGTCGTTTTCTATGTTGAATTTGAATGTGAAACATATCGGTGCCAGCCGATTCAGTTGCACGTGTCCCCATGGAATTTTGATGAACGTGTCTGCTGTCACCGGCGATCAACCGAAAATATGCACAGAGATCATCGCCGAAACGGCATACGTTACCTTGATTCCGGAGAGTATTTATCTTTCAGGTTCATAAAAATCCAACCAACCGAAAGAACAAGTAACTAAACAGTTAAATATATTAAGCTTTCTATAAAAGTCTTCGTAAAATAATTTCAATTGATATAAAAATATTCTGTAGTCATCAATTTTCCTTAGTTACTCTTGTAAACATTGCCTTAAGCGAAAATAATTTAAACTAAACTATACGAAATTCGGAAATAAACTTTCAGGGAATGTTGAATTTCCGATATGTAACCATAAAATGAGAAATAAAAGACTAATTCAGAACTATTAATCTGGCCTGTAACTGCTCTCATTTCCAATCGATACAACCGTTCAACAGCAACAGTCGCGTCCAAGAACTACTAATAAACCTTTACTGCTAACATAATAGGTTAGCCATAGCAATTCTACGGGTATTCGATTACACGATGTTGAGAATTTTTATTTTAATTTAGAAATAAATGCTGGCACAATATTCGATGCTTCGGTAAAGTAGAATACGTTTTATAAATGGTATTTACGTAACTTTATTGTGTAAGTCATATCACAGAGAAAATACCAACGAGCAAGCTTTTCCTCTGCACGAATTTCTTTCTAGTTTTCATTTTGAAGTTAATAGGTATCAACTGAAAAATATTTTTCTAAATTCCCTTCGTTGAGAGACTGAGAAAAAAAGACAAGAAAGAAAAGTTCTCCAACGAGGAGCAATGAACCAAAGCAACGGAACGATTACGAACATTGAAAGAGGAACAGGCCTCAATATAGTATAAGTAACGAGACTTGGGCGAGACAGCGTATGAAACAAAAAGAAATGTTGGTCCGAATTTAGATGTGGTTTCAGATGGAGATAAGATGGTCATGCTCTGAAGCAGTGTTTCTGCAGCAAAGCAACTTTCTCGAGTTTTTCAATATTTGAATTATTTTGTATATAAAAACAATTGCAACAAGTGCAATGCGGTTTATTGGTGTAAGCTTAATATAGTTGTCCGGAAATGATATTAGAGTTTAAAAAATTATGTTCAATTGCTTAAAATACATTTAGATTTTTGTTGGTAATCAATTTAATACAAAGGCGGCGATAGCCGATTACTACCAGCTGAGTAGAATGGATGTTCAGCAACTGTGATTGCACATATGTAAATCTGGAAGCAACAGTAGGCAATTAGAAATAAGTATTTCTCAAATTTGCTAACAAATTCAAAATAAAAATACATTGGAGTCTCGGCACCAGTTGTTCATTGCGTCATGTGTTGTGGTATAAAGTGAGAAAAATTGGTAAGGTAGTTGATGTGAAAATAAAAGGTGAGATGAGAACAGCCAATGGTGCGCAATGACTGGCCAAGGTCACTGTTCAAAGCTAACTGCCTTACGCGTCACTCTTGTAAATGGTATTCAGTAACGATTGCGGCAGACACAACTTGCAATTCACAGAGCATTTACTAGTATATGACAGGAATGTATAATTACATCAGTCTGATTCATCGTCACGTAATACTACATTCTGAAGCATACTCTTCATGCATTAACGAGTCTTCATTCCTCAGTACAATTATCTTCATATTAATATCTGTATTTGGAATAACTATTGTACTCAGTTCCCCACTTGCTTTGCTGAAAGCCAATGGTCTGTTATTTAATATTAATATTTCTCCGTCACACGCTATGTTTCATTATCGTAACATTCTCAGCAAACATTTAAATTCATCGACAATGTGTCTTAATAATGACATTATAAACTATTAATTTGTCGGCGAATTCATGAAATTGTAAATCAATTAACATCCGGTATTGAAATAACTAAATGAAATAAATTAACGACATAGAGGACATAGGTCTGATAGTAAGTCATAAAGACAGAATAGTCTCATTGAATAAAAATTCTCAACGAGCGCATTTTAAATGCAGGACTTTTGTTAGACTGCATTTCTGGGTTCATGGATTCTACACCGAGTGGGCAAATTTTTATGCTCTCCCCCTTAATACAATGTTAGGCCACGCTTTGCTCTCAATACAGGTTGAATTGTTCTCGGCATGGATTCTATGAGATGTTGGTAGGTGGTAGGAAGAGTTTAAGATCATACCTGATGAACTGTACATTCCAATTCCTTAAGATTTGATGTTTCTAGATCCAGCTGCTTGATGGCCCCTTCGATCTCGTCCCACAAATTGTCAATTGGATTGAAATCTGGCGATTGTGCAGGCCAACGAAGCAAAGTAAAGTCTCCATTATTTTTTCTAACCGTCTTAGGACGCTGCCACCTTTATGACAAGGAGCATTGTTACATCGGAAGTATCAATCCCTGACAGAGTATACCATTTACATAACAGGATGTACTTGAGCTGTGATAATCCTTAAATACTCTTGGGCATTTAGACGTTGTTTCATAATAATCGAAGAACCCATAGCAAGTAAACATCCCTCAAACCATAATATTACCGCCATCAGCTTGAAGTGTTGTGGTAATGCAGTTAGGGTCCATGCCTTCGATTCGTTTTCTCCAAATTCGAACCCTACCACCTGCATGGTGTATTTGAAATTGCGATTCATGAAGCCACATGACCCTTTTCAAGTCATCTACCGGCCAATCCTCCTTTGCTTCTTTGCGAACTGTGAACGTCTGCTCTTCTTCAGGACAGACAGGCTTCCATAGTCCATACGGTGTAATGTGCGGCGAAAACTTTGTTCAGACATTCACAGTCCTTGGTTAAGATTCTCCACTATAACCCTGACGTTGAGACCCGGTTTTCTACTTGGTAGTCCTCTCTTTAACTACTTCTCTCGAACATTTCACAATTGCAGCCATTTTGTTGATACTGGTTCGGACACTTCGAGCGCCTACCATCATGTTCAAATCCAGTTAAATCACATCCTTCACAGTACAGAACAAATGATGATCACTTCTCCATCATTCCAGTTTTATAGCTATCGGCCTTCCAGCGGTTCCGCTGTAAGGTGGTCTTAACAATTTGCCACTCATCAAACTGTTAACCTGTCGCAGAATTCAACCAAGTCTATTTTATAAAATATTCTCTGTCAATCTTAACCCATTCTATTACTGATAAAGGGTCAGAGTTCAAAACTAATTAAACTTCTCCGGCAAGATGAACGTGCCCTGTACTTCATATCTCATTATAAGAAAGATATTGTTAAAAATTGAAGGCTATTTCGAACTTTATTATTCCTCTCTTTAAACAAACATCATTCTCAAGTTAACCTTTTCTCACGCAAAATAACGACACTATCTGCGCAACTTCGGATTCACTGCGTATCATCAAAAAAAAATTTATCGCGTTTTCTTACAAAAGAAATCCTAAGTATATTAGTAAATTGGTTAACGGAATGCATTGGACGTGGGAGCCTGATCAGTTTGTTTATTTGACCGAGACATTTATAAACGCAGAACGACCCTGTAGCTCGTTCCTTACCAAACAAACGTCATGCCAAGAGGCGTCCTGTCTAAACATCTCTGTTCTGGAACGTGTCTACCCACAGCCTTTCTATTAGAAAATTGTCAGTTAATTTATATTACAAACACATCATACATTTACAGTCATACAAATCTTAGCATGTTAACCCGACAATAGCAATCTGATAAATGCCCTAGACTTTCACTAAACTTTAGAATTGACGATTCAGGATAAAAGTTTGTGCAGAAGAAATCTCGTATAGCTAGAATAGTATGACGTACCGAAAAGGATTGTCATGTTCTTTGCCGAGGAAACAATAGGTGAAAATCCAGTAGTCATAAACTGATTGTACTGATTAAATAGTATGTTGGCGAGGGTGTTAATTTCAGGGCTTAAGTCGGTGTTGAACAAACAGATGCAGAAGCAAGATAAAAATCATATCGCGAGCAAAATATTTAATTGTACCTCAATACAAAACGTTACATTGAGTGTGCCATACTTTTTTTTAACAAAAGTAGTTTATTTTTTTGAATTAGTGATAATAGTATTGTTGATGAACCAGTTTCCAGTATGCGGACAGCAGTTACAAATAAAAATAACTGTTTCGACTGTACCAAATTTAGTACACATTTCTGAGAAAGTCAATATCTGAAGAAGGATTCAGTACTTTACACCAGCCATCGAGAAGTTAGCGTCTCTTGGTGTGTTGAAATTTTGAACAATGCATGTACCGCTTTTGTCGAGTAACGGGAGTAAGTCTGACGGGGGTTTTGCACATCATTTAGAGGAAGAAGCTCCCCCTCCCTAAGCAAGCAAACAAAAGAAGACAATGGCAATGGTAAACCTTACCCCAATCCTACTCACATTGGATGAAGACTGAATAACGTCCAAACCTATGACGAACGATGTTAATTCATTTAAACCCAACCAATTAAGTAATAATTCATCAAATGAAAGCAACAAATTCTGACTTATTCAATCGATCTAAACGATCCTCTCGTCGAAAGATCTGCAGGAATTACAATTTCACAATTACAAATAGACCCAGCAATAATTCTTGGAACGCAATCATACATCGAAATTAGTTTATCCGAACGTCATCTATCTGAAACGTCAAATATCTCAACTCATATTTTCTCCACTTAAATTTTAAGAGTATTGCTTTTTTAATGCAGTCCTGTAGAAAATTTTCTAAAAGGCTCTTGACTGACAAAATATAAATACAGTAACTGCAAGATTTCGTTAAAGTCTAAGAGGGTTTTCCTAAATTCAAACTGCTAAGGAATCTACATGTTCTGTTACTCCTTTGTCTCGTAGTACAGAAAGTGAAACTGACGAAGACGAAACTGAGGGTCTAGCGCGTGCTGAAGCATTTATTGCCTTAGAAACGGAAACGATGTGGTATGAACAACTTGAAAGTTGATCTATTCAGCTTCTTTTACTAACAAAACAAAGGGCAAAAATGTAATAATGGGAAAAAAGCGAGTACTTCAAGAAATAAGATAGTGAAAATTATATTAAGTAGTAAACAGTTTTCAACATGTTTTCGTATAACTAACTTTTAAATGTTATAGATTCTTTTATCCGAGCAATCAGATATCAGAACTTATAGGTCGTGCCAATTAGTTCAGATAGTCGATGTTCTATTGTATACATTTTCTTCTAAACATATTTGGAAAGCAGTCAGGTGAGTCGGAGAAACACATGAACTTGTTACGTAAATTCTATCGCACAATTAAGTTTTTAGAAATAATTATTCTTTGTTGAGACTTTAACCAGATGAATGCAGGAGTTTTCATCTTTCGGGCCCGAGACACGTTGAAGGAACCATTTCCGGTTACGCAGGAATGTCCAACGGGCTCTTTCTGTAACTCGAGTCCTTTGTCCTCGACAAACATTGAACAAAAATTATATCTGAGCATATTTTATTCCTATAAATTTCTATTCATTTAACAAAGTAATGACAATTTTTCATAGACACCTAGAAACGCTAATTTAACTCCGTAGACTACACGAACTAGAGATAATTACTTTCTTCTATTTCTCAGTAAAAGCGTTCAAGTGAAGTTTAATTACATTGTTTTTTATAATATATAACTATGACGTCATTCAAGACGTAGAAGACAGATTTCTGTTCTATTTACGTACTTTGTCAACTATTCTATTTATGAAGTTTAACCAGATGTAGGGGAAACACCCGAAAAAAGTTAACGTACCTTTATCCGTTTTATTTTCTCCTTCGGTGCAGTAGTTTTTGAAATGTAGCTATAAAATTGGTGAAGGATCAATTCATAAGAATAGAGAGCTGTAACTTTTGTTTTCATTCTGCACGGCATGAAAAACCAAAGTTCCAATTGATCGCTTAGTGATGGCTGCTTTATCCAGCGTTAAAGTCTCCGGAACTATATTCATGAAAATAAAGGCATCTTCGATCCCATTAACGATGTATTACATTATAGAAGATTGATTCTGATATACTTGCTGGAAATTATATAAAGATAATCAAAGTCTCTTGCTGGTTATGGCGATTTTTTCCTGAAATTAGAGTTTTGTTTTCGTCTCTACAAAACAGTGAACTTTCATATAGGAATATGTTCGGATTAATCGTACAACATAACCAGAAATGATCGACAAGCAACACGGCACTTCGTATATATGTAAAGAGTTAATCGGAGACCTAGACAAGCTATTTGCTTTGTTAAAAAATAGCAGCCTAATTTCGACCACGTGCCTAACACACATTGATATCGTACAATGTGAACAGACACCACGATGATAAACAATAAACGAGATGTAATACAAACTGGCCTACGAAGACAGCTGAAAATACACGTTTATGAAATATTAACTTGTCATTTACATTTTACAAGAAAGATTACAAGTATATAGTTTTCGATAATGAAGTTAACGATATACATAATAAATAAATTTGTGCAGTGAATTAAATATTAAGAGGTTACTCATACAGTAAAAGATTTCATTTTCTGTCTGTTCACAGGAAACAAACTGGCATCGAAGAGGAATATGTTGGTCCAGGCAAGAAGACAATGGTCACGCCCTTGAGAATGTCGTCACGCACGCCGGAAACAAAGGCAACGAGTGTTTCAAAGCTCCGTCGTAAATATTCATACAGAGATAACACTCTTCCAAAGACGGAGATTCTCATAAAAACTCATTTACCAATAGTCTATAAAAATGCTAAACACGTAATTCAGTATGACGACTATCGGAACAACTATTTTACTGCTCGCATATTATATCACAAAATGCTGATCATGCAATAATCAAAGAGTAAAGTGAGAAAAGAATATAAATACGCAATACATACCATTATCGGCATCTTAAATCGTTGGGCTTCTTCTGAAAAAAATTTGAAAAAACTTCTGTCTGTAAAACTTTTGATAAGAACTTAAATCTATGATCTATAAAGAGAATAGGTACAGCTCACGGCGTGACTTTTATAATACTTGGTTTTTATTTCATACAAATTTATATCACACCAATTAAATGACAGCTAATCCTGATAATAACTATTGCCAATTATAAGTAGATCATTAACTCTTCTCAATTGTTTAACACTTTAAGACCTCCTTTTGCTGTACGTAAAGATGGATATTCCAACAGTTCACACGAAGCTTGAAAGTAATTATCTGTTACGCCAAAGGTAAATTAACAATAGTTAGGAATTTCTTAACCACTAGAAATGTCAATTTGTATTATTTGTGATTAGTATTTAACTTAATGCATTATAGAATACTGCATACTTGGTAAAAACCCATCAGCTATATATACATATATATAACGATAATACTCAGTTTATCTAAATTTAAGCATTCGTACAAGCTGGAGTTAGAAACTTGGATGTTTGAGTATAATAAATAGCTGTTTTGAGCAATCAAACGTGTGCCTGTCCAATTTTTTAAGATGGGTCATTCCATCCCAAGTGGTCTTAATGGTCAACACACTCGACCATTCTAAATTTAGTTCAAATTTTGCATAAAGGAAGATTCATATATGTAATGAAGTTGTGCAAAAGTTTAGATGGTAATGTGTAATACAGTGAAAAGTATAGCCTTCAGTTGGGAAGTATGTCAATCGCGGTGGCAACGAAACCGCAAGTTTCTTCATTATTACAAAGCTAAAACACAATAAGAACCTCCAAATTTTTATTCCAGCGTAACATTTTGCACTGAATAAGAAAAACACAATGTTGCTTATAAAACTTCTATTTATGTTTCAAAAATAGTTGAAAGTGTCTGATAAAATCTGAAGTGAAAACTTTAACCGGTTTTCAAACAGGTATATATTTGAAGATGACACGAATAAAATAAAGAGAAAGAAGGGTAATCCATAACCTCTCCAGATGGCAGTCACCAGTACTTAGAATTTAAGGACAAGAAATGAAAGTAGAAATCACGAAAGGAGTTGACAAGGATGCAAACTGTCGTCAATGCACTTTAACTTATATATTTGGAAAGGGAAGAAGAAATAATAGCCCGAAGGTTTGCTGATGATATTGTAGCATTAGGGGAGTCAGAAGAAGACTTGGAAACCATAAATGGCATGAACGTGATCCTGGGGGAAGAGTACAATATGAATTGACTCAAACTGTTCCAATAGTACAAAAAACTAACAAAAAAATGTAATACAATCCTAATCAAAATATTATCAATAGTAGTCTACTGAACTGTGATAAGTAGAGCCTTTTTCACAATTTGCGAAGGGTCGCTTTTCCGTCCGTATTATCTCAATAATAATAATACCCTTTTGAAATAATGACCACTGAGCACATCTAATTTTGTCAATTTAGGGTGTAAAGAAAACTGAACTCTGAAACAGGGAAAAACACGTGGTTTCTCTAGTGCATCGTAATGAAAGAATGGCTCGGAGGAGTCGTTTGGGCGTCCTTGGCTGAGTGGTAATACCGTGAGCGGGATTAACAATATCCTGATTCTGGCAACGCGTCAAGGTTCAACGTTACATCCCATCACAAATAGAAAACAGTGTTCGTAAAATTAAAGAAAAGTCAATGAGGAAATATAAGTGTGAATATTAGGAAATCGTTGCAAAAAATGTTCGTATGGAGTGTGGCGTTATGAGTGGACGATAGGAGTTGCGGATAAGAAAAGAATAGAAGCCTTTGAAATATGGTGCTATAGGCGAACGCTGAAAATCAGATGGGTGGATAAATTCACCAACGAGGAAGTTCTAAACAGAATAGGGGAAGAGCGAACAATATAGAGGAAGTTGACCAAGAGAAGGTCTAGATTAATAGGCCACGTTTTAACATGAAGGTCATGTAAAATTAGCATTAGGGGGAAGTGTGTCGGATAAGAACAGAAGAGGGAGTCAAAGGATGAAATACGCTAAGCAAATTAGGGAGGATGTGAGATGTGCTGGTTATGCGGAAATGAAAAGGTTTGGGCAGATAGGTTAGCAAGTAGGGACCAGTCTTAGGACAGTGAGAAAGGAAAGGAAATTTTGTGGTGCCAATAAAAGATGGACATCACTTTACTATTATCAATCTGGAAAGCAATTAGCTCAATGCGCAAACAAATAGCGTAATAATTTCAAAACACTATTCACATTCAAAATCTTAGAAACAACGATAAATTAAAATATTATGCATAATTAAAGAATATTGGAAGAAAGCAAATGTTAATTCGAATCTCTATTTCGTAGCGTTAACAAGAGTATAAAATCGTAAAGATTTAGGAGAAAAAAGTGTACCAGTGTTTTGTAGTGAGATGAAAAAAATATTAAAAATAAAATCACGAAACAATATTTGAGGAAATAATACAATTGTTATTATGATCATACTGATAGAGGAGATAGTCATCTTGTTAACGTAAATACTAGACAGACACACAAATATACATACATATAACATATAATTATTCCAAAAATAATATTATTCTGGTTTTCAGGGCAAACTTTTAAATTATGAAAGGACGTGCTTAGGCATTGAATAAATTCTAGCTTAATATTTAATAAATCAATTAAGTTGAATGGAAAATTTTTGATTTCACGTTAAAAAGTGAAGTAAATTTAACAGAACAATAACAGCATATATTGGGCGCTACTTTCACTTAACTAGAGCTACCGATCGCAGCCGGACCGTTGAAGCGTCAGGTAGCCAGGAGTCAGGCTGCCTTCAGAGGATTATGAATGGTCTTATGCATTCCTCAGCAACACCGATTTATTTTATCCATTTTATTTCAAAGCATTTAATATATAACAATTCTACATCCTCTTACAAGACAATTAATACCAACAATGGAGCCCAACATTAACTATGTTTGGTAAAAATAGAATTAAGATAGCTCATACGCTCAACTTTCTTAATATATTTCAATAAATAATTCAATCTTTAACTTACTTTATTAACAATATATTAAGAAAACTGCCTCAATCATGATTAGCATTTTACCCGTAGGTATCTTATTTAAGTATGTGGTTTTTGCATCATTCATCATATTAAATATTTTAAAATAAAATACATTGGAGTTCGATCTACAAAAGGCCACTTGCTGAGTAATGAAGCGTGAATAGGACCTTTCATAATCCTCTGGGATTACCTGCCCTTCATATCTCTATGAAAAACAAATTTAATGGACTGAGCTATAATATAGGAATTAACCAATAAAACGACCGACATATTGTGTTACTGATCAGTAAATTTCAAATCAATTTTTGTATATTCAACGAAGAAACGATATGCTATGTATGAATCGATTAAAATAGGTTAATGCCTCAATCCTCAGCTACGAATAATAATAAGAATGATCGGGAAAGTTTTAGTTTTCTTTTGATAATATCAGTTGTTCCACAAAATGCATTAATTTTTGAAAAATTGCATTGCATTGCTATCCTGGATCCGCTACTAATATAATATAAACTGATTTCATTACTCTCAGTTCGTCGACTGGAGCGAGCATTCTTTCCCGAGTCTCGAATCTCCCTCCCTCACTTTCTTTCATATAGAAGTATATAGAATCAGAATACTTCAGCCTGGAAGACGATGGCAGCTATATATCGAAACTCACTGTTTGACATTACCCGAAAAGTCTTTTCTTAATGTGATTCACCAAGAAAGTCTTAACGACGAGCAGGATATCATATATCAATTGCTTATCGATTCGTCACGGCTATATGTCCTTGAGTGAGTAAATTTGATAAGGTTAATAGCAAACTATCGACAATTCTGGCCTAGACCGTAGGACTTCAAATCCCTCTCGACTTTCAAATAGCAGGAAACAGCGTTCTATTAGTTCGTTACTGTAAAAAAAGTTTTGGAAAGTGCAGATTAAATTCATCGGCCAGTAGCCGGCTAGTACTGGGAGTACTGTACCTTGGAATTTGTCTCCAGCCAGACTTTCCCAGGGGCAAACATCAGGAGCCAGGTAAAGATCTGGCCTCTGAATGGCGTTTTGGAAATGAATAGGACAACCCACTCCCACAATGGCGGCTGAACCGTCCACAAGACCATTGAAAAGAACATATTCACAGTTCGGCGGTACAGATTTAAAAGTACAGTGATTCCTAAAACGTAGGCAGTTCTTTTCTTATTCAGAAAAACAGGGCTGAGGTTAAACAATTAAGAAAAATAGAATATGTCTGAGCTAACTTCTAAATTCGTTCACTAGAACATTGAGAAACATCCCACCGAGTGATCGAGTCACAGAGAGAGGTGTATCGATAAAAAGTTAACCGAATTTCCTATTTGTGTGAAGTATTAACTAAGTTATTTTTTATTTGAAAGGCCCATTTAAGCCCTTTCCTTCATACCTCACACACAGCTTGTTTTATTCATTTGAACATCGACCTGCCCTTCTTGAAAACCCCTACATAAACAAGGTTACAGGATTATAGCTATTACAGGACATCAACTGAAATTAGCGCTTTTAACTTATGGATTATAAATTGGTAAGTTAGAAATGCAATGAATGTACAACCAACTTCTTCCCAGTGGAGTATTTTCCAGCAACTGAGAATAGATAGTTATAGCAAAAAATTACGATTGGAAAAGATTGTATACTTTTAACAAGTCCCGAGATTTGGAAAGGGATTCAAGCATCTTGATTGCAATTGAAAAATGAAACTTGTTAAAATCTCAATTACTGCAAAGTGCAGAGGAAAACGGATCGCACTATGGCTTAAGATGGGCTGGGCGATTCACTTTTGACACTCGCCAACGCACCAATTAAAATTAATTGAAGGCATCGCGGTCATTTAAAAAACGGCTCCCCGAGAGACTCGTTCATTTCTGGAACATTGTTGAATATATGCGCTTCATACTTAATATGAACTGAAGATGACAATAGCATATAAAAAAAACTTGTCAACTAAGCATAATAAAATTCTCTTGAACAATTAAGAAAAACCTGACAGGTAGGCGTGAATTATTTCTATAAAAATGTAAATATCAAACTCAATAAGTTCAACCGTACTCGAAAATAGTTTTCCGTGAATTACGGACAGTATTCCAATTTTTAAGAGCATTACAGTCAATCGCTCTACATCGTGAGAAAACGATGCAGTGGGTCCGAAGTGGATAATTTTTCCTGTATAATTTCTAGAACGGTTGCTTTAACTCAACGAAAAGTTTATTGTCGAATCTATATAAATATAAGACAAAGTGTACATCGGGCTCGAGGTATCGCATACCGAACCTGTTCAAACACACTGGGAGTCCGAAGATTTGTTTTAAGTCACAGGGCAGATGATTGAGCTGCGTCATATAAAGACCAGGGCCGTGCGTGTGCACGTGTTATTTTTCGGAGATGTATTCACGCATCTACACACATTATTTAAAATAATCAGAGCAAAGAGATGGTTCAAGTATCTTTTCCAGATAAATAATTGGCCGTTTCTGTGTTCTTTTCGGTATGTATATACCTATTTTATTGTTGACTTCAGAGTCATCACTGTGGTTACGATGAAATTCGGCTCTCGTGAAGTAGGGAGCGCAGAAAGGTAGATTTAAAAAAAAACGTGACGCTCTTGTTTATTCGCCTGTTGACAAAAAGATTACTGTTGAATTAAATTCTGTAACGGGCTAATATAAATTATTCCCAAGCATCGCCGGAACCCAGCTAGTGCCCAAAATGTCAACTTGGAATAAGATAACTTCGAATAAGATAACTTCTCCAATTTGGTCTGCTCAGTAACACAATAACATAACGAGTGGCAACAAGTAAACAAAAGCGATTTTATCATTGTCAACATATTCAGAGGACGTTTCCTTTTTAAAAGGAAAATAGTACACATAGGGTGGTGTACCATTATTAATTGTATAATAGGGGTACCTCGAATTTAGACACGGGATTAATCTCCCACAGCGCATTAGAAGAAAACTTCACTACCAGTCGCAGTTTGCTATTTCTATTGCCCGCCAACCGTTGTGCATTGAATTTCAAACAAAATGGAAGAAAGTTGATGCCATATCATTGATCAATAATACCTATTAATCCGATGTAAAGAAAGACCTGTGGATACATTTCATACGTTATTTATTGAACGCGAATAAGCGCAGAACGAGCCAAATTTTTAAGTTAAATGCATTACTTAGATTAATAAAATGTTCTATTGGAAAAATAGTTTCGATCAGTAGCAGTGGGATTGAATCGTCCGGAGATCTGAGCAACAGGTGCGTGTGACTCAGCTCCGCAGGAATGCTGCCCCTACCATCGATGAAGAAAAAACCAAAATCTATTCCGTACTCCTTGAATGTTCGTAGGTGCATAATAGTGTCACGTACGTGCCTATTGCGATTCATCTAGTTCATTTCAAGTAGTTGGTCGCTTGCGCACATCCTAACACAAAAACACTTTTTTATCCAAGAGTCTTAAAATTGTCTAAGCGACCCTTTAAGAAAGTTTAAGTGATGCAGAACTGTGTTAAAGTGGCAATACGGCACCCCAAAGGAATATTCAGTACCGCTACCGGGTTGTGCCGTCACCTCAAAGTCATTACGCGGCGAAGTGAAGACTGAAAAAATATTTCGATAGCCTATAATCGAATAGTTTTTAAAATAATTAAATGAAAATAAAACTGCCTGGTCGAAGACATGCTTACGTTACGGCAGGTGTTTTTGGAACTGAAAATTCCCTACTGTTGACGCTAACAAGACTGCACGGGAAGGACAGGGAAACACCGCATGTTCAAAATCTTCTTTTACAACGAACAATGTAGGCTTTGTAGTGTTCCGCGAGGGGCGGACAATGGGGAAGCTCCAAACTACAATAGTCTCCTCTGTAGCCGTTTAGACTACCACAGTAACTGACTATACGTACACATCCGGACGTTTATTCACATTATTGAAAATAGTATCGTCAGTTCTCCCAGATGAAACTGCCTTGTAACGTGTGAAATAATTTTCAAATCGAAACGTCACCCGATATTTTTGAACTAAAAACATTTTTCGAAATTGGATAAAAGACTGGGTTGCAATTAAGTATTTACCAGAGTGTATTAAGTTTACCGAATTCTCAGGTCTTCATTAAGGAGTTAGTATCTAAATACGCGTTTCACTGTTTCACTGCTGGAATGTAATACGATACTTCAAAGAAAACTGAGAGAACATCGTCTGCGAAACAGGATCCGTTCACCTGTCTAAAACGGAGATGAATGTCAACGAAACGTTGTGCTATATAAACAACTAATACGGGATAAATCGAGCATCATTTATATAAACAAGACGCGTAAGAATCATTAAATGGAACTAGACAACCAGGTATCAAAATGAAATGTCCGTGTAAATGTGCCGTATTTAGGCGTGTATAGTCTGCTTGCGTATAAATCGCATCTGAATTCCGAGACATTCCTGGGATTTTTTTTTCGAATCCCATTGTAGATCAGAGTAGCTGCGTTTATCTATGTTATATTTTTTCTGTCCTGTTAATCATCAGAGAGCTGCACTGATATGTCATGAGATGAATGAACTTAAACTAATCTAATGACGTTCGAATGCAATACGTTGAAAGGTATGCGGATACTAATGATTTTTTCAATAAATCATTCATAATCGATTATAAATATTTTAAAAATCCGGCCAATATCGGTCGCAATCTTCACTGTACGCAGTCCACGACGCAAAATTATCCCCATGCATATACAGGTTTGGCTATTTAAAATTTACCGGAGGAAACAAACAAACATGGACGAAACGTTGTAAATGTCTTAAACATTAATAGTTTGCCGACGAATTGGCTGTATTTTTTATTTATAAAACTAATGATTTGTACCAGTAAAGTGTTCTAAACTAATGGGCGTTTACTGCACTCGATTTTCCCTGCATTATTTTTAGGAAAAATGTGGCCCATATGCGCTTAAGTATGGTATTAGCATTGTTGAGTTAGTAATGATAAATATGGCAAGCGTTCGTCAATGCAAACGTTTCGGTTCACTGTGATGGGTCAATTTAATGTTTAATGCAACTAAGACAATCGGCAAAGTATAATTAACAAACGTTCAGAGTACTGCATACGTAATATATATTTCACATAAATAATGCATTTATTATAAGTAGAACCTACTACGTCAACAAGGAATTTGCTATCACTTTTACAACTAATGTGCATTAACAAAAAGCCACAACTGAAATTACGCCATTCATTAGCCCCTGTATGTCAGTTTAATGCCCCTTCTGGAGTGAATATTGAAAGGAAGGCAAACTAGGGGAATAGATGCACCGCACTACCACCTGCCCTTGTGTCTGTGAATCGACCTAGCTCAACAAGCAAGGGGAAAGCCCATTCACATAGCAAAATACTGTCTGCACAACCAGAACACGCGACGTCCGTTTAATCAAATTCATCAATACTGCACCAGCTCGTGTTTCATGTACTAATAAAAGCAATCGAAGAATTTTAACATATAACAAAAACAGAAAATTAACTTCGTCTGTTAGCAGATTATGAGGTGTGACTACGTAATTGTATTAGAAATTGTCAAATATGTATTCTGTAATACTCCAGAATATACAAACGAATATGTCAAAAACTCCGAATCACTAGTTTCCTTGAATGGGGTACAGTACCATGGAAGAACAGAACTTCACTGGGTCAGGTCTAGACGTTGCCACATTGCCAACAGTAATTCGCATTCCGCTGCGCTGCAAGGAATACGCTGTTGCCAAAAAACTTCTACAAAACTCTTGGGCTGGCGTATTATTTGCAAGAGACGTGTACTGAATAAGTCGTGGAACAAATAGGGAGAGAAAATGTAAACTGTTCAGTGACTGCGATACAAGAACAAGCGAGGAACATCCAACGGATTTCTTTCCTCGCATGTTGTTCTTTTAATAATACTAATTCAAAACATCATTAATATCAAATAAGATCTCATAATGAAAAACTATCTCAGATACAACGAAGACAAAAAAGACATTACCTCGTCAGTTACAATTAAAATAAAGTTATATATTTGTCCTTGTAGACCTCGTATTGTTTCGGTTACTCCCCAGTAAAGTGACAGTTTACAAACTACAATTCTTTCGTATGAAGCAAACAAAAATATTAGATAGCAGTATTAATAATTTAGAAAATAAATCATTCAAATTAATGCTCAACATAATTCGTCATTACAGCTGATAAACTTAACTTAATTCTCACAGTATGATACTTTCAGATACATATTGACGGGGGAGAAACGTTACCATGACAACGACCTGTTGATACCCAAGCTACACCAAACTTCACGGAAGTAATGTTGAATATACGTGCATTAGCATGCAGCTTAATAGACAATAATTAAAAATAAAGAATATTAATTATTTTAATGGCAAATAACTTGAACAGCATAACAAGCCATTATTTATTATCAGTATTCTTAAATACTTTGCAAACACTTTTTGAAGAATTATTTACTGTGGGAGAATGTAAATAAAATGTTCTGAAAGTTTTACAAACTTCAAAAAATAAATACAGTGGCCGCCATCTTACTTCACCCACTATTATACCTTAAGATTTTATACCGAAGAAGGAACTTCGAAAAAAATTATATTAATCATTATCGTACTAAATATCAATTTTTTGTTCAATAGCAAAGTTACAGAGTTGTAAACCAAAGCTGAATTATGCCAGCGTACCTACCTCCGCTTCTAGTTCGTCAACCGCAGATAGAACAGGTAAAATCCGCCTCCAGGTACGGAGTGAATGCGCAACACTGAGAAACTTATTCGTCACTTCTAAAACTTCATCGCACAATGAAGTATTCCACACTGTCACAAATAAACAACAACCCCGACCACATGTACTGCCGACACTAGCCTCCAGTATCCAGCGGCAATTCCATAGTTGACGTAAACCTTCGCGGCAAGTGCACACAACGCTACCCGTGCGACAAACACAACGCTCGCACACTGAGCCAACACTGACAACGAACTCGTTCGGCAGGAATTCCGAAGAGTATGCAAGCGTCACAAAGACCACACAAAAGATAAAACACTTGCAGCCTGTACTACGAAGACTTGGTACCCGCTGAAGTTTGAGAACACTTTAATAAAGTTACTATTTTATATTATCGCTAGGTGACAAGCATTAAGGATTTCATGTGTTGTAGATATAAGGAACGGACACAAGTAACGTTGCTTTGTAAATCGCCATGATGTCCCTTTTCGTTGTGACATTCTTCCATAACTTTCTGGAGTACTAAAACCGCGGTTTTTATTCGAAATGTCGAAGTCTCCAAAAGACGAGGAAGAAGACATTTATTCCGATTTACCAGATTTTCAATACGATGACACTCTGAAAAAGGTAACGTTGACATTTGTCTTAAGATTTGGTTATGTTCCTATCCTGTCAAATGATTTTATTCTCATTTAACAGCTAGAGACATCAAAAAAAGCATTAGAAGAACAAGTTGCCACGATACAAAAGCAATTGGAGAAATTATACGAAGAAAACAAAAAGCTGAATGAAGTAAATCACAACTTGGCCGAAAATATTTCGTCACTCTACAAAACAGCAAACAACGAACTTAAGAGAAAAGACAGATTGATTCAGGAACTACGTGATGAGTAAGTATTTCCAGTGAAAATGTTAATATTACATATGAAAACATTTTTATGCTCATGATATTTACTTGACACTGGATTTTGAAATAAAAGTTTGTTGACTTATGATTTATGAATATCACCTACTATTCTTTTCAATTTACAACATCTTAATCATTTTGGTGTTGTTTGAACATTTGCCATAAATTCTATAACTACTCCAAGAGTTTTGTTTGAGGAATATGCACTGTGATGTAATGCCCGCTTATCATTCACCATTATCATAAATCATAATCAAGATTTTAACAATTCTTGACCATTGCAACAAACCATTTTTGTGTTGATTCCTTTTCTTGTGTAAATATTTTTTGTAACCTTAAAGCCAATCAAGCTCCTTTTGCACTCGTGGGTTTAACTGTTTGGTCATTATGTAACATCAAGGAATATAAGAACATTACCATTTCATATCTGGCTTTTCAGGTTTTCACAAATCATTGCTAAAATATTATCGTTTACACTTTTATCCTAACTTTTTACTGAATATATACTAATCTTTAATTTTCCTTCATCCACAGACATCACATTTTTGGAAATGTAGCCTTTACGTGAATATAAACGTACATGTTACTGTTTATTTTACTTGACTTTGGTCCACTTTCATTTATTATAATAATGTACAAGTTTATCCACTATCCCCTTGTATTCATTCTTTGTTTGTCAGTACATGTTATCGCTTATCATAAATTTTCCATTTCTTACCTATAACATTTGTTAGTATCAGATTTTGGATAATGGAGGTCCTAACTTATTGTATTAAATAAATGAATTGTTTCTGATTTTTCACTTTATTCTGTATCTTATTCAAAAGAAAGGAATAACTGACCTGTATTAAAACTACCTCCTAGCAATTGCCTGCATAATTTGAGGAAAGTAGGGAGAAACAAACATCATGATGTATAGATAAAGATTCTAACCTGAAGCCTTTTAAAGCTGGAGCTCATAACTTCATGTCTATGGCTTACCATAGAGCCACCTTTTTCTGTATGAAATCTCATAGTAGATAACATTTAAAAGAACAAAACAAATAATTTTAAATAATTAGAAATGCATTTTTCTACTTTCATTTAAGTTATTTAATTATATAAAATGAATGTGTCTATGTTCTACTTACAAAATTAAATATGTAGAGTAATTTCAATCAAATTTTGTAAACAATACTGTAGTACGGAGAGGGGGAGTTCAAAGTTGTGGGAGTGGACAGTAATATGTCACAATAACTAGTTTTTGAAATTGCCAAGACTAATGTGATAGATAGTTCTCATTTAATTTCAACACATAGGTGTAGGGATATATAGTGGTGAGAGAGAAATGCTGAAAACAATCAAATTTGTCTCTCGTCTTGAGTTGGAGTTGTCAAGTCTGGAGGGTTTTTGAATTATGTTTTGAAACATTTTATTGGTCTAAATGAGTCTAAACATAGTTTTCTGACTATAAGTTTACAATAAATAAAAATATGGCCAATTGTAAGCATATAATTTTATTGCTATTTAATTAATATAAAAGCAATGTTTTGTCTCCCTTTCGAGACTTCATCAGGAATTAATGTTTAGCAATGCTTGACTCCATTCTCCAAAAAGATTATTAAATGTATTGAAGTATTTACATGATGGGAATTTTGAATTTTTTTTATTTATTGTAAATAATTGTAATTTTAATGAACATAGACTTTCCCAGTGAATAATTCGGATGAAATCTTCACGGTTAACCAACCCGGTCAGAAAATGACCGCAGAAACATGTGTTTTTAAAAGTCTGACCTGGTTGGTTAACAATTATAATGGTTCAAGATTTGTGTCAGATTTGCAATTTTAAGGATTTGATGAGTAGTATATTGACATTATCAAGCTGTTAAGTTTTTGTTGATAGACAACAATAATCATGATATTAGTCATCTGTTGACCAAGAAATTAGTGTGCGTACTATTATAATAAATACCAAGATAACACTGTACATTCAGATAATCATAGATTAAAAATAACATTGTATTTTATTTTGTTTCATTGCAAACCATATAATTGAATAATCAACTAAGGCTTTCATATTCACTAAAAGTTAGCGGGTTTCCCTGTTATGGTACCCTTCTTTTAGGTGATCTTCCAAGGTTTTTTTCCTTTTCATGTATAATTATAAATTTTTCATGTTAGTCTTTCCTTGCCCATACATTCAATGTGTTCTTTCCACTTTCTTGCTTAATCCTATTTTAATTCAATATTTGTAATTCTTCTCTGGTGTAATATGGTCTCTTCTTGAGGACTTTTTAAAAACTTGGACTTCTATGTGGATTTTCCATTGTATGTAATTAATGAAGGGATAATGCATAATACATCATGCATGAATAAAGGCACTTGGAATCACAATTGGCTGCAAATCTGAAGACTGGCAGGGACTGTCAGCAAATTGTTTTGAAACAATACTGTATGTATGGTTGGAATTCTGAAAGATTTTTGTAATCCTTTATAGTATTAATGCTTACACTTCACCTTCAAATTATATCTTACAATAACATTTATATTTCTTTCATGAGCCATAATAATATTAAATTGCCATTTTTACATCACTGATAAATTGGAACATTTTTTGAACAATCATTAAACATCTCACAGGAGTTGCATCATTTATTTCTGTGGCTTTAAAATCTGAAATAATTTCAAATAGATAAAATTACTGTAATATGAATCTCGTCTATAGAATTTGCTAGTCTTAGTTGTTAAGCTCTCTTCAGTTTTCACTTGTGTGTCTTAATTACTTGAGAAGTTAACTTTTTCTGATTTTAACAATTTTAATGCTTTTACTTGTAAATGAACTCCTTAAATAAAGTTTGACATCAGCCTTATACCATCCAAAGTGGAGACAGATTTATACCAGTAAATAGTAATATTGTAATAAATATTTAATTACTTTATTTTTAATAATACCCATTAACTGTGAAATATGAAATGTTTCATATAAGAGTTGAATTGTTGCATTAATATTTGACTATCCATCATATCAGGTATAAAAACTTTTCCCCTGAGAAAATGTTAGTTTGTTTAATATTGATCCATAAACAATAAATTAACCTGTATTTATAACTAAGCCTCAAGAAATCACAATAGTTATGTAATTGCTCTGGTGGACTATGACAAAAAAAGTAAACCATATTAGAAGAGAAAATGTCCCTTTTACTATGGACTTCAAAATAAATGGTCTGAACAATTCTGGCTCATATTGTCCAAATTGGATGGGCAAAAACTGTATTTTAATTGATAAGTCACAAAGTTTTGATTGAGAAATTTTATTTATTGGCTGAAATTTGAAACATATTAATCTTAAGGCAAGTCAAAGGACCTAAATTATAACAATTTTCCATTTAAGTGGAAATTAATATACACATGTAAGTCTTTCAGAATTAATATTTGTATTGATTGAAAGTTGTGAATCAAGTTTATAATAAAACAATTATTTTTCTTCAAAATTAATTTTTAGTTCGAATTGGGATAAATGTTTTTCATGATAGTTTTTCTTATGTTTCAGAAATGACAAATTAATATTTAGAAAGAAACGATTTCAACCAAAACATGAATATTCTGTTATTAGCAAAGACAATGGGTGTGAAGAAAAAAATCTCAAATCTGTAAACAATTGCCCATATAAAGAAGAGGTTGGGATTGAAATATGTAAAGAATCATTAGTTAGCAGTCAAAATGCACCCCAAACATTACTTCCTCATAATTCAGAACAAACTACTAATATAACTTTGTTTCAAGCAAATACAAATAATTGTTTGAAATCCAGTGAATGTGATTTAAACTTTGATGTTAATGGTTCTGAAAGGTTTTGTGGTGGTAATGATGAAAAAGATTTAAATAGAGAATCTAAATTTTCAATTAAATCAAAGAAAAATGTAATGAATTTGAGTGAATCATCTGAAATATATTCCAAAATAGAAAAACCCTCACCAAAGCCAGAATATTTAGAAAAACACATGGCTTTTAGAATCAAGGAAATGTCCTCAAAGTATTCTTCTAGAAGCTCTAGTGTTATAATGGCTAATACTGTAAAATCTAAGTATTCCAAATCAAGAAGCAGTCGTTCAAAAACTCCATTTGATAAAACTGACAATAGAACTTCCAAAGTGTCAAGAGGTAGATCACCTCACAGAAGGGATTCTGATAGGCAACCTGATATTTCATTAATGCGGTCAGTGTCAAGATATTCGCGAAGTCGTAGTCCCCCTAGAAGAAATAAGACCTATGACACAAAAAATAGGTATCATTATTTGCATTCTAAAGAAAGAAAATATAATTTCAAAAATCATATCAATTCATTAGATAAGTTTGATTCTAAGCACGAAAGCTCCAGCAAAAAAATCATCTCAAAATCAAAAGAGAGAGAGCTTTCTAAGTACTCAATGCCAGTACGCAACAGATATGAAGACAAAATCAGTAAATCATCTCATTCATCAAAAACTAACTCAGTTTCAAAAAATGATTATGAAATGTACAAATCAAAAGTAAATACATTTTGTACTAACGATGTTCCACTTGAGCCAAAAAGAAATATGAGTAAAGAAACTTTTAAAAAAACTGAGGCTGAACCTAAAACAATTAAATCAAGTGTTTTAGAGCATTTGCCTACAACACAGGAAGAGCAGAAGTATTCTGTGCTCACTGATGCTAAACTTGTTGAAGTAAATGATTCATCTGTAAATGTTCACATATCTGCTCTCAATAGTACAGTTGAGAATACAGAACAAGTTAAGAAACCCACTGTTATTGTTTCAAATGCTGTTGACAAAACTAATAGTTGTGTGAAATATGATGAACATAAAGATAATGTTGAAAAAAATGCATCATCAAGAGAAAATTTAGAAATAGGGGAAATAAAAATTTGTAAAGAAAATTCTGATGAAAATAAACACAATTTTCAAAGTCCAGTGGAAGAGAGAGAATGTAATACTAACGTACTGAAAACCTCACCAACTCTTCAGGATCCTGCCATATTCAAAGGTGGAAGTATTTCTATATGTATGTTTAATGAACAAGCAAATTTTACAAGGAAAAGAAAAAGAGCCAAACTAGTAATTACTAATAGGTTGTTCAGTAATTCGCCAGCTGATCCTGAAATCATTTCAGTTTCTTCAGAAAGCAGATGTGTTATCACCAGTAATGATAAGTCCACTCAGGGAAAACATAATTCAAAGCATGACTTAAAGCATTCTAGTATTGACGATTCTCCAGAACTTAAGAAATTTAAATGTAGCTCTGAAGTTGAAAATGCACATATCACAAAGCATAATTCTGAAGACAATGCTTACAATCATAGAGAAAATGAAGACAAAAAAATATCCCATAACACTGATGTTCAAGTTAGTAAGATTTCTTCAAATAGGCATGTAAATGTGCCTAATAAACCTAAAATATTATCAATAAAAGATTTATCACATGAAGACTCTAGACAAAATAATGGATTATTAAATAGTTATTGTGAACCTGCCTTGATATTAACCACAAATGATAAAATTCTTATAGATGAAAATGTAATTCCAAAAGATGTAACAGTGGAAAAGAGAAAAGGTTCAGGAGATGATAATATATGCAGTCTAAGTAAAATTTTGGTTTCAAATAAAGAAAATATTCATTCAACAGCAACTTCCAAAGATAAAAATACTAAGTCATGCAAGGACAAGCATAGCAAAGATTTTTTTAAAGATATATCATTGGAAGAGGGTGAAATAATTGATGATATTAGCCCAGATGAGTCTGGTGTTGGAATATCAAATGTTGATGAGATTCTACCCACAAAATTTGATAGAGAAAAGATCAAAGAACGAACAAATCAACGCAGATCATCGGGGAATTCTCGTAGGTCTAATAGCATCACACGCCAAACAACTAGAGTCAAAAATGCATTTGGTAATAATATATGTGAACGCAGGAGTCCTTCTGAACTATTTACTGGTGATAAATCTCTCCGAAAAATAAATAAGAAGCGTGATTCTCATTCTAAAATAATTAGGTCCGAAAGTCAACATCCTGAAGATGATAACCTGCAAGGAAATAGAATCAGTGAGAAAAGAAAGACCACATGTAATGAGACAAAGCTAAAACAGAGAGATTCTAAAAGTGAAAACAGAAATAGACAGAAATCAAACCACTCTCATCATTTAAAAATGTCTGAAAAAGATGTGGACAAACTAACCAATGAACATTTGTCCACAATGAAAAAGATTCAGAATGTTGATAAAGAACATCCTGATAGCACAGACATAAAAATAGACTTAAAAAAAACAGATCCTATTGAGAAACTAAACGAAAGAAACCAAAAGGCATTAAAGCAACCTTCAAGTATTGAAGTAAATATGAATGTTTTAAATAGTACTGCATCAAAAGAAAATACGTGTAATAATATAGACAAAAGAAAAATTAAAGCTAATAAATTGTGTGATTTGAATCAAGAGAAAATATCTCATGTTTCCAGTGATACAGAATGTTTAAATAATAAATCAGTTTCTAATTTGCAAAGTTTAATAAGCGATGACCCCATTAATAACATATTGAAAGAAGAAAAAGCACAACATACATGTCCTGAGAAACAAGAAATAACAGTTTCAAATAAATATTCCACTACAGCTAAAATACTTGACAAAGTAGAAAGTATAACAAACATGACACAGATTGTTTGTTCAGATATTTCATGTGATATGGTCATTTCAGATACAAATGCCAATAAAGCAAAATCAGACATATATGTTGTGAATAATGTATCTGATAATTGTGGTATTTCTGGAACATTTAATGAGGTAGGGTATACCAATCAAGAAGGAAATGATTCCTCAGTTCAGGCACATAAACGTAAAAATGCAAGAATGACAAGAAGTAAAATAGATTCTCCCTCAACCAAAGGTAAAAGCAGTAATGGTGTTTCTGGCAAACTTGTCAAAGGAAACAGCGATTCAGAGTGTTTACAGCCTAATAATTCCACTTCAAATGAAGTTACAGTGGTAAATAAAGTAATTGAAACTCTAAGTTTTGCAAATTGTCTAAACAAATACATGAATGAAAATGCTGTAGATAAGTTAAAATTTAATTCCCATTCTACTACTAGTGGTACTAAAACATTAAGTCACAATGAAAGTAAGAAACTTAAGGATGCTAAAATATCTAGTCAGTCTAAAGAGCCTAAAAATTATCAAATTGGGACAGAAAACTTGGTAATGAGTCCTGATACAAATCAGCATATAGATATCAAATACCGAGGAAATGCTAATTTTGATATAGGAATCAATGGAAACTGTGATACTACCATCAGCACAGTAACACCTCTTGAAAATCATGCTTTACATTCCTTTGAACAAGAAGAAACCATAAAACTGTCTGAAATTGAAATAAAATCTCCATTAACAACTTCCGATAGCAAAACTAATGAGCAAATTGACCATCCCACAAGTCAAATAATGTCTAACGAAGAACTAATGAAAATTCTTGCTGGATCTCCTCCACCTGCTAAAAAGAATTCAGATGAAAAATTTCCGATTGGGACTGACAGTATTAAAACACCTGAGCCTTCTCAACAATCGGTGAAGAAGACTATAATTATGCATAGGCGGACGAGGGTTCGCATGTTACAAGATAGTCCAATTCATACATTCACAATTTCTTCAAAGCCTGATCACAAAATTATCAGCAATACCAGCACACCACAAACGGACAGAAAAAATGAGTTCATTAATAAATGTGAGGTGACACCCCAAAAAAATTGGCAAGTTCCTGGTGCTCTGTCAAAGGTTGCTGTAGGTAAAGGTGCAGTACATGATAGAGAAAATTATGTAAATTCTGATGCAAAAGACAAATCTACTTTTACAAATCATAACTCAAGTGATACAATTGCATTCTCAGATGTGTTTGGTAGTGATAGTAGTGAGGATTCCAGTGATAGAAGTGATGACTCTTTGTATACTCCGAAAAAGAGAAGACGTATGGGAAACGGACAGACAAAAAAGAAGAAGAAGAAGAAAATAATAAAGGTTAAAATAAAAACATAGAAGTAAATGTTTTATATCACAGGTTTTTATAATAAAAGAGTATACCTTTTTTGTATATTGATGGTATTATACATTTCATATTGAAATACTTACTGTAATATACATGTCTGTTATGTAGTTAACTGTTTTTGTTATTCATTCTTCATCTATTTACATTGTCAATTAACAAAATATTGTCCATTTTTCATTTATTTTCACATTATTCAGACTAAAAACTTTTTTTTTGGTGGTAGATTTTACAATGGAAAATGTACTTACAATTTAATATTCTATATAAAACTATTTTAAAATGTATATTTAAGGCAAACAAAGGTAAAGTGTAAAAGTCAAAATACTTTATTCAGCTGGTGTATAGGTTGACTTACCTAAAATCAATAGAAGGCCTAGATGTGAAGCAGTAATGTGTCAAATTTTTGAGATCCTGAGTCCCCTTCTTTAAGGCAATGTCCAAACTGCTGCTGTACTGTTTTGACACTGTGGCCAAGAAAGAGGTTTAGGTTCTTGAAAATATTTTCACATTACTACTTCCCAGTCTCAATTGAATAGGAAGGAGATAGAAGAAAGTCATTGACTACCTTAAATTGATAGACGGTGTCAAATGGCAGAGAAGTATGAAAAATATGCATTTTCAAGAACCCAAGCTCCTTTCTTTAGACAGTCTGAACAACTGACCATCTTGCTATATTGTCGAAAGATATTTTTAATGTCAGGATTGCAGTGCAGTGTAGACAAGGGTTTAGTTTTTGTAGTCCAGGAACACTGTGGTTAGGGGTGGACAATGTTTTGTAAAATGGTCAAGGGTGGGTTTGGATATTTGGAAAGTGGATAGGGAATGGGATATTTGTTTCTGAAGGAGGTCTATTTTCTATTAATGAAAGTATTGGAGATGCAGTTGGTGTAGGATGACAGAAAGTTACAAGTAGATCAAATCAAGCATACCCTAACAGCTAGGCTGTATGGAAAGTGTGGTGTGTTCAGGATGGAAGCTTGTAAAGTGTACTGTGGGGTGTTTGTAGGTTTAAGGTGAACTGAAGTGTGAATCAACATCAAGGGATATGATGATGGTGGGGGAGTGGTTCCAAATGAATTTGGAAAGAAAATTGGAAAGGGCACTTGGCCCACAAGTCCATACAATGAAAATATCATCTATGAACTCGAACCCTATTTAGTGGAGAGGAATTCAAATGTTTCTGTTCTGGTTGACCCATGAACAGGTTGGCACAGGAGGGGCCAACTAGGTGCCTGTAGCAGTGCCACTTACTTGGTAATAAATATTATTTTGGAAAAAGTAATTTTTGGTAAAGGCAAACTGGGTGAGGGCAATTGGAAAGTTAGTGGATGGTAAGGAATTTTGTGGCCTGAGACACAAGAAGTATTAAAGTGCTGACAGGCCTCTGGTGTGGGGGATGTTTATTTGAAGACCAAATCCACTGTAACAAGTTTTGTCTCAGGTAACGGCAGTGTAAATAATTTCAGTGGCATCAGGTGGGCAACCTGGGACCCCATGTTTGTGGATTATTGTGAATCAGTAGAATATGTGTTTTCTGAGACTTAGGAGTAAGGAACTCAACAGAATTTGGTTTTAAATTTTGAAGAGGGTCAAGAATACAAATAAAATTTCAGAATGACAAAACTTATAAAGCTGTCCCTACTGATCCCAATCCATCTAGCCAAGTTTGTTCAAGTAGACAGACCGCTTCAAAAACTATCACCTGATTCAATTGATCACTGCAATCCGAAAACCATAGAACCACCACCATCTAACCTAGGGTCCAGAATTGTCCAATCGTCTGCGGGTATAACTTCCTCACTGAGAAGAGGGCAGTACATTTAAATGTTGTAGCAGCTAGCCCTGGCATCTTGCCATTAAGACAGTAACCATCAACACAACTCTCTCAAGAAAAGATAACAAATTAGAGGCAGAACTTACTTTCCCTGGCACTACATCTTGCCCTCACATCTGTAAATTGACCTAGCTTAGCAAGAAAGTTCATTCACGTAAAATACTTTTTTACACACAGAAGACACAAATGCAATATACTACAAGTACACATCTCAACAGCTAGACCGCGCCATTATTTTGATTTGATGATCTGAATTACACATTTTTGGTCATAAAATTTGATGATAAATGAAAAATTGATGTTTTAAAATAAGTGTGTATAATAATGTTTGTATATTGTTTATACAGATATAAATGCAAACAAACCTTGTAAGAGTATGGCACAATTACCACTACTGGTGGAAAGGACTGAAATTTTATAATATGCAAAAACAGCTGGCATTTGTATCAAGAAATATTTCATTCCAATGAGATTAAATGTGTTTCTGCCAATATTGTGTATAATTTCAACCCCAGTCAGCATGGTGGGGATATATCCATCGGGATGGAGAATCACATAAAAATAACAGGAAAACAGATTGGTGTAAAATCTTGGATTATGGGAATCATTGAGTTTAATTCTGACATGCAACTTCAGCCCTAGAGTGGGAAAGTACCTGTTTAATACACTTTTCAAGTTGCTGTGTTTATTTAAGGAGGGAAGAGTGGGGCAAGATGGGATACTTAATATATTTGTAACAGGTTGAGTATTTTGAATTTTGTGTACTTGTAATTGCAACAATTGAGGAAATAATTTGAAGTGTGAATTCTTAAGAATTTCCGTTTTCTTTGAATTTTGTGTATTTAATAAAAGTATTTGTTTGTGGTATTCAGTTCTAAGACTGGTATGATGCAACCCTCTATTCTTTATTTCCTCATCTGCTTAGCATATTCCATCCTTGCCTCCCTCGTGTTTTTACCCCACACACTTCCCACTAATGCTAATTTTACAAGACCCTCATGTCTTAAAATGTGGCCTATTAATTTATCCCTTCACTTGGTCAACATTGTTCACTATTCTGTTTAGAACTTCCTCGTTAGTGATTCTATCCACCCATCTGATTTTCAGTATTCGCTTATAGTACCACATTTCAAAGGCTTCTTTTCCTTTCCACAGCTCCTACCGTCCACATTTCACACCCATATAACTCCATACAAACATTTTTAGCAAAAACCTATCCTTACCTGTGCTCTCATACTCTTTATGTCCACTATACTTCCACCATCCTTAGTTATTACACTTCCCAAGTAGCAGAATTCCTTAACTTCCGTCAAAATATCCCTTCCCAATCTAACACACTTTGTTATACCACTGTTTCCCAAACTTCCATGAAGGTCTGTGATTTCCTGCAAGGACTTGACAGTTTGAGCACGCGCTAGATTTTGTCATTTGTGTGCTACGCAACACATTTTAAATGGACATAGCATTAAATTCAATGTTCTTCAGAAATGTCTTTTGATTGGACAATTTGTGTTCTTATAGCAAAGTTGAGGAAATAAAATGGAGGGAGAACTTTTTTACTTTCTTAAGGTACAAGATTTATTCTGAACTCCCTTAGGGTACCAGAAGAATTAACATCTCTGTGCTTATTTAATGCACCAGGAGAAGGACATGATGAAATAAACATTTTATTGGGATTGAAGTCAAAACAAGGTAAATGTTCATGAAATTGGCTGGTTAAATCACATGTTGACCAATTAAATACTGTAGCAGGCAAATAAGTACACAGACAACACCAGAAACCCAGCTAGTTTTTGTATAAATCCTTTAGATATTTTATCTTTTAATTTTGGTATTGAATAACTACTTCCTTATCTAATTAGGGTGAAGATACATTACAATATACCATTATTTCTTTACAGCATACTATATTTGGAGGAATGTAACATCAATTGAAATAAAATCTGAAGTGAAGCATACGATAATACTGTGGATCAACATTTTACGATATATTTTTATACCCATTATACTTTATAATATTAAGCTTTTTCATAGTAACTGTATTTTATTTTTGTTGTACATGGATTTAACAAGTTGAAGGCCATTGAAATAAAAAATTGAATCAATGTGGCAAATTAAAGAAATTAACTTTGGAAAACATCAAAAAATGGAAACGTTGCATTTACTGGGTTTGTCAGATCAGCTAAGAAGCAAGCAGTCCCAGCCAAGCCTTCATAAAGACTAAAAGGACAGTCAGGTGTACGAGCTCCTTGTTTAAATTCTGTGGTCTTTAGAAACTCTGCAAACATATTACTTCGATGTAAATGCTTTTCATCTCCAGTTAGTCGATAGAGTAGGAGGAAAACATATCCGTTGCCTGCTATTCCATGGCATATGCCTGTAATAGAAATTGAAAAGTTAAATACCTTATAATTTTTTTTTTCTGAAAAAGTTATCAATATCATATTCTTAAGAAAATGAATTCAAATAATACTTTATAAAATAATTTTTCTTGCCGTGTGTGTTACATACATTTAATTTATGTAATCATACACTGTAAATCAATTGACTTGTTAACCAATGTTTCTGCCAGTTTGACCTGATGATGTGTTTAGAACACAAGATATTTAAACTTTTTGTACTATCATTTGTATTTAGGACGAATATGGCAGTTTAACTTCTGAAAGCTACCAACGTAATAAAATAATCCTCTGCAAAACCTGTGACCATCAAAAGGTTTATTTTATTATTAACAGTTAACATTAAACGGTCAAGCTATCAAATGCATGTGTAAGTAAACAGTATGTTAGTTTTATAGAACATAATTTTGCACAACAGTTCATAATACTATTAACACGAATAAAAAATTGGTAAATAAATATAGATGCAAATATTTAGTTACGGTTTTCTAACACACAAAATTATTTATTTCACTTACCATATTTGTAAAAATATAGAAACAATATATAAGTCCATGTATGGAAAATTATCCTGAGGAAATAACTAAGAATAATTTCAGATACCGATATCATTCTGTAGTGCTTGGGTCGCAAGTTTATATGTTAGGCTTTTCAGGGTATTTGGGGGTTGAATACACATAATAACAGAAGCCCTAATCAATTCACAACGAAGACCATTGGTAATGTTAATATAGTAATAGATATTGTAATTTACAACACAATGTATTCATATCAGAAACACCTGTGAATGATTACATATATTATTAATATTTCTCAAGATTTTTGTGAATATCTAAGCAAACAAAAAGTACATTTGTGATCACCACTGAAAGATCATTAATCAAACCATGTTGATTCACGATGGAAGCAGTTTTAATAAATAAAAATGAAAACCATAGTGAATGGTAAAGTAGCAAGTAAGTAATAATAAAATGTGTTCATAATAAACAATTTTGAAGTTTAAAAAAAATCATATTTATAATTTTATTGTCAGACCTAAAAGGTATTCTACAATGTATTCTTTGTTACCTATACTTTGTCCATAGAATGTCTAAAATATTAAATAATAAAATTTGTCCTTATATAAAATATAGCTAAACTATTTTTTGACCATGACAATTATATATTCCATTATATATGAAAGCTGAGTAAAAGGTATACAATGCTGTAATTTTTTCAAAAGAAATTTTAAAGAAGTAAATACAGTTATCAATATTTACCAGGTCCTTTCCTTAACAATCCTTTTTTCCAAACAACTTCTCCACATTTAAGGCATGACTGCAAATATTTGTCATCTTTCCAATGTAGATAAGCCTTAGCCATGAGATATACTACACCTGATTAAAATATGAAAAATATTAGAACAATTATAACACTTGAAAAAGCTGATCCTTTGAAATTTTATGATTGTGCCTGCTATGAAATACGACAAATAAATATTCTTTTTAACACTGCTGTATTCCTCTAACAGAAGTCTATTTAAGTTTAAATGATAATATCTGCAAATTCCTTAGACAATTTCAGATTTATGGTAGCATCTTAATAACTGAAAATAACATTTTAAACAAATTTACGTTGCCTGGATTTTACCCACATTTGTACAGATAAAATTATAATAAAAGAACTTGCAAAACTATTATTTCCAATATCAGAAATTTTTAGTACATTATAACAAAATCATTTTTCCTAATAGATTAGCTTAAAAATACCATTTGAATAAATCTTAGTGCTTTGAATTGTTGGTATATATTTATATAGAAAATTAGCAAAGTAATACATGTAAAACAGAAGTGTAATGGTAGTAAAAGAAATGTAGATTGTCTCCCAAGAAATGAATTATAATAATAAAAAAATTACCTGGAGCTCCATGACACCAATGTACCAACTCCTCATTTTCAGGTCTAGACCTTGAATCTAGTTCATCAGTAGCACATGGGAAGTTTCCTGAAGGGGTCTGCAAATTCAAAAGAAAATCAACAGCTCCTTTGACATCCTGCTCTGCTCCAGGGATTTTTTGTAAACAGTTTGGGAAATGAAGCAGCATTTGTAATATACTGCTTAACCCATGAGCAGCTCCTAAAAAATATTACTTTTTGAATATACAGCATCTATAATAAACAAATGTATGTTAGGCATGTCAAATTCCCTTGCTTGTATACCATAAATTATGTTTATGAATACATTCAAATGAGTAATATGGTTGTGACTTAATGAGCATTTTTCCATGTTACATATTGAATACTAATTAAAAACATTTATTAAATTTGTTGGGTACCAAGATATTCAGTTCCATAGTAAGAATACATCAAAGGACTTTTGCTTTTCTTCCTTCTTCCTGATTTAATTATAGCAGAGTAAATTTCTTCAATATCTTTCTGTGGGACAGCTTTGTGTCCAAATATTTTGTTCAGCCAAATTGCACCACAGAGGTAGCCAGCACGACCAACAAGAAGTTCATCACCATAACGAATATAGTCTAAAGGTTTACAGACATTAGCTAATTCAATGTATTGATCCAAATAATGTTTGGCCTTTTCCTCTTCACCTAAAATTACATATAATAATGAATGGTTGCAATATGTACGGATATATATATATATATATATATATAAGAAATACATACCAACTTCATGTAATAATGCAGCTGCTACTGCACAAATACCACTATTGCCTAGTAAAAATGCTGATTTTGGAGATGAATCATGCCTCTTAACATAGTCGAGCGCTTTTGTAATGTATGTAATTCCATGTTTAAGAAAATATTCTCTCTCATTTGCAAATGGGCTTGATTTACTTAGATGATAGAACATGTAACCTATTCCGCCTGCACTCACATATAATCCTCCATCTCCATCTTCAGACGGCGGCTGCCCTTCTAATACTTGTTTTATAACAGCATATACTTGATCCTTCACGTCAGAGGTATTAATTTGAACCATCTTTCCATTGTAATCAGGTAGAGTATTGATAAAATACCGCTTTGGGTGACTCATTTTTGCAACTTCTACAATACGTCTCATGAATAAAATTTTCGGATTATATCATTTTCTGAGACGACTTCAGAAATTTGTGTACATATAAAGAGTTGGAACTACCACGAACATAATAAACATTTTAAAGTAAATTTGGTAGTTGAAGACATTTATACAGTGATTACACAACTTATTCGTAAGGTTGTATAAAGACCAACATAAATTGACATAAACAATATCAAAGATACTTCATAATCATATTATTGCTACCAAAGGATTTCATTGTCCTACATTATAACCTTAAATGACTGATCAGAAAATATTTAGAAGGCAGTGATTTGACGGCTTTGCAACTTATTGAAGCTTTAATTTTTACTAAATAATACAATATTTTGATTTGCTAACACATTGTGTTATAGAATATTTAGGTATTTATTTTCTTTCTTCGGTGTTTCCACATTCGTTATTCAGTTTGTGATGGTTGCATAATCCACAGTATAATGTTATCTGACATGGAGCGAAAGAGCAACTGCATGCGAATTGTATAATTGGCGCTCCTGCACAACATGGGGTCGATTGTGTTACGAAGTTTGTCTGTCCTTCTCGGTATATTCTTTATTTTTGTTGGAGTTATGAAAATAACATCAATTATTAGTAAAGATCTTCACAAGGATTTGGTAAGTTATATTATATAATAAAAAATTATAATTTCAGAATTTGCCCCTATTATGCCGCAACCTGCGATACGTACGTGTAGGTGGTGGTGTCTACATGTAATGCTTTTTCTATTGTTGCAGTTTTGATTAAGTTCCGTCACTAAAATTTTTAATCTCAATTATTATAAACATAGCGTAAAATTTTGAAGTGGGCAAATTTAACTTGAGCACAAACGACCTTGGCAAAATGCCTTTGGCTAAGTTATCTCAAGTAAAATTTAGGCCAATGTGGATTTAGAGTTATTTTTAAATTAGATTCCCGCACATTCTAATATTTCATGAATCAGTAATAGTAAATTTTCTCTTAGTGTATGACGAATTATAATTAATTATTCCTCAACTAATGGATCATTTGATCAGATATGCCCTTAATAAATATTTATGATTTTATTTGAACAAGTTTTATTATTTTGGTATGATTTTACATTAACAAGCTTTATTATTTTACAGCGGAAAGAATATGTAAAATATGCTAAAGTTTTTCCATTAGCGGAATTACTGAACATTAAAGTACCTTCCAAATGGTATCGTCGAGCTGTAGGAACACTTGAAATAATATGTGGCATAGCTATGGCATTTATTCCAAGCAGTAAGTAGAAAGATTTTTTATGATTCTCCTCTCATATTCTATGATAAATAAAATATGTACAGTTCTAGTGCTATTTATGGTACTTAAATTGTCCATAACTAGCAACACATATGTATTTAAATTCACATACTGAGACATTATGAATGGTACCAGAGTTCATTGGTTGTCTGAATGAAAAACTGAATATATCTTTTATATAGTGCTCAATGTGGGCTTACATTAGTAGCAGCTGTGTTGCATTAAATTCAAAGAGAGAAGCATTTCTTTTAATGAATGTACAAGAGGTCAATGTTGATTTAGTTCAATAATTTGTAAAGATTGTGTAATATCCTGAATGATTTATAATTTATTTGGTTCAGAGAGCTAAACTCCTGAAAAATTAAATTTATCATGTGCTTAATTAAATGTTCACATAATAAATTAGCTTAATAGTACTTTTATCATTATTGGAAATTATTCTAATAATTCCAAACATGTAGGATAAATTGGTAATAATACTGTGAGTTCACTCACAAACTTGTAGAATTATAATGAAGTAGATTGAATATAATTAATTTTCACTCTAAAATAGAAGAAAGATGAATTTTTGTTTCAAAAGGTTTATTGCTTAATGTAATGGTTTCATGTATAATTTTTAAAAAAGGTAGATATAAAAAGAAATGAAAAGTAAAGTTATTGAAAATGGGAGTGGGTGACAATGCAGTAATCATATAATAATAGACTAAATATAAAACTTAAGTTATAGTCTTATCATTAATTGATGTTGTTTTTGTCTTGTGTTAATTTGCAATATACCAATCAACCAACATTTGATATAAAATGTAATTTCAAAATACATCAGTGCGTTAAATGAATATTTCATGTAATAGTTATTAATGTCCGTAAGTCCAGATCAGGACCGAAACATGTAGTTGCTTTTAAATTATAGTTTATTATGTTTCACTAAATTTTTGGCTTTATATAAACTTGAACATTTCATGTACCATTATTATTCTTTATCAACTTTTATGACTCAACTGAGTGAGGTTTATTAGTTTGTTCAATCATTCATAACTAATGTAATGGAACATATTCAACTTTCAATTTGAGTCACAGTAAATGTCATTTTAGTTGTTGATTCAACTTTATATATCAAACAATATGTGTAATATTAATCTTAATACACAAATAATTCACCTTCATTATATTCTATGTTCCATGTTAGCTCAATTTCAGCCAAAATTTGCCAAATTAATTACTGAAGATTTATTATGGCAAATAATTTATTATAATGGGAGAGTGAGAGACTGTGACTTATGTGAACATTAAATATGGAGAAAATTGGGGGGAGGGAGGGTGTCCTCTTTAGTTGCCTTATTAAAATGGCTGTATATTTCATATATTGATAGAACTTTGACTTTGGTTGAAACCTACCAGAGCCCAGTTATAGAGTAAAATTGACCATTCCTAATCATTGTTGATAAGGTTACAAAAAAGCTAAAAATTTCACCAAATTATCTAACTCATAATAACCATTATCTATATTGACCATCTCATTAAATAACATTATATTACCAATTCCACATATTTGTTTCAGATTCTATAAAACAGGGTGCAAATATAGTGTTACTCTTTATGATGATGATGGCAGTATATTCCCATTATATGGTAAATGATAAATTTGAAAGAATTGCACCTGCTCTGGTAAGCTTTTAATTAAGAATCTATAATTTTCTATGGCATATTTTTTAACTTTTATTTAAAAATATTATTTAATAATCCAGATTTGATCTTGGTCAGAAATGTTAACTAAGATAATGGAGAATTTTATGTTAGTAAGAGTCAAATGATAGCAATGTTTTCATAGACCATAGCATATTGTTAGAAAAACTGAGGTACTATGGAATAACAGGAACTTCATTTTCTTGGTTTAATTCATACTTACAAAATAGAATGCAAAGAGTAGTATTAAAAGACTCATGCACAGGTGAAATACATAAATCAGATTGGGGAATTATTAAAACTGGGGTCCCACAGGGATCAGTATTAGGGCCTTTATTATTCCTTACATAAATGATCTTCCTAATATCATAGATTCAACTTCTAAAGCTATCCTCTTTGTAGATGATACTAGTGTAATAGTAAAAAGTAACAAAGACACACTAGAAGAGGCAAGTAACAATAATTTAACTAACCTGCTAACATGGTTTAATGTGAATGGACTAACAAATAACTGTGACAAAACACATTTCATGCAATTTCACACACACAACACAACTTTACAATCTATAACACTTAAATACGAAAACAAAAATGTAAATGAAACTTCCTCTGTTAAATCCTTAGGTCTGTTAGAAAAAAAAAATAGAACTTCTTGCAGAACTCTGTTCAAAAAGTTAGGTATTTTCACTTTGACATGCCAATACATTTATTCATTGATGTTATTTGTAATTACAAATTGGCACTTATTTTTTAATAATTCTGATATTCATCCCTTCAGTGCAAGGAACAAAAATAATCTGTACAAAAAATTTAAAACATTGCACAGAAAGGTGTGCATTATTCTGGGATATCCATCTTCAACAGACTGCCGCATAGAATTAAACAGTTGTCCGATAACCAAGGTAAATTTAAGTCTGAATATTATCCTCATTTTTGCTTAGCCACTCCTTCTATTCAGTAAAGGAATTTATAGAAGAATTGGAGACAAGTAATTAGTTTATAATGTTGGAATCGCCTTTCTATTTGGTTACAAAAATTTGTTATAAGTATATTTATCTTTTATATAATAAAATAATGTAATAAATGTACACCCTGACTCATTCCACATCCTTGAAGCTTAGCTTCTTTACAGGATCTACGGAATATGATTATTATTCTTTTCTATTCTAATGTTACTCTTTCTTATCAAATCTAAAACTTGCATCAGTTACTAAAGAGCCAATGTTTTCCCAGTGTTTGGGCATCAGACCATGTGAGAATAGACTTAGGTCATGACATTTCAATGGTAGTCACTGCCATTGTAATTATTTGATTGTCAAATGATAACAGTGACATTGGCTGACATGGAATCATCTCACCCATTGTCATAATTTATCAATTTTTTATAAAAATTCTAATAATTATCTATTATCTATTACTTATTCAAGATTATCAAAAATAAATTCAGTAAATGAAGCCTACTTGATGCAAAGTGAGTTTAGTTGTTTCCCTGAGATGATTATTCTGTATTTATTTACTTAAAATACTTAGTTTTTTAAAGTCCAGTCTGTTTATGTAATCTAAATATTAAATATATCTTACTTCATTAACAAAATTTTATTCAAACATCACGTGACACTAATTATTTTATTTAAATTGATTTATCCAAAGAGTGCAAATCACAAAATTAGGGCAGTAACTAATTCAACTTCTTCTATAATTGAAATCATTATACTCAATTTGGATAAATAATAATTTTACATATATTTCACATTATTGTTAAACCAATAATTTAACAGAAATTGTTTATACACAGACAATTTTAGATGTCATTTAATTGAAGTAAGGATATGACAATGTCAAAATAATTAACACAATTGGTAAGGACTGGAAAGAGAGATAGGAACGTTGGGATGGTTGCCTCTGAAAATTTAAGAAAATTCTGTACTCATTGTGTCTGGTAAGGACACATTCCAAGTGATGACGCATGTGACAGCTGGCCATCACTCAGAATGTTTTCTTAATCTTCTGATGAAGGGGTCAGTGCCTCCAAAATTTTTTTAAAAAAACATGCACATGCACACAATGTGGTACCTGCAAACTGTACACTTTAGGTAAGCCTTTGTTTTTCTCTCTCTTCCATTTGTTTCTTAATTGATTTTATTAGACTCCTAATGAAAGAGAAGTAATTATTGATTCACCTGAAATTGAGGCACATCATTACCATATTAGAGACGAGAAAGCTTTTCAAATTTTCAGAAGCCAACATTTATCTTTCATAAAAACCATAATAATAATAATAATAAATTTCTTTCCCTCAGCTGATCAGAGCCACAAACCTAGAGAATAAATGGCTGATGCTTTTTTAAAAAAAAATTGATATACCTCTTATTCAGCTGATACTAAAATCACTCTCCTAAGATGTTTACTGACAATTTTCTTTTTAAATTAAATTTTAAATTGAGCATGTAGTTAGAAGAATAGGAAGCAATTTAAGGGGATGGAAAGAAGCCTGATAAATATTAATTTCATAACTTTTTTAATATCCTGGTTAATTTAACCTTTCTTGGTATAAAAAGTAAATAAAGAAAGGACCTTTTACAGACTTCATTTTTTAAATTCAATCAATAACAGCATTTTGGCATATTTTCATGTCTTCTTCCTATAGGAAATATTTACAACAAATTAAAAACAAAGAAGGGTTAAGTTAAACAAACTTAAAAATCTATATGTAAAGTAAATCAAACATACCAAGTCAGTATCAAAACACAACAAGAAACACACAAATTCAAACTTAAAAATTTATATGGAAAGTAAATCAAACTTGCCAAAACATTTCCTCTGTAGGAAGAAAACCTGAAGAAGGCATGAAAATATGCCAAAATGTTATTAATTAAATTGAAAAACTTAATTCTGTAAAAGGTCATAAATTGTTTTTTTATATATAAAATATGTATATAATTTATATATAAAAATATAAATTTAAACTTTTCAAAGTAAATAAATTCAAAACCTTGCATGAAACATATTTTGCTCCTAGATCCTCTAATAATTCATTTTGCCTTTCTTAATCCATTATTTGTCCTCCGAATTATGGATTTGGTTCAACGAGTAGATCCAGGAATTTGTTTGTAACTAGGCAATAAATGTATTAACTACTTAATTTATTTCAGGTGTTTTTCTTCATGTTAACTGGGCGTCTTGTGATAGACTGGCAGCTTAGAAGGAAAGAAAATTCTGAAGTGATTGCAGTAAATGGTGAAAAGAAACAAAATTGAAGGCAGTGTTGTGATGCCCTAAATTGTTGATTCACATTCTCCTTGTTTTGTAGTTACAATGGCAGAATACTCATTGATTTATAGCATTTTCAGGTAGTTCTGGTATTTTTTGGCCAGAATATGTTGAAGAATTTGAGAACATTTTTATATTGGTGCATTTTTTAAATGCAAGTCAGAAATGTGTTGTAGTCATATGGGTATAATTTCTTACCACAATGGCTGCGGTTGATTACTGACACGTTAAATACAATCTGTAAATTTGAATATTCATGAAGTAAAAGAACAAAAATATAACAGTGCCCTTTCTTTAAGGTAATAACACTTAAATGTAGTTACTCCATTCAATTTTTTTTAAATTATCACTTGCTGAAAATAGTCTGAACTTTCATATTTATAATGCAATGGAGATTTCATGTTTGATTTGTATCATATGGTATGAAAAAATTCTCGAAATATACCAAAAATGCTATAAATATAAGGACGTTTACCTGCTCCATTAATTACCTGATTCTTTGGTACCCAATTACTTACCTGAAGTTATGACTTAATTAGTGAAATAAAAATAAAATACATTTGTATCTTCTCAAAGTATGGTGCAATATTTAAATGGTTCCCAATATTTTTCTTGAGGAAATTTTAAGTTTAATATTCCTATTTTACAGATTGGAATATTTTGTTTGTATTGTATCCTTGTAGAGTATCTGGGATGAAAATAATTTATATAACACTCTTTTAATGTACACATACTCAAAATTTATGTTGGTAAAATGTGTTTCACTTAAAAATTTATTAGTATCATAATTGTCACCTTAAAAATTAGTAAAACCAGTGCCAAAATAAGTAATCATTTTGTGCCACTCAACTTTATTAGGTAATTGCCAATAGATCTTATGTACAGATGAAGAAATCAATATCAAGATAATTATATTTCAGAAGATTGTATTTTAAGAATAATGTTTTTTGTGTTAAATTCCATTCTTGATGCATTCAAATGAAAATAATTTGTTTCTAAAAAACCAAGAAATTTTATTTTAAAGTTGCAGGTGTTATGATTTGGAATGCATTGTTTTTTATTCAGAGTGTTGCCTGCACCATTGTCAAACTCATTCAGAATATCAAAAAGCAGGTAGATATTCACTTTCAGTTCAGGGATATTTAAAATGTGCGGGTACTGATGATGTAAATATTGTAGCAAATCTGTATCAGATTACTTATAACTTTACATTCTTACTTTTAAGAACATTATTTATAATTACAATAATCTTAACAGACCTGGACATTGGTGAGGTTTGTTTAGCTTTAAACAGATTTGTGAGACAATATTTTATAAATGGGCTATTTTACTACTATGTAGTAAAGGTAAGCCCATGCTTTTTAATTAGTTGGCCTGTCTTCTGTGAGTTAAATGTTAATTTAATTGTTTTGTTAGCATTATTTTGCTTATAAATGCATTTTATTTAATTTTTGTTGATTATTTTTAATTTGGGAAAATTAATGTTTAAAAGCTTTCATGTTTGAAATTGTAGGTTTTAAACAATGAAGCGCAAACTTTGCTAATGTTCACAAAATGCATTGTCAGATATAAATATATATACCAACACATCAAGTGACAGAATCAATTATACTTCCACTCATTGGAAGAAAAAGCACATTATTTCATAAACTAAAGTATATAAATATATGTCACAACATTTCATTTCATTACATTACATTGTTTATAACTTACTTAAATAAAGTGTTTTTTTTAATCAATTGTGCAAGTTCCACATTCAAACTTTTCATTTTTTAAAGTTGAAATTCATTAATCTTTGGGATGTTTGGTTAGTATTTTGATTTTGAGCGTATTAAAAGATACTCAGCTAGTATATTTTGAATTGTATTATTCAGTATTGTCATATTTTATGTTTCTATGTGGCTTGATCTTGTATGAAGATCAATTATGAGTAATCTGTTTTGTGATGTCTTATTTTACTGTAAAAGTTTTATTTTATAAAAGTATACTTAGATTTTTAAAAAATGTGTCACAGTAGGTGGAAATTGTAGCACTGTATCATCAATTTATTTATCAAGTATTTTTGAACAAGGTCTTATTCTGAGCTGTGTACTGAGATAATCACCTGTCTACTGAGAACTTGACGTTTCTGTATTGCTCAACTTAATATATTTCTTCTGTTGATTTTGATAAATAATAATGTAGTATAACCATATCCTTTTCAGCTGGAGCCATTACCTTTCAAACAAATATGCTTAGAAGGTTTAAATCAATGGAAAGTTAATAAAATATAAATGTCCTTAAATCATAAACAAATTGCATATTAAACACACCCAATAAACTGTATATTATCATCATCATGATTTAAAAAATTAAACAGATGTAATCTACATGCAAAAATGTAATAAAATATTACAACTAATGGTCTCTGCTTGTTTGTAACAGTATCTTGTTTAATGATTCTTTTTCCAATTAATAATAAAAAGTGAAAGTCCTAATACACACAGAAGTGTGTATAGCAGTTTTAGTTGAAATAACGGTGATAGTTCTAATCTTATATCCAATATTTCAAGACCATTAGAAATATTGAGCTGAAACTTAAAATCAACTGTATTGACTATCTAGATCAGGGGTGCTAAAACGGTCGATCTCGAGAAAAATTTACTGATATAGATCTACTCACAGATTTTGTTTTAGTTGATCCTCAGTGAAGTCAGAATAATCCCCAAATCAATGTCTTCTATCATAGTAATCCCCTGCTAGCAGTGAAAGGCGACTTTATTAGAGGAACACGCGGTACTTGTCAAAGAAATTCCGCAACGCACGATGATTTTGATTCCCACCGATTACAAACAAACCATTCATTAGTCAAGTACTTGAGAACATTCGAGAATTCATCCGCGCTGATATAAATGTTGTGGCTGTGGGAGTAGGAGTCAGTTTTGTGACATTGAGTCGAACTTTTCTCATTCCATTGCATTATCCATCAACAAGTTATGTGTTCAACAGTTCTAAACATGGAGATTATGGCATTGCAATAAAAATTGTGAATTCCATCCATGCCCATAGTTTGCAACGAAGGCTCAAATTGCCAATGAAAGATAGTGAATCTGCTGAACACACTGATTTAATTCTTCACACGGACATCAGGTGCTTGAGTCACAGCAAATTTCTGACAGACATCACAATGCATTTAAACACCATTAACTTGGAGCTTCAAGGTAAAGGAATATCCATTATTGAGATGATTAGCACAATAAACACATTCAAAATTAAATTGCAATTTATGATAGATCACTGAAAAGAAAGGATCTGACACATTTTCAGTCTTTTAAAGTAAGGATTCATTAGTTAAAATTCGATATTTATGAGGGAAAATTATTACATATTTTTGGCGAATTCAAAAGAAGTTTTTATGATTTCAGTAAATTGGCAAATATCGCATCTTTTATGAGTTGTCCTTTTTTGCGTAAAACATTGAGGAATATGTTACTTAAATAGCAAGTCAGTGTAAAATGGACTCCTCTTCTGTTGAAATGAGGTAGTGCAGATTATATCAGATATACATCTCAAAGCCACAGCATCGGCTCTTATATCTGAAGATAAATATCTGAATCGCCCTTCAGTTGACGGCAATGTTTGGGTCAACTTACTTGTGCAAGTCCGCATTTTCTGAATTAAGATAAGTCAAAATATCGCAATTGACTGATGAACATATGTCGTCATGCTCGAGATTATAAGATTAGCACTCTATAATTACATACCATTTTATGAAAAGTAAGTTTAGAAACTAGAACTCATTTGTTTTGTAAGAACCAATAAACTCACAATTTTGAATAAGTACGAATTTATTGACTTTTTAGTTAGAGCCTACCTTGAGTAAAAAAAAATGTATGTTGCAGAAAACTAATTTCTGTCGTTCCTACTGATTCTATACGAATTGATGGCCATGAAAGTCTGCAATGTCCCTACATATAATTACTTAAGCCTGCGCCACGCCACAATATACCCTTCCTACCTAGATGACAATCCTGCATCATGCATACTTGCAGCCTCTCAAAGTCGATCGATCGGAGTCTAACAATATTGAGGTAGATCTCCACCAGTTCAAGTTTGAGCAGCCCTGATCTAGATATTTCAATGAAAAGCTAATATTGCTACAAAAAAATTGTTTGTTTTTTAAATTCTACAAAATAATTCTAATAGATTGTTTAAAATGAAAAGAGAAGTGCAATATCTGACAAACATTGTTATTTGTTTACAATCAGATTTACTTTGTGCTTGTTTCAATGATAAATATAAATTCAGAAACTGTCAAATGTAAGAAGCTTTACATAATAATAGTATTAGTCTGGATCACATCTTTTATGAAGCAAAGGTTCTTGGCTTTCATATCAGTATTAAGCTGTGACATTTCAAAAACTTTCTATACTGTTGGTGGCATTTTCCAGAAGTGCTGGGACTCTCTATTACCTGAAGTATTTATACAATCCCTTGAGTGCCCTCAAGGTACTGAACCTTTTTCTCAGAGTTCTTTAGGTCACATAATTCTAATTTCATACTCTGACAAAGTGATGATTGACTAGCAGCATATTTTACATAAACTTGAAAAGGACATGAAATCAGTCCTTTTTTTAGTAAATCATTTTTCTACACTCCTTAACCAAATTTGCCCCCCCCCCCCCTTTCCCAATAATATTTAAAAGCTATAAAATACCATAAAAACCACTATCTAATGTTAGGAAGAAAACAGCAGAATGGAGGAAACGAGATGAAGATTTGGCAGAGAGAAATTAGGTCAGAGGAATGGATAAGAAAATATGGGAATGGAGATTAGAATTCTAGACAAGAATAGTAATGATAGAGGCATTGGATTGTAATCTAATAACAGACCAATTCAGATAGGCTGACTATTTCAAAGATTTATAGAATTATAACCCCAAAAAGAAGTATCAGAGCCAAATTCACATGAAACAATAAAAAAATATGCTCAAACTATTACCAAATATTGTTGTTAAATGTTAGATATAAAGAACAGTTGTGAAGAATGTCACTGGATCAAATGAATTTAATCATTAGAGTTATATGGAAGAATTTTGTAATTAGTATAATCCAAGGTTCTACTTTATTAGTGACCTTCAATAGACAATTCAATACTATTATTATAAGATATAATTATACTGTAAATACATTTACGGTACATTTATTTGTTTGCATTTTGTATAATTTTTATAATCTGGATTGCTCTTCCTCAAAATATTGTGGCCAATACAAATAAATATAAATAAAACATTGTGTGTTAATGTAAACAATTATGCACATTATATAGAAAAATACTGATAGTATAAAATTATAAATACATACAGTGATATTTACAAGCAAGCCACTGAAGATACTAATATCACAAAATATGTTCTAACTATCCAGCCCTGTCTTCAAAAGCCTTAAGGCTTTCTCCAAGTTATTAATAGCTGTTGGGACATCATCATAGGACAATGCACTACCAGCCCATTTGCAGTATTTCTGTGCTTTTGTCATCAATTCTGGGTTCAGGGGAGATTTTTCCATATTTGGGCATAAACCTGAAAAATTAAAATTAGTTGATTGATAAAATATAATCCCAAGCATCAGATACAGATGGTTGGCAACTGGAGAAAAGGAAGAGGGAGGTGAACTAATATGAACCTTCTCACAAATTTATTATTCTGAGCTTAATCTAAGGATATGTTAAATAGAAAAATTCACTTTGAAAACACTTAAAATTAATTAAAGCAACCATTTTAATGATTGGTCAGAGGTGATGTACTTCCACTGAAAGTGGGGTTGTAATTTGAGCCATGAAAACCAATTCATCCAACTCTACAGATCTCCACAAAATGTATATTATCTTTGAAAAAAATTATGATACATAGTATCACACAAACAATTATTAATGTTATACATAAACAGAAATTCAGAAGAACTAGGTTCACTAAATATTCAAAAACACAATTATAGTAATAATAACAAATTGAATTTGGAAAACTTTGAGAAAAATGGTTTAATAAAAACTGAATAACATACCTTCCAAATGGGTACTGCCACAAGTAGGACAATAAAGCCCATTCTTTGACCCTGGTGGCTCTATATTGGTAGGTAAATGTTCTGAACTATCTGGTGCCTGATAAACTGATGGCTGTACAAAACCTGTGCACAAATAGCTTCAAATTTACTATTGTCATATTAATATATTTGGTGAATTCAGAAGTGAAACACACCTCTATTACTCGGCCCAGGAATTTCACTTGAACCCTGATTATTTAAAAAACCTTCATCCTGTAAGTCTTCATCATCTTTCAAGGGCCCTGGAACAGGAGTTTCTCCATTTTTCAAGCAATTATGAATATATGCTGCTTTCCATTTCGCATATTTCTGATTTTGCACAACTTCCTCTGTGAGATCACCGAAGGTAGCCAACACATCAAATAAGTTTCCTGCAGTATAGAAGGCTTTGACCACATTCCTAAAATATTAAAAACCTTACTTTTTACTTTGTGAAATATCTTTTAAAGTGTAAGATAAAGCATAAGTGAAAGTCATTATATTGAATGTCTTAATGTAAAGCTACTTAACATTGATTACTTTAATAAAATTTAACTGCTATTTAACATACTTGCCAAAGTTTGCTGCTCGGTCTTGAGAATCAGCATATAAAAACAGTTTATAAGCATAATTTTCAATATGTGCTTGAGCAGCTATTTCATTTGTTATTGCTTCATTATCAGATAGTAATCTCTTATTTTTTTCCAACCAATCCATTAATGTTGTAAGCAATATCTTTGCCTCATCTGACTTTCGGTCCGTCCTCAAACCAAGTTGCAATGCATATAAACGACCTTAAAGAACAAAACATATATTAACTTACAATTTAACACTATATTATACTATTATAAATCTAAACAATTGTAGTTAGTCTTTAGTTAAATGAGGTTTAGTGTAGGCAGGTATTTTATTTATACCACCAGCACTTCAATAGAGGTGGGTCAATGTTGAAATGGAATAAATATGTGTGAGGTATTAACAAAATTCTTTATTTGAAAGGGTACATGTGGGACCTTCAAATAAAGAATTTCATTCAAACCTCACACATGACTTGTTTTATTCCATTACTACAAGCTACATTAATTCTAAATTTCGAAGTATGTGAATAACTAAAATAAAATACATAAAAGTTGATACATTTAAAAGTTTTCTTCAATTTTAAGATTCAGTTTGATGATATCTATTAGTATAAATTAATATATTAGTGCCTTCAAATAGAATATACAAAAGAAAAAACCCATCCAATTTGTCTTAAATGTGGATCGGTGGACAGTTCTCTTGAACAATTGTTCTTTATTCACCCATTATAATTATATACATACTATTTATAGAAATCTCACTTTGGTTGAATGACCATCATGTAAATGGCAAATATAATTCAGGAGATATTGAATGTATTTGAGTAAAACCGTAAAATGCTATACGAAAATGTATGATGTTGCAGTGATAATAGTGCACAAAAGAAGTGTGTGTTATTTGGTGAAACACTGACATTAAACCATCTCAAGAGTTTATTAGTTTCTTGTGATTTTATGAAAAGTATCATAACAAAGCTGAATCAATGTACTATGTCATTTATAACAACCAACCCAACGTTCAGTAATACTATCTAATCAATAATTACATACACCAGTAACTAATAACTGGATCTCTCTGATCATGTTCTGACGCCGTTTTAAGGTAGTGTTGAATAGCTTTCAAAGAAGAAGGGCACGGAGGAAATTGTACTGACATGATCTCGTATGACCTCGTAGTATTATCAGACTTTCAATTGTCAACATATGACCAAAGATATTTTCAAATTTAAAACAATGTTGCCATTCGTCCAAAAACACATATGAATAGTGAAATCAATATATCAGAACAAGAGCCAAAAATTAAGGTATTTTTTAGAGCTCTAGTATACCCTTTTACACGTAAGAGTAAACTTCAGCACTCTGTTAGAGTCGCTGATACAGAACTCTTGATATGGTTTTATAATATTCACTTCTAGCTATTTACACGTCACATTTTTCTCTTAGAAGTTAGTTGAGTTACTGCAGCTCAAACTATACCGTAAACTAAAGTTGTTTTATTTATCGGAAGAGGATGAAATTCATTGATCAAAATATTTCCAATAATTTTTGGATGTTAATGTATATTTTCCTGAACTCATTGAGGTCCGTTGACATGTTCATATAGTTTTGATATCTTGCGTTACGCAGGAATTTTTTTACATTATTTTTATGGATATCCCTATAGACCTGCAAAGTAATGTCCTATAAAATTGTATTTCCTTCAAATAAAGTTATGAACTTAGAGAGTGGAATTCGTATCCTGCACCGGTTTTCATTCCTCGCCGTTCAATTCCGCTAAGTGACTAGCCCGCCGTTTCTCCCTAGTGAGTGCATGTTTTATCTAGTGTGTTGTGTAATTTCATAAATAGTGATTAGTCTATATTTAATCGTCTAAATAATTATTATACCTAATGCGTGTTTAATTTGTATGCATGCTGTAAATATTATACATTAGAATTTTGTTATTAATTTTATTATTTTGTATTTCTAGTAGGCCCAATGTTGGACAGAATTATTTTGTAATTTTTATGCTATGTCGTATAATATTTCCTGAGTCGAAGAATAACGAAGAATAAACGAAAAGTGTCCGTATTTCCCACAAATTTTTAAAATATAATCCATTTGCGCAATAATTAAGGCGCTTCGTCCGAACTCTACCAATTTTGTTTGACAATGCTTACTATAGAGAAACGAAAAAGTGAAGAGAAATACGCAACGATGATAGAGTCGAGTTAAATGGTGTTTACACGCTCGATCAAACGCTCTATTGCTAGAGCATAGCAGAGCAACGACAAACGAACGCCATGTCGAGTGAAAACTTCACCGAGGTCCGTGAAAATTTGCAGGAGAACCCAATGCTGTACTCAGGAACTCGGCCTGTCGCAGACATCAACTTGGCGAATTTTGCGTTGTTAATTGGGCCTACACCCGTATAAGATCCAAAGTTAATGACCGTATACAACGACGTTTGTTCGAGGTGTGGGTTTCGTAGCGTTTGGAAGAGGGCCCCAATTTGGCCGAAAAATCATCTTTAGCGACGAGACGCATTTTTGGATGAATGGTTATGATAAAAAAAATTGCCGTATATGGGACGACGCCAACCGACACAAAGGTCACCAGATGGCAACGCATTCATATAAAAGTTACTTTTTGGTACGGATTTTGGGCCAGTGGTGTCAGTGGTCCGTTGGTGAGGCCATCACCGTCAATGGCGAAGGCTACAGAACGATGCTAACTAATTTATGTTGGCCAGAATTGAACGACATGAACGTAGACGACGTGTGGTGCCAGTGGACGCCACGGTGGGCTTTCTGCATGGACGACTTGAAGGAGTGGTTATCTCTCGATGTAAAGCAGCTGCAAGGCTAAAGACGCGGAAACATTCGTGAGGTTGAAAGTTTGTTGGACCAGTAATTCAACATAGCTGTGAAATTAGCTCATTTTGGTGATTATAAAAATCGAAATGATTTTTTTCTATTTTTCAGTAACTGCGTACTTCATTTCTCGAGAGACCCAAAATCCCATGAGATATTGTTTTATGTAAGCATTGTAAAGTTAAAGTTGATAAATGTAAAACTGTCAAACCGTTTAAAATTTGTTCTTTAAATAATTTCAAACCTATCCCATGAAGCGGATATTACCATATTGTAATGTAAAAACGCAGGTGCCTGCTGATTTTGGTTACATAGTTTAGTTTTAAGGTGCAAATGGTGAATGGATTATTAATTTAATGTTGTAATGTGAAGGGGATTCGGGAGCAATTCTCGGTAATTGTTGTCATTGTGAAGTGCAGTTGGACCTACAATGAAGGAAGAGGCCAACAATAATGTAGACTGAAATTGGCTAAAAGTGGGTGAAGCCCCGCAGGGAAAATCCCACGGGGCGTGTGTAAAATCCCGAGGGGAACCCCTGGGATTTTGTGGGAAAAACCGGTGGCGGGGAACTCCCGAGGCGAAAAGTTAAAAGGGAGATGAGACGATGCAGATAAAACAGAAGGGACGGTGATGTGAGAGGAGTTGGACCTGGAGATCAGAGGGCAGACGAGATCTTTCGGGGAGAGAGAGCAGACGAGGAGTTGGACCTGAAAAAGGAGACGAGACGGTGATGTGAGAGGAATCGGATCTGGATCACACTATATTCCTCGATGTAAAGCAGCTGCAAGGCGCACCTAAAGACAGAGAGAGGCGGAAACATTCGTGAGGTTGAATGTTTGTAGGCCCAGTAATTTTGGGTAAGTTCAGCATAGCTGTGAAACTAGCTCATTTGGGCGAGTGGCGTACATGTATTTATAGTTACAATTACATTATTCCTATAAAATAATTACCGCTCTTTTAAGCGAAGGAACTACTTTTTATTGTCCAAGTATAATGGTATAATCCCTTCCAGCTATTCTGCCTAAATCTTATCCTACACTTTTCACTTAAGCCTCTTTACTTTATATTATGCTTTAATAATATTATTACTAATTCACTTCGTTTCTTATACTTCATCCTGCTAGCTGCTAGTTCCAGCCTGTGTAAGACATCAACAGAAAGAGATACAAAATAGCTTTCTGTAAAGTGATTCCAACTCCCTTTAAAACTTTTAAAATTCAATTTTTCAGCTGTAAATCTCCCCATCTTAGCTCCCTGATGAAAAGGATTCTCATGATATTGAGTAAAACCGCGGAAATATTTTAAATTCAACATAATCGCCCAATTTGGATTGTTTTACTTCGTTAACCTCATCCAAATTCATTCTCATTTTCAATCCATTGTATTTTTTAAGTCAATAAATTTGCTATACTCAGTAATTTGGTTTAAAACAGTTTCTTTTATTTCAAAATTCCCCATTTATTCGTTTATATTTTATATTTATTTATTAAAAGGAGAAGAGTATTTTACAATATATATATATATATATATATGTAGAGTGGACAGCACCATCTAGTGGGAAATCTATAAATCTAATCAGTCATTCGGGTGAACTTGGACAGTGAGGTTGTGTGTAGCCATGTGATTAAAATTAAGTTACCTTCGAATCCCCAACAATTGGTAGCAGAGACTGGTTCGACAATACGGACAATTACAAACAAGGGAAGTGAAATTTTACAAAAACGCGAGTGATAATAAAATGGAGCTGTCAACACAAAGAGTCGAGATTTTGCGCGGGGACAATTACCTGACGTGGTCGTTAAAAATGGGTGCCATTTTGAGAAAAAAGAATCTTTACATAACAATTATCCAGAAACCTGAGCCAGTATGGAGAAAAGAAGACGAAGCAGAAAAAGAAGAATGGGAATACAAAAATGATTAAGCGTTTTCGGAAATTGTGACAACATTATCGCCCGAACAAGCTGGACCGTTTATCGGATGGACTAGTGCTAGAAAATTATGGATGAAGCTGAAAGAAAATTTCGAAGGTAACGCGCAAGACAAATTAATAGACGCTATGATGGAACTGAGACAAATTAAGATGGGAGAGAAAGAGACAGTTGAAAATTACATTACAAGAGCCCGAACAATGGAAGCGAAATGTGCTACTTATGGACAATCAATTAGCGAACGAGAACTGGTATTTCACGTAGTGCGTGGTATAAATGAAAAATTTGAAACAATAGCTGCGACGCTCCGAATACAGAGGTCGGCAACAATGGACGACATCAAACAAGCCTTGAAATAAGAGGAGGCAAGAATGGGAAACAAAACTACACAAAACAAGAGCGATGCGGTTTACCAGGCAAGAAACCATACAATAAAAGAAACTAGAACTTGTTACAATTGCAACAAAGTCGGTCATCTTGGAAGAGATTGCTGACATAGGAAGAAAGGAGGAAATACAAGACAAAATGAAAATAATTCAACCGCTAGAGGGCAATCTTGGAGAGGTCGAGGAAGAGGTCAAGGTCATGGAGGTGGAGCAAGCAACAATCGAGAGAGGAATCAACACCCAGCGAGCGTAGTAACAGAGAGGGGTGACAATCAAAACTTCCACGTAACAATTAAATTAACGGACGTGGCTAATGCAGTATCAGAGGACCCAGATAGCGAAAACATTTGGGGAATCGATTCCGGATGTAGCATTCACATGTCACCGCATTATCAAAATATGACGAATACAAGGCCTTACAATGGAACAGTGGTATTGGCAGAAGAGGCGAGAGAAATCGACGCAACAGCCATAGGTGATGTAGAAGTCATAACCCGAGTGGAACAAAAAGTGTACAACACTACAATTAGAGATGTACTATACGTACCGAGATTAAGAATGAACTTGTTATCAGTGCGAAGCCTAGTGAAAAATGGGAACTCGGTCATATTCGACCAAAACGGTGTATCAATAGTGAACAAAAAAGACGTAGTAGTAGCGACATCAGAAGACGTGGAGAAGATGTACGTCATTAGAACTGAGCCGAACAAATACATTGACAGGGATGTTTTACATAACGATGATTCCAACATGACGGCGGTAGAGAAGCAGACGTGGCACAGACGGATGGGTCACATGGGAGAGAAGTACTTAAACAAGATGAAGAAAGACAAAATGGTCAACGAAATCGAGTACAAGGATGTTAAATTAGATAAATGCACGGATTGCATTATCAGCAAGGCAACACAAGCGCCACATAAAACAGTGACGAACGAAAGTGCAAAGTACGTGTTAGACTTGATACACACGGACCTTTGCGGGCCCATGCCGGTAGCATCAATGGGAGGTGTTAAATACATTTTCACAATAGTCGACGGATACAGTCGAAGAGTTTTCGTATATTTCTTAAAAACGAAGGATGAAACTTACAACAATTTTAAGGACTTCGTGGAACGCAAAGAAAATGAAACAGGGAACAGAGTCAATCGAGTACGCAGCGACAATGGAACTGAATTTACAAATGGACAGATGAAAGAGCTAATGCGACACAAAGGCATAAAACATGAATTGACGGTACCCGGAAACCCAGCGAGTAATGGCATAGCCGTACGGATGAATCGGACAATATTAGAGAAGACAAGAGCACTATTACAAGATTCGAAGTTAACACAGAAGTTTTGGGGTGAAGCGGCATCAACAGCCGCATACCTGCTGAACTCTTCGCCAAATAAACACAACGGAGACCAGACGCCAATTGAGAAGTGGACTGGAAGAAAACCAAATCTCGGACATCTGAGAGTTTTTGGTTGCGTGGGATATTACACAACGACGACTACATGCAGAGGGAAATTCGACCCAAGAGCGGAGAGAGGAATTTTTGTGGGATATTCCAAGTCAAGACTTGCATACAGAATGTACAATCCAGAGAAGCAAAAGTTATTTGAGTCTAGATCTGTCAATTTTGAAGAAAACAAGAAGGGAGGAGACTTACTACAAGGTCAAGCGAAAGAGACTGAAGATTATTTGGTCGAGATGATAGAAGAATTACAAGCGAAAGAAGGAGAAACTCGAATATTGGAAAACACAACAAATGTAAACAATGAAGTAGATGAAAGTAGCCATGAGCAACTAGAGGAGGAACCAGAGGAGAACGAGCCCCCGATAGCTGAAATGGTAACGAATAAAAGAGGGAGAAAACTGGGTGAAACGAACATACAGATTCAAGAAAGACATCGTATGGAGCGAGAAAGAAATGAACAACTATTGAGAGGAAGTGGAGTAAGAAGATCACAACGAATTGAGGAAAAACATGTTGCAAATATCGCGTTTGAAATTCCTAAAACTGCGGAAGAAGCCATGAACAATCGAGCAGCAAAGGAATGGATTGAAGCTATGCGCGCAGAATTAACATCGTTAAAAGAACACAAAGTCTGGGAACTAGTCGAAAGGAAGGATAATATGAAAGTAATTAAATCGAAATGGATCTTCAATATTAAAGAAAATCCAGATGGAAGTATCAAGAAAAGAAAGGCAAGATTAGTAGCAGTCGGGTGCAGTACAAGACCAGGTGTTGATTATCATGAAACATTTGCACCAGTAGTAAAGATGGAAAGCATACGAGCATCATTGGCAATTGCACCATCGAAAGGCTGGAAGAAGAAAATGTATGATGTATCCACAGCATACTTACATGGCAATTTACAGGAAACAATTTACATGGAACAACCGACGGGATTTGAAGAAAAAGGAAACAAAGTTTGCAGATTGAAAAGGAGCATCTATGGATTGCCGCAGTCGGGGAAATGTTGGAACGAGAAGCTGAACGAGACATTAATTCGATTGGGATTTCAGAGAATGAAAGCAGACCCGTGTGTTTACAAGAAGAAAATACAAAACCGAATTGTAATAATCGTCGTATACGTCGATGACATAATGATGCTGGTAGAAGAAATGAAGGACATGAAACAAACTTATCAGGAGTTGCAAAGATATTTCAAGTTAACAGAGACAAACATACACTTTTTGGGAATCGACATAACAGAAAATGAAGACGGCATACAACTAGGCCAAGAGGGATTTGTCGAAAGAATCCTGCAAAGATTTGGGATGGAAAAATGCAATTTAAAGAAAACACCGAGCGCAACGCAACAGAAGTTGGATGACGACGAAGACTCACCAAGGATAGATGCCACAAAATATCAAGAGATGCTGGGGTGCTTAATGTACTTATCCACAGGCACAAGGCCGGACATAACACAAACCGTGAGCTCTTTAGCACAATATTCAAAGGAACCAAAAGTAATTCATGAAACTGCATTGAAAAGAGTGTACAAATATCTGAAAGGAACGAAAGGCTACAAATTGATGTACGACAGATGCGGAGGAAAATTACGAGGAATAAGCGACGCGAGTTGGTGTACTACGAGGGACGCAAAATCGTACTCGGGCTACGTTATCAAGATTGGATCGGCTACAATAGGATGGAAGGCGAGAAAACAAAGTTTAGTAGCGTTATCCACTTGCGAGGCTGAGATCATGGGAATTCACGAGTGCCTAAAGGAAGTCAAGTGGACGAGAAATTTATTGGAAGAGCTGGAGTTAGAAGAATTCATTAGTGAGACGACAACGATCCAGAGTGACAGCCAAGCAGCCATACAATGGATCCAAAATTGCGGAGTGAGGAGTCGGACGAAACATATTAACCGTTTATACTATTTTTGCAGTGACTCGTATACTAACGGCGAGATACAACTAAAGCATATATCGTCAGAAGAATTGGAGGCGGACCTCCTAACTAAACCAATCAGTGAAAGAAAACTTCGAGCAGCTATTGAGATGTTGAAGCTCGGATGGTCTGCCCAGAGGGGGGAATTGTAGAGTGGACAGCACCATCTAGTGGGAAATCTATAAATCTAATCAGTCATTCGGGTGAACTTGGACAGTGAGGTTGTGTGTAGCCATGTGATTAAAATTAAGTTACCTTCGAATCCCCAACAATATATATATATATATATATATATATAATATCATCTGACTAGAGATTGAAACCACCTGTATGTTAGAAATTTATAAATATATAATTATGACTGAACAATGGTTAAATTGTTTTTTAAAAAATGTATCGCATTCAACAACATGTAGCATTACTCGAGTGCGTATTTCTGTGTCACAGATTGATGTCGATAAAATACAAAAACGGCCGGCTTTATGCATAATGGAAATTGTGAACAGGAACAGAGGTTTGAAGGAAATTTCCTGGGAATAGATTATGGAGATTTACAAAAAAAAATCGACAAAAACGAAAGTTAGTTAATTTTAGCTTTTAAGTGTCATGTTTTTATTGCTCAGAATATTATTGACAAATAAACACACTGATAGCACAATATATAGTATTCTATTTTGTCACGGTACTGTGGTGTTCATTTGTTTACACCATCAAAAATATTGTTGTACAATCAAACAAACAATAATAATAATATATTTAATTTGAATAGAAATATAACTCAAATTAAGTTACAGTGGAAAACATATAAATTTACGATATCAATTTAATCATTAGCTCAGTCGGTAAAAGCAAAAATAATAATCTACGCAGCTTCTTAAATTGCTGCTCCAGGGAACGCGGGTGACGAACGATATAGTTGAAAATTAAAATCGCGAATTTAGACGAGAATGGTTTGTGTGGAAAAACCGAGGTAAATTGCCGTATGCCGATTGTTCCTTTCCTGGGTCACGTCTTCTTCATATTCAGATTCTCTAGTGCCTCTCCTTCAGATCAAATGTTGTCTTTTTATTTTCCGTACTCCAATTAAAACCAATTAGGAGTGACATACATAATGATTTATTACCATTAAATGTGGCTATTTTTCTAAGTAAAACTTTTCTGGGCAAATTTCATGTACAACATCTCTGGAAATTTAAGAAAAACAGAGTTTCTGTTTTAGTAATGCTTAATATGGTGCCTGATATGTACATTTACAAATTATTGTTGAGTATAGATCTTTACGCAACTACGTAATAGGTTAGGTCTCTAAACTAAGATCCGAATTTGACGAGGCAAAATTTTGTGGTGAGTTTGGGAGTGATACATGTCAGAACGGCCAACTGTAATACTTCTTTGATCATACCATTACATTTTGGGGTATATGGCGTGCCGATAAGCTAAATTTCACTATTATGTAGCCATTAAAACTGATTTGAAGCGAGATCAAAACTGGCACCTTTAGCGGATCCCGCGCAGTATTCAGTGTTCCACTAGAACTTATTTGACACGGAAACAAATTTGGCCCTTTCAGCGACGCGTGCGTGTTAACGTGTTGACAGACCATTGTAACATCTGAACCAGTTTACAATTAGCTCTAATATTTTGCACAGTTTCAGTTGGTGTCTGGGTTTACTTTCTTACAAAATTTCATGAGATTTATAGAGGGTCGAGTGGGAAGCTTTTGGTGATTTGACATCGAGTGACCCCAACTTTCAAGTTGAAGACAAATTGTTTTGCTATTCTTACATAAAGAACAACACAAATTTTCGGAGAAGGCTTGCATGAAAACAAAAATTGTGCTGCTTTAGGTTATCCAAAGGGTACATTACATAAATCCTGTAAAGAAGCAAACCCCTTTGCAACACACACACGCCAATCGTATTGACATCATTTTATTTCTAATCCAAGTCATACTAGCGTATTTTTATTATACTTCCAATGTAAAAAGTTATTCCACAAAGTTACACCACGCTACAAATTGTCCCAATTAATCACATCCAACTGAAATTGCAAACTCCAGATGCCAATGCATTCAAGAAGAATTAATAAATCTATTCAAAATCTGAGTGAGAGGCTATTACCTGTGGGAGTTTCTGTCGCAGGCATTTTTTCCCCAGACTGACTACTGGGCTCACCTGATTTCGTCGGGAATGCCTCGTACTGTCTCCAGTGTTTTCAAAGTTCTAACATGCTGAGGCACCTTCACCTATTTTAGGAGGTGTATGTGCTGGGGGGGGGGTTTAATTTGTCTTTTGCTGCTTTAAGAAGTATTTTAGCGGACTCAAAAACCGCTGTTTTAACATGGGCTCTTATGGGCCTAGGAGCGAGTTACACCTACAGGGGAGGGGATGACGGTCACGCTCCCAGCGCCTCTATTGCCTCTCTATCTAATTAAGATACTCTTTGGGGTCTATATTAAGTTCCTCTTTGGAAGATTCAAGGTATTCAATTTCTTGAATATGTCGACCAAATAGTTCTGTTTCATCAAAAATAAACTATATCGAAACGTCTCAACTTCCCATCGATTTTCCTTTACTAAAAAATCGGAATTACGTATCTTAATTCATAAACACTTTGCAAAAATTTTCCACGTGATAAACATCTTATCTCGCAATAAATTAGTAAGGATAGAATTTCTACATCCAGAGCCTTACAGAGCTCAGAAAAGATTTTGAATTTTAGGGGTTACATTTTTTATATAATTTACGATGGTCGTAAACGTAATTAGCTAATATTCAGACCAGAACTCATTTTTCCTTTAGCGATTTAGAATCGCACTGTTATTTAGTACCATAAATGGAACCCAAGTATAAATGGGAATACGCCCATATGAGTCTAAAAATGTAACCTGTCCCATATTAGTAGCGACGCGATTATTGCTGTTCTGGAATGAAACACATTGTCAAGCAATTACAGAATATTCAGTGGCGTTTCCGAGCTTCTTGTCAGTCTACTTTGTCATCCTAATGCTTATTTTATTTTTGTATAAATTTTGACAATTCAAGTCACGTCTCATAAGCTGTTTTATTGATACCGATAGACTGATTGTAAAAATTAAGGAAAAGAATGATAGAATGTTGGAGGGAAAGTTTTATACTTCATTTGAGAGCAACAATCTCACATACTTTTTCCTATAAATTTTTATTTATAGATATATAATGTTTTAGTTTAAATAGTTTTCTATCCAAAATCTTCGTGTATCCAAACGTTTTTACATGAATTAAGTAAGATGCCATTATAATACATTCATTAGATAGTGTTATGTTTAAACGTCGTTCTGTCCCATGATATACAATATCTTATTTTCAGAATTTAGATCCAAGGAAAAACAACTTATATTCGTCTCCAACATTTGTAGACAAACAATTATATATTTTTAACTTTTCTTTGAGAAACTGATATAACTTCGTATCAAATAATATTAATTTTAAAACACGGTAACTTTTTGTAATCTTTCGTAAAATTTATATTTATACATTACATGTTTGAAAGCACTTACTTTTTGTGTAAATAAAGAATCCCATTTTAATTTCTGTTTTATTGCTTTAATATCATTATTAAAATAGAGTTGATTTTACATTGCCACTTATGCAGCGCAGAGTCGAAACTCGGGGGGGTTTAAATTCAATGCTTTTTTTTTAAATGATTTTATGGTTTTGTTATCTGTGGAAGAAGTAACGTGCGAGGTTTAAACCAGGAACTTTGAGGAAATGTCATTGAAGTGATGCAATAGCTCCAGATAACTTTTCGTAATTCTTTTCTATAATTTCGGTTGTTTTTTTAATACATTCGTAAAATGTACATGTTCTCATAATGTTTGATGAAACTTATACAAGAATAGGAAGAAACAATGTCTTAAATGCGACAGAGTGACAGTTACTGATAAGGACGAGCGGGATTCATTTAGTTACTGTTTGGTATGGTATAACTTTCTTACACCATTATATTACGACGAAATGATAGCCTTATTTATTCTGTATGCCAGCCTAATTTTACATGTGCGGAACAGTGCTTATGCATTTATGTGAGTGGAAGAGAGTATTGTTTGTAGCTTAGGTTTACGGCAAGTTTGAAAACCCTCCATTAACAAATTGATTATTAAAATTATATTTCAGGCAGATGTCGTTGAATGATATTATCGACAAAGACAGCTGTTCGGGTCTCCTAGAGAACTTTGGATACTACACATCAAATTTTACATTTTGTGCTATAAATCATTCACGACCTATAATGTTTTGTGAAACATGTGTAGAACATTACTTGAATGTATTAGAGGGGCATGACAAGATTTTGAATGTGAGTGTATGTTAATTTAGTGTCAGTTGTGGAAGGTTGATGATTTCAGAAATATTGTTAGTTATAAGTTAAATCCATTAATAGTTATGAGTGTTTGTTTTAAAGCTTTGGAATGCCCAACAATATTCAAATAATTTTCTGTGGATTTTGTTATTAAAACTTTTATTTATTAATCTCATTTGATGTCAAATTTATATGTACTTTAATATTGTTATTGTTAAGTGAATTCATTTCTTTATATATAAAGAATATGTGAAACATATTACATGACAAATGTATAATACAAATACTTAGTTTCTTTCAGCATTATGATTCTTCAGGTGTGCACTGTAAGGAAAGACTTTTAAATTTAGATCGTCTTGAAATTTTAGAATCGACATTTACTTATGTCTCTAATTTGTGGCACAAAGGAAACTGTGATAGTGAGTATGCTACTGTACTTATAATATTTTTAACCTCAAATTAAAAATAATGTAGTTGCACACCCTATATGAAAATGAATTGTTATTATTTTATTAACACCTATTGATGCAAGAATCATATTAATTTTCCAGCCTTGTCCCCAACAATGTTATGGCTATTGAGAGGGCTTTTTCTGTTTATTTCACTTTCCATCTTAGCATTTTTATTCAACACTTGAATACTTTATTTTTCTTTTCCCAGATTGTTTCGAAAAGACAAGCAATGGTACTACTACAACAGAATTGTCAAACTATACTAAAACATTCAAACATCTTCATTCTTTGACACACAAATGCCTGGTGAATCATTTTCATATAGAAAATAAAACGTATGATAAAAATGTATGTCTAGATTGCAGTGAATTTTATCTCGATATGAATACTTTCTATTACAAACTTGAAGATGAACAGGGTAGAGCAATGTGCATGGACATTATTGATTCTGTGAGTGTTTATCTTATTAAGTACCTTATATTCTTTTCATTTGTAGTCAATACTGATAATACAGATAAGGAACTGGACTAGTTTGGTACTGTCGCCTCATCCCCTTCCGTTGCTCCTCCCACTTCCCCTCCTTGCCTTACTCGACTCAAGCACCACAAACTTGCAATATTGCCAAAAAATGTATGGCAAATAATATTTTTAAACTTAATTAATGTATAGGTGGAATGAGCCTTGTCAGTCCAATACACAGTGATTATTGGTGGAATCAGCTTTTTTGGCCTAATACATGGGGTGATTATAGGTTTTCAAATCAATTGAAGAGCAATCGTGTGACGTCATGGAACAGTAGAGAGACAGGCGATGGGGCGTAGCTTGCGGAGGTTTGACTGTACCAAAGTGGTTGTTAGCCTTGCGGCGAAATTTTAACATAATTATAAAAATGTTTTATGACAGTATTGAACTTTCACAACATGTGCTCTTGGATCTTCAACCGCTTTGAGCAATTTTTATACTATTATGGTTTTATGATATGTACCTCAAAATTGTGCTGTTCATTTAAATTGTATAATAAAAATTAATCATAGTTGTAAAAATCCAAGGGCAACTGTTTCTTTGAATTCTCATGAAAATTGACAACTAATATTTTATTTGATTATGATATTAATTTTATTGAGTCACAATGTACATTAACAAACTAACTATAATTTTTTAAAAATTAATTACAGTTCATTTATGTTCAAAATTATTTTCTTGAATATGAAAGTTTTCCTTCATTACAATTTACTTTATCTATTTCATTACAGATGAACTCTTCCCGAACATGCTGGAGTGATAAACTAGGATGTAATAAAAAAGACTTGTCAACCGATGCACTTTTAATGGCACTGATTTTAATAATAGCTACGTTTCCAGTTATATTTTATACCTCAGTGAAATGTTTGAATCATAAATCCGAGTCAAGGGTGTCTCATCGTAAGTATTTTTACAGTAGCAGGGAATAATTGATGAAAAAGTAGTTTTTCAAAATGTTATGCTTTAAAAGTCTGATGATGTTCATCATGATAGCATAGCACTTTTAAATGATGTTGTTTTCTCCACATACATGTTTTTTTGAGAGGGGTGACTGATTCCTTCAATGTGGTGGTGTTTCCTGCTATTCAGGGCTTATTTTTTGCTGCAATATTTTATCCATGCTTCTTCATTTTAAATGTTTTCTAGGCAGTATGACTGTGCCAATATTCTTTTAATTTTACCCTATTTTAAAAGAATGTGTTTTTGGTGTTACTAATCTCCACAGTAATAGGTTAGGGTTGGGCACCTCACACAGATTTATGGGTGAACCTTTTCTTAAAGTTGATTTGCTGTTTCATTCTGTACAATTACCTTCTCCCATAAGCTCAAATATTTTCTGTGTATATATAAGGTCATGTCTGTATCTTCCAGTTTGAACATTGTTTTTGATATGCCACATGATCCAATCATCTCATCAATATATTTTCATTTACAAAGTGTACACAATAGTTTATGCTTAAATTATTTTTCTGAGCAAGTGCTATTTATGTAGATCTTATTCAAGAGAATTTTTCATTATCACTATTTTTAAATTCCTCGCATTTGCTTTTCCAAACAATAAACATTTTCTGCAGTTAATTATTCAGTTCCAGTTTGTGGTATTACCTGCATCAGTATTTACTTAACAACATTGCTTGTCTTTCATAAGCACTCTTCAAGTAACATGTATTTCTCTGGATTGTGTTGAGAAATATGTACTAAGGGGAAATGGCAGGAAGAGTTACAAATATTAATTGAAGGCATCTTGTAAATAACTGGGGAAATTCTAAGAATGAGAGATTTGTGTACCGTCTTCCAAATGAAATTATTAATCAGAATTTTTTGTAATTGTCTTTTACATGGGTTATTAATTCTTATTTTATTAATATTTACTCCTAGCTTTTTTCTTATATGTATTTATTTAATATTTATTATACCAACATTCAATCGTGACATGGGCCAGTTTTCCCAATCTTTTATACCATGCCCCACCTTCCCTCCCATGTAATATACATATTTTTATGTTCATAAATGAATTATTCCTTAAAGAGGCCTAATTACAACTTGTTCAGGATGAAAAATGGGAGATTATTAAGAAAAAACTAGTATGTAATTTTTCAAAATAATGCTTGAATAGTGCTTGAAATACAAGCACAAAATATTTAGTATAATTATTTTTCAATAATTTAATTTGTAATACTTATAATATAATTTAACTGTTTAATAATTTTAACATTCAATGTTGGGTCACTCCTGGATAGAGATTATTTTAGTAAAGTCACACTTATTCCGAAGGTGAAATGGCTAAGTTATGCTATGGCAATTGTCCAATACAGTATGTACTATTTCTTCATTATGCATAATAAACAATACTCTTGAGTGAATTGTAGTTTATATTATTCAAAACTATTAAGTGTGGCCTACAGAAAGTAAAACACTTTATGAACACTTATTTAAAATTTAGATGCAAACCGTTTTTTCTTTTGTACAAGTATAATCATAGGTGGTTGGTTTTTAAATTCTAGGTGTGCTGATTTTCAAATGGGTCATGGGACCCACATTAGGAGATGGTAGCATGGGACTTTTGCTAGTCAATACACAAATAACACTAAGCCTGTTCATTATTTGCTCTGATCTTATAGAATCATAATTTCAGTAATTTCCAATCTTTTGCCAACTAGACAATTTTTCTCTGTGGTCTTTCATTTGACAAGATATGTCATGGCTACATCTATGTAACTTATAATATCCATTTTAATACTTAACAGTCTGAGCTGTATTCCACTGACGTTCATTTGGGAAGTAATTAAACTCGTAGGTTAACTTGAGTTAAACCAGTTATCATCCAGTCAGATTATAAATTAAGTAATGGATTGTGTTGTATTTATATGAATGTCAGAATTTTAATCAATAATGACTGGAAAATATGAGAGCCTTATTTTTTTAAAAAGAATAGTTATCAGATTTTTATTTAATTGTATATTAGTCATTAAACAATTGAGTAGAACCAATATTAAAGAATATAAATTATCAAAGATTGAAGGCTTTTCTGGTGTATCTATTGGGAGTCAAACTGCAATTGTAGTGTGAAATTTTGATGAAAATGAAAAGCTGAAGACTATAACAGTGCATATGTTTGCTGAGAAGTCACACTATTTCCGCTGGAACTAAGTAGAAACAAAAGAAATTTCTGATCCAGAATACAAATTATTCCTGAAATTTAATGTAATAATTTATTGAATTGTTTTAATTTAGTCATATTTTTCCATTCTGAAAACTCATATTTTAAATGTTTCTTCACAGAAAAACGTTTGGCTGAACATTTCTCAACTTCAAGATGTGATAGATGACTTCACCCTGTTATGTTTTACTTTACATGATTGTTAAAAATTGAAGTTAAGCATTTTATCCTATTTTTTATAATTAAAAACTGTAAACAATATTTTAAATACCATTTATTAAATAGATAATGAATTTCTTTGCCCATTAGTGATATGATTCTGTTCTGGGTTTCTAGGTGCTTAAATGAGCTTCCTGTCACTTGGACCTCATAACCTTTCAAAAGATTCCTAATTCAGGCAACAAATGTTTCTTATCTCTTCAGTATTAGCCAGGAATAGAATGCAAACATATGCATATTTTGTAGTGAATTGTCTTAATGTTAACTAGAGCATCAAAAGGATCTCATTGTACAAGAGGGAGATCCAATTCACTATTATGGAAAATCTAAATCTATGCTACAATTTCCAGCAGATGAATGACAACTCAATTTTATTAAGCTCCTATATATCCAGAACAGGACCATATTCTATTCTAAAATAAAGAAATTTGTGTCAGATCTTGTGATAGTTTTTAATGTTACTGCAGAACAGTTTAGTGTTTGAACTATTCGGAAGAGTCTGAAGCAATTTATGTTGCTGAGGTTGAATCAACATCTGAAAGCTCAGTTATAGTGCAGTCCTGTGTAGTGGAGAATGGGCTTGTTTTTGTTGGCCAGGTAGACTGAAGGGTTGTTGGACTTTCGACAGCATGAAATGTTTGTTGAGATGAAGATTTGAGTCCAAAGAGCAAATTTTTGCTCTACACTGGATTTGGCTGTATTAGAGAGCATTTGATGTGATCAGTGACAATGGAGGTACTGTAGGTGTTTTTGTTGGATGCAGACAGAGGTGACAATTTACCTGAATTCAGTTTGATGGCTGTATGAAGGAAAATCACGTGGTTTCAGGTAATTAAATAACATAGGCTTCCCAGGTGTATTAATTTAATTAGTAATTCTTGGTTTTTTACCAGGTTAATAGATTGATTAATTTTATTATAATATCAGGTTGAAGTGCAATTTTGCAGTTATAAATTGAGAATAATTTATTAAATTATTTATTTGGTGTTTTATTTGGAAGAATTCTTGGCCACAACATATAGATATAATCTGGTAACATGAAGCAGGTCAAGTTTTTTTTAAAATGGTGATAACTTAAGTCCGGTTCATGCTGTGAAACAAGTAATTTCTTGTAAAAAGAAAATGGACTGTAAATGTGTTGCTAGATCAACTTAGTTCTATTGGAGGCATAGGTATTTGTTGCTATTTTGGACAATTGGACTATCCTAATCAATTAGAATGGAAATATGGCTTCAGCAATAAAAGGTTACAGCAGCTGTTCAAAAAACTAATTTGTTTTCCCGGTGTCAAAGTTTGCTTGCCTATTTTAAATTAAAACATGCCATAAACATGTTTCTTAATAATTAAGATAATTATTTTTAAAAAGTGGTTGAATTTGCAGGCGAACATTTGACATGCAAAAAAAAAATCAATATGAAATTATATAAATACAAAAAACTTCCAAAATCATTTATTATAAAATTCCAGTATATTCCTTGCATTTATTGGCAGCATGTCAATAACATTGGAGAAATGATAAATACTGATGTGGTATTATACAAATTTAACATTATCAATTATGCTGCAAGATGTTTATAAAGACTAAATATTTTAAACACTTTACAAATAACTTCAAATATGAATAAATTACATATATATAATAAAGTAAAATGGGGTAAACAATTGATACAATTGAGATTACATCATGAAACAAGATAGACTAGAAACATGCTTCATTAAAACATAATAGTACTGTACAAATATACAATGTAAAGTATTATGCTTAACCTGAGATACAAGTTAAAATAAACTTTATAAAATTACCTTCATATTTTAAAAGTTAAAAATACTTTTCATTTATATATAATTAGAAATAATTTCTGAGACAAAACAATTTTTAAAAAGTATAAAAATAAAGGTGATATTTTCACACTTATTTGTGTCAATCATTCACACAAACCTACTATCATCGATGACGTGCTTTCTTGTTCACTGGCTTCTTCATGCCTGTTGAGTTTCCACCTCCTGTAGTAGATACAGCCATATTTCCAGTGGAACTAGTTCCCTTATTAACTAATAGTCTATTTTCTTTGCTTGCTGTAGTGTTTTCTTTAGCCAGACCTGTCTGTTGCTCCGAGGATGGGGTACTTGCTCTTCCATTTGCTGCAGGTGTGTTACTTGTACTGGATGTTGGTGCAGGACTACTAGCTGTTGACTGAGCTCCATTTGCCATTGGTACACTTGAGCTTACAGTATTTGCCTTACCAGATTCTTTTCCCGCTGCATTATCTTCACTACCACTATTTCCAGTTTGTGATTCAGTTTCACTGTTTCTCTCAGCTGCAATGCAAAGTAATACAATCTTTTAAGGTTCAGACCTCAATGCATAATGTTCCAGAATTATGATTACTTAAAAGTTTATGATTGCATAATGTAGAAGCAAACAGCACTTGACAATCAGTTTAATATCTTACGTGTGTAAAATATTATATAGGAGGATAGAATGTGAGAAGATCAGCATAGTTTTAGGAAGAATGTAGGGACAAGAAAAACAATAACTCTAATTTTAGAAGACAGGATAAAAAAAAACACCTACATATGTGGCATTTGAAGATTTAGAAAAAGTGTTTGATAATGTTAACTGGAACAAACTATGAAAGGTTTTGGAGATGACAGGATTAAAATATTGAGAGAGATGAGTTATCCATACCCTTTACAGGTAGCAGTCAGTAGTTAGAATCAGAAATCAAGAAATAAGTAAGACAAGGATGCAGTCTGTAACCCCTTGCTGATTAGCTTTTATATATAACAGATGATGAAAGCTAAAAAGGAATCAAACTGCAAGGATAATAAATAACAACTAGGGATGGTGGTAGAAGAGCAATTATAAAGAGTAGGATAGCACAGGTAAGAATGGCTCAAGTAAAAGGAGGAATTTTACTTGTGAATATCAGGAAATCATTGCTAAAAATGCTTAGTAGGAGTTGCAGAAAGGAAAAAAATAAAGCCTTTGAAATGTGGTGCTATGGGATAAAACTAAAAATGAGAAGGGTGGATTGAGTTACTAACAAGGAGGTTTTAAGAAGAATAGGGGAAGAAAGGAAAATATGGAGGACATTGACCAAGAGAAGATATAGATTAATAGGCTACATTTTGATCTTGTAAAATTAACATTAGAGGGAAGTGCATGGGGTATGCACAGAAGAGGATGGAATATGTAAAGCCAATTAGGGAGGATGTTGTGGTAGCTATTTAGAAATAAATGAAAAGGCTTGCAGCATGGAGGGTTGCATCAGACCAGTCTAGGGACTGATTACCACAACAATGTAGACAAGATTGTAACATATATTTTGTACTTTGTAGCACAATATTCAATAACTTCCAAATATTGTTAATCACAATTTAGTTTCAAATTCACCAATTGATAAAACAATCAAATAACTTTTCTCCTAGCCTTTTATAACAAGGTACTAATTCTTTTACTTGATAAACAGGATAAGGAGATGCATTATAGAAGTGAGCAAAAGGACCATGATAAATTTTGTAACTTGTATTCAATGCCTGAAGTAACTAAAATTGTGAACTTTACTTTAATTGGGAAAAAAGTACAAGCCTTTAGTTTCAAAAAAGGATTTTAGTAATAAAAAATTTGTAGGTATGCAATGTGGTTAATTAGCAATTAAAAATTTTTATTCAGTAATCATAAATACAAACATTCACAATAAAATCAGAAGAAATTCATATAAAACAAATTAGAACAAAATATGTAATAAGTTAAACTTTGTTTCTTTACCTTTATCCTGTGATTGATCAACTAAGCCACTAACAGCCTGTAATACAAAAATATTATTAATTACACTTCCCAATACTGAATATAGATGATAAAGGTAGAATTCATGTATTAGTCAAATGATTCTTCCATCTATTATAAGATTTCTACTTACACATATGAAGTATATCCAATGTTTGGAAACTGCGTGTGTACGTACACCAACAGTAAGACTTTGAATTAACAATTAAATACTTGATAAAACACAACTATCCAAATTACTAGTCCTCAAAACTTTGTTCTCAACAGAAAACACCATCTTTTCGGCTGTTTTACCACATTCATATGTCTCCAATCACTCGTTACATACTCATCAGTGTAGAATGAATGATTCAAAACAGATGAATATCAGCTAAACAGCCAAAATCTACTGTGGGTTAACTACTGACTGTGTTTTCTGTTTGGAATGATTAAAGTTTTGAGGACTAGTAATTTGTGTTCTACAGAGAGTAGTATCCTAGTCCAGTGAGTACACTGAACATTTAATTATTTTATTTGATGAAAAAAAAATACACTAGCTTGTTCTGAAATAGAAATTTAATTTGTAGTTAAGAAATGTAAAGTCAGCACAACTAAATTCTACACGAAAAATGTCTAGTGATGAAAAATACATCTGCAAGTTGGTAATTAATTTTTTTTAATATGACAATTGTCAGTAAAAGTTTATTTATACATGTAATTCTCAGCTGATGATTTAAGAACCAGTAATTATTTATCATATCACTTCAAATAATGATTTTGTACAAAATATTCTGTTGTGAGTAAATATAAATTAGTTTAATAACATATATTATTACTTATTTAATCAACAGTACAAGAAAACAGTGAAAGATGGCAATTACTGACTGCCATGGAGGTGATGGATGACTTCGAGAAAAGCCTTTCAGCTTCTTTGAATTTACGATTCCGCTTGTCAGCCTTGCTATTTGTATTCTTATTGCTGGCTAAATAACGATCCCAACCACGGATGATATTTCCATATAATTGTGTGTCTTCAAGGTAACTGCCTTCAAAAGCATAGATCTGTCGCTCCAAATTGGCCAATGTTTCCTAGAGAAATTGAGAAAGTCAACTGGTTAAAATGCTACAAATAATAAATTTCAGCTCAGATAAACTCTTTTACTGAATTAGGGAATAAATATACTTCAATTATATAACAGTAATAAATTTTGAAATAATTATTTTGTTTATTGGAGGTACCAATGTTTTTGTTATCCTAATACAATTAGCTGGCTGTAGAGTTCTCAGCCTATGCAACAGATGCTCCAAATATGGTTCATGAATAATGTAAGAGAATTAACTGTTATTATTTTGTGAACACATTTACTGATGAACAAAAAAGGACATGAATGAATAATCTAGAATATGGTTAAAAATAACACGAAGAGGTTTATGATAGAGTAACATTTGACATTTTTAAGACGTTTAAATAGTCACGATATTAGGGTGGATCAAAATTTTTAAACAATCGTTGATTTATCCACAAGACGTGATTTCGCGCGCTGTCAGGACACAACAGCCAGAACAACTATATTACATTAATTGTAAATCTAGAGCTCCTGTTATCAGTAAATTTCATAATGAATTATTTTAATCTTATTTATATAAAGAAAGATATATCGTACCGCAATTTCTGCTTTTCTTTTAACCAATTCAGCCAATTCCGCTCTAGTATCAACATTTGTAGCATTTTTAGACGCCATTATTTTCAAAGATACTATAAATACAATGACCTTCAGTATCGAAGATCTTATAGAGACATATATACAAAGAGGATCTTAAATAGTAGAAACAAAGAGATATATAAAGTCCTTCTTAAATCAGCAAAAGACAAAGTTAAGTGGATTATTTATTTACCCCAAATATTTAAGCAAAGGATTCGATTCAAATGGGAATATTAAAATTATTGAGCATGTTTCGAAATCGGTATTGCGAGTTGGATGCGAAGTTATAACAGCATATTTCTACATTAAATGTTAAAAATATATTATTTTCTATTCGCAAATGTTGGTGGAGAATTTCAATTGTTTTTCCTATGATCATAATTAGGAAAATAAAATATTTTTATAATATAATTTCGATGCGACATTAGGATCTTTCGCAAATGGCCTTAAAAGGAATTTAAAGGTTTTAATTAGTTCACTCTGATTCTTAAGTTCCCTGTGTTAAATAAAGTCGTATCTCTTGTGTTATTAACGCTAGTGTCAAAAACCAAGTATCGCGTGAGTATAACAATGCACGCTGAATTGTTGACGAGTGAGTGAGACATCTATCTAGCTCACGTGACTTGGGATCGCTCCAACACTTATTTGGCTTGGAAGGGGAACTTGTTCAGAATTTTATTCAAAATCTAATTTCACTACGTCATCGATTATTTTCAAAAATACACCTAAATTCAAAAGAGAAACGGACAAATAACCGTGTTGTCACTATTAAATTAAAATTTATAATCCTTACATTTTCAAATTAATTTTAATTTTCATAGTTAATTATTAGATTTAATTAAAGATATATCAATCGGACTTATTATCTCAGTCAGGTCCTTTTATTATTATTTAATCGCGCTGAATAAGTCGCGCATATATAGTTTAAAAAAAAACATTTTCATAATTTGAATTTTTATAATTATTTTTCTATCAAAATGTTTAAAAACGTATTGTAATGTTTGGATGACCGCCAAGCTGTCCCCTGTAGGCAAGCTCAAGCTATTTAAGATACTCTTTGGTAGGAATAGCAGAGCTTGGAGCGTGACTGTCATCCCCACTTCAATAGGATCAACTCTCTCGTACGCCCATAAAGGGCCCATGTAAAAGCAGCGTTTTTTGAGTCAGATAAAATCCATCTTAATGCAACAAAAGTATTTTCAATTATGTAAGGTAGAAATATCAATTTATACGGAAGATTAAGAAAAGTGACCATATTTCGAAATCAAGTAAATGAGATAAAATTTAATAAAGTACAGCTGCTCATGTTCTGTTCTTAATTTAGAACAATGAATTTGTCAAATTACAAACAGTTTTTATACGTTTACAAGTCTATTAATATCAACCGAACAATGATATTAAAAACTTAATTTAAGCGGAATTTCCGATCCATGCTGTTGCAACCAAGAAATATTTTGAGTAATACTTTCCGTACATGAGCAAAGTGAAAAATTTTGCATTTCGTTTCACAAACTTGTACTAAAAACTACCATCTAATTGATCTCTGATTCCCTGAGTGTTTATGATTAGTTTTCTAACAAAATGTTTACATAACGTATTCAAATGTTTTATGATGAATTAAAAAAGAAGACATTTAAATATTTTAATGTGATGGTGTTTTATTTTAAAATATCATTCCGTACGACGATATATAAAATATCTTATATTTTATTTATATTATATTTACGGCTTGCAAATAGCGTTGATTTTACATTGCCTATTATGGAGCTGCGAACTGCTTGTCCCTAAAGAAAGAAGTGGGATAAAAGTCGCGGTCCGAACCATGCTGTTACCACTCTTCTTTTGCTCTATCTACACTTAGTGGTCAAATACCTCACAGGGACATTGTGCTACCGTTTAAGGGCGAGATAGCTATAAGTGGAAATGCAGAAGTGAATTATCAGTTGTAGAATGCTGTTTGAGAGGAAACGGGCAAAAAATGTGATTTAACTGAGTTTGAACGGGGGATGTTCGTAGTTGCTCGAAGCGACTGAACCAGTATCAGCAAAACGGCTGCGCTTGTGAAATATTGAAGAGCAGCACTTATTAATGTTTACAGAGTGTGGACTACCAAACAATAAACCGAGTCTCAACGTAAGGCCTGTGGTCAATGCCCGAGCTGAAAGGACACTTGTCATAGTTGTTCAGTGCATCAGAAGAGCAAAAGTGAGTCAAACAGCGAAGAATCTTAAACAAGGACTAACTATGAATGTCTCTGAATGAACTGTTCGCCGTAAATTACACCGCATGGGCTATGGATGCCTATGACCTTTTCGAAAGCCTCTACTGTTTGCTTTCAACAAGTGCAGACGTCTTCGCAAAGGAGCTCAAAGATTGGACATGAGATGATTGGAATAGGGCCATGTGGTTTGATGAATCTCGACTTCTAATACAACACGCAGACGGCATGGTTCGAATACGGAGAAAACTACACGATAGCATGGGCCCCAAGTGCATTGCTATAACACTTTAAGTTGCTGTAGTCAATATTATGGTTTGTGAGATATTTTCATGGCGTGGTATGGGTCCTTTTATTCCTATGAAAAGACGTCTGAATGTCCAAGGGTATTATAATAATTGACTGCACTCTTCAGGCGTTTTGTGAATTTTCGTCCTTAAATATTGTGCGCGGTAAAAAAAAGGTGGGCATATGGCAAGAGTTGTCCGCTGATCCCATTGGATCAGTCGGCCAACTGCCTCCTGAAATTGGTGGAGACACGGAGAAGGGAATGCTGCGACCCCACAGCAGACTCGTCTCCCGTCATTCGGAAGGGCGTGAGAATAGTACCCAATGCCCGACCTACCTGATGCAGGTTTTCTAGGGTTTTCCCTGCATCTCTTTAGGTGAAACACCGGGTAGGATCCTTAAACCATAGTCCGGGGGCCCTAGTTAACCCTTAACTACCTTCCTCTACCTTCCACATCCCCCCTTTTCAATTCCCTTCCTATGCTATTAAAGGGGAGTTGCCTGTTTCAGGATCACCCTCATGTAGCCTGTTAACCAAAAAAAAAGTCATTGTAGGACACAATGGGCAACATCTTCACCGAGTTGCTGTTGGATGTAGAAGGAGAAAGCAGCGAGGAATTGGTGCCACGTGATTGGGAACCTGTATATAGCGAGGGCTCATGGTAGAGTGTGAAGTGCAATTATAAGCAGCTAAATAGATCTTGGGTGAGTAAAAAAAATGTAAAGCTTGTTCATTTTAATTATAAATTCAAGAGAGATTCAATTTAATTAATGCCATGTGTTTTGTTTCGATTTTTTGTAGATACTGCAACTTCACTCTTGAGAGGCCCTAAATAACGCCCTGAGACAGAGATCATTGTACTTAATTATTTTTGTGTTTAATTCAATAAAGTTTTTAAAAAAAGTTAAAAATAATCTTTGTGTATTAATTGTAATTACCCTTCATTTTAGTATATTACTATATATATATATATAGTAATATGTGTGGCGTACTCTCCAGAGTGGATGTCCTTGTTACCATTTTATATGTATACAATAAGGGAGGAGAGTTAAATGGTTCTTATTATGGCGTAACGAATATAGAAATTTATTTTATAAACAATTTTTGGCGGACCGTGGAATAAATCTGGTCCTGGAAAAACGACGGATTTACGATGTCTGCGTAACCACGAGAATGTTGAGAACGTTGGGTGATCAGCATCGCCTGGTTCTTTGACGCGTTGATCTTCACTCTCCAGTTGGCGATCCAGTGTTGTATCTTCTAGAGGCCTACGTTCTGTTGGACTCCCGCGATGTCGTGAAAAGTGCGGTGTCATCCGCGTTACTGCGCGTTGTCGACTCCTCCAGTGTGGTGTTCGTTGTTTACACCATCAAAAATATATTGTTGATACAATCAAACAAACGATAATAACAATAATGAATTTAATTTGAATAGAAATATAACTCAAATTAAGTTATAATGGAAAACATATAAATTTACGATATCAATTTAATCATTAGCTCAGTCGGTAAAAGCAAAAATAATAATCTACGCAGCTTCTTAAATGGCTGCTCCCAGGAACGCGGGTGACGAACGATATAGTTGAAAATTAAATTCGCGAATCAGACGAGAATGGTTTGTGTTGAAAAACTGAGGTAATTTGCCGTTACCGGATGTTAACGCCTGATGACGTCGTTCTTCGTTTTTGTTCGTATGCCGGTTGTTCCTTTCCTGGGTCACGTCTTCTTCATATAAGGATTCTCTAGTGCCTCTCCTTCAGATCAAATGTTGTCTTTTTATTTTCTGTACTCCCACCAAATGAATCTCCTTTCTTAAATGTGCAGAAACTAAATTTTATACATGCCGCCTTGTTCTGCCACTGCTTCGTCTTTCCCTAGCGTCTCTCTCCTGCAGCCTCTCTGCAACAACTGCCTCGTCTCTCCCCCTAGCGTCTCTCTCCTGCAGCCTCTCTGCACCAACTGTTCAATCTAATCTCGTCCAGGCCATCAACAATGTCGCAGCCAACAATGTTGCAGACGGTGACGTTTTCCCGCCTACTCGGCCCCACCAAGCCATTGTCGTCTTCCGTCCTGTATACGTAAATAACAAAACTAAATTATTTTTGCTTTACCCGACTGTAAGGATCATGAATCACCACATATTCCCCCTGTTTTGAAAAAAATTATTTTGTTTAAAAAGTCCTCTTATTTGAGATATCAGCTGTCCTAAATCACAATCACTTCACAATTTGTTCACTTTTTTTTCAGTTCGTACAACGCAACGGCATTTCTGGTTCCATTTTCGTAAAACAATATACTCTCCCTCATTCATTCAATTTTCATCCTAGAGGCTGATAAAAGCTAGGGGAAATATAAATCTATATTTTACATACACCATTTCAATAATAATAATAATAATACTGCCCACAATAATTATATATATATATATATGTCATTATAATTGCGCAAATTAATAAACACAAAATAATTTTTGAACACATCTCAATTAATACATTTTTATGCCATTTTGTTTACACTTTTTTTATAATAAGTCTCTATCTAAACAGTTTATAAATGAATTTACTTAAATTTATTTTATCTTCCGTGACAGTTTTGTGATATTTTCCTTCGTATGTTTTGTTAGGAAATTTCGCTACTTGGCAAGCATGACAAGCCTTCACGTATTTCTTCGCATCCCTCATCATATATCGCCACGTTACAAGATTACGTACCATTTTCCCCAGCTTATATACTCCAGCGTGTCCTTGTCCATCATGAAAAAATTCCAATACATCTTTTCGACATGCCTTAGGGACGCACACTACCCATCCGTTCCTAGAATTATCGTTCTTCATAAACAGGATCCCTCCTTCGATTTTGTGCTCGCTCATTTGACAATTCATTTCCAGTCGTTCTATTATTCTTGCAAGGCCTTCGTCTTGCTTTTGCGTCGATTTGATTTTTCCTTTAATTCGTCCGAATTTTTTAGTACTAGATAAGGTAATGGCCGCTATAATCACCTCTTGCAGGGAGCAAGAATTAATTTTTCCGTTAGCTGCAGTTATATAACGGCTCATGAAATCAGCAGCTTGAATCGCCTCCTCGATCACAATAGAACGTTCTCTGATTTTTATTATTACACCATTCAATTGTCGTGCGTCAAGGCATATCCTAAGACTACCATCCTTCTTTGTGACGATAACAATATTGTTTTGGTACGGACTATACCCGCGCTCTATAATCCCTGATTTAATCATCTTATCAATTGTTTGTTGCAATCTACTCCTTTTTGCGTAAGCTATGGGGTATTGTTTAGCAACTATAGGTACATGAGGTTTCACATCAATTTTATGGGAATATCCTTTCAGTAGTCCGGGCTCGCTATTAAATACGTCTCGATTCCTCCATAACATTCGTAAGAAACTTTTCCGTTCATTGATACTTATCCCGACAATCTCATCGGCCATACGTTCAAACTTTCTCTTCAATTCCCCTTTTCCTGATCCGTGAATCTCGTATTCAGATCTGTCTATTGACGGGGTGCCCTTATTATCTTCACATTCTTGATTCCCGCTCATGGCTTTACCTAAACGCTCACCCTCATCTCCCCAGCTATCTCCAACTGACACACAGTTATAGACTATTTCTTCCTTAAACGCATTGAATTGAGTATCAATTTCGTCCACCCTTTTAGATAGTGTGTCTAATTTTGCCTCCAATTTCGAGGAATTATTTGTACAGACTCGTGACAAATTTGCCATCAATCTTGCTTCCATGTCTAATAATAATGCCTCAAATCTCGTCATCATACCATCTTGCACTTTGCCTACGTCATTTGCGTCACCTTCCCCAACAATACCTTGCATCTGGACATTATTAACATTACTTGGCTTCATTTTTCGCCCCGACCTTAACAACATGTAGTATGAAACGGAAAACAAAAGAAATTTATGTAAATTCTTAGGGTCACAATCACACACAGAATTATAAATATAAACATGCACACTAGAGAGTATTTCAAACTTTTAATTATAACCAATCTCGTCAAAATTACAATTTAATTTGAGTTATTTGTTTTTTTCAATTCAACTCGAGCCAACAAGTTGGGCGCCATTTTGTGGTGTTCGTTGTTTACACCATCAAAAATATATTGTTGATACAATCAAACAAACGATAATAATAATAATGAATTTAATTTGAATAGAAATATAACTCAAATTAAGTTATAATGGAAAACATATAAATTTACGATATCAATTTAATTATTAGCTCAGTCGGTAAAAGCAAAAATAATACTCTACGCAGCTTCTTAAATGGCTGCTCCCGGGAACGCGGGTGACGAACGATATAGTTGAAAATTAAATTCGCGAATCAGACGAGAATGGTTTGTGTTGAAAAACCGAGGTAATTTGCCGTTACCGGATGTTAACGCCTGATGACGTCGTTCTTCGTTTTTGTTCGTATGCCGGTTGTTCCTTTCCTGGGTCACGTCTTCTTCATATTAAGATTCTCTAGCGCCTCTCCTTCAGATCAAATGTTGTCTTTTTATTTTCTGTACTCCCACCAAATGAATCTCCTTTCTTAAATGTGCAGAAACTAAATTTTATACATGTCGCCTTGTTCTGCCACTGCTTCGTCTCTCCCTAGCGTCTCTCTCCTGCAGCCTCTCTGCACCTACTGTCTCGTCTCTCTCTAGCGTCTCTCTCCTGCAGCCTCTCTGCACCTACTGTCTCGTCTCTCCCTAGCGTCTCTCTCCTGCAGCCTCTCTGCACCTACTGTCTCGTCTCTCCCTAGCGTCTCTCTCCTGCAGCCTCTCTGCACCAACTGTTCAATCTAATCTCGTCCAGGCCATCAACAATGTCGCAGCCAACAATGTTGCAGACGGTGACGTTTTCCCGCCTACTCGGCCCCACCAAGCCATTGTCGTCTTCCGTCCTGTATACGTAAATAACAAAACTAAATTATTTTTGCTTTTCCCGACTGTAAGGATCATGAATCACCACACCAGGTTTCGGGATGTCTGCCGTGAAGACTTTGTACACTATAGGCCCGAGGACTCTGCCCGTGGTATGCCGGCCCAGATCATCCTTCTTGATGACTCAGCCTCACTCACCCTCAACTGAGAAGGTTCGCATCTGCAGGTGCGCACGTAGCAACTTGGCACGGAGGACTTCCAGACGGAGTCGAAGGCACCACACCACAGTTCATGGCAAGGGATGCTATTTCGACGACCCTCGTGGTCCTTCCTAAGACCAAGGACGGAATTAGCTTTAGGTCATCTAAATCTTAAAGTAAGACTTCTCGTTTTCAACGTCTAGTGGTAGCCCCCACGAAGCCATTAAATGTTGCATTCAAACAACGTTTTGTCGCTTGTCAAATACGGTAAATAGGTGTTAGCGGAACCACATGTATTTATTGTGCAAATATGTTTACAGTTTGATTGCATATATAAGCAAACATAATTAGCAGGGATCATTACGAACAATTTTAATTTCCTTTCTATTACGAACCACGCGTATTCATAACGGACGTGATTGTTAGTAAACGAACAGCGATAATTAGAAATTTAAGTATAATATAAATTTGAATCTTTAATTGTGGTTTTAATAAATTAACTCAAACTTTTATAGGCCGTAATAAGTGTGCTTAGCTAGGAAAGGAATATTCTTACGACAATACGACTTGTGTTAGGCAATCATTTGGGATTATTGGACGTGTTATTAGAAAAAGAAGCAATGTTATGGGATGTTAGAGGCCGTAATGTGATATACGTTGGTTGTCCGTTTGCGCTCCTCCTTTCTCAATTTATTTATTATATCGGGGCTGAAATCTGCAGCTGCCTTCCATATCTCTTATGATATTATCATAACACCTACTACGTTTTCTAGCGATATTTTAAATTTTAGTTGTTCTTCGAGCCCTTTTTGGTCTTCATTAAAGCGGGGTATTCTAAGAATACATGCTCCGCGTCTACAATAGTGTGGCACAATGGGCAGGCTGGCTCCTCCTCTAATTTGAATCTTTGCCGATACTATATAAAATACCCATGTCGCGATAACATCTGAGGAAATCTACCTCACCGCGTTTATTTTGGTGCCAGGTCTCTAGATTGGGTATTAGACGATGTGTCCAAGGACCTGTCGTTTTTTTTTCCAGGTCTTGATACCTTTCCACTGTTTTAGTTTTTTCTTCTTATATTATAATCGAAAGAGGGCTTTCCTGGTATCAGTAATTTACAAGCTTTTCTCGGGCTTCTAACCGTGTGAAAACACAGTAATTACACGACGTTTTGGCAGCTGTCATTGCTACAACTAAGACTTCACCAGAAGATGGTAGCAATGACAGCTGCCGAAACGTCGTGGAATTACTGTGTTTTCACACGGTTAGAAGCCCGAGAAAAGCTTGTAAATTCTTATATTACGTTAATTTTTCTCCATGCATTTGTGATTTTGTTTTCTGTCATGTTGTCCGGCTCTTTCGGTGTCGCGTACAACAGCGTTGACACAGGAGTTTGCGGCAATTTTTCCTTGGCCCTTCCGTCAGTGGCATCAGCGGCGTCAACGCTGCTGAAACGCGAGCCGCTTTTTCGCTGGTTTTGATTAGGTGTTCTTGGAAACTTTGGCGAGCGTCAAGTTGCACGCCTATTACGTGTATAATGGATTCATTAGTTCGTATTTTGCATTTTCCTACCGTGAAGATGGTGCTCTCTTTTTTCTTCCTGCTTGTTAGCAGGACTGCTTCTGTTTTGTGGTCTGCCACTGGCAGTCCATCCGAGTTGATGATGTGGATGGCTTCGTTTGCTTTCAGAGTCGCCTATTCGAGCAGTTTTCTGACAGCGACCTCTGCAACATCGTCGGTGAAGCCTACAATTTTTGCTAGAAATCTACTACTCCCTGGTTGTGGCGTGATCCAGTGAGACGGTGTGTTTAATTCCTAACTCTATATTTTGTACTGAATTTAATAGGGAGGGGGAGGGAATTGTTCAGTGAATAGTGTACATCTTGCTTGTACCGATTCCAGTCAACGGATTTGCGAATAGATGTACGCCTAGGAGTTGAAAAAATTTCATTTAATGAATAAATTCCTCTCGGGTTTCCAACCGGGTTGGATTTAATCATTTAATGATATTGTCGTAAGAACTATGTTATGATCACTACTCAAATCTGCCAGTACTGTCGTATTTGAATATACATTACGGTTACGCAAGAGCATAATGTGCGGTCGGTCTTATATATTTCTTATTACGCTTTTAGGATTTATTCTATCACGCCAATCACGTATAAGTCGAACCTCTGCAATCGACAAGTATCCGCCTGCAAGTGTTCTTATCGACATTATCGTCGTTCGAGATATTTGCATCATGCAACATAACCCTTCTCTTAAACAAGATATTAGTTATTTTTTTATTAGTTGATATGAACCTATATATTCAAATTTAAAATGGATTCCCACGATGGAATAGTTTCGTCTAAAAAATTTGTAGGAAGACCTACCAAGGTTGCTAAAATACTTGGGTTACGGTTCTTCTCTTTCTTTTGGTTCTTTTATAAGAATACGTAGCGTTAGAGTGTGATAATAAATATTTAAATTTGTTGTGAATTTGATTTTTTATATCCATTCTCCTCAATTTACGGCGGCTCGATAACTTTGTGTCATTGCCATTAATGCAAACATTGAATAAATGCAGATCATAAATTAAATATAATCTGCAGAACATATTTGATGTCTGATAATTAAAATAAGTTGGTCTATCTCTGGGAAGAAATCTTGACAACTTCCTGATTATTTCCAGTGTTTTACTCAGTTTTGTTTATTTATAGCAATACATTTCCTGTAATTTATTTGTGAAAAGTGTGATCCTGATGCCCAAATATATCGTTTTATTTTGATCTCTTGAGTCAGAAAACTTTATTACAAAAAAATCCAATTCATTATGACATTTGTTCTCTTCTATAATATCTTCAGATACAACAGTTTTGATCAACAATTCAGAGAGCATCAATATGTGTATATGAAATTTTTCATAATAAATGCAAATTATTACAATTTTCCTTACAATTTTGTATGCAGTCCTTAAATAATTTGTTACCAATAATTCTCTAAATTATTATACCTGAAGAGGTCCCAGATAAGGATGAAATGTCATTTGAATTGTGTATATTTTTTGTAATAAATGGTTTTCTGACCCAGGCCATTTACTTATTTATATTATCAAAATATGCAAGGAATTAGCCTTATAAAATATTGGGCAATAAAATAAATACCACACAATATTTCTGAAAACATAATTGCTTTCAAAAGGTGTGGAAAGTAGTAAGAGCTTTCTGATGACAGACGGTACACCCAGATTTAGAGAAACAGTGTGCTATTTACTTTTTCACTTTCTTTTCTCTCATTATAGGCTATTTTATCATCAAAAATTATTTTACTAAAATACAGAAAATCTTTCAGTTACTTTCACATAACATGTAAAATGTAATCACAAGTAGTCTATGTAATAAATTCTATTTTCAGTTGGATGCTGTGGAGCTTGATAAGGAAATTTCAAATATTATGAAAAATCAGTTTTTTGAGATAGCAAAGTTCTTAAAAGTAGGAATGGTAACAAGATGGGAACCTGAAATTGAGAGCTTGCTTCAGTTTTTTATATGGAAGGTATTACTGATATCTGTTGATATTAGATAGATAAGTTTAAACTTAATATATTTTCTATTTGATGTCTAGTAGTAAAAATAGTTATCTGAAATTTCGTGATGCCACATATGATTGTTATATGATTCAAACACTTAACATTATGTTAATTAATTTAGTTTATTTATCTTAACTTACATTGTTTTATACAACTTTGCTATCAAGTTTCACGGAGCCCAACTTTCTCTATTTTTAATCCTAACAACTGCATTTATTTTACCCAATACTGTAATATTATGATTCCAATAATCAGATTATTTAACATTTCAATCTGATAATTTAAAATTTGGCGATGTGCATTGAAAATAGGTTCAGGCATTAAACCACAGTTAAAGAAATACATTATTAATCTGTAAACTTCTAATTTAAAAACAAAATGTCCACAGTTAACCATATTTTTTTACTTTATACCACATAATTCAAAATCAAAGAAACTTTGAGCACTAGGGCCATAGTCATATGTAAAGGACAATAATTGAAACATAAGCATAACAACATTGCAATACTACCATGTATCGTCACTCATTGCCTACCTTTGAAGAACAATTTAACAGTAAGAAGACCGGGAGGCTTTATATATCAGTAGCTTGAAAGGAACTAATAAATCACAAACCTTTCTTTTAACATTCATCTTTCAAATTAAAGAGAGTTTAATAATTAAACTCTCATATGTCATTTAGCTTTATATGTCAAGTTATTTTTTATGTATTAGAATCGTTATGTTTTAAAAATTATTCCATCAGTGAAATCCTGAGCATAGCTAAAATTATATGGTGGTATCAGAAAATCCATCAAAACTGAAATGGCTTTTGATTGCTGACTACAAATTGACTAAAATTTTGAAAAGGTAACTGAATTTAAGTCACATCAGTTAATAAATTCTGAGCAGAAATCCTTCATAGATTATTAACAGCGAATAGATGCTACTGCAGACTAACATCAAATTAGACTAGCTGTAGTTCTAAGTGCAAAATGTATAAGACCAGTGGCTCTGAAACCTTGGCTTTCGGGAACACTTATATTAACAGATTGGATATATTTGAAAAGATTTATGGAGCAGTTAATGTTCACGATTGCTGGCAACTAAGGTTCAACTATGAGCTATACAACTGTTCAATTAACATGATGTTAGGGCAATGAAAGCAAGGAAACGATTCTTGTAGAAAGGTGACATTTACTGAACCTTGTGTTACCAGAAGATTAGGATGACACACATTAAGATGGCTTGAAGAAGTGGAGAACGATGGAAGGGGAAGAGGAGTCAATTTTTGATTGTGTGTATTTAGAAGGCCAATGTTCTAAGGGAATGGTACCAAGGAAAAATAGTGACCATCCTTTAGCCATGACTAGTGGACCAAGTTTTTGCACATAATTTCAAAACCTTCCAAAAGTGGAGATAGTTTTGGAAAGCTTCGAACTGCAGGGAAATGCACATGTATTTTAGTATTGATAAATTTTGGTGAGAGAGAAAAGCTGAGAGGGGTGGTTGGAGACACATGTTTATGGTGTGTAGCTATGAGCATTCAGTTGTCCTCACTGATGTCAGGGTCTTGAACCTGGGTCAGCTGTTATGACAGGATGTTGCATCATAATCTTCAAACTGTTAGCTCTCCCCTTCCCAATTGCTGTTGTGTGATAAGTTTTCTTATACAAAAATTACCTGCAATAAACATCTCAGAACATACATATAGCTTTTTATTATAGAATTCCAAAGTCACCACCATATGCTAATTTATTACAAAAAATTCATTAATCATAATATAAAATGGGCAAAATTAATATTAAATTTTAATCCTAGTAATTTATATTGCAAATCTTAAACTACTTTATTATCCTTGATTTGTAATTCAAAATCTCAAGTATTTATGGGGAGTACAAAAAGAAGAAAATTAATCTGGGGTATAGAATTAAGTTAATTTTATGAATAATTTATATTAAATGGTAAAAATAGTCTTTTGGTCAGTATGTCAAAAACCTAGAAAAGTAAGGATTAAATTTCTTGTGATTAATATGAAACTTTTTAAAAATGCCAAAAATATTTGCAGTGGTCTGTGGTCCATATTAACAGTTCAATTGGAATGCAACTTTTGGGTTTAACATTCCAGAAATCTCCAAGTAGAAGGAAATTAATGCTTTTTGCAATGTTAACTATTGGATGTCGCTACTTGAAACGAAGACATTACACTATCACTCGATCTTTTAGTAGTGAAGTAAGAGTAAGTTGATATGTTAAGTAGCTATTTCACTTTAGTTGTATGTTTTTCTTTATGAATGAATTCCACTTTTATGCCTTAGTTGATATTTTATGAATTAATGTACAGTATATATGTGTATATATATATATATCAGGAAATGACGTCATGTTAGAACAATTAATAAGGAAAGGAAAGAGAGATAGAAAGTAGGTGACTTACCTGAGGTTCATAGATGGTAGGCACCTTGTGAGGTTTGGAGTTCTTTAAATTTTCAGAGGCCCCCTTCATCAGAAAGTTAGGATGACATTTCCAGTTGTCAGTTAGCCGATCACAATCATTGCCCATAGCCACCACATCAACAACTTCAACCAGTGCTTCAAAGCCCTACCTCCCGATTCTTCAGAAGCTGAACTCCATCTATGGCAACTTTCATTTTAGCATGTCCTACAGTCCATGTGTCAATATGGGGGTGTTAGTATGCATCTCCCCAGCCCCCATCAAGTCCTTGCCTCTTCCCAGACCCTCATTGAGAGAGAAAGTTGGTGACCTGGTGGGGTCAATTGTTTGTGACCTAAGCTAGCAGCACAGCACATTTTGGCTACTGAGTCGTCGGCTAGCTGATTTAAACAACATCAAACCTCATATGGTGCTTGCCATCTGTGAGCCTCATGTAAGTCACCTACTTTCTATCTCTCATTCCTGTCCTTATTAATTATTTTAATTAACCTGACAATGTCATTTCCTGACACGTGTATATATATATCGGCTAGCCGATCACTGGAAATGTCTTCCTAACTTTCTGATGAAGGGGGCGGTGCCTCCGAAAATTCAAGTTCTCTAAACCTCACAAGGTGTCTACCATCTATGAACCTCAGGTAAGTCATCTTCTTTCTATCTCTCTGTCCTTTCCCCATTAATTGTTTTAATAAACATGACAATGTCATTTCCTATCTCATATATATAATATATATATACATATACATATATACAAGTAAGGAAATGATGGTGTCAAAATAATTAAAACAATTAACAAGGACATAAAAGAGAGCTTACTTGAGGTGTAAAGTTAGCATACATCATGATGAGTATGGAGTTATCTTGAATTTTCAGAGGCAACAGCCCCCTTTGGCATTCCGAGAGGCGACCAGCCTTCAGACTCTCACCCCTTGATACCCACCTATAAAGGGTGCAAATTTAATTAATTAATTAAATAATTATTTCTGCTGTAATCAACCATAAATCATTATATTTATCTAATTTAAATTTATGGACAAATCCTTTTATTATTTTAGGCTTACTTTGACAGGCTTCTAACATGGGTTGAAGGAACAGTACACATTGCAGGATTGATCAACTTACTTGTTTTCCTAAGAGAAGGAATTTACCCTACATTGACTCATAGATTATTAGGCCTTCACATGGAGTCAGTTGGAACAAGTCGTAGGATTGGTTATAAATATCTTGGACGAGAATTGCTGTGGAACTCTTTCAATGTAATGAATCATTATTTTGTTTCTTATGTATAGTAGTTATTTTCTCCATGCAGAAATCTTGCTTTGTAGTATACAAGTATCTTAAATTTAAAAGCAGCAGTTGTTATAAATATCTATGTTAGTAGTTTAAACATAAATAATTAATTTCATGGCTAAACATTAGTTACATGTGCACTTGAGATAAAAAGGTCTTGAGACTTGACTCCTTACTACACAATGTACTGATAGCATATTTTTCTGTTATTTGGTTTGTTTAAATTAAAATTATATTTTGATAATAGTATACAACCAGAGATGTCCTTGAACACATGGAGGAAAGATATTGTAACAAATATAAAATTTAATAAATACTGACATTTTGCCATGACACATTATTTTTATTTATGGTAAGATGTTAATATTTATTATGCTTCATCGGTAATTCTAATCACAACAAACTGTTTCTGAATTTGATTTGTGTTCCTTTATAAATATCTCCTGTCTTAATTTATTCTTTCCTTTACAGGAACTTTTATTTTTTTTGTTACCAATGATGGATTTGAAAGTAATATCCCGTTTTATAAAAAGAATTCGAAGTTCAGATTCAAAAAATTTCAGGGATGATATTAGTCCAAAGATTTCAGTAAGCAGCAGATGTGTTATATGCAATGAGAATCCTATTTGGCCTCATTGTATGGGTTGTATGCATATTTTCTGTTACTATTGTTTACAGGTGAGATGAAACAATAGGTTAATACAATACTGTAACATTACAACAAAACCTTTGTATTTTATACTGAAAGCTGAATAAACCCACATTTTCGGCAATGGTAACTAACTGCAACTAACTTCTTTATTTATCCATAAAGAAACTAGGAAAATATTCAGCAGTATGTAGTGGATGAAATAGAATAATAATCTTTCTTTCTCCTTGATTCTACTTCTCGTTAAGTACCTTGGCCTACCAGGATGATTGTCATTTTCCATGACACATTCTGGATTTTTTGGAGTGGCTCATGGTCGGCTTAGTGATTCTCTTTCAGCCTTAATCCCAGTTTTTGTGACCATAGAATAACCTTAAAGATACCAAATGTGCTAAAGAAATGTATACACTAACTTATTGTTGTTGATATATTCTGAGAGGCAACAAGGGAATCAACATAATCAATGTCAATCAAGACAGATGTTTCACATTGGACAATTAGTATGGATATGAGCAGTTGTTAGTTGTTATGCTGGTAGTAAAAAGAGTAGGATTCCATCTGTTGTTCAGATTTTTGATAGAACTAGAATAATTACAGTTTTAAATGAAGGACACTTGAAAAGTGTTCACATTGGTAAAATTTAACTTCAGCAATTGACCCAGTAATGTATGTGTCTGATGGATGGCTGATAGACTTTTGTAAGATAAATTCCTATGCATTTGGAATTGACTGTCAGATTTGAAATGGTCTGAAACACATGGTGGTCTAATTGAAACTAGGACAGGAATAATGGTTGCCAGGTTGAGAATTGTGATGATGTGAATGTTTAACAATTTGATGAAGTTTTACTGATGAGAGTTGGGGAACAACTGAAACATCTTTAAGATTATATGGTTAGATTTTCGAATTGTTGTGTTTCCTATATGTGATGGATACAATTGTTGACTATTAATGTTGAGAAGATTTTGTTGTATAATATTGAAGAAATAAACAAAAAAATTAATTGATGGGATAGCGTATATTTGGTATGTTTAAAATTATTGTACTATTGCAACACTAGGTGACACAGTGTACTTCTGGTTCTTTTATGAATTAATACAAAAATTAGTTTATGTTTGTTACCGATTCCATTGTGTTTTTATTCGGCTTTCAGTACATAAGACTTTGGTATTTGTAATTTTTAGTGTAATATGCAATCAGTGTAACTATTTTAATTTCTTGTTTGAAGGACAAATATTTTTATTGTTGATTGTAAATTTCAAACACACGTACAAAAATTATGTAAATGTCAAAAATTTACAAATTATTTTCAATTATTATTAAAGTTTGTTGATTTTTTAATACATATATGTTAGTGTTAATAATATTCAGTATAACATAGTACTAACTTGTATTCAGTAGTACTGAATCAATAATTTAGCTGTTTATACATTAACTATAGTAATTTTAATAGTGTTTCAAGCTTTATCAGCTTCTTAAGAAATAATGAATTTATGAAATATTTGTATTTGCATGTGTAATGTATTTTAATATGTTCATTTTGACATGTTGATCAAATGGACTATGATGATGTAGAATAAAAAGAACAACCAGATGAATATGACACAATCTCAAAACTTTAAGAGGATCTAAATACAATAAAGATGTTTTCTGAGACTGTCCTGGTTGTTCTTCTTATTCTGTATGTTCATTTCAATCAACTTATGTATACAGATTTTTTTTTTCAAATGTATAACAGTTTAAATTGTTTTAAGTGAGTTCATTTTAAGTATCCAAACTATCTAATATTATAGATTCTGTCAAAATAATGGATTAATTATTCTGTCACTGTTGAAGCATAGTTGAATTAAATAAATCCTTATAATAAGAAAAAGATATTTCTCTAGATGCAACTATAACTGACAGAGTAAGCAATATTCTTAATGCTATTGATGTTTTTATTTTATTTGGGGAAAAATGTAAGCTTCATTCCTTGAATCGTCTATAAGTTTCAGATGTAACTCTTTACATTGTTTAATCAATTCTTCTTTGTGGTTAACCAAATGTAAAATGTACTGCAGGACTTTTCATCTGAAATTGTGTCGAATTTCATCTTGGATGAAATATATTTATTGGTGGAAGTCTGCTTCAACATTTAGTTTCTGAGCCACTTCGGTAGCTTTGTATAAAAGCATTTCAAAGTTTTCACCTGTGCAATAATTTATTTTGGATTAATACTTAATAGAGATAAATAGATGGTGTTGTTTGGCATAATAAAAACTGTGGGTGCAAGTAATGAAATTGAGTTTGATGATGAAGTTCCTATGTTTGCTGCCTGCATGTGGTGCATGCCTGCTCCTAGCGGCCACAACACTGAGTCGTCATAAGCTGCGTCAAACTGGACTTTGATGTACAAAGTCATACACTTCTTTTAATAAAAATGTTTAATTTTACTATTGTTTATGACAAAAGAGACACATTCCTGTTTATGAACTTTAAAATTCAAACTTTGTTTAGGCTAGTCTTGTGAATTATTATTATTTGGTCTCTTGTGGCTTGGTAGGGAAATTTACCCTTGTAGTTTAATATTTATTATTTAAATTCAAATATTCTATTTTTTAATTCATTTTTAACTTTTCTGTTTTTAGGCAAACATTATGGTGGATTCTGAATATGAATGCCCAGAGTGTGGATACAAATTGAAAAATATTCAAAATGTAAAGAGAGTTCCAGTATAGAGCAAAGGAAGATTGCCAAGATATCATACATTTTGCTTTGTTCAAATGCAATTAGAAGCATTTAATCCAGAAACATGTCCAATGAAAACGAAAGAATTAATGAATATTCACTTCACTCCTTTTAATATTGCATTATTCTTTAGTAAACTGAAAATGTTAATATGCAACTTCAAATATTTATTTATTTGATCTTTCCTTCTATACATAATTCATAAAATACAGTGGTTTCAACGTGTTTTCCTGGGAGAGTGGGGTGAGATGGGTACTTGTCCATATGGCTCAGTTGGTGTGATCTAGCTGAAAACACCTATACTGGTGTAAGGATTGGAGTACAATACAAGTAAGCAGCTTCTATTCAATGCTTCTCTCTATTAGTATGATTTTTCTTGCAAAGTTTCCTTGAGGAGTTGCAGTGTGATTCTGAATACAGATAACATACATCAATAAATTAAAGCAGTGTATATAAAGCTGAAAACTATTCTTTTAGTTATTTTATGTAGGTTATAAATGTTATTTGCAGAAACATAACCTAAAATGAACTATAAATACTCCTTAACATATCAGTTGGCCAAAATGGGAAAGTACCCTTATCTTACCCCACAATTTTTATAATCATATTCCTCTGCTGATTTTACAGGTTATCTAAGATGGTATGAACATTCAAGAGGAAGAATAATCAAGGCAAATGGAATCTGGAGTCAATGAAAAAGCTATTGATGCCATTATTACAAAGGAAATTAATTATAAAAGAGCATCAGAATATTTACATATTCCATAAACAACGGTAGAGTTTAATTTGTGAATGAACTGAAAACCCTTAAAATATATTTGCTGTGTTGACAAATGACACCTGAATGTATGCAAATAAAATATCCCTAATTTTAGCCAATAGACTAGGCCCAATTTCAACTTTTTTTTTTACACCAGTGGAGGGGAATTTATTTTGGCGAGTATTTATTAAAAATTGTTTGACATCACATGACTTCATAATGCTTGAATTTCAATTGGTAGGGAAGTTGTGTTTAAAGTACACAGGGACAAGTAGCCAGCTGAGATTGGTTGATTGGATTCAAAGTCAGACATCATTCACAAAATCAGAGTCCTTAATTGTAGTATGAGCAGCAGCATTTAACAAACTTACTGACTAATGTTTTGTTAAATAGAGTTGTTGATACTGACTAATTCCCACCATCCCTGACAGAATTTATAATTGTGATGAGACTGGAGTAGTCATAGTACCCAAGCATAGGTAAGAAATCCTATACGTAAAATGTAGGACTCAAGTTGGGGTGTTATCTGCTGAAAGAGCAACACTGCAACTATAGATGTATGATTCATTAATGCTGGGTCATATATGCATGTTTTCCATGTGTTTGAGCTAATAATCATAATGACTCCTCCTGTAGACTTGTAATGTAACATATTTACATGTTACTGTGGATTCTTTTTTTTTTAATGGTATCTTTTTGTGTGTAAGCAAGAATAGCAGTTTTGACAGTCTCCCTAGAAAAATTAATTGAAAGCAGATATAAATTTTAACAGAGAAAGAGAAATGAAGATAATGAAAAGAGTTAAGAAAAAACTACAAAAATGTATCTGTTCAAAATAAGAAAAATGTAGCACTAAATGAGCATTTCAAAATATATACAGAAATGAAAATCTTGCAAAGAAACTAAGAAAACCAAATATTAGCAGGTAAATTAAATGGATTCATTTGATGCTTAGTGTCTTTATTTGGAATTCTTGTACTCGCACACTACTGAAGACTGATGAGGCAAGTTTTTTTGTTTAATAAAAATATGTAAAAAATATCCAACGTATTTACACTAATAAATTATGTTAATAAAAGAGTGGAGTTAAACTGAGCTATGTTCCCCCACTATAATATTGGGGAAGTTGTCTACTGAGCATTGTGTTTACATGCAACCACTTAAATCACCTGATCTATACCGTCTGGTATGTGGAACAATGGGTAATTCCGTTCAAGAGTACATTAACAAAGATTGATTTTATTTCAAGATAAAAACCAGCTATTTTAATATATTATTTATGGATATCTAATACATTTTATACCAGATATTTCACAGACGTTTCCGATCCGCCAGTTGTCATAAATACAGGATATGCAATTGTCAGGTTGAATGCTATTAAATGACACTCATTTGTGAAACTGATTATCTGAATTCGCTTTTCGCCAGTCGATTTCAAGTAGTGTTTTCCTCTTGTCACTGCAACTGTGCAGCCATTTTCAAATCTTTTTACCTGTAAGGGACTCTATTTCCTGCTTTGTGATGAAAAGGAATTTGATTCAATTAATTTGTTCATCACAAAATCTGAATAAGTAATTTGGTGTGATTATCTGATCTGAACGCCCAACTTCAGATATTTCACTAAATGTGATTCAGGACAACTTCAGAGAAATCTGCATCAGGTAGGTTAGGTAGGCAGGCTCTTGTTCCACGACTTCTGATAACAGATAGAGGGGGTTGCTGCTTTCCCAACTCCAGGTTTTCAGGCAGCTTGTAACTGTCGATTTACACTAATGCCATGCTTTCGGAAATATGAGTGGAAAGCAGGTGGACGAAATGTATAAATAGTTAATGTATGATTTAATAATTAAATATAGCCTAATTTTGATTTATTAAAGTGGTATTTAATCAGTAAAAGAATGTTTTGATGAAACAATGTTTTTTTTAACTAAAGTAACGATTTGAATATTAATTCAAAGTTAAATGTATGCATGTTAAGCAGAATATTCAAATTATTATTGGTATTGCATTAGTGAAGGTTTCTACAGTAGAAATTGATTGCATAAATACGGTTTCATTTAATTTTGTTATTTTCTTCAAGATTCAACATTAATAAACAAAGTTACCAGCGCTTATTTAGTGAATATATTGAAACGATTTAAACAATTACGTGTCCGTTGGCATAATAATATTTTTAAAGAAATATTGATCTATAGTTCGATGTTATGTTAATGATACTGTTATTCACCAGCAAAGGATTTCAATGTTATTATATATCGTGATCATTTTGGACTTTATGATAATATTCGAGTTAAATCTGATATACTGTATCGACTGACAGGAAGCGATGTCTTCATTGTAAATATTGAAATTTACATGAACCATAGATTAATATTTGTCTTTGTTATAACTATAATAACAGCAAACAACGTCATTAATTAATTATTTACTGACTTGTTATTTAGTTCAACAAATAAGATTATTATAAGCTGGCCGACGGCTCGAATGAAATGGGAACGTCGGCTATCTGATGTCTCGGCTTAGGAGGGTTGTTCGACAATTCTCGTAAACAGCGAGAAATTTTTTACTTCTGCGTCATTGTTGGTAAATATGACCCTTTTAAATATATTTCTAAAAGTTTTAAACATATGCCAGTCGTAGTTTATTGTTGGCAGCCTTTTGTTGTTATATGTGTAGTCAGACGGAGAACGGAAAAATACGAATTTCGTGCCGTCATTAATCACTTCCATTTGAAGGGTTGGATAGCTGCACAATTCGAAACTGAAATGGATGAAGTTCATGCGGATTCTGCACCAACATTGAAGAACATTTACTTCTGGATTAATGAATTTAAACGAGGTTGCAGAAGTACGGAAGATGCAATTCGCTCCGGCCTGCCAACTGATGTCCCCACTCAGGAAAACATCGAAAATGTTCACAATATCGTAATGGGACGTCACATTAAAAGTACGTGAGGTATCTGATGCCGTAGGCTTCTCAAGTGAATGAGTGCATTTCATCCTCTATGAAAACTGGCAATGAAAAAGCTTTGTATGGGATGGGTCCCTCTACTGTTGACATTGAACAAAAAACATATTCGGAAACAGTTGAACGCAGAATGTAGCAATGTTTAGGTGTAACCCATAAGACTTTTACGCAGATTCGTAACCTTCGATAAGACTTGGATCCATCGCTACACTTCAGAGATCAAAAAACAATCAAAACAATGGACTAAAACTGGTGATAGTGTACCGACCATTTTTTCAGTTGGAAAGATGATGACTACCATCTTTACGGATTCTCAGGGTATAATATTAATAATTTCTTGGAAAAAGGCACAACCATAACTGGACTCTATTATGCCGCTCTGTTGGATCGTTTGAAGCGGGTACTGATTGAGATTTGCGTGCAAGAAAGTGTTGCTTCACCTGGACAATGCGCCAGACACACAGCAGCAGCAGCCTCATTGACTGAAGTGTACGAGTTGGGATTCGAATTTGTTTCTCTTTCTCTCTGTCCACCAGACCTAGCACCAATTGACTCCTTTTTGTTCCCGAACTTGAAAATTTGGCTTGGCGGGAAGAAATTTTTATCAAACTAGAAGTTGTCGAGATCGTGACGGAGTATTTTGCAGAGTTTAATGAAACGTATCTTTATAAAGGGTTTAAAAAATTGGGAACTCGCTGGACCGAATAAGACTATCTTGAAAAATACATAGGTTTTCTAAAAAAAATTTTTGTTACTTTTGCCAGGCTTATAAAACAACGCACGTAATTGAAACTCAAAGAGAGAAGATGGTATGTTCTTCCAGAAAAATACGCTTAAGATAAATGAAGGAACGTAACAGATAAATGAAGGTGAAAAATATATACTTTTGTAAGTGTTTATTTACACACGAGCTACAATCATTGGAAAATATTTCGCTTAAAATAAACCTAAGTGTTTTAGTTTTACAAGAAATATTTTGTAGCACCACTCGTTGGAACAGGGTGAATGTTTGTGAAGTATGTACAAGTCGGCGTGTGGTGGAGTATGAAGGTATTAATGATCAATATGTTTATCCACAATGTGTGATAATGTGAAGGTATGTACAAGAGGGGGAGAGAGAGAGACTAGGTGAGTGAGTAGGTTAGGCGTGCGTCTGAGGCTTGTCGCGGTGCACGACGGCGTGGAAGCCGGTCTCCCAGTCGGCCGTGTAGTCCACGGTGCGCACCGAGCCATCAGGCTCCACCAGGCTGTACTGGCCCTTGACCACGTCGCCGTCGCGCTGCTCCCACTGGCGCTTCACGTCGCCGGTGTGGGCGTCGTTCACGGCGTACTCGAAAGCGTACCTTGGGTGGTCGTCCTGAAACAAACGCCAGCGAGTCAGTGGCAATCATTTACGTTGACAAAAACACTACCTGGCTAAATTTGGGGAAGTGGAACACATACTTTCAGAAAACAACACACGGACTTAAGTTGGCAGAACTCGAATGGTTTAATTCCGTCATGTTTTCAGCGTTCTCTTTGGTAAGAACAAAATTCAAATTAATGTTTATATTAGATTAATAATTTCGATCTCATTACATACCTTTAACATTCCCGATATGTACCAATGTTTCATTATTACTAAGCGCCTTAAATTATTTTAGACTCCCGGAAACACAAATTATAAAGTACAGTAAAACTGTATTTTATCATGAACCCATTTCCGAAGTATGCCTAAAAGCCTTGAACCAGACATCTATCAGAGTCAGAGAACCCAGTGTCTTTCTTGATCTGGGCTGAACAGAGGTTGTCCATGAAGGCACTTATGGCTATGGACTCACATTCTTACGTTTGCAATGATCCCCTCACCCTGTTACTGTTGCTCCTCAAACCGCCACTCTATTACTTATATTTCTTACTCTAATTCTTCCTCTATTATTCTTTCACATCTCATCTATCTTACTGCGTCTGAATTATTTAAGTGACCTACTTTTTCAAAAAATAAACGCCCAAACAGTATTATATCTTGCCTTTGCCATAAATGTTCAAATCCAAGCAATTCAATTCCAAGAGTAAGTAAAGCAATTCGCTTTAAAGTGGACAGTGGTATTCAAAGTAGCCTACTAACAGAACTTCAGTATTATTAGTGAACGGTTTGACATAAGAAAAGTTAGAACAATATCTGCTGCTGGACAGGTAACAGATGTTCTTCAACAGGAGCATAGGAGGAAAAGAAGATGAACGAAAGTACTTCTGAAATGGAGTTACGACTATCAAGATAGTCGTTCGTCATTTGGCACGTGGGTAACCCAACGGGACTGGAATGCATGGAAGTAACAAACTTTAAATGAACAATACAACTGACGGGAATCGGATTTTGCGATATTAAAAAAACTGTTCGTAGTCCTGCTGGTCTTTTTTGAGCAAAATTGAATAATCTCTAAGTGAATTTCCCCTTAATGGCAGGTTTGGCTTGTATAATCTTAAAGTGCTTGAAGGGGTATGCCGAAAATCAGGTGTGTAACGGAAGACAAAACACCCTTTTCAGCGATCCTGTTAGGATGCTGAATTGATATACAGAGTTCAGTCAATACTTCCCAAATCAGGAATGGCGAAACACGGGGTGGAGTAGGTAGATTATTGCAGCGTTCATAATCTCAATTATCTCTAAGCCATTTCGGGTGCAAAATTTTGATTATTCAGTGCCGTCACATGACAGCACTGAATGCCGATACTACATTTGGGAAGGAGAAGCTTGAACACTTTGGTCTGGCTTACATATTATGGTGTTTCTCACTTTTCATTTATATTAATTAATTATGAAGACAATATTATAGAATTTACCAATCATTGAGAAGAAGTGAAGTTGAGTTATGGTCTAATGACTTACAGTTTTGCTCTGTTATTGCGAAGAGCTAAAAGTTGCGGCTTTTTCTCCGTATATGAGTCATTTCACGGGTCTCTATGAGGGATTTCAAATGTTACGTCTGCAATATTCTCAATTTTAAAACAAAAAAATACGTTCGGGAAATAATCAAGGGGTTTAGAATTGGTATTATAAAGGATTAGTGTTCTAATTTCCTTTCCATTACATGCTTTCTTCAGCATAACGTACCTTGATATGCTTAACTTTTCCTTAGCTTAAATTTACACAAAAGGTAGAAAATTCTCTACTGATCCAGGAATTGAACTTACGGCCTTCGATAAGTATTCTGTCGTTCTAACCGCTGAGGTATCAACTCCCGTTACCCTATGAGCTTTCTCCATCCCTTCTGATCACACGTCAGTGTGATGCTGCCATATACTGAATCACATTCTTCGCAGTAAAAATTTAGTCCTTCATTGAAGAAATGGATGTTGTAAGTAAATTGATCTTAAGTATAGCGATTAACTACAAGAATATAAGAAACGGTTACAGTCAAGCTTAGCTGTAAAAGCTTTAGAGCTGAGCTTCGATTAAAGTCCTCGTTAAGAGCAAAAACTCTAAATATCACTAAAGTATTACTTTTATGGGTTAAAAAAGAAGTAAAAATTATTTTCTCTGAAATTTTATGATTTTCATTATCAATGTAACCACGTAAATAAAAACTTACGTAATCCTTAACGATCTTGGCGGCCACGGGCTTGACCACAGCGGTCGCGACTGGGACGCTGGCTACCACAGGCGCGGGGGCGGCGACCAGAGCTGCGGGGGCGGCGGCTGCGTACCTGATACCTGCACCTCCGAGCTGACTGGAATAACTTTGCGACGCGTATCCACCGAGTCTGGCTCCCTGAAGAGAAGCTAGAGCCGCTGCTGATCCGTGGGTCGAGTAGCCGATGCCACCGCTGGAAATGGCGGCGTACTTCTGGAGAGCCACTGCGGGGGCAGCTGCATAAGTGGTCACGGCCTTCACTCCGCCAGCGGAAGCGTAGTTAAGAGCGGGTGCGGAAACTAGGGGAGCTGCAACCAGAGGGGCGGCGTACTTCTGCACGGCGACGGCGGGCGCGGCGTAGCTAGTGACGGTATTCAGTCCAGCGGAATAAGAGTTGAGTCCTCCGGCCAAAGAGACGGCAGGGGCGGCGGCCAGTCCGAGGGCTGGGGCGGCGTAGCTGGAAACAGTTCTGATTCCTGAGGAGTAAGAGTTGAGTCCTCCGGCCAAAGAGACGGCAGGGGCGGCGGCCAGTCCGAGGGCTGGGGCGGCGTAGCTGGAAACAGTTTTAATTCCTGAGGAGTAAGAGTTGAGTCCTCCGGCCAAGGAGACGGCAGGGGCGGCGTAGCCGGCGACGGCTCCGAGACCACCTGAATACGAGTTAAGTCCGCCGGCTAAAGCGACGGCAGGGGCTGCCGCCACTCCGATAGCGGCGCTTTTAATTCCCGAAGAGTAAGCACTAGAGTAGCCGCCGGCGGCGGAGTACGATCCGAGGGACACAGCGGCGGGTGCGGCGGCGTAGACGGGGGAAGCGGCGGCGGCGTAGACGGGGGCGGCGACGGCGGCGCTCTTAAGGCCGAGCCCCGCGGAGTAGCCCGAGTAGCCGGAATAGCCGGAATATCCCAAGGTCGCGGCGGGTGCAGCGGCGTAGGACACGGCGGGAGCGGCGAGGCCGGCCCTCAGGCCCACGGAGGCGACGGGGGCGAGCTTGAGCGCCGCCAAGGCCGCGGCAGATCCCGCTGCCACGTTTCCGCAAGCCGCGTTGTGCGCCAGCTCGTGGTCGTAGTAAGCCGCGCACAGGCTGGCCGTCGACAGCAACAGGATCTGCGCAACGTTACAGGAAAGTTATTACTTAGAGTAGTCGTCATCCACAGTTGATTGTGCCGTCGTACAAGGAACGCTACGTGTTCGCCGAGAAATATTCTGAAAGGCAGATCCGACTATATATATATATATATATATATAGGGAAACAATGTGTGATTTGTGTATTTTCTGTATTATAGTAGATTTTACTTCTACATGATCTCGTCATTAAATTCCTTGATTAAGATTCCACTAAGTTAATTACCTATCGGCGGTTCATACATCCGAATTTATACTACATGTAATTTCCTTTTTTACGTCCATTCTATTTAGTAGTAATAGATAACATATTTTTCTACGCTTTCGTTACTGGACAGTTTTCTAATATACCTAACTGGCAATAATGTGAACGTATGAACGGACTCAAACGGTTAATATTGAAACAGTTTAACAATATTTTTGATCATAATATGGCTGATTCGGATTTATATTTCTAATTAAATTATATTCAACAACTTGTTACATTACTCGATCGTGGACCAGCCACACAGGTAAAGTTTCATTTTCTCCACCCGATTCTCTCTATATTTGCGAATTTTATTCGTGGTTAGTTACACAGGTATGGAATCGTCAAGCAAGGGTTTTAATAGTGTTTTGAATCCCCGTCTGCATAGTACAATATGGTTTTTAAGAATAGTTCATTCGACTTTGAAATATATTAAGTATTAACAACGGAAACCTTTCTTAAAGTCCAAGGAAACTATCGCAATCGTGGCACCACTATTAATGGAACACAGTTGAAATTTTGTTATCAACTTTCAAAACTATTCGTAGGAGATTTGTTACAATGGCTGTCTCAATTCGATTTTGTGGAGTGTAAGACGTAATAAATATGGACGCAAGTGAAGTGCGAGGGAATGCGGCTTCGCAATTAGCCAGGCTGAGTCGCCCATTAGTCTAGTCACCTTCCACTCACCGGTGGTCCCTGTCCCTCCTAGGCTTTACGATCTACTACTCCAACCTATTTCAACTAGTAGTAAATGTCCTCAACGAAACGTACGTCTTTTACTCGTTGACTGCATCACGACTGAGATAGCAATTAACACGGCTCCAATACTGATTTTCAAAGAAACCAAAGTATACAAGCTTTAATAGTTGATTTGATCATTTTTATATGGAAACGCATGGAAAATATTTGCAACCATACTATGCTAAAGGTTAAATCGAAAAGATTAATTACTAGAGACGCAATGTATATTCTGCCTGGGGAAAAATACGGACAAATTTGTGACATTTATTTATTATAGAAAATATTTTTGAGTCAATTTTTTTTGGGAACGGAAGAGGGTAATAATATAACATGAGGGTGATCCTGAAACAGGTAACTCCCCTTTAATAGCATAGGACGAGAATTGAAAAGGGGTTAGCGAAGGAAGGGTTGACTAGGACCCCCGACGTCAATAGTTGGTGAACAAAATAATGCAGTGAGAGGTTTTCAATAAAATTGTCGGTTAGATAGAGAATTGGCAAAATACCGAAACTAGAATGACTTAAATACGTAAAGTTGCCTAAACCTTGGGAAACGACGAAAAGAGTGCGTGGGGCAGGTTTGTACCTATATAAGAAGAAAGTGAAATATATCATCTAGTCAGTCATGTGAGATATAATCTTTCCCTTTTCGTTAAAATTATTCTTTTAGAACAGTTGTGCCAATAGAAATAGATGCACTTGTTCGCGGTAAAAGTGTAAAATCTAGTGTATGAAGTTCTTGCAGTTTCGAACTGTTGTAAACAAGTCAGTTATTGTAAACTTGGTATTTCTAGTCCCCTTCCCTGTCTGTTGAGGGATTTTCGTGTTAGTTGTGTGAGTGTTGCAGAGGAAGAGAGGCAGGCCAGCTGCGGACAACAGCATGACTCTGCAGACAGGACATCTGATTGCATCGCGCCCCACAATTAGAGCCTGTCCGCCGTGCTAAGTGACAAATTGCCAACACATTAGGCCGCTTTTCCCCTATCACGGACGATGTCATCTGGGACTGGTTTCACGCGCCTCTTGGAACGTTTCACTGCATTCCATATACTCGTACGCTGCTTGTGCGCCATAAACGTCTACTTTTAACCGAACCATTATCCTAATTCATAGAGGACTCGACTCATCAGAGAAACCATGACGCATTGAAATTCATTTACTAAGCCAAATCCTTAGATCCACTCTCAACGAGGTATGAATAGTTTTCGATTAGGTCCACAAGCATCCGCCCAGTTGATATTTACTTACAGTTCATTATATAGTTTCCCACACGAGTCTTGTATTTGAATGAAATACTATATTTTATTTTTGAATGACGGAAATCATCACGCGGAATTTTTATTTCAAAATAACAACAGACTGCTTGCCACATTACACCATTCATTTTATTTGCACTTAACACCCTTAACGTAAAAATATTTTATACTATTATTTGGAGGTAATTTTATTTTACTAAATTACTATTGATATTTTGAACGCGAACTCTTCACAAACTCACGTCACTTTGTCTTGCCTTTACTGTAGAAGGGATATGGGTGTTACTTTCTGAGTGAAATGAGAAAACTATTCAGATATGTATGTTTCGTTTTAATAGCAGTTTTATTAAAAAAAGGTTTGTAATTCAAATATACATCGAAGCACAGGACTATCCTGCCAACATAATACGTAGGTTGGACGATCCAGTTGTGACAAAGAAATCGGGGAAGTGTTCTCTATCAGAGATGGCAGCAAAATCTGCGGCAAAATTAAAATCACACTGCTTTTTTATTTTCTATCAACTTCTGAAAAGCAATTGATCGGCTTGGATATGGCCGGCGCCTGATTCCTATAAGTAGTGTTGCTGTTCCCATAGCAACAGCCGCATAAGTACTCGTAATAGCACGAGTTTCAGAGAATAATTAATTTTGCAATCTTTATTTTTCAATAGAAAGAATAGATGTCTATTTGACGTTTTAAAATCTTAACGGCAAACTTATTTTAATATAAACGAAATTTTCTCTCTTTTTTGAACTAAGAAATTAATTTTTTAAGAGAAGTTTGGTGATTCAATGAATTTATTTGTGCCATGTAAAAAAATTCAAGTACCGTTCTCACGTTATGGAAGTTATTAACAGTTATGCGGCGTAGTATGGAATACGACATTGGAACCGTTTATAAAGCTATCCTATAAGAAAATAGATTTAAGAACGATATTAATTGCATGTAACGTGTCTTCTGTAACGTGCCCACCATCGGGAGAAAGTCTTGGTAATTAGATGTCCATTGTGGACAGCAGAATAAATAAATTAAAATTGATAAACCTAAAACTTTAGAAAAAAAATAAAATTATCCCGATAAATAAAAGAAACCGTCTTTTATGATTTTGACTGAACAGAAATTCCACGGCTAATGCTTATGAGAATACTTGAATTCTAGTAGTAGCTGTGATAATTTATTCATTTATTTAAGCCTATCAGTGATCCTTAGGGTTGGTTTCTTTTTTCGTATACATTATTTCTGTATGAATGTTTGAATTAGAATATTCATTTAAATACATTTCCTCATTTATTTTACTTATGTTTCCAAAAAATATTATCTTTAAAGTTTCGATACTTCCAATCAATTAACATTTGCTATATCTGTGAAAATAGTTAAGAACGAATATCCGGACTAATTTTAGGACTGTATTACATTATCCATAGTCCATCGATGGGTGGGCTCGGTTCTTGACCATGCATTTTCTATGGAGGTTTCGAGTCTTTACTGCTCGTATAAATTTCGTAACATATGGAATGGAAGGCGTTCCGTGTTCTCATTAGCACAAATAAGCAGCTTTTAGCTCGACTCGAGGGCCGTTACCGGGAGTAATGCTCCTTGATATTTTGTGGTGACAACGCTTTGGTTGAGGCTGGTTTCATTAACTACTGTATTTATATGGCACTGCTACATTATCCTCTACAACGCTGACATTTCGTCCCTATTTTCTTATCCACGTCTCTATTCTACAAAATATGATAATGTTTTTAGAACGACTTTTGTTTATGGGAAAACGCATTTCATGTTAGCACGCATCTTAACTGTGAGTAGTTTCACGATCGACGATTGAATTAGAAACCAGCGTAGTAATTTATTTCTCGTATATGGTTCATTTATAATTTTATAAAGCTTTATTTGGATGTGCCACGGTTGGAGTTAAGTTGTCGATCCTTCCGGTAATAATAAAAGGAATTATTTAAAAAATGCGTCATTGGGAATCGAAGTTAGAAATGCAATAATTTTCAGTTAAAAATATAGTGTTCGCATGAGAATACATTGTTCGATTGGGATTCTTAACCTTGTCGAGATTTGTTGGGTCGGAAGACCTGTTCCCCCGAGAGCGCTTGGCAACAGGAGCAAGGCCGACGGACCATCTGAACTTCAATTAGCTCAAAATCCGGCTACCGTTGCTTAATATAGTCAGCACGCGCCCTCGGGTTATAAGTATTATATCCGGAATTATTAATTCACGGCTTCGGTCAGAGCCCGGACCTGGCCGTTGCCCACTAACACGTAGTCCCCACCTGCATTATGCAACTTCATTGCGTGGGAAGGTTCGATTCGTGGGTAACGCAGTCGTATTCGTTAGAATTATATTATTTATACTATTATTGTCTATATTAAAAAATACGCGTTTACATAAATTATAATTAAATAATAATATTCTGACAACCGAAACCAAGCATTTATTCGACTTCAAAATAATATTGTTGAAATATCACTCACAATATTTGAGAAAAGAAAAGTAAAATTAATAGAGACCGTATTATTAATTAGACTTACTCTCTTGGGTACCTAATATTTTTTATAAGATTTCGTGAGTTGCAATTATACTATGTTAATGATCTATTTTTGCATATAAACAGCGAATGTCGTCGTAACGACCTGCAGAAAGAATCTCTAATCATGACGGCCAATTTAACGTGGTATTGATTATTTTTAAGTTGTAGTGTCATTGGTTCACAATCATCCTAATTGTGTGTTTTTTTCAGTGATGTTAGTTTACTGTTTTTTTTTCTCCTCTCAAAGGATTTAGTACGACGAGGTATGTCTGTTGAACATGGATTTGGTAAAAAAGTTCACTAAAACATTAGTACTCGTTCAGTCGTTGGATATACGCACAAGGTTTCGTGGTTTAGGTTCACCATCCTCATCACATATCAGACGACGGCGACTCAAAGACCAGTCGAAACATCGCTCGTTTATCCAATGACTGAGCGCGTTGTAAGCATAGAACTAATTGATCATAGAAATAGCAGTTTGGTGAATTTGTTTCAAATTCATCATAGAGAACGATGGAGTAGTTTTTTAAAATATCTTGTTTTTTAAACGAATGTTTCCTTCCGCGAGTCATCTAGTAAGCAGTTGTTGGGGCACGACTTTCGACCGATTCCACTGTTACCCTTTTCGGGGGAACGGGCAGGTGATCACGGAGATGATTGCTAGCGAGCTTCCTTATTATTCCTTATTATTAGTACATCTGCATCTTATTAACCGGATGAAGACAGAGAAAATATTTCCAAGAGTTATTGAAATTGATGTATATAAGAAGTGTGAAGTAGGGGGGGGGGAGAGGGAGAGAGAGAGAAAGAGAGAGAGAGAGAGAGTTGTGGGCGTTCCCGCGTGGCCGCAGATAAATCGAGCAAGGAAGTGATTAGCCTGGAAAGTGGCGCAACCTCTCGGCCTTCCTGCTCCAGACTCGAACCCGCGCCATGTTTCCGACTGACCACGGAGAAAGTATTGTCACTGCTCAAAAATCAACGCGAGTGTGTGCAAATAAACAATCCGCCGCCACTTTCGTCTCTCCAATCGCTGGAGGCTAAGAACAGCAGCGAAAGGAGTCGCCTCCACTTACACGGACTTGAAGACCTACGCAATTCATCCACTTCGTTACAGAAACGTCATGACTTCATTGAATTCCATTGGTTGGAGGACTTCTTGATCTTATTTACTTCGTGCTTTCAGAAAACCGAAATGACAATGTGTAGAATAAGAATGGAAATATCGAATAATATATGAAAAAATTATTAAATCGGAGAATACACAAGGATTACGTCTTATACTATACTATTTTTTGGAATAATATGAAGTCCAAGTCATTTCGATACTGGCTTTAAGACTAGTTTTTTTTACGATGACTTTTAGTCAATGGCGATCTCGATGCCAAAATCCTCTACACCAGAAGGTATAAGAGGACAAGATTAAGAAAGAAAGAAAAGACTTTTCAGTTAGTGTCTTAAATAACAACACCCCAGTTTAAATATTTGAAACTGTTTTGGAAAATAGGTACTGGTACGCACAACTTTTAATACGAGTACAACTTTAAGAAATCCCAATTCTCCATTTTCTAACGTTTCAAAATTTGTTTTCAGACTATCTGAATATAGTCTATTTTAAGTTCTACAAGGAAGTTTTATAATTATATGTTAAATTAGTATTTTTTTTATTTGTTGAAGAATGTAAAAGAAATAATGCTGTGTGCTTGAACATTTGCGGACGACAGCCGTCCATGTCCGCACGGAGGAGAATTTGTACGAATGCATGTAGAAAGCTGGAGCTGGTCGCCGGGGGCTTGCAATTAGTTGCCCAGCTTCCGGCCCACACGTATCAGTCCGTCTGCATTTACGAAATCGAAAGTGTTGATCTGAAATTTTACTTGGAAACCGACCCAGCGCCATTCACGTGTGGCATGACATCAATTGCAGGAGTCATCATATAATGAGCTCAGAGTAAAGATAGATTTCCTCAGGTGTGACGTAACATCCTTACACACCGGTACAAATTCGACTGTTCCTGTTTTGTTCTCTTCGGCAACACCGTTGATTGGGCGTTGAAGCAGTCCGGACACTGAGAGGGTGGTGAAAATACTTTTCGATATTCGGAGCAGTGGTTAGTACGGAATCAGAAGCTAGCCGTTTTATTTTGTGACTATCAGTATTTCTACGTAAAAAATAAAATACTGAAACATTTCTACAACTGCGAAGGAATGGAATTCATATTTATTTAATAAATTTTGATAAAAAAAATTTATATACAAGTTCAGTGGAAACCACGATCAATCTACACATTTTTGTGGGAGAAATCTGATATTACCGTTTATAATTTCTATAGTTTCCGCCCGAGTTGGAATTCGGCGTTGAGACACAGATGGCGTCTGCGTTGTGACAGGTGTCAGAAAGCGCGGTCACCTGGAAATAAAAAATGGCTCCCCGGAACCACGTGGGAGTCCATTCCTCATGCCACGCTTCGGTATTCTTTATTTTTAAAGTTACTTCTAGAGGATATTTGTACTTTACAATCCAAATAAGGCAATTACGTAAATACGAAATTTTCGAAAATATGTTAATTAATGATTAAATTTTTATATTTCTAAAAATTTGATCATACAAACTTGTTTTAAATGACTGGTTACGGTGAATGTGATATAACCAGAAATAATAATGAAATATTTAGTTACATAAACTGTTGTTAATATTACTAAAAAAACTTGTTTAAAATGACTGGTTACTGTTAGTTTCATTAGATGTAATGAAATAGTTTGGTTATATAAACTATTGTATTAAAATGAGTCATTTTCAAGAAGAATTTCTATTTTGAGGGGTTATGGATTTGATCCAGTTTCTAGAAAACATTTAGAATGTTTGTATATTTGGTGTCACGTGTGGTTGAGTACTTACCAAGGAGAGCTTCATGTTGTTGGTGGAGCTGTGTGGACACAAGTCACTGGCCTGCTGACGGTGTTGGGCCGCCTTTATAGCGCTGGCGACGCCCCCCTCCGTGCTCTGCTTTCAAATTCCACCCTCCAGTCGTGACCCCTTCCAGCAGGCCTGGGAGGTGCCCGTCGCCGAGACCTCCGATATCGGCCAAATTCCTCACTAAACGCCTCCGTTGCGTCACAGATCCTCCTGCTCCTAAGCGACATTTGGAAATGTCATATTTACATATATCTCGTAAGTTTCGGTGGACGTTTATCTCGTGCAGAAGTAGGTCAGTCGATTGGTGCGATTCCGGAAGCTGATTTATGATCGCGCCCTTATTATCACTTGAACGAGAATGAATTATAAGTCCTTATTAAAGCAATAACGAAATGGCCGACTTCAATAAGATCTGTTTTACATAAGGCTATTTGTAGGTTACCGCTCGCCCATGCATTGTGAACCGCAATTTTGGAGCTCCAAAGGTTTACTCAGAAATGGGGAAACGGAGATTCAAACACTACTTCCAGCCTGTTTGAAGATCACTTTACTGCACAACTTCGTTAGCTTATTTGTAAGACAGAGCTGCTAAAATACACTAAAACTCAACAATTGGGTTTAGCTGTTGAAATACTAATTAACTCCAAAGAAGCTGTGAGCGTTATAACTATGGAAATTATTGGCGTCAGAATTTCGTCCCCAGCTTCTCGATTTTAGCCCCTGCCCTCTTTTTTTTGGGTACAGGCTTCACGAGGGTGACCGTGAAACAGGCAACTCCCCTTTAATAGCATAGGAAGGGAATTGAAAAGAGGTAGAGCAAGGTAGCCAAGGGTTGACTAGGGCCCCGGACTGCAGTTTAAGGATCCTACCTGGTGTTTCATTTAAAGAGATGCAGAGAAAACCGTAGAAAACACTCATCAGGCAAGTCGCGCTATTGGGTAATATTCTCACGCCCTTCTGGATGACGGGTGACGAGTCTGCTGCGGGGTCGCAGCATTCCCTTCTCCGTGTCTCCACAAGTTTTAGGAGGCAGTTGACGGACTGATCCAATGGGATCAGCGGACAACTCTTACCGTATGCCCAGTACATATATCTCCCAAAATAGATGAAGGTGCCTCGGTTTGTGGGAACCTTGAAAAAGCCAGAGAGAGTACGAGCATTGCCAACGAAGTCAGCCGAGCAGTCAATCTGGGGAGAAATGCCTACGAGAGAAAGCTCCCACGGGCAATTCCATTTATTTTAGCCTCCCCACCAGTCACTCCAAATATAGAGACCCACACAACACATCTATTGCGCCTGATATGACTGAGAAAACCAAGGATACAATTGAGGGAACACTACGTGTTTCCGAAACGTTATTAAAGTTTAGTCTTCCTGTGAATAATTAAGAAGCCAGAAGAAAATATCTCATACGGATATCTTAGGACAGCATACTTCTTGCTGTGTGTTCAATAATATGGTTTGCTGTTCTACACGTAACTTTAACTATATTTTAGTTTTTTTTCGAGATTCTTTCTAGCTTACGGCTTATCGGCTAGTGCGGTCGGGGAATAATCAGTCCTGATTCAACGTGAGAAAACTGGAGCACCATCCGTACCATCATGAGTCCTGTAGATTACTGCGACAAATCTTCGTTTCCAGCGAAACTCCGATTTCGGATTTATTATTTTTAACTATCACATGAATACTAAAATCTTTTCCAAAAACAGATCCTTGTTTAATATTAGTTATTTTTTACTTTCTTTTTTCATTTGAACTATATGTTTAATTGATACCACATTGAAATACATTCACCTGACTCGTTATAGACACACGTGCTCTAATTAAATGTAGCTGCTGTGCGCAGCAAAATAGATTTCAATAGGTTTCAGAGTTCAAGGGTCTTATACTGGGCGAGCGTGCTCATTAATTGGGTTAAGGACAAAATAATGTTGGACGTTTCTAGTACGCTCAGGTGTCACGTTGATATACTAATAGACGGATAGTTTTCAATTGGATAACGCTACAGGCACAGAAAGTCAGCCTGTGCCGTTATTGAGTAAACCTGCGCCATTTTGCTTCTATTTTGGCGTTCTAATTTTAAATGAATAACTATTATACAGTTCAATATGTTTTTCTTTAATTTTACAAACCCGTGATTAAGTTTATTTCCTTCTCTTAATTTTTAATCATTTTTAATATAGGAACTATCAAATTCGATGTCTTCCTGTGACTATTTATTACTGAACATTAATTGACTCACATGTGACTTTGCTTACTGTAGATGAACATTTTCGTCTCTGTTTCCGTTGTCAGAGATACCAAAAATAGAAATTGAAGATTTGGACGTTAAAACTAGAAAATATATTTTACTTGCCACTTCGTAGAGTGTTCTATACATTACATTTCACTTTACGTATGTTTTTTTAAATGATGAAAATTATGCAAATTAAATGTCAACTTTACAGACAGTTCAGAAGTTTTATTTAACTATGACTTTTTGTCCTGAAATTTGGGATTTCACCCGGTATAAAGTATATGTAAATAAATTTCATCTGGTTTTTACATTTTTTAATGTAATTATTCATAAATATGGATAAAAAGTAGATACATTAAAATTCATTTGAACGTGAAGAATTCCCAAATTTGAGGATGGAACGTCACAGAAGAATAAAGCTTCTGAAGTCTCTGTAAAAATGGTAACACAATTAATCTTCATATAAAACAAGCATTTCCGTTCACCGAAGACACCGAAGAAATGTAACGGTTTATTGTACATGAAACTATTATTTGAACGTTTGAATTTAAATGGACATATAAAGCATCAATGAACAACAATAAATGTATGTGCTTGGGAGAAATAATTATCAACTCATAATCTTACAAAAATATAATTCCTTACAAATCTTGTTTGATTCTCATAGCTAAGATTTACTTGACCGAAACCGGAATGCATAGGTTAGCTGATGGAATGGAAAGTATTTCAAATTTGGTAACACAGAAAATAACTTTGAAATTTAATTAACTGGCAATTTTCCAGGAGACTCTTATGTTCACATATTTTACTGAATCCGGTGGGCAGAAAACATTATGATACTAGCAGCTTATTTCAATTGAATCTTAATGAATAAATCATCCAACTACCAATTTGTACTATGTAAATTATGTAAATGCAAATGAAATGTGAACTTTACAGACAGTTGAGAAGTTTTATTTAACTATGAATTTTTGTCCTGAATATATGAACACACACACACACACACACACACAAATATATATATATATATATATATATATATTATATATAAAATTGCTAAGTTGATTTTAGCAAGTCCGAATATAATTTTTTATAAACACGATATTTATAATACAATTATGTTAATGTTTAAAATTACTTACTATTTATTTATAATAATATCAAAATATAAGTACGATTTTATGGGGAAATTTCTAAAGTTGTGCGCTTGCATTCACTTTGCAGTATAAATGAATGTCGCATGATATTTGGTCGTGATTTCACTAAAAGGGCGAAAATACGAGATTTAATTAAGAATTCATGATTGTAAATTTATGCTTAAAAAGGCAGTACATAGTTGCTGAAATAATTGTGATAGGAAATAGCAATGTTACTATTACTTTGCGAGTATAGTATACGCATTTGAATCAGTACAGTTTTGTCTCTCGAAACAAATGTTCAGCTTTCTAACATTCGACTACTTTATAAACTAAGTCCGAAACGTAATGTACAATTTTTTTAAATTTCAATTAATTTGATGTTTTATTGTCTGTATTATCTGTCCGTAAATTGTTACTAATTTTGATTATGATATATTTTGTTAGCATAAAGTTCTTACGCTCAATCTAAAATGTGCAATTTTATGTAATAAACATAATTTATAGCAAAGGTTGCGGCAGCTAGTAAAAGCACGTCCTTCTTTGAGCTGGTTGCGCATACTCACAGTAGAGAGCCAACTTACTTGTAGCCGGTTTCTACAGATTTCAATCAATTCGTCGCCCAACTAAATGAGCGTCTAGTTCCGTGATACGTGGTTAAGAAATTCAAAAATACTTCACCTATTAACAATTCCTGTATTCAAGTTCGCACTTTTTTTGTGAGTATGAAGATAAGTAATGGTTTCTGCTCCATTAAGCAACCTTGTTTCACAGAAGCAACCTCGCTCCGGAAAATTTCCGTTCCCATCTCTCGTATTCTCCACGCAACGGTGGGAAAAAACCTTTGTTACTCCATTCTTAATTGCTAAATGACAAGTAAAATCGCCCAAACCCGATCCATTCTGTATAATTTGAGCAAAGCCTTTGTTGGTCGGCCAAACCGCCTTCGGCAGTTACAATTTTTGTTTGCTTTTGCAAGTTTTTGTTCGGGTAGTTGCTCTTCCACCAAACACGGGAGAGACGAACGACTGCAGAAGACAGGTTTTTGGCGGAGATTTCAAGAAAAACTGAGGAAATATTTTTACAGTTTTCGCTTTGTTCGTGTTGGATGAACCTGTATTACCGCAGACCGGATTTCTATTGTTCTTTGTTACTAAGTGGCGGGTTTTTGCAATTATGTGCTGTAAAACTCGTCGTGGAGAGATCTATAAATATAATACGGACTCCGGAAAGCTAATTCACACGATTCAAGATAAATATAATGTATTGTTCATTAGTTATTTGTCCAAACTTAAGGATCCTGTAACTTACGCTGACAAATGTTTATTCATGGAATTATGAAAATATGATAACGAGAATACGCTCAAACGATTTAAACCACGTTGTACGGTGATCACTCCAGTGAATGAACACATTGCATTCAGTGTTCTCAGATTCGCGTTTATATATATATATAACCTGTAGGGGTTGGGATGACGAATATAATTCAATCCCTTCGGGAACCAGAACTATTTTTCAGTTTCTTAAAGCACCGGTAGTATTTTTTTTATAACGCTATCAAGGCCCCGGAAGTATTTTTATCTTTTAAGTACTGGTAGTACTACATGTGTCGGTTTTACTTCCATTTTATTTTAAGTTACCGGGTTTATTTGAAGACCTTATTTTAATAGTGGTACGGCAGAACTTTTCATCGTTCGGACGCACAGGATCTTGAACATATATTATTGAATATTATGTATTTCACATACAAAAACTGTTGGTACACAGATCTACAAATCTGGAGGCGTACCACTCTTATAATGTGCGTGTTCAGACTTGTATTCACATGAAATTTGTATTTTCTGGTAGACCTTTTGACTCAGTTAAGGTACTGGTTATGATGAATTTAAATTTCAGACGGTTTAGGTAGGTAACGCTATTTATGTCGGACCAATAGATTAGAGTTAAAATAAATACTATTCTATGCTAATATAAATAATAAGTCGAACACTGCGGGGACTCGGCTTGTACTATTATTAAATAAATAAAATTTTTCTTAAAATGTTTTATCAAAAATTATATTGTTGTTCTGACAATGCCTTCCTCAGGAGTGGACTAGTCAGTTAAAATATAATCAATGGATACCACCTGTAGGGTTTCCAATGGAACTATTTCAACTCCTAAATGAACCATTTCAGTCTATATGAGCAATTTTCATTCATTGAGGAATGAGATGGGGGGGCGTTAATTTTCTGGATGGTTCGCAATATTTCAAGTTGAAACAAGCATGGACTTGCCAAACCGAACATATAATCGACTAATAAAATTTATTATACAAGTACATCAAGCGTTATACCTATCAATTGTCCCTTTTGTGCCAGGAAAGATGATATACTTGTCATAAATTAAATTAGGGATTTATATATGGTATTACGTACCAGTGTTGTTTACTAGTCTTATTTATAAGTATTGAGAGTTACTAAAACACAGAGATTGTTTTTGAATTTAATTCCACATCTTTCATGAATAATTAATAATATTTATCGATTTCTTAGATATTATTCTAAATTCCGAAATCGTGTGATACGGACAATTGATTAAATATAATGTAATATTTACACAATAAAACTATCACACATGTCACACATGTTTACCGTCGCTGGGCAAAATGTACCGTTCAAAAGGACATTATGTTGAGAAATAATTTTTTTCTCCAAATTTGTTATGATTTCTTTATTAGGCCGAGCGCTTCTAGGACTACCCTCGTAACATCACATTCAAATATTATAAAAATAATGGTAACACTGTTGAGATGTGTGAAAACAGGGACATGATGGTGTCGGCGGATGATAACTTTTAATATTTTATTAAGAGATAATCAGTTATTGATTAACATTTGTTCTTTAATGTCCTGTGGTGTAGTGGCTAGCGTTGCTGCCTCACAACTCAGGGGAGTACTCGTAAGTAAATATTGTTGTGCACATTATGTGTGACAAAAGATAACGAAATATATAGTTCATGGCTCAAAACTTATAAAATATTATGACCCTTTCACATTAATATTTTCGGCAGAATAACCTTATGCCGAGCCACTGTTACAAATATCTCAAATAAAAAGTATAATGTTACTCTTGGAAACTTTATTGATAGTAAATTAATGAATAAATTATTAAGTGCGACTTGATAGCTAATATTGACCCAACCAAAACGTTATTCTTCTTGTTGCCTTCCTTGTCGATTGCGTCCCATGAGCGGTACGCTACTGTAGGACATTTGATACGTAATGCCAATGATTTCACGGATGATCTTCTATTCTCAAGCACAAATAAACAATAAAGACCAGAATCGAAATGGCATACAAAATATTAGAATAAATTTATGGAAATATGTAAGGTTGGTATTCAACAATATTTGAACTACACTTAATACTGCATATAAAATAATCAAGGTATATAACGATAAATTTGTATCGTGTAAAAATTTCAATTAAGATTGGAATGATCTAGTTTAGAAGATAAAATTGCAAAATTAGGACGACGATGTAATAAAGACTGGTGATGACCCAATTTGAGAAGATGAGCGATTGGCGAACAGAATTTAAGGGGGGTTTAAGCGACTGAGGGGAAGGCCACTAGAGTATTGATTTTGACAGGGAATTTAAGAACTGAATGCTCCAATATAGAGTAAAATGTAGATAAGAACATAAACTTAAAAACAGAGTAAAATTGCCGTTGTAGCGTCTCCATCATGGAAAAGTAGGCACTAAGGAAATTAAAATGATCAAACAATGCTTAGTATTAGTGACGGGAATACAACACTCAAACAAAATGTGCATTTCAAGTATGAAGGGAAAAAAGTTCAGCTGACCAAAGAGGCAACAAATATTTTAATTCAACCCCGAGAAAATAATCACAGACTATTTATCAAATAACCCAGTGATTTATATTATAATATTTTATTTTTCTTAATGAAAATCATAAATATTACATTTGGGCATCGAAGAAGGTCGCGAATGATCACAAAACGTTCACCACATCAGACAAAAGAGACAAATGTCAACAGGACAACGATTAAAATTTCCTTTGAGATCCAAATTGTTTACACTTAAATTATACGGGTAGAAACACGGTTAATTAATTGTTACCTCTAAGCTAGCCTTTGCTGAAAACGTTCTTAATCTGATTGATTGAGGTCGACCACTTTCAACTTGAATGTATACTTGTGTCTTTCATTCATTTTCTTTTATCCTTTCTATACATGCCTTTCTCAATCCTAGACACTACATGTTATTTCACTCCACAATGTTTCTTATAAAAAACTGAATAAACTTTAGTTACAGGTCGCGAAGTTTCGATCGGGCACTCTTGGTACTCGTGGAAGAGGCCGGAGAGCCACATACATGTAGATCGCGAGCCGCGGGTTGCCGACCACTGACCCCGGTTGTAAGGTTGGACGTCATGTGAATAACACCCATTTGGCTAACGTTTGATTTAAATGTACGCATTCCTCTTATTCTACCAAAATTATTAGAATACACCGGATTAAGGTTCAATTAGAAAGACTTGATTTTCCGGTGTGGCCTTTAAGCAAAAATGAGCAGCCGTTATCATTAGGAGTTGACAATGTTGTCTGTTGATGTGGTCATCAGCCCTAAGACTGGTCTGAGGCAACCCTCCATGCTAAACCTACATCGCCCAAGCCTTTACTTTTCCGCATAACTACTACATCCTTCATCCTCCCTAATCTGCTTAGCGTATTCCATCCTTGGCCTTCACTTCTGTTCTTACCCCACACAAGAGTCTTATGTCTCAAAACGTGGCCTATTAATTTATCCCTTCTCTTGGTCAGCGTTCTCCATATTGTTCGCTCCTCCTCTATTCTGTTTAGAACTTCCTCGTTAGTTACTCTATCCACCCATCTGATTTTCAGCATTCGCCTATAACACCACATTTAAAAGGATTCTATTCTTTTCCTTTCCGCGACTCCTATCATCCACGTTTCGCACCCATTTAACGCCACACTCCATACGAACATTTTCAGCAACGATATTACCCGTAAGTAAATCTCTCTTTTTTCGTGAAAGCCTTCCTTGACATAATGCTTATGTCTACAAAACATCTACCATCCATAGCTATTACGCTTGACAAATGTACATGGAATATATAGGGTGAGCTCAGTAAGGCTAATTTACGGATGTTGTTCAATAAAATTAACAAAGCTTCAGGGGAGGACGGAATTGTAGCTGAATTCCGGAAAAATTTAGGCCCAAATTAACTCAAGGTAATTACACAAATAATCCGAAACATTTGACTAACCGAAAAAGTCTCGGATGACTGGAGGACTTATCTAATCCATTCTATACATAAAAAGACAACAAACCAGATGCGAACAACTATAGAGGGATCTCTCTCATATCGGTATCCTATAAAATTCTATGAACGTGACTCTCAATCATAGCTCAAAAGCAATTAGACCCCAAACTAGCGGAATATCAATCAGGATTCAGGCGATACAGAACAAATTTTAAATCTCAAAACCATTGTGAAAATGCGAAGCCTCAGCCAAAAACTCCCTAGTATCCTGATTTATAGTTATCAAAAAGACATAAGATTTCATAGAGAGGAAATAGAGAGAAAGGAGAGAGGAAATTAAATCCTAGAACACGAGAACTCATAAAAAACACTAACTAATACAGAATGGAAAGTAAAATTTATGGGGGAAATCTACGAATCCTTCAAGATTCGAAGAGGGGTATTTGTTTATATTATCCCGGTACATTATTTAATTCTTGGTTAACACATGATTACATCGGCATCGATACTCCTAGTATCTCGAGAGATACAAAAGCAGGGCAAAAATTTTCATTACTCTAACAGAATAAAAATTCATGGGATGAATTTATACCTATTTATAATTTAGTACAACGACTCGCATTACATCGGTTTCGACGCGAAACTCGATAGTTTCCTTGTTATTTTCATATAACTCATTTACAACCCCTCATATGCTGGATGGGGTTGAAATTAAACACAAATATTGTTGAGGAAACACTATAAAAGTAATTGAACTCAAGAATTTTTTCGACTGAAATATGAGCCTTTATAATATATAAAAATTCCGCTAATTCTACCCCCTCCCCCTAGGGGTGGTAGCCATGTCGTATCTTCAAAGTGTTTGATTTTGGGTCGTGAGGAATACAGAAACAAAATTTTATCAAAATCCTGCTGTCCTTTAAATGTATTACGCAGAAGTGTGTTAACCCTATCCCTCTCCCCTTTTAGGAGATGAATTGTTTAATTCGCATTATAAATATCTGAATCAAACTCCAAGGCTCTCATAGTACCGATTACAAACTTGACTGTTTTATTTTCATATGACGTCCCCTACACGCTCACCTCTATGATTAATCCTCTAGACGATGAATGGGGTTGAAATTATAGGCAAAAAAATTCAACGAACACGCTATCAAATTAATTGACCCAAAAATATATATTAGACGGACATAACGGCTCCTCAGTTTGGATCTCAGCTGACGATAAGGTCACCGACAAGATCAATGTACTAGAAAGATATGCAATTATAATCACCTACCGCAAAAAGCCATTCTGGCCAATAACGGAACTATACAATAAAATAAATTTATACAAAATTATAAAACGCTATATAACCAGAAGAATAGAAACGAAGCACCCGATAATAACTCACATACTCAAAAGAAACAAAAAACGTCCTCCCACCGTCTATTCACCTACAGACAAAGAAATCCAAATAACCGTCGTCCCACACTTGAAAAACCGGAAATAAATCTACCGATCGACTCAAACTCAATATGAATAAAGAGAACAGAAAATCCCTGGACACCTCAACCCCATGCATCAAATACCGTCGCCCCGTGGTCATCCAATCCTTTATAGACAAAAGCCCTGAAAGACCCCTGGGCGAGAAGATCATCAAAATATCCAAGGTATTTAAATTTAGTATCCCACAAGCTGAGACAGCCTTGAGCGGCTTGAGGGTCACAGACCTTCGGCGTACGGTAACTATTATTCGCTGATACCATTGTACCTGACGGCCAGCTACCCCTCAATACTGGTTGAGGCACGTAGGCGGGTTGGTTGCGCTCCCACAACAATCCAGTCTCCCGTCATCAGAAGTGCGTGGCAGTTGTAACAAATGTCCGACCTACCTGATGCAGGTTTTATAGGGCTTTTCCTGCATTACATTTAGGTGAAACAAAGGGTAGGATCCTTACACTCCAGACCGGGGCCCCTAATCAACCATTGGCTGCCTTGCTCTACCTTCTACACTCCTTTTCTATTCCATTCCTATGCTATTAAAGGGAGTCTTGCATGTTTCAGGATCACTATCATGTAGCCAAACCGTTCAGAGTCAATTTTATTTTGTTTATTAATAAAGACATAAGATTTCATAGAAAGGAAATAGAGTGAAAGGAGAGAGGAAATTAAATCCTAAAACACGAGAACTCATAAAAAATACTAACTAATACAAAATGGAAAGTAAAATTTATGGGGGAAATCTACGAATCCTTCAAGATTCGAAGAAGAGTGAGACAAAGTGACGGACTCTCCTATTTTGTTCAACGTCGTCATAGATAAGAATTATGGAAGAATTATTAAGATAAGATTGTCAGATTAATTTAATTATTTTATTTGTAATTTATTTATTACAATTCATTATAATGCACATCTCTGACATTGGTTATCTTTACTAATATTAAAATAAATGTAAGATCGAAACTTGGAAATAAATTGTATTATAAAATACACAAACAAAACGTAATATGAACTGTGGAGGAGACCGCATAAGAAATGGCTTCATGAGAAATTTTATAAAAGTTACACACGTAATGGACAAGAACAAGCAGTTAAAAGTTCTGATGAGTTAGACAAACGGCGTAGATTAGGTTTTATTTGAACAAATAGAGATATAAACTGGACCCAACGAGCTCCTAAGCGGTCAAAACTTAGGTAATTTGATAGGTAGGACATGATCATTAATAATATGTCAGAGTCTAAGCCAGTCCAATAAAAGGACGGTTGGAATACGATAGAAGGCTATAGAAGGGTTGAATAACTGATTACAGTACTGTACTAAGATGTTAATAAGTCACAGAATCAGGCAATACCTCTTCATTTCCTGTATCTGTAATTGTGGTTATGTAACGTTACTGAAGGTGAGTGGAAGCTCTTTAAATTATTTCAGAATCATATCAGAATGCATCCCTAAAGCTGACAGGCGTTTTTCTTGGCAGGGAAGCATTTAAGTTGAATTTGCGTAGTAATACATCGAAGTTCTGAAATATTCCGCAAGAATCGAGGAGTACCTCAAACCTGTCTTTGGATTAATCAATCAATAGACGAAAACAGTTATACTGCCGATCTCACAGATAAGAAAACAATATGTTCCCGAGCCGTAGGAAGAAAGTCGCTGATGATCTCAGTAGTTGATGAGATTATATTCCTTTGTACACTTAGATTTAGAAATGACGAATATATAAGGTGTTTGAAAAGTGTTGAATATTTTGAGAGGTGGCATTAACCAACAAAACATGAAAAAGATTCAATAAACATGAATGTGGAAACGTGAGATAAGTGCACTTGTTCAAAGGACAGGTTCAACCTCACGTCCATTCATGAAATTTGCTATTGAAGGTACATAATTCACATCTGTAGTAATTGTCCGTTGTCGAGAAAAAAGCTGTATCGTAGGCAAACTGCAGGGTATATCTGTTGTGGGATCATTGATAAAGATGTTGAATAAGGTTGGCGCCAGGACCGAACCTTGAGGTAGACCTTTAGGGTAATTCCTGAAACTGGAATGGATTCCTGCGACTTTAACTTTAAAAATTCTATTTTATAAGAAGTTTTTAATAAGGAGAATCAAATTAGCCGGTATCTTGAATTTTCCCATTTTATTGATATAGCAGGTTATATGGTATTTTTATTTATGATGGTGCCTTCTTCCTCTATGATGGTAAATGGTTTCATTCTTTTTCCTAAAGCATGTCTTATGATGTTTTTGTCTGATAGTACTTTTTGTAGGTTTGGTGGGATGACCCTTTCATAAACTTTACCTTTGGGCTGTTGTTGAAACTGAGGATTCTCCGGAGAATTAGTCGGAGAAAACTTCGGCCTTGCTGATCGATTCGTAGATGGTGCTGTTTTTATGTGTTAATTGGTTGTTCGAGGTTTATTTTATTCTTAACGGTCTTTCTGACTTCCAGAGTTCATCCTTATTGTTATTTACTTTCACCTTGGTCTTTTCCCAGTTTCTGATATAGAAATTGTCTAAGGATATTTTTATTTCTTTTTTGAATATATTGTATATGGCTTTAAAAAGTTTTGAACTGAGGCGTTGTCACGTTCATTTTTCAAACGGATTGTATCTTTTGGAGATTGGTGAAAATCTGCGATTACTGAGGACATTGGTTTTTGGACTCCACAGGCCAAGAACGAACATACAGCAATAATAATTACGAAATTAGAGAAATATTAACTATGAAATAAACGGTATAGTAATGGGTGAAAAGCCTCTATGGCTATATACTGAATTTCTTCAACCCTGAAGAAGAAAAGAGTCCGATTAGTGTTCGTAACGTTGGTTTCGTAATTATCATTACTGTACCTTTTGTTTGATCCTTTCTACATATCTGGTTTCGTAATTATTATTGTTATTAATAAAGTAATTCAATTACTCTGATTTATTACTATAAATAAAACAAAGAATGGCCAAAAGTCAGAAATTAATTCATTTTGAAAACATTTTTAATTTTTATGAAAAATTGTAAAAATTGTATAAATAATTTTTAAAAGCATAATTTTGTGTATAAAACTCAGTGTTTAGACTTAAAAGTTTATTATATTGGTCAGGCTAAGCGCAAACTTCAAACAAGAATTAATGGATATTTCTCAAACTTAAAACAACCAATAGATAAACAATGTGTTTTAACTAAAAATGTATATTAGAAAACCAAATTATTGATTGGAATAATGTTAAAATTTTGGATGCATAAAGTAATTATTATTCTAGATTGATGAGCGAAATGCTTCTCATAAAATTAAATGTTAATTCATTAAATGTAAAAACAGATACGAAAAATTTTAATTCATATGACAAATTATTATTGTGATTTACTTGTGCATTCTGGGATCTCCAAAATGTAAATTTTATAATTCTAAAAGTATTACTTTACAACGATGTGAGCTTTGCGATCCGTTTCCTTGTTTAACTCATTTCGTCGTTCGGACGTTGCAGCAGCAACTTGAAAATTTTTATCATATTTTAATTGTAAGTGGCTACAACATACCAAGTTAATTTATTTATGCTCAACTATGTATATTTAATTATATGAGTTTTTTTGTAAATAGAACTGAGGAGGTCCCGAAAGTTTGAGGACGAAACGTTTTCAAATTAAATTATTCCATTCCTGACTTTTGGCCATTATTTGTGTTTTATTTATTATTGTTATATCTTGTAATGGAAATCCATACACCAACATCTAAGCATGGTATTAATAATGAAAAGTGGGCTAATTATCTGACATTTAATCATAATTAAATAAATAAGATCGTAAGCAAATCAAAAAATTAAGCAAAATTCAACAAAAGTTTAAAAAACGGGACCTTTTGTTGTGTTTAACTACACTTTACTTTTTTACTTATGCCTTTTTTTCTTTTTTGATAATGAATTGCAAACTAAATCTAGAAGAAAATTATACATACATATATATATATATATATATATATATATATATATTAATGCACAGTATTAAGGGTAACGCATATTGAACAAAGTTGAAACTTGTTGATACAGAAGAAAAAATTATACTTTCAAATATAAGTTCGGATGTTTTAAATCATGCTCTGACATCTTTGAGGTTCGTATTATAATTATTAGGTATTAAGTAGTGAAGGAAACGTGCTGAAAACATATTTATATATTATATTATTATTATTGTTACGAGCCTGGCAAAATAAAATAAGTGTTGATATCGATTACCGACAGTACTGTAAATAAAGAACGCTTGTACCACACTAATTGATCGTTTTCAGGAAATACTGGAGAGGCGAAAGAATTCCTGTAGGCCGTGGAACTACATTTCACGTCAGTTAACCTGGAAGAAAGCAAATTAACTGCAGTTTATAGGTCTAGTGTTCACCGTGTACATGTGTACCGGAAATGCAGTTTCTACAATTCATTAATACTTCAACTCCATTCCTCCTTAGTACATGACGATATCGGTTCGCGGTTTTCAGTTCAAAGCATACCATTCATTATTGAATAGCAAACAACTATACAATGTATTTTCCATATCGCGTTGCCATTTACTTAAACGAACTGAAGTAGGTTAATTTTCTGTGAATGTGTAATTTACTCCTTTTTTCCATTTTAAACGTTATTTTCCTGCTGCCTACGAATATACGTTATTTGATTATTTTTTATATTGAAGAGACTCTTATAGTATGTAGGAAATGAAGCAGTATGAGATGAACGCTACTTGTTCTGGCGATCTGCATAATACCCTCTTACATGGAAAGTATCAGGCTGAGGTATTACTCCTTCACGTTGAATTAATTGTTTGGGAGCGGCTTCCAAGGATTGCTTTTTTTCCCCACACACAAGACTCTTTACTCGGCCTTTCACTACAGTGAGACCAACCCACACCTGAACTTGATTTAGAAAAATATTGAATCCAAGACTACATACCTGACCTACATAGTCAAGGCCTCGAACCTGGGACCGTCTTAATGTCAGATCATGTCGTAACGCAGACTTAGTTACATTTTGTTATCACGGTAAAAGGGAGAATATGATTCAAGGTTACTGTTATTAAATTATTCAAAATTACTCAAGAGCATGAAAGTTGTTCAGTTAGGAACATTTTAAATGTTTGACCTGTACACGGCATTTCATGAGTGTTCTACTCGTGCATTAAATCGACACGAAATAAAAGTGGCACAATTTCTGTAAAATTTATTGACTTATTGTTTAAAAATAGCGAAGAAAGGCTGCATGAGGCTAATCATCTCTAATAGAATAGGAAGGGAAGTTGAAAGGGGATATGTGGAAGGGAGAGCAAGACAACGAACGATTAACCAAAGTTTGAGGCTTGTACCAGGCATTCGCCAAAACTGATGCAGGGTAAACATCAGAAAAGGTAGGTCGCCCTTCTGATAACGGAATAGGAGTTTTGGGAACGCAGCATTCCATTCCTCATGCCTCGGCCAGTGACAGGAGACAGCTGGCCGTCAGTTCCAATAGGAACATTACAGAGCATTTGAATTCATTGAGGCACATATCTAAAATGTGAGGAAAAAGCTATAAATTTGGCGGACACCGTAAATTGTATTGATTGCAGTAGAATAGGATCGTTGTACTTGACTGATTCAGTATCATGCCAGTAACATGTGAAAGAATATATAATTAATTGTTGGGAGTGAAACTTTAAAAATTAAATTCGGAATATCTGCCATCAAACGGTATATCACACTTAATTGACATACTTCAGGTTTGAGAACATACTTCTGAATATTTGTTACATCTTTAAAGGTGACATAAAATTATGTATAAAGTCAATAATAATTACATTCATCTAACGTATTAGAAAAGAAATGTATAAACAGCGTTGTCAGTCAGAAAATTTAATTTAATAAGAAAAATGTAGTTATCTTTATTTTCCGCTCCCTTTATTGAAATCTGTTCACGGTGGATTAATAAATTACAATAAATATGAAGATACTAAGAAAACTAAAACTTAAAATCAAGAAACATATATTACATTCATCTGAAATTCTTGACATTGACAATGTGCTCAACGCAGAAACGTCGTTGGGATAACTACTGAATCTGGTTCCATTTAAAATCAATAATGCTTGTAATTTACATGTTATATAATTTGAAACGAAAATATCATGAAAAGAAAAGGCGGCGTTGTCGTGCAACTGGAAGTACATTGCTGAATGTTTTCCGATCATTAATTTCTCTGGAAGTTTAACACTTTCTATTGATACTTGCACAAGCTCAGTTCCGAGAAAGGAACGACCCTAAGTGATCATTACACACCAAATCATGGATGTGCACGGGTTTTCTTTTTAATCTTGCTAACTTTCATTTTCATGGCAATAAATTTCTTTTCTCTGAAGGTAAGGTTTCAGAAATTATCTATTTACACTATAGCGTAAGAAGACATTGACTTAATACTCGATATGAAAATATCTGTGAGTGAATACCAGTTTTAATCTTAAGAGACTATATATTTATAAATTTGTGAAAAAGAGTAAACCTTACTGTTAATTTTTAAATATTTAGTTTTTATCCTAGATACTGATTCAGAATAAATTCCATGGAGTCTGTAACCAGTTGTGTATTTTTCCTACAGAAAATAACATACCTTTGTTCTATAACAAACGGTTAGGCATTTTAGAGTATATCCTCAGAATAACATAAAAATTATTCTAAAAGAGTTATTAATTAATTTAATTATTTTATGAGAAATTACAGCATGACAGTATTTGATTTCCAACAATGCATTTCTGGGAATAAATATTTTCAAGGTTTTTGTAGAAATATCAGCTCGATAGTGCATTTTAAGTACGATGGCCAACAGTGTGGCATTTATAAGTCATTTAAGCTGAACTAGTTTTTCGTGTTCGCTAAACTAATTAAGAATATCAATTGCATTCAAGAAACGGATCACTGATCTGGCTTCATAGCCACGGTTCAATTATTTTGAACAGTTCAAAACGCCCTAACAAAAGGAAAACGCAAAGTGACGATGTTTATGTGTGAAGAAGTGATGCGAGGTGTAAGGTAATATGTGGATATTAAAAGTGTTGAGTCAACCAAAATAGTCTTCAGAATAAATTGTTTATTTTCAATAAGATGCTGTCGTCATTGTCATTTTCAACCTTAAAACAAGATTATACACATTAATTCTTATGACAATAAAAATGGTATAATTTATTACATACATACAAATACATGCCGGTTTAAAATTATGTGTACATATAAAAATATCTACGTCGACGACGTCTTGTCAATAAAGTAAATGAAAACTTGGTACATTTGTGTCTAAGTCGATAATTTCAAATTACATCGATTTCATTGGATTGATATACAATTAATTAAATAAAGTTTAAGGACTAATATACATACATACAATAAAACGTTTATAACGTAAGAATTAAATTTGAGCCATGAGGCTATTTGGTTTTAATTTATTTTAAATATCAGCATAATCACCTCCAATATCGGCACCTTTGTTACTACAGTTAATGATATCTCTATTTAAGTTAATATGGATTGTCTCAAAAACTCTTAATTTAATTCTAGAGTTAATTTTATGTAAGATGGTAATGTCATTAAAATTATGGTTGAAAGTCTTGTAATAAGCAGATAAGGCTGTATTAATTTCGGCTTTCAGCTGAATTTATAGTTATAAATTTCTGGTTTTCAAATCCATCATTATGTATCTCATATGTACTTTATTACAGTTCAAACAATCAATTTTAAATACAACATATTTATCATAAATTAATTCAAATTTGTCCTTAGTTTCTGTTAGTATATTGTGAATGTGATTAATTGGTTTCATTGTGAACGTGAATTCTGTAATATTAGTTTTAATAATTTTACCTGTTAGTCCGTTAATGTAGGCTAGTCAGTAATTTTTTATTCTGTTTAATGGTTTGTATCGGTATCTGGATAATGATATTCTATTATTTTTGTTAATAGATATGGAGAAAATCAACCGATGTTTATGAAAATTAGTTAGATGAAATTTATGCTAAAATTCTTTGTTGGTGTTTTTGAAACTTTGTAGGAAGATAAGAATAAAAACTCAAAAAATCTTTTCAGCAATTAGTATAAAAGTTAGCGTCATAAATGAACCGATTTTAAAAAAGAATCACTATGCAAGTTTGGAGGAATTTGAAAATTTAGAGAAGATAAGAAAACAAGAGTATATTGTTGAACGGAAGTGGAATTCATACTTAAGAAGGAAGCTTTTTTGTGTAAGTTTAACAGACAAAAAATTAGTGAAACATAAACTATTATTTAAAAACAACTACATGTTTCGGTCCTGATATGGCAGGTTGAACTGAATAACAATGCACAAAAATTATAACATATTTAACTAATTTTTTGTCAGTTTTTGAATTCATTTGAACTTGTATTAAACTATTATATTTTGTATTTCTATTTATGGGTAGTGTATACTGCTCGTGTAATGTTAAAGAACTGCTCTCAAGGATCATAACTAGTTTTAGGTTAATTAATGGGGCCGAGGATAGCTTTAGGCCATATTTCCTCCACGCTATCTTAAGTAATAAGCTGAGGTCGTGTCGCGTCGCGTTGCGCTGGTGGCTGTGGCTGCTGCTGCTGCTGCTGCGGCTGCGTCTGCAGTAGGCGTGTCCGGCCGGAGCCCCTCGGCAAATGCGTTTCCTCAATCCAGCTCTTATATAACACCTATTATGTCTCCCAAATGTTACTGGACTACTTCTGGAAAGGGGACAACTGCGAATAGCTAAACAGGAGAAACTGCGATAGCCCCGGTAACCTGCAACACCGGATTGCGAAGTCCAGGCAGCTGCAACTCTCCAGGGGCTTGACGTGCTCGGATGATGAAGAGCATCACACGCTTATTAGATTACGATAACATTACATGCTCCTGACCGCGGCTTCTGTTGAAGCGTACTTTCGACGATCCAATCGCAACTTCATTAGATTTAGATCGTATTTCATACTAACTGGGAGACCCGGCGTAGCCCGGGTATTTATTTATATATTATCCCGGTACATTATTTAATTCTTGGTCAACACATAACTAAACCGGTATCGAAAACGTCACAATATGAACCTCAAATATACTCCCAGTAGGTCGAAAGAGTCAAAAATACTCCCGGTACAATAGCAGGGCTAAAAATATTTTCAGTACTCTAACGGAATAAAATTTCTTCTCCATTCAAGGGATGAATTTTTACTTGAGTAGGATATTAAAGGTCATAATGTAACACTTCGACGCCCTTTACACCGATTTAGACACAAAGTCGACTTCTTTGTTATTTTCATATACCACACTTCCTCCCCAAAGCCTCACATGCTGCAAGGGGGTTGAAATAATACACAAATATTGTCGGAGAAAACACTATAAAAGTAATTAATCGACCTCAAGAACACACCAAAACACAGGAAACACACAAAGTTTTGCTTTTGTGAAAGAAACGGTAATTGAATACGAATCAATGTCAATCTATCAATACCGAATGAACACGTCCGTCCAGTCCAGTGGTTGACAAAGAAGAGAGAGAGAGAGAGAGAGAGAGAGAGAGAGAGAGAGAGAGAGCTTGTGATCGCTTTACGACAAAACGTATAAACCGCAGTTGGTTTTGAATACGTTTACAACAATAGATCGAGTGAGACCTTTTCATTTCCCTTGCTATGTTATTAAAGAGGAGTTGCTATTTCAGGCTCACACTCATATAGCCTGTAAAACAAAAAAATCGTCCTCCCTCTGTCTCTTATGCTGCCAAAATTACGCTTATAATAACACAGTAAGTGGGATGAATGGCATTAGAGCGCCTAATACGACTTTTAACTCGCAGTTGGTTTTCACGCCGCCTTTCGCGCTGCAATTCAATGGATTTATAAATATTGTCACGTTTCGTAGGGATCGTGAGATTCAATATCACACACACGTAGAGGTTATAAGCGTTTAATCAACGGCGAAGTGCTGTACAAAGCTCGTACTGCTTAAGACTGACTCCGATTTGGAATCCAGTCCTATTTATACATACATGGAATATTCTAGAAGCAGAACATTCTAGAAACAGAAAATACTAGAAACTAAAGGCAAACAATGTAAATAAATTAAACAAATAAAAATGGTTGCGTCGGCTGGGACTCGAACACGAGTCTACGTGTCTGCAGTCCGGCTCGCTACCGCTCTGCCATCACTGCAGGTCTTCAGATGTGGCAATATTTACATTAATATCTTCTGAACTCTGAAAGATATCGGAATGAATCATACACGAAATTTTAAGTTAAAATTCCAGTTTCAATCCCTGAAATTTTCATTGAAATCCGTCGAGCCGTTTCGGAGTATATACAGATCAAGAGTATAGGAGACCCGCCTCCATTTTTGGATATTTAAACGTACGTATATCAAGAAACCTTCCCGAAGAATTTTTACCTATTATCAGATTTGAAACTTTTCAGTACGATTTTTAAAAAAATCATATAAAACTTGTCCTGGCAATAATGAAAACAACAAAAAAGAATTATCCAATTTGGTGCGGTCGTTTGGAAGTTATGCGCCTACATACATTTCGGCGATTCATTTTTAATTATATAGTAGATTATCCTACGTTAAATTAAACAAAAATTTCACAACAGAATATAAAAACCAATACCCATTTCTAATAACATTGGAACGTATTAAATAAGTATCAAAGGAGTTCAAAGAAATATATACTAACTGAAAATGTAAACCGATAATTCACAAATCATATAATAAAAATAAATTAAGTTTGTTTGTATATTTGCTAGTAATTAGTTATATGAAATTAAACGCGTGGCGAAACTGCAACAAAATTGATAATGTATTGAAGGCGAAAATTATATCAATGACGTTGAATATAACCAGTGTTTCTAACTTCAGCCTATTTGTCTCGAGCATATGCTTTACCGAAAATCCACGAACACAATAAACCTGACATCAGGGGTGTCCCACCTTTTGCATACCAAGCGTCAATTTCTTGAAAGACGACTTCAGATTCGCCATATGACTTGAGCACATTTTATGGCATTGTCTGTTTGCAATAAGAACTATAATTAAATTATTCTATTTCTGGGATTTGGACATTCATTGCATGTCTAACTGTACAATGATTTCTAGCAATGTAAAGGAACTTCTTGTCCGAAATACAAACAGGTTCAAGGATGAAATGCGCCACTTTTAATCGTCAAAAGCGCCACGTTTGGCGCATGAGCCACGGTTCGGGCTCCCTCTGCCTTACAGACTAATTGTGTCATCTATTGGCAGTCTATTATACAATTTATTAAATTTTTTATTGGACATTTTATAATTAGAACTAATTGGGATAAATTCCACCGTACGTAATAGTTTAGATTTCGTAAATAATGTGAAAAATTTATGTATTCCGAATGATTATATTAAAATATCCTTCTAAGTGACAGCTTTTTTAACCAACATTCCGAATAGTTTGGTAATTCGTAGCATTAAATCTCGTTTGTGAAAAATTTAAAAATCCCTCAAGTAAAAGGAAATAGCAATAAATTAGATTCTACATTTAACAATAATTGTTACCAACAGATTGAGGTTCACCGTTGTCACCTGTCTTTGCTGAATTGGCTATGAGAGATCTTGAAACACATTTTGTTTTAACTTACTTGACTTATTAGTTACCACAGACTTTTGATGATATTTTTTGTATTGCTAAGAAAATTTGAATGATGTCATTAATTTCAAACTTCAATTCACACATGAATTAGAAACTAATACAAAAATTAACTTCTTACATGTCAACGTTATCAATAACAATGGCATTATTGAAACTAATTGGTTCAGAAAATCAAAATTTTTGGGAAGGATTTTAAACTTTTTATCGAGCTATCCCATACACCAGAAGAAAGCTATGGCGTATAATCTCATGCATAAAGTCCTATTATTATAAAAACCCAAATTACACAAACAAAACATCGCAATAATGAAAAATATTTTAATAGCTAATGGCTACCCTTTAAATTTTATTAACAGACATATTCCTCTTCTTCTTTGGCTCTACAGCCCATTGAGGGCCTGGGCCTACCGGGTCGACTGCGGACTGTCATCTTGCATGACATATTCAGAATTTGGAGTGACACGTGGATTAACCAGCAAATATATCAAAGAGAATCTCCAAACATAAATACAAACATGCTAACAGTGTTAATGAGATCAGAAATAACCAAGACAGTAAGGGCGTTACATTTATACAGTTACCACATGGCTATGCAAGTGAAAAATTAAAACGACTGGTAACAAATTTAGCTGTGAAATTATTTAAAAATTAATAATAGTTTAGTGGAATTGTTAAAAAAGTGAAGGACAGAATTGATAAAGAAATACAACAATAATGTTAGGTACCAAATTAATTGTACTGAACAAAATTGCAAAAAAAACGGGATTTGTAAATCAGATCAAAAGAACCGTTAAAAACAACTGATATCACCATCGATTCAAGAATGATACTATTAAAACTAAGTAATATTTATAAATTTTTATTTTGTTAAGTCTTACACAATCCAGAAATTTTTAAAAATAACCTTCTAAGTAAAATTTATAAAAAAATATTTTCTTAAGTCTTACACAATCCAGAATTTTTAAAAAGTAACCTTCTGTTTTATTGCTCTCGTATCATCTATGTATTAATGAATTGTTGAATTATGCTTTTCATTTAAGTATTTAAATAGTTCCTGAGGCTCCAACACTTATTTTGAAATGCATCCCAAGGTCACGGGGACAGATTGTGAATTCTCGAGGGACAGACCTCTTGGGTCGCTACTTTTCAGTTTTACCACGACTTGAGCAACTTGCGGTGGAGCCTCGGAGACACCTTTAAAATATTATAAATTGGTGATGTGTTTCACAAATATTGTGTATCTGGAAATGAAACTTGATGGTGATAACTAGGTGAGTGTTCTAAGTTGTGTACTATATTCTTTAATAAAATATTGCTTCTAAGAAATTTTGTAAAATGTTCGTTTTCTTGTTAAAACTAAGTTCATCAATATTTCTCCACAGAATAAAAACCTGAAGGAGGAACAATTAAGTACCGAAACGTTGTTTTCTGCTTTTTAAATTGTTTTTAGAATAAAGTCTAAAATTGATCCAAACCTTATTTAAAACATGGTACACATATATTTAAAACCAGGAAAACACGTTCGAGGCGAGAAACGCCTAGCATAAACTTGGAAGCAATTATATTAAAATATAATCACGTGTGCCAGTCAACACGTAAAAGTTTATCACGTCACCAACCGTTGAAAGTGGGGAAGCGGAATAAAGCACAAGAAGGCTTCTTCTTTGTTTACTTTTTTGATTAATCCAAACTTGACTTTTACCCAAGAATATCTTGGAATACAAACTTTAGAAAATATGGAAGGGCGATAAAAAACCACAGGTAAGATTTTAATTCTTGTAATTTAATAGATTTGTAAGTTATCTAAACAAGAAAAATAAAATTGTGATGTTGTTTAAAACAAAATTTTGAATTTAGAGTTTTTTGAGTTAATAAACCACAGGTAAGACTTGAAACCTTTAATATACTAGTTTTGTTGTTAAAATAAGTGACTATGATTTTTTAAAGAGGGATACCTGTGCTGTGGTAGTTTTCTCTCGCAGGCATTTCTCCCCAGATTGACTGCGGGGTTCACCTGATTCCGTTGGGAATGCCTCCTAATCTCTCTGTTTTTTTTTCAAAGTTCTCACATGCCGAGGCACCTTCATCTATTTTGGGAGTGTATGTACTGGGGTCGAAGATCTTGGGCATATGGTAAGCGTTGTCCGCTGATCCCATTGGATCCTAAAACTGGTAGAGACACTGAGAAGGGAATGCTGCGACCATACAGCAAACTCATCTCCCGTCATTCGGAAGGGTGTGAGAATAGTACCCAATAACAGATTTTCTAGGGTTTTCCCCGCATCTCTTTAGGTGAAACAGCGATTAGGATCCTTAAACTATAGCCCGGGAGATTGGTCAGGATCACCCTCATTTAGAAATTAAGTAACTATTTTCGATAAACCCTGCGCAGGACCAGCCTTAGGACTCAATACCACAACAAACACTTCGATAACCTTGGTTATGTGCTTATTTTAATTTTTGTGTCTTTTTAGTTTTGTAGTTTTTGTATCTCAATATAATTTCCCAGTTGTTTAAAAAACTTTGGTGGTTAGCTATTATTTTTTAATACGTGATTCAATGAATTACAGCTATATTGTTTTGTTCGATACGAGTAGCATGCTTATTCAAAATTTCAGCTATGTAAACGGCGATTGTAGGAGAGAAACTGACATGAGGGTACAGATTAAGTAGTTTAATAGCATATAACTCCGTTAGTAAGAATAGATATTGAGAAAGAATTTCTAAAATTTTACAATCAAAGAATTGGTGTGGAAACGTGTGTTCAAAAACTTACGTGCTCTGTTCCGATTTAATAACATTAGCGACTAATTCAATACTTGTATTACATAAAATGTATTAATAAGCACCACTAGTAAGCAGAAAATATTCAATTAATTGAAAACGTAATAACCACACAGAGTTGAAAAGAAAACTACTGCAGCTTCCACAAAATATAAATGTGTGACTGTATATGAATGTGTGTCGGCTATGAATGATTTTGCGACTTCCTAAACTATTATCTTGTGAGGTCATGGAAGGGGCTGAAGAATTCTTTCAAATTCGCAGGGTCAATCCGTACCAAGTGGTTCAGAAAAGAGGAAATTGGTTGCCGGAACATCTCAGAAAAAATTAATATTTTGTTGGTACATTCCCTCATGTTTTGGCAGTTAAAAACTAATTTTGTTTTTATTTGTATTGCGTCCGGTTCAAAAATGGCCGCCAATTTGTTGTATAGCTCATACAGTTTTTTGCGTTTGCAATAAGAAGAGAACGACGTGTGCTCCTACTACTTGGACGAAAGCAGTTTTCCTTCCTTGTATCCCATATAGCGAATAATATTTTTTTTAGATAGTTTTGGTCGAGGAGATTTTATCGGCTAGTATGCCATAAGTACAGACCATTTGAGAAATGTAATTAATGAGCATCAAGTTCAAAACACAGTTAACAGAAATTACGAATAGGAATTCGGCAAAATGCGAATGTACTGAATGTGAGATTTGGAACAATCTGTAAGAAAATGAAGAAGGAATTCTAAGCAAAAAGGGATATTCAGCAATTACACTAAGCATATTAGGGAGGATGTGGAGTGTGTCAGTTATGTAAAATGTAAAGGCTTGCGCAGAATAGATTAGTATATAGGGTTGCATCAGTCCAGTCTAAGGAATGAATACTACAACAATTGCAAAACTCTGGAATAAGAATAACCAGAACAGTCAATCCGCAGGATGTATTCCACAAACACCGCACATCCCTTCAAAGATTTACGTCAATGATAACATACGAACAGTTGAAACCAAATTACATTTTTTCTGGCTTATTTTTAATACATTCATTTTATTCACATCACAACATTATGGAATTCAGTTCACTTTAGCTACCGAATTAACACTCACATATAACCTTAATAAATATTTCTCAATACGTATCTATACCAATAAATAAAACTGAAGCGTCTGTCTTTCTGTATATCTGGAAGTTTGTCTCGAATAGGCTCTGAAATGGCTCAATGGTGAAATTTAATGGTTTAAAAACTGGAGATTTAACTTAAATACTCGCGCATGTTTCAATTTTATATATTCCAATAGATATTAGTATAAAATAAATATTAATATAACACATTATTCAAAAAGTGAATGAGGGTTGCCTATACTCCTGATATCCGCAACGGCAGCAGCAGCGGTGACATCTAACTGGAGGTCTTGCCTCCTCGTCTATTGGTCGGAGTTCCTCCCTCGTGGAATCTACTTCGCGAGACTTGGCAATTATTACCTATATCATACTAATAGTTTGTCATTACTAAAATGTCATCGTTTGATATACTTATTCCTACATAACAGATAAAATTAGAAACGGCTTAACGGATTTCAATTAAATATTCAGGGATTATAACAGGAATTTTAACTTAAATTATCGTGTATGTTTCATTTCAATATCTTTCAGAGTTCAGAAGATATTAATATAAATGTTCATAAATCCATTAAATTCCCGCACGAAAGGTAGAGTGTAAACCAACTGCAAGTTATAAGCCCTATTAGGCATTTCTATAGCATTCAACGGACTAACTGTGTTATTATAAGCTTAATTTTGGGCAGAATGAGAGAGAGAGAGAGAGGGGGAGCACTCTCAATTTATCGCTGTAACAGGATTTGCACCGTAATCAACCTATAGTTGGTAGAAAGCTAACTCCCTGCGAAATAATAAACTTCTTTCGATTATCGATACGATGTATACGTAAATTAGTATAATTTGTCACGTCAGGTAAATTTTAATATTTAATAATTGCTCATTTTTAAAAGCAAATAAAATAAATATAATTTATCCCAATAAATATAATTTCAGTTTCTGTCTGTCTAAAAGTTTGTATCGAATTAGCTCCAAAAAGTGAGAAAGCGGGACCTGTTGAAAACCAACTGCGAGTTATAAGGTTTGCCCTGAGGGATCATAAATAAACGATACCGTACTTTTTATATATGCAAAGAATTGAACTTTATCAAAATTTTATACCTCTTGTTTCGTGTTCAGGGCAAATTTACGTACAAACGAAGTCGCAAGCATAGTAATGTAACTACGTTCAGAGACAAATAGCCTATTTCGTCCAAATGTTAGTTCTCTATTATCATATTATTTTATAGTTGAAATAATATGCGTTTATACACTTAATGAAGAGAATATAGGAGAGTACGGATAGTTTAATCATAGGATATCTATCACGGGATTTTGCTCGCTTCAGCTTGAGTTACGAAGTTACGACCCTAAACGAATGTAAACCCATTATGATAAATCAATTTTTGAATGTTTTTGTAATCAAAAAATTACTTTATAATATATCGATACTTTACACATTCTCACCATACTAGATTTTATATAAACCTACATATAAATATTACTTATGGTCATGCTTGTTGTAGTGGTATTCAGTCCAAAGACTGGTATGACGCGAGCCTTGATATTTCCGCATAACTACAGCATCCCACATCTTCTCTAATCGGCTTAGCGTACTCCATCCTCAGTCTTCCCCTTCTGGTCTTACCCCACACACTTCCCTCTAATACTAGTTTTACAAAGCCGTCGTGTCTTAAAACGTGGCGTATTAATCTATCCCTTCTTTTGATCAAGTCTTCTTCTGACTCCCCTAATACTACAATATCATCGGCAAACCACAAGGGTTTTGTTTCTTCTCCTTGCATATGATTCCTTTTCCATATTCCGTTTTAACTTTCTTCATCGCCTGTTCTATATATAAGTTAACCAGCATAGGCAACAGACTGCATCCATGGAAGAAACGATACTGTTTATTCAAAGTGATAGAAATGCTTTAATACGTAAATTTTCAGTTATGATAAAGAGAAAACACATTCATCACGAAATTTGTTAGTTTTTAAATTATATCAACATTCTTACAAAATACATTAATTTGTGAAAGAATACGTTGCATCCTATCTATCTCAAGTGTCTTCAAGTGTCTGTACTGCTCTTTACCGTTTTCATCTTTCGCATTTGTAGCGCAGTAGAACCCGCATGGGCAAGTTGTTTGCTTAAAAGAAGGGGTTTTTCCACCCGCCGTCTCGCCTCTGAGAATAAAGAACAAAAGGGGCTGCGACTGACACCTGGACTAACGTCGCCGTTTCGGAATGCCTGGGAATTTGGTGACTGGGTGGCGTGTTTTCCCCAAATAAACAAACGGATATGATGGAGGATATCCATCCCTGCCACCTTAGTGATAGGTGTCTGACAAGTGGGGACAAGGCTTTAAAGAGGCTGGCGGAGACAATTTTAGGGATTAGATTTTTCGAGAGATCGTGAAGTGGATGGAGA